>OU745311.1:3755000-5005000 GCA_916618145.1 Emmelina monodactyla | reverse complement strand
TTTTAAATCGTACATTTCACTTTGACTTGTTAGAAGTTAAGTTAAGTTAAAATAGTAATGACCTTTTGCGTCGTAAAAAAACCCGTGTTATAAAATATCAACACAACACCTAAATTGTTAATTATTTAGAAAAGGAAGAACTCATGATATGTGTATTACATAGACAGATAATAGCGGCCACTAGATACATTCGCTATTATGCAAAACAAGAGGAAACTGAGATGGCTTGAAGACGGGAAACTAGTTCTTTTAGTATATAAGGCTGTAGAATAATATGTTGGTCATTCGTCAACAAATCTTCGATCCTGCAGTACCTGGTACCCCACAATGAAACTGTTCAACTTGCTGTTTGTGGTGCTGGCGGCGCTGGTGATGCTCGGTGGAGCGCTCGCCGACCCTGGACCTGGAGTCAGCAAGGGGGGCAGACCTGCTGTAAGTTAATACCATCTCTTAAACTAGTTTTATAAGATAAGCTAGCAAACGAGGAAGCGGGTCTCATGAAAAAAAGTTATCAATGCTGACTACAAATTAAAAAAAAAATGCACTATTTTTAGGTATCACATAAACCACCAAAAGACAAGGATGGAAACATTAAAACATCAAAGCCGGGAGTGCATCATTAGGTAATATAATATACCTATATGAAAATAATGTATACTTTTTTTTAAATTAAAGTTCACATAGCTAAGATTGTTTTCTTATTCACAGGTACCACAACACAGGCAGCCGGTTGACAAAAATGGTAATCCCATACCAACAAAGCCAGGCAAAAACTATTAAATAAAGAAAATAATACCTAACCAATTAGTTTTAATTAAATGGGTTCCATTTTGGCATTTAATGTTGGTAGGTATAACGAAATCTTGAAATATGTAGGCACTGTAATTCCATATTTATGTGATAACTAGTGGCCGCCCGCGACTCCGTTCGCGTGGGGATCGGTTTCCCGTGGGAATGAGAAGTTTCCCCGCGGTAAAAAGTACCCTATGTCCTTTCCCAAGTTCAGTTCATTCTTCATACAAAATTTCTTAAAAATCGGTTCAGTGGTTAAGGCGTGAAAGCGTAACAGACAGACAGACAGATAGACAGACAGAGTTACTTTCGCATTTATAATATTAGTAGGGATTTACCTTCACGTGCTCCCTTCTCGGACAAATAATATTCAAAAAATGTTGTGACCTCTGCTTGCCCTAAGCTTTTCCCATAGAATTCGAGAAAAATAACACATTTCTGAAAAATAACGCTATTTAAAGAGCTTCATAGTAGTATCATCCACCTTAATCACGTTTTGTTAATCACTAAAGTCTTAATGTAGATTAAGAGTTGATTTCCCACTGATAATTTGAGGAAATCTTACCATAGATCATAAATCAAATAATCATCATCAATAATTTACTAGTTAACATTTATCGCCTCGTTATTTATGTAACTATAGTAGCCTTTATCTTTTTTTTTGCGTCTCAATAAACTACATTACAGTAGATAGCTGTTGATATGAAAATGATAGAATCACGCCACAATAACAATCAAGCAGTTTCCAGTTACCAAAGTTTTAACTACAGTAGGAATATTTTTAAGAAGGTATAGTTCCATCTAGATTAGTTTTAAACAGTCAGAAAATTTAATTGTTGGTACAAAAAATTGTAGGTACAAGTAAAACAACAACAATTTTTTTCAATCGTCGGATCTAACAATTTCCTAGTAATTTTATTTATTATTATTATTATCTTACAAGTAGTGTAATATTGGGCATTCTACTCCACCAGTCGTTCGCTTCGCTCCGACCGTTCGTTCCGCTCCCTCGCGTTCGCTCCACTCTCTCTGGTGAATCAGAATGCCCAAAATTACACTACGGATACGCGAACGCTCCACTCACCATGGTGATACATTATGAATGGTTAAGTAACTTTGCATAAACAAATTTAAGTAGTAAGTATTATCTAAAGTAGTTTCTAAAACATCCAGTACTGTCTAACACAATCGGTTGAAGACCCGTGGTAAGTGTCTTCAGAGAGATCCGTGTTAAGGCACTCTCACCGAAAGTGATTTCTAACACACCCAGCTCAGGACCCATGGGCAAGATTCCTTCGCTTGAATGTTCTGCCTAACACACCTAGTTCAGGACCCGTGGGCAAGATTCCTTTACTAAATGTTCTGCTAACACAATCGGCTGAAGACCCCGTGGTAAGTGTCTTCAGAGAGGACCGTGTTAAGGCACTCTCACCGAAAGTGATTTCTAACACACCCAGCTCAGGACCCATGGGCAAGATTCCTTTGCTTGAATGTTCTGCCTAACACATCTAGTTCAGGACCCGTGGGCAAGATTCCTTTACCAAATGTTCTGCCTAACACTTTCAGCTTAGGACCCATGGGCAAGATTCCTTCACTGAAAGTGGTTACCTATATTTTTTGTCTAAGAAATTGCTCTAATTTAATAAACTATCTAAAAGATTTAATGTTACTCAATATTTATCTTTTTGCAATACTTAGGTACCTTAAATAACCAAAGTCATTACCTACCTTGTTCCAACATACCAAAGCTATACCTTTTGTTAATAGACAAGTACCTTTTTTAAATAACAAAAACACGAGAGCAATAAAACAACGCAGATAATATAATTAAATTTGCTGTGGGAAATAAGTGGTTTAATTCCAAAATACAAAAGCGGTTTTTCTTGTGACTTCAACTTTCTGTTTGGTTTCAAGTTTCTTGAAACTGCATGTTCTTGTGTTGCGTTGAATGGCTGAAAGTAAAAACAATATTAAGATAAAATAATAAAAAAAATGTTTTCTTTAAATAATGGTAAATAACTCACCGGCTTCCGTAACTGATGTGTACCGTAGCTACGAAGGTTGTAATCGCCATGTGTAACATTATCTAAAAAAAAAAACACTTTTTAATTTATCTGTAGATACTTTATTTACAGGAGAATAATTAGTCTCACTAAAATAATGTTATTCGAACTTTTAGAAACAGAGACTCTTAAAACAATTAGAAAAACGTTTGACTAAAAACTTTACGTGTTCTATACAATCAATTATCGAAGTAATATATTTGTAAATTTAAAAAAATATTCATGTTTAATGTTAAAAATATGTTTGTGCTAATATTTGATATTTTTTTATTAGATAGGAACAGAACTGACAGTGAAACTAGATTAAACACTTCACATTCTTTACTTTATTTTATTCAAGTTAACTATTAAGTACCTAATAAAAATACATACAATATAAATTACTTATCTGGTCTATTTGTTCTAACCCAAACACATTTTTAAAAGCTTGAGCCCTATGTTCACTGACTTACAATAAATATTATTTAAAATATAAAAGTCTACTTACATTTTACTCCACTGCACACGTTGAACACTTATTTTTTTATGAGAGCCTCTGCAGTAAGTCACACCTTTTGAAATAAATAAATGCCGTATCGTGGGATTCCATGTGTTGATGATGCGCGCTAAAATCTATAGACCGAGAGTATGCATAATTTGTACGTATAGAATTCATCGTGATCAATAGTTTTGAGTTTTAAGTTGTCTATCATATTATACTTTTTAAGTTTACGAAAATAAACTTATATTAAAAGTTTAAGGTTATAATATACCAGGCATCTTTAATAATTTGAGAGAATAATTTGTTGCGTAATCGTTTAAATATTAGCCGCGCATGTATTTCGTTATCGGGTATTGACTTACCTACCAAATTATTTAACCTTTAGGTACATAGTACTAATAATTATTCGGATTCAATTCTCACGATGGCTCTTATTCTAACAGCTTACTTTGCAGTTTCAGCGTTAATGGTTGTGTGGGTATGTGTGTGTAACTGCATGAAACATTAGAGTTATTAGGGTTCCGTATCCATATAAACATGACCTTAGTACTAAAACTTCGCTATCCGTCCGCCAGGCTATATATCATGAACCTTGACAGAAAGAATTCTGTTGTCGCTATAGCAGCGATCACCAAAATCATAATAATTAACATATTCAAGAGATATTATATCATATTCCCACAGAATAAATGCAATTATATATTATAGGAATAATTTTTAAAATCGTATAATTTTTAAATATTTAGTTTGGTTTTATTGAATCAGTAATAAGATTAATGTTCCATAGATTATGCAAGCCGTTTTTTTTTTTAAAAAAGGTATTGTTTGTTCGAACAATTTACATGGTTCCAGTTTTAATAATCGGTTTAAACCAATTTACCTAATATACATATATTAGGTTGTGATAGTTCAGGGATTTGAAAATTGATGATATTATAGTTTTAATGCAACATGTGTGAGTGACTTAACATGAATTCCTTTGTCTTTACCGCCAAAGCAAATCCAACTAATTACTCATATTACAAAAGTGTCGATATTAAACCGATCCCAAAGGTAATAAGTAATAACGAAAGTGTTTATTCGATTTTAGGTTACCTTATAATAAATAGAACTTAAATTCGTATACTTTGTTATTTTAACTTAGGTTACTACAAATGTGAAATTTCTTGCTGACACATCGTTTCCGTCTCCTTAAATTCGCGAATTTTACAGTATAATTTCATAATTTTGTAAATATTTAGAGTGACCAGACCAAGAAGAAGCCAATAAAAATGTACGTAAGTAACCTTTATATACTTTCCATTCAATTTGATTTTTTTATTCTATTATTTATGTTTTATGTTTTTTTTTTTTAAGTGAAACTAAATAGTTTTTCTCAATAAAATTTATGTTCATATTTAATTATTTATAGGTCTGAATCTGAATACGCCTCAAGTGTTGAGGAGGTATCGAGGGTAACTCAGTACACAAAGCCGAAAACTAAAAGTTCGGCTGCCCCGCTGAGTGCTAGTGCACCCGTTCCTGCGCCGAAGCCGAAGAAACGGAAAACCATCGTTCACCCAGCAGTCCCCGACGTCCGAGCCTCGACCCCATCTACTTCAAGGTACAGACCTACCTACTCATATTTTTATTTATTAAGTCCTGCTATGCATCTGCTGTTTAATGATTCACCTTAAGTAAATTTAAAATCTACCTCTGTAGCACAGCAGTATGTTTCCATAATATATTTTAATTATTGGAAGTGAAGTATTATTATTTTGTTGATTTCAGTGCTACAAACGAATGTGTATGACAGTGTTCGATTTTAAATATTCTGCGCCTGATTCAAAAAATTAGCAATTTTGTATTCATTCGTAATTTCTATTGCAGATCCAAGAAATCGAAAACGTCTCTTTTCGGTATAATACATAAGGACGAGGAGACCGCCAAGAAAGACCGGGGTCGGGGATTGGCGTCGAGCTTTACTTCGCGGGTTTCAACAGGACAGTGTCGTCGCGTGGCCGCCACCGCCGGTGAGTTCTACGTCGACCTCAAGGTGTACTACACCGAGGACGCCAACAACGCGCCGCCGGAGTCTCGCTACAAGAAGGCCCTGGCTAGCGTGAAGCTGCAGTGCGGCGAGCAATCGCCGCAGTGGGAGGCGCTGCAGGACTTCCTCGCCAAGGCTTACGCCGTGTTCGAGGAAAGCGAGCCCGTGCATTACACTAATAATATTAGTTATAAATAATTTTTTCTTGTCGATGTAGCTTTATATTCGATTTACTTAAATTGTTTTATAGTCGGTATGTTAAATAGTTATTTTATTAATAACGAGATAGGCAGGTGAGGACAAAGGAAGCGAGAGCTTTATAAACATATATTTCTTACTTAACATATATACTTACTTTTTACATTTGATAGTCAACATTTCTTATAATACTTAGTTGGTTATACATTTCCGTGTCTTTTTATTTGTAGGCGTTTTATATAGTCGTCTATCATGCCGTTCTGTTCCGTTTGTGATTTATCTGTTAGTTCGACTGCTTGGATAGGTCATTTACGCAGTCGGGTGCATAAAAGAAATAATTTAAGTGAGCCGCACAGCGATGGTGTGGAAGTTATACGATCTGCATTTCGCTCTCGTATAGCTACGTACCGAATCAGCGCGAGTGATCCTGATTTGCTTAACTTAGACGATTTTTTTAATTCTTCACACATTAAAATAAAATCTCTTATAGACGACGCCTTGAGAAAACATACTTGTATAAAAGTAAATTTTGAACTATTTTGCATTTTCATGTTATTCAAAAATAATTTACAAGAAGTAAAATCTTTTATGACAAAAAATTTTATAATATACCGTAGCTATGATTTTGATAGTATATTTTCAAAATTTATTGATATTTTGAAAAAAAAAGTTGATGAGTTTCAGGAAAGAGACAGTGGTTGGGCATTTTTTAGTAATTCTCATTTAGAGATAAATGTTAATAAATATCAACCAATCGGTGGTTCCTCATATTTAGTTTTACCTAAATGCATTCAAAATAAGAAAGCGTGTTTGAACATTCATAACAAAGATCAGTTTTGTTTTCTATGGTGCGTTACGGCAGCACTTTTTCCAGCTCGTACCCATCCTGAACGGATTTCGTCATATCCCAATTTCCAAGATGTTTTTAACATCGAGGGCATGTCATTTCCAGTAACATTTACAGATATTCATGTCTTTGAAAAAAATAACACTAACATCAGTTTCATTATTTTTGGTTTAAAAAATAACAAAACCATAATAGGGCCGTTGTATAAATCAGAAAGTAACGTCAACAGAAAAACTATTTATTTGTTGTTGTTAGATAACGGAGTAAGATCACACTATTGTTTGATAAAAGACTTGTCACGGCTTTTGCGAAATCAAATTACTGCACACCACGGAAAACTTTATTTTTGTGATACCTGTTTAGTATTTTTTACTACATATGATGAACTTGAAATTCATTTATGTAGCGGGATCGTTACAGTTTTACCCGATAAAGGTTCAGTAATCAAATTCAAAAACTATGACCGAAAACAAAGTGTACCATTTGTTATCTATGCTGATTTTGAAACTTTCTTAGAATCACCGAGTAGTCCGGTTACTATCACGGCGAACACAAAAACGCTGCAACGACATATTCCAGCCGCGTTTGCATATAATATAGTTAGTTCTGTGAACGCAAATGATAACCGCTATGTTGCATATCGAGGACCCGATTGTGTTACCAAGTTTATAGAATCTCTTTATCGCGACGTTCTCGAAATTCATACTTTACTGTGTGCAAATTCACCTTTGATTTATACGGAAAAGGATGCAACTGATTTTATGGACACAACTCATTGTTATATATGTCACCAATTATTGTTTTCCGACAAAGTTCGTGACCATTGCCATATTACAGGTGTTTATCGTGGTGCGGCGCATAAATATTGTAATTTGCAATACAAACAACCGAAGTTTGTTCCTGTTTTCTTCCACAATTTAGCGGGTTATGATTGCCATTTATTTATTAAACAATTAGGCGAACTCCCTGGAAATATTAAAATAATACCTAAAAATAAAGAAAATTATATTTCATTCACAAAATTTGTTCCAGTCAGTAATAATCAATTCATACAAATACGGTTCGTTGATTCGCTTAAATTCTTAGGCACCAGCTTGGATAAATTATCAAAAACTATAAAGAAAAAAGAGTTTCACCATTTACGTGCTAATTTTCCTATTCAGAGACAATTCAATTTGCTTACACGTAAAGGAGTCTATCCTTACGAATATATGAATAGTTGGGAACGTTATGCAGAGCAAACCCTTCCAGAAAAAGAAATGTTTTATAGTTCTCTTACAAATGAGCATATAACCGATCGAGATTATCAGCATGCGCAAACAGTATGGGCTCAATTCGATATTCAACATTTGGGACAATATACTGATCTATATCTGAAAACAGATGTCCTTTTATTAACTGATATTTTTGAAAAGTTTAGAATAACTTGCAAAGAGCATTATCAATTAGATCCAGCTTTTTATATAACAGCGCCAAGTTTATCGTTTGATGCAATGCTTTTTAAAACAGGAGTTGAGTTAGAACTGATTAATGATTTTGCCATAGTACGTATGATCCAATCCGGTATTAGAGGTGGGGTTTGCATGTGTTCACACAGGCACGCTAAAGCAAATAACAAGTATATGCCTGAATATGACAAGCATAAACCAGACAGCTATATTGTTTATATAGATTGCAACAACTTGTATGGGTATAGTATGTGTCAATCTTTACCGTTATCAAATTTTAGATTCTTAAATCAAACTGAAATTGAGAAAATTAACTTTAGTGAAATTCCTAATGACGCGGCATATGGTTACATTCTTGAAGTTGATTTGTGCTATCCGAAAAAAATCCACGATAGCCATAATGATTTACCTTTTTGTCCTGAAAAATGTTATCCTCCAGGTGGAAAAAATTCTAAACTTATTCCAAATTTATACGATAAATATTTCTACGTCATTCATTATATTCATTTAAAAACATGTCTTAAACATGGACTGGTATTAAAGAAAATTCATCGAGTAATAACGTTTCTACAAAGTCCTTACCTAAAGCAATATATCGATCTTAATACGAATTTGAGGCAACAAGCTCAGTCTACATTCGAACAAGACTTTTTTAAGTTACTGAATAACAGCATTTTTGGAAAAACTTTAGAAAACAATGAAAAAAGGGTCAATGTGCATCTAGTTAATGAATGGAGTGATAAGGATAATAAAACAAAAAGAAAATTAAGCGCAAATAAGTTGATTGCACGGTCTAGTTTTCATAGTGCTTCAGTTTTCACAGAAAATTTAGTTGCGATACAATCTAAGCCGGAAAGAGTAGTTTTAGATAAGCCAATTTACATTGGATTCACGGTACTAGAATTATCTAAAAGTCACATGTACGATTTTCATTATTCTGTATTTGAACCATCTTATCGAAATCGGCTACGTATGTGCTATACAGACACAGATAGTTTTGTTTACCAAATCACAACAAAACACTTTTATGAAGATTTAAAACAATTATTTATTAAATATTTCGATACCAGTAATTTCCCGGAGATTAATTTGTATAACTTACCACTTTTAAACAAAAAAGTTCCTGGTCTTTTTAAGGACGAAATGGGTGGAAATATAATAACTGAATTTGTTGGATTGCGGTCAAAACTTTATTGTCTTAAAACTATGAATAGTTCTATTAAAAGAGCAAAGGGTGTTAAAACGTGCGTTGTCCGTGATATAACAATATCTGATTATAAAAATAGCTTATACAAAGGAGAAATAGTGCGAAAGACAAATGTTTTATTCAAATCTACAGGGTCTGTCGTAATGAATGGATAACCCGTTACCTACAGTTGATCCGGATGTGAGGCTATAAGAAAATGGTGTTTTCTTGCCAGGGTTGTCAACCATAAGAAAATGGCGTAGACTTTTAAACTTTTTTTTAAATTTCGCTATTTTTTTCATTTATTCCGCTGCCATTTCTTCAAACTTTGATGTATTTGTATAATTCTTTTAGTATTATACTGCTGAAGACGTGTATTATGTAATTTAAATACAATTTTAGGTGTTATTCACGTTGAACATTATCAAAATACACATTTTAAGAAAAATATTTCCAATTTTTTTTCTTTATGTCAACTTTTGATCATCTCCTGTGGAAAAAAAAGTATGACGTTATAGCTGCCCATGATCTCAATAAATTGTCTAGTATGTGTAGATTCTAAAAAGGTATAACGATGTGTACTTTACAAGCAACATTAAGTTACAGGAGCGAGAACACCAATCAAGGTCGGAATTTTTATTTTTCATGTTATGTTATAAATGGTTGTAAAACTTCGTCATAATGATTTTATTCTATCAAGATACTTTGCACAAACACTATCGGGCCACTAATAGGATATTCAGAAGAAAACCCGGTTGTTTTTGGGAAAAAAATAACATTACTTCACGATAATAATGTAATGAAAATGTACAAATGAAAATTGTTGTGCTCTAATAGTTACATGCGACAAACATGTTGCGACAAGTTTATTCGAAATTAAAACGGATTTTAAAAATCGAACAAGACCGCATTAAAAAGAAAAGGGTACTCATCACATCAGTGTGATTTTGACCATCGCATGTCCTTTTGTTCACATTGGCCCCGATTCTGAAAACACTCTCTAAACTAAACTAAAACTATCGCTGTCACTTACACATCAATAAGACAGAGACAGGTAATCATTTTAGTCCTATCAAACTAAAATGTACGTGCAATATGACACGGCGAAGGCTATTTTAGGCTAGTCCTCAGCGCATTTCGTTCAATTTCACAATGATGTGGACTAAATTTAGTGAGACCAATGTACCTGTCTTGTTCTAATACGAAGCATGAGAAAGTGACAGCGATATTTTTAATTTAGTTTTAGAGAGTGTTTTGAGAATCGGGGCCACTATTTTCGTCAATTTGTTACTGCTTTCTAATATTTGACTATGATTTTCCTTGTGATTTGGACTTGATAACGTGGTGATACTGATGACTTTGCTCACATTTACGGACATTGTGTTGTGCTATCGATTGAACTTGTTGTTTTGGAAAAGTTTTTGTGTAGTTTGTGTATCATGCCGCAACAGTATACGCCGGCCGAATACGCGAACATGCATTACATTTACGGTGTATGTAATGGCAGCACCAATAGAGCTTCTAGTGTTTATCGTGTAAGATATCCAAATGTGCGACATCCTGATTACCGTGTGTTCATTAAAGTGCACAATGCATTTATGGAAGGACGATTTCCTTCTAATTGTTTCCACTTTTCTTTGTAATGCGGTCTTTGTTCGATTTTTTAAATCCGTTTCAATTTCGAATAAACTTGTCGCAACATGTTTGTCGCAAGTAACTATTAGAGCACAACAATTTTCATTTGTACATTTTCATTACATTATTATCGTGAAGTAATGTTATTTTTTTCCCAAAAACAACCGGGTTTTCTTCTGAATATCCTATTAGTGGCCCGATAGTGTTTGTGCAAAGTATCTTGATAGAATAAAATCATTATGACGAAGTTTTACAACCATTTATAACATAACATGAAAAATAAAAATTCCGACCTTGATTAGTGTTCTCGCTCCTGTAACTTAATGTTGCTTGTAAAGTACACATCGTTATACCTTTTTAGAATCTACACATACTAGACAATTTATTGAGATCATGGGCAGCTATAACGTCATACTTTTTTTTTCCACAGGAGATGATCAAAAGTTGACATAAAGAAAAAAAATTGGAAATATTTTTCTTAAAATGAGTATTTTGATAATGTTCAACGTGAATAACACCTAAAATTGTATTTTAATTACATAATACACGTCTTCAGCAGTATAATACTAAAAGAATTATACAAATACATCAAAATTTGAAGAAATGGCAGCGGAATAAATGAAAAAAATAGCGAAATTTATAAAAAAGTTTAAAAGTCTACGCCATTTTCTTATGGTTGACAACCCTGGCAAGAAGACACCATTTTCTTATAGCCTCACATCCGGATCAACTGTAGGTAACGGGTTATCCATTCATTACGACAGACCCTGTATAAAACACGAAATATTTACTCGTAGTGTCAATAAAGTTGCTCTCTCTTGTAACGATGATAAGCGGTTAATTTCGACAGATAAAGTGTCTACAAAAGCTTGGGGTCACGTGTCTATACTTAACATTTAAATTTCTCTTTCGTAAGTTAAAATTCTTAATCCTGCCTGCCTACCAATCGTATCATTTTTATATTTGTAGGTACTGTTTTTTTTTAATATGTTTAGTTATGTTATTGTATAAACCTAGATCAGATGCTTAGATTTTATAAGTTTATATGAAATTTTTATGTAGTTGAATGTATGTGTTTATGTTCTTTACTAAACTATTTTTCACACACCAAGATATATGAATTTGTATTAAATTTTATATAACTATCTAGGTATATGTATTTATAGATATTATTTTATTTATCAATATCAAACACTTAGATATGTAAGTTTGTTTTTACGTTATTGTTAATATGGAAAAGAATATATTTTGTATCTACCTACATCACACCTAGATCATAAGTTTCCTATAAATATATTTTATTAAAATTTTAATAAACAATAATTAAAAACAAAACTGTTTCACTTATTACTACATCCGCATTTATCAACCTATAAAAATATAAAATCATCTAAAATAGGTACTAACCTAAATATTTTAACACGTGTGACATATGTTGTTATTCGTTCACACGATGGTTTTGCTTACTCATTAAATATCAAGTTCACTTATTAACTTGCACAGCACAAAAATTTACCTACTTGTAATTTGCTGAATATAATATTCGCTTCATTTATAGCAAAATCAAGTTATTACAAGTTAGATCGTCATCGTGTCATCATCGCGTGCAGCAATTCAATTAATTAATTGTAAGTACCTATTATTGATATGATTTATTTAGATTATAAGTATTTTATAAATGTGACTTTTCTATAACTTTTAAGTTTTGTTACAGAACCTACCATGAACAAACTAATATTTGATGAGGATGTGGATGCCAGCTTGGTTATTTCGGACGATGTGCCTGATTTTGTACCATCGCAATACGCTCAGGATCCGCTGGAAGGATTCAGCGAGCGGTATCCTGAGCTAGGTACCAAAATCAGGCACAAAGAAAAGAACAAGAAAAAAGGCAAGCAACCTGCCAAAATTAATAAGAACCAGCAGGATTCCTACATAATAACGAGGAACCAAAGGAAAGGTCGGAGGTTAATCCAAATAAAAGTGTATGACTTATTAAGTGATAGTGAAGATAACATTCTGTTAAGTGCTCAGTATATTGTAAAAGACCATATGGACGACATCATGGACGAAACAGAGAGTGTTGTGAAGAAAATATCGAAAAAACTTTGTGATGTAGATTTAGATTAACGTATTTTAGATTATAAACTAGATAATAAGGTTATATAATACTTTATTTGTAATAATAATTTAATTGTATATACTTTTTT
The DNA here is from genome assembly GCA_916618145.1 of Emmelina monodactyla. Lineage (NCBI taxonomy): Eukaryota > Metazoa > Arthropoda > Insecta > Lepidoptera > Pterophoridae > Emmelina > Emmelina monodactyla. The sequence goes on along the minus strand of OU745311.1, from coordinate 4,992,111 downwards.
AAATAAAATAATGTCTTAATGTTACTTATTTTTTTAATTTATTGTGTATTTTAGATTGTAAAACTAGATAATGAAGTTCTTAATTTAACTGTATATAATTTTTAAATAAAATAATGTTGGTTTGGGTAACATATTTTTTATTTATTCCATTTAATTTTAATCAAAAAGAGAAAATTGATACATAGAATTATCAATAAACCATTTTTTTAAACATATAACATTATTTAATGCACATTGTTTCAAGTGGTTTACACAATTAAATTTTTCATATTTTTCGCAATACTTTTCATGTAGTTTAGCAATATTAGGACAACCTTTTTCACCAATATCAATCACTTTACAGTTTAAACAAAGTTCTTGAATCCAATTAATTTTTTCGCAGCCTTTGGTTATTATTTTCTTATCTTCAATGTAAGGTATAATTACACGTCGAAATTCACGATGATCAATAAATCCTTCACTCCAGCGTATTCCTCGATTTTTTTCTAACCAAATTATTTGTTTCTTCTCGGCATCTGATAGACGTTGAAATGAATACGGGGGGGGGTTTCACGATAAAGGTTTGGGTATGATGACGACTAGCTATGGCAATTTCTTTGATAATAAAATTATTTCTTATATCTTTAAAACCTTGGACATCCACAAAAAATGATATTAGGGTTCATGATATTTTTTTTACAATGTTAGTCAGTGGTTTATATTCAAAAATACAGTCGTTGAGAATAAGACAGTAGGCAGATGTTTGGTCAGGTATTTCTACGTTACTTTCCAATTCTAACCTTATATTGACAACAGGTCCAGATTTTAAATTATCTATTTGCCTTGAGCAATCTATCACAAAAAGAGGAGCTTTCTCTTTAAAGTCTTTTATATCTAACAATGGTTCCGATCTGCGACCGTAATACGACTGTTGAAATTTGAAATATTGCTCGTATAATAAAGCATATTGATTGTTTGAAAAGTTAACGTTAAGGCTTTCATAAGGATAATATGAAGAATTGAGAAATACTTTGACGTCACGTAAATCACAATGATCAAAACGAGACATATCACTTAGTACATTATTTTTACGATTTGTTTGTAAACCTACGATAACATATCGGGGTTTTTCTATTTGGGATGAGGTTTTTATAGACCACGTATGTTTTGTAGTTTTTGGTAATAGAGGATATTCATATATATCCCAATTTCTGAATGCTACTTGAATTGGGCGATCTTTTTCCAGTAATTTTAGTAAATTTATTTTATCTTTATCTGATACTTTAACGTGTGGAACTCGCCAAATTATTTTGTGTATTTCAATATCGTGTACAAATTCGCCAGTATTCAATTTTTATTTATTTTTTATTTTATTTTATTTTCATAGGAAAACAAACAGTTACTTAAGTCTATTTAGGTGCTAAAATTAAAAATCTATAAAACCATTGATATGTTTTCACATTTAAATCTAAAGTTATACACATTAAATTAAAATAAACATTTTTTTTTTGTTATTAACTACTTTTACGTTGTTTAGGATATCAATTATATGGAACTATGAAACCAGTGCTCATACAAGGCTTTTTTCAAAGTACATGTTTGGCTGTTGAAAAGATCAAGTTGTAGAAATGAATATAACCTATTCCAGTCTTCTGCACTTCTAACAAAGAATGAATTCTGCCTATAATTTGTCGAACAGTTGGGAACTGTTAGACAGAGTGGTTGTCTTAAACGTTTTGCTGGAACTTTTAAATAAATATTACTTAACAATACAGGAGAGTCAACTTTACTTTGAGCTATTTTACTTAATTGAATTATGTCCGCTATGCGTCTTCTCTCATATAGAGGCAGCATATGTTGTCTCTTACATCTAGCCACATAGCATGGATCACGCCGCTTACATTTAAATTGTAGGTACCTTAAGAATCTCCGTTGAATTGATTCTATCCGAGTAATGTACTCGTTATAGCGTGGATTCCATACTTCAGAACAGTACTCTAGGATACTACGAACGAAAGAACAGTACAGTATTTTAATTACTTTAATGTTATGTAATTGAGAGCTGGCTCTCATGATGAAACCCAATGCTTTATTCGCTCTAGTGACTATGTTATCTATGTGTACATCATAAATAAACTTTGAGTCGTGAATGACTCCTAGATCCTTTATCTGATCTACCTTTTTTAAAAGAGTCCCCATGAGGCTGTAATCAAAAATAATTTTGTTCATCTTTCTCGTGAAAATAATGAAAAAACATTTGGAAACATTAAGTTCAAGTTTATTTATTTCGCAAAACTTCTCGAATCTATTCAGATCTTCTTGTAGATCGATACAGTCAGAAATATTGTTGATACGTTTGTAGATTTTCATGTCATCGGCGTACAAGATGAACTGAGAGTGTATAAAACATGAACTGATGTCGTTAAGAAAAATTACAAACAGCAAAGGGCCGAGAAGTGATCCCTGAGGGACTCCAGAAGGGATTTCATTCCAGGCGGACGTAAAGCCATTGATGACCACGGCTTGCGTGCGCTGTAACACATAAGAAGAGAACCATCTAAAGAGGTTACCGTGAATACCAGCCCTATATAATTTTAAGAGGAGTAGTTGATGGTCTATTCTATCAAAGCACTTGCTGTAGTCAGTATATATGGCGTCTACTTGTCCACCAGCGTCCATGTTAGACGTCGAGTATTCGGTGAAACTTAACAAATTAGATGTAGTTGAGCGGTTTTTTATGAACCCGTGTTGTTCCTGAATGAAACCTGGCGATAGAGCAGAATACACTTGAGTATGTACTACTTTTTCCAGTACCTTAGCAAATACGCATAGTTTGGAGATTGGCCTGTAATTTTTAACATCACTTTTATTACCACTCTTCGGTACTGGTGTTATATAGGCAGATTTCCAAATATTTGGAACCGTGCCTTCGTCAAGAGACCTCTGAAAGATAATACTAAGTGGTTTAGTCAGGCTCTTAGCACATCTAACTATGAACAGCGGCACAATGTTGTCCGGACCCGCCCCTTTTGTTAGATCTAGTGACTTTAGTTGTTGATGTAGAGCATCTGTATCAATTACAACGTTTCCAATTGAGCAGTTGTGGTTACTATCATTGTACTGGTCTAAATTTAACGCTGAGTTATTTGAGGGCGACACGGGCAAGAAATTAGATTTAAAGAACTCCGAGAAAAGATTAGCAACATTTTCACCTGAATCTGCACTTCTATCTTCGTATGTAACAGTCGATGGTAGAGATCCCGAACCTTTATTTAGGGTTTTAATATATGACCAGAATTTTTTCGGATTCTGAGTAATCGAAGTCTCTATGTTTCTCAAGTAGTTATTGTAGCACTCAGCTTCAAAAGCCTTAGCTCTCTTACGCAATAGAGAAAAAGATAAATAGTCATCGGTGTTATTATATTTACGATACTTAACATAATATTTATTCTTTTCTCTCAGCATCTTTTTGAGTGGGGCGTTGTACCAGGGTGGGAAAGAGTGGGAGGAACTTATATATTTTTGGGGTATGTGCTTATCTCGTTGCTCATATAAAATTGAGTAAAATAGATCTACCGCTTCCGTTAAAGATATATTTTTATTTAATAAGTCATCCCAGTCATACTTATTTAGATTAGAGTTTATAGTGTCAAAGTCAGCACAGTAATATAAATATTTCATTCGAGAATTAGTTTTCAGAGTATCCGATTTTTTTAAATACAAAAGTATATCAAGTGACTTGTGATGTACATCCTCCGGTACCAACGGATCATTACTAGCAGAAACTTGTAAAATTGTATTACATAAAACATAATCCAGTATCCTATTATTTATATTGCTGCAATAATTGAATTGATTTAAATTACATTGAGATAAAACATCGAAAAAATAAATTTGATTACTACCTGCTATGCCTGATGGTTGTAAATTATCAGTAGAAAAAGACCAACTCACATCTTTCAAATTAAAATCACCCATTATGAGAAATAAATCTAATGGGTGGCAATTAATTATGTCGGAGATTTTATTTGTAAAGTTAGCTAGTTGTGTGCCGTGATTATTACCCAGATTTTGAGAGCATAAGTATAACGAACAGAGGTGTATTTTTGTTATAGAACGGTCTTTATTTTTTACAGAGAGTGTAACCCATATATCCTCAGCAGATGAACACCATTCGGGCTGGGCCACCGCGGCCAGATCGCGGCGCACGGCTAACAGCACTCCACCTCCGTACCTCTCATGAGTCTGAGCGTAGTCCCTATCGCGCCTCCAAACTATATACCGGTCGTCAAAGAGCTCACTGCTATGTATACTACTAAGTAGCCAGGTTTCGGTTATTGCAACAATATCGTAGGAATTAAGTGAGATGTTTCGTTTAAATTCATGTGTTTTCGTTCGTAGTCCCCGAGTGTTCTGATAGTAAATACTAAGCATAGAATCAACCATTGTTGAAAATAGAGCAATAAATCAATAGATGCAAATGTAAATATATATATATTTTATACCATTCTTGTTGTTATTACTTCGCAGGAGAACTAATTCATGCTTACAATTCATAATTATATTTTTGTAATCTTCAGCAAAACCCAAAATATTACTTAGTGGTATAGAAGCTGAGAAATTGCCATTACATTTTGTTCCATTTATATCCCAACCCCATGACTTGGCTACTTTAGCATCATTATCACCGAATGACACTAAAGACTTCATTGTTGTAGTAATACCAGTGTTTTTAACCTTATCTATTTCAACTCCATTTAATTCGTATCGAATATCTTGAAACAAGTAAAGCAATGCATTGTTTGTTAACTCTACGCTGAGAACTTTTTCTTTCGTTTCTCTGTTTTGGACGTAGACTAACCCTTCCAAATATAGTGTGCTGGCTGATGGTAAGACATACAAATCTTGTTGGTTGATTGGAATTCGTATTTCATCATTGTTGTTGAAGCTGCTTCCATATGGTTTATACGAGTGAAATTCAATGCTTTCTATTGACGTATCGTAGACAGGAGAATTAGTTATATTAAGAATACTCATTTTAGCAATCCTATATTTTTAAGAAACTCTTGATTTTCAGCGCTTAATTTGGTTTTATTTTTTCGAAGCGTAGTTGCTTTGAGGGTGGTCGATTTACAACTGTTTATATTTGCAGTTGATGGCTTATTTTTATTTGATATCTTTAGATATTTTTTCTGATATTTTGTTACTGGATTAAGCCGAGGATATCCGATGTAGTTAAAGTTAATCATTTCTTTTCTTGATATGGAGATACAATTGAACTTCTTCACCACGTAAATTTATTAAATTGTTTTTATGATCAATTAATTTTATATTAATATTACTTATATCACATTGATTCACTGGAAAATATATTATATTTTTTGGTATTTCAATTATTCTATATCCAGGTGGCACATTTGGTGCGAATTCGTAAATTGTGTGACTTGGTTTACCATTAATATAAGAACCACTAATAATATCACATTCAACCCTCACAATGGTTGTCGATAGAATGTTAACGGGTGACGATGACTCGTGTAATTTATTAGCTTTCAGAGTAAGGCCACTGAACCCTAAAATTGCACCAAGGGAATTCTTTTTTTCAAAATGAACATCTAATGTGCAGTACAAAAATGTTTTCAGTGTATTATTATTACAGTAGAGGCTAAATGAACACCCTTTGATGTTATTTTTTAAGTAATCACAGATATCCTGAAATTCATAGGCTCCTTCTGGAATTTCCACAACTTCATTGGCTCCATAATGAAATTTGTTATTTGTTGTATCTATATTCGGAATCGAGTTAAAAGTAGACAGATAAAGTAAAGCACACTCATAATGACCATCTAATTGTAAACTTGGAGTGTGTGTGGTTAATAAAGCAGGGGCCCAATTCCGTAAATTTTAACGTTGCATGTGGTGACGTGCGTGTGGCATACCAGTGGTTCCTGTGAGGACAATTTATAGGTATTCTGTAAGCCACACGTTACGTGCGTATGGCTTGCCAGCAACTCCATAAGACGCTTCGCTTAGATGGAGGGTTCATTCAACCATTCATTATTTCTCAATATCAATATCTCGTCAATAATTCATCAATATTAAGAAAAAATATAGATTTTTGTAAAATTTCATTTTAACACTGTATTAAAAGTTTTTTGAAGATTAATGAATATCCGTTTTTTAAGCGCTTTGATTAAATATTATTTAAAATAATGTTTCGTCTGCTCTGCCTTTAAACTTGAGCCAGACTATGAAATGTAATAATTCGGTAGCTCGTTGTTATCCTAAGGATTGAGTCGATTGTTAAAGTTAAGCGACGTCGGCCGCGGACAGTCCTAGGATGGGTGAACGCTTGTGGTATTATATTCTGAATTGTTCCGTGCTTTAGGCACGTTTATTTGTAGGTCTCTAATAATTATTTATTTAAAAACACTTTATAAAAAAAAATTAGAAATAGTTCGTTTCCCATCATGATTTGCCTTGACTATTACTTATATATTTTTCAAGCTAAAGGCAATATAACGTAGTAAGGCCGTCGTGTTACGAATATCCTGTGGCAAGCAATGCGCCAGTCTTTTGATCGTTGTGTGCGTTAGTGACCAAAATCCTAAACTATAGACACAATCTAATAATACAAAACCATGAGAAAGTTTATCATAAAATTTTAATATGCTATGATTACACACCATGCAAAATAAAATGTAATTAGGTTTAAAGGTTTGAAAAATATATATTGTATTAATTTATACAAGAATAGTGTAACAGAAGATCTATTTTTAATTATTTTCCTGCTTTTGCTTTGGCGTGAACGTTCAACTACATGAAGCGGGCGTCGAGCTAATGCGACGTCACACCTTAGTTGTTTCCACCAGCAGATCGCGAGGACATTTCCGCTTACCATTGAAGCCACTGTACCAGTAGCTAACCTAGAAAAAATATTAATAAAAAACAATTAGGTATATTAGGTACAATGAATGTTACTTACTTAATATTTTTTATGTAGATGTATGTATGTACCTATACGTAGGTACATACATACATCCAATGAAATTACAAATTGGGAAAAGTTTCTGTATAGAACCAATTGATTATGATGTCGAGGTTCTTGTAATTGAAATAGATAATATTGAATATTTTTAATTGATATTTACCTTTCACTGTAATCCTTTCTTTCCAAAACGAACAAAGAACTTGGTGAAAGCCTCGTTACTACACGCAATTTAGTTTGGCCAGGCGATGACTTCTCTTATCGGCATAAAGTTTCCGACAAACCTCTGCATAGTACAGGCAGCTCAAAATAGAGATTCTCCCAGTCACACTTATCACGTTTTACTTTATTTCAGTATTTTTTCTGACTTTAGTCTTTAAATGCAATATTTATCTTTGTTTGCAAACAAGCCTACAGAAATGGGTGACACTACATGACATGACAGCAACGCAACCCATTCACTCATGTTACGTGTGGGTCTATATCTAGGTATTCTGTAAGCCCAAGCGACTGGGCGCCACACAACGTGTCGGGTAAAGATTGGTATTCTCTAAACTTTAAAGACCATGTGACGTCATTTTTGACGTGCGTGTGGTGCGATTTACAACAGTTACTCTTCGGCCACTTGTTACTCGAACGTTTTTGATAATTTAGCAATATTTTATAATGATTTGATTGATTATTACTATAAATTACTTACTTACTTAATAATTTGTACTTTCTAATGTTGAATTGTTTAATAAATATACTTTTTGAATAGATAGATTTTGGCGCCTATTATTTCTAAACGGCAAAGCACTTATTATTTTCTATTTTTTTATCAATAATTTTGTATAAATTGAAATAGAAATTACTTCAAAAACACAAAAATATATTAAAAATACGAATTGTGCAACAAACAAAATACATATTTAGGAGTAATTGATACGTAACTTTGTTAAAGCTAGAGAATAGGTTATATTTACCTTAAATAGGTATAACCTACCTAATTGTAAGTGTTTTAATAGGTACAAATATTTTTTTAGTGCCTACCACTTCAAAGCTACCGATTTTAAGGTACCTACTAGTGGCTGCCCGCGACTCCTTTCGCGTGGAAGTCGGTTTCCCGTGGCAATGTGTAGTTTTTCCGCGGTAAAAAGTACCCTATATGTTATTCTGATGTATAACCTATATTTCTGTAGAGTTTCATCAAAATCCGTCCAGTAGTTTTTACGTGAAAGAGTAACAAACATCCATCCATAGATCCATACATCTATACATTCTCACAAACTTTCACGTTTATAATATTAGTAGGATATCGGAGGCAAAACATATGCATTTAGGTAAGACAGTATAATAATTTAAATGTATTGTAATTGACAGTAAATATTTGAAAAACCTCTCTTGCACAAATTTCGTTAATATGTAGGTACAATTATTTGACGATCTCTGTCGCGCAGCGTGATTGTTGTGAGGCAGGTCCCGTAATCGATTCTCGATTCTTCTGCAAATCAGCTCGTATAAGCGTGTTACTAAGTTTCCCTTTAGACTATTCTGTAACGCCTACTGCGCTAACTTTAAAACCACATTGTTTGTATGGTATTCTGGATATATTTTTATATGATAATTAATGAAATAATAAAAATGTAATAAAATACACTACGTAAGTACCTAACTCTTGGTAGTGGTTCGTTAATTAAATCGTAGCTTTGCAATTTTATTTTATTGATGTCAAAGTAAAGGTGTAACTTTCAATTAACTTTAACTTTGGTTGGGTAAAATTATACAGAAACATCATAAATAGGTTATAACAATTCATTTACTAGACACACTCTGTTGAATTTATTTCATCTTATATTTTGAAAATAAATTTTACCCAAAATGCATTTTCTATTTGAGAACCACTCACTGCCTGTAAATAAATGGAGATGTTTATTAATAAGGCATGACTAATCGCTTCATAGGAACAGAAATATGATCCTAATTTTATGAAATGTAACTAAATTGATTTGGGTTTCATTTAAATGAATCAATGAATTAATTTAAGCTTACAAAATTTTGGTTTGTTTATAAGCAGCTTCTCAGTGCTTGTCAAAAATGTCAAAAACCATTCTACTTTTTGTCTACCTCATGTCATTTAGATTTAATTATTCCTCTAAGTCATTGACACTGTCAATTTATTAATAATATTATTTATAATAACATTGTCTTAAGGTAAATGATAATCTTAAAATTATGAACACCTCACACTGACTTTAATTAACAAAAATAGTTATTTCCTAAGCCTGTTGGTGGTATGTTGCAAAATATTGATGAATGATTGACGAGATTTGTTAGTTAAAAGAGGTTACATCACTAATGACTGGTTAAAAGGAAAACACAGCCCTAGAAGGACGCCGACCGATTTGAACCACACGCACGTTACCATTATGGTAAAAAGAGATAGAAGATAAATAAAAGGTTGAGACCAATAACTTAGGAACCCTCATGTGTCTACACATAGCATACCTAACTATAAATATATGCATAAATTAATTTATGAGAAAAAGCTGTAGCAGTTTTTAGCATCGCCAAAAAAATGGTTACTTATATTTAAATTAGCCGCCTATTTAAATTTAGAACTTTAGCTTTACTAATGATTCTGTAGACCGGCAGAAAAAATTACCAAAAAAACTACATACTTGCTCTTACTAGTGATCAATATTATTAGCATAGTTACTTTACAATCAAAGGGATATTTTACAAAACCAGTGATTGCAAAAATAGTAAAATTACCCAAAAAATAAGGCATCTAAAAACCAAAATGGCTACTCGACCGCTTGAAGGTATTTTTGTTTCTATGTTTGTTGACAACAAATGTTGTACGTCTATAGGTTTTATTAGTCTTTGGGAAACAATGACATAAAATTTGACATGACATGCTGAAACAAAATCTGGTTTCAACGAACTTATGGACAGCGACTTTGGTCACGTCTTATAAGTTTAGTCGTCGCATGCCTGCTTGAAATGAATTGCTAAATAAATTTTATTTTACAGCAGGTACCTACCTACCTACTTAAAAACTTTTTAAATATTTTTATATTTTTAGAACATTAAAAATTTGTGGGAAAAATATGTTAAAACGTAATTTTTGAGTAATGAAACTTAAAATTTGTAATAAACGATCATAATTATATAGATATTACATTTTCGCATTACCGTAATCGACTAATAGTTTAAAAAGCATTGTTTATAGGCCATATACCTTGCGACGTAACTCAAAAGTGACGACTTAAAGTCGGGGAGTCATGTCCAATAGTTCGCGAAAATGGCTATGTCCCAGTGACGTGTACTTACAGAATACCAAAATAAGAAAACGAACGTGTGGCTCGATGCAGCGTGTGGGCGTGTTACAGAATACGAAAATTGCAAAAACGTCACACGTATTGGTCGATATCGACCGTGTTGCATCGTTAAAAATGTTACGGAATCGGGCCCCAGGAGTATTGCCAGTTATTGATAGTGTGAATGACATTGTAGGTATGATGAAAATAAAACAATAAGTCTCAATTTATACAAATTTTATTCCAAAAATTTAATAAAAATTCTAAGCACAGATGTCCACAATTTATAGAATTAAATGTTTGATGTCTCTCATAATTATATAAAATATGATAGTTGTTTAAATATTGAATTATCTCTTTCGGTGGTTTCAAATCACCGTAGCTATCATAGTACTGACAGTAATCACCGAGTTTAACGTAGGCTACCCAATGTGTACCTTGATTGCTAGCATTGTCTAAGTTAACAATACCGCACTCAATGGGTCTTATCTTTTTTGGTAAAGTATCTCTCATAAATACTCCTCTAAAATGTGGTATACAATCTTTTGCGAATAATTTGATATCAATATCGGTTAGAGCACGATTAGGAAGCCTGTTTTTCAGTTTTTGGGGCTTTGAACATAAATTCCATGTCCATTTTTATAAGGTCTAACATATAATCCTTTTCCTATAGCAATTGCCTTAGTTGGTTTTGGGGTAGAATCTGATATTTGCTTTTTAACGGTCAGCAAATCATTTACAGTTTTGGCAATGGCAGAAGCACCTCCAGCTAAACTACCTAAAGCAGATAGTCCAGCGAAAATAGGTATTAAAGGTAAAATTCCTCCAGACTTTGGGACAGGTATAACACGCGGAATACGAAAGTCGTTTTCTTTACCAACTAATTTCTTTGCAGCTGAGTAAGCATGCTTGATGACTGATTTACTACTTTTATTTTTCAATTTCTTAATCCCTCGACGTAGCTTGGAAACTAATGACTTAAATTTCTTGACACCTGCGCCTGTCTTTATTTTTGCTTTCATAACTTTATTAACAAGCCACGAAGCCATTTTTTCTCCTCTACTTGCATCTTGCGATCGGAGTCTTTGCTTAGCTTGCTTCATGAGTTCTATATCAGCTTTGTTTCGGTCGTCGCTATTACTAAATACACCGTACGCGATATCGTGTTCCTTACAAGCTTCGTCTAATAAATTTATTCCTTTATCTCCTCTTGCTAAGCGTTTTTTCAACTTAGTACCTGGACCACAATAATTGTATCCAGGTAAATGAAGCTCTACTGGTAATTTATCTATTAATGAATTAACAAGTCCTTCTCCCTTCATCGCTCATTTTGCAATAATGCAATATAGAGTCATCTGACAATTTATACTACTAAAGCACTTTTATTAATCCAACTGTTCTCTTTGTTACTAAAGCCCAACCATTTTACATATAATTTGTTTCCTTTTCTTTTAATAACTTTTTCAATCAGGTAGACTTTCGGACATTTGGATTTTTGTAGTTCTTTTTCATAAAATGTACCAGATATCAATTGTTTCTTTAGATCCTTAATATAAAATGTTAACGGACACGTCTTGTTTACTTTAAAAATTTGAAAGATTTCGGTAGACCAATTTGGTGTATATCCTTTTTCGAAACAACTTTTGTATTTACTTATTCTAACAAAATCGCCTACTTTTAATTTGGATTTAGGTTCTTGACCACACTTTTGTGATTTTTCTATAATGCGCAGTATATCAACAGCGTTATTTGATTTAACATCGATCGGTTTACACTTAATTGTTCGGTGAACAGTAGTATTGTACGTTAATACAACATCTTCAATTGGCTTACCCAACCATTTATAACTTCCTACTAGACTAAAATACTTGTATAGTTTGTTTTTCAAAGTTCTGATTACTCTTTCAACGATTGAAGCCTTTTTAGTTGAATATGTAGAATAATGATTAATATTATAAACGCTCATAAGTTTTTTAAAAACATCATTGTAAAATTCTGTACCTAAATCTGTTTGCAAATTTTTTGGAACATTTCCTTTTTTAAATAAAATATCGAACTTCTTAGCAATTTCTTCCTTACATTTGGTTTTTAAAGAAAAAGTCCAAACATATTTTGAAAAACAGTCAATTACAACCAATATGTATTTGTAATTATTGTTGAATGATGCAATATTTCGTATATCAATTAAATCGGCTTGCCACAAATCATTTAATCCTTTAAGTATTACATGGCGGCGATGAAAGTTTTTTCTTGCCTGTTTATGAATTTCGTCCACAACAACTTGCTTACTCATGTTTGGTTGGTGAATTAATGAGGGAATTTATCTCAGTCTTGTTGTAATAATCTTTGAAATAATTTGTCAAAAGGTCAAGAAATTGTCTTCTTATATTAGTTTTTTCATGTAATAACTGCTCTTGAGTACAGTACTTACTAAGCACTTGATCAACATAATTCTTATTAACAGCATCAGTGGGTTCTATTGGTGATTGTACGCCTTTGATTATTGAGGAGTGTAAATTAAGTATTTTATTTTCTAATTTTAGTTCATTTTCTGGACTAATACTTTTGTTAGCCTCACGCATCATTTTGTCAACGTACTCTTTATTAGCTGCATCATCATTGTTTTTTGGTGGTAATAAGCCTTTTAAATTAGCTGATTTGAGATCAACATCTCCAGATTCATTCCTTTTAATGAAATTATCAAACTCAAATATTTCACCTACACGTAAGCGTTTGTGGACATGATGTCCGAATTTGTCGATATTCATATTGATCAGCTCCAAAGCTAAGATAATTTGTAACTGTTATAACACTGTATGTTTCTGTACTTATATACTAAATAATAATACGATGTTCCTTTAATTCTTCAATTATTGATAGAATCTCATTATCCAATCCAGTGTTACCAGCTTGTTTTGATGCAATCAATAGTTTTAACCTTTCTACTAATTCATTAGGGTCGTCCCAATATACATAATCTGTGTTTTTATTTACGACTTTTAAAATGGGTAAACCTTTACCGCTTGATTTAAAATTTTCTGAAGCTGATGAAACTTGAAACATCGGTTTAATTATACTTAAATATTTTTTACCTTTATTACTTTTTATTGGTTTCGATGGATCATACTCTCGACGATGAGCATTTGTTTTTAAAAGAATTGTTTTGTAATTGCTCAAATCTTGCTCTTTTACCAGAGATAAATTTGGGTTTTTATTTAAAAGTAATTCATCAATTCCCGGAGTTCTTTTAAATTGTTGTCCAGAAATCAATATAAAATCGGTGGTAATATTAATGGGAAATGAACCCATAAAAGGCTTTCCATTTTCAGCTCTAACCCCGAATGGGATATCGTAGAAATTTTCTGAAGAAAGCGACCAACTAGATACATCTTCAGGCTCACAAGTTGATTCGTATGATGTATCGTGATCTTCACTATCTGAGGCACTGGAGTCATCACGCGATGAAGTTTTTTTTAAAACTGTGTCATTTAGATTTTGATCAGATAAAGTAATATTTTTAATATCAGATTCTCTCATACCTGAATCAAAACTTTGTTGACTTTTATTTTTATCATTATTATTAGCTACCATATAGTTTAAAGGGGTGGTTATAGGCTCGAAAACTGTTTGAAAAACCATCTCATTATCAGTTTTTAAATCACGCATTTGTTTAACCTTCTTTTTAACCACTTCGGCTGCTTTTACGATTTGTTGTTTAATTTCCCTTTCCATCGTTGTAATGGATATAGCATGTAGATGTGCAAATAGAAAAATGATGAGATTCTGCTTTATTCATCAATATTTATACTTTTTTCTGGCCATCAAATATCTTATTTTAATCCAATACAATAAAAGTATCAAATGTCTTTCTGTACCCTCCATTGTTTTTGTTGCCTTCCTTATTTATAACTAAATAGCTATATGGTTCTTCCCAAACTTTTGCACATATCGTTCGAAATTTTAACCAGGACATGTCGGTGTTAACGTGTTCATCGTAGATGTGTTTCAAATTAACATCATCTTGTTTGAATAAAACTAAAAGATTAGCGTTATCCCTTATAAGCTGCTTAGGTATTTTTGTGTATGTTTGATTCAAATAAAAGCAGTCGATATACTTATGCCTACCCATAGCAAAATAGTCTCTTATATTATTTTGTTTTTCAGAAGCTACGTCATCAAAAATTATGATTGAATTAGGTTTAGCTTTTTGAGGACTGATAACCTCTTCATTAGCATGATATTTGTAATAAGACACTTCTGGAATTCTCTTGAAAATATTTTCTAGAAACATGTATTTTGGTTGATATAGTGTCTTTGAATAGATATATACATTATTAAAACGCAATCCATTTTCATGTAGGAGAAGTCCAATCACCAAATTAGTTTTGCCGCAATTGGATGGTCCACATACAATGCATCGTATTGTATTAGGAAGTAATTTACCGTGGCGTAGCGCGGTCTTCTCACTATCAGAACAAATATTATCAAACGTCAGTGATAGTGGTTGTTTTTCAAATCTCATTTTTATGTTTCCTCTTTGAAAAACGTTATTGAAGTAAGTGTTAACTTCATATACTCTATTTTTATTATTTCTTATGTGGCTAGATTCAGTGCAATCAACGCAGTGAAGCGGGAAAATATTTTTTTAAGAGATGTTTTCTGATATATCCGTAGTGTAATTTTGGGCATTCTGATTCACCAGAGAGAGTGGAGCGAACGCGAGGGAGCGGAACGAACGGTCGGAGCGAAGCGAACGACTGGTGGAGTAGAATGCCCAATATTACACTACTCTTACACATAGGGGGAAGTCCCATAAGCCCGGACGGGTCCTAAAGCCGGACATAATTAAAATCAGAACGAAAAAGTGCGCCAATTTGTTGCTTTTGCTGCGGTTAGATAGGTTCTCCTAAGTAAAGTGTGGAGGAGGAGACCCAATAGTCAGTGCTGACTCGTTCGGCGGGAAGCGTTGTCCAAATTTTGTGGTTAGTATAAATTTTGTTTCAAGTAATTTTTCGGGGTCTGTAAATAGTATTTAAACTGTGGGATGATATCCATTATTTTAATATTGATTGCTTTTGTTCTTATCTTACATAATTCATAGCTTTTTTATGATTCTTGAACACACAATTTGAATGAGAATTTTTCTTGTATATACCTGAGGGTCCCTAAGTTCGGACACTCTCAAAGTTCCCTAGTATCGGACGGTTTAATAGCAAGTGTTTTTGTTGTTATTATTATTTTTGTGTTTTATTTTTAAGGTTTAACATGGGTAAACCTAAACCGAGATCGGAAGAATACCCCCAAAGATAAAATTTTACAAAAAAAGCTATCTTTTGATGTGGAAGAGGGGTCAGTTAGATACATTTGTGATTTTTGCAGGTTTAACAATTAAAGGTCTGTGATTCTATAAAAAGCGTTCCTGGTTATGACCAAAGTTTATTAAAATTAAGATCAATTTTCTTTATTAACAGTTGATTTGTTTTGATATTGGTTAAAATAATTTTTGAGTTTAAAAATAATCGAAAAATTGGCTGTCCGTCATTTGGGGACCTTTTTCGAAACCTCGTTTTTGCTATGTTAACTTTCACTCAATATTTACTACATTTAAAGTAATATTTAAGACTGGTGTTTTATCTGTGTTGATTAGGCATATAATTAAAAACTCCTTAAAGTGAAATAAATAAATTAGACTATTGTGCATTTTTTTTTATTTCTGTTATTCCTTAAGTGTCCGATTCTCGGGGACCTCCCCCTAAGTACTAATTCCCACCAAATTAATGAAATATGCGAATTTTAATTATTTTTATAAAGTGGACATAAAGCGGTTTGCAGACCTAAATATTTCAACTCGATACTAATAAAATTATCACGTTCCTCAATACAATTGTGACAGACAGGTGGACATAAAATGATCTTAAAAGTGATTCGTTTTCCTTTCTCGAACGGAAACTAAAAAAGGTCGTTTCAGTATTACTTTCCCTATTGATGGATTTTCCCTACTGTGGTTAACCACACGACTTGTAAGTTAAGTTAAGTTATGTTAAGTAATGTTAAGTTATGTTAAGTAATGTTAAGTAATGTTAAGTAATGTTAAGTAATGTTAAGTTATGTTAAGTTATGTTAAGTCATGTTAAGTTATGTTAAGTTATGGAAAGTTATGTTAAGTTATTTTAAGTTACGTTAAGTAATGTTGAGTTATGTTAAGTTTTGTTTTTCCCCATTTTTCCCATTTCCCCATTTCCCCATTTACCCATTTTCCCCATTTTGCCAATTTCCCCATTTCCCCCATTTTCCCCATTTCCCCATTTCCCCCATTTCCCTATTTTTCCCTTTTTCCCAATTTTTCCCATTTTCCTCATTTCCCCATTTTCTCCATTTTTCTAATTTTCCTCATTTTGCCCATTTCCCTCATTTCCCCTTTACATAACATAACTTATCATAACTTTACATAACTTAACAGTAGAAATAGCCTGTCTAGATATCAATCCCGTGCTGTTTTATCATCTACTAGCTTTCCGCCCTGCGGTTTTACCCGCAACTAAATGGTTTTCCCCGTGGGAATTAGGTTTTTTTCTGCAGTAAAATTATCGTATTTTCTTCTTCCCTGGGTGTCGAACTATTCTATTCCAAAATCAAGACAATCGGTTAAGCCGTTTTTACATGAAGCGAACAAACAGACAGATGGACAGACAGACATACACATTTTCACATTTATAATAATTCTAGCAACCCGCCCACGCTTCGTAATAGTGTTTTTTCGGCCGACTTGATGACACAACATTAAATTTTGACTTAAAGATTTTTTTTTAAATGTTCTATATGTACAAATTTAAATTAATAAATTCCCTAAAATATGTCGAAAACCTCATCAAAATCCGTTACGTATTTTCGGAGGAGTAAGCGGACAAACATACAAACAGACAGAATTGGCAACTTGGATTTATACTATGTATCATTACATGATGATAATAATGATGGTGATAGTAAGGATAGACCTACAAAAAAAGCCCTTCGCACTATCTATATTTTAAGTGAAAGTCATGTTAGCCTATACTGCAGTAGCTACCTAAATGCCTGTGATAAGGGCGCTGCAGGGCTTTACGATATTATTAAGATGTTATAAAGGGTTTCCACGCGAACGAAGTCACGGATGGCCTCTAGTTTCACTATAACTTCAAAAAAAAACATCCAATTTCAATCATTCAAACACCAAAAATTATCTACATAAACTGTACTATGTGATGAAATAATTTATTTTGATATAATAAGGATTAATATCATGAGTAAAATGAAAGGTGAAGGTAAAATAAACGCTTTTAAATGTAGTCCTAAAAAAAAGCATTATGGGAAAGTCAAGCAAAGGAGACATTTTTTTATTTTCGTGTTGGCGGCGCTAGTGATGCTCACCGGAGTTTCGAGAAGGGAGCAAACGATTAATATGATCACGTGAATGTATCTATATGTAGTGTGGAATTACGGTATCTAAATATTTCAGGATTTTGTTATACCAGCATTAGATGCCTAAATGGGAGCCATTTAATTAAAAAAGTTTGTTAAGGTACGTTACTATTCTTTATTTAATAGGTTTTGCCAGGTTTTGTTCGTATGGGTTTACCATTTTGTCAACCGGCTGCCTGTGTTGTAGTACCTGCGAATAAGGACAACAATCTTAGCTATATGAACTTTAATTAAAGAAAAACAAGTCAACATTATATTTATTTTACCTAATTACGCCTTCCCTGTCTTTGTTTTTGTAAGTTGTCTCTTGCTGGATTATTTCTCTAAAAATGTGCATAATTTTTATTAAGTATTCTTGTTTAGTATTCAGCAGTGATCACTTTCCACCATGTGACCCGCTTGCTACTTTGCTAGCTTATCTAATAAAATAATTGGAACTGGCATTATCTTACAGTTATTGTAGGTCTGCCGTGTGCGCTGATTCCGAGTCCAGGGTCAGCGAGTGCTCCACTGAGCATCACCAGCGCCGCTAGCACCACAAACAGCAAGTTGAACAGTTTCATGGTAGGTAATTATGTATTGCAGGATCGAAGCTTAAGTTACGAATGTGCAGCATATTGTCATTGAGTTTTATATACGAAGAGTACCTACCTATTATTCGAAACGGTTTTCCTTCTTCAAGTTATCTTAGTTTCCTCTAAGATTTACATACGAATTCTTGTTGCTTGTAATTCCCGTACCTACCTATAATGTTATCAATTAAGTAATTGAGGTAATTAAAACAATACGATTGCAAATGGTGTTTATAAAATAAATGTATTTCTTCCTAGTGTTTGTTTTTATAATTTCTATATTAGTCATCAGTCTATCCTTTTTGCTTCTTTGCTGAATATTGCAGTATTCTGTTTTTTTTTAAACATAGAAATGTAAAGATGTCGAAACGTCGGATAAACAAAAATAAAATAATAAACGCACAAAACCCGTTAAAATGAGTTTAATTTCATTTAGTTCAAGGAATTATTGGTAAGGATTAGGATGTTGACAATATTTTTAACCATGAACATCTTTCAATGGAGATATTTTTCAGTAATGTGCTATTTTCTCGAAATGTTGCTGTTCTATGGAACTATGTTCTATCTATGTTCTGCTGATGGAAAAACCTAGGGCAAGCAGAGGACACAACATTTTTTGAATATTTTTTGTCCGAGAAGGGAGCAAATGATAAATATGATCACGTGAAGGTAAATTATCACATTAATATCTATAGAATTTCAGTGCCTATATATTTCAGGATTTTGTTATATAAGCATTAGATGCCTTAATGAGAGCTTATTAATTAAAAGTAAAACTAGTTGGTAAGGTACTCTTCTTTATTTAATAGATTTTGCCGGGTTTTGTTGGTATGGGTTTACCATTTTTGTCAACCGGCTGCCTGTGTTGTAGTACCTGCGAATAAGGGAAACAAACTTAGCTATGTGAACTTTAATTAAAGAAAAACAAGCCAACATTATATTTATTTTACCTAATCACGCACTCGTCGTGGTGCTTTAACGAATCCATCCTTGGCATTTGGTGGATTCTTTCTCTAAAAAGATGCATAAGTTTTATTAAGTACTCATTCTTGTTTAGCATTCAGCAGTGATCACTTTCCACCATGTGACCCGCTTGCTACTTTGCTAGCTTATCTTTTAAAATAATTGGTTATGGAATCATCTTACAGTCTGTTTTGGTCCGGGTTCAGGGTCAGCGAGTGCTCCACTGAGCATCACCAGTGCCGCCAGCACCACAAACAGTAGGTTGAACAGTTTCATGGTAGGTAATTAAGTATTGCAGGATCGAAGCTTTAGTTTCGAATGAGCAGCATATTGTTATTGAGCCTTATATATGAAAAGTATTATTCCAAATGATTTTCCTTATTCTAGTTATATAAGTTTCCTCTAGATTTACATAACAATTCTTAAATTAATTAAATTACATAAAAATTCTTAAAACCTGATATCAACTTAGTAGTTAATTGAGGTAATTAAAACAATACGATTGCAAATGTTGTTTATATAATAAATGTATTTATTCCTACTGTTTGTTTTTGTAATTTATATATTAGTCATCAGTCTATCCTTTTTGCTTCTTTGCAGATTTGTAGAGGGAATGTGCAGTGGCAGCCGCGCTACCGACGGTTATTGCAGTATTCTGAGAAAAAAAATATTTTTTAAATGTAGAAACTTTGCCACTAATTAATTGTATTCCTAACTCTTTTAGAATACTCTTGCCTTTTGGGCGTGAAAAGACGCTTAAAATTAAAACGTATTATAAGTTAGCGATTTCGTAGCAAACGAGAAGCACTTTGTATTGCACTATATGTGATCGACCAGGGTTCCATAGATATTCCAGCGATATTCACAGACATTTTGTACATTCATTTTAATGTACCTAAAGTCATTTCAGCATTTCTTGAAATAAATACTCAAATTATTGGGGCTTAGTTTATGCACAATCTATTGTAGTTAGGTACCTACCTATAGGTAGTTATTCTCGACTGAGAATAGCCAAGTAACAAAGCAACCAATAACTGAACGAAATCAATTTTATCAGGCAACTAACAATTCCTCGACTAGAAAGTTACATGAAAATAGATATCTTACAATAACTTTTTTCCCATTTTGCTTGAGTTTTTCCTTGTTGATTGGTTCCGGGGAGGGCGCTGCCATCACTCCGGTGAGCATCACTAGCGCCGCCAACACGAAAACTAACAAACTAAATAACTTCATATTTAGAACGTAACGCAAACAACTGAAGATCGAGGTTTGAATGGTGCCTGCTAAGGCCTAAGGGCCATTTTATATCATTTTCCGAGTGATTATGCTCCCTTCGTTTCCTTGATTCCTAAGATTTCCATAATCAATGGAATGTGATTTTCATTAATAGGTTCTTATGTTAACACGTGGACGAAGGTAGAATGAATAAGCAACTTATAATAGTGCGACAAGTTGCTTAAGGTACAAGTAAAGCAAATCACCTTTAAGATAGAGGTACAGAAAAGAGGGAATAAAAAATTATACTATGTCAATGTACAAGATGTCGAAAGTTCTATATAATTTTCTCACTTATTACTCTATTATTTTATAAGTCAGTTTGGAAATTACAAAGGGCTAACTCTATGGATAGCAAGATTGTCAATTTTTCTATTAGCGGATAAGCTCTAACGGAAAGTTGAACTCGATAACTGGCTGAAAAACTTTACTTTTACAGTTATCCGATAGATTTTGTTACGTTGCTGTCATCATAAGTACGGAAGTAAGTTTGTTTCTATGATGGTTAAACAGACAGACATACAAAAAATTTACTGATTTCATTTTTGGCATCAGTATCAATCCCTTATCACCCCCTGATAGTTATTTTGGAAATATATTTCAGTACAGAATTGACCTGTCTACAGATGTATTATAAGGACCTATAGATATCACACGAAAGCATAAAATATGTCTATCTTTTATGGTGACTGACAATAACATGTGTAACTTCCGATAGCTTACCGGTTCGAAGCGTTCTGATAATATTTGTCTTCTCTTACGTTTATACCACTCTCAGTCATCGTTAATTAAAAAAGTTAACATTATTAACTATTCCATTAAAAATAATCATAGAAATCGGTATAGAAACACCAAAGTTATTAAGGGTAGTTTTTTTTCCCACGGAAAACCGACTACCACGCGAACGGAGTCGCGGGCGGCCACTAGTTTAAATAATAAATGAAATACTATGAACTTTAAGATTTTTTTATTGTTTGATTGTGCAACGGTTGGTTAGGGATAAAGTTAACGTTTAATTAACATACCTACATCGCATTATTTACATTTACCTGTTGTGATTACATAAACAGGTAAATAACAAAGTTTTGTGATTATTATGTTAGGTGATTAACCTAAGTTCAATAATGTAGGTAACTGTCTACTAAAGACGCTACCTTTACTGAGAGAAATCATTAGGAACTCAGCATCGCAGTGAAGCTTTTTAATTCATGATGTTGGTTTCTACAGCAGGATAAGATTGATCTCACGAAATCCTGTACTATTAAGTGAAACATTATATAATTTGAAATCATCTCTTTTAAACGTAGCCATCTTTTTAGTGTACCTACATTCATGTTAAATAAGACAGTTTAATACACTTTGAACAATAATATCAAATGTAAAAATATAAAGAACGATCACGAAATATAGAATTTTGGCTAACCTAAAGAAACTTTTTCGTATGTTCTATATTTACAAATTTAAATGAATAAATTACCTTAAAGTTGAAAAAAACTTCATCAACATCCGTTACGTTGTTTTGAAGAGTTAGCGGTCAAACATACAAACAGACAGAATTTGCGACTTGGATTTATACTATGTAATAGAGATGATATTGCTGAAGGTAATGTAACTTTGACTGTTAAATATCTACCCTTATTAATTCAGGGGTGTTTTATGAGCATTAATTGATAGCTTCATTTATCATCTACCTATAGGTACTTACCTATTTTAAATGTAATGTTTATGTAGGAAAATCATTTGCTTAGTACTTACAACGTAACTTGCATTAAAACGGGCACAGCTTATGCATATATTGCTTGTCTTTGTTTCTTAAGGAAATCTTAGATAATTTGTTCACCTGGAGGAAAATGTCACTCGTTATCACCTCTATGTTCTCGTATAAAAGGTCCTGTAACTGTATAGAGAGTCATTCAGTCAACATATCTCGTTGTAGACTATTTCTTTAAACATGAAATTCTTTAGCCTGTTCTTTGTCGTGATGGTAGCTATGCTACTAGTCAGCGGTACTTTCGCCGACCCTCTTTTCGGTTTAGGCAAGAAAGTAAGCATTAACTTTTTTGATGAATTAATGGCATCATGATAATACTTACATTACGTTCTTAAACTTAGAACACATTCTCGGAGTCTTCAAGCTGGCCGCTAACAATTTGTGTGGCATCCAAACTCTTTTGTTTAAATTTGTTTTTTTTTTTCAGGCAAAGGCAGAAAAGGCGGCAAAGGCTGCGGCTGCCGCCAATGCCAAGCCAGCAATCGGTGCTCCAGGAGCGTTAACTAAGGATGCGAAAGTTTAATACCAAAGCAACAGCTATTTTGTCTAGCTGATTGTATCGGCTTCTTGCGTTTGTTTGTTTCTTCTTCTATCTGTAATAGTTAATGTTAAAGTTCTGTCATTAGGAAATAATTATCTTTTTACCGAATATCTTTGTTTAATTTTTAATATAACAATAACCAATTTTTTCGTTCTTTTTATTTGTAAAAAGACACGTGAAGTATAAAAATACTTTTGTGATTAATTTTCAGTAAAAACTAGGTAAATAGCTTACCTAAAGTTACACTGCTAACTTAGTTCCTATAAGAAAATAAGAATCTACATACAGATTAACTCGGTGTTTAGAATCCTTGAATACCTTTTGTATTTTTTTTTATTATGTAGGGAGCAAACGAGCATGCGGGTCACCTGATGGTAAGTGATCACCGCCGCCCTTGACTACCCGCAACACTGTGGGTATTGGGGGTGTGTTGCTGAGCCTTTGAGGAAATTGTGCACCGGATACCGAACTCACCGGACGAAACGCAGGAACATCGTCCCTACTTATCGTCGGTTTTCTGTGCGACGGTGGTATTTCACCGGTCGAGTCAGCCCAGTAATCGCTGCAGACAAAGCCCACAGCTAGACTCTACCACTCGTAAAATTTCTAGTCTTTTCTAATTCACTTATTATTCAAAGCCAAATAAAATGTCCAATACTACCTTTTCCAGAGAGACAAAACTGCATTCAACACAAATAAGAATACAAAGGTATTTTTATTCTAGAGACTAACATGAATTGTACTTCATCATTGCAATTTCCTTTGTTTAGTACCAAGTACTTTATTTCCAACAGGACTATTCTCAGTGAAAAGATCTCATAAAACAAGTCTTACTGGATACACGCGAAAATCTCTTAAGCTTAAGTGGACTTAGCTATTAAGCCTCCGAACTAGAATCACGTGAGCATATTACTCAAACGAATAAAGTGAAGTATAACAGTGTTACAATTTATTGAGCATACTGTTGATCACTTCTTGGCAATCGCTTATCTACTAATTTTTGACATTGAGAGGCGCAACATTTAGCAATTGCGAAATTATGTAACTGGTTCTTAATATAGGTATACAAGGAGTCCTAAAAATACTGTCTTAGAGTGACATGGCAGCTTACCCTGAGGGCTCTCAGATAAAATAAACGTGACCTTAGTAAAAGTTTTTTGTTTTCGATAATTGTAAGTTTTTGGTTTTTAGTAAAAAAACTAACTCTTATTATAGCTATTGGATTATTTTTTCGCCAATAAGTAATAGGTTAAAATCAAAAAAGTAAATTACATAATAAATCCTCCACGCTGGCTCGGTGCGTGTTGGTGGATCACATGATGGATAATGGTGAGGGAAAACATCGTGAGGAAAAGTACCTAAATGCAATCAAAAACATGACTTGTAAAAAAACAAGTCAGTCAGTCTACCCGTGACCAAGTCAGAATAATAAAAATAATTTAATAAACGCATAAAACCCGTTAAAATGAGTTTTATTTCAAAACAAGTCTCGCTCAACTTAGTTCTTCCATAATCAAAAGTTGAGTGATCCATCTTATTCTAAGTCGCTTAATTTATTCAGTCCTTACTAAAGGACCTTTTGTCTTAAGTTAATACATTTTAAGTTTACTTAACAACAGTTTATAGTGACCATATCAGTTGGATAATGGTGAGGGAAAACATCATGAGGAAAAGTAAATTAACTTTAGCTAAAATCTATCAATATTTGATTAATTATTTGTACCGTTTCAAAATACCTAAGTATTTAGATACTGTGAACATAATTTGCGCGTTTAAGAATTTGCTTGCTAGATTTACCTAAATACAAACGGACACGATTTGCAACAAAGGTTTTTCATTTTTTTGGTTATTTTATTTGTAAGAAATCAAAGAAAGAAAATTCTCACAGAAAAAATTGTGACGTTGTGTTTACCTAAACATCATCATCATTATCATTACATAGTATAAATCCAAGTCGCAAATTTTGTCTGTTTGTATGTTTGGCCTCTAACTCCTCCTAAAGTACGTAACGGATTTAAATGCGGTTTTCTCCATATTTTAGGGTATTTATTCATTTAAATTTGTAAATAAAGAACGTTTAGAAAATGTTTTTTAAGTTAGCAAAAACGCGAGTAAGACGGCAATATTACATAATTGCGAAGCGTGGGCGGGTCGCTAGTATTTTAAATAATTATTTAAAGACATATTGGCACTGAATGAAAGTCTTGTGTCACCACCAACACCTTGATAAGAAAGAGGTTCAGCTTTGCCTGGGAGTGGATACCCGTAACTTAAATGAATAGCAGAATAATTAATTCTTTAAGTTGGTTAATTTTGTATCACATATTTACATATCTGAAGTCCTGTAAGTTATTTTGTGTCCTGCGGTTTCACAAGTTTCAGAAGTTTTTTTTTACTGAAATTAAACATATGTACGTTTTTTTAGAGAAGCTAGCAAACGAGCAACCGGGTCACGTGATGGTAAGTAATCACCGCCGCCCATATATTGCTGGCCTTTGAGAAATTGGGCACCGGATATCACACTCATCGAACGAAACGCAGGATCATCGTCCCTACTTCACGTCGGTTTTCTGTGCGACGGTGGTATTTCACGGTTACCTATCTTAATCCCGAATTTTAATATTCCGAATTTCATAATCCAGAAAACGTTTGGACATTTTTTCATAATCCCGTTTTTTAGAATTTCGAAGTTTTGTTTGCCATATAATCGCAACTCCGAATTTCATTTGCCCATTTATTCATTTGCACAACGTTTTAAAATCCAGACGAATGAGTTCCAGACACACGAAATCTAAATGCGCGAAATCTAGATAACCGATATCCATATGCACAAAAGCCAGATTTTTAAAACACAAATTTTTGAAATCCAGTTAATTGATATCCAGACAAACAATATCTAGATTTTTAAAATCAAGATTCTTCAAATTCAAATAAACGAAATCTAGAACAACTAAATCCTAGTATTATTTTAAATGGCTCTCTACTTTTAGAAAATAACTTCGGTTTTGGCGCTTCGCCGACCGCTGCCGCGGTACGCTCGCTTCGCTCGCTCGGCTTGCGCACTGTGTGGTCACCATTCAACCTCACACTCCTCCTCGCTACGCTCGTCGTCGTACCTATTATTTTAATATATGAACAAACAGCGCATACCCAAAAATGTAAATTATAACTTTAATAATTTGGTCGACCTAAAACATGCCAAATAAAATTAGCTTTTCCTATAAGTAGTTATGACAAACCAAATCAAGATAAAGCATTTTAGGACTGATGATGAGGATGTTATGCCAATTGAATTTAGGAATTTTATACATTATGCTAAAGAATAATATGCCTATAGACTGTTTTGCCATTTAAAAGTTATGCAAAGGATAAATTTTGCGACATGAGTGTTATGCTTTTTGACAGGGCCGGATCTAGGGGGGGGCAAGCCGGGGCCCATGCCCCGGGCGGCAAGCTCAGGGGGCGGCCAAATTCATTATTTACAAAAAATAACATAATTATACCTACTTAACTTTGACCACAGAATAAATAAAAGTTCAATTACAGATATTTCACTCTTATTTTACTGTGGCCATATCAACTTACTCGACGACGATACTCAGGGACAGCACACGGAACATGTGACATATTATTCGTGAGGCGCCTCTCTAGACGTATTTCAAAATGCGCATCCGTTCGCGCACAGGAACGGTAATTATGACAAGGTCATAGATTAATTTGCTAAACAAAAAGTTCGAAAAGTAAATTTTAATTTTAATTCACAATAATTGCAATTGAATACACCTATTTGCTTTTTATTTTTACTATATAACTTTTTATTTTAAATCCTATCCTGTGCAGTGTATAAAATATACAGGGTGTTTGGTGGGTGAGTAGCCAAATGGCGGGTAGGTGAGGCTATTAGCTATTTACTTCCACTTATTATATTGCATTTTGGTTCTCGTTTTAAGATTTTCCTAAGAAAATCCCTGATTTTTTCATGAAAAGTCAAATATTTTTATATTACAACCAACAAACAACAACGGACCAAACAAAAATAATTTTAATTTAAAGTCTAATACTGTCTTGTTCAGATGCAATCATAAATTTATACCAATCATCTCACAACAAGTTACAGTGGTACTTCGTTGAACCAGTGGGGATTTTTTTTATCTCAATTAACTATGAAATAAATTAAAAAAAATTACGAGTTTGAATACTTTATTTGCTTTTAAAAACTTCTACAGCTAATATACTTTATATCGATATACTAAATGTAAATTAAATAGTTAGACATCTCAACAAAAATAGTAAGTTAGTCCTCAAAGACGCCTCGTAAGGAAGGTACAAACTCCTTCAACTACCTATGTAGGTAAAGAGTTTTATCTCATTCTAACAAATCTATGCCTATTGTTATATCTATTTTGTGAGCAGGCAACATTTCTCTTACTTGCTATTCTTATGTATAAAAAAAAGATTTTATTTTCTGACTAACGATTGCTGTTGACCCTAATGAAAACTTTACAGCTCCACCGAACTACTACGGCCACCTAGTTGGATACGGTCCTCAGTGCGTCGTGATCATTTCCAATACACTGTTTCCTTTAAGAGCCTCTCTCTAAGAAGACCCAGCAAGAAACTCGACGGGAGTCGGATCTGAAAGGCGATGAAACCAATTTTGTTGAATGCCGCACCTGTTGGTTTGAGAGGTGTATTTATAGGGAAAACTTAAGGCTGTTACCACAATCGTGACCACGGGGTCGGTAGCAAGCCTGGGCTGGAGGAAGCAGATTGTTTCCGACAGTAATCTTTTAACGTTCGAGTTAATTTTTTGGTCGCCTCTTGCGAAGGTCGCAAAAAGCAGAATATTCTGCGGCTTCCACCGCCAGATGGTTGGGGGTGGTGATGGACGGAGTAAAAGGAACTCCTAGATTCAGTCTCCGTGAGCCGGTTCTACATGTGCAAGTCAGGCTGGTGAAATGAGATTTGCTAGCATGCGTAAAAATCACGCTACCGTTGGTCATGACTTATTTTCAAGCGACATCTTCAGCTGTAGAAAAGTGTAGGTCACCGAAAATCTACGCGGACCGGAGTCAAACGTGTGAGATAGCAGGAATCCTTAATTCGAGGCAGGAAAGTGAACGGAGAGTCAAATGAGATAGAATAATTGTTTAAGATTTGTTAGAATGAGAGATGTTTTTATCTACATAGGTAGTTGAACGGATTCGTACCTCGGATCAGTCGTCGTTGAGGACTAACTTACTATTTTTGTCGAGATTTCTAATTATTAATGTTACATGTAGCATATCGATATAAAATGTAGGTATTAACTAAAGAAGTTTTTAAAAGCAAATGAAATTTTCAACTCGTATTTTTTTCATAGCAAAGTTGACATTGCATTTTTTTCCCACTGGTTCAACGAAGTTTGTGAATCCACTGTAACTTTTTGTGAGATGATTGGTATAAATTTATGATTGCATCGAAATAAGACAGTATTAGGCTTTCAATTAAAATTATTTTCGTTTGGTCTGACAGTAAATAAAAAAAAATTACTTTTCATGAAAACACCGGGGTTTTTCATAGGAAAATCTTAAAAGTATTGTAAATTCTTAAACTTGAATCGAAATGCAATTTAATAAGAAGAAGTCAATAGCTAATAGCCTCGCCTATCCACCATTTTCATTTGGCTACTCACTCAGCAAACACCCTGTATATCTTACGCGTTCATATCTATACATCTGTAAATAAACAGGCATAGCACGGAAAGAACAGCAAATGATGCATTATTTTCAGAAGGCCTATTTGTTAGTGGACATCTGATAACTGAAATTATAAAGATGATAAAGGTAAAAATAAATAAAAGTGGTTGGGGGCGGCATTTCCAGATTTTGCCCCACCTAAAAAAAATTGAAGATCCAGGGCTGCTTTTTGATGATTATGACAATTTATGTATGACGAACGATTTTGGGACAATCGACGTAATGCAAAAGGAGCGGCTCCCAATGCAATAGTTAAGCTGAAACACGATTGTGTGAGAACCAAATAAAAAGATTATGAAAATCTGGCAATAGTTTATCAGGAATATGATTGTATGGGAACTAAATATAAATATTATGAAAATTTGGTATTCGTTTATTTGGAAAATGGTACGAAGGGAAACAAAAAAAAGTATTCTGAGAATCTGGCATAGCTATTATCTGGATTATGAGAATATGGGTAACAAAAAAATATTTTTTGAAAATTTGGTTTTAGTTCACCTGGAAATTGATTCACCTGGGAAACAAAAAAAGGAATTTAAAAAAAATGACATTCAGTAAATCTGTCTTTTAAAAGTTCTACCAAACGTTTTCGGGGTTTTAAGATTCGGGTAAATGAAATTCGAGTTTTTAACAGGTTACCGTATTTCACCGGTCGAGTCAGCCTAGTAATCGCTGCAGACAAAGCCTACAGCTAGACTCTACCACTTTAAAAAACGTACAACCAGAGAGACCAACTAAGTAAACTAACTTTTATCTTAATAGGAAAACCTCATTTGGCTAGGTACGAACACGATGAGGTAGGTATTTTATAGTGTACTAGTGGCCGCCCGCGACTCCGTTCGCGTGGAAGTCGGTTTCCCGTGGGAATGATAAGTTTTCCCGCGGTAAAAAAACTATGTGTTATTCTGATGTATAACCTATATTACTGTAAAGATTCATCAAAATCCGTCCAGTAGTTTTTACGTGAAAGAGTAACAAACACATACTCACAAACTTTCACGTTTATAATATTAGTAGGATCAATTAAATATCAAATTAAATAGTGATTTAGTTTCATTTGAAATCTGAATCAGCGCTCCGCACAGTGGTCCAGATTTCGAGCTCCATACTCATAGAAACTAAATGTTGCGAATTAATCTAAAAAAAATATTTTTGAGCTGGGTACATCTCCCTTGTTACTATATTATCATATCAAGGTTGTAAGTTGCTCCTTGCCTGAGAAAAAAATTATTCAAGTTTTTTTTGTATGGGAAGAAATCTTCAAAGTGGATTTTTTTCCAACTTAACAGAACTGAAGGGCTGGTGTTTACTGGCTGACTTAAGGGCTACAGTCCTATGTATGGCGATTAAGATGAAATATAAAAGTTGTGCCTTTAGGTGCCGCTCCTCAAGTTATACGCTTTTGAAATTTTGAAATTTTTATATGTAAGTTTTCAATTCAATAACGCAATTTTATAAAGATATTATTCGTTTTGAATGAGAATATATTGCTGAAGCGGGGTTTACTTATTATAATATTAAAATGCAGGAAAAAATAAAAGAAAGCATGTAGCAATTTTAGTAAACATATTCTTATTGGAGCAAAACGTTACACACAATATTATTTAAAAAGAGACCATTAAATATGTCTCCATTGGTCGCTTTTCGACAAAATTTGCGTGTATGATTTTATCGGATTTTCTTGAAATCCTTATTTCATGCCTCTGATGCTTCTTCAGATAGTTTTCCTATTGGAATAATGTTGAAATGTTCAATTACTTCGGCACCATGCATTAAAATTTTATGGACACTCGCGGGCATGTTATACCAGCTATAGAGCTCCACGTAGATACATTTCTGCAGTAAGGCGCGCAAAGTTTTTGAACGCTTCAACATTAACAGACTTACCACATGTCAACACACGCAAAATAGTTCCAAATCTTTTGATTAAACAAGAATTCAAGCCTGTGATAGCGGCAGTTTTTTCTGGGTCACTAAAAAATTTCCAAGCTGTGTTACCATCATTTGTTGTTCCGGAACCTGAAACAAAAAATAATTTGGCACTTAGCTAAGGAAAATATACCCTAATATATAAAGAGATAAATAAAGGCTGTCCCTCTCACCTTGCTTAACTATATCAACCAGGAGATTTATTTCGTCACGGAACTTCTGTTGTATTGCCTGTTTTCTACTCTTCACTTCAGAGATTCTTTGCTGGTTTCATTTCTGGCTTGCCATGTTTTGAAATCCAATCTATATGCTATATGAAGTAGACACTCCATACACCTTATCCAAGCATGAAGAGTAGACAAACCATACTGGAATAGTCTGTAGAGACAGCTTTTCTGAAATAAAGAAACTCAATTAAAATCCCATTATAACAGTGTTGGTAGGCTAAAATATTTTTCAAATTTAATACTTACTGTGGGATTAACTGCACGTGATTCATTTCTGAAGGAGTAGCTTTACATATGTCGCATGTTTGTGTTGAGGTCTTCGATAGTTTCGATGTAATTTTGCTATCTATCATAATCATAAACATTGAGTGTTTAACAGTATAACTCCCCAAAACAGTCGACTGCAGTGCTGTAATCTGAGATTCTATCGAAGCCTGTATGTTTAGATTGTTCTCGTTTGCAAACTGAAAATTATTCGGTCGGCAGTATAACGTAGAAGATGGTTCTGGATTCCCCCATATCTTTTCTTCGCCACAAACTAAGCGCAGAGGTACAAAAGAACACATAAAAATGCTACTATCATCACCCGCCAAAGATTGTTTATACACACTTTGTCCTGAAGCACCATTAAAGCCCCATTTACTTATCAAAAACAGCTCTTTGCCATCTAGAGAAGTTTCTAAAGGAAGCGTTTTTACAAGTCTGAACACAGTTTTGTCCAGAATTGCTTGAAGACTTATCCTTACTCCTTTTTCTGTGATTTCCATGGTCTCTTTTGGTGGGTAACAGCTCTTTTTGGCATGTTGTACAGCGTTGTAAGAAGGATATCATTCAAAACGATTAATACCCTTATAAAATTGCGTTATTGAATTGAAAACTTACATATAAAAATTTCAAAATTTCAAAAGCGTATAACTTGAGGAGCGGCACCTAAAGGCACAACTTTTATATTTCATCTTAATCGCAATACATAGGACTGTAGCCCATGTAAACACCAGCCCTTCAGTTCTGTTAAGTTGGAAAAAAATCCACTTTGAAGATTTCTTCCCATACAAAAAAAACTTGAATAATTTTTTTCTCAGGCAAGGAGCAACTTACAACCTTGATATGATAATATAGTAACAAGGGATATGTACCCAGCTCAAAAATATTTTTTTTAGATTAATTCGCAACATTTAGTTTCTATGAGTATGGAGCTCGAAATCTGGACCACTGTGCTCCGGGCCGTTAGCTGATGTGTGAGCGATGACCTCAAGCGGCGAAGATCACTTTCCAACCCCTAAATATTTTTAAAATCGAATTTTCCTGGTTATACTGTTAGTGAATTTAGTTACTACTAGTGGCTGCTCGCGACTCCGTTCGCGTAGAAGTCGGTTTCCCGTGGGAATGCGAAGTTTTCCCGCGGTAAAAAGTTCCCTTAATTCTTGTATACATATATTTTTGGTATCTAGAACCATTTTCGCAGCGCACGCAAAGGAAGCCCTCAAGGATGAATAATTTTCCCCGTTTTTTTTCACATTTTCCATTATTTCTTCGCTCTTAATAGTTGCAGCGTGATATTATATAGCCTAAAGCCTGCCTCGATAAATGGTCTATTCAACACAAAAATAATTTTTAATTTCGAACCAGTAGTTTCTGAGATTAGAGCGTTCAAACAAACAAACAAACAAACAAACAAACTCTTCAGCTTTATTTTATTAGTATAGATTTAAGCTTAAGAATATATGGTTTCGGGTTTCGGAAATAGACTAACTACACCCGTTATTATGAGACATGCAATATAGGTACAAGAAGGTAAGAAACAGAAGAAGAAATTGCACATAGCTTTAAGTACAAACTGATTTAAGGCGTATTTAAATCCTAGTTGCATAACTATAGGTAAGAGTCGTAATTTATGCACAATAGGTTATTAACAATATAAATTGATTTATCTATATAAGAGGAAGGACGTTACTTAACTGACTTATAATTGACTTGTCTACATTACTTCTACTATTTAAGCTGTCTCATTTAGTAAACAAAGAAATCGTACCCATACTCTTACTATTATAATTAAAGAGAACTCTAAAGGCTGGAGATAATTTGAGAAAAACCTAGATCTTTATCAGGAGTGCAAAATAAAAATATTTGTTTGAACTAAAAGAGAAAAAATGAAAAGATATTACACAAACTCTCAAAGACGAGGATAAATTGAAGTTTACCTTCTTGCTCGATACAATATGTCTATGTTGTCACATACTCCCAGGTACCTAACTAGGTGGGGCAGCCCCCACAGTGTCTTTTCGAGTACGTCCACGTCGTCTGCCCTGGACCCTCCTACTTGGTGCGCGGTAACGCAGTGGCCAGTAGTGTAGGTGACAAAATCTCAAAGACCAAACTGTGCAGGAAGAGATGTATCCAAACATGGATAAATCTAAGAGTGCGGATCCCGCAACCCCCGGGAGTCCCCCAAAAGGCCCTTCTCAGGGCCACCCAAAAGGCCCTTCTCAGGGCCAGCCTGTCAAGGTGCAGGCTCAGGCGAGGTCGGCGAAGACGCCACCAGTAGCCCAGACGTCCTCGGCCCTGTTCGTCAGGCCGAGTGACATGTCAGATGGGAGTATGTCCGACGCATCGGTGGCTAGCGATGCGTCGGACAAATGGACGCGCAAGCGATTGAGGTCGCGCACGCGCGCAACAGACGGGTCCTCTGGGACATCTTCCGCGAAGGCCGTAAAGGCCAAGCGGGGCCGCAGCGTACGCGGCAGAGGTCGCACTCCGCGAGGTGCTCCGAGGGTGGAGCCCCCGTCCGAGAGTGACAAAGAGGTGGCGCCAAGCGAAGTGTCACGCGCGAGGTACCTGGCGGCAAGGAATACTCCTGCCGCCAAGAAGGACATGGGGAAGCTGGCGTGCCTCCTCAAAAAACAGGCGGAGGAGGAGGTGGAAGCCATATTGGTGACCGCCAACTCCTCCAAGCTGACAAAGCCGGCTCAGGCAGCCCTCAGGGCCTCGGCGGCATCTCTTAGCGAGATTGTCGCGGAGGCAATGAGTCGGGTGGCCTCGGAGGAGACGAAGCGATTGGAGGCTATGGTGGAGAACCAGAGCCTCGAAATTGCGGCGCTCCGAAAGGAGCTGGAAGGACTCCGCCGTAAGGGGTCGGTAGCTCCTGCTGCCAGCACCGGAGGTCCCTTGTCCCCTGAAATGGTCGAGGCCATAAGAGGGGTCATGCAGGAGGAGCGTGCCTTCGTGCGCTCCTGCCTGGCCGGCGTCGAGGACCGCCTCTTACCGGCGAAGGTGGTCCGGCCGCCATTGGCGGCGAGCAAGGGTCGCCCGGGGGTGGTGGCCCCGGCGGCGGGCCCGGCGCCGGTTTCAATCCCGGCGTCGGCGTCCAAGAAGAAGGCGACCAAAAAGGCGGCGGCTCCGCCCGCACCGGCCCCTGTACCGGTGGCCCCGGTCGCGGGCCCGTCCGGCATCCAGTCGGCGGCGGTAGTGTCCTCTCAGGAGGACACAATGCTGCCCTCGGCCACAGAGGCCAACGAGGGGTGGGCCACAGTGGCCCGGAAGAAGAAGAAGGCGCCTCAGCCTTCTTCTCCCGCGACGCAGAGGGGGCCTGCCAAAAAGGCGACCTCTACTCCGGCTCCCAAAAAGAGCCGGAAGAAAAAGAGGAAGAGTGCTTCCTCCAAAACGGCGGCGGTGGTCATCACCCTCTCACCGGAGGCCGTCTCGAAGGGCGAGACCTATGAGTCGGCGTTCATCAGAGCCCGACAGACGGTCCGCCCTTCAGAGATGGGTATTGAGAGGGTGACGTGCCGACGGACCCAAACGGGGGCTCGAATTTTCGAGTTCCCGGGGGCCGACCGGCACCAGAAGGCCGACGCCTTTGCCGCCAAGATGGCGGAGGCCATCGCCGATGTGGCCAAGGTGGCGCGGCCTGTCAAGACCTCGTCCCTGATAGTGTCGGAGCTGGACGACTCCGTCACTAAGGGCGAGGTAGCCGCTGCCGTGGCGGCGGCCGGGGGGTGCGACGTGGAGGTCGTGAAGGCCGGGGAAATCCGGCAGGGCAGCGGGGGCATGGGCCGCATTCGGCTTCAGTGCCCCGCCGTCGCCGCTGAGGCCGTCCTTAAAAAGGGACGGCTACTCATCGGTTTTAGTTCGGCAGTGGTCCGGGCGCTGGAGGAGCAGCCAATGCGCTGCTACCGGTGCCTCGCGCTCGGACACGCCCGGCCGTATTGTCCCTCACCGGTGGACAGGTCGGATCTGTGCTTCCGGTGTGGCCAGGCCGGCCATCGGCAGGCCACCTGCACCGGGAGTCCCCACTGCGCTGTATGCGCAGCGAGTGGGAGGCCGACGGGCCACGTAATGGGGGGGGCTAAATGTAGCCCTCCCGTCAAGAGGGGGAAGGAGCAGGCCACCACGAGGCCCGCCCTTTCAGGTGCCCAGGTTCCCCCGGTCACCGTTGATGGAACGATGTCCGAGTAATGCCCAGTCTCGGACATCGAACCATTATGCAGGTTAACCTCAACCACTGTCAGGCGGCACAGGACCTAATGGTCCAAGTGCTAGCCGAGTGGTCGGGGGACCTTGCCGTGGTCGCCGAGCCGTTCAACTTCCCAGCCTCCTGGCTGCGGGACACGGACGGTACGGTGGCCATCGTGCCGCGGCCTTCCACGGACTCCCCGCCCCTCTCGCTCATAGAGAGGGGCCATGGATACGTGGCCGCCGCGTGGGGGGATGCCGCCCTGGTGGGCGTCTACTTCCCCCCAAAGCGTCCGGTCGTGGAGCTGGAGAATTATCTCCAGACTCTCACGGCGGCGCTTGCACGGCTGGGGAGGAGGAAGGTCGCGGTTCTGGGCGACCTGAACGCCAGGTCCGTGGTCTGGGGAGACCACATCGACCATCCCCTGGGCCGCTGTCTTGCGGCCTGGGCGGCGTCCACTGGGTTGGTGCTCCTCAACCGGGGAACAGTGCGCACGTGCGTGCGCCACAACGGGAGCTCGGTGCCGGACGTCTCGTTCGCCACTGCAGCCCTGGCCGCGCTCGTGCGCCGGTGGGAGGTGGACGTGAGGGAGAACCTATCCGATCACAGGTATATTCGGATAGAGTTCTCCACTCAGTGTCCACCAGTGGGGGGGGGAGCGGGAAGGAAGAAGGTCCTTCCCGCGGTGGGCCCTGTCGCGGCTGGACCGCGTCGCGGCCACGGAGGCGGCTTTCGTCCAGGACTGGTTTGCTCCGTCAACCAGTCCGGACGTCGACGAGGCCGCCCTCCAACTGAGGGAGGCAATGACCGAGGTGTGCGACTCCAGCATGCCTCGGTCGCGACGGCCGCCGCCCAGGCGCGCGGTCTACTGGTGGTCGGCGGAACTCGCCGGCCTCCGGGACGACTGCGGCGCCGCGAGGAGGGCCTTCCAGCGGGCCCGCCGCCGCGCCAACCGTGATGCCGCCAACGAGGACCGCCTCTATGCCTCCTACGTGGAGGCCCGGCGCGTCCTCAAGGTGGCAATCCGGGAGGCCAAAAAGGCGGCGCGGCTGGAGATGTTGGCGGGGCTGGATGCCGACCCCTGGGGGAGGCCGTATCGGGCGGCGCGCAATCAGCTGCGTCCGATCGGCCCCCCCGTAGTCGAGGCCCTCCAGCCGGCCTTGCTGGAGGAGGTGGTCCGGGGTCTCTTCCCGGACCGCTCGCCGGACTTTGACCCTCCCCGGATGGCCCCGCTCCCGCGAATGGGCCCTCCGGCCGACGCCGGGATTCCCCCGGTGTCGGAAACGGAGTTTGCCTCGGCGGCGACTCGCCTCCAGGGCAAGAAGACGGCGCCGGGGCCAGACGGCGTGCCGGCACGGGTGGTGGCGATAGCCACCGCCCAAATGGAGCGACGTTTTCGGGACCTCTTCGACCGCTGCTTTGCGTCGGGGAGGTTCCCGAAGGTGTGGAAGGAGGGGGTTCTGTGCCTCCTCCGAAAGGTGGGTCGGCCGGAGGATTCGCCCTCCGGCTATCGGCCGATCGTCCTCCCGGACGATGCGGCCAAGCTCCTTGAGAGCGTGATCGCGGCACGCCTCAAGGAGCACCTGGGGGGGACCGGCCCTGACTTGTCCGAGGCCCAGTACGGGTTTCGGACGGGCCGGTCCACGGTGGATGCGCTTCTGGAGGTGAAGCGCATTACCCAGGAGGGGGCGAGGGCGGGGGGAGGGGTGATGGCGGTGTCATTCGACATAAAGAACGCCTTCAACTCCATCCCCCACGCCACAATATTGGAGGCGCTCCGGTATCACGGAGTGCCTCCATACCTGAGGGTCCTGCTGACGGACTACCTCCAAGGCCGGGAGGTACTGTTCGTCGGCAGGGACGGCCGCATGAGGCGGCGGCCGGTGGAGTCGGGCGTTCCGCAGGGGTCAGTCCTAGGACCACTCCTGTGGAACATAGGCTACGACTGGCTCCTCCGGGGCGCCCTCCCCGATGGCGTTGGTGTCGTCTGCTATGCGGACGACACCCTCGTCACGGCGCGGGGGCGCAACTTCGGGGAGGCGGCCGACCGGGCGTCGGTGGGGGGAACCCTGGTCGCCCGTCGTATCGGGCGGCTGGGGCTGGAAGTGGCGCTCCCCAAAACCGAGGCCATATACTTTCATGGGCCTCGGGGAGAGCCGCCGCCGGACGCCCACGTCGTGGTGGCATCTACTGAAGTTAGATAGACTATTTTATTTTCACAAAACACGATATATTTACTTACGTCTCCTCATAGCTTTTATATTTTATGCCACGTCCCTTACCCCTTACTGAAGCTTTTTTAATTTGTGTTAAGTACTTCCATTCTTATGTTTAAGGTCATTCACCCAGTTAATACTTTTAGCAAGCCGGTCAGCAAGATTCCTGTGGATCCAAAGCGTGGCGCTATCAAACTGTAAATAATTACAAATTTACATTCAACATGAGGCTTAGATTTGTAATAAATAAATGCGCAATTTTAAACAATTGTTTTTTAGAATTGTATATACCCTAGCAACAATCTCCATTTACAGATAATCTAAATTTGCTGATATCGCTATAATGAACAGTACATACTTTGTTACTCAGACATAATACGTAGGTACTTCACATACTTTAAGACCTTCAACATCACAGCTTTTGCTGACTCAGCTACAACCAATAACAAGAACATTGTAAGTATTTCATGAAACTAAAATTATGCCGGTAGAAACTTACCTTCTCATTACAGATTCTCTTCACTTTATTTTACAACGCTATGAAATGCGTTTGATAAAAGTACACATAGGTAGTAAACCTACATAGTTTTGTTTGCACTTAATTTTCAACTTTCATCTCCTTTGAATCGAATATAAATGGAATATTTTCAATAACAAATAGATAGATATTGCTTATTCGCAAAGAGTATTTATATGATCAATTTTTATAAATCTATGCCGGGAAACCCTGCTTGTTACGTCAGTATCGCCCCCAAGCTAAACAAGCAAAGCGATGCTTTTGAATGAGCATAACTTATAACAAAAGAAAAAGTAGGGACGAACATATCTCATCCTAGGAGCAAAAAAAACTTTAATGGAAAAGGTACCTAGATTAGGAGTTTCAAGGCGTGGTTCATTTACTAGGGTTTATTCATCCACCAGTTAGCCCTTGAGGTACCTTTAAATTTGTCTTGTTCCATAAGAGTATTAGTTGGGGAGCCCAAGAGGGGATTTCTGGATTTTTTTTGTGAATGACATTTTATTTAAATTCCTTTTTTTTATTTCCCAGATGAATCAATTTCCAGATGAACTAAAAGCAAATTTTCAAAAAATATTTTTTTGTTTCCCAAATTCTCGTAATCCAGATATACCAGATTCTCACAATATTTTTTTTTGTTTCCCTTCGTACCATTTTCCAAATAAACGAATACCAAATTTTCATAATATTTATATTTAGTTCCCATACAATCATATTCCTGATAAACTTTTGCCAGATTTTCATAATCTTTTTATGTGGTTCGCATAAAATCGTGTTTCAGCTTAACTATTGCAATGGGAGCCGCTCATTTTGCATGACGTCGATTGTCCTAAAATCGTTCGCCATACATAAATTGTCATCATTGTCATATGCGCTGTTTGTTCATACATCGAAATAATAGGTACGACGACGACCGAAGCGAGGAGTGTGAGGTTGAATGGTGACCATACAGTGCGCAAGCCGAGCGAGCGAAGCGAGCGTACCGCGGCAGCGGTCGGCGAAGCGCCAAAACCGAAGTTCTTTTCTAAAAGTAGAGAGCCATTTAAAATACAAGGATTTAGTTGTTCTAGTTATCGTTTCTTTAAATTAAAAAAATCTTGGTTTTAAAAATCTAGATATTGTTTGTCTGGATATCAATTAACTGTATTTCAAAAAATTGTGTTTTAAAAATCTGGCTTTTGTGCATACCTATGTATATCGGTCATCTAGATTTTGCGCATTTAGATTTCGTGTGTCTGGAACTCATTCGTCTGGATTTTAAAACGTCGTGCAAATGAATAAATGGGCAAATGAAATTCGGAGTTACGATTATATGGCAAACATAACTTCGAAATTCTAAAAAACGGTATTATGAAAAAATGTCCAAACGTTTTCTGGATTATGAAATTCGGAATATTAAAATTCGGGATTAAGATAGGTAACCATTATAAGTAGGATAAAATTCGTAATGGGGAAAATCGTCTATGAGGAAAATCGTCTAATGGTCCATTGGATTCTCGTATAAATAAAAGATGCGACATGGTAGAATATCATTCTATTCACTTGGTGAATACATCATAGTAATCATGAAACTCCTGAACCTGCTGTTTGTGGTGCTGGCGGCGCTGCTGATGATGGCCGGAGCTGACCCTGCCACCACCAAAAACAAGAAACCTGTAAGTTTTAATTTTTCAGCCTTTTTAAACTTTATTTGATATATTTTGTATATTGAATTGTGGTTAAAGTACACATTGTCAAGAAGAAAAAAATAATTTCAAACGGTTTTATTTATGCAGCCAAAAATACACTCTGCACATTTTGATTTTAATCATATAGGAATTGGTCGTTCCTTACTAGTTAGTTACATCTACTGAAGTTACATACACTATTTTATTTTCACAAAACACGATATATTTACTTACGTCACATGAGTAAAGAAACTGAACAGAGACAAAGCTACATACGAATGCGCTGTGACAGGTACATCACTACAAGTGCAACGCGTGTGTGTGCGTGACCACTGGCCGCTTGTCACGTATGAGCCGAAACCGCTTCAAAGTAGATCAGCCAGTGGTCAATCTCAGGGCGTGCAGGCGTGACGCGACGCTCGAACGTTGTGCGTGTTTTGTTTTTGTTTTCGAGTTTCTCACATAATACGTAGTAATACTTTTGTTTTAGTATTTAAAAAGTGTGAAATCAGGTTTTTTGATTATACCTCCTGACAATTTTATTGAATTTGTTGAATTGCTTGAGAAAAAATTTCGCGAATATTTTGATCTTCATATTAAAAATGTTAATATTGGTAATGACATATTAGCACGTTTGCAAGATTGTACATTTCATATGCCATGTGAGTGTTTCCCATTGGTTTATTTGAAAAAATGTAATTTGTAAAAAAAACCTATTTTAATAAAAAATTTGAAAAAAAAGTACATTTATATTTTTTATTTATTCAATCGTGCCAACCCTACCAAAATAGGTATAAATTTTGCTAGCTCTTTAGAAGCTTTGTCTCTGTTCAGTTTCTTTACTCATGTGCTTACGTCTCCTCATAGCTTTTATATTTTATGCCACGTCCCTTACCTCTTACTGAAGCTTTTTTAATTTGTGTTAAGTACATCCTTTCTTATGTTTAAGGTCATTCACCCAGCTAATACTTTTAGCAAGCCGGTCAGCAAGATTCCTGTGGATCCAAAGCGTGGCGCTATCAAACTGTAAATAATTACAAATTTTCATTCAACATGAGGCTTAGATTTGTAATAATTAAATGCGCAATTTTAAACAGTTGTTTTTCAAAATGTTATATATACCCTTGCAACAATCTCTATTTACATATACCTAATCTAAATTTGCTGATAGATATCGCTATAAAAACAATACATACTTTGTTACTCAGACATTAACTAGAAAACTGTCTTCAATCATGAGTTGACGGAGTCCCGCTACGCGGGACTCCTTTTTCTGGGTGGTATCAAAAAAGTAACCTAACTAACCTAACTTATTGATGTTCTAACCGGCTAACACTAGGTGTAGCCGCGCTTCGGGTATTAG
The DNA here is from genome assembly GCA_916618145.1 of Emmelina monodactyla. Taxonomy (NCBI): domain Eukaryota; kingdom Metazoa; phylum Arthropoda; class Insecta; order Lepidoptera; family Pterophoridae; genus Emmelina; species Emmelina monodactyla. The sequence continues at coordinate 4,951,152 of OU745311.1, read as the reverse complement.
CCGTAACATATATATTATATAGGAAAAAAATGGTTTTTTTGTTTGATCCTTCATGATTCCAATTGATTCATGCGCACCAAAAATCAAAGGTTGCATTTGAAAGCGCAATTATTGAGGAATACCAACTAACTCAAAAATGTACGAGGTGTAAAAGAACTGCTTCCGAAAACAAAAACTGGGCATTGCTGGGGGGGTAATAGTTACGTTTTGAGCAAAAAAAATTTTTATTAATAAAAACATTTTCTTTTAAGTAATTTTTCAAAATTGCAATATGCTATCCTTTTGCAATAATTTAAAATTAAATAGATTTTTAATTTAATTTTCAATGTAAATTATCGCACCTTAACCGACAGTTGATTTGTAAGCGATGATTTCAAGCGGCAAATATGACTTTTCAATCCTTAATAACTTTTTTAAATTGAGTTTTCTGGGTATGCTGTTGGTGAATTTAGTTACAATTGAGGCTCAAGAATACATGGTTTCTGGCTTCGGGAGTGGTCTTTTTACACCCGTTATTAAACAAATTTCTTCATGTGGGAACTTGGCCCAAAAAAAGTGGCAAAGTGTGTTTATTTTTGAATTCCCTAAAATGACGAATATTTTGAAAACCGAGAGACTTTTACAAGGCATATCAAATATTTTTCGGAATCGCCACACAACGCCCTCTACCAGGTACCTTACCATTTCCTGCCGGTACCATATTATACTTCCATATATAAGTAGAAAAAAGAAGATTTACACGATAAACATTTGCTCCTAAAATATGGAAAGAGTTTTTTATTTTATATACATAGTAGGAAAAAAGTTTCAGTATGATATGTAGGTACCTAAATAATAAAAACAAGTAAGTGTACTTGTTTATTTTTATATATTCGCTGCAAGGTGCACCAACGAACAAGCAATCACTGGTGACAATTATGGGTACTCATTTTAATAATAGGACAGATTTTTAATGGCAACATACAGGGTATCCCTTTTAAAGCGCGGCAATCTTCCCAGTAACCAAATAAGAAAGCTCGAAAGACGCTTTACCATCAAATTGTACTTTGAAAATATGTTGAAATTTATGTTCAGTAAAAGATTAAAAAACGATATTGAAAAACCGATTTATTTTTAAACTAAAAAAACAGGCGCATTTTTACTACGATTTAGTGTCCAATTCTAACCCCACCTTAGGCTTGTCTTATTTCTTAAGAACACCCTATATCATAAAAAACAAGGAAAACCTGCTAATTGTTATTTGAACTCTTATATAAATAGAAGACGAAGTTTACTGGAAAACCATTCAATTGACGTAGTGTATTGTACCTGATCGTAATCATGAAACTCCTGAACCTGCTGTTTGTGGTGCTGGCGGCGCTGGTGATGATGGCCGGGGCCTTCGCTGACATTGCCACCACCAACAACAAGAAACCTGTAAGTTTTACAATTTTTTTTCTATTATATATTTTATTATTCGAAAAAGGAAAACTTACTTATGTTGATGTTTTATATGATGAAAATCCTATCTTAGCAAGGAAACTATTGGTTTTTAACCGATTTCAAGTGTTTGCTGTGTCCACGCCTATGGCTCCGGCTGCAAACCTCAACCTCGTGTATAATGAAAATTTTTGCCCACTTGTATCATAATATATACTAATTCAGCACCTTTTGAGATAAATTATATACTAAGATGGATTGTTATTAAATATGCTGAGGTTTCGCAAAGTCACAATTTATTTATTTACGTCTCTTCTTTCATTTTTTTAAAGACATTCTTCTTACCTTTTGCTGAAGCTTTACACTGTATGTTTTTTTCTTTCTTATGTTTAAAGGTCAATCTCCCAGCCAATATTGATATACCTTTAAAGCCTGGTAGCAGGCCGGTCAGCAAGACGGCCGGTCGTAAATAATTACAAATCTACATTGGACATCGAATAACTCTGTTTTAATAAAAATTGCGCAATTTTAAGCAGTTGTTTTTCAATATTTTTTTTTCATAATCCACAGGTACAATCCTAATTTGTAGATAAACAAAACTGCCGAAATCGCTATAAAAATAATACATTGTTATTCAAATATACTATGTATTTGTGGGTACTTTACATAGTTTAAAACCTTAAGCATCACAAAAAAAATGGTATGAGAATACAGTTCCATATGGATTTAACGAAAGTCTCAGCTTCAAACTTCAATACTTTGAAAGCTGACCCCTAAATTGGTGTCACAGGACTAAACCTTTTAGTGACATCCTCTGCGGGGTAAGGGCAAATATAACTAGTTAACACAACCACATACGGTGGTGTTAAAAGCTCCTCAAGTTTTACTGTCAGAGACAGAACCAAAATGATTTACAAACTTATAGCTATTTTACAAAATACCAACGTATAGTTTAGCTACAAAAAAAAACATAGTTAGTAAATAATTCTATTCTATGATGATATTGATTAAAAGTTTCGTACTATGGAGCAAAAGAAAACACTTTTATATGTATAAGCGTAACTTTTAGTGTGGGTAAAAGTATGAACAAAATACAGATTGCTGTTTTATATAAATAATTATTAAAAGGTCATATAGAGAATTACTGCAGGCAGAAAGTATGACAATTACACAAAGTAAGAGAAAAACTGTGAACGGCAAAAACTGTTTTCAACAAAGCAATTAAGCGAGCAAGTTCGCTATAAGCGAATTTTTAAGGTTTTGAATAGTATTGGTATTAAATACTTATCTTCTACTAGCACTTTTTAACATAATATAGTCGTTATTTACAACGATAATTGATTATAACTTAAGTACCTACATGTTCATCTGGCTAGAAAAAGTAGATACAGCTTCTAAGCGTTTATGAGGTAAATATATTCTCCTATAACAATTACCAATAAGTGAATACCTACAAAATATCAATGTAGTAAGTATAAATAGAACAGTCTAGATCTTAAGGTGCTATTTTATGATTGTCCTTACAAGATGAAATACGTAAGTCTTCTTGCATTAATATTTCTGACACTGATTATGATCAATGGAGCATTCGCAGATCCTGCCTTCAGGGAGTACAAATCTGTAAGTATTTTTACAATTATTAGGTTATCAACAAAAATATACCTAAATATGACGATAATAAATAATTAATATTGAAAAAAAAACTTTTATGTCTAAATCAGAACTCGGAACAAACAAATCAGCCTACAAAATATTGAAAATTATCATATTTAGTACTTCTAATACAACTGAAGACAACTTCTAGGATAATGATTTCTTTTTGTTCAAAAATTGATTATAATGTTTTAGGGCCGGTTTTTCAATGGTCAGATAAATTCTATCTGACAGAAAATCAGTATGTTTTTGTTGCACGTCGAACATAAATACTTGACATAATGTATGAAGTGACAATGAAAACATACCTCTTAACAGTCAGTTAGCATTTATCTGACTGTTGAAAAATCAGCCCTTAAATTGATTACATTTGACATACCTACTTATTTTAATTTAACTGACATATTATTGCATGACTTGTATAAGTTGAATATGGTGTTCCTGTAATTTAATTTCATGTGATATCTGTAATTACCCATATTGAAGCAATAAACGATTTTGATTTGATTGATTGATTGATTTATTTTCAGACTTCCTCGAAACATAATCCTGAAATACCTCGAAAGCCTAAAAAATCGTCTTCTGTCATTTTGAAACAAATGGTGAAAAAATCGAGTTAAGTCGAAATTGGGGTCGAATTACCATTGTATTTTAATTAAAGCTACATTATGTTATAAGATTAGTTAGTACTTAGGTATCTAGATGTCCTAATCTTAATCTCATTTATTTGTGGTCATATAAACTTTCGTGAACCCTTGAGGGCTCGATGGCATCAAAATAATAAATGACTTGTCCCTTTATGTCCTTACTCCCTACGGTGATTCTTTTAGTCAAAGAAAAAGTGCGAAACCTATTTGTTACTGTTTTTTATGTGGTGAAAAATTGCGTGCAATATTTTATTTTATATATCTGAAAAATTTAAGGTTATAACAGCCGGAAGCGTTCATAATTTGTTAAACATAGCTCCACTCGAGAGTCTATGAGTTGATGATTTTTTATAAGTACATTTTAATCTATCGAATGATATTGAAAAAAATGGTAAGGCTATAGAAGATGTATGTGATGTACGTAGAAAAAAAAACTATTACTACTGGTGGACATAATTACAAAAAATAAATTTGAACACTCGTTAGTATTGAGAGGTTTCGTCAATTTTAATCAATTGTCAAGTAACTGTACAAAAATCGTGTAATGATCCCCTTTTCTAAAATGTCTGAGGAATATTCGTAGCAAATATCTTTTCCTATGTATTTGTTAATGCTTAACGAGTGCGGCATATAAAAGGTATATATATGTTAAAGGCTAATAGTTAAGATTGTTAGTTACATAGTAGATGGTAGTAGATACCTACCTATATTTATGATTATGATTATTTTACTATTTTTATCTGCGATTTCGTCTGGGTGGACTTTTTTACTTTCCAATCACAGGTTAAGGACAGATGTGTGTCCTAATTATATATTTTTTTAATTAAATTGTTCAGAAAAGTAGGTCAGTCAACTCACATTTACTTGTACCAAAGTCCTACAGGCAAAAGCAAACAAAAGGTTTTTTGAAAGTAAAATATTTTACTTAGGTATTGTTTGCAATATAAACGAGTTTTCCGGTCTCTGTTTCAAATCAATCAAACTTGAAAGGAAAACTTTGTTTGTTTCAATTTAAGTAATAAAAGAAAAACCCAATTCTTTTTGAATTGATTAACTTTTCTTAATTCAACCTTTAAAAATTGGTTGTAGTTTAGATATTAATTTAGGTAATCTGATAATGATTTACCTTCTATTTTTTATTAAGTATTGTTTTCTTAGGCCCAATTGCAGGGAACGTTTTAATCTCGGGTTAGCTAACTCAGATTTTAATGGCACCACCATCGATTGTAATAAGAAGTAGTTACAATCGATGGTGGCACCATTTAAACCTGAGTTAGCTAACCCGAAGCTAACCCGATGTTAAAAACGTTCCCTGCAATTGGGCATTAGTGTTAATTGGGATATGACCTATATTATAAACTATTTTTTTAAAGTTAATTTTTCGTCCATTAATCAGAAACACCCAAGTTGTTTATTTTTAAGTTATTTTGGTTCATTTCGACACTGTGAAGCGATATAATCAATATAGAAATTAATACTAAAGATTAACTTAAACATACTTTGAGTAAATCCTGAAACCTTTGTTAAGTAGATAACTCTAAAACTCAGTTCGTTTGCAATATGATAATGTATTGACAAACATTTAATGGGTTAAACACATACATTATAATTAAGTATCAGATTACTGTTAATATTTAAATAAAAACCGGCTTATTCGTTTGTTTTACATAGATACGTTCTGCGTTGTGCATAAATCAATCGCGACTCAAACATATTGCCTACGCTGAATTCCGAAAATAGAATAACATACCTATGTTTTCCAAGTATAATAATTAATAAATGCGTGTAAAATTTATATAATAGACATGTTAACACGTGTGATTAAGTTAAACTATCCTCAAACGAAAGTTGGCAAAACCTTTAGTAAGGTACTTACTCGTAATTCCCATGTTTGGGTTTTAATTTCTGTTACTATTTTCCTTAACATTCGGTGGCTCACTTAGTATAAATACCTAGGCAGTTGTGTCTTTATATTCATATTCAATTCGAATTCAGTTCATTTAACTAGGCTTGATAGCATCCTATATAAAACTACAAAATGAAGTTCGTGAGTTACATTTTGGCTGTGGTGGCGGTGTTGGCGATGATCTTTGGTGCGCATGCGTCACCTGCGCCCGCGCCGGAGCCAGCGCCCGGCGGCGCCGGAGCCGTTATTGTAAGTTCAATTAAAATATAAACTTATGTTTTTTTTTAATTAGTATTTTTTTTATGTGCTGGTTTATTTAAAATTTGACTCATGACAAAGTAAAATATGGAATAAAAACTTTTTAATTTACGAAAACATTTTTAGAATACTTTTTAAACTTAACATACCTTTTTTTAAACTTATATACCAAGACAAAAATAATAAATTCTTCCATCAAGCATTTTAAATATCCCTACTCATCCTCTAGGTACTCAATGCCTTTTAGGTTTGTGACAACTAACTTACCAATATTTTTTTTATTTCTTACAGAAAGGAGGTTTCAAAGCGGCTAGTGCCGCGAGCAACGTCCACGATATCTACCACGCGTACAAGAACAGACATAACGGATAAGAATCTAAATCTACACTAACGCCGATGGATTCATATTAATTTTATACCCAATTTTATAATTATTGATTAAAAAATGTAGTCTGCCTACCTGTGTTAGTTAATTATTTTTAATGTTTATTCAAATGTTTTAATTTTATTTTTATAATATAAGGGCTATGATTATCAAAAGTTTTTTCTATTCTTAACATGACACCAATTTACCTCCCTCATAGAATTTAATGGATTGTAAAAACATGTAGTATTAACTAACTTAGTTCTAGTAGGTGTTATAAACTTATTCAATGCGACTTATTGCGGTTTTTTGTGGATATTATATTGAGTAGGAAAGGGTCACCCAATCAATTACCTAATACAAAGCTGTAAAATACCTGCATATTAGTTTTTTTTAAAAATAAAAATAAAATGTTTAACGGGTAAATTTTTTGCAAGGCGGGATTAAATCTACCATTAGGTACTAAAACTCAACGGGTTAAAGCTTTGTTCCAACGGCGCGCCAAATCACGCACTGAACCGCACCATTCACAGATCCGTGCCTAAAATTAGGTTTAAATTAGCTACTAAAGCTAAATTTTACCGTGCACTGTGAAACCCAATGAACAATTTTGAATGACCTTTAAAATTTGTTTACATTCGCCTAACTTTTCTAATTTGGTATTTTGGGTATGGGTGATAATGGCTAAATTAGGTTCCTTTTAACTTTTATACCAGGCGCCGAAAAAAAATATTAAGTCGTGATACTTTACGTACATCTTTATACTAAGATAAGTAACTCAATGATTAAGTACGTGCTTAACGTAAACATAACAGTAAGAGCATCATTACTTTTTATGATGTAAATGCGTAAAATCTCAGAAATAATTTTCTTACGCTAAGCTAGTGAATGTCGAACGACTTGAAAGACGCAATAAGGTAAATGCGATAAGGTAAAATAAGTACCTAATGCAAAAATTATGCATTTATTTACATATCATTACACATAAAAACAGTCATGTTGTTACTGATTATTACTCGAATTGTTTGGACATTTATCAGTAGGTAATTCTTACATCAACATCATCATCAAGTCGCTAATTCTGTCTGTTTGTATGTTTGTCCGCTAACTTCATTCTCCTTTGACGGATTTCAATGCGGTTTTCACCATATTTTAAGTATTTTTTTTCACTTAAATTTGTTAATAAGGAACATGTTGAAACATGTTGTTTTAATTTTGCCTGAATTCAATATTTCGTGAGCAAGACGGCCTAAAATACACCATTGCGAAGCGTGGGCGGGTCGCTTGCTAGTCATCCTACTAATATTATAAACGTGAAAGTTTGTGAGTATGTGAGGATGTACCTTTGGATGTATGGATGTTTGTTACTCTTTACCGTAAAAACTACTAAACGGATTTGGATGAAACTTTACAGTAATATAGGTTTAACATCAGAAAAACACAAAGGGTACTTTTTACCGCGTGAAAACTTCTCAATAACACGGGAAACCGACTTCCAGGCGAACGGAGTTGCGGGCGGCCACTAGTATTAAAATATTACCTAAACTTTTAACCTAAGAACTCTATGATGAGATAGGATTACAAAAATGTCTACGCCTTCTCTTAAAAAGCTCATTCTTAATCGTTCGTTTTATTCACACAAAAACGGTTGCGTCTTGATTTTTTTACGAAAAAAGTGTAACTTTAATATTTGTACCACTCACCATCTATTTAAAAGCAGTGTAGTGGAGTTGTTCCCTGAGCTGAGCTCGGATTAGTAGGGCTTTTGAAACTATTTACTTGCCTTCCTGCTGAAAGGGGTTAAAACCGCTAAGCCAAATTAAATCGACTTCTTAGTTTATGAAATGCAAATAAAAAAAAGCTTAAGTTTAGCATAGTCAACGATTGTTTTATTTTTTATTCATTATTTTAATATTAAAATTAGCTAAAATCGATTATGGTATCCACGGACCTAGAATTGAATTTGGCACGGAGCAATATTTTGTAGCGAGAGAAGTCTGAAACTCGATCCTTTCGAATCGCAGATTCCTATGAGTGTTAGATAAATGATAAGACATTCTATTGTCATGCCCCTGAATATTTGTTCATTCTTCGGTGTCCTTAAACCTTGGCGGTTATTTTAGAACATTCCCACTTAATTGCTTATTTATACTGCATGTTTTACCCATTCGCAAATTCCTCTACAGGGTTGCAGGAACTATCTCTGGGTAACATTAATCAAGAACTTTATCCAGTACAATGTGGGTGACATTTTGTGTTCAACTGTTTGCTGAAGCTAAGAGTAAGACACGGTGTAAAAACATTTACACGCAAAGCTTAGATTAAATTCAGCTTGAAGGTTGGTTCCATACATACCTACGTGAAGATAATTGGTTTTTAATTTATTCACTAAACTATTCCAAACTATAAATTGAAATTCTGATACTTAGATCGAATAAGTTGTATGAAATAAAGAAGTACAATCTGTTTAAATTAAGGCACTTTACTTTAAGATACACTTATGATCAAAAGTTTAAAAAATTGACTTTGTAGGAGTTACGTCGCCATAGATTAGACGATACAAAATCAACACCCGATAAATGAACCCTCTAAATTATTGAAAAATAGTTTAAACGTAAAAACCGATGTTGCTACTAAGAGAGATGACTGCAGGTGGGCAAATTATGCAGCATAGATTTACTTATAGACCAATAATAAATCTATGTTATGCAGTTATAAAATATTACCTAAGAATCGTATTCCTTCCTTATTATGAATCTGAATGTTTTTTTAAGAATATTATATTAAGTTGATTTTTTATTTTAAGGTTTTTATTGTTTTTTATTTGACTATTTATTTTAAGGCTACAAAGTGTCTTTCAATACAATAATAAATTATAACTGCTTTGCATCGAACTGGATTATAATGCAAAAATTAAACCAACAGAGAAAAACACATTAAAATTCTTGAAAAATCTAAAATCGGTTTAGATTTAGTTCAGGTAGAAGAGGAATACAAAGACATGACTTTGAATGGACGAAATACGGTATAAAATATATACGGTATAAAATACCTGTTAAATGTTATTCTAACTTAATAGTTGGTGCCGAAAGTTAAAAAAATAGAGCGTAATAAAAAATAGAGAGGTGCCACACGAGCGCTGCGATATGACGCAACGCAACATTCTATAATCTTACTAATATTATAAACGTAAAAGTTTGTGAGTATGTATGGATATACTCTTTCACGTAAAAACTCCTAGGCGGATTTGGATGAAACTTTAAAGTTATATTGGTTATACATCAGAATAACACATAGGGTACTATTTACAGCGGGAAAACTTCTCATTCCCACGGGCAACCGACTTCCACGCGAACGGAGTCGCGGGCGGCCACTAGTTTTTTATAACATACTGCGCTGCGCTGCGTTGTCGCTCCTTCATCACCCTTTCCTGCCTCGTCTGACACGCCTCTTGTCCGCGTCGCGTGCGTTCCGTTGCCGTACGCTGTTTTTATGCACGTGTGGCTTAGGTTAAATTGATTTGTAAAAGAACGGAGAGTTGTCGCTCAGTCGTCGCAGCGACAGCGCAACGCAGCGGCAATGCCCGTGTGGCAGCTCTCTTATGGTGGATCCACACCACCCGGCGGCATGTGCCGACGGCCGTGCCGCCGGCCTAGCCGCTGGCGTTGTGCGCGGCATCCGCAACAAAGCCGGCGGCCACTTTGCCGCACGTTGCCGCCGGCAGCGCAAGATAGCTCAGATAACAGTTATAATGATCAGTCTTCAGACTCTTATAGAACTGAATGAGGGCGACATCTTCACACTTTTCACACGTTTAAAATTATTTTATACAGACCCAATTTTTTGAGTACTTCGATGTATTTTTATAATATATAAACTAGGCCTAATAACTTTTTCAAAAAATACATTTTAATTCCCCACACTATTTTCGGTGCTGCCAAGGTAGTTGATCCTGTTCGTATATAAATTTGAAGCTCATTTCTAATAAACGCTGGCACAAAATTTGCGGTGTATTATATTTGTCTGAATAGTTATTATGAATTTGTGTAGGTTCTTCCACTGTGTCATTTCTCTAGCCTCGCCTTAATTATGCAGACAGGCACAGGCCATCACGACAAGTTTTTCTCTCTGAGGTTGTAAATTTAAACGTGTATGAAGAATCTGGAATATCTATGCCAAAATGCCAAATGCATCTTCTACAACCATGCGTCCTCGGCTTATTCTGCATTTGCAGAAAGCTGCGCTTGCCGGCGGCTGCTGGCGGCATTTGCCGGCGGCTTTTTTGGAAGATTTCCTTGCGGTAAGCCGCCGGCAGTGCCGCCGGGTGGTGTGGATCCACCATTAGGGACAACCACTCAGTTTTTTGTATACAGACTCACTCACATCTAATTAATTTAAATCTACTGCGTGTCTGTGGCGTGCACGTGAAATAAATAAATAAATCTCCAGACTGACACACCACCTGTGTGGCCCTAAACTAATCAAAGCTTGTACTATAGGTACCACACAATGGACTAGGGGAGAACCTAGTTACACCCCGACACGAGCCAATATCGTAAAACCATTTTTACGGGGATCGAACCCGGAACCATCCGCTTAGCAGTCCGGTATAAGTATATACCGCTGCACCACAGAGGTCGTCAAAATAGTAGTCGCAACAGACCCGTTTGTAAAAAAACTATAATGAACACATAAATAAATAACTGAAAGTATTACAGCACAATTTTATTTATTTCGTTAAAGCACAAAAATATAAAAATACAAAAAAATGTAGATAGTTTATGAAAAGTTTGTTTTTAAGCCAAATGTCGTTTGTATTTTCGTTTTGTATTTCTTTTTTTGCATTTAGTTTTTCTTTCTGTTTTTGATGTCTTTGTACCCGTCGTGAGCTTTTTGGGCACCGTGGGCGATTTTAGCTCCTCCTTTCTGTAAAAAACAACGAAAAAGTGTAAGCAAATAAACTGTTTATGGTATGAAATTAAAAGGGATATCGTAAAAGACAGTTGTCCTATGTATGTAGCTTCGTAAACATAATTTTGGACTGCAATTAAATTTGAATGAAAAGATAAAGCAACACTATCGAATTTACGAAAAACAATGATAACTTAGGTAATAAAAAACAAACGTATAACGTAAAACTTTGTTGTTTGAAATATTTTTAGATCACCGCACCACGATGCATCAACATCGAAGTACCTATACCTACAAGCTCTTAGTGAGATTTTATCATCAATCACTTTGGATGTCCCGTGTGATATGTTTGTTTTGTTTTTGCTTTAACTAGTTTGTTTGTTAGCTGGAATTTTATTGTGGATAAATAGTTTTTTTTTCTGCTTTTGAGATATTCTTAAAACGCACATATTTCGTTACAACTCATCATAATTATCATCATTACATAGTATAAATCCAAGTCGCTGATTCTGTCTGTTTGTATGTTTGTCCGCTATCTCCTCCTAAATCACGAAACGGATTTTAATGCGGGTTTCACCATCTTTTAGGTATTTTTTTCATATTTTTTTTAAATTAAGACATTCGAGAAAAGTTTTTTTAAGGGAGCCGAAATTCAATGTTTTGTGAGCAAGTGAATACATAATAAGGTTACTGGATGAATTTGCATCGATGAATGAAAGCTAAATGATGGTTTGAAGAAGTAATTCAAATGATAAAATAACAATTACGATTGAAATGACTTGTGCATCCCACCGCTTTAATACAAGTAAATTATAATGATTTAATGAATTAATATTGGTTTAATAAAGTACGGTTTTTACTTACAACAACGGAGCCTACGCCCGGTTCAGGGGTAGCCATGGCCGAGCTGACAAACATCGCCAAAGCGGCTACCACCAACAAAAAGAAGCTTGCGAATCTCATCTTAATTTTTTCTACCTTTTTATTTTCAAATTAAGAATGTGATGCTACAGCTCACCAGTGACTATGAGTTGCGAAGCAAAAAGGTTGAGTATTTATAGGTAGTGTAATTGTCGTCGCTTTAATCAAATGCAATTTTCAATAGGTAAAGGAAAACAGTAATCTAAGGTATGTTCCTCAAAGATAATAATAGTTACAATAGATGCGCATATGAAGTCCGGTACTTTGTCCACCATTATGTATTTAAATATGCTTAGTTTGACTTAAAAAAATCATAGATAGAATGAGACGATGAAGACTGAAAGAGAAATTCTATTAAAGGCAATGTAAGTTGCTGAACAATAACAAAATGCATGCACTTTTATAATGAAATATATGTCAGAGGCTACGATACAGGAGGACAGATTCGCCATCAGGAGTCGAACTTGGCGTTAGGGTACTCAGGCAATGGAATCCTCTTGTAAAATCACGTGTGTATATTTTACGGTAAATTTGTTATAAATCACAATATACACAATAATTTGTAACAACGTTAATTCTTTATTGAGCTTGAAAGCAAACCAACGGTTCGCTTTGTCCCCTTTCAAAAATCAACCGCCATCACAAAGAAAACGAACGGCCCGATCACCCGATTACGATCACGTGACTATGACGTCACGGTGTTTATCAAATTAATTCCTAGATGTCGCTTTGCTGTCGTAACCGTCGACATAATTTTTTTACAAAAGAAAACCAAGAGTTAACTCTGTATGCTGTAGCACGTTTACAGGCCCGCGCCGACCCTAAGCAGCGCCTGTGTGCGACACCTATGAAGCGCCTGTGTGCGAAACTTATGAAGCGCCTTTTTTTAGTCGGTTTAGACAATTTTTTCGACTATGTTGTATTAAAAAAAACAATCCGGCGCCCCTTTTGCTTAGGCGCCTGTGTGCGCCGCACACATCGCACACAGGGGCGGCTCGGCCCTGCACGTTTACACCATAAAAGTAGTAAATAGGTACTTACCTATGCAAGGTATAACATACCTATAAGGCAAAAATTTTTATTTGCAAGATAGGTAGCAATAGCAACTACTAAACCAGAAACTTTCTGTTATCTTCTTGCTCACTCATTTCATCACTGTTAAACATACTTAATAAGAAAATATATAATTCCTATAGGAAAAGCCATTAAGCTACTGCTGCAACTACAAGTCGGAAAAATGGCAGCATTAAAAATATTAAGCAAATATTTGATGAAAACAAATTTATTTATTCTTTCTTAATATATTTTTTTTCTTTATTTATCTAAACAGTATACCACCTACTATCGTTGATTTACCAACCTTCAATTCCTAAACGCGATTGTCTGAACTATTTCCATTACAAGAAGAACTATTAAGGTGCAGACGGATCTATTAGTTTCAAAACTGAAGTACCAAGCACTTAACTAACTTGAAGTAATAAAGTGCATGTAGGTTTACGATCCTATAATAGGAAAAGGTGGTTTAAACTCGCAATTTTATCGTTAAGTGGGGATGATCCGTGCATTTGGCTTTTTGAAACACTGAAAAGAATATAGGTAGGCAATTAAACTCATTTTAACGGGTTTTACGCGTTTATTTTATTATTTTTGATTTTCCGACGTTTCGACATTTTTACAAATGCCGTGGTCACGGGTAGACTGAGATGTTTGACGTCTTCATAGAGTTAAGTAAAAAACGATTTTTCGAATTCACCGCCATCTGTTTCGTAATTTTCTCGCATAGTCGCTCGGGTTCACGCAGTATACGCTGACAGTGTCTTTATTTTTCTGCTTATTGGTCTGCTGGTTGTTCTTTTTTATTTTGCTAAGTATTGGATCCCACGTTGGTGACAGCTTCCAACCATCTTCTCTATTGAAGTTAGGGTGTTTTTTAATTTCAATAGTTTCTCTTACCAGCCTAGGAATAAAATGTTTCTCTTTTGCTAGGATTTTAACGGTATCAAATCTTAGATAGTGGTTGGGCTTATCCATGGAATGCTCACAGACTGCAGATTTTGTATAGCGTCGGTTTTTTACATCGGCGATATGTTCTTTTATTCGAGTAGTGTCACCAACGTGGGATCCAATACTTAGCAAAATAAAAAAGAACAACCAGCAGACCAATAAGCAGAAAAATAAAGACACTGTCAGCGTATACTGCGTGAACCCGAGCGACTATGCGAGAAAATTACGAAACAGATGGCGGTGAATTCGAAAAATCGTTTTTACTTAACTCTATGAAGACGTCAAACATCTCAGTCTACCCGTGACCACGGCATTTGTAAAAATGTCGAAACGTCGGAAAATCAAAAATAATAAAATAAACGCGTAAAACCCGTTAAAATGAGTTTAATTTCAAGTAATAATAATCGCGTAAATCTAAGAAGTTATATAGGTAGGCAAGTTTCACGGTGATAAAATTATAGATAAGTTTTCTAACTTTTTTGTATTTAGATTACCCTAAAACTTTGTATGGGGAAACAAGGTACATGCCAAAAATTTTTGCCAGGGAATTTAGTTTTGGATAAATAAAGATCCAAAACTAAATTCCCCTTCTTTCCAAAAATTAAATGGCAAATTAACTTCTGACTTGGACTTTTGGGTTCTTTGAATTCAATATCTTTAAGCTTACTTGTTCGGAAAAATGGCAAACTAAGATACTTGTGACTACGAAGTTCTCTTATCTTAGTTACTTGAGATTATTTTCTTACACAAGATTTAAATAAGGTTATAAGTCGCTTTAATTAACTATTTTAATTAATCTACCCTAGTGAGATTAAGATTATATTGTAAAGCCGAATAAGACCGAAATAATTATTATGATTTTCATATTTCAATTTGAAAGAAAAGCAAATTATTAAGAACTAAGAAACATTAATAAATATGAGATTTTAGTTTAAAGATAATTGTACGGGCCAGCCGTACATTTCGCGGCAGCAGCATTTTTACGCCATTAGGTTAATTTTAAGTTAGTACGCAAAATATTGTTACGTCGGTCGGTCGTGTGTACTCACTATCATTTACTATCAATTAAACACTTTTCAAACTCACTCGAACTATCATTTATATATCATATCGAGATTACGGGTTCCGTCTCAGCCCGTACATCTTTATGGTCCTTCGAGCACTCCGGGACTTGATACAGTGTGTGTGTGACGTGTACAAGGAACTGTGACGTGTCACTGTGACAAGTGCGGGGTGAACTAGCAAAGAGACACTATCTAGGAGCTATCGAACAATCTGGCTGGGATTAGTGGGTAACATTGCTCACTCTCAGACAAGCAGCATCGGATCTAATCAAGTAAGATCTTTCCTTTTTCTATCACTATCATAAATCATCAACATGTCAAGCATGGAAGACATCCTTGCAAACCAGCAACAATTGCTTTCGGGAATCGAGCAGACATACTCGAATTTTAAAAAGGATGGTGCTGACCGAAAGACGTCTGAGTACATCGGGCGGAAGTTATACACCTTAGATAAGTACTGGCAGGAGATAAAAACAAATCATTCTGCGTTATGTAGGTTTGAATATGCGGAGACTCATTCGTATTTTACAAACAATCAATTTGAACTTATTAAGGAGAGGTATGAACATATTCGCTCAACATTGGCGACTTATCAAAACAAAGAGGATAAGCCCTCAACTCCTATTATCAAACCCGCTACTCCGTTGGGGGTGCCGGGTCCTTCTCGTCAAGCCACTCCTCAAATGAGTTTGTCCCAAGGGACTAATAGCAAGACCGACGAAATGTTGCGCAAGCAAAGCAGCAACTTTAGGGCTTTCGAACACACAGTTTCAAACATTCATTTAGATTCAGTCAACGAGAAATGGGAATTTGATCATCTCTTACGGAACATACAAACGCGCTGGTCTACCATCGACAGCTTACATTGGGAAATAGACTGTGAGCTCGGGGGTAGGAATAAGGATTACGTGGCGACGTTTTTTACTTATGAAGAAAAGTATAATCAAATCATCAGGTCCATCAATCAAAAGCTATGGTCTGTATCACACCGAGACCAGTTGACGCCTCAAGTAGAAATACCTACTTTCGGTGGGGGCTACCAACATTGGAGCTCTTTTAAAGATCTGTTCACGGAGACCATTCACGCGAATCCTAGTTTATCTAATGCGCAAAAGATGCAATTTTTGAAGTCCAAGGTCAGGGGTGAAGCCGAAAGACTAATTCAGCATCTTCCGATAACTTCTGATAATTATCCAATATCATGGGATATACTCAATCAGAGATATAACCACAAAAGGCTTATTTTCCGTTCTCACATAGATATTTTAATGAATATTCCTGTGTCTCAGCAACCATCAATCAATCATATAAAGCGCATACATGATACAACATTAGAGACTTTAAACGCGATTAAGAACTTAGGTGTTAACATCGACTCCTGGGATCCGCTACTTGTGTACCTCCTGTCCCAAAAACTTGACTCGGAGACACACAACGAGTACGTAGCTTCTGTTAAATTACCGAGAGAGCTGCCTAACTTACAAGAATTCCTATCGTTTTTAGAGAGCAAATTTACGTGTTTAGAATCATCTAGGAGAAAGCCCGAAAACACTATAAAAACTCAGCATAGTAACAATCATCATATGCAGCAAATACCTAACAACTATCGTAAAAGTTTTAACAAACAAGCATTTCCGGCGAACGGCAAAATGATTTCACAATCAAGCAACAGCAAACTCAACAATATCAATAAAATTTACAAATGTGGAATATGTAGAACTAATGAGCATAGCCTATATTTTTGTCGTCAATTTTTGAATATGTCGCCGAATCAAAGACGTTCAACTGTATCAAAGTTGAAAGTATGTGAAAACTGTCTTTATTCACATAACGGTAAGGCATGTTTTTCAGAAAAACGATGCAACGATTGCAATGGTGCACACAACACTATGTTGCACGAATCATTTACGCAATCGAACGTTGAACCACATTCGTCAAAAGTAGCAACCAGTGCAAATTTGCCGAAATCGGAAAATTCGCAATTAAAAAGTAACTCGCACGTGTCACAACAGCGTGACATGCCCGAAATTCTTTTGGCAACAGCCATTTTAAAGGTTCAGTCTAAGGATGGAAACTTTATTAACTTGCGGGCCCTTATAGACCAAGGGTCCCAAACATCTCTGATCACAGAACATGCTGCCCAGCTGCTCGGGAACCCTCGTCTAAAGTGTAAGGGTGTAATTGCGGGGGTTGGCGCGAAAGAAAGCAATTGCAAAGGTGTAATGAGTCTTAAATGTCGATCAATCAATGAAAACTTCGAGTTTGACACTGAGGTATACATAATGAAACAACTCATTAAAAATTTACCTAATTATAGTTTTCCAAAACAATCCTGGGAATACTTGGACAACATTGCCCTAGCAGACCCTCAGTTCAACGTTTGTCGTCCAGTTGACCTACTTTTAGGCGCCGACATTTATTCACTTATAATTTTAGAAGGAATCTGCAGAACTAGCGAAAACATACCTATTGCGCAAAACACTCGTTTAGGTTGGATTTTAACTGGAAACGTAAAAACATTACAATGCAATGTTATCATTAACAATTTAGATGATATTCAAAAATTTTGGGAAATTGAAGATATTTTAGAAGATCATGCGATGTCATCAGAAAATCAGCGTTGCGTAGAATATTATCAGTCTACGACAATAAGGCGGGAAGATGGTCGTTATGAAGTGCGCCTGCCAATGGTGGCGGACTTTTCCGAAAAGCTAGGAAACTCGAAAAATAAAGCAATAGCACAATTTAAATCATTAGAGAGGAAATTTAAAAAACATGAACATGTCGACAAACAATATAAGGCATTTATTAATGAATATCGTTTACTCGGACATATGACACCCGCTACTACTACAGCTAAACCTGAGTGTTTTAATACACATCATTGTGTGCAATCTGAGGACACTATACATTCTAAATTTAGAGTTGTATTTAATGCATCGAGTAAAACGTCATCGGGATATAGCTTGAATGACGTCATGGCATGTGGTCCAAATCTTCAACAAGATTTGCAATCATTGATTATCAGGTGGAGGCAGTATAAGTTCGCTTTTACTGCCGACATTGAGAAAATGTTTCGCCAGATATGGATACATCCTGACGACCAGCAACTATTAAAAATAATTTGGCGGGACAGTGACCTTGAACCTATTCAGCAATATCAACTTACTACAGTCACGTACGGGACGAAAGCAGCTCCGTTCCTTGCGATGATGACTTTAAAACAACTAGCACTAGACGAAAAAGATAATTTTAAAAACAGTGAAGCAATAGAAGTACTTCAGAACTCATTTTATATGGATGACCTGGTTCATGGCTGTTACAACATTGCAGCAGCCAAACAATTGCAAACAGATCTTATCAAGTTACTAAAGTTAGGAGGCTTCAATTTGCGGAAATGGAGAGCAAACAACATCAGTTTATTACAAGACGTAGAAAGTAATCAATCAAGTGAACAACATTTTAATTTTAAACAGGACAATAGCATGAAGACTCTAGGGTTAGGCTGGGACCCACAGCAAGATGTCTTTACATTTAAATATGCATCAGAGCATTCAACAACAAATAAAATAACAAAGCGCATCTTGTTATCGGACATTTCGAAATTATTCGACCCCCTCGGGTGGCTTTCCCCTTTATCAACAAAACTGAAAATCATTTTTCAACAAGTTTGGGCTGCAGATATCACTTGGGATGACGTGGTACCGGAAGAAATTCTTTCTGAATGGGTAAAAGTCAGAGAAGACCTTAACAACATCAAAACAATAACATTACCGAGATGGTTGCAGATTGAAGAGGGTGCAAATGTCGAGTTGCATGGATTCAGTGACTCGTCAACGAAAGCCTACGCTTGCGTCATATTCTGCCGCATTCTGAAAGGTGAACATTCATCTGTAACTCTGGTGGTAGGTAAAACAAGACTAGTGCCCTCGAACAAAGCCGTATCACTTCCGCGATTGGAACTTAGCGGGGCACTTCTGCTAGCAAAATTAATGAAGAAGGTGAAAGCTTGCCTGAAAGGTCATACTATCAACATTTATGGCTGGGTTGATTCAATGGTTGTACTCGGATGGATTAACGGCGACCCAATCCGGTGGAAGACATTCGTCGCTAACAGAGTGCGTGAGATCACCGACTGCATGCCTGCCGAATGTTGGAGGTATGTTAAATCAGAAGAAAACCCAGCGGATTGTGCGAGTCGTGGTTTGTCTGCGTCACAATTAAGAGATCATGCTTTGTGGTGGAATGGACCGTCATGGTTACCCACATTTAACCATCAACCAACTGCGATCAAATATTCAACAGAATTAGAATCGAAACAGTCCAAACAAGTTAATTCGATAGTCAAGGTTGAAAACGAAGAAAGTATTATTTTTGATATATTAGCAAGAAGTAGCTCAATAGTAAAAGCGACGCGAATTATAGCATGGATTAGGCGATTCATAAGTTTCCATAAAAAACATACCAATTATTTATCCGTAGAGGAGTTAAGGCAAGCTAAAAACATTATCATCAAAAGGACACAGCAATCCGAATTTCAATCGGAAATAACAGAATTAAAGCGCAACAACAAAGTCCATCATAAAAGCAAAATATGCGAACTGAACCCTTATTTGGATCCCAATGAAGTAATGAGAGTCGGCGGGAGGTTGCGACACGCGAACCTGGATCCAGACATGAAGAACCCCATCATCATACCCAACAACACTCGTCTTGCAGAATTATTGATAGTTCAAGCACATCAGATGACCTATCACGGTGGTGCTAAGCTAACATCGGCTTATCTGAGACAAAAGTTTTGGGTTATAGGTGGCAACAGAGCTACCAAGAAGCAATTACGTCTATGTATCAAGTGCAGAAGACAAGACCCTAGCAAACATCATCAAATCATGGGTGACCTTCCTGAATTCAGAGCAAACCCGTCCCGACCATTCTATCATGTAGCAGTAGACTATACAGGACATGTCTACATTAAGGCCAACTCAGGTCGCGGCATTAAAACAATGAAGGGATATGTCGCAGTATTTACGTGTACGGCAACTAAAGCTGTACACTTTGAGTTAGTGTCAAATCTAACTAGCTCCGCATTCTTGGCAGCTCTGCGTCGAATGTCAGCTCGTCGAGGAAAACCGGGTCACATTTATAGTGATAACGGAACCAACTTTGTTGGTGCAAACAAAATACTACAGCAGGAGTACGACGAGCTGCTACAATCATTTGACCAACAATTTCACGCAGAGATTGCCAATATGGGTATCAGTTGGCATTTCAATGCCCCATCATGGCCCTCAGCAAACGGTCTATGTGAAGCTGCCGTCAAGAGTCTCAAATACCACCTGAAGAGGGTCGTAGGCGAACAGAAACTAACATTCGAAGAGTTCAGCACAGTGTTAGCTCAGCTAGAAGCATGCCTAAACTCAAGGCCGTTGTACCCACTAACAGAAGACCCGGACGACTTAAACTACCTAACTCCATCACACTTCCTATCAAGTGGACCAATTCTATCAATTTATGAAACTGAAAAAGACCTGAGGACTAGATGGCACCTTACACAGAGCATTTTCAAAGATATTTGGAAGAGATGGCAGCAGGAATATCTAACAAATCTATCAGCCAGAAGTAAATGGAGATGTCAACAAGAGAACATCAAACTAAACGACATTGTTATCATCAACGATGCGAACCTACCAGCAGGAAAGTGGGCGCTGGGCCGAGTGGTCGAGCTGCATCCCGGCCAAGACGGTTACGTGCGAGTTGTAACGCTTAAAACAAAAAATGGCTATATCAAGCGACCTATAGTTAAACTTTCAATTTTACCTGTCTACCCAGCAAATAAAGAGATTAAACAAATTGATAATAACAAACAAGAAAACAGAAATACAAAACGCTTTAAAAAACATAATTTTGCTACAGTTGCAACAGCAATATTACTGTTTTTCATGACTTTGATATCACAAAGCTCATGTTTATTTACAATCCAGCATCTTCCAAACACTACTCTATTTTTCGATAAAATATTTAACATGCATCTTATAAGAGACGATTGGCGACTGGTTGTCTACTATGATTTATATCCATACTGGGAAGGCACCACTACCTGTGAAAAATACATAAATTACCTAGAATCCATATGTTTAAAAATAAATCACCATTCACAATGCGATAGTGTCATGTATCAATTACACCATGAGTACTCTGAGCTACAACATTACAACAAGTTGTTGCTTGATCAGCAGTTAGACGCACGCGCGCATCGCCGGCGGCGGCGCGGCCTCATCAACGGTGTCGGTAACATTGCTAACACTTTGTTCGGAATTTTGGACAGTAACTTTGCAGACAAATATGAAAAGGACATTGAACTACTTAGAGAGAATCAACACCATTTGGCAAGTCTATGGAAAAATCAAACATCAGTTGTTGAAGCGGAGTTAAATCTTATCAAAAGAGCCGAAACAATAGTCGAGAAACATCATAAATCAGTTAATAAGAAAATCATGGTGCTAGAAAATTCTATCAGCAGTTTAAAGGATCAGTTACAAAACAACTCTTACATCAGTGAATTTACTCTATCAACCATCATAACAAACAGCCTTCTCGTTAAGTTGAAAAACATTCAAAGCTACCTATTGGATACCATCACAGATGTTTTTCACGGCACGTTCAATATTCACCTGTTGACCCCCGAGCAACTGCAACACGAGCTAAGCGTCATATCAGCACAAATGTCTAAGGACTTATCATTGCCTACAGATCAGATAAACACCCCAAAATTGTACAAACTTTTACAAATCAAAGCGCATTTATCAAAACGATTTTTCATATTTGAAATCCGAATCCCATTGGTTTCACGAGATATATATGAAATATTAAAAACAAGGCCTGTACCTAAACAGCTAGGTACTTATATGATTAACATTAAACCGATCAGCGAGTACATCGCCATAAATAAGAACAAGGATTCGTTTCTGACTCTGTCTGAGCAATATTTGAATAAGTGTATGGATGATGAATTCGAAACTGTGTTGTGTCGATTTAACATGCCCATTTATCATATGACAAATGACCAAAGTTTATGTCAAAAGAATGAAAAAGACGGAAGCTGCATATACACCAACAATACCTGCAATAACATAATAGAAGCAACGTACAAACCTAACATTTATTTTTATTTCTGCTGTAATAGCTGCTACTTCAAGTTACTATGTGAAGATCAAGTTACATCCATTCAATTAAACAATGCCGGACTGTTAACACTAGGTCAAGGTTGCATTATCAAGACAGCTGATTTCTATTTATATTCCCATATAAGTGGGTCGAGCAAATTGAATGTCAATTCTGACTTCGGAGTGCCAGAAATTTCACCGATCAATCATCTGATCAACATAACACTGCCGGAGATGACTGCCAGTACTAGCTCTGAGGTTGTCTACCAAAAGCAGCTACTTGCCATTCAAGAACAAATAGATATAATGAAGAAGGCAGACCCTATCCTGGAGAGTGTGTCCCATCATGACATTCATCATTACGTCGCCATCTACTTGTTGGCGGGAGCGATCGTGGCGGTCGGCGGCGGTGTAGTGTGGCGGCGCATGCGGCGCGCGCGGCGGCGGGTGGCGCCGGCGGCGGCGGCCCGCGGGGAAGTGCGGGGTGTGGACTTGCCCCTTAGTGAAGTGCGGGGTGTGGACTTGCCCCTTAGTGATGGGCAGTGCATTAGTGATCCTAATAAAGGAAACTCGGACGACAGTGCTCGAGCCATTAAAATCGACAGAGGGACTTCACCAGTTTTCGAAACAGTTTTTATGGTTCCTAACAATGGACGCTAGCTTATTTTCCTTTATTACTAGATATCATTTTACATTATTTTTACATATTAATTTACTTTTATTTAATTATTACTTGATTACTTTTTTGATTAGTCATACATGTATCATTTTACTTATCATTTACTATCACTTTACTTGAGTTAACCTCTTAAGCATCATCTCATCCTATCATCTTTCTGCCCGGGAGCATGTACGGGCCAGCCGTACATTTCGCGGCAGCAGCATTTTTACGCCATTAGGTTAATTTTAAGTTAGTACGCAAAATATTGTTACTTCGGTCGGTCGTGTGTACTCACTATCATTTACTATCAATTAAACACTTTTCAAACTCACTCAAACTATCATTTATATATCATATCGAGATTACGGGTTCCGTCTCAGCCCGTACAATAATGATGTAGTTTGTTTAGGCTGATAAATTTATCAAGCTTGTATTTATTTTATTCGTTAATTAGTTTTATCGTAAATTCGTAAAGAAATAAAAACTGGGTAATATAATTTATGTAAATGCTATCATTTTATTTGGCACGAAAATATAAATAAGTATCTTATCCTAATATACTGAGTATCATTAAGTTAGTCTTCTTCATAGTGATGACTTATCCTTGATGTCGGTTTTTCCACGCATTCCACAAGTCGTGGGCGCTGCTAGCTGCACTCGCTATTTTGAATCCAGTTTTCTAAATTAACATAACAAATATTAGAAAACAAACAAGGAAATAGTGCAAAGTTTAACCTATCATTGATTTTCGTCTGAGTCTAAGCACTAGATTTATTATAACCGTGCATTGGCATGCATTGATAATAAATGTAGTACCTATGTAAGCAAATATTTATTCAAATTCTATAGGTCAGAAAACAATAGGATGGAAAACATCTAGAGTTCTAGGAAGACCTTATGACACCAATCCACATTGTGGATCTCTATTGAAACCCATTTTTTGAGAAGCACCATTGACAATGACTGTTTCTAAACTTGTTATTGTTTTACATTTATTTTACTTACAGCCACGGTAGTCGCTTTAATTTTTGGTGACGGCGCTGCTTCCGAGGTGCCAAAAAATATTGCCAAAGTTGCAAGCACAACAAAGAAAAGGCTCGTTAGCTTCATTATGAACTCGTGATTATTATTCTAAACTCAACCTTTGTTTGTAAAGTATATTTTGGTAATGCTCAGTTGAGAATCGTGAAGTCGTTATATATCTAAAGTTTTTTAAGATATATCGAGTCGATTGGAATTCCAGTTTTCGGTAGAGGTAAATTGGTTAGCCTCAAAACAAGTTTAAGTTTACTGCGTGGAGAAACCAAGCCGGTAGAAATCCCCAGGATTCTATGAAGTGTGTTATTCCTCATTAGTTTAATAGTGTGATTGATATGCACAAATGAGAGCTAGAATAATTATTGAGAAATTGTTGCATTTAACTCGTATTAATAATTAATTTAAGCACATACAGCACATCGCAGGGACCTTCAGAAAAAAGAATAATGCATACTTACTGAAATTATGTTCCTATGTAGAGATACCATGCAACTTAATGAAATTTAATTTCAAATTGTAACTATGTTGTTTAAGATAATTTCAGTTAGAAGGCACCTACGAACTACGTAATATAAAATAGAGCCCTAGATTAACGCATATCAAATACTATGGTTCAAAAAACTCTGTGAAATATAAATAATTACAATCATATTTAAAAGTTTCCTTCAAGCATAATTTTACTTAAAAACATTCTTACATTATAAAACCAATCAAAGCGAATCATATGCATTAACTTTGAATTAAATATAATGAAGATATGGGCATGTTATTGTAATACTCATGTTATCATTTAATTCAAGATATTTGCTTCTGCGCCCCCTTACCCCTAAGCCTCGCTTTCTATTCGCAGCAACAATCGGCCAACAGTAACCATGTTGCCAGAAAATAATTTATAATTAATTAATTTAATTTACTGGCTTAGGTACCTCCTATTTTATTTCTCTATATCTTCTATCCAGCTCCATCGGCTGTTAAAAAAAACTTGGTCCAGATAAATTTCCATTTTGATTTACATCATATTTAAAGAATAGGTACGTTAAACCAAATGCAAATTTTAGAACCACATTTTACTAAGCCCAAAGTTATTAATATTTTTTGCTATACCTATATTTGATTGCTCTTTTTCAAACCAATGATGCAGTGCACATCACATTTTAGTACTTTTGAGAATTTGCTGAGATAACTTATTTAAAACACACATTTAACGCGATAATGTTATTAAATTGAAAGAATGTTCAAAATCCGTTTAAGAGCTTATTCACATTAGTATAGATATAAGGTTAAAAATATATCAACAAACATATACCCTCAAAATTCAATTATCCTATAAATAGCGATAGAGCGAATACTTCCAAGACACGTTTCCTAAACTATTTACCTGATTCCCGAGGCATTTTAAAATATATTGAATTCCCTCAATATATCTATACTAATATAATAAAGCTGAAGAGTTTGTTTGTTTGTTTGTTTGTTTGAACGCTCTAATCTCAGGAACTACTGGTTCGAATTTAAAAATTCTTTTTGTGTTGAATAGACCATTTATCGAGGCAGGCTTTAGGCTATATAACATCACGCTGCAACTATTAAGAGCGAAGAAATAATGGAAAATGTGAAAAAAACGGGGAAAATTATTCATCCTTGAGGGCTTCCTTTGCGTGCGCTGCGAAAATGGTTCTAGATACCAAAAATATATGTATACAAGAATTAAGGGAACTTTTTACCGCGGGAAAACTTCGCATTCCCACGGGAAACCGACTTCTACGCGAACGGAGTCGCGAGCAGCCACTAGTTTAATAATATATGGGAACTTCCAAACCGTTCGGTACTTGAATACAAAGTAGTATCAATTTCACATTTGCGATCGCTCACATCGTTCTTGACTAGATGTGAATTGCAAATTCTGACATAGATTCACGATCACAAACCAAAACACCAAATGATTGATTTTGGTCTTCATTTTAATATCTATATCTTAACATAATGTAAAAACGGGTATGTTTGTATAAATAACGTTTTTTTTTTACAAAAACAGCAGATTTAAATATAGAATTGGTATTCAACAAAAGTCAGACACAGGTCAGACTGCTGCGTGTTTTTGAGATAAAGTTATGATTATTAAAATTTTATCTCGTGATACCTACCTCATTAGCTATATTTTCTATTTTTTTTTTTATTTGACGTTAAGAATGTAACTAAGCTAATGATGTAGGTATAAGATAGGTATATTTGGATATTGAGGGAAGCTAAGCGGTCCCAAAAGGCTGGAGAGCCGTTAAACACTCCTGAGGGTGGTATGTGCGCAGCACACTCAGTACCGGGCTGGGGCCGATGAAGACCTAGGTGTCTGAAAGGGCTCAGTTCTGGGCAGCGGTCGGCGGGAATCCTTCCTCTGGTGAACCGGCGGGCGTACTGCAAACTGACGAAGAAGGGTAGAGGTATCATGGCGTCTTGTAAAAAGAATTGTAAACTACCCCAGGGGAGTACGTCGGCTTCGGCCGGGAAATCTCCCACCCTGCCCTTGAGCAGGGTTCAATGTCCCATGTATTCTGGGGGGGACAGCACTACGTCATTGCTACCACAGCATGAAGATGGAAGAGGAAGGAAGAGTGAGAGCGAGAGCGAGAGAGGTGATAGGGGCGGAAAGCCTAAAACAAAAAAACCTGGTCCTAAGTCCAAACAACACACGGAGATGACAGATGACCACGCATTGTCCGCGGTTTCAGTCAGGGACTCGGATTCGGAGTACCAGATGGACATGGCGGCATCGTTCGATGCACCGTTACCGGCGCTTGGACGAAGACTGGCGTCGACAAAACGAGCGGCTAAAACCGCCGAACTGGAGCACTCGAGTGGCAGCGAATCTTGTACGAGCTCGATTCAATCGGAGGCCCGAAACAAAAATGCGCCTAAGCGAGGCCGAGGGAGGCCACCTACTACTGGGCATTATACTGGGCGCGCTAAGGCCAAGGAGACTCTTCTAGCCACCAGACGCGCGGAGTTCGGACTGGACTCTGAGGCTGAAGTGGTGGAGGCCACCAGGCAGCTTGCGGCAGTACCTGCGGACTGCTTACAAAAACAAGTGAAGGGCAGCGTCAAGCTGATCATGGATGTGCACGACCAGTCGAAAAACCTCAAAGGCGGCTTTAAAGGTGCCCTGAAAGCGGTAGCGTCGCAACTTGAAGTTACGCTGGCGGCGCTTATGCTAAGAACGGCGGATGAAGAGGTGAAGGTTCTGCGCGCTGAGAACGTAGACCTCCGAATCCAAATGGAGGCTCTTCGGCAGGAGGTGGTCCACCTAAGGGAGGAACAAGAGCGTGTCAGAACAGAGACAGCAACGGTGCGTGCTCGTCCGCAATCACGAGGTGGAGAGGACAGGGAGGAAGAGAGGGCGGCACTCCTGTGAGAATTCGGGTTCATGGTGGATGCCAAGTTGGCGGGTCTCGATGACCGCGTGCTCCCCGCGCAGAGAGTGCGCCCTTCTCTTAGGGCGGATGCCAAAAAAGTCAGCGTGCCAAGTACAGCTTCGGCTGGAAAGAGCCAGCGTGCCCCACGGCCAACTGCCCCTGCACCTAATGTGGGCGAAAGTAGGGAGGAGAGGCGACCACAACCAACCGACTCGTGGACTGAGGTGGTTCGCCGGAAAAAGAAGTCAAAGAGGCAGAACATCCAGCCTCTTGCGGGCCCTTCTGGTCCTGATCAGCGGCCTGGGGGACGGCCTCCGACGAGTCATGTAGTTGCTACAAGACCGCACGGACAGGCCACGCCCAAGCAGGCCAAGCCCAAGCAGGCAAAGCCGGCTAGGGCCAAACTGCGCCCACCAAGATCGGCGGCGGTTGTTATTACCCTATCGCCGGAGGCCACAGAGCAAGGCCTTACCTTTGACAAGGTGCTCACGGAGGCACGAAAAGGGCTTGATCTGACTCGCCTACAAATTGAGGACGGTCTGAACTTTCGCACGGCGGCTACTGGAGCTCGCATACTCGAGATCCTAGGTGCGGAGAGCGACAGTAAAGCGGATTCCCTAGCTGAAAAGCTAAAGGAGCTCTTACCTGCGTCTGTAAGAGTGGCCCGGCCTATGAAATGCACTGATCTCAGTGTTTCGGGGCTGGACGACTCAGTGACGGCAGAGGACATTGCAAATGCAATCGCGGCGAGAGGAAACTGTTCGGCCCAGCAGATTAGGGTCGGCCCGATTCGTGTGGGCTTATTCGGAGCTGGCAGTGTCGTGGTACAGTGCCCTATTGCGGCGGCTTTGCCGCTTGCTGAAAGTGGTCGCCTCTTGGTTGGTTGGAGTGCGGCCAGAGTAAGGACACTGGACCCGCGGCCCCTGAAGTGCTACCGGTGCTTCGAAATCGGACACACCGGGGCCCGATGTCAGTCTGGTGTAGACCGCAGCCGGAATTGTTTCCGTTGTGGTGAGGAGGGCCACATGGCAGCGTCTTGCACTGGCGAACTAAGTTGTCCGATCTGCAAAGCAGCAGGGAGACCGGCCAACCATACGTCTGCAGGCCGTAAGTGCACACAACCAAGGAAGGGCAAGAAACAGGCTAGATGGACCCTAGCCACTCGGAATCAGACCACGGAGCCGCCTGGGGAGGCGATGGTGACCGGTCAGTAATGGCTGCTCGGCGTCGCTTCCTTCAGACAAATCTGAACCACTGCCTTGGTGCCCAGGACTTGCTCCTGCAATCCATGCTGCAGTGGTCAGTCAGTATGGCGGTTATTGCGGACCCGTACTACGTGTCTTCCCAGCCAAACTGGGTGGGGGACATTGGGGACACCGTATGTATTGTGGCGGCTACAGGTCCGGACTCTCTGCCTCTTAATGTTAGGGACCGGGAGCCTGGGTTGGTTTCGGCGGAATGGGGCGACACCTTGGTTGTAGGGGTGTACTTCTCCCCCAACAAACCGATTGACGAGTACCTGTCGTGGCTCGACAGAGTTGCGGCGGCTGTGCGGCGGGCGTCTTTGCGCAACATCATTGTTCTCGGCGATTTTAATGCCCATAGCATGATGTGGGGATCTCCGGCGACCGACGATCGCGGAGAAGCGGTGGAGACGTGGGCGGCATCTTGCGGCTTGATTCCTCTCAACCGCGGCTCCATCAACACGTACGTGCGACAGTGGGTCCATAGTAGACTTAACGTTTGCTAACCCCGCTCTCGCATCACGCGTGTTGAACTGGCGGGTTCTGGACGACGTGGAGACCTTATCGGACCACCGATATATCAGGTTCGAGGTCTCCACCTCTTTCAGTGACGGTATTTCCCGTCGAAGGGTGGAGGATCGGACTTCCTTCCCGAGATGGGCCCTGTCACGTCTCGACGGGGAGGTACTGGTTGAGGCCGCAATTGTTCAAGCCTGGACCATGCAGCCACTCGATTCAGTCGAGGTGGATGATGGGGCGCTACGGTTCCGGAGGGCACTGACGCGTATTTGTGATGCGTCTATGCCACGGGCCAGGAAGGGAGCACCGAAAAGGGAGGTGTACTGGTGGACTTGCGAGATAGCCGAACTGAGGCAGGGCTGCATTGCGGCTCGTCGCGAGTACACCAGACACCGGAGGCGTCGCATTCGGAGCGAAGAGACCGAGGAACTGCTGCATAACACCTACCTTGAGGCCAAAAAACAGCTCAAACTGGCCATCAGCAGGTCTAAGGTCTCCAAACGATTGGAAATGCTCCAGGCACTGGATGGAGATCCGTGGGGGCGCCCATATCTCGCGGCGCGTAATAAACTGCGCGCGCGTGCGCCCCCGGTCACGGAAACTATGCAGCCTCAGCTGCTAGGGGACGTTTTGGCGGCGTTGTTTCCGGACGGGCCGACTCATGTTCTTCCGACGATGGTGGAGGACACAGTCGACGAAGACGGCAATGTCGGAGAGGTCCCTGCCATCAGGCAGTCCGAGGTGGCCATAGCGGTGCAGAAGCTTCGGGCTAAAAATACTGCCCCAGGGCCAGATGGAGTTCCAGGACGGGTTCTGGCGACAGCGCTGGGCGAGTTGGAGGCCCACCTTACCGGGCTTCTGAACTCGTGCTTGTCGTCTTGCCAGTTCCCGTCCTGCTGGAAGGAAGGGAGACTTGTGCTCCTGAAGAAGGATGGGCGCCCGGCAGAGTCTCCTTCTGCCTACCGCCCGATTGTGCTATTAGATGACACGGGAAAGCTCTTTGAGCGCATTATAGCGTCCCGTGTCATCGAACACCTACGTGGGAGAGGTCCAGACTTGTCGGACTGCCAGTTTGGGTTCCGGGAGGGCCGGTCAACCATTGATGCTATATTGTGCGTCAAGGCCCTTTCGGACGAAGCGATTGCGGAGGGTGGCGGGTTGATGGCAGTGTCTCTGGACATTGCAAATGCCTTCAACTTGCTACCATTCGGCTGCATTGAGGAGGCGCTCAGGTACCATCGGCTGCCTCTGTACCTGCGGCGATTGATTGGGGCATATCTGCGGGATAGGTGGGTCCTGTATACGGGGCGGGATGGTCGGGTACATCGAAAGCCAGTTCGGTGCGGGGTTCCGCAGGGGTCGGTCTTAGGACCACTCCTGTGGAATATAGGATTCGATTGGGTCCTGCGGGCGGATCTTCCTCCTAGCGTGGAGATCGTGTGTTATGCTGATGATACACTGATCACAGCCCCGGGAGAAGACTTTGAGGAGGCGTCTTCGCTTGCAACCTTCGGTGCTGAGGAGGTTATAGGACGCATAACGATGTTGGGCCTAAGGGTGGCCCTCAATAAAACCGAGGCACTGTACTTCCATGGTCCTCGGAGGGGGCCTCCTGCAGGTGCCAACATAGTGATTGGCGGGGAAACGGTTGAGGTGAAGTCTCAGATAAAATATCTCGGACTTCACCTTGACCCACGGTGGACCTTTAGGGAACACTTTTCCCGACTGGCTCCGAGGCTCATGAAAGCCGCAGGGGCTTTGAGTAGGCTCCTACCGAACATTGGAGGGCCTAGTAAGGCCTGTCGGCGTCTGTACGCAGGCGTCGTCAGGTCAATGGCGCTATATGGTGCACCCGTGTGGGTTGGGGCCTTGACTGGCCCGAATAAGGCCAAGCTGTGCCAGGCACAGCGGGTCATGGCCATCAGGGCAATCCGAGGTTACCGCACGGTGTCACACGGGGCGGCGTGCGTTATCGCTGGTATGCCTCCCTGGGACCTGGACGCCGAGTTTCTGGCGGAGGCATACTACCGAAGGAAACAGGGCAAAGACCAGATGAACGGACCTCGATGGAGGCGACGAGCACAGGCTCGGCTGCTTCGTAGGTGGGAGGAACGGCTGCAAGAGCCGTCTGCTGGTGGTTGGACCGTGGCGGCTGTCCGCCCGGTGCTCAAAGCCTGGGTGAACAGGCGGCATGGCTCGCTCACTTACAGGCTGGTGCAGATCCTGTCGGGGCATGGAAGCTTTGGCAGGTATCTGTGCCACACGGCCCGTAGAGAGCCTTTGGCGGTGTGCCATCACTGTGGCTGCATTGAGGATACTGCCGATCACACGCTGGGGGCGTGCTCGGCGTGGGCAACGGAGCGGGCGGCTCTTGTCACCGTTGTTGGGAGGGATCTCTCCTTGCCGGCCGTGGTTAAGGCCATGGTCGGTGACGAGAGATCGTGGGAGGAAATGGTGGCCTTTTGCGAGTCGGTGATGACCCAAAAGGAGGCCGCGGAACGGTTGCGGGAGAACGACCCCCTCTCGGATCCGATTCGCCGGAGGAGGCTTGGGCGGCGACGACGGGCTTACGCAGCCACAATGGCTGCCGTCTAGGCGGTGACCCTTTGGGTGGTGGAAGCGGGGGCTCCTCCACCTGACTGCATGGGGTCACGACGGACGTGGTCTTCCTAGTGTTCGGGTTGACCACGTGAACCACGGAGTGTAGGGTGGCGACTTTTGCCGCCCTACCCCCCTGGAGGTTCCGCTCAGGCGGATGCACCCGCGGCTCACGGAGGATTGCGCAGGCGTACCCGTGAGTCGTCTTTATGGGTGGCGTAGTGTGAACACCGCGGTGGTTTTAGTGGGTATACCCCTGGTCGGCAAGCCAGTCGCCCAGGAGCAGCGCCCTTTTCAGGGCGCCGGGAGTCCCACACACGCCCTTCACTCCCCCGGTGAAGGGTATGGTGCCTAAAGCATTTCCCCGCGTAACCAAAAAAAAAAAAAAAGGTATATTTGGATATTAGTTTAAAAAAAAGCAAAAGAATCCGTGGGACTTCTTTAGTGAAATAAAGAAAACGAGATGGCTCATTAAGTGTTTATTTATATTATATTTGACATTTTGGCACTGATTCAAGAGTTTTACCATTTATAATCTTTGGGGTTAGGCTGTTAGGTATAGGTATAAAAAATTCCTAATAAAATAGTTTTTTACACATTCTAAAGTAAGAACACAATCTGACTAATCTAAATAAAAGAAAATTTGACAAAATACAACTTAGTTACTACTGATTAGGTTTCTATTCAAATTAATTAAAATAACATTATAGCAACCATCGACATGTTTTCATAAATAATACTTTCATGTGGCTCACAGCTGTCTCTTAAATCCGAATTTTTCGTTACAGAGATAAGTTTAAACAAAAGAAGAATATTAAGACTGCCTTCAAAAAGTAAATTAAATTATATTGATTCCTTATTTCTAATGCTTCTTCTTTCGATGTTGGAAAAAGCTTATAACATCGTGTGTAGTACTTGCTATGTTGATTGCACGAAGACCTTTGCCCTGCGACAAGAATATTAAGTCAATTAATCATGTCCATACAGTAGGAATTATCTGCGCTAGTACTACTTATTGGATATTGTTTTATGCAGGAAAAATATCTCCAGTATATCTGACTACCATCACGATGGTAGGTCGATATTAGAATCACCTGTACGTATTTTTATGTGAGTAAATTTCAAAATAGATATTATTTTATACTTACAACCACTTCAGCTCCCTTTTTGATAGCTTTTACCGGAATCTTCGGAGCCGCCTCAGTATTGCCAAATAATGACAGAAAAAGCACCATCGCCACGAATACCACTGATATCTTCATTTTGTATACGTATATTTTAAACTTTAGTGCACGCTTTAGATTTTCAATTGTTTCTGATGTCATCTCTTACTGGCCAGTCTTTTATAGTATAGAGTATTAACTCTTTCGGGGACTCTTTTAATTGGTTGGAACGGGACTTTACTCAGTTGTAAACTTATCAGCAATTAGGTACTTCACCGAAGCAGTGCCAATGTACTGAAATGTAAACAATGTTGGCGAATGTTTCAAAGAACTTGAGTAAACATTTAGAAGATGAAAGAGGAACAAAGTTAATTTGAAAAGTTATACAAGCACCCAGTTACACCTGTTACTACCTCATAATTACTTTTGGGTAAAAAATGTTACTTATTTGATTAATAGGGTTTTTACGGCATGTCGGAATAATCTTGTATCGTTTTAAAGCGCTCATAATGCAGCTTGTGGGGAAAAACCTATTTTTGAGACACGTGAATTTTTGTTAACAATTATCCTTATTTTGGGTTTATTTATATTCTTCTAGCCTTCATATTATTTTATCTTATCAATTACAACATTTATGTATAGAATTTAATTCTAACTTGTCTATCCTACTTAATATTATAAATGTGAAAGTTTGTGTGTATGTATGGATGTTTGTTACTCTTTCACGTAAAAACAACTAAACGGATTTGGATGAAACTTTACAGTAAAAGGTATAGGTTATACATCAGAATAACACATATACTTACTTTTTACCGCTTCTCATTACCACGGGAATGGAGTCGCGGGCGGCCACTAGTGTTACTATATTTTTTTTATTTTTAAAAGCGCCTACCAAGATTGTCAGAAACATAACAAACAATATTAAAATACACTGAATAATCACATTAGTTATATTATTGCTATAAAATCGATAAACCCACTGGGGTAATCACAACCACTATTTCTATACGTAGCTTCCTCAAGCGCAACCTGTCTCGGCGTTAATTTATTTTCCTGTTCGTTCATAAACTGTATATAAGCATTCTTTTCCTCAGACTGGCGACTTAGTTCGTCGAAAGGCTGACAAAATGAAGACTTGTATCGTAGTATTGGCCGTTGCCTTGTGTCTGCAGGTTTGTCTGGTCTCTTGTGACCAGCAACCAGCTGGTATTCTAGCACCCTTTACTACGACCACTACCCCTAAATCATGGACGGCGAAAGTTAAAGACGGATTTGTAAGTGATTAAGCTTACTTAGTGATTTATGCTAATGTCAATAACACGTGGTTACATCGTGTGAATAATAACAAGTATCTACATAATCGATATAAATACTTAATGATCGCATTATTCATTTGTAACTGTGATATATTTACTATCTGTTATTAATTGCTAGTCATTTTGTTATGATAATTTAAAGAAAGTATATACTGCATAAAGTACTTAATATTATTTCCAAGACTTGTTAAACTTTTTAATAAACAAAAAATGTTTTCAGGATAAATTCTTCCGAGGGGCAGCCGTATTAAGTGCAGCATCAGCCGCTGTCAGCAGTCTTAAGGGAGGCAAAGGAAAGCATCTTCATGTGCCGTCAACCCCTGAAAAACACCACTGAAACTAATTATAACAAAAAAAAAGCCAAAAACATGTGAAAACGAAACTTACCTATGAGATTTTTTAATTATAAGTAATTTTAATAAACATTTTTTAAGTATTTCTGTCTATTTATTAAAATCCGAATCTATATATTTTGCTAAACGCATAACCTTGTTTGGTAGTCTAAAATAGCAACTGTTTTTTAGGTTTAATAGTAGTGATACCTACAACGTAATACGTACGTAATTAAGATTTATTTCCTTGTAACCAAAAACAAAGCGTCGCATAAAAACAACTTTTATCTAATCAACATTTTGTAATTCAAGGTTTTTTATATTCAGTTCTTGTTTAAATCTGGTGCAAAACCGGTGAATGAAAGCTTAATTGACTTTACACTTTTAAAAGACTAAATTGGTAAGTTCCAATATATGTATATCTTTAGTAAAAATCAAGCCCATGTCTTAATTAAGAGGGAGGCCTTACCTATTAAATGTCTTTTGTAACGGCTAATGGATTGCACACTTGCAAAGCTTACCAGGAATTGGGCTAAACCCAAACCACTATTCAGTTAACCTGAACAAGGTAAGTAATATGTCGTGACATTTAGTACTTTGGAACTGAGTTTATAAGTAGATATTTGAAAGCACTTCTCATAATATTCCGGTAGTCAGGTAGTATTATCTATCTGATTTGCTCAAAGAGCTTTGTGGACTCAAACTGACTTACAAAAGTTGGAATGCTAGTTGAGTGAATGTTTGTGTTGAATGAACTATGCAAGTGAATGAATGGTGTAAACTTAGCATGTTTAGTGTATAATGTATTTTTATATAAGGTGGGTGTACCATGGAAGGCCACGCTCCTTTGAAGGCCAACTATTAAAAAGTCGTATTTATTGACATGTTAAGACATATTCCTTCTACTACACATTAAGATCCCTCAATCTCTAGGCCACACACGGCGGTGGCGAATCGTTTGCGCCGCTATTGTGGCTGTGCGATCTCACTCTTCGTAGACTTCAGTTTTCGATGTTACAATTGTTATTTGAGCGCACAGCAAAACGTAAATTTTTAGTCAATAATCTATTATTATCACATATTTTTGTACTGTAAATTGTCGTATATGGGTATATATATGTTACTAAAGAAAAAAAACATAGTTTTGCCTCAATTTAAGTAAAAATATTGGTAGTGTTCCTAGAAAAGCCGGTGGTTCCTTATAAGGCCAATAGAAAATTTGACGGTTGGCCTTGCTAGGGTACATAGGCCTAACAAAGAACATTTACAAACCATGAACTTATGAATACTTACTTTTTTAAGTTAAGTATAATAATAAACTTAAAACAAGTTTTTATATTGATAATATTTTTAATCATAGTCATAATTGTTAGTTTAGCCTTCTTAGGAACTTTTTGGCCTTACAAGGAACGGACCCATAAGAAGGCCAATTTGGTTAAAAAAAAAAGATTTAAATTACGTTATAAAAAGCGTTGGCAAGTTATTTGCTGCGAATATCATACGCACTACTACTGTTTTTAAATAATTTTCTTCAATATATTCATAGTTATACGATGGTGTTCAAGTAATGTTCGTTGAGTTTTTTAAAGGTGATAAAAATATATTGACCATTTAATGTTTTGCTTAAATGATATGTCTTATTATGTTGTTTTAGTAAAAGCGGATATATTTATAGTTAAAACTTTATTTTTAAGTTTATCAACTGATACATAATATTGGCCTTGTTTGGAGCCATGTTCCTTGCAAGGCCATTTGGAAGAGCTTAATTAAACTTAAGATTAATAAAAAGTGATTAAAGTGAGGTAAAAAAAGAAGTATTTTTATGGTGCACATTAAAACAAAGTATTACCTCATAATTTGTTTACTTTATTTCTCCAGTAAATAAATGAATAAAAAGTGTTTTCTCGTTAGAGTGGCCTTCTATGGTCCACCCACCTTAATTTGAGTGTAGGGCACTTCCTCTTTTGATGTAAACAATACCTTTGTAAGTTCAATTTTGACTTGCCTTTCTTGACTTATAAAGAACTTGTACATGAAACAAAGTACTCATTGTTTCGTATCGCAACAGTTTTAAACTGAGTAAATGAGATACAGAATCTTTGTCAAAGTATACACATAATTAATTACCTATTATAATAATTTTTCAATTTTGTTGAAACATTAAGTAGAACGGTCTTCAATGGTAGGTACTAGAGATGCGCCAAGTAACATTTTTGCCGAGTAACGAGTACCGAGTATTACTCTGTTCAATTTTTTTTAACCGAGTAGTCGGCCGAGTAACTCGGTTCTAACAAGTTCCCAATTTCGCACGCGTAAACAAGTACAAACGAACGCAAGTATATTTAGAAGAAAATTTGTAGAGAAATGGTGGACAGGGCACCAAACAAGGCATCATAATTTACCTTTATTAAATTTTAAATATTGATTATTTTTATTACTGTTCTTTTAATTTTGTCTCACTAAGTACCTATGCGTGCATGCGGCATTAGCATAATTTTGATTATATTACTTGAGATTGTCAAAGATTTCCTAAATCAGTACGTTTTGATTAACACTATTGTTTTAATTATATCTAGCTAAATATATAGCTTTCTTTAAACAAATTATACTCGGCATTAGTATCCCGAGTTACTCGGCCGAGTACCGAGTATCAAAAAACCCGCCGAGTACGCCGATTACCGAGTATAAACCGAGTACTCGGCCCATCTCTAGAAGGTACCTATATGGATAGAAAATAATCTTAGTCCTACTTTAAATGAAAATATAAATAGATCTTTATGAAATGCATTATGCTCTGGAAATACCAAGAGTATGACAAAGAAACACTGATAAACCATGTGGTTACTGGGTACTTACCTACTTTATTGAGTCATGCCGGTCGTAAAACTGTTACTGTCAGTGTAACTTATTCTGATAAGTAGTATTTATACATAAGACCAATTAGTATCTATGGAGACACAACATATGTGGTCAAAATGACTACACATTTATACTATTACAAAATGTAAGGTAGCTTACCAATAAGCGTTTTCAAACGTCTCATAAGTGTTTGCAACGCACCGCCCACGCAACAATATTGTCAAATACCTTCAGCGGTCAACATCAGCGTCATAATAATGACGTCAGAAAATTCTAACGCAAAGAAAATGACAGTGGGGTAACGGGCTAATAAAGCCAACATAATGCTTAAGGAATTTGTCAATTCTATGAGCTAAAGAAAATAAGTGATGTCTATAATAAATCTTACTTTATAGCTGTGATTAATGACGTCATAAATTCTAGGTTTTATGTGCTTTTAAGTGACGACACACACTTGAGATTGACACTTTTGGCAGTTCCACTTATATTTATAAACTAGGCCTAAATGTAACCAAAAATGTAAAAAAAAAGAAATAATACAATAAAATATTTTGTTGTGGATAACATATTCCTTACGTATTAACTTTAACCATTCTAGTCAGAAGGCAGTATCAGGTACGGCCAAGTACAGTAATGCCTTGACAAAATACAAATACACGCCAAACACAAATTGTCCAGACAGCTATGCCATTAAATATTTGAATTTAGATCGAAATGCACTAGCTCGATGCCTTGTAGTTGTAGGTTGGAGGTAGATATGCTATAAATTCAAATGAGCAACCAATGTAGGTACCAAGGAGGAACTATTGTACGAGCTGTAGGCACGCAAGGATTCAAAAATATAATATTTAACTAGTAAATGTCGCGGTAGAACCGAGATATAGGTAATGAACTATAGTTACCAAGTTTTAAGATAAAGAAAGATTTGCGATCGTATTTTCATTTGACTTGAACTCTTACGGCACCAAAGTATGAATTAAAGAAAATAAAACACCCTAAT
The DNA here is from genome assembly GCA_916618145.1 of Emmelina monodactyla. Taxonomy (NCBI): domain Eukaryota; kingdom Metazoa; phylum Arthropoda; class Insecta; order Lepidoptera; family Pterophoridae; genus Emmelina; species Emmelina monodactyla. The sequence goes on along the minus strand of OU745311.1, from coordinate 4,912,708 downwards.
AACCAGATTATTTTATTAATTGTTTGTCCCTCCTACTTTTATGCTAGTAAAACTTGATTAGAAATTCATAAGTCAAAACTTTGTTATTGTAATCGACAGCCATTGAACAATAACTGGGCTAATAGAAATTCTGAAACTTTAACAATTTGGCCAATTCCAGAGTTAAATTATTTTGAGAATACTTTTGATTTAATTTATTTGAAATTTGTTTTGTCTTGAGTGAATTATAAAATAAATAATAATAAATCTCCAGACTAACGCATCTTCTGTGTGGCCCTAAACTTAGCAAAGCTTGTACTGTAGGTACCACACAATGGAATAGGGAAGAACCCAGTTACACCCAGACACAAGCCAATTTCAAAAAACCATTTTGACGAAATTGGCCCGACCCGGGGATCGAACCCGGAACCATCCGCTTAGCAGTCCGGTACTCATACCGCTGCACCAAAGAGGTCGTCATTTATCAATGGTTTATTTATAAATGTTTCGAATACATCAAACACTGAAAAACTAAGGGCCGATTTTTCAATAGTCAGTTAAGCCTTCAGATAGGACTTATTCTATGGAGCAAGATTGTGAATTTTTCAATTAGCAGATAAGCTCTATGAGAAGGTTAAACTCGATAACTGACTGATAAACTTAGCTGCCTCTTTTTGCCTCAATTAAGCAGTTATCTAACAGATTATTTGACGTTTCTGTCATCATGCGTATGTAAATATAGGATAATTTATTTGTGTTTTGCTTATATTTGTAAAACCATGGATATTTTACTTTATTTGAAGACATTAATGTATAGTTATCAAAACGGGACAAAAATATATATCACAAGAGGTTTAATTTTGAATATCTGTGCAATAAGCTATTGTTGACATCACAGATGTATACATTTCTAGATGGAGTATTACGTTTGATGTGTGCGTGTCACACACATTGCTAAAGAAAGATACGCTTATCAAATTATAGATTTTGGGAATTATAGGTATTAAAATACTAAGTAATTATTATGGAAGACAGTAAGGCTAAGTATCTGTGAATATATGAAATACTTACCAAAATCGTTTTTTTTAAAAAGCATCTAAAATATTCTTAGCAATCAATATAATAAGATAGAAATACTTTCTCAAAGTTTACAGACACATGTTAGTATTTGTAATTTTAACTTGTATTTTATTCGGCGGGCTCCATCTAGTTTTCATTTAATCTATGTATTATCATTGACGGCAAATCTTGATGTCATACCTAAATTTTTGTCAATTGGGACACCCGCTGTCAATGGGTTGAAAGTTTACAGTCCTTTTCTAACAACTGTAAAATATTTAAGAATGTCTCTTTCTTGCACAAAAATCATTAGGATAGCTAGCAGAGGGTTATTTGACCATTGAAAAATTGAAACTTTATTATTGGTCTCAGTTAAAGCTATCTGGCTGTTCAATATCTGGCGTTTTAACTATCTATTGAAAAATCGGCCCTTAATGTGGTAAATTTGTTTTTCTTTCGATATGAGGTGGTCGGTACCTAATATAGCCAATGGATTAGCTCTAATGACAGTGAGCTGTGCATATAGCTCGAAAAAAGTTCTAAAGTGGTAAACAGCGCAAGCGCAGCGTATGACGTCCTCCTGCGAGGTGGACTGACTTGTTGCAACAGCAGATGATGATGGTTAAGGTTTCATTGTTAATTATATTGATTTAAAAAAATCTTATTGAGAGATATTTATTTATGTATTTTATAGTCATACTTTTAAATTGAAACGAGCAGGTTATTAAATAAATATAAGTTTATAATGTGAAGTAAAATTTAAAATAATAGAGGAAGGTATTTCTTTTTTTCTATTTTCAGTTCTTAAAATAGACTTTAATATATACTCAAAAAGAGGGCCTTGTAAGTTTGGCGTGATAGTGAGTCTATAACTTGAGCATACAAGTTTATCTTTGCTTTCCTAGCTAAGTGTAGACCTTCGATTTAATTGAGTAACTAAATGAATTAAAAATAAAAACCCTAAAAGAAAAACCTACACAATCATTTAATGTGTAAAAATAAGAAAGTGGTTCTATGGAACTCAAAGCAAAATCGAAATGTAAAACGCTGAGTGTATTTAAGGGACTCAACGACGTTTTAAGTTAACAAAGACTTTTCATCAAGAGAAAAATTAAATACAAATATTTATAAAAAGTACAAAATGACTGTGTAAAAAGAATAAAGGCAAAGACATTTTTAAACCTTTTTGAGATTGAGTACCTAAGTAAGTACAAACCTTTGGGCTACGTTTCTAAAAGGTTAAATTACTTAAAATTGAGCTAATAATAGTTTCGCTCCGATAAAGTTATATTTGTGTTGCTTATATTTTTTCAAGTAGGTACCTTATTTTTCTCGGCTTTGTAATTTTGGTTTGTTGACCGTGCAAGCGACTTTTGATTTCAGATGATTAGCTGTTCAGAAAATAATTGGCTAATGTCATTTACCTGATCGTTTTGGTGGCAATTTGAACTCGGTATTTTCGTTTTTTTTTAATTATATAGCAAAGAAAACGAGCATGCGGGTCACCTGATGGTAAGTGATCACCGCCGCCCATGACTACCCGCAACACTGTGGGTGTTAAGGGTGTGTTGCTGAGCCTTTGAGAAAATTAGGCACCAGACACCGAACTCACCGAACGAAACGCAGGATCATCGTCCCTACTTCACGTCGGATTTCTGTGCGACGGTGGTATTTCACGGTCGAGTCAGCCCAGTAATCGCTGCAGACAGAGCCTACAGCTAGACTCTACCACTCGTATTCTCACATACACTCAATGCAAAGTTTCTTTTACAAGCTGCAACACACTACTTGTAGGTAAATCGCTTGTAAGTTGCAGCACATAACTTAATATGTAAGTAAATTGTTTTTTTTTTCGGCATTTTTTCTTTCCATTAGTTAAGGTATGGAGTAATTTTACATAACAGCCCGCTATACGTCCGTACGTCTGTAGAGAGTGGGTTGAGAGATTAGCTTATCGAAAAAGACGACGAAATACAACACACTGGTCCAACGTTAAATTATGCACTAACTGATTACTAAGGAATGTGTCTCTTCAAGTAATACTTGATAGGCGCCTAAAGGTGAACCAATCTCTCAATCCAATTTACTGACCCACATTCCCACACCGTTCTCAAATGGAATATCGAAATTTAATTTGCAACGTGCTGACAAACATCCCTAGACGGTGATTGCTGATTCAGCAGAACGGAATCCATTTTTCAGGATACTACTAGGTCAACATTTTGTGAGAAATTTGTAAGGCTTATAAAACAGATGGAATTCTGGACTTTCTTAATATTATTTGCGTGTATTATAGTGTAAACGTAAAACGTTGAAATATCTGTAACGATAAAAAAAAGGTTTGTTTGTTCTGGTAGGGGTGATGAATATCTTATAGGTTCATTGTTTACTTTGACGTGAATAAAGCTAAAAGCACGGTAAAGTCTACCTACAGATGCGTGGATTGGTATCAAATATTTTGAATGTTGTGGCCACCGGGTACAATACGTTTGCCTTTAGGAGTTTTTATTCATTTTTTAATATTTTAGGTAAAACAAGCTGCTGCGCTGTTTTGTATAATAATATAAAGTTGAAACATTTTAGATTTAAGAAAAAAAATCTGTTGGTCCTAATTTTTGTTTATTCTACCCATTATCATTTAAAAACAAATTATGTCATAATAAAGATTCCAGAGGTTGTTTTCTCTCTTCCTTTTTCCGTTTTAATAACACACACAATGCACAATCAGATGAACAACCGGATACGAAATAGGGTCCCGTTTGCAATATTTTACAGTGAAATCCTAAAACCAAACGCTTTGTCAATAATTTGTAAGCATTTCTGTTTGGCTTGACTCAAAGTGTTGTTTGTTTATTAACGGTCTGGCCCTACAGCTGGACTTTAACAAGAAGGTTTGAGGAAAACAAATTTAATATCTGTTCAGTTTCTTGGAAAAGATTTAAAGTATTGCGGATACCCTCGCCCTTGTCACTCAGCTTACACATCTGAGCAGAAATCCAATATCTTTGTCAACCAAAATATCACTTTTCACTAGAAATATATATGTTGACTATTTCGTGCGATACTTATGTATTGGTTATCGTGTAGATGTTCGCACACCTACTAGGTATTAACTAACAGATTTATTTTAACTTAAAAAATTTGGTGGTTTGCATTAGGTACATTGCATTTTTTAAGATCAATTACGTATCTACTTAATTTATAAATGAAATAGTATTTCTGTTTGTTTTGATGTCTCGTCTAAAACCTTGACCATTTACCCCGATTTTTATAGACTTTGGTGCAGGGATAGCTAGTGGCGAAAGATAATACATATTACACTAATAGAATATAAGATAGCAACAGTTATCGTAATAATTGATAACGATCTAATTATAACTTAAATGATATAAGAAAACTTTAAAAATTTATAAGAAGCAATGTTCATGTCTCGTTTTCTAAAGATTTAACCGTGGATTTTTTTTCCTGGCATAGCTGGCTAGGCTGCTCGATACTAACAAAGTGCTCCCCGCAAATATTCTTGTAACAGGGACTTAAATGTGATTTGAAGCGGAATGTAGGTAATGTTTTTATAACAAAGGAATGGAATACCATCAATAAAGATTTTTCTGAAGACGACGAGTGGTCTTTGTTCAATGGAGAGACAATTAAGTTAGTAAAAGTAATAATAAAACATAATGCTATATAGCCTAAGGTTTCGCTACAGTTAATTAAGAAGTGATATCTATAACCCAAATTCTCGGCTTACTTTAGCCTATACTAATTAACGTATTTCGCAACCAGCTCCCCTGAAAATAGATTGGTGAAATTACCGCTATTCAATATGTGGACAGACTAGTGAAATTGCCTCTAGGTATTCTATTTTAGCGCGTGGAGTATGTGAGATACATAGTGGAAACCTTGAACAGACCAATTTCACAAAACAAACTGTATCTGCCTGCAACAATCATAGCAACATTGCAAGATTAATAATTTCGCGCCTGAACCGACCTATTTCTATTCATATGTCAGAAGTCTCTTTTCTGTACAATAACATATAATTACCTTGTTTCCTTATACCTACATTAAGTTACTAAATTTCAATTACCCATTGATTTTATTTAGGTATTTAGTAAGGGTGATTTCGAAATGTAGTGCATTGCAATAAAATGATTCATTTAATTCGCACCGGGGTTGTAAATTGGACACAGAAACAAAGCCTTTCCTGGAATTGGACGTTGTTTGGTTTGGCAACGAGACGGAATTAATTTCCCGTAACCATTTTTAAATGGGCAGCGCAGTTATTAAGTGGTTGTCATTTTTTTTACTTTAAAATAATGCAACAGCTTTTCTGATTGACAGACAATTGTTTTTGTAAGTATCTTCAATTTATCATACAATTAAGTGATCGTTTATTCTTATACATAAGTATATAAAATTCCCGTGTCACAATGTTAGTTATCGTACTCCTTCGAAACGGCTAGACCGATTCTCCTGAAATTTTGTGAGCATATTGAGTAGGTCTGAGAATCGGCCAACATCTATTTTCATACCCCTAAGTAACAAGGGTTGCCACCACCATTTTTTTTTCAAATTTGGCAAAACAACGTTTTCTGTTTCAGCTAGTTTAATATAAATAAATATGTTCACAAAACGTCAACATCTACAACTAATTATTTATATTTTATTCAGGGCAGCATTTGGTCACGTTTTAGCAAGAAAACAATAACCAAGTGTGGCAGGTTTCTTGAATTTGAAATAGATTATCATGGCGGTCTCGTTACAACCACAATTTCATTGGACCAAAGTATGTTAGTTTAGTTTATTGTCGTGAAAATTGTACATTTTCCCCATTGATTTTTAATCAATTCATTTGTAGCCTAATGGCGTCCAATACATTGCTAGTTAGGTAGCCTAATCCCAATAAGAGATACTGAACTTGTTAACAAGCAAACCCGAGTAAGACCCCATTCATATGTAACGTAAGGTTAGATTGGGAGCCGTCGTTGTTGATAGACACCCTTCCATTTCAAATATTCACAAAAGGGGCATAAATCCTCACAGTGACCTATAGATAACTCGGGCTTAGGCCTTTGTCACGTCGGATCAGAATAGTCTGTCTACATATCTAAGTTCTATATTGCAGAACCTACAAAGTTAATATGAAAATTCTTACAGTTTGACGAATATACAATCGACAGCGCTCGAGCTTTCATCAAACATAAAAGCAATAATCCTTTTCAATGCAGCTTTCTAATTTTAACCTTACAGGAAAAGCAAAAAAAGCACCCTTTAGAAATTCATTTCAGTTTTCTGAAGCCCTATGAATTCGTAAAAGACAATAAAGTCAAAACTCACTGGTTGAACTTTATTTTGCAAACAGAGTTTTTATTTTTTAATAAAAGGTATCAAGGTAGCGTGTGCAAAGTTGTGGACGAAAGACTAATTAAAAAATGCGATGTTGGCATACATTATGATAGTCAATGAAAAGTTCTTGAAATAAGCCACAAATATGTAATATTACACGTACAAGCAATTATATTATATATAATACATATACGTATTTATTATACTAGTGTAAATATTTATCTTGTCGATGATAACTGGAATTCTGTAAAATTAATCACGACGTATAAATATTCATATTCATCAAGTAAATATTTTCGTTTCGGTATTTTTTAAGAATAAATCCCTCATTACCGTTTGTATAAAATAACTTCCTACCTTTAACCTAATTGGTTACATGTTCTTTCTCAATATGGAAATAATTTTGTTTTCATATAGCCGTCGTAGTAAATAGGTACCTACACACCAGGATTGCCAGACGTAATTTTCAAATTTTCGCGTTTTTTTTAGATACCTATTCTTTCCTTGGTCATAAAGAAAATAATATATATTGTGTTTTGATGATTGTTTTTCCTTTTACGAATTTATTTACTCTATTTACCTAACACTTTTTTTATTAATTCTTGAAACTTTAAAAACATTCAATAGTAAGTACGACTTCATGTGATTATTTTACTTGGAATTTGTATTTTCCATTTGATAGACCATTTATCGAGGCAGGCTTTAGGCTATATAACATCACGCTACAGCTATCAGGAGCGAAGAAATAATGGAAAATGGAAAAAAATCGGGGAAAATTATTCATCCTTGAGGGCTTCCGTAGCGTGCGCTGCAAAAACGGTTCTAAATACCAAAATAATATGTATAAAAGAATTAGGGGAACTTTTTACCGCGGGAAAACTTCTTATTCCCACGGGAAACCGACTTCTACGCGAACGGAGTCGCGAGCGGCCTCTATTTAAGATAACAAAGAGGTCTTCAACAGCGTGATAAAGTGTCAAATAAAGAAATAAGTGTATTTGTCCTTTGTCAATTTTACTTATAAGTGATTTTTGTGATTGTTTTTCGTATATTCAATTATATGGATATTTATCTATTAAAATTGTTTTAATTTTATAATTCTGATGTATAGGTTTTTGTATACCTAATTAATTTCATATTCGAATGTTACAATTCTTATATTAATTTGAAAATGCTTTTTATGGACGGTTACAGATTTTGGCACTTTTCTTTTTTTTTATTTTACATTTTTGGCACTTTGCTTGGTTTTAAAAAAAAAATCACAGATGCCTTAACTTAACCGTTCAGTTAAGTTTAACATTTTTAATTTGTTTTTTATGTAATTACTTTTTAATATTAAAAATTTGGGTATATCTACTTGTGTGGAATTAAATAAGGCTTTATTGTTATTGTTATTATAGTCTAGCTAGAGCTATTTTGTACCTACATGTTTGTTGTAATGAATGTTTAAGTTCATTTTTACCTAATTATGGTGATTAATTTTCTTTTTGCATCGGAATGAAAAAAAATGACGGTACCAATCGTTTTAATACTTAGCAAACTTTCTGACTTCGGAGCAATTCTTTTGACGATGTGTGCTCTAACAAAATATTATGTTATTTTTTTCCTTCCTTATAAAATATCTGCGCCTATCAAGCCAGTCAAGGTCAAACACCTTCCTGCACCTTGGTTAACTATAAATATAAAAACTATGATGTCACAAAGGAATCGCGCTAAATCTCTTTTCAAAAAGTATCCGACAGACGAAAATCGTGAATCATATAGATTACTACGTAACCGATGCAATACAGCATGTAGAGATGCACAACGACGCCATATCCACTCTTCTTTAGATAATCCAAACCCCAAAAAGGTTTGGAAATTACTTAAATCTTTAGGTATTGGTAAGCAACAAAATAACGTCGCACAGTCTCAATTAGATATAAATGCTTTGAATCAGCACTTTGCTACAACATCTCATTGTTCTGAGCTTTTAAAGACAGCTACTATTTGTAAACTTTCCTCGCTACCATTACCAAATTTTCCCCAATTTCATTTTGAACAGTTTGCCGATTGTGATGTTAAGAGAAATATTTTAGATATTACATCAAATGCCGTAGGCTGTGACAATGTCAGTCGAAAAATGATTCTTCCCTTAATTGATATCCTTACTCCCTATGTCTCCAAAATCCTTAATTGCTCAATAGCTTCAAACACATTCCCGGACATCTGGAAAGATGCCGAGATAATCCCCTTACCCAAAACAAACAATCCCACTTCCTTTACAGAGTATAGACCCATTTCCATCTTACCTTTTCTTTCAAAAGTTTTGGAACGATTGGTGCATCAAAAACTAAACAGTTTCCTTGTTTCCAATAACCTCATTAATCCCTATCAATCAGGATTTCGACCAGGACATAGCACAGTCACGGCATTGGTCAACATCACGGATGATATCCGTGAAGCTATGGAGAAACGACAGCTCACAATTCTTACTTTACTAGACTTTAGTAACGCCTTTAATACTGTCGATTTTGACATAATGTGTGCTGTACTACGTTCTCTTAACATATCTCCAACGGCGACTGATTGGTTTCAAAGTTACTTGCGTGGCCGTCGACAGCGTATATCTATCGAAGATAGTCAATCCTCGTGGTGCGGATTGCACTGCGGCGTACCGCAAGGTGGCGTGTTGTCTCCACTCCTCTTTAGTGTTTTTATAAACTCCATCACATCCCACATTTCTTCTCTCTACCATCTGTATGCAGACGACTTACAAATTTACACACATACAACACCTGAGAATCTTGAATTAGCCATTATACAGACTAATAACGATCTAGACATTATTAATGACTGGAGTAAACGTTTTGGAGTTACGGTGAATCCAAATAAGACACAACTAATTTTAATAGGTAGCAGGCAAATGCTCGATAAAATTAATTGGCAGACTTTGCCTGATATTCGTTTTGATGGATTTAGGATCCCATATAGCACCTGTGTTAAGAACTTAGGAATTTTATTGGACAGCACATTATCCTGGAAACATCAAATTGAGAAGATGAGCAAAAAAATGTTTGCTGCATCTGGTAGTTTAAGGAGGCTTCGCAACTTTCTGCCTACTTCTACCAAAATTACGCTTGCTCAATCATTACTCCTTCCTATTCTCGATTACGCGGATCTGGCATTTATCGATATAAATGAAGAGCAACTTAATAAACTCGAGCGGCTCCAAAATATGTGCTTCCGTTTTATATTCGGATTGCGCAAGTTCGACCACATCTCCGAATTTCGCAGTAAGCTCGGGTGGCTCCCAATCAGACTTCGCAGGAATACTCACATCCTCTGTCTCCTCTACCGTGTGCTGAATGATTCGCAAACTCCGAAGTATCTAAAAGAACGATTTACATACTGGCACGAGAGTCACAATCTCGGCCTTCGCAGTGCTTCTTCCCTTGTTTTAGCAACGCCAACAAACCACTCAACATTTTACAGTAACTCCTTTACTGTAAAGGCTGTTAAGCTGTGGAACACAATCCCAAAAGAACTTCGACAATCTAAATCTCTTAACTCTTTCAGAAAATCTATATATGATTATTTTAAATCAACTTGTTAAATCTCTTACTAATCGATATCTGTTTTCTTCGTATGTATTTAAGTCTATAAATATATGTTATAATATGTATATCTTAATATTAGTTACATGTCTATGTGGGTATATAAATATATGATTGTTTGTGTTAATAAGTACTTTTGAAGTTTCTTTTTATTATTATTATTTTTTAAATACCATTATTTATTTATTTATTTTTTATTTGCACCTATCCATTTTCTTTCACCTTGTCCTTGTAAAGGTTTGCCTGGCAGAAATTACTTTGAGTAATAAGGCCACCTTTTGCCTTATCCGACTAAAATTAGATTTTTGTAAATTTATTTGTTTTATTTGTGCAATAAAGAGTATTTTATTTTTATTTATTTTATCTTTTGAACAGGTTTGATAGTGTGAATTAATAATATTAAACATGTAGGTACAACACCTATCTATTACATCATTGTATATAAAAAACGACGTACGAAATATCTACCTGAAAAATAGCTAGAAATACATCGAAACACTTTTACAACATTCACAAGTCTTATGATAATCTATTTAAAAATAAACCCATATGGTCCATACCAATTGATCTAACTAAAACCATAAACGCCCTCACAACTAGAATAGCCTTTATCCTTGACTCCTACGAAAATCCGCCAATGGCATACCGCCGTCCCAGTGCATACGTAGTTGCTATGCGCGCGCGCAGCGTTGCGACACTCGCACGCACGTGGGGACCCTTGTGCGGGAAACCTGTGACGAGCTTTTAGCGGGGATCTTAAATCTTACGACACGACTTATTAGCAGGTATATTATTGTGGGGTATAAATGAAGAGAACAAACGAATGAATAATTTAAGACAAGAAAGTACGAAGTTAAAGAGAAGGTTGGTGAATTATTTATTTATAAAAAGGGCTTTAGGAATAGCAAAGTCAATTAGCAATTACTTATTATATTAGTCTTCTTTATATTTAGCTTAGCTAATTGACTTAACAATAATTATACGGATAACATTGACTCAATAATGATAATCCGGGATTATAATTGTCTGGATGATAATAATCCAAAATAAGTATTAATTTAACAAGGATGAACCGGGATTATATTTGAGTTAACAATAAGTATCGGTGATAACAATTGGCTTTGCAAAATATAGTGGTAATTTAAAAAGCTTAAACTGTTTTTGAATTTTAATGTTCAATGTTTCAGTTAAGGTTTGTGAAACGCATGCGAAGCTGCGGGCAAAAAGCTAGTATAGTCATAATCGCCAAAAATTCGCTTGTCCAATATATTTTCGCCAGCTTTTTCGTCTAGGAATGGATTTCGCCAAAATCTCGCCAGGGTAAAAAAAATCGCCAGAATGGCATAAAAATATCCCAATCTGGCAACGCTGAGTCATACCCTTTTACAAATACAAAATATATTCGTTAAGATTAAAACTATATAAGCTACGTTCAATAAATCGATTTTTGAACATTTTGTTCACACTGAACACAGATTGGTGCTCGAAATAATATTGATGCCTTCTTGCTATAGGTATCTACCGCAAGTAGTTTTTGCGTTGTTTAACACACCGTGGGACCCCATTGTTTTATACCTATCTGAGAAACAAGAACGACATTGCAAATATTAAACAAACGCACCGTTTATTAATATTTAGTTGTTTAATTACAGGTGTTCTTTCAGAAATTAACTTTAAACGTAACATCTTCTTCTGAAATTCATTAAAAGTACTACTGATACATAAAGAACTGAAACTGGTTTTAGAAATCTCTTTAAAGTTAAAAGTCTTTCTTAAACGTTTTCAATATTTGCAACAAGGCAAAAATTAAGGGATTTCCTTAACCCGCTCAATATCTCTTTTTCATCTCGAGTATGAAATTGCCATATCACAGTTGTTGAAATTTGCCATATGTATTTCGTGATTTAAAATACATATTTGCCGGGGTAGTTTTCCCCAAGGCAGTATTCCTGGCTTTAGTTTCGCGCCGGGGCCCGGGACGGACTGACGTGCATTTTCAGCCGCAACCCTTGAATTACGAGAGAAACTTCGACAAATAAAAAAAAACAATATAACCTCACTTGCCGCGATAAATACGAACTCACTTAAGAAGGATAAAGTTTATTTTTTAAGAATTGTGCAGAGACGTAAATTAAAAATGATTTTGTTTTGGATGCTTGTTGCGTGTTTTTCAAGTAAGTTTATATCTGATTTTGGGTTATTGATACTTTTTAATGTAGAACTTTAAGGAATTATCAATAAATGTTTTTAAATTAAAATGAAGAGGTTCCAATTCTTCATTATTATTTTTTTTCTTTTCTTTATAGACAATTTATTTCTACTTTTTAATAAAAGGACAGAAGGGATTTTCCGATTGGTGAATTTAAATTTCCTTATGAAACTTACGTATCTTTCTTCAGTTTTTATTTAAACCTACATCATTCTTAACCAACTAGACTCTCCTCTAGTCCATTTATGTATGATATTTATGTGAAGTTCAAAAACCTACAGATTTAGAAATTATCATATTATTATTATATGCAATCAATAAAAAACATTACTTTTTATATACCTACATAAAGTAATTTTTTGGTTTTCATTCTCAATTAAAAGCTGTTCATTCGTATCTTGTTACCTGACAATCAGCGGGGTGATACTGTAACTCAAACTTTCATGCTGGTTGTTAAAAGCGGCTAGCAGTTGTGCTTGACAAGTCACCAGTGAGCCAAAAAAATGGTATTCTGTATGTATCTCAACCACGAGTGATATCAAATATTACGAGTCCAATGAGTCTCATTTAAAATGTCATCATCGTATATTAAAATGTATGAAATGACTTAACATTTTTTTTTATTTAATATCTTTGACTGACCATTCGCTGTAAACAGCTACAAGCGTATTTTTTAAAACAAATGTTTGATCAATACCTAATTTAGATCAATTTTGTGTCTACTATTAATATTTTGGTAATGCTTTAATATTTTATTTAAAACCTTAGTTAGGTTTTAATATTTAATGCTAAGAATAAATAAACAACACTAAAGACCGACTGTGCACTCAAGTAGTAACTACTATTTTTTTATCAATATACCATACCCAAGCTTCCAGGTACACTAGAGTGCAGGTACAAATAGTTAGGCAGTTTTATCAAATTTAGTATCTTACTAGCTTTTGCCTGCGGCTTCGCACGTGTTAGATCGGAGTAAAACCCCTTTCCTTATACTATGTCATTATACATATAAACCTTCCCCTTGAATCACTCTATCTATTCAAAACCGTATCAAAATCTGTTGCTTAGTTTTAAAGATTTAAGCATACATAGGGACAGACAAAGTGACTTCGTTTTATACTATGTAGTGACTATATTTTGTCATGCACTTATAGGGACGGAAAACATCGCGAGGAAACTCATATGATTTAATGATTATACTTTATCCTCAACGAGCCTGTATCGTGGTTATTTTAGTACCTCTTGCTGTTTAAGGAGGCCTGTGTACTACTAGTTGGTAGTGGGACGCATATACGTTGTTATTATAAGAATTTAAAAGTTTACAACGTTTAATGCTTAAAACGCTTACATCCTATTGCCTTTAAGCTCTTCATATTCTACCACAGTCCACTAAGCATGTAGTTGCTGAATTGAAAATATCTCATATTTTAAATTTTAAAGTATAATCAGAACTGAAATAAAATGTGGATAAACGGCACGTTTCATTATTAAGTAGATATATATTTTACTAGCTTTCTGCCCTGCGGTTTCATCCGCAGCTAATTTTAGTTTCATGCAAACTTTCATTCCCTATTTTATCCCCTTGGGGGTATAATTGATCAAAATGCTTTCTTAGCGGATGCCTACGTCATAACATCTACCAAATGCCAAATTTCAGCCTGATCCGTCCAGTGGTTTGGGCTATGCGTTGTCAGTCAGTCACCTTTGAGTTTTATATGTTTAGATTTGTAATAATGTACTCAAAATTAATATGTTTGGAGGAAAAAGAACCTTTCATGCTTGATTTATTATCTTCGGCTTATGAAATCCATAACAGAGAGTTGATAAACCAACTGGATCTTGCAATAATAAGGTTAGAGATATCAGAGGTCATAGACAGAGGCTTTACAACTCTGAAACAACACAAACATTTTAGCTTGTATATTTTGTGGAACAACCATTTATAAATCTCGTATGAATTCATATTTTTGTTTTCCCTTTACATCTTCAATCGCTCGGTTCCTTCAATATTTTGTTTTGAAAAGTTTTTTTTATCCGACTGCTTCGAATTAAACATACCCAAAATTTCATGTCATGTAAATTCAATTTGTCATGACGTCGGTGATGCTCTGCGCATGCTTGGTGTTTGTTAAGCCTGAAAAATTAAATATTCTCAATACACATGTGATGCAGGACAATCATTTTCTTTTAAACAATTACGATTGCACCAACTGGTAGTTCAAGAATTACAGAATCGCATTTAACAACTAGCATGTTAAGTATAATGCTAGTTGGCCAAAATTTTGGTTCGCAAGTCACGGGAAATGTCATTACACATAAAAAAAAGAACACTTTAAATGATATAACAGCAATTTATTTTAAACCAAGTAGATTTTAAGCAATAAACTCTCAATGCTAAGCTAAAACCTAAGTTACATTAATTTACCATAAAAAAAGTCGGATATACCGATGGACCTACAGAATTAACTGCCCAAGACTTATTTTATTTAACTATTTATATGTACGTTATAAAATATATATGAAACTATAAATCGTAATTTTCTAAAATAAAACTAAAAACTTTTTTTGACAGTTCGTCTTGCTATGAATTTGATGCAGTCATAGCTTACAGAATCGCTTTTTTACATTCATATTCTGATAGACGTCCATGAAGTTGAGTTACAAAAACACCAAAGTAACCTTTGCAAGCAAAAATAACTCGCTTTGTTCAGTCCAATTAAAATAAAACTTTACAAATAGGAGTGGTCACAGTTAACAATCGTATCGAAAGAGAAACAAGAATCATAGTCTTTTCTTGTTTAAAGTTATTTATATAAATGTTACGGCTAATATCCGAAGTGCGGCTATACCTAGTTTTAGCCGGTTAGAACATCAATAGTTTAGGTTAGTTAGGTTACTTTTTTGATAACACCCAGAAAAAGGAGTCCCGCGTAGCGGGACTCCGTCGACTCATGATTGAAGCCAGGTTTTATATATGTTACGGCTAATACCCGAAGTGCTGCTACACCTAGTTTTAGCCGGTTAGAAGTGTTTTTAATATGGAAAACTGTAAAAAAAAATTATATCTATTGGTATATTAATACCAATTAAAAATATTAATATTGTATCACATGTTATTGATCATGAAAGCAATATTAATGTCGGCATGTAAACTGTAGATACCTGACTGAAATACGCTGAACCCTAGGTGGTTACTTGTTTAGTTGTTCTTGATTAATTTAGTGAAGTGATTTGCGGTTAGGACGTGATTACGTGGGTGAATGGAGACTCGAAGCAAATGAGTAGTAGCATCTATGACGTAGAACAATG
The DNA here is from genome assembly GCA_916618145.1 of Emmelina monodactyla. Classification (NCBI taxonomy): domain Eukaryota; kingdom Metazoa; phylum Arthropoda; class Insecta; order Lepidoptera; family Pterophoridae; genus Emmelina; species Emmelina monodactyla. Next base: position 4,897,210 of record OU745311.1, on the reverse strand, counting down.
TGGGCTTTAGAAGGTGTACGAATATGAATTCAGATATCAGTTTACTATTGGTGTACTTTAATCTAGCTCGGATCTAGCTCACTTTTACCAGTTACCATGTATCTTCTTTTTCCCTCTAGCTTTATTATAATATAGTCTTTCTACTATATAAAGCTTCCATGACAAAAAAAAAACTCTTTCTCAAATTACTCAGATTTTTACATTTGTTTTAGGACAATGCGATATCCAATAAAGTTAGTTAAACAGTCGAATACACCGATCTAATGAAACTTGACTTGAAGGCGGCGTGGCGTGGTGTCGGATTACATTTGCATTTCTAAGTTGGAAATCCTCCGCACGGATCATTGGCAACATTCAAATCTTAATAATTGAGTTTATTGTTACTTCTCTGTTAGGAGTTTGACGTCAACTTCTATTTGCTTGGTTATTTTAATTTGGAACATTGCTAGCCCGTAGGTACTATTTTAACTTGAGTAATATACGTCATTTTGTTTAAAAAACATATTCCTAGCGCTAAATAGTTTTTTCAACAGTGAAAGAACTATTTAGTTATCTCCACTAGTATTTCATTTTATAATATATATCAGTGTAAAGATTGTTTATTGTTCTGAATATATAAAAACAAAGGTAGCAACTATTTTGGATAAGTGAAAAATAATTTAAAACAAAGATAAAGTAAAAAAATATTATGTTAACCAAAGTTGCAACGCCACAAAGTGACACGAAGGCACACAAATTAAACACATATTTCCATTATTTCGTTTTAGGCCTCTTACAAACTAACTTTAATAAAAAAATAAAAAATAATAACAAATTTTGATTCAATAATTTCTTAATGAGACCTTCAAAATCAAACCCAGAGAGAACGTTTGTGGTTTGTACCACAAAGTGCTATCTGACCCTAATTTGTAACGGTCTAACAATTACAAATTCAAAAACTGAGCAGCGAAATCTTTGCAGTATTTTGTACATTATTCCCCAGTTTATGGCACCGGAGGCCTGTTTTTATTTAACTGAGGCATTGCCAGAAAACTTATTTTCGATTAGTTGCTTACGGTTCGTGTATTTTTTTTTTTTTTAACATTTTCATTTTAAGCCCTTAATTAGAGTCACAAATATAACTCAGCTACTTAATACAATGTTTTAACACGAACGTGTAATCACGCTGTAAATTCATTTGAATTAACATTAAACGTTATTTGAATTAATATTAAACGTCACATTGATAAAGTATTTCCAAATAAGGACAAAATTGTATTTGGACGGACAAATACTCCAATAGCCACAAATTGATAGTTCGCTTGGCGGCTTTTGTGTCAATACTGTAATCTATGTCAACCAATTCATATAATATTATTAAAATTTCCAACGAAAAATTTAAAAACCACATGTTTCATCGATTTTCACGACTTGTTGTTTACCTAATATTATTCATAATTTATCGTGATTGATATATTGTATTTATCTTCTAATTAACAGGAACGAGATAAAAAACTAAAAGGAACTTATACAACTGTAGTATTAATTCTAGAACATGGAAACTTTTAGAATTCTTTAAAAAAGTATGTTCTACTGTTCGCAAAAAAACTATATAGTACCTATTTAAATTTGTAAATAAAAGAGGCATCAATTTGCTTGTGAAGATTTATTATACCTCCTTGTAGAGATTTTTCCCAAAGCATTAGTAAAATATCACGGGCCCCTTTAGTAATTAAATCGGAAAAAGTTAAGATATATATTAACATACCTATTAGATAAATTTCAAGTAAGTAGTAGCAGTGAAGGGTGACACGTCCAGTTTTATACCGGTTGCTTCAGATCCTATTTTTCAATTTTTTTGGTAAACAAATATTTAAATAAGCTGTTGCTGTTTCCAATAATAATAATAAAGAAATTTTAATATAACTTCTAAGAAGCTAAGAGGCAAAATCGTAAACTTAAGTAATTTACTTACTTAAAGCGGAAAGCTTAAAGCGGAAATAATACAATACATACCTTACATTAAAAGAAAATATGAAAATAAATAACAACAGTATCTTCGAAAGTTATTGTGGTAAGGGCAGACCATTAGCATAACCTTCATAAAACAAAATAATGTGTAATTTTACTGCATTATTAGAGTCCATAATTGAACCAGACAAAGGTTTACCCACATGCTAACGAGGTATTACCTCTATTTATTATATTAATATTATGCTATATTTGCTCGCAATTTTCTTAAATTATTGTATAGTTTTGTTCTCCTGGGAAAAATAGACAAAACTTAAACAGTAAGGAGGTTAAAATAGAACTAACAGATGCAACGCGGCTGCGGAAAATAATTCATATAAGGTTTTTTACTTAAGAATATTTCTCAATATCTAGTAATCCACGTTCCTATGCAAATGGATAACCAAAAATGCCTAAACCAAGTCGTATTCGTTCTCGTGGATGGATCTCGTACAATGAGGATGTAAACACCGACAGTTGTACTGAAAACTTGGCAAACTGTTACACAGCTCCGACGATTTGTCACAAACGGACAATAAGTGTGATGCCATGCGTAAAAAGATAGAACACAATTTATAGTTTCACCACACAAAAGGAAGAACAATTTTTCATACTGACAATAGTTTTATTTCACGCGGTTATTTCTAAATGAATCGGTTTTGATGATAACAATGTGTTACGCTGGAGGTGTGGTGAATTACCTATGTTTCTGTTATATGTTACCTTTTTCAAGTATAAATTTCGTTAACAGAGACCGATGTTTTTTAATCGTTAGAAGCAAATAACATGTATGTATTATGTAGTAAGATGTCTTCACAAAATCTTATAGAAAAAGGCTTAAGGTCTATAAGTCGGTGCAATTTCGTCAAATTGCCCAATTCCATCACATTTTCTTTGGTTTGGTAATTTTCGTCGCCAATCTTATCGAATTACCCTATCGTGGTCTATATTCCTTGTCGCCCTAAGTAGTTTGGTATCAAAATCCATTTCGGTCAACCTATAAAATGTGATGTATTTACCATTACTTAAAGGAAAAAGATATTCAGAACACGGTATAGAAATTGACACTATTTCAGCTTAATTTATCTGTAGCTATTATTCTTCTTTTAATCGTGGCCTTTAATAAAAGGTAAACTTTTCATTTCCAAAAAATCATTTCGCTCTTATTTATAGTATAGTAAAAAATTAGCCACAACTTTATATCATACTGATATACATTTGACGACCTCTGTGGCGCTGCGGTAACTATACCATTGTAAAGCGGAAGGTCCCGGGTTCGATCCCCGGGTCGGGCCAATTTCGTCAAAATGGTTTTTCGACATTGACTCGTGTCTGGGAGTAACTATGTTCTCCGCTAGTCCATTGTGTGGTTCCACGTAACACAAGCGCTTAATGCATTTACCATGGGGCCACATAATTAGTGTGTAAGTCTGGAGATTTATTATTATTATTATACTAGTGGCCGCCCGCGACTCCGTCCGCATGGAAATCGGTTTTCCGTGGAAACGTAAAGTTTTCCCGCGGTAAAAAGTACCCTATGTGTTATTCTAATGTATAACCTAAATTACTGCAAACTTTCATCCAAATCCATCCAGTGGTTTTTACGTGAAAGAGTAACAAACATCCATACAGCCATCCATACTCACAATCTTTCACATTTATAATATTAAGTAGGATTTGTTTTTTTTCGTAGGTGCGGGTAGTTCGCAGGCTGTTGAGCCTGAAGGGTGTGATTCCTCCGAACTGAAGTTGTGTGTGGAGCTGATCCCACACACGCCGGTCGGTCTGCCGAGAAACAAGGCTGAACTAGATGCACATTGCAAGTAAGCTGTTAGGCCAACACTTGAAGTCACATATAAAGTCTTAGTGCTCATTTGTGGAGGTTGTGGTAAAGTTACTGATTCAATTCATCAATTATTAATTAAAGTAGTTATTTTGCATGAAACCTTCGATATAATAATTGTATATTTGTTTCTCGTTTATGTTATTTTGGCTTTCGAGGTGCTTGTTAATAAAGCATTTTAAGGTAGTGTTTAGAGAAATAAACGGTCGTAAAAGACATACGATAAGCGTTGCTGCGGGCTGCGGTGGCGTGTAGCGCGGACTTCATAGCATCGTGGCATTGAACATTTATTAATATCTAAACTGTTACACCAAATGTGTGGTTTTTACGATATACTTTGTTGTACAATCTGGATGGGTGCGCACTATGCTTGCTTGCACTATTTAAATAATTAAATTTACCGTATAAAACTCATTCCTTTAAATAAAAAAAAAACACTGAAATTTATAAGAACCTTATCTTACTTAAGCTTCAAACAAACAATATAATTAATTAGTAAGTATTTTCACTTTGTACTCACCTAATCTCGCAATAAGCAAGCACAGACTTGTGCTGAAACATTTAATATCTACATATATAGTTTAATGTATGAGGCCTTATTTTGGGATCAACATCTAGAACCAACTCTTATGTTATCTTATAATCTTAGTGTGAGTTTGCTCGTTAGCGATCTCTAGATGAGCTTTGGAGGGGATTCCTTACACTAATTGCATACACAGAATCTAGTGCTTATTTCTAGAAACCTAGTGATCTAGTTAATATCGTTGGTTATCGATTAGTGGAATAACAAGTATCTTTGTTACGGTTAACATAACACACTTATACAGAACGTTAAACAGGAAACCTTACATGTAACAGATGGGTTGCTTTGACAACGCCCAATTTGGAACTTTGACGTTGTATATTGCTCGTTAAAGGGAATTTCGCTTTAAGCTTTTAATAGTAGTCTATTTTATCCAAATTAATGGTTGAGTTTTATACGGTAAATTTAAATGTTTAAGTAATTTTAGTTATGTATTCATTGTGCTATCCAACTGAAGTGCAATAGTTATGTTTTCATTGTCACTTCATACACATGCCTGATATATTCGACGTGCATAGAGAACATTTGAGAACTTTGGAGTAGTAGAGTCTAGCTGTAGGCTCTGTCTGCAGCGATTACTGGGCTGACTCGACCGGTGAAATACCACCGTCGCACAGAAATCCGACGTGAAGTAGGGACGATGTTCCTGCGTTTCGTTCGGTGAGTGCGATATCCGGTGCCCAATTTTGTCAAAGGCTCAGCAACGCACCCCCAACTTAGTTTACTTTGCTATATTATATAAAAACATAGTGATTATACATTTATAACAGTTTAGGTCATAGAGATTAGAGTCTCAAGACATAATGATTTGGATTTAATAATAGCTCTTCCTGCCGGACACACTAATGATGTTCTACCTCAGTGTAACACTAAACTGATAAGTTTTAGAACAAATAACAATGTTCCAAGACTGTTCCGGATTGTTAGGAAAGTCTAACAAGCAGGTTTCTTTGTCTTGGTTAATGAAAGACACTTTCGCAATAATAACCTGATTATTCGCAACTAAACACTAATCATTATAATATTAATTAACTGAAACAGACACTTACATCACTACAATTATATTGTTAACTTTAACTTAGTAGACTCGGCAAGTAAAGCATTTGCCAAGATAGATGAAGTAGATTATCTTCATGCTTGTTGGCAACATTTAAGCGATTCAATTTCTTCTTCATAGATTTTATTTAAATAAAATAATTACGTTTTTTTATGGCTAACGTGCTTATACCTAAAGTACCTTAAATACTTATACTATCTTAGTAAGCATCTGATTTTTACCTCACTAATGAGCCCTTCAAACTTAGTCACGGTAGTGTAACCCAGCAAAGACGAGCCAAGCGAAGCACTACAGGGCACTACGTTTCTTTCTTTACTGTAAGTGTTTAGTCGTTATTCCGAAGTCTGTGTTCTGAAGCAACTTAGGTTTATAACCAGATAAACTAGATTCTCAAGTAGGTATGATGTCATTAGTGGATTGTGTTTTTTGATATTAGGTATAATAATAATGACAAACGAAAACATTCGAAAACTTGATCACCAAACATTGAAAAGCTAATAAAAAATATGTATTCAAATGTAGGTTCAAAACCTTCTAATTTTTATTTTATTTTATTCTAAATGATCGTGAAAACTGTATCAGAATACATAACGACGTCAAGATGTAATAAATTTAATACCCCTTCTTCACGTAAAGCTTCGCTACATTCAAAGTAACGATGAGGTTATTTTCTCTAGGGCATATCAGACTGGAATGTCGTGTATGGACGTCTGGATCAAGCGCTGTCTGCCCACCGATGGGCAGAAGTTCGTGCAGCAGCAGATTGGCGGCGCCAGAGCCCTGATGCGCTATTTGTGTACCAATGACACTGCACTGAGGAAAGGTATGTTTTCGATTGTACGAGACGTAAGAAGGCATACTTATAGTTATCTATACATATAAAGGTATAGCTCTTACCTCGCACGCGTTTGGCAAAATGGAAGAAAATAATAATAACAGTTCTTGTTCCTGGTAAACCCATTTTTCTTGTCGGAAGCATCAGATTAAATAAAATAATAATAAATCTCCAGACTAACACACCAGTTATGTGGCCCTAAAGTAAGTTGCAGTAAGCACTTGTGTTATAGGTACCACATAATGGACTACGGGAGAACCTAGTTACACCCAGACATGAGCTAATATTGAAAAACCATTTTAACGACATTGGCCCGACCCGGGGATCGAACCCGCTTAGCAGTCCGGTGTATATACCGCTGCATCACAGAGGTTTTTTTAAGATTCTCTTTTGAATTAAAATAAATCTTCATCCACATCACAGAGTTCCTGAAGGAGCCAGCCTGCTGGGCGCGCGTGTCCCCCGAGTGGAGCGCGTGCGCAGACGAGCTGCAGCTCGCTGTCAGGGACATCACGGAGCGCTCCCAGCACCTCACGTACTTCAATAGGAACGCAGAGCTTTGCTGGTAAATATGGGTGTTTATTGTTTGTATTAACTGAGTAAGTGCTACAATGAATGAAAAAAATAAGAAAATGAAAGAATTATTCTGTTTCATTCCCAGTTTTTTTTTCATACATTATCAGTGTTAAAAAACTTACTTTACTAGTTACAAAAATCCAAATTACGAAATCAGTGAATAAAATGTCTTAAATACTTATTTCATATTAAATACTTATTTCCCATTATTGATATCATTCATTTGGATTTAAAAAAATACCGGCCGAATTGAGAATGTTCTTCTTTTTTGGAAGACAATTAAAAATGAAATCGTTTTATTCCTTTCAAATTTTTCTTAAACGATTTCTTTACATAAAAAGCTTACTAACTTAAATAAAATTATGATTTTTTTCATCGTTGTCTGGAAGCTTAATTAATTTTAAACCGCTTTTTCAGCTTTTAATAGGTATTACATTTTCTCATTATTATGGAAACAAAGAAACCATTACAATAGCCATAATTAAAATACAAATATACGTGGAAAATTATAGACTTGACAAGTAACAATAATATCACAACAATTTCACCAGGAGGCAGAATATGTATTGGGAAAGTAGGTATATAAATTTAAAGCTTTCCGCTTTGCCGTCTAGCCTGCGACTGAAAGTCTTTTCCCGTGGTAATGAGGTATAAATCCGCTGTAAAAAGCACCTGTTGAGTTATTCTAGAAAAATCACACGCGGTTTTACTTGTGGACAGTAAAAAATAAAATAAGTCAAATTCAAAGTTACCTATACCACTTACAACGTTGTTCTAGAATAGTGATTGATTTTTTAAATTATGTTCAGAAATTATCCCAAAAACAAAGTTCCCAGACTTTAGCTATTACTGTTTTCTAAGAAGTAACACGGCTACAAAAACTATTATTAAGCACCAGTTTCTTTTAAGATCAAAGGATCTTTAAAATATTTGGTAATATTTGGACAGGTGAAACTTAATTAGCTTGCAATAAAACTATTTATAACTAGTGGCCGCCCACGACTCCATTCGCGTGGAAGTCGGTTTCCCGTGGGAATTAGAAGTTTTCCCGCGGTAAAAAGTACCCTATATGTTATTCTGATGTATAACCTATATTACTGTAAAGTTCATAAAATTCCATCCAGTAGTTTTTACGTGAAAGAGTAACAAACATCCATACATCTATAGGTACATCCATACATCCATACTCACAAACTTCCACGTTTATAATATTAGTAGGATAATGCCAATATGTACTGGCTTGACATAATTCTACTGTTATTTAACTCCCAAAATCATCTCCAGTTATTACATTAGTCAGTAGAGCTCCAACTAGTTTGCAGTTCGTCACTTAACTAAAAGTTACCAGCACAGGATGGGAACCTGGGAAATGCTTTCGTATTTCGTCGTTAGTGCAAACATGGAGCTGGAAGTTTGTAATAGCTTGTAACTATCAACAATTTATAACTCATCGCGCTTTTGTCATATAACTTTGGCTTTGGGTCAAAATGTTGGCAATAGTGTTTTTAAAGGACAATTTGTATTTGCCGTATGGGTTAGTCTCAGAATACCTAATAAAAACAAATACTTATTATAAAGAAGGACTATCATGAGTGTAATAAATAATTGCGAAAATAATATTTAAAAACACGTAACCAAGTGAAATTATGAAAAATAGCCCGCGTGCACTGATAACATATTTAAATACACGCATCTTTTTTCTAAAAAATACGAATGTAAAAAGAAAAAGTTTTCAAATGTTTATTTTTTAATATTATAAACGTGAATTGTTTAGAAAACCATTCAATGTCAAACCAATTACAAATAGTCCCGGGGCCCTCTTTACTGTTCTCAGTGATGACCTAAAAATGTGATAACATCGCTGTCAATAAAATATTTTTCTTTTTCACTTCTTAGATCTTTTAACGCTCATTCATTCGTTATAAAAACTTTCCATGAAAGGTAAAAATTACGTTAATAATAGTCCTGACTTGAATGACAGATGAAGAAAAGATCGTGTTATGGTTTCATTTATCATCGAAAGTACTGTGACAGCCCCAGAGGCACGAAAGTTGCCTCCTCTTATTTTTTGTAGCAATCCCAGTTTGATTGAATAAATTCCTGTCGAGAATATAAAATCGAAAGGTAAATATTTTTCCGCGCCTTGACTTCGCTTATGCACAGATTTACAGGTTATTGTGTGGGTTTCGTGTTTTCATGGAAGTTAACCATGAAAAAATATGTAAACATACAAATAGAGGATTTAGCTAGTTAGATATGTAAAGAAGTGTTTGTTATTTTAAGGAAAATAAAACGTGACTAGACTATGTTATGAAAGAAAATAGCAAAAATATTTTGTAAATTTTTAGTTTATTCAGTTATTTTGATATTAACTGTGATGATTCTTCGCTTGTACCAAAGACAACATACAACTATTTTTACAGGTACCTATAATAAATCTTTTCGATCATAAAGAAAAGAAATTTTTAAGATACCTAGACTTTAAAACGAAATGCGTTAATATCAATTACGAACAGAGATGCAAAAGGTATCACTTTCTACCACTTCATATGCGGCGTAAAATTAGTGACATTTGCTATTTTATAAAAGTTGCAAATGGCACAATTGATAGTCCCGAGCTACTTGCCATGATTGGCTTACGGTGCAACGAAGTGCGCCTGAGACAACGATGCACACTTTATGTGAAATCGTGTTTTTCTAGCTCTGCGTTCCGCAAATAGATAAAAGCGATTTTAACGCTCACATCACCGTTCCGTTGAAACGAGAGCGCGTCCATGGTTGACGATGGGTGGGAACGATGACGTCATTAACATTGCGCTCAGAGAACCAACCATAGATTTATTATTGGTCTTCGCTCTCGCTCTTACTAGATGGAGCACTGCCTGTAAACAATAGCTTTGATCTTGCGGCAGTTTTTTATTTTCGTGCCAACTCGTGTGTCAAATAATACATAACTGTTCGAAAAGCTTCCGATCAAACCATGACATGTTTTCTGACTTAGTACTAGGAACAAACCAAGATGTCGCTTAAATCCAAACCTTTTATTTACTCATCATCCTCGCTGAGCAACAAAATAATACGTAAAAAAATTCAAGCTCGACAAAACGGAAACTACACATCTGTCTTTTTGTCGTTTTTCAATCATTTTGGCAATAAAAAATAAATGTTTCAAAAGTTTTGAAACGCCATCTATATATGACCCCTGACATTCTTTGCAAGCTGTTATATGTTAGTAACTACTCTTAAAATTGACTATTTTTTAACCATCAACCACCTACCTACGGTCTCAGAGACCGTAATGTTTTATAAAAATCAAATATAATTTTAATAAAAAAAATTGATGGTTATTTTTTACTACTTTTTATGTTAAAAACTTACAAAAATAGGAAACAATTGCAATATTTTTTTTTTCAGTTCCTAAAGACATTTATAATTTAATAGCAAATATTTGGTGCTAAAACGAAGCATTGGCGTATAAAGTTGCATGTTTTGTTACGGAACTTTAATTTGTTAATTGAAATCCTAAAATCAACGCAATTATCTATTAACGGTCTTTGGGACCGCACGGTGGTGGTAACAGGACAAAAATAGGTGCTAGGTGGATAAGGGTTAATGTCAAATATTATGTCATAAAAACAGGGGCGTAGGAGTAACAATATTTTTAAGGGCCCTATAAAAAATATTTAAACATATATTCACAATTACTCCTCGCCCATAGTACTCGTAAAATGCGGGAAATGAAATGAAATGAAATGAAATTACTTTATTGTATGTAGGATTAAAAACTAATCTCTTATACATTGTCAAAAGCGTAAAATAAAAATAAAAAAAGATGTCACGGGACACCCCTACATTCATCAGCAATGGCCGTAGTAGACCGAGAGAAAAAGTTGGCGGAAAAAACTCTCGGCACTCTTTTCAAAATTATACAATCATAATTTATATTCATTTAAAATGTGTACATACAGTGAACATATGAATTATTTTAAAAGCACCAATTATAGACAATATAAAGAATATTTTTCTTTTTGCCTATTCATTTATGGGTTTTACTATACACGTTTCTAGGGTTTTGGATGTTATAATAAATAGTGACTTTTAGAACCAATTTTCGTTTATTAAAGTAGCTTATTACTAGTTTCATCAAAATATACTTATTTATATACTCATATACCCTCTGTCAGAATATTCTCTTTGATCTTACTATGCATTTTCATACGAGAAATTCTATATCTAGACCATATCTTGTAAACAATATTTTACTTTTTTAACACCGTCAATTTGGAAACTTATGGACTTATGGAGATTATTTTGTTTAAAAAAAAAGAAAATTAAATTTTGTTTTGGCCCCTGTATCCCGGGGGCCCCAAAAAATTAATACGGCGGCTACGCCCCTGCATAAAAGTTGACACTAGCTCGGGTAGGTTCGAGTATGCTGAATTCAGCACACTTATGTTTTGCCGCATTTTACGAGTACCAGTGCTCCATCTAGTAAGAGCGAGAGCGAAGATAATAAATCTATGGAACCAACACTTTGGAGTATGGTCGGCGTAAGCGCTGTCAAATCTTAAATTGACGCAATAACTGTCAATATCGCGCTAAACGAACGGTTGTAAGCGATTTGAGCATTCACAGTCCTGTAAGTGATTTACGGAACGCAATGTAACTACAGGTGCAATAGCTTTATGCAACGGGCGCCAGCCACCACAAACGGTTTCCCACTCGATATTGATCCATTTAATACAAATATTGCCACATTACGAAAATCCATAACAACAAACTATCTTATTAACATTTAACTTAGATTCACTTATTATCTTGTTATATATATCTTCTTATTTTGTACTTTAATATTTATTTTCAACAATGTTATTGTTTTTAATATTGTATAATTTTAATTATTGTCATGAGACTGCAAGAACGTTTTAGATATTAGTACTTATGTATAGCAATCTGTGGAGACTTTTTATTAGCATTGAGTTATGTTATAGTTATAAGTATGTATTTTTGTTGTAATTTAGCCGTAAGACTCCCAAAGACAAATAAATAAATAAAATAAAATAAATAGAAAAGTAAACCAGCTGCTGAGCTGGGCTATTATGGAAGCCGTTGATAATCACAATCGCAAGTAACTTCTTAACCGATATTATTTGAAATTAAAATCACTTTAAATGATTATTACGCGTTCATTAATTCATAGGCTTTTTAATTTAGGCTTCTTAACAAATAATCTTTCCTTAATATTTAAAAAACCCGTTAAAATAACTTTAATTTTAATCATAAGCGCATTTCCTAGGCTAGGTTTATCGGTTAATAGAAATGCCAAAGCAATGATTGGCTTACGAGTGCTAGCCCAGCAAGCCAGCTAGTGGGCACGTCTAGGTGTCTTATATGCTCAGTGACGTATTTCCCATAGGGACCATCGGGCATTTGCCCGGGGCGGCCCATTTTCAAGGGGCGGCCCGGACATGGGAAAAAAAAATACTCAAGAGCATGGGTACAGCCCCGGATCTAGGGGGGGCAAGCCGGGGCCCATGCCCCGTGCGGCAAGTTCAGGGGACGGCCAAATACATTATTTACAAAAAAATAACAACTCATAATACCAACTTAACTTTGCCCACAGAATAAATAAAAGTTCAATTACAGAACTTTCACTCTTATTTTACTGTGGCCATATCAACTTGACCGATACTCAGGGACAGCACACGGAACATGGTGACATATTATTCGTGTGGCGCCTCTCTAGGCGTATTTCAAAAACGCGCATCAGTTCGCGCGCAGGAACGCAAATTATGACAGTCATAGATTATTTTGCTGAACAAAAAGCTAGAAAAGTAAATTTTAATTTTAATTCATAAAAATTGCAATTGAATACACCTATTTAATTTTTATTTTTACTATAGTTACATATATTTTTTATTTTAAATCCTATCCTGTGCTGTGTATAAAATATACAGGGTGTTTGTTGGGTGAGTAGCACTTATTAAATTGCATTTTGGTTCAAGTTTTTAATTTACAATACTTTTAAGGTTTTCCTAAAAAAAACCCTATTTTTTCATGAAAAGTCATGTTTTTTTTATTTACTTTCGGACCAAACAAAAATAATTTTAATTTAAAGCCTAATACTGTCTTGTTCAGATGCAATCATTAATCTATATCAATCATCTCACAAAAAGTTACAGTAGGTTCATAAACTTCGTTAAACCAGTGGGGATTTTTTATGTCAACTTGGTTATGAAAAAAATTAAAAAGTTTACGAGTTTGAAAACTTCATTTGCTTTTAAAAACTATTACAGTTAAAATACTTTATATCGATATGCTAAATGTAACATAAATAGTAAGAAATCTCAACGAAAATAGTAAGTTAGTCCTCAAAGACGCCTGGTAAGGAAGGTACGAAACCCCTTCAACTACCTATGTAGGTAAGAGTTTTGTCTCATTCTAAAAATCTATGCCTATTGTTATATCTATTTTGTGACCATACAACATTTCGGGTGTTTCGTCGTTTCGCCCCGGTCCTGAAAGCACCGCGGTGCGAAACGCACGTCGACGCTTTTTGAATTGGCCGATTCGCCCCGCGGTGCTCGTTAATAATAACAACGGTGTCAAACGGGAATAACATTTTTCGACTTCGTCAGTTGGCACCACCACCAAAAATCTTATTATTTATTTTTGTACAGTTGAGTACACAAGTAAGTTGTAAATTAAATAGGTAGGTAGGGTTTATTTAAATATTCTCTAATTATTCGTACATGTAACTCAATTTAGTCGTAGTTACATATTGTGTAAGTAATAAATACATTTTTGATTAAACATAGAAACGCAAAGTATTCGGAGTTATCAAATGGTTAATGGTGATATTCATAATTCACGTTTTGTAATGTAATTACGTATAGGTACTACTCTAAAAATGCATATTGTAACAAAAAATATTACATACAAAATGTATTTACTTACCAAAATATAACGAATTAACGGAAGACACCCTGTGCACGACGACCATATTTAGGCTTAGATTTAAGTTTATTGTTATTAATGTTCATATATAGATTTAATTTTATTTCAAAAACTATATAAATGAAATGAAAAAATGAAAATAAAAAAATGAAAATATCTATCATATTATGTTTAAATTTTATTAATAAAGATTCGTGGCGCTGAGAGATAGATAAAAATACGATTTTCGACGATTAGGATAGTGAAAATGATAGTCAAAATAATTCGTTAAACGGTGTTCTCTTTAAGGTATTGCTCGGTTTAGAATATGAACAGGCCGAAGAGAGCGCCGATGTCTCAGTCGGAATCAAGCCTCTAAATAGAAAAAAGTAAAGAAAACTTATATCATCGGAAACACCCTTTTCGGTACAGTCTTGCAATAATATTATTGTATACTATAAGAAATATGGTGTGAGCAAGATGGACTTAGCCCTCCCTCCCACTCACACAATTGATTCACTTTTGTCTTTAACTGTACATAATCATTGGTTTATAAAATAGCGGTGTCAAACGACGAAGTCGAAAAAAGTTGTTCACCGATTGACACCGCGGGGCGAATCGGCCAATTCAAAAAGCGTCGTTGTGGGTTTCGCACCGCGGTGCTTTCAGGACCGGGGCGAAACGACGAAACACCCAACATTTCTCTTATTTGCTATTCTTATGTATAAAAAAATGATTTAATTTTCTGAGTAACGATTGCTGTTGGCCCAAATGAAAACTTTACAGCTTCACCGAACTACTACGGCCACCTAGTTGGGTACGGTCCTCAGTGCGTCGCGATCATTTTCAATACACTGTTTCCTTTAGGAGCCTCTCTTTAATAAGCCAGCAAGAAACCCGACGGGAGTCGGATCTGATAGGCGATGAAACCAATTGTTGAATGCCGCACTTGCTGGTTTGAGAGGTGTATTTATAGGGAAAACTTAAGGCTGTTACCACAATCGTGACCACGGGGTCGGTAGCGGGCGCGGGCTAGAGGAAGGGGATTATTCCCGACAGTAATCTTTTAACGTTCGAGTTCATTTTCGGTCGCCTCTTGCAAAGGTCGCAAATAGCATAATATTCTGCGGCTTCCACCACCAGATGAGATTTGCTTGCATGCGTAAATCCACGCCACCGTTGGTGACTGGACGAACGCAAGCCGGATAGATGATACCTACGCTTATTTTCAAGCGACATTTTACTCCAACTGTCGAAAAGTGTACGTCACCGAAAATCTGCGCGGACCGGAGTCAAACGTGTGAGATAGCAGGAATCCTTAATTCTCTTCTATTCGAGGCAGGAAAAGTGAAGGGAGGGTCAAATAAGACAGCATAATTGTTAAAGATTTGTTAGAATGAGACAGAAGTTTTTACATAGATAGTTGAACGGATTTGTACCTTTCTTATCAGTCGTCTTTGGGGACTTACTTATCATTTTTGTCGAGATTTCTAATTGTTAATGTTACATGTAGCAAATCGATATAAAGTGTATTAACTGAAGAAGTTTTTAAAAGCAAATGAAATTTTCAAACTCGTATTTTTTTTTTCATAGCAAAGTTGACATTACATTTTTTTCCCACTGGTTCAACGAAGTTTATGAATCCACTGTAACTTTTTGTGAGATGATTGGTATAAATTTATGATTGCATCTGAATAAGACAGTATTAGGCATTAAATTAAAATTATTTTTGTGGTTAAGAAAATCTTAAAAGTAAATTCTTAAACTTGAACCAAAATGCAATTTAATAAGTAGAAGTAAATAGCTAATAGCCTCGCCTAACCACCATTTTCATTTGGCTACTCACCCAGCAAACACCCTGTATATCCTACGCGTTCATATCTATACATCTGTAAATAAATAAGCATAACACGGAAAGAACAGCAAATGATGAATTATTTCCGGAAAGCCTATTTGTTAGTGGACATCTGATAACTGAAATTATAAAGATGATAAAGGTTAAAATAAATAAAAGTGGTTGGGGGCGGCATATTTCAGATTTTGCCCCGCCTAAAAAAATTTAAGCTCCGGGGCTGCATGGGTAGAACTATTATAAAAGTCATTTATTTTAAGTTTCAACAAGTAAATACCTGTACCTAAGTGATCGAGTGCATGTGTATTCCTGCCTGTCGGCTCTTGTCGGAGTCGGCGCAAAGTTTTTTTTGAAGTTGATGGAGAATAGATTGGTAATAAAGATGGCAAACTGCCTTTTTTAAGTTGAAGAGTTTGAGGGGCGGCCGTATAATTTTTGCCCGGGGTGTAAAAATCTAAAATACGTCCCTGTATATGCTGTAACTAATTTAGTAGTGTCTGGATCATTTAAACTTTATCATTGATTAAAACATAAATTGGACAAACAATAATACAAGTGAACATGAAAATAAACAACCCTTTACTTAGTCACTATTTAAAAATCATCCATTTTTTTCGTAACGTAGGCATCCATTAAGAATTTTGGCTTTGCCTTACATACAGGGCGTCCCAAGACTACGGGACCTCAAGGAGAAGTACCTTAAATATCGTAGATGGGATATTTTGCGGAAAGAAGACTTTATTTTATTTTTAAAAAATTACTTGCTTCGTCTGAGAATCGAAACCACTTAAATATGAAAAAAAACACCGCTATTTTTATGATGCCAGTCGAAAGAATAGACAAAAAGTAATAACTCTTCTTAAGTAACATAGTATTTTAAAAGAAAGGAACAACGTGGAATTAATAATTTTAATCAAATTAACCCTTGATGTCCCGTAGTCTTGGGACACCCTGTATACTTAATTAAATCTATTTATTGAATCCTCTTGGTTGCAAGTAAGTTTCATAGCCTTCATTTTAAAAGCCTACAAGAATTGTAAATCAAGGCAAAGAAAAAAGAATTACTAATAGACTGATACTGATTAGTTGGGGTAAAACTATTATGTTAATGTAAGTGATAGGTACCTCCTTTCTCACTAAGGACTTTTTTATTGAGATTACACCGTATTTATATTGCAAAGTGAATTTTCTGGAATCATCTTTTCTGTTTCCATTATCGTCTCAAAATGATATTAAGGAAAGACCTTAAATAATTTTCCCGCAGACGACGTTAACTCAATGTATTACCATTAAATCTTGTTTGCTAGAAGGTACAGAAAATCACATTAGCAGGTGATGTTTCACTCGGTTCGAAATGTGAAAATACAAAACATAAT
Source organism: Emmelina monodactyla (assembly GCA_916618145.1). Taxonomy (NCBI): domain Eukaryota; kingdom Metazoa; phylum Arthropoda; class Insecta; order Lepidoptera; family Pterophoridae; genus Emmelina; species Emmelina monodactyla. The sequence continues at coordinate 4,880,163 of OU745311.1, read as the reverse complement.
TTGAGTAAAGTGTACACAATTAACTTTAAATAGGTTTTTATATTTTTTTACGCAATTTTTTTTTTAAGTATTTAGTCAACATAATTATTTTTTTTAAATCAGTTTAGTATTTATTCGAGCTCTTCTCTATTCTTCTACAGTTTTCCGACATTGGCTTGTTCGCTTTAAAAATATTATTCCAGTTCAGTAACAAAAGGTTTAAAAGAGGACAGAGGGTTTCAGGACTTGAAATAAAAATGAATGTGCCAAATAATTTAATATTTTTATACCTAGGTATAGTTTATGAACAATATAGGTATGTATGAGCCTTATAGGCAAACTTATTTCGAAAAAATATTCTTTCTTGCAATCTTATTTTACTTTATTGGAGTGTATCCGTATCTAGAAGATATTACTTGATTGAAATCGAAAAGGTTATAGACACTGATCCTTGTTTTCGGCGTATTTGATCCAGATTTTACTTTTAGTTTTGCATTTATTATGCTTATTTATTAATTTTGAAGTTATAGATACTGGAAAAGGAACGCGGATCTCCGAGCATTGCACGACTGGGAAGCGAACGGCGCGGTAGCTCAGTGGTCAGAACATTAGACCGGTTATCTAAAGGTCCGGGGTTCCCAGTCGCGCAATACTCGAAGACCCGAGTTCCTTTTTCCAGTATCTAATACTTCAACATATTTTATATCAGTATAACGAACCATTTCCAGGTATACCTATTGCTCCTCATAGGAATATTCAACCGTGTCCGTTTCCGTAGTGCGCGCGAGGAGTTCATGTACTGCGTGGGCGACGCCGGGCGCGGCTGCAGCAGCGCGGCCGGCACGCTGCTCCGGCGCATGGCGTGGGTGCTGGCGCAGGACGTCGCCGCATGCGCACCCAGCGCCCGCTGCGACGCCACACAACCACACACCGACGGGATCATAGCCACGCTACTTGCGACCATGGCGTGGCCTGTGATACAGAACCTAACCTAAAAAGGAACAGTTTCCCGTTCACGGGTATGAAAAGACTAATGAACAAAACGGACAGTGAAGTTGGTTTAATAACAGATGATGATGTTATTTGAAATGAAAGTCGTGTCGTAAGCTACCCTGATTCTTGTTAACTTGATCAAGTATTGTTGTTTTCAGATGAAATGTCTCTACTATAACTATAAGACAGGTGTAATTTCTCATACTGTAAAACAACAGACCGCATTCCAACAGGATGCAATAAATTGTGATGGAGTAACTGTTTATTTTGAAACTCCAAGTGACTTTGGCCCGAAACTTAGCCTAGTGTATCCACTAGAAATACTAGTGTAAGTAACATTGTTAAAATAAAATTTATTTAATATTTAAGTACTTGTTTTCTTAAAGATTTTTGCCTTCAAAAGTAAAATAACTTCCTCCCACTACGAGCAGAAATAACCATATCTACAGGAATAATAAATAAATATGCTTGTCAGTCAGATACAGATAAAATGTTTTTATGCTCTTCAATTGGTAGTATCTAATTAAGAGGATATATTTAAGAAGTTTCGGATATTTACTAACAAAACAGATGTTTTTTTTTATACTGTCAGCCTGTATTTTCCCTGTGCTGGGCTTCAACTCGTACTTTCCGAACGAACTGTAGCCCAAAACTAACGAGTTAGGTACACAAACGTACCAGTTACAAAAAAAAAGTTGAAAGATCCTTACACTGCAAGTGGTTGCGTCACACTGTCCCTCTCGTGCCGTGTCGACGCGTTTAAAGGTTACTTGAAGGTACTCAGAAGCGCAAATTCGTAACTAAAGAAATAATAATTACTATTCATTTTACGTTCAAAAATGCGTGCTGTCACCACCCCGCGCGAGTGATCGAGGGTTAACCATAAATTACCTACTATGAAACAATTTGTTGAAAAGGCTGACCCAAAGTCTAAAAATATAAATAACTAGTTTTGCGCCATTTTTTTTTATTTCACCGAATAAATTTAATTTCACATTCAGTTTTAAATTCGGAGAGAAAAGTTTAAATGTTTAGACAAAACGAACTGACGAACCCAACAAACACTTCAAAATGTACAAAATTGTGCAAAGAAACTACATATAGGACAATTTAAGTCACTTTATGATTCGTCACATAAGTCTTACTCAAAGTTTGTTGTTAATAAGTAATTAATTAATGATAAAATGCCGGTGTTTGGAAAACTTTGACAGTTCAAAAGCTTTGTATGATAACAACTTATAATTACTGAACTGTTGGCGCAGTGGAGAGAAATAAATAGAGTGGACTGTATAATTATAGCACTGTATTGAAGTAAGGAATTTACAATTAGATTTGTTCTGCGTGCCGCGAGTCTATACAACTTATTAAAAAATGCGAACACAGGTGTTATGCCGTGAGTGGCTGGACGACTGTCATATATATTACTATACTCTTTGACGACGTCTGTCTGAAGGAGCGCGGATGGGAGTCGGCGCAGACGCCGCACCCCTCTCCCCCGCTCCTGGCCTTGACCATGGCCGCGGCCCGTCCATGAACTCTTCTTCACTAGCCATTATTATAGTTAGGTACTCTGTTTTTGTTTGTGCTAAGTACTCAGCCTACATTGTTCTTTTATTTTTAAAACAAGTATCACTGGCAAATTATGGCCTGCAGATTTGACGTGCAAAACTAATTTATGTACTTGAATAAATCTAGTTGTCTTTATATTCTGCTACCAGATGTAAAAAAATCAAAACTATCAGAAAAGTGCAGCTGAAAAATAATTCTTTTTTTTTTTTAAATATACGTTGGACAGTTAACAGGTAAGATGACGCTTATAAGTCGTAATAAATGCTAACATTGAAAAAATGATAAATGCCAAGAATGTCACAAGTAGGTAAACAGGTTTTCAACACACTTGCTCAGAAGGTGAGCCTTAAAACACCGTTTTGAGGGCCATAAACCGACCTATAACACACTTGTGTGGAAAATTATTACACACTAGTAGTGCATAATATTACGATCCCTACAAAGTTAAGGTAGCGCCTTACAGCAAATTATAATATGCTAGTAATCAGAGCATTTTCAATATATAATCGGATAATACAGGTTTTTTTTGTAACAACAAAGAGGTTGTATGCCACTGAAAATCCATTTGTATATCCCTACTTCCCTACTAATATTATAAATGCGAAAGTAACTCTGTCTGTCTGTCGGTCTGTCTGTCTGTCTGTCTGTCTGTTACGCTTTCACGCCTAAGCCACTGAACCGATTTTGATGAAATTTGGTATGAAGAAAGAACTGAACTTATGAAAGGACATAGGGTACTTTTTACCGCGGGAAAATTTCTCATTCCCACGGGAAACCGACTTCCACGCGAACGGAGTCGCGGGCGGCCACTAGTCCCTACTAATATTATAAATGCGAAAGTAACTCTGTCTGTCTGTCGGTCTGTCTGTCTGTCTGTCTGTCTGTCTGTCTGTCTGTCTGTCTGTCTGTTACGCTTTCACGCCTAAACCACTGAACCGATTTTGATGAAATTTGGTATGAAGTAAGAACTGAACTTGGGAAAGGACATAGGGTACTTTTTACCGCGGGAAAACTTCTCATTCCCACGGGAAACCGACTTCTACGCGAACGGAGTTGCGGGCGGCCTCTAGTTTAGAATAAATAGATGTAATTAAATATTAGAAAAAAAACATTTATTATTATCGAATTATTGATAATAAATAGTAATTTGTTACAAAATCACTGTACACACTTGGCTGCAACTCTTAGCCTCGTGTGTAAAGAACAACTTTGCACACTTGTTTCATAATATACAATTACGTACGCAACGAAAAGCAGTCACTCAGTTTTGCATACACGACACGTTTTTTTTTCTTGGTACATTTTTTTACATAAAGGAAAAGGCAAAGGAAATTTAATCCATACAGCCATGACTTAAGTATCAACTTTCAACATTTCTTTTTGTTTTACAGACAGGACAACAGTTATATCTATCAGTGACTAAAAACCTACTTTATAAGCTTCTATAATTTATTCTATATTTTTTTCCATCAAGTATTTAAACGCTCCATTTCGTAGCGAATATTTCAGTGGTTGGACTTTCGTCAACATATTTAAATTTTGCTAATGTATTATTTATGCTCGACCCTTCTCTATTTTTAATTTACTTCCAGCATTGCTTAAGTTTCTTAGGATTTATAATTGTTTGGTCCTAAAGTAATTTTAGTTTCAACGCTAGAAGATACTGACAAAATTTAAGATTTAAATTTGATAAAACTAATAGTTTTTCCAGAATAAAAGTATATCACTTAATCACTCACAAGTATATCATCTAAGTAATGCGCGATTATAAAATTATTTAAAAGGGCATTATTTATTATGACGATGGTATCTTAAGGGCCCAGCCTCCCGATTCCGCTAATCAACGTCAGCGTTTTCGCGGCGATTAAATGTAAGTATTTCATTCACGATTGAGTTAATTTATGAATAACAAATGGCCGCCCGCGACTCCGTTTGCGTGGAAGTCAATTTCCGTGGGAATGATAAATTTTCCCGCGGTAAAAAGTACCCTATATGTTATTCCGATGTATAACCTATATTACTGAAAAGTTTCATCAAAATCCGTTCAGTAGTTTTTACGTGAAAGAGTAACAAATCTCTATACATCCATACACACTCATAAACTTTCACGTTTATAATATACTAGTGGCCGCCCGCGACTACGTACGCGTGGAAGTCGGTTTCCCGTGGGAATGAGAAGTATTCCCGCGGTAAAAAGTACCTTATATATTATTCTGGTGTATAAACTATATTACTTTAAAGTTTTATCAAAATCCATCCAGTAGTTTTTACGTGAAAGAGTAACAAACATCCATCCATACATCCACACAAACTAGTAGGATTAAGTAGGATTTGAAGTTTCTTACGTAAATTGACCCTGAGAGATTCAATTGTTTAACTTAATACCTGGTGCATTTACACTTTAGATTCTGCAATTTCGTTTAAGTTTTTTAGTAGAACCTGATGAAGTCTTATGTTAAAGTGTGTTCCTATGATATATGAAATAGGAAACTATGAAAACCTAGCTTTAGAAACATTATTTACTTTATTTACAATTCAAGTCTAGGCTGTGGTGTTTACAGATTAATCTAATATCAATAAATTTCCGTAAACCATATTATTAGTACCATTTACAGTGAATCGATTTCCAAAGAAATAGTCGCTTATTAGACTAGTAGAGAGAAAATAACCTTAGAGCTTCTTTAATTTGGGCTATAATCAAATTCATGTTTATTTTCGTAACGTTTGGCAAATGTTTTGTTTTCTCCTTGAATCTCAATGGAAATTACTGCCTGTACTTTTAGACGTTATTTACTTTTTAAGATAGTTATATGTTTGTGAATGATATTTGTAAAGCGTAGGGGTAGAGTCTTCCCACATCACGAATGTACCTTGATAGCTAGCAAATTGATTTACCTCAGTCACTTAGTAGGTGCTTCGATGTCTAAATTCAAATATTCATGACTATAACATGAATATTAGAATTTAGACATCGAAGCACAATGAAAACACTGAAGAAAAGTATTTTTTTTATTAAAAACCGCCTACGGGGAAGTGATTGAGCTGGAAAACAGCTTGAGTTATGAAAAACCTTATAATTATGCTGAAAGATTAAGGAAATTAATAAAGTTCTAAAGTTTCGTAGGTTTAGACTCTGTGTAAACTTTGAAAAAACTCAATCATAGTTGAAATTTAATCCAATTATAAAGTAAAATTAAAATAAAATACTTTTAAAGTTTCAGTTTTTTTTACATTTACCTTTCAAATTTACTTTGCCCATTTTAAGAGCATATTCGCTTCGGTCAAAAGCCATGAAATCATCATGTATAATCACCTAGGGGTATAATCTCTCAAAAATTGTAAAATAACATACAAATGATATCAGTGGTACGAAATCCTACTTGTTGGTTATTTACTAAGGAGTTTTACCTCCAAAATCTTACTGGTCACGATTTGTTAATTTCATTATCATCAAAGTACCTCACGAAATCGATTTGACTCCTTAAAGTTTCCCAAGAGTTCTTGATGTCTTACCTCCGGTATCTTGAAAACAAAAAGGAATATAGGAAGTTACTTATTGTTTTATTAGAATAACGTCTTCAGCCTCTAGAGTCAAAATTTATTACAGGCGTTATAGTAGAAACCCATGCGTGATGCGCGATACGTATGACGTACAATTTCTCAGGTTTGATTTTTAGAAGAGAAAAAAACTTTTCTTTTGAGTTAGTAAATAAGTTCTCTTTTATTTAAACAATAGTTTCCTACTATATACGACACGACTCCTTTTTTGTCGTATTGTTTGACATACTTACTACTACATTCCGGATATTTCAACCGAATGCTGACATAGATACCAATTGAGCTTCGTGGATCACGTTCCATTGTTTAACTTGCAGAAATGTAAACTGAAAATATTGTAGGTATGTAGGTGACCCGTCTGCAATGCGAAAAAGTTTAGTTCGTCAATTCGTAGTATCTATTAGCCTCCAGAATGTTTTCGTCAATCTGTAGTATCAAATTAGAGAATATTAAATAAAAGATTTCGTTGAAAGAAAAAACTTGAAATATAAATAAAATTTGGTAATTTCTTCCAAAAAAATAAGTACCCAAAAGTAGATAATTAAAAATATATAATAAAGTATAGTATATATAAGTAAATAAGGCTTCCCAGTAAGTGATCTTATGGTACTTGTATTGGGAAAAAAAGATGTAGATGTAGCTACGAATCGTAGACGAGACAATTCCTTGAGGCAAGATGATCCTTTTCCCTTTTCTATCAAAATTGTCGTCGCTATTAAGATGTTCTTTCCTTAATCACTGATTAAACCGGTTCCGGAACATCTTCGTCTGGCGTTAAAATATTAGTCCAAAATAAAGCGACATTCGACCCGACTATGTAATTTAAATCCCTACTAATATCCCTACTAATAAAATAATTCTAACAAAACAATGCTGCATGTAAGTATAAAATTGAAATCCCTGTGAAGATTAACATTTACAAAACCAACTTTACATCTAGTTTTAATAACTTGGTGTTCAGGGACTTTGTTCATAGTCTAGACAACTAGCAAAACTACAGTTAAACAGTTGAATTAAATTCAATAATGGCCCCTAGCCAATGGCAAGTTTCAGATAGTACCGTGTTAGAAAACTTTTAAAGAATTTTGAATCACAGACACAAATCTTTGAAGAAAGACTGAAAAAGGTCTCTTTAAAACAAAGCCACTTGGCTAAACAGATATTTATTTAAAGAAATTCGTCAAGAAGTGTACCTACATTATAGAGAATTATTTAGGATCAGGAAAAGCAAATAAATTACAGGGCGAGAGTTAGATGGAAGTAGGTCAACATTGAGATATTAAGACGAGGACAGGAAACATCGAGTGAATAAAGGTACCCTTCTGGAGATTACACTTCAGAGTGAGTGATCTTTGATTCTTGCCTTTGCTTAAGTACGTTATCGCGATTTATTAACGATGAAAAAAGTAAATGACTTTTTGATGATTTTTAAAGTTGTTTAAGATAGAAATGCACTTTTTGAATTGCACAAAAATAATAAACAGAATAGACTACCACATTCCGAATAATTATTTAGTTTTCTTCCCGAAGAACTCAATTTTATTATAGCGCATTACTATAAAATAAACACTAGAACGAAAACGTGACATGCGGAAATATTTTGTTGTTTGTATTTGATTGGTTACGATGTATGTGTATCGAAATAGAAGTAGGTACTATTAGATTGGACAAGTATTTACCGTACCTTCTGTTTGCGAAGTCATCACTGTCAGCTATGATTTTAGAGAAGGCAAATAAACGGATACATCGGATACATGGGTATTGACAACGTTGCAGTGTTTACATTTCAAGTAAATATTTGCATTTAATGTCATAACACTTTGATCAATCCATTTCATGCATAATGTCCGATCACGGTTGACAGTACCATTCATGTGTGAGGTAGTCAGGGATCAAATGAGCTCATGTAGCTGACGTTTACTAAAATGATGTATGAAAGTAAACCTTTTTTCAGTCATCGTTTTCAGCCTGTTTATTACGGTGTTTTTTAGAAATGCTAATTAATGCTGCTGGGTAAGGATTTGGTGTTTTGATTGCCATAGAAATTTCTATCGAACAATAAATAATATAAGGGTTACGCAGTTATAAGTGTTATGTAGATACTTTATCCCGTCGGAAAATATTTAATTTTTAAAGGAACATTATGTTCAGAGACCTAGTTCTAGATTCTTCTATCAACGAAAACCCAAACAAATTTGCATCTCCACTACCGCAGCACATATTTTGAATACAGTTTGCTCTAGCATAAACCGCATTTTGCAAAGCTGCTGTCAGAGCCTGTGAATTCAGCTGTCAGACCGCTTGTCAAAGTCAACCAACGATGTAATTCGAAATATTCCAAGAAATGGTATATTTCATTACAAGTGTGGAAAGGCTGTCATTGCAACGAGTTCCTACAAATGTCTACCCGAGCCGAGGCACAGCCGAAGGCGAGGGTTGAAAGGCGGAACGAGTTGCAATGACGGTTCCGCAAGTTCCGTGTAGGTACTGAATGACTATTTTTAATGCAGTTGCGAAAAAATGAAGCAATTTGATAAAATAATAAAAACACAATAAACTCGTCAATTTAAATCTCTAAAATCGTCGTATGTAGATATGTGGTAATTTTTTTACTTTTCCGGTAAAATATTCTCCGAAGCAATTTGTGCAATTATACTGAGTTCCGGTGGTGTTAATTCAAACAAATTAGGATCGAAAATGTCGAAATTACTCATTCTGTGCAGCCAACAACTGAACACGCAAAGAAAATTTCTGGGAAATGGCGCCATTTTTTCTTCACCCATTCTGGTAGGCAAAGGGAACTATGCCCATACAGCCAAGCCTTCAGAAGATTGTTTTTATTGATATGAAATGAAAATGAAATTTAATGAGATAAAATTAAATGAAACCTAACCTCATTAATTTAATCAAATCATTAATTCTGATATCGAAACAAATTAACTAGTAGCTTTTTTTAGAAATATACCTACGCTACGTATTAACATGATTTTTTTTTTGTTAAAACTTCATGTTTGGATTTTCTTTTTAATAGGCATTATTTTGACAGTTGGGAAAGAGAACGCAAGAGTGCGGGAAATGTAAAAAAAGCACGAGTGTGTAATAGCCCACATCCCGAACGCTTTACGTCCCTGCAATACGCCACTTTTTGAGCAACTGTATTAAAAATATTATTGTAACATTTAGGCCACATTTAGGCATAATGTTGTGAAGGAAGTCTACCTCTACCGGTGCGGTTGCGTTTTTCAATTATTTGTCTTATTGTAGATATCATCACCGTCATACCTATATCGGCTAAAATGAATTAAGTACCAAATTATTATAAAAGTTGGTGTAGATGGAATAAAATGTTCGTTTAGCCAGAGCATAAGAATTAATTTTACGTAAAATTTTATGGAAAGAATAAAAAAGGAGGAATACATCATTACAATAACATTAAGTTTACCGTGAGATCATTAATTTATTTTAATTTATTAGTTTTATTAAAATTTCATGTTTAATTATATTTTGTATATGGGTTTCTTGCCTGCAATAAAGAATTTATTATTATTTCTTTTTTGTTATTTTTTTCCCCCTGTCTTCACTTATGTAAAGAAAGGTGATAACGAGTTGGTCAAGCGGGCCATAGCCAAGCGAGACTACTCGTGAACGATCAAGTCATGGTGATCGAAGAAGAGATTACGGAGGTGGAACTGAGAAACTTCCTAGTGAGACGGCATGTGTTGAGTATAACGGCTTTTTGTAGCTGGTAGGTTGTTGTTTTGGTTGGAATATTGAGTGATTCTAAGCTTGCTTTTAAAGATTTTGGGATGATGCCTGTTGTTGAAATAACTATCGGTATGATATGAACTTTTTGAGATTTCCATTGAGTTTGGATCTCAATTGCTAATTCTTGGTACTTGGTAAGTTTTTCTGCTATGGTTGATTGAATATTGTGTGTGTTAGGAATAGCTATGTCAATAATGTAGGTGGTTTTGTTAGTTTTATCGTGAAGTGTAATGTCTGGGCGATTAAAGTGAATAGTTTTGTCTGTAATAATAGTCCGGTCCCAGTATAGTTTAAAGTTATTGTTCTCAATAACTGTTTTCGGTTCATATTTATAGTATGCAGTTTTTTCGTGGATCAGTTTATTTTTGAATGCTATGATTTGATGAATGATGCGGGCTACTTGGTCATGCCTGTGCTTGTAGTCAGTCTGTGCGAGCTTACTACAAGCACCGGTGATGTGTTGGATGGTTTCAGATGAACGATTACAATGTCTACATGTGTCTGGTTGATCAGCTCTCAATTCTTTAGTTATAAACTTCTTGTAGTTTTTAGTTGCTATGACTTGGTCTTGGATCGCCAGCATAAAAGCTTCTGTTTCCGGAAACAGTTCACCACGTCTGAGCCACTCATTTGACTCTCTTTTGTCAATATGACTCTGATTCAGATCGGCTAGATGCCTTCCATGCAGGGCTTTCTGAGACCAAGTTAAATTTTTTGTCTGTGTTGATGTGATATGTTCGTTTGGTTGCTTATCTTCGTTTTGTAAATTGAGTGGTGTAAGTTTCTTATCTAAAGATGATGCATGCTGATGTAGTTTAGAGTTTTGCGATTTTGTGTAAAAATATGTTCTAAGTCCTGTTATTTGTTTGTTATGCAGGTTTTGGATATCAATCAAACCCTTACCTCCATCGAGATTTGACAATGTAATCCGTTGAGTGCATGTTTTAGGGTGGTGTTTTAGATATTTTGTCATTTGTGTGTTTATAGTACGTTGTAGTTTTTTAAGATCCGTTTGTGACCACGTTATGATACCAAAAGAGTAGGTGAGAATTGGAATAGCATATGTATTTATTGCTTTTATAGTGTTTTTAGAGTTTAGTTGAGATTTGAGAATCAAAGATAACCTGTGTTTGAATTTGCAAATAAGATCCGTTTTAGTTGTTTTTTGGTCAATTCTCTTTGTTTGTTGATACCCTAAATATTTGTAGACGTCATTTTCATCCAGAGAATCAACAGTGTCACCATTATTCAACTGGTATGTATTAGTTTGTATTTGACCTCTGTTTATTGAAATAATTTTACATTTGTCTACCCCGAATTCCATTCGTATATCTTGAGAAAATTGCTGTGTTATATCTGCCAGTTTATAAAGTTCAGTTTTAGTGGAGGCATAAAGTTTTATGTCATCCATGTACATGAGGTGCGAAAGTGAAAAAACATCAGTGTTGTATTTAAGTTTATAGCCAATTTTATTCTGATTCAGAAGTTTTGACAATGGATTCAGGGCAAGGCAAAACCAAAGTGGACTTAGTGCGTCACCCTGAAATATTCCACGCTGTATTTGAATCGGTTCAGTAGTTAAAGTTAAATTATTTTGCTTTATTTTTAAACAAGTTTGCCACATATTCATGGTATTTTGTAAAAAATCGATAATTACTGGGTTAATTTTGTATATTTTTAAGATTTCTAAGAGCCAACTATGAGGTACGGAATCAAACGCTTTTTTATAATCGATGTACATTGCGTGAATATTTTTCTTACATTTATAAGATTCGTTCATTACTATGGAGTCTAAAATTAATTGTTCTTTACAGCCCTGACTATTCTTTCTACAACCTTTCTGCTGTTCTGCCAATATATTTTCATGATTTATGTGTTTGTATATAATTTCACTAATACATCCCGTTATTATTTTGTAAATAGTCTGTAAACAAGTAATTGGTCTGTATTTAGCCGGATTTTTTGTGTCGTTGTCTTTCGCAATCATATAAGTTACTCCTTGTGTTATATAATCTGGAAGTGTTGTTGGGGATTGTATGAATGAGTTGACGAAATTGTGTAAATAAGGGTGAATGCTTGTCAGTTTTTTATACCAAAAATTGTGGATGTGATCGGTTCCAGGAGCTTTCCAGTTGTGTGTTCGATTTATAATGTCTTGAAATGTTTCAATAGGTATACAATTAAAAGCCATAGCTTGACAGTCTAGTGAACCTAGTTCTTGGATCCAATTCGCATGTTCATTGTGTCGTATTGGGTCTTGCCAAATTTTTGACCAGAATTGGTGCAGATCTGCAATGGGAGGTGTGTCAAGATTGTTACAAGTGTTTGGTGTGTGAGACGACAGAGACCGATAAAAAGTTTTTTCGTTACTATTAAATAATTGGTTTTGTTTTTTTCTGTTGGTGCATTTCAAGTATCTTTTTAACCTACTAGCAGTAGTTCCCAGTTTTTGTTTTAAAGTGTCTAGGTAGTGTGAAAGCTCAGTGTTAGGATTTTCGTACTGTGCGTGAATGCAATATTTAGATTTAATTTTTTCAACGGCTGATGTAACTCTAGTGTTTCGATTACCTCTAATGTACTGAGTTAGGCGACCTATGTCAGCTCTGAAGTCACGTACTTTATTTTCAAGACGAAGTTGCCAGCGTGGTTTATGTCGAATTGGGGTAGTATCAGAGCTTGTACTTTCAGTATTAAGTTTTGCTCCATTGTATGTAGCCGCGGTAAAGGCTGTACTGTAAATAACTGTTTGTAGGTCCAAGAATGATTGATTAGTTGAAGTGTGCTTAGGTATGACATCTGAATTTAAAAATTCCACACTGGACAGAAAACGGCGTGAGTTTTTTTGTTTAGGAATGTATGGTCTCTTTGTGGGGTCTGTATTTTTGAAAAAATTTAAAGTTTCATTAAATATTTGTTCAATTTTGGAAGTGTCTAAATTATACTGGTGTGTTGTGGTTGTGTTTTGTTCAGGTTCTAGAGTAACATCTAGAGCCGACATAAATGATTCTTCGACCATACTACAATTTTCTATTGGGTCAGTGGTAATTATGGTATCTTGTGTTAGGTTAATGTTAGTGTTTGTAGTGTTGTGTTGTGAGTTTAATTGTTGCGCAATTTCTTGTCTTAATTCTGATAATCTATCGTCTGTTATGTATTTGTTTTGAATTATTATTCTTCGCTGATCAGCGATCCTTTGTTCTGTTAAATTATTTAGGTTAGGATAAGTTTCAATGAATTTTTGATGCAATTTTCTCCTATAACTTGTTTTATCGGTTTCTAGTTCCGTGACTAAAAAGTATAATTTCATAATGTTTTCATTCATTTCGGATGTCCAGCTCAACTGATTATTACTTTGTGTAAGTGGTGTGTTTTGTACAGGTGCTTCTGAATTTTGTAGTTGTAGTGTTACTTCAGCTTTTATTTCGTTTAAAGTAGTTTCCGGAAGAAGTTTGTTATTGATAATAGCTCTTCTTTGATCTCCTAATCTTTGTTTACTAGATGACATATGTGGGAATTTTTCATTAAATTGAATGTAGAGATAGTCTAAGTAACCCTTTTGACGCGTCTCTAAAGAGGTCGCAATCAAGTACGTACGCCAGATGAATTTGTTCATTTCTTCAGTCCATCTTTTTCGCGTATTTTTACTGCCAGTGATGAGTGTAGGATTATTGGTGCTTGCCTCCTGCACAGCATCGACCGACGTTATGGTAGAAGATTCTGATATTCTCGACAAGGATCTAAGTTCGTAAGAGCAAGGAGATGAGTTAGGCGACTCGAAAAGACTACGAGTTGACGAAATGGGAGAAGAAGGGTGTGATGCTGAAGTACTTTCAGGCATCTGCCCTCTGTGAGTCCTTTGACTTACTTCAGAAGACGCAGTTGAAACAAGGCGACTTCGTAAATTGTACGTTTTGTTGTTTTTGTTAGAGGTTATTTTCATTTTGTTCCCACGAGTAGCTAGGGAAATTGGTGGTCGATCTCGGCAGAGCCCCGCTTGCCTCGATAAGGACTGACTTACAAAGTAAGCTACACCTGGAGTTCGCCCTGGCTCCAGGCGTGGCACGCTCTCGACCGGGCTCGCCCCCGGCCACGCATCCCTCGGCACGGCAGACCTTGGATTGGCATATAAGGATAGGATAGTGGACAAATTAGGAAGGATAAGGGTTAAAGGAGATTTAGGACTGGGGTCGGAACCGTTAGTTTGGGAAGGGTGTCATGTTGTTATTAGTTATTCCTGTACCATGCTTCCCGTAAGCCCCCCCACCGCGGCAAGGTGGTCCCACAGGGGGGTTATTATTATTATTATTATATTATTATTATTAATTTGTACACATATTCCCTACATAATAAGGTATAGGTAATGTGTTTTTTCCTTTGCATAATTATTTTGCATTTTTTTAATAACTTGTGACCGCCCGCGACTCCGTTCGCGTGGAAGTCGGTTTTCCGAGGGAATGAGAAGTTTTCCCGCGGTAAAAACTACCCTTTGCAACTTTGGTGTATACTATAGTCTATACCGATTTCTATGATTATTTTTATGGAATAATAATAATAATAATAATAAAATCGTTTATTTATCAAAAAATTACAAAGGTTGCATTTACCTAAAGCTAGTTACATTTTCAATGGGTTATTATTGGTTTTGGTACAATGCAAAAATGGTCAGGGGTTCCCAAACTAAGCATTAATTGCTTGTATCTTGGGAAACCATTTGTGTAATTAAATTAAAATCAATTTCAATAGCCGTAACAACTCCATTACAACATAGGATAAAAATAAAAAACAAAACATAACATAACATTATTAATTCTTACTTCTAGACAAAATACATACAAATATACATACACATACATATATTTAAATATATTTATATACACATATAAACATATACATAAATAAAAAACAAGTACTACTTTGAATTAAAGTTTAATCAGAACTGTGTTATATAGAATGGCTTCAGTGTCTTCATAATCTAAGTTAATTAGGACTTTTTTAATTTCAATTTTAGTTGCATTGAGTTTTAGTGATTTAATATCAACAATTTTTTTAATTTTGTTAATAAGGAAATTTAGTTAATAATGTTAACTTTTTTAATGAGGGATGACTGAGAGTCTTATAAACGTAAGCGCAGACAAATGTAATCAGAAAGCTTTGAACTGCTAAGCTATCGGGGGTTACACGTGTTATTGTGAGTCAACCATAAAAGATTATGCTGTCGTGGGATATTTTTTATATAATTTTAAGGAGAACTTTTCCGTCATACATGATTTCTATGTAGCTTTAACTATTAAGGTTGCAAACGCGACGGAAGCTTAAAAAATGTAGTAACTTCTCCCGTTTTCCCAACATTTCCCATCACTGCTCTGCTCCTATTGATTGTAGCGTGATTAAAAGTATACTTTAACCAGCTCAAGAGTAATATAAATATAACTGTACCAAGTTCCGTTAAAATTCGTCGAGTAGTTTTTGTTTCTATAACGGTTATACAGACAAACAGATCGACAAAAATTTGACTGATTGCATTTTTGGCATCAATATGGATCCCTTATCACCCCCCTGATAGTTATTTTGAAAATATATTTCACTAGTGGCCGCCCGCGACTCCGTTCGCGTGGAACTCGGTTTCCCGTGGGAATGAGAAGTTTTTCTGTGGTAAAAAGTACCCTATATGTTATTCTGATGTATAACCTATATTGCTGTATAGTTTCATAAAAATCCGTCCAGTAGTTTTTACGTGAAAGACTAACAAACATCCATACTCACAAACTTTCACGGTTATAATATTAGTAGGATGTACAGAATCACCTCTCAACAGATTTATTATAAGTATAAATAATATAGCCCTCGAGTCATCCAGCTTGACATTTGTATCTTGATTCCCTTAGAATCGAGTCACTCATGAACACTTGCACCATTTTCCCTGTCTCTTAACCAACGTCCGCCAAAGCCCCTGTTCCAAACTAATCTAATTTGACATTATTTTCTCAGTTCAGAGAAAAAGAAAGCAAAAACAGACATCTTATTGTTTCCCGGAGTTTGATAAAGACTTTAATGTTGTTTGTTTAGATAGTATTATATTTTGGTTGACAAGCTCGCTGTTTAAAGGCACTGAAGTTACTACTTTAATTATTTTTTTCATTTTTTGGTATTCGCAAATTATGATTTGGTATGTTAATATATAATTTGCTTTACTTTTATGTTAAAATATTTTAATGATCAATAATTTCAGGGAGGAAAACATATTTTTTTTTAAATAAAAACTAAAACCAGGATATCTAATATTAAATTACTAGCTGTAGAAATCCTATATTAAAACTTGCAGTTGCGATCATCAACTATCAAACTGCGCAACATTCCATGAAAACGAAAAAAACCTGTCTTATTTTCATGAGATGCAGAAGACGGTTTGTTATAAACTTCCTGAATTTCTAGGAAGGACTAATAGGAAGAACAACCGAGACCTTATGGTGCTAAACTAAGACCTACAGTGGTAGGGATTTTTTTAGAAATTCAAATGTGTATAGTGACAGAATACCAATTTTGAGAGTTGTTGTGTAGGCTCTGTCTGCAGCGATTACTGGGCTGACTCGACCGGTGAAATACCACCGTCGCACAGAAACCCGAAGTGAAGTAGGGACGATGTTCCTGCGTTTCGTTCCGTCAGTGCGATATCCGGTGCCCAATTTTCTTAAAGGCCAGCAACGCACCCCCAATGCATATGTAATTGTGGGTGTATATGGGCGGCGGTGATCACTTTCCATCACGTGACCCGCTTGCTCGTTTGCTAGGTTCTCTTATAAAAAAAAACCAAAAGTGAGAACTAAACGGAAAGGCCTCAGAACTTGGTATCAATATCTCGTACTGTATTAGAGTTTTCCTTTTATATCATACATACCTATAATAGAAAAAAACTTGTTTTTGGGGGAATTACCTACAAATTGTTATTCGTGGTTGATAAATAATGGTGACGCTTGTTTTTCATGGTTTTGCTATTGCAAATGTCTTAGGTATTATTTAATTTAAAGATGCCAACAAATTAATGTAGGTATTCATTAGCAAGATTGCATTTTATTTGCAAACGCTTTTATACAATCACTTACTGCAAGGTTTTTTTTTATATAACTCTAAATAACATTTGTACCTGAACAGAGTAAGAAACCCATATTCTATCAGAAATGTTTTAATGATGAAAGAATATTATCCAAAGAATGCAACCACAGTTTTAAATCACAACTGGGAGCAAGATTTGGTTCAACAACCTTTCTAGATTATCTAGTTAGTCGTCGTTTTCTTAGAACATTTTGCTCCAAAGGTTTTAGCATTTTTGCTGAGCTAAAATCAACTCGACATACAGGGTTAAGCTAAGTAAGTATTATTCGTATAATAATGTGAACTAACTTGCTGGTTATTCGTAAAACAGTAGCGTATTTAACTTTTTAATGTAGCTGCCTTCTAATTATATTATCATAATGTGCTTTTCATAATAATTATGCTTTCAGCGCAGTTAATTATGTGTATAGCTCAGGTAAGTTTTACCCGGCATTTGGTTAGCTCATTTAGGTAAATTGAAGTAGGTACGCGGAAAAAACAAATGTGCTCTCTTAATAGCTTTTTGGGTTATGGAGGAGTGTAAATTGTAGTTTTTTTTTAAACTCTGTCATAGGTAATAATCAAACACATGCCCAACATTATTCTAATATGAATTAATTTTCAACTTTGGCTTTTAATATTCTATTCTGCCTCCACGATTAGTTAAATTTGTAATAAGATTGTTAATGTAAGGTAAATATAGATTGGTCCATGGGTTTTGTCACCTGAAATAATAATTATTTCAGGAATTTAATATAAGATCAGCCTATTAATGCGATTGAAAGCAGAGGGTTGGTATTTTTTCTTTCTTCTACTTATCCCACTAGAGGCCACTTGCTCGGAAACAGAAACATAATAATAAATAATAATAAATCTCCAGACTAACACACCAACTATGTGGTCCTAAAGTAAGTTGCATTAAGCACTTGTGTTATAGGTACCACACATTGGACTAGGAGAGAACCTAGTTACCTACACCCAGAACCGAACCAATATCGAAAAACCATTTTACGAAATTGGCTCGACCCGGGGATCAAACCCGGAACCATCCGCTTAGCAGTCCGGTGTATATACCGCTGCACTACAGAGGTCGACAAAACATATCGATGACCTTATATAATTTCGATACCAACAAATCTTACGTAGTAGTACACTTGTGCATACGATGCATTCATATAGGTACAAAATACAATATCAATACGACTCAGAGTAAATAGCTTCAATCAAAAACTATCATTTAGATTTAACAAGCTTTTATTTAGGTATGTCCGCCTTTTCCTCTATTCCTATGCTTTATTGTAATTGTTTTATACTTTTGTGTGTGCAACAAAGAATTCCTCTATCTATGTCAAGGGCGATTCTCGGAAAACAGAACTTATTCCATGAATTTAATCAAAATTTAAAAAACATACACACAATAAAGTGCTAGTGGATTTCGACCTGAAAGCTACAATTGAGTCCTCAATAAACGAATTAGAAAGTGTTATTGTTTGTTCAAAAAATTGATTTTAATTTATGCTTGTTATGCGCCGCAGTTTTACCCACGATAATTTGAGAAAAAAAAATAGTAAAAAAAAAATTGGTAATTTTAATATAGGAAGATTAGGACTTTAATCCATATAATTATGATGTTTATAAATAGAGTATTTATTTCCCGTTTTTGCAATATTTTCCCTTTTGCTTCTATATTCGTAGCGTGATGTTTTTACCTCAATAAATGGGCCATTTAATACAAAAATATTTATTCGGTTAAAACTAGTCGTTACCAAACATTACCACTTTACCACAGAGGTCGTTTTATCTAATACAGTACAGCGGTATATATGTTACGGCTAATACCCGAAGTTGGGCTACACCTAGTTTTAGCCGGTTAGAACATCAATAGGTTAGGTTAGTTAGGTTACTTTTTTGATACCGCCCAAAAAAAGGAGTCCTTAGCGGGACTCCGTCGACTCATGATTGAAGCCAGTTTTTATACCTACCTATTTATGGGAATATATTTTTTGTTACAGTTTTCCATATAAAAAAGTCTACTAACCGGCTAAAACTAGGTGTAACCGCACTTCGGGTATAGCCGTAACATATACACCGGACTGCTAAGCGGATGGTTCCGGGTTCGATCCCGGGTCGGCCCAATTTCGTAAAAATGGTTATTAAAATTACATAAATGGAACCGTTATCACAACTTATTCAATAATTTGTTTTTTTTCTGTACAACTTATTTCCACTTTGATTCCAAAGTTACTGAAGAATACTTGGTAGGTATTTATTCAATGGGTCGTTCGTTAAACCTTTATTTGCATGTAAACCTAAAATGTTTCCTTAGAAACTTACAAAAAACTCTTTTCATTCAGTGCTTAAAACAGGTAATTAGGTAGGCAATTTTGTCGACAGTTATGCAGAACTAGCAACATTCACAATAAAACCCTTGCCTTTATAAGAGTCACATTTATAATTCTTGTAAAAGACTTACAGGGCCTGACTATAACATAAGAAGCAGATGTTTTAGATATCTTTGTGCAACTTCAGAAAAGTTAAGTTAAGTAATGTGTGTTGTGGCTTTGTCAGGTTGTAAAGCTTCTTAAGTATTGTATAAGTAAGTAGGTTTATATTTTACAAGGCCAAGCTGCAATGGTGTTATTTTGGAAGACTTGTTCCCGAAACATTGAATGTGGCTAGTCTAAAAAAACTATTTCTGGTTGTTCTTTATTTACAAATATAAATAAAAAAATACCTAAAGGATGGTAAAAGCCGCATTAAAATCCATCAACTGGTTTAGGAGGAGTTAGCGGACAAACGAATATAATAAAAAATAATGATGATAATGATGTTAAGATGATGATGATGATAAGATCCTTTACATAATTTTCATAACTTTTTGATGAATTACTGTTATTTCACATGATTTTAAACATATATTTAATGCACTTACCCAGAATGAAAAGATGCGCTTAATGAAAATAACTTAATAAGCCAATCATCTCTGCTGCTGGATGAGGAACCTGTATCAGTTTTAAAACGATGGTTCGAAATAAATACTTGTTAAATTATATTACTTATATGTATAAATAAATGGTAATATTACTACGAGTATCTACATTTTTAAGATCTATTAAAATATAATAATAACTGTTTTTTACCTTAGTGGATTTTATGTAGGTAACCATAAAAAAAAATCAAAGGGAATATATAGCACCGTATTGTCAATATTTCGTTTATTGTGTCATCACAGCATAAATCTCTGAGGAAATAATCGTAAAGTTTTGACGTAGGTGAAATATAACGAGGGAGGCTGTTTTTATTTGTTCACATTGTTTTATTACAAGTGTTTAACGACCAAATTTCGAACTATTATCGGAAAACGTCGTCGACAAAGCCACAATCCGTCAACTGCTGGACATGGGTCCTGTTAGGGCGCGTACACATAGAATATTCACGCAGAATTTACAGGACCGATATCAACGGATCCGTCACCACTGCAGGTAATATTCACGCAGAATTTACAGGACCGATATCAACGGATCCGTCACCACTGCAGGTAATATTCACGCAGCATTTACAGGACCGATATCAACGGATCCGTCACCACTGCAGGTAATATTCACGCAGCATTTACAGGACCGATATCAACGGATCCGTCACCACTGCAGGTAATATTCACGCAGCATTTACAGGACCGATATCAACGGATCCGTCACCACTGCAGGTAATATTCACGCAGCATTTACAGGAACGATATCAACGGATCCGTCACCACTGCAGGTAATATTCACGCAGCATTTACAGGAACGATATCAACGGATCCGTCACCACTGCAGGTAATATTCACGCAGCATTTACAGGACCGATATCAACGGATCCGTCACCACTGCAGGTAATATTCACGCAGCATTTACAGGACCGATATCAACGGATCCGTCACCACTGCAGGTAATATTCACGCAGCATTTACAGGAACGATATCAACGGATCCGTCACCACTGCAGGTAATATTCACGCAGCATTTACAGGAACGATATCAACGGATCCGTCACCACTGCAGGTAATATTCACGCAGCATTTACAGGACCGATTTTAACAGATTTGACGCTAATGGACTTTCGTTTTTCAGTGTATCTCCTACTAAAAAAATGGCGGTTATGTGCAGCAACCCGCACCCTGCGCTCATGCCAATGTGCGGTTTTGTTCCATTAAACGGATTAGTATTTGAACAATTTAATGTATTTATATCATATTTTGCGCATCTTGTGTGTGCACTGGCTCATACGCTAATAACATATAGGTTCGCTTAAATAGACCTACCTTTAAAACGGATTGCTGGTTATTTTTCTAGGACCGATATTTTAATACTGTATCCGGGATACCGTTTTCTTTGTGGACTCGCTCATACAATTATAACATACGCTGATGACATATACGTTTAACCTTTTAAAACGGACGTTCTATGTGTACGCGCCCTTAGGGACACGTAAATATATGTTAAAACTTACAGCATCTTCTATTTCGACAGATGTTATGTTTGTTTATATATATCTACGCAAACATCCCGATTTGCTAGAACTTTTTCAAAGATTTTAAAAAAAGTTAGTTTTGGCATTTACACAAGATAAGTCGTCTTGTATAAAATTAATAGCTATTCTACATTCATTGCCCATTCCCACGTAAGCATCGATAAATAATATTAGCTAAGGTTGTTTTTAATATGTCCTTACTATAAATACAGAAGGTACTTTTAAATTTCATTATACCTACGTTTCAAACCTAAGTGTAACGACTCAACCTAAGTGTAACGACTCAACCTCAGCGTAACGATTCAACCTTAGTGTAACGACTCAACCTAAGTGTAACGACTTAATTTTGTTGGCAGGTACTAGTAGACACTTTGCCGCTTTTTTGCCACAAAATCTGCATTACCAACCTAACCTAACTTAACTCCTAAATTTCTTTTTTTATTATTTTTTACCTGCATTACAATACTAAAGTTATATAAGTTACTTCGTCATATTTGCCTTCGTCAAAAGAACATGGGTACGCAATTTTAAGATTGTGCTAAAATATTTATCTATTAATAAACAATTTGATTATTATTGCTTCCTTAACGACCAATTAATGTTAAGTTCATGCACACGTGATATTAGCAATATCTCAAAATAAATTTAAAAATAAATATCTTTTTTGGTTATTTAATCCTTAAACGTGTTATTGTAGCGTTAGGAATCCTGTAGCCATTCGTTTTTATCGTTGAAGGCTAACCATTTTTGTGTAGGTAAAATTTAAATTCTAACACAACAAACAAAAAAATTTAAACTTTGCAAACATAAGCCTTATACCTATTTATATATTAAGAGGTACTATTATGTTTCTTACATACGCAAGTTGATATTAAGTTACGTAAAGATTATGGTATAAGCAAGTTAGGGTACCATAAAAGGTATATTCTTGAATTTTGAAAGTCAATTTTAACCATTTTAATAAAGCTGTAAAATGATCCATTATTAGGTTTTTACATAAAACATTCAGGGCTAAGTACATTTAAGAACGGCGGTCTTATTTCAGCCTCAAAGTTTATGCTATGGTCAGAAATACTTCTGTTACTTCATAAAATGAGCAATTTCATTTTTATTTTTGGAAAGAGACTTTATAAAAATGACATTCAATAAAGTAAGTAGCTAAGTGTTAAAACTTACGTAGTTTTTTAATTCTCATCACTACATATTAGTACCTATAAAACAAAGTCGCTTTCTTTGTCCCTATGTAGGTATGCTTAAATCTTTAAAAGTACGCAACGAATTTTGATGCGGTTTGATAGATAGAGTGAAAGAGGATGGTTTACATGTATAATAACATAGTACAGGGAAAGTAGTTTTACTCCGAATTCAACGCGTGCGTAGCGACGCGGATTAAAGTTTCCTATTATGTAGATGATATTTTAGAACGATAATATAACAGGAATATTAAATTTAATATAACACTAAAAACAGGTATTACCACAACTAAAAATCAGTTGATATAGTAATAAAACATAATAATTAGTGGTTAGATGAAAATTATGTTTTCAAACATGGGTTACATTGTATTCCAATTTTATAAATCTGCGAAAATATTTTTTACTTAAATAAACAGCTACAAATTGAATAAGTAATAGATTTAAAATAAAATAAATCGTTTTTGCGAGGATGGTATAAAATTAATTTGTTTTATAATAGACTAGTGGTCGCCTGCGACTCCGTTCGCGTTTAAGTCGGTTTCCCGTGGGAATGAGAAGTTTTCCCGCGTAAAAAGTATGTGTTATTGTAATGAATAACCTATATCACTGCAAAATTTTATCGAATTCATCCAAATCCGTCCAATAGTTTTTACGTGAAAAGATAATAAACATCCATACATCCTCACATACTCACAAACTTTCACATTTATAATATTCGTAGTATTAATAAATGCTTTTGCGTGAACATTGAAAAATCTGTATCTTTTCTATATTGATCTTTTGGCCAAAATTATAATACAAAGTACTTTTCTCTTATCGTCTAAATGTAGGAATGTACGAACCACTCACTTACCTACATACATTCAAGCCTTATCAACGTTTTGGCTCGTTAGTAAGTACCACATTACCGTATCCATACCTTTTATCATTTTTAAACTCGTTTCAAACAGTAACCGGACCGATTTTACCAGTAACTTACCTACTAAGGTAATCTTAAAACTCTTTTTATTCAAAGCTAAAATAAAGTTTAGCACCTACTTAAATTTAGTATAGTTATTAAATACTAACAGAAGTAATAATAAAACGGATTCTAGCTTTAAAAAAAATACTAATCCAAGTAACCATTAAAATGATTTGCTGCCACAGAAAACCTAAACAATTTGCAAATAAAAAAGACTTTTTTAATCTTCATTTCATTAAAACTCTTAACAAATATACTTAGTTATTTCAATTTGTATTCGTTTGGAAATTACGAGAACATGCTTGAAATCCATTGTCACCAAAGAGGCTTTCCTTAACAAGTACCTTTTGTGACTTACCTATTTGTGAAGTTCAACAAAATATAACTACGTTAAAAAAAACCGACCTCAAAACGAAAAAGTTAAAAATAATTAAGATTTAATATAATTTAAATACTGCCTATTATTTATACGTACGTGCTATTTACTAATAGGTTTATAGTCGGTGCCAAATCAATTTATTTCTTACGTAGGTATTAATTTCAGTGATGGTAATAATAAATAAATAATAAATCTCCAGACTGACACACCAATTATGTGGCCCTAAAGTAAGTTACAGTAAGCACTTGTGTTATAGGTACCACATAATGGACTAGGGGAGAACCTAGTTATACCCAGACACGAGCCAATTTCGAAAAACCATTTTTAAGAAATTGGCCCGACCCGGGGATCGAACCCGGAACCATCCGCTTAGCAGTCCGGTATATATACCGCTGCACCACAGAGGTCGTAATATTATTAGGTATGTGTTTGTTTTAAGGTTTGGCACCGACTTCAAACCTTTTAGTAAATTGTAAACCTCTTCCTTTTTTGGAAGTCGGTTAAAAAAACCTATTACTTTATTTTTATCCACGTAAGTCAATGATTTCAATAAATATACAAATACGAATATAAACGCTGTTTTCGCTCTTTTGTGCAAGTTGTGCAAAATAACGTTTGGTTTCCTAGAATTTGAAACTTATTTTAATTTTCTTATAGAATCAAAAATGTTTGTGGCTCAAAGGGGAATGTCTTTTTTATTTTTCTAAAGCTCAGCATATATTTTTCAACGGGTGGTAATTAAGTCGCCTTCTTTTTAATAACATTTTCCGCCTCTAAAAATCCACATTGCCTTCTAAATTACTAGGTCAGCCACAATCAACATCCTTCAAAATAATCCTATCTTAGCCACTAGTTATTATATATGTAAGACACTCTAAATACAAGTCAGCCTGGTGGTTATTTCTTAGCATCAAAATGTATAATATGTATTCAAACAGTAAACTTTTTGAATAATATATTAAGTATGACAAAAAAATATTTTTTTTAATTAATGCCACCTATTTCAAAACTTTTTGACGGCAGCAAGTGGATTTTTGGCGCTTCGAAATAAAGTGACTGTGCTGCTCAATTCGCAAAACACAATTATTGAAGTAGGTAAGCAATGTACTATAACGCGATTATGATAAGTGAACATTCTTTAAAACTCTTGTTTAAACTACTAAATAAACTTACGGTGTTATTTATTGACTAAACAAGGATTTCGCCGAAGAACCTAGTAGGTTTTTTTTTATATAATATAGGTAGTAAACGAGCATGCGGGTCACCTGATGGTTAGTGATCACCGCCGCCCATGACTCCCCGCAACACTGTGGATGTTGGGGGTGTGTTGCTAACCTTTGAGAAAATTGGGCACCGGATACCGGCCTCACCGAACGAAACGCAGGAACATCGTCCCTACTTCACGTTTTCTGTGCGACGGTGGTATTCGCCGGTCGAGTCAGTCCACTAATCGCTGCAGACAGAGCCTACAGCTAGACTCAAAACTTCTCAAAACTTCAAACTATAAAAAATAAGCTGTTTCGTTATTCATTATAATATAATTCTTACTTTTACATATATTTGATTTGGTTATTTCTTTCAATTTAAGACAGTCATGGTTTTTTTGGTAACGACAGAAAATTACTCACTAGGTAACACTTTATATAAGTTTCGACCTTCATTATTTCGGTTTAATTAAAAAGTGTAGGTATTTTAGTTTTATTTCAAAAACATTGGCAATTCATATTTTTGTTTTACCTAGTAGTTTTACAGTCGTACCTATCAGAAATTAAAGTAAATATAAAATTTCAGTTGTTTCTTTTAAGTTTCCCAATAAGATAGCTGCAATTTCAAACAAAGCTTCTTTCCTGTGTTTCCTGCAGAAAGTAAATATTATGTTTATATTGCTTGCTTGTGCACAATTCTAAAGTACAGAGCAAATTTTCATAAACGAAGTAAAACCCATATTTGTTAAAAAATATGTTCTTTTGTCAAATGCTTTAAGAATAACAGAGTTGGTGTACCTACCTACATAGGGTAATAATCATTTAAAATGTTTAAAAGATACTATTAAAACCCTTGCATGAAAAAACTATTATACTTTATACCTTCGATCATTAAGTTTAAAAAAAGACATGGATTTAATTTTGAAAAAAATGTTTTTTTTTTTAATTTAAATTGTTCAGACCACATGTTTGTTTCTAGCTAAATCTACTAATGAATCATCTACTGGAAATAGACTGTCTGGAATCACATGGTTCTGTCCTCTAATTCAAAAAATACGATCCGAGGCATCTAGGTATAATAGTAATGGTAATGATTGAATATTGTTCTTTTAACATTCCATAATTCTTATAGGAAAAACATAAATCCCAAGAACCGCATTGTTTGAGGTACCTACAGCTGGAATTTTATTCGCGGTAATTATATTGTAAAATAATGGTTCTATAGAAAATCTTACAATAATGTCTTGTATGTAAAGAAAATACAAAATCTTTTCTTCACAAATACAAAAGGATAAAAGCTTGTTAAGTCGTGAGTAAGTACCCTTTTGAGTTAAAACCTTAAACAGGTAGATACGTAGATTATTTATCAATAAACAAAATACCAGCTATAAAATGAGTAAAAATACAGTAGGTATGTCAAGCCTCACGTTTCACATCGATATAAATAAGGTTTTAAGGCCCAATTGCAGGAAACGTTTTAACCTCGGGTTAGCTAACTCAGATTTAAATGGCGCCACCATCGATTGTAGCTAACCCGATGCTAACCCGAGGTTAAATCGTTCCCTGCAATTGGGCCTTAGAGGAGGCAAAAGCGTTGGAATTGTTTTAGATATAACACAAATTTCTTAATTCAAATACCTGTAGGGTTTTGCTGTAACTATGGGATATTTACTATTTTTAAACACTAAAAGTTTTTAAAATCTTTTAAACAGCAAATTCCCATCGAAAGAGTAGTGAAGCAAAGTGACCCGCTTACACCTGAACTCTTTACCGCCACTCTTGAGGAAGTGTTCCGAAAGCTCGTTGATCTGTGGCAAGCTAAAGGTATCAAGATCAATGATTATCGCCTCACCAATCTGCGATTATCGACGACATAGTCCTCTTTTCTTCATCGCCTTTAGAGTTGCAACAAATGCTAGAGGAACTTAGCGAAGCAAGTCTTAAGGTTGGACTTGAGATGAATAAGTCGAAGACTAAGGTAATGACCAACTCAACCAAGCGCTAAATTAAAATCCACGGTGAAGTGATAGATTATGTGAATGAGTATATATGTACTTAGGCCAATTAGTTTCCTTCAAATTGAGAAAAGATAAAGAGCTTAATAGGAGAACAGAGCACAGTTGGAGGAGCTATTGGTCTCTAAAGTACTTTATGAAAGGAAATTTACCGATGTACATTAATCGAAGACTCATGAATATGTGTATCCTTCCCGTGTTGTCATATGATGCTCAGACTTGGTCCTTGACGGATCTTCAAAAGTCCATACTTAGGGTTTGTCAAAGGGCTATGGAATGCAGCATTCTAGGTGTCAAACTAATGGATCATATCCGCAACACCGAACTGCGTTCCAAAACTAATATAACTGACGTAGCTCTGAAGGCGGCGAAACTGAAATGGGACTGGGCCGGTCACGTCTGTCGCATGTCCAGTAGCCAATGGGCTTAACTCGTAACAGACTGGACACCCACCAACATTCGATGACGTGGCAGACTCCAACGTCATTGGCGAGACTATCTAGATGCCTTTAACAAAGATTGGGTTCTGTTAACCACAAACCGGGTAGAGTGGAAAGAAAGAAGCTCTCTCCTTTGCTCAACTATGGGACCCTGATGGCTAATAATAATAATAAACAGCAAGTACAGCTGCTTATGCAAGACTGTTTCAAAAAAAATTTGGAATCTAATCCTGTCTGCAAAATGCTAGTACCTATACACAGCTTGTTTAAAATCTTTGTTTATTTTTTGGAGGAAAGGGAGGACTACCGATAATATCTTATCACCTACACAGGTACTATAATGTGCTATTTATTTTACTTTACCCAAATTTGTTTCGAAACAAGTGATTTAAATTAAAACACGCCTTAAGCTTTTTTTGCTGCCTTTACAAAATACCTTTGCGTAAAGACATTTACATAGGTACTTAAACGTAATTTCGATCATTCATTCTCCGTTGGCTTGCGGTTTAATTGATTCTAAAATGGTATTCAAGCATTTTATTTTACGCTTTCTCTTTACAATCACGAAAACAAAGAAACCATTAGAGCTTAGATTAAATGCAATGTCTAGTTATAAATACGTACAAAATAAATTTGCACTACAATTGTGACACGTAAGGTATCTAAAACCGGGATAGATGTTTCATTTTTTAATAGAGCGTCGTTATTTTTTAAACCAAATTAGTTTGCTGTCAAAGTTCGAGTTACCTACTTGTGTTGAACTTAACTGTATTATTAGATCCTCGCAGGAAGGACTAGAGTTTCCGGATTTGATCGCAGCACACACAAAAGGAGGTGTTGACTCTCTTTATTCGACTCACTTAGCATGATAGCAAAACATATATATCAAACTCGTTGCGTACTTGGCAACTGTTTTAACATAGATCAAGTATATCAAGAAGAGAATGAGAACAAGAGTTACATTAGAGCTATACCTAATTTGAAATTTACGTTACCTGATGTAAGCACGAACAAAATACTTATAAGATTTCCTTATAAAAATACACTATGGGTTCTTTCTACGTTACTAAGACATCGACATTATTTTTTCACCACTTGTTCCAGATTCAATTAAAAATTGACAAGCAAGCAGCTTCCGAAAATACTTACATTTTAACACATTTCACATTAATTGTAAGTAATAGGAAATTTTCGAATGGATGACTTTAATAACTCTAAACAATATGTCAAAGTTATAATTGTCTCTATAGATGGAATTGTGGAATTGTAGGTATATGAACGTTTAATTGCGAATTTATAAAAGTTTTTTAACCTTTAACTACCGTCGCGATGAATTTGGTAAATATGTGCCGTGGTGGCGTCTGGCAGACGCTGATATTGGAATAGGTGTTTCTAAAAAAGTACCTTGTGTCTGCAATTTCCTGATTATGAAAGTAGATGGGAATGAAGTTTGTTAATAAAACAAATAAAAATATTGAACACAACGTTTATTTTATGTAAGTTACATTAAATTATATCAAAACTTTTATTTTAATAGGGGCTATAATGAAATCACAATAAATTACAGGTAGAAAGTAGTAACCATTTTAAACTTTGTTTTTATTACAATTATAACTCTAAAAATAAGATTCATTGGTAATTAGCAGCCTTCAACCAACGTTTAAATAAATCACAAGGGTCAAGTAACCATTTTCGTATCAATTTTTGCATACTAATGGTAACTTTGTTCTGAAACAAGTCTCAGATTTCTTAGCATAATTAGTTCTATTCTAAAAAAAAAGTGATTCTTACTTGCATAACTTCCTACCATGAGACGTTAAGTTAAAAATACATAAACACTGCGCAGGCGTCTTGCAGACGCAAAGAGAATATAACACTAGTACCGACCTTGCGTCTGTGAGACGTCAGCTGCAGCGTGCCGGGGTAAGAGTACAACTCACGCGCTCTTGCGTCACACTGCGGGGCGAAGCGTGGGTCCAAAGGTAAGGTACTGCGGGGGGCAAGGGTGCAGCGCGCGCGGCGGTCAAAATATGAGCGGGAGAAAGTATGGCAACGTCTGTCAGACGTCACAACGGTACTTAAAGGTTAATACACCCACTTGCTAATAAAAACGTTTCAAACGCTACGTTATTTAGTACCTAGACTTGTTTATATATCTAGGTATGAACGACTTTAGATTCAAACAGAAGAATAAGCCTCGTTTAAGTCGTACCTCTGTCTGTCCTTCCCTTCAATTTAAAAGTTGACCGAGTAGCATGTACATGAACAAGCTTACGGTTATGGACTTGGTATTAATATTAATAGAAACAATTCTATGGTTCTGTAAATTTAATTTAAATTTATATTTTCATTTTAAATGTATGTTTGTAAAGTTTGGTCTCCAGAAAATGTTTTCCAAACATTACATGTGTATACTTTTAAACAAATATGAAAAAAAATACAATACGATCGCATACAAAAAATTCAATAGACCATAATTAAATGTAGACTTCTGGTATACCAAAAAGGCACAATTGATATATATTTTAACTTCAAGAGATTTATTTGCCACGAAACTTGGCTCGGTCTGCAAAGTAAGTGCGCCAAATCCGAGAACTTGTGACTGTGGTGCATATCTGTTACTTAGAATAAAATAGTGTTCTTATTAATTTGCATTTATCTCGCAATTTCGAAAATGCATTTACATGCCTATGTTTTAAACCGACACCGGCAACATTTAATTAAGTGGTAACAGAAAAATAAGAAAGAAGAAAGGAAATTATAAAAGTTTTACCAACTCTACTCTCTTTTCACATCACCTAAATTATTTTCTACCCCATGTGTTTGTTGCCTAACACAACATATACACCGAAATAGCTACCGAATGTAACGTAAGCAAACACGATCTTGATTAAAGCCTTGATCGACAGAAGATATTGGAATTCGTTTCTAAAGAACTATTTATCTGGGAAAAGAAGTGGTTTAAATAATGTAATGCGTATATTGATAGCTTGAAATTTATCATGGTAATAAAGTAAAATTTATTATGACTTCGTATACAAAAAAACGATAAATTGTTTAGAAACTCTATAAATGCGTTTGTTTTATAGAATGTGATGTGTTTCAAAATGTTTTTTAGAAAAAATAGTACTTCTTGCTTGTCAGTTTTTATTTCATTATGGAGTAAGTAGTAAAAAAAAAAGTGTCGAAGACATACTAACGCAGAAAAAGCCCACGGTATATTTTCATAAAGAAATCTTATTTGTTCATTCATACATTATTTTAATTTATTAATTACAGAGCAGAGCAAAACATCGATATCATAATTCAAACTTAATAACGTAGAACACAACAGACAGATTGATATAATTATCTTGTACTCGACTAACCATGTTAAACACCCAGCTTCATATATATCTCACAAATTGCGAACACAAACGCAAAATTACATCTTGATTGCTTCACTCTACATTACGGAAACACAGAATCATTTCTTGTTGTCATAGGTTAATTAGCCGCGATAAGTCCCTTACATTATTCTACCTTGTATAAAGGTATAGACACTTAGTTAAACACAATTGACAAATAGACACCTATTTTAAAATCGTTACTTTAATGTATGTTTGTAGTAAGTAAGTATTTTCTTTAAGTCTAAAACTAGTGTCAACTACAAGATGATACAATGCACTCTTCTGCAGATACGTAATGCTCACAAAGTCCTTTACCTAAATGTTGTCCAATTTGGGGTGTCCTAAAATTTCGTCTATTTACTAAATAATATTAATAATAATAAATAGCCTATATATGTCCCATAGTTGAGCACAGGCCTCCTTCTCGGATAGCGAGAGGGTTTGAGCCGTAATCCACCACGCTGGCTCAGTGCGGGTTGGTGGATCACATGATGGATTATCATCCTATCATGTGGGTTTCCTCACGATGTTTTTCCCTCACCGTTAGTGCGTGATAAACATGTACATAATTTGAAAAAGACCAAATTAGTGGTACACCCTAGTGGGGATCGAACCCGGAACCTTCGGTATAGTAGAGCGAACCTGTTGCCACTAGGCTACCACGCACTTTATATATATTACTTATTGGAATAATTTATTTTAAATTAAATAAGTATTAACCATTAAACATTTCCTTTTTTTCTTAAGTCACTTCAAGAATTCTTGTAATTTTAATCTATCCGAGTAGGTACCATTTCAAAAACTCAACGAGAATTGAATAGTTCTTTGTCTTCGAGTAAAAACATAAGGATAGAATTTCAGGTAATCTATGCTTAGTTAACGAAGGCTGTATTTAATTAAACCTATTTTTAAGCAGGTTCCAATGCACTTAGCGCTTTTGTAAAACCCTTAGGTAATGAGTGAGACTTATGCAAACAGAGTAAGAATTTATAGTGACACAAGTGAGTGCAAGAAGGTAATCCACACTTAGATTTACGATCGTAGTAAAATCTCTTTAAAAAAGGAAAAGATACTTCTTGGACATTTTCCTGTTTTGATTTTAAAAAAGTTTGAAATAAGGGTTACTGGGAACCTACTTAGAATACAAGACTATTTAAATCGAATTACAAAAATCTGAGTTTTTTCCAGTGGTACATAATAAATCAGAAGAAGAATATAATAATATCGGTTTATATGTAAACATAAGGCTATCGTAGATTTAAGCTTTGAAGAAACTTCAAGTCCATGCTAAAGATAGACAAAACTTCGTTATTGTTTGTGTAGTTTCATACACACACATTCCACTAGTTAAATCCTTGTTACCGATATTCCTAACGCTATATCCATAAATACCCTTAAAGGTCCATGAATCACGTTCTACAGTTTGTATTGCAGAAATGTAAACTGAAAATATGGTACCTATCCACCTATTAACATGCAAGTACTACAGTAAATTATTGTCAATAATATGGGGGAAGCTAAAAAAGCGTGTGCGTGATAATGAAATCTGTCTCTGTTTGTTAAAAGTTAAGTTACTTATCTTAGTAAAATAAGGTCACAGATAACTTTTAGTCAATCAAAAATCAATCAAACTATTATTAGATTTTGGCCACAAAAGTAAAAATCCTCATTCGGTATATGAAAGGAGAGCCTGTTCATGTCGCAAATTGATTAAATTCCAGCTGCCCAATATGTGCTCTCCATAGAGTTTAGTACAAAACTCAATCACAGAGCAATTTCCTAACACCGGTGCCGAACAATTAGAATCCGCATATATGTAGAGTCCAAACCGAATGTCTTAATGCTGTAGTCTGACCATCGATATTGTAAATTGATAATTTAAACTCAAGTCATACTGAAGTCGTATTGGGCAATGTGTGACTGTATCGTAAATCACTGAAGTTAATAACTTTAGTATAATGTTACTATGATATAGGGATGTTACGGATATGGATACCGATTTTTTTTATATCGGTTTCGGTTTCGGATACGAATATGAAATTATTTCGGATTATCCGGTAGTTTTGGATAGTTTCGGTTACGGATATAAGATTCTAGGAATTTCAAAAGTAACATACCTACAAAACAAAAAGATAAATAAAAGTTAAAAAAAACTTGTCGTAACGTGTCTCATTTGGATTTTCAGATTCCGCCACTATCTGAAATTATCCGAAACATTTATTTCGATTTCGGTTACGAATGCGGATATTTTTTTATTTCGGATATCCGGTAGTTTCGGTTACGGATATGGATATCCTTAACATCCCTGCTATGATATGCGGAGCTTAACTTAATTTAACTCAAACTCAAATTCTTTATTCGAAAACCGGCGGTAATGTCCTAAGCGCTGCTATATATAAACTACTATTAATTAACCAAATTATTTCTTTGTCCCACAACGGCTAACATATTTTAGGCTGTTAATTAATTTGGGAATACTAATTAGTGATTTAATTATAAATTGAGGTACTAATTTCCCTTGTAGCTGTCGGTGGTATATTTAATGGAAACTACAAAATAGAACTGCTTTTCCTTAATTGAACGTTAGAGGTTTTCCATTGGCCTTTCGAAGAACTAGAGATTCATTATACCGTTTGGTGCCTTAGCATACTATTTTTTTTATTATAAAACAAAGTTGCCTTTCCTTCTTAATGACCTGTGTGCATTTTTTCTCAAACACGTTTTTTATATTGATACCATTGTTATCGTTATTAAGATATTTTTGGGAACCCCTTGTATGTTTTTAGAGGTATATAAATATCAAGAATCAATAAATTAGCCCAAATCAAATACAGCCTAGACTAAAAAAACTACACTCATGCAAAGCAGGGGTTGGTCACTAGGTGCTTATGTACAAAAGGTACTTTATGTATCGAAATCATGAATAATTTGTATAAAAGGTATTGCAAGAAACAATGAGGTGATTTATTAATTTATTCAAATATATTGCAGGCCACAAACAGAAATTCCGGATTTACTGAAAACTAAAAGAAAAAGGAAAAGTTGAAAAAAAAAACACCAGTTATTGGTAAAAACATATTTTAGGGGATTTAGAGGATATATTGATAGATTTTAAAGTAAGTATTTTTTATTTTTGAGAAGGACTATTTAGGAAGCTCATATCAAAACCGTGTGTTAATACAATATTTTGAGACGCAAATATCTATACTCCAATTACCAACCAAATATTCTTATAAAAAACATACCATTGACATTTCTTTTCGCTCCACAAACCACAACCATCTACTTTAGAGAAAACCCTTGTCCCTAAACTAATCTAATTTGACAGTGTGTCTCACCTTACAAAGAAAAGGGACGCAAAAACAGACACCTGTCGTTAATGTGTGCTACAGTTGTTTATTCATTTAGAATTTTGTTTATATCAGCAGTTAGCTTTTGCTTTAAAAAGAAAAAAAAACGATTAACAAATAATAATTTAAAACGATTTTTTTTTGTCATAACTGTGTACAAATTGTGATGTCAAAATAAAAATACAGTAGTTTCAACAGTTTGCCTTTAAAAGCGTTATTAATCAATAGAAATCAATTACAAGGAGGTCAATTTCGTTGGCAAATGGGATGGATGGCTTTTCTAAAACCGCTTTATTATGGTAGCGGTAACTAACCAGAAATGAGCGGTCATTGACCAGAATATGTGAACATCAGCCCGCGTTTATTGCGTCCAAGGCTTTGCAAAATTTTGTTATCAGTTCATTGTTAAGCCGGGATATTAAGCGAAAAGATAAGAAATAGATAGAAAGGCGGTCATTTCGAAAAAAGGCTCTGTTTTGTCTTCGTAAAGGTTTGCATCTTAGCCTTTTCGTAATGACTCACCTAAGTTAACTTTAGAAGTAACATCTGTTACCCACTCACCCAGTCTCAATATTCTTACTATAGTTTAAATCTCATTAACTGGAAACTGTTTGTTTTGACGTTCGTTTCGTTTGATCTGTCTGTTCCTGTCATTTCCATATCAACAGCTGTCGACCAAAGTTGATTGAGAACCAAAAACCCAGACAAAGGTACGTAATGGTTAGTTTGGCCGTGAGTTACTTTATATTATTTTTGCTAATATTTAAATTACGTTAAAAAAATATCATGTAAGCAAACAACAACATGCGCTTCAATAGAAGCCACGTCAACGATTGGATAACCATTTGAACCAATTTGATCTTGAAAATGTAATGTGTAAAACTGAGTTAAGTGTTATTAAATGTTGGTTACAAGAAACTACCAAGGAATGTTATTCTAATAACATTTGTTGTTTACATAAAATAAATTACCTTTCGCTTTTCTAATCATAAACAAAGTTGTTGTTTTGCCAAATTAAGCTTGAGGGTCGCTTTCTGCAAACAAACATAAAAATCGTATATGTAATTGACATTAAAATGAACATTTGCTTAAAATTTCTTCTTCCCAAGTTTAGAATCATCGTCGCTAAAATTGTTGCTAAGTTGAATATGTGGCTGAATATCACTCTCTCACAGTAAAATAGCTAGGTTATAATAAGATTCAAGTTGACATTTATAAAGCTGGCAACCCTAGTCTTGTTGATCTCCAGTGTGCTATCTGTCTCGTGTTTTATATCAAGCATATTTCACTGCAGTTTACTCTCCGGCTGTGCATTTTATTTTGCGGAAAATTGAAAAGTAGCGAGCAAGGGCAATAAGACTAGTGAACTCATTTGAATCCTGTTAGTTTAGACCCGCTGAAAATGGGAAATAAGTAAGATTGTTTAGTTTATTTTAAAAATAGAACAATTCACGTTTCATTGATTACTGTTTTTATCTTATGCTTTATTGCTATTTCTAAGGTTTCGACCTAGAATTTTTATTTATTTGCTGACGCACAATTAAAAAGTTACGAGAAACACAATAAGAAACAATACCAAGTTTTGCAGTTTATTTTAAGAAAACCTTTTGACGCTTTTAAATATTTATTGCCAATAACATATAAAGAGCGAAGAACGAGCAAAGAAAATCTATTATCTATATCCAGTTTTATAAAACTTTTATCAGAAGGATAAATCTGAGTTTATAGTTTTAAAATACAACGCGGAGCACAATTTGCCATCAACAAGCTTCCGTTCAAAGACTTTATGAAGTTTTCTTGAAAGGATTAAACTATTCAGTTGAACTCAACCACTTTATGTTTAAGATTAAATAAACTCTCTTTTCTAAATCTATATTTTACATGTAAAATAAATTTCCATGGAATCGGTTCATTAAAAGATGACCAAGCTTTTTAAGTTTATGTGCTGTAGATATTTGGTGTTATTTAAATATATTATGCTTTCAGCGCAGTTAATTTACGTTTCGCTGTGTTTGGTACATCCATTTACAGTAATGCCTTCGCGAGAATAAAGCAAATGTGCTATTGTCACAGCTAATTAAGTTTGCGAGGGCTTGATTTTAATTAGCTGACTGGAATCAATTTAATTTAAATTAAAATAAAAAGGTTTTTTTTTTGCAATACTTGTCAAATTGACAATTAACGTGATAAAATCAATATTTTACGTACGTGTTGTATTTTGTTTTATTTCAAACATATTTTCATTGTTAATGGTTAATTATTATATTGTCTGAAAAAACAAGGTTAGGTACGTCAACTATGAACGTGGTTTTTGAAAATATAATTGATTAAAGTCAATTATTTAACAGTAGGTAATAAAAGTAGGTTTACAGTTTCATTTGTGACTAAGGCACTATTTAATTCCACCCTTCCCTTTGTTATTAGGATTACAAATGACTTGCTTGTTGCAGAACTCATTCCCTTGTACACGGCCTGATGGCAATAAAATGAGAGCCAGATGTTGAATCCAGTTTGTGACTGTGAAGGGGAGTGTAATTACGTGTGGAATTTAGTTATGTTTAGATTGTTCGTATGAAACTCAGAAAGGGCAGTTGGTTAAAAACCAATCACGTACAGCTATGCTGAATCCTAAAGTATTCAGTGGCTAAGTCACTCACGGGTTAGTCACTTATTTCATTTAATTTAATCAAAAGTACCTAAAGGCAGATGTAGAATACACTTTGTGTTGTGTGGTCAACAATAGTGATTTGGCGACATTGTGTAGTCCAACAGATAGGATAAAAGTCCAATAAAAGGTACAATAGTATCTAAACTATATAATAGGTATTCATAGAATTTGATAATGTTCTCTCTTATTACAAAGGTGTGTGTGTCTACGTTGTGTCAAGCCTTCCACACTCCGTTTTAACTCATTTTCTTACAATCACTAAGATTTTTTTTATTTTTATAAGAGAATCATTTGTATAAAGTCGAACTATTTACGAACATGCCTTCTAATTTTTACGGAAGACTCGGTGGTCAAGTGACCGCTCTCTTCCGTTTTTTTCTTGCCAATTTGTTAATTAATTTGGTCATTCTTTACTTTAAGAAATCCGATTACTTAAAAAAATAAGTTATTCGCACAAAATAACCCTTTTTTTTTGTTAATCCAGGAAATTGACACTCCAGGGAAAGTAGACGGGTTATGTCGGACTCGCACAGACTAACACTGCTGGAACACGATTGCGGGACGCCCAGGGCGCACCGGGCCCACGGGATTGAAGGTATCCTAGGCGCACCCCGTACAAAAAACTCTGGCCAACTCATAATTTATACTAAGTAAAGCTTAGCCTTATAAAGTTTAGCTTATAATTTCAATCTCAAAGATAGTATAAAGTAAAGGTTGTTATGAAAGCTAATAAAAACTTTCCTGTTTTTGGTTACTGAGAAGCTTTAACTAAGTAATTTTAATTGCTTAAAATTTATGAAGGTGCTTTATAAACTTGATAAAGCGTTTTATGTTAATCAATGTGGAGTAGATGGCTCTCTTAATACACGCATTTTAATACGGGTACTGGATATTGGTTAGTTATTTTAAATTGTGACATAAGTTTACTGTTTTTAAATTGTTATACAAGAAAAATCTACTAGCTTTTTTTTTTACCCACGCGGCCTCGCACGAGTGAAATTCGGAGTAAAACTCCTTTCCCTTTACTATTACTATTGTTATTATACATGTAAACCTTCTTCTTGAATCATCTATTAAAAAAACGCATCAAATCAGTTGCGTAGCTTTCAAGAGAGAGTGACTTCTTTAGGGACAGTGAAAGTGACTTCGTTATTACGTAGTGATAATGTATACTATGTTGTGATAATAATAGGGAACAATTTGAATTACTAATTCAAGCAAAAACAAGCACACATAGATTACAACGACACAGCAACTACCTACGGCAAGCAAAGATGGGACAAAAAGTGTATGTCACACTCGTCCTCATCGGCCTGTATACGATTTCTCTGTCTTTACAGAAGAAAGTTGTCAAAAGAAATCCTCTACTAATGCGATATCGCACAATGTAATATTAAAATGTATTCCTGTTTTTAAGATTGTCTAAGAAACATTGTGATTACAAAGTTGTTAGCATAGCACTTTTGCTTCAAAGAAGTCACAAACAATCATTAAATCAGGTCAGTG
The DNA here is from genome assembly GCA_916618145.1 of Emmelina monodactyla. Taxonomy (NCBI): domain Eukaryota; kingdom Metazoa; phylum Arthropoda; class Insecta; order Lepidoptera; family Pterophoridae; genus Emmelina; species Emmelina monodactyla. The sequence goes on along the minus strand of OU745311.1, from coordinate 4,841,590 downwards.
CTCGCAATGCCATAACTAAAAAAAATTAACTAAAAAAATAATTATAACCTAAATTATGAATAATTCCGAAAAAAAGAAAATCGCTTGCATCGCATTAACATAGTAGGTAAATACTTTATAAAAAGTTGAAATGGTTTTACTATTTAACTTCGGCCCCAGACCACCTTCACAAGATATTTGACAAACTCGCCGCGATTAACAGAAGCAATAGCAATTAAGGTATTTAGGATAAAAAAAAATATATTTTAGAAAATACACTAAAAGGTAAAGACACTATGCTTACAAGTAAACGATTTTGCGTAGGTATCTATAATAATCCGTCGACTCCCACTATTATTTTTCTCCCTTTTCCTTTCTTTAATATGGTCATTACAATCGGCATATTTAAATCACGTGTTTTACAAGTGTTAAATACCAGGTAGGTACTTGCGTTTAAAGCTTGTTAAATTAGTGTTCAATTGTTTTGTTAATACAAATTTTGACAATATGCAAAATAGCAAATTAGTAAAAGGGCGGCAAAATTTTATAATTCAACCGTAACATTTATTTTATTTTCATACCCATAAAAAATTTGGCAGCTTATTTTATCTCTGTTATGATGAGTTATTCAGCAAATTAATAAAATTATGAGCTGAGCAATGGGCTATTCCAGCCTAGTAAAATAACACTTTGAGACTAAAACAATTTATTTCAGAGCGTTATTAAATACGGTTTGAAACAAGTCCAATCTTTATAGCACCAGAAGCAGTTTTTTCAATAGTCAGATAAATTCTATTCGACTAAAAAGTATTTAGACCAGGGTGGAGAAGCCTCCCCCCCAAGGGATCGCGCCTTGCCGCGGCGGGGGGGCTTAGTACCCCGTAGCAAGCCAGCTACTGGGGGAAGCTAAGCGGTCCCACATGGGGCCGGTCGTGAGGTAGACCGGCCCACGAGAGGGGGGCTGCTCCAGCTGGGCGGGAGCCCAGCGTGCTGATGCGCCCGGAGGGGAGGCTCTGGCCGGGCTCGGCCCGGTCAGTTGCACCCTAGGAGGGGAGGCTCCAGCAGGGCCTTTGGCCCTCGTTCTGTTGAGCGCCCAGGGGGGTAATCGTGGGGGGTCGGGTGGTGCGGCGTGGCGGCCGCGGCATTCGATCCTCCGCGATTCGGATTGGAGGTGGTGGGCTGAGGAAGGGGTGGTGGGAAAACCCCTCTCCTAGGCCCAGGGCGGATTCGGCGGCGCGCCACTGCGGGGACAGTGGCGCGCCGGCGACTCCAGCCGGTGAGGCCCCAGGTCGGCAGACGGCCGAAGACCCTGGGGAGGTTCCCAAGCTGCCGACACAGGGCTAGGTCGGTAGCCAATCAAGGGAACAAGAGGGGGTAGGCGCGCCGCGGTTGTTCCAGCGCGCCTCCAAACTTGAGGGGGCTGCCTCGGTGGCCAGCCGTCGGTGGGTTCGCGGCGAGCAGACCTTTACAGGACATTCCCGCGTCCCCGCCATTATACGACGGCCAGTAGGACAACTCCAGGTTTTTAGTCGGTGCGAGCCCGACATAACCCGTCTCCTTTCCCTGGAGGGGACGGGTATGCGTAGGCATTTTCCTGGACAAACAAAAAAAAAAAAAAAAGGGTGGAGAAGCCTTTAAAAATAATAAAAAGTGAAATAAAATTGTAGTAGGATGAAACCCATTAGAAAAGGAAGGAAATATTATAAAAATGAAGGGAAAAATAATTTACGGGCGATCTGAGGTCGGGGAGGGGATGGGGGTGAGTTTTTAGGGTAAAAAACGGTTTTTCTCGATTTCCAGCAAAACTAAAAGTCCTATCGAAAAAAGTCAAATGGCAAAGTTGTAGGTAATAAAAAGATCTAAAACTTTTGTATTTACACTTTTTTCACATAACCTCAAAATTTATGTGAAAAATTCAAAAAACCAAGTTTTTGGTTTTTTGTTTTTATCTTTTACAAAAATTGTTTTTTTTTTAACGAAATTTGGTGAAAACTTACCTTTTTATGTCCCAAATACGCTGTAATTTATTTGATTAAAAATATTTATTTTTTCACCTTGTTTTGAATTAATATCGAAAAAACACCCTAATTTTCAATCGAAAACTCACCCGTCAAAATATCAGCTTTTTTCAAAAAGTTGGTATGTTTTCTGTTCGTTTAAATCTCTACTTTTCGATGGTGAAAAAAATATATGTGTTACTATAGTAAATCTTCTCAGAAAATGCAAAAATCTGAAAAGACAGAATATAATTAATAATGCCTTCACTATTTTATCGTGAACATACCCCCATGAAAAAAAAAATATATTAAAGAAATAAATGTCAAAATGTCTAAAAAATATATTAAAAATCTATTTAAAATGTATAAAAATATAAAAAATATGTATAGTAAATATATTTTTAATAACTAAAGATTGAAATTAAATGATGTTTTAGTACAAGATAAAAAAATAATAATCTCCTTAATTTTGCACAAACAAATTTAGTTAATCCCATGAAAAAAAAATATATTTCAAAATACATAAAAAAATATTTTAAAAATCTATAAAACATATATAAAATATATATCATAAATAAATTTGTAATAACAAACTTTTGGCCGATTTTCATATATATTTTTTACATTTCAAATATATTTCAGATGTATTCTAAATATATGAAATATACATGAAATCAGCCAAAAGTTAGTTATTAAAAATATATTTACTATACATATTTTTTATATTTTTATACATTTTAAATAGATTTTTAATATATTTTTTAGACATTTTGACATTTATTTCTTTAATATATATTTTTTTTCATGGGGGTATGTTCACGATAAAATAGTGAAGGCATTATTAATTATATTCTGTCTTTTCAGATTTTTGCATTTTCTGAGAAGATTTACTATAGTAACATATATATTTTTTTTCACCATCAAAAAGAAGAGATTTCAACGAACAGAAAACATACCAACTTTTTGAAGAAAGCTGATATTTTGACGGGTGAGTTTTCGATTGAAAATTAGGGTGTTTTTTCGATATTAATTCAAAACAAGGTGAAAAAATAAATATTTTTAATCAAATAAATTACAGCGTATTTGAGACATAGAAAGGTAAGTTTTCACCAAATTTCATTAAAAAAAAACAATTTTTGTAAAAGATAAAAACAAAAAACCAAAAACTTGGTTTTTTGAATTTTTCATATAAATTTTGAGGTTATGTGAAAAAAGTGTAATTACAAAAGTTTTAGATCTTTTTATTACCTACAACTTTGCCAATTGACTTTTTTCGATAGGACTTTTAGTTTTGCCGGAAATCGAGAAAAACCGTTTTTAACCCTTAAAAACTCACCCCCATCCCCTCCCCGACCTCAGATCGCCCGTAAATTATTTTTCCCTTCATTTTTATAATATTCCCCTCCTTTTCTAATGAGTTTCATCCTACTACGATTTTAATTGGTTTTAAAAATTATCGACCCTGGTCTAATTGTGTAACTTACAAATATAAAACTTGTGAGGAGATAAAAAAAAACGAACGAAAATATTTACTTGACTCTAAAAACTTTTGATAAAAAAAAAAAACGTATCAAAGCTATTAAACAGATTTAGCCAATTACGCTCATGATTAAACCACTAACAGTCATCCATTCAAGCACTAAACTGAGTCGACTGATCCAATGATCCGTTTAACGTTCATCTACCCGACCGTGTTCATTATTTGAATTAAATTCAGTTATTCAGAAAGTAATTAGGAGGCTAGATAAACATTGTTATTGGCAGCTTAACAATATTTGTGTAATTTCGCACAAAATAAAAATGATCTTAAAAATTAGACAAGCGGACTTTTAAATAAGAGTAGGCCGATATATTTTTATAGTATTAAGTTTACTAATAAATGCAGAAGTTTGTATGTAGGCGCTTTCACGGAAAAATTACTGAACGGATTTAGATGAAACTTGCTTATTAATTACACTTTACCGTTTTTCTTTAAGTTTTCATCAATAGGAGCTTAGTTATCAAGCAAAGTTTTCCATCGCGGTTTTTAACCAAAGAAAAGAACAAAGGAGGTTCTCAAGTTGACGCTTATTTGTTGTTGAAACTTTAGTATGCAGAAAGACTGAAGATTTAAGAAATTAAGATAGTACGGGTATAAGTTACTTGGTTAATTATAATATAAGAGTTTCACTGATAGCAAAATTTAAACAATTAACTATGAGGTAACCGAATCTCATCGTTGAGTAAGCTTCGAGACTACACAACTACGTGATATACTTAAGTAATTATGCATAACTTTTAACTTTAAGAAAGGTTAAAGTCTTACAGTATACTTAGGTCGCCGCTAAGATATTAAGACGGATTAAAGCGGTCCCTTATTTACAGTCAACTTTATAGTTACGTAAACAATTTTACGAACATTAAATATAGGTATAACAATACTAACTTTTACCCGCGCGGCATCGCACGCGTTGAATTCGGAGTAAAACTCCTTTCCCTGTACTTTGATATTATACATGTAAACCTTCTCTTGAATCACTCTATCTATTAAAAGAACCGCATCCTAATCCGTTGTGTAGTTTTAAAGATTTAAGCATACGTAGGGACAGAGAAAGCGGCTTTGTATGGATGTATGGATTTATGGATGTTTGTTGCTCTTTCAATTAAAAATGTACTGGACGGGGTGTAAAATAACTGCTTCCGAAAACAAAAACTGGGCATTGCTGGAGGGGAACTAGTTACGTTTTGAGTAAAAAAAAATTTTTATGTTAAAAAAAAATTTTTTTTAACGTAATTTTCCTAAATTGGCATTAATACTGTCAAATTTTGCGATGATTTCTAATTAAATAGGGTTTTAATTTAATTTGCAATGTAAATAATCGCACCTGAACCGACAGTTAATGTGTGAGCGATGATTTCAAGCGGCGAATATGACTTTTCAATTCTTAATAACTTTCTTAAATTCAGTTTTCTGGGTATGTTGTTAGTGAATTTAGTTAATATTGAGGCTCAAAAATACGTGGTTTCAGGCTACGGAAGTGGTCTTTTTACACTCGTTATAGGTTACACATCAGAATAGCACACAGGGTACTTTTTACCGCGGGAAAACTTCTCATTCCCACGGAAAACTGAAATCCACGCGAACGGAGTCGCGGGCGGCCACTATGTTATGAACGTGAAGGTTTGTGTGTATGTATGAATGTATGAATGGATGTTTGTTACTTTTTCACGTTAAAACTACTGGACGGGTTTACAGTACTTTAGGTAAAACATCAGAATAACACAAAGGGTACTTTTTACTGCGGGAAACCGACTTCCACGCAAACGGAGTCGCGGGCGGCCACTAGTATGTTTATAATTACGCATTGACTCGATTTAAAACAGCGTAGCGGATGTGGCTTCCTTGATTATGTCCTGCTACAATTGGGTCTTATCACTGACAATGCTTGTTCATTGAATTTACTGATAACCTTGGTAGTAAAATAAAGCGATATTTCATTTATTTAATTTACAGTTTCGCGTTTTTATGGAAACTGAATGTTAACTTTACTATGTAGTTTTATGCTATAGCGACCAGTCCGAGAGCCTCACATTCTGTTTTGAGTAATCGATCAAGAATTTCTCGATCATAACTTTCATAATCCAATGGCCTCTTTAAAAAACATTTACTTAATTTGCTACTTAACTCATATTTATTACCAGAGTCCGAAAAAAAATCTAAACCTTTTTTTACTCCGTTATTCCAAGTGTAAAAAGGCGTCATTACTACTTGTTTTATGAGTAAGGTATTATTTCTTTCTTGATCTCTTCTTTGTTTTCCATCTCTTTCTCACTCTATCTATTTTATTTTTCTAGCTTAATTATTGAGGGGCTAGCCAAAGAAGTAAAAACATTTTTTTATTATATTTTGAGTTTTTGATTAATTTGAATATTAGGGTGCAAAGCTATGTATTAGGTATAAATACCTACTTATAGGAACAGAGCTGCAAGGACAGAACTTTTAACGATCATTAGTAACATTTGATTTGGATTGCCTCCGCCAAATCGAATACCAATTGATTGAATATCAAATGGTCAAACACTTCATCGAAAATTCAAAATACCGAACGTGCAAAATATCGAATTCGCATATGGTCGAACTTTGGAGTGGTAGAATCTAGCTTTAGGCTCTGTTTACAGCGATTAATGGGCTGATTCGACCGGTGAAATACCACCGTCGTCGTCGCACAGAAAACCGACGTGAAGTAGGGACGATGTTCCTGCGTTTCGTTCGGTGAGTGCGATATCCGATGCCCAATTTTCTCATAGGCCAGTAACGCACCCTCAATACATTTGTGATTGTGGGTGTATATGGGCGGCGGTGATCACATACCTACACGTGACCCGCTCGCTCGTATGCTAGCTTCCATCATAAAAAATAAAATTAAAAAAAACGTACAAAACCTCGAAAACTCATAAAATCAACCCTTTAAATACATCAAATGGTAAAAATTAATTCGTTTACGACTTACGCTTTCGTCGAATCCATAAAAGTGGAGAAACTTTACGAGAACTTCATTGTCTATAACAAACTCAGTTTGGAAATTTGATAAAAAAAACTATTTTAAACAAAACTTAATTCATTAGAATAGAATACCCATGGGGTGGTTTTTGAATTCAGAGTAATCGGCGTCAGTTCGTCAAGGGATGTTGTAACGAGTGCACGTCCCTTTATTTCAACACTCTACGAATGCGAAACAAAGTTTAAAGTGTTGAAAAGTAACTTTTGATAATTCTGGAACTACTCTATGTATGGGAAAGTGTGTTAAAAATTGTTCGAAATCGTGAAGTATTAGTGACAAAAGAAAAATGATTCTGTTTTTAATGTGTGTTTTGTTTTTTGCAAGTAAGTCCACTAATAAATAATTACAACAATATCTAGTCGGATCAGTTATTTTAAACTGATAAAACTCTTTCAGAAAAAAAACAGAATTGTGATAAATCCCCCTAGCTCACTACTGTTTTTTTTTATTTAATACGGTACTTATACCTACATAACGCTTTGTTTTTTTATTCTGAAACAAAATGTGGTGCCGAATTTTAATTGTATTTTTTTATGAAACAACCATCTTAAACGAATACAAACCATCATTTCCCTTGTCTTATTTAATTAAATAATCTAACAATAGGTGCTTCACCGTCCCAAGTTATTAACAACCGAGGAGGCTCTAGAGGAAAGCCTTGTTGCGAATTAACCTCATTTGTCATTTCCGCTTTGCTGAATTTCACACATTTTCAACCACTTTTCAGTTGGCAGGTGGAGTACCCGTTGAAATGGGTCCTCTTGATATTATTATGAATCCTTTTCTGAATATAAAATTTTCGAGGAATTCTTTCGAAATGTTTTTTATAAAACTATTATTCTAAAGCAACTACAAGGGTTTATATCTACTTATAGTAAAATTATGTTTAAAAGAACTATTATCAAAGGAAACTGAATTTGAAACAAGTGAATGAATGTGACCTAGTCAGGAAAGTCGAATAGGTATTTAATTAAACTGACTATAATAGTATATTATTAATAAAAGTTTTATAAAAATTCATTGTGATGCTCATACATTCAGATTCATACTCGGCTGCCGGTATAGCCTTTAAATCCGTCAGCCTTTACAACCATTAGGCCTGTCTCTATTTATATGTAAACAAAAGAGTTTTGGTCATCTGTCTAACTGCTACTGTTAAGTTAAATGTAGAAATGAAATCTTGTCAAAAACATACCTAAATGTAAAATGAGAGCCAAGTCCAATATAATGTTCACAACAAAAGAAGTGAGATCTAAATGGGTGCCAAGTTCAATGGCCAGTAAAGAAATTAATTTATACCAACATAAAATATTTTAAAACAACTTAATTATAATTTATTCTTATAACTTAGGATAATTTATGAAGCTTAAGGTCTGACTTGGCTAGTTTGTATCACTACATTGTATAAAAACAAAGTCACTTTTCGCCATGTGTGTCTTAATGCTTAGATCTATGAAATTACTATTAAAATTCTATAACATATTTTGATGTTTTTTTTACTTGATATAGTGATTCAAGAGGAAATTATATGAATAACTAGCTGTTGCCCGCGACTTCGTCCGCCTATGTCCTTCTTCACGGTTCAGTGGTTTTGATGTAACAGACAGATTAACTTTCGATTTTCGTAGGGAAATATTATATGTCAATCTACAATACCGTTGTAAAATATCGCAATACGGAACCGCACAATATAATTGTTTATAGCTGTGCCCGCGACTCCGTCTGCGTGTAACTCCTTGTGTGTTATTAAGTTAAGGTATTGGTAATATTGTTTAGGTCACGTTCACATGAGGATTAAGTACCTACCTTTAGAACGAAAATACTTCAGCGCAAAGCTTCCGGGTAAACTATGTTGAAAGTTAACTGTTTACCCGGGAAGGAGAACAACTGACTGACCATGCGAGAAACAACTGACACCGAGATCTACTTTAGCAGCAAGAAAAGTCAGCTCTGAGCCTTATCTTACAGGGAATTGCTTTCTTTTAAATTGGAATGGAAAATTATTTGTTAATATGGGAATTCCGGGAATAAAGACGGTTTCTCCTGCACCGCAACCTGTTAAAATTTGAGCCTCGATTATATTTTATTGCAACTGGGTTACTTGGCAAAGTTTTGGTGGTCTAAAATTTTGGAGCAGAAAAATCGGAATGCCAACTTTTTTAACAAATTTCATGAGAAGGAAGTCCGGGCCTATTTAAAGAATTTAAAAAGTCTATCGGGTAATTAGTGGCTTCTTTGTCATCGACCATTCTATTGAATGACCTAAAAACTATGCTTTCCCCCTGTATATTCGACATCACTTTGTTATTAATCTCAAATGCCTGGTCACTGCAGGGAGTTAAAATGGATCTTTCGCATAGCCAAGAATTGTCCCTATTTAATATATTTGTTACGTCACTGTAAACTATGAGTCAACCATAAAAGATAGGCATATGCTGTCGTGGGATATTTTTTATATAACATAAAAGAGAACATTTCCGCCATACATGATTTTTGTGTAGCTTTAACCATTAAGGTTGCACACGCGACGGAAGCTTAAAAAGTGGAGTAACTTCTCCCGTTTTCCCAACATTTCCCTTCGCTGCTCTGCTCCTATTGATTGAAGCGTGATGAAACTTATACTACAACCAGCTGTGGAGTATGAAAAATATTTGTACCAAGTTTTTTTTGATATCCGTCGAATAGTTTTGGTTTCCATAACGGTTATACAGACAGACAGACAGAGAGACAGACAAACATTTTACTGATTGCATTTTTGGCATCAGTATCGATCCCTTATAACCCCCTGATAGTAAATGTTGGAAATATATTTCATTTACAGAATTGACATCCCTACAGATTTATTATGAGTATAGATTGTTAAAGAAATAATAAAAAATTGGAAGTGTTAGTTTTGATTCAGGTCAGTCAGTATGAATTAATGCGATTTTTGGATGTTATTAACTCAATAACTCTTTAAAGTAGGGAAATGAAATTTAGAGCATATATTTATCTCGCCAATCTTAATGTATTGGCCAAATTTAACATCTTTTTGTCCTATAGTTTTAAAGTAATGAGCGGGACAAAAGTGACTTCAAATATGCTTCAAATGGTTCGGTTATATATGTTACGGCTAATACCCGAAGTGCGGCTACACCTAGTTTTAGCCGGTTAGAATATCAATAGGTTAGGTTAGTTAGGTTACTTTTTTGATACCACCCAGAAAAAGGACGTCGACTCATGATTGAAGCAAGTTTTTATATACATAGGTATAATTTATTTTTTACAGTTTTCCATTTTAAAAACACTTCTAACCAGCTAAAACTAGGCGTAGCAGCACTTCGGGTATTAGCCGTAACATATACCTACACTACACATGGCGCGCTGTCAGCTTGCACCTACTTGAATTGTCTGCCGCGTGCTGTGGCCGCGTGTCTAGATAATAACTCACAAACAATTTGATAAACTTTAAAATACAACTACTTATGACGAGATTTAGACTAAACCGTTCTTCTGTCAAAAAATGGTATTTAAGCTAATTTACATTTCGTAAAGAAGTAGGTACAGACAACCTAAAAAAAGGTATAGAAATTTTGTAAACGAGTTAAATCCGCCAATTACCCTCGTGAAAAAGACATTTCGGTAACAAAACCTGACTTGGAAATGTCCCAGCCTCAGATTACATTAGCATTTCAAAGTTAGAGGTTTAGGGACGGCTCATCGGGACGCATTCACATTTTATTAATCTAGTTAGTAACCACACCAAGTTTGGGGACGAAACTTTGTAATATTGTTCGGTTATATGATAGTGGATTTTTTTTTAATAAGTTAACTTGAGTCATCAAAACAGCTTACGTAGAATAGGGATTGTATACTTAATATCTAGGATGTTTTAACAAGTCATTTTAATTATCTACCTATCTGATTTACAACAAACAACACAGATAAAAGTGTTAAGATTCTTAACAGTAAAGTTGCTAAATCGATGTCTAGTGTATTTTTTTTAAATAAAGATGTCGGTGCCAATGTCCAGCCTATTTCTAGAGCTAATCAATTTTACCGGTTACCGGATTGAAGGGCAGTTTAAAGTGCAGACAGATGTCTGTAGGTATTGGTATTGACCATAATGTATTAAAAATCAGATATGCTATAGTTATTGTAGTGGGTGGTTAATTCATAAAGGTTTCATAAATCATATTTTATTTCCTTTTGTAAAATCAATATTATGGTCATTTTGAAATAAGCATGAATTTGTAAAAGTACCTATTAAATTTTTGGAGTTTTACAATTTTTACAATTTTTTTCAGCAACAAACAACACTATAAGCATGGAATTTAAATATAAATTTATAATAATTCAAGAAAAAAAGTTAATAATCCTCATCTTATTGGTTTTGCTTTTTATGTGTTTTATAATCTTATTTTATTGTTTTTTTTTAGGTATGCAATGGGGAAATATAAATGAGACCATGATTATTGAAAAAACCTACTAATAGCTTTATAGAAAACTTTGTGATTATTTAGTACCTAAGTAAATGATGAAAAATAAGGAAAAATGCTAATTTACTACTTTTATTTATTTATTGTGGGTTCATATATTTTCTAGTTTTATTTTTTGTCGAAGACCCTAATTACCGAGTGGGCCTCTCATATTTAAAGCCTAATCTAAATTTTAGCATCTACAAAAATCATAGATAAGTCAAAAGTATATTGGTATCTTGTTAACCGTTAAAATAAAGTTCGATCTATTTGACGTGGGTAGGTATTTCAATTTAAATTTAAATCGAAAGGTAAATCATGAATGTAAATATTAATAGAGATATTTATCTAATAGTGAACTTTAAGTCTAATCGAAAGATTATTGAACCACCTGCTGAGAATCCATTTCATCGATTAACAGAACGTACCTGCCTAGTTTCAGTGAAATTATTTTGTTAACACTATCAAAATTGTCATTCAATGGAAATATTTTGTATAGCATTCCATTCATTTTTAAAATGTTTTAACCGAATTCGCTTTACCAATAGTTAGTATAATACCAAACGCAAAAAAGTTCGCATTCTTTCGAGCTCATCGCGTTTACTTTGACAAGTGCCAATCAATCGATGTGGCGTGGTTTATTTACGTTTGGCTTCATGCCACTATTACATTTTGAAATTCGGTAAGAATGTTAAGGCACTTGATAGGCGTTTATTAGGAACATTGAGCCTATATACGTCAACCACCCCGGATGACCGGGAGGTAAAATGTGACGTAAGGCATTTAATAGTAGGTATCTATTGAAAAATAACTTTCCACAAGCAAGTCGAACTCGCCTACAAAGGGGTTTCGTGCCATTATCTTAAAAAAATTGTAGACGGATAGACAGCGTAGTCTTAATGGCAGAGCCCCGATTTTACCCTTTCGGTACCTACGGAATCACAAAAAGGTTTATGCTTCAAGGTGCACTACTCGAGTTCTCGCGGTTTGCGGTTTATAACTAATCAAGACATTTTTATGTAGTGAATAGACTTTGCTTTTTGGGGACTTATATTCATTATAGATTAAAAACACACAAACTCTATTTCTTCCGGCTAGCAATACGTTTTCAATAGAGGTACATGAAATCTCTCTCTAATTAAATTTGGTTGAACGTAATACGATTTCGTTGAATTGCTTTTGGTGCTTACCTTGGGGACACGTGTATCTTACTTAAAAATGAAAAAAAAAATTAAACTGTTTACAGATAAATATTCAAAGTCTAAGCATACCATTTCAGAAGCTTAAAACTTTATTTAATTGAGCCTAAATAAGAACTAAACTCACCAACAAAATACCTAAAAATCACAACAAAAAATATTTAAAAGTATGTTTGCCGCTTAAGTTCAGCGCCCGGACATCAGTTCATGGAGCAGGGGTGATTATTTACATTACAAATTAAATTAATTTTCAGATTAAAGAAAAACGTTCTTCTAAAGACATGTTCAGATTTCGGGATTATTTCAAACCAAATAGTGTTTTTACTATGTACTATCGCCCCTGCTTCATCAGCTGTTGTGCGAACGTGGACCTCAAGCGACGGGCATTATTTTAATCATATATAAAAACTTTTAATTAAGTTTTCCGGGTATTTTGTTAGTGAATTTTATTACTATTCCGTTTAAAAAGGCTTCAGAAAGGTTCCATTAACACTTTGTATCTAAGAAACTACTTATTTATCAACCTACCTTTTTCCTCACAGGTGGTAGTAATTCACAAATGGGTGAGGTTGAGAAATGTGATTCCGCGGAGCTGAAGATGTGTGTGGAGCTGATTCCGCCCACGCCGGTCGGATTGCCGAGGAACAAGGCAGAATTAGACGCACATTGCCAGTAAGTATCTCTTTCTTGGAACCTAGAATAAGCAGTTATTTGCAGCACAATGGAGTAAAATGACCGAGGGTGCCCACTTTACGTAACTAACGTAATTTTTTCATTTCACCATCAATACGAATATTCGGATGCTAAAAACGTCCTTCAAATTTGTAAGCACTTAAGGAAAGGTTTCAAAAAGGTGTATTTAAGAAATTGGTTAGGTCAAAAGCACTTCTTAGGACTAGTTAGTTGAAATCGTTATAGGTATCAAAACCTACCTACCTAGATCTAAGTGGGTTCTTATTTATGTTTGTCGTACTGAGAAAATTCCCGCAAAAATTTATCATATTGTTCAAAGGAACATCTAGAATATTCTGTCGTGTTGTATCAGATCGACAAACGTAGGTACATATCAGTAGTAGTTCGTTCGTTCGTAGTGAAGTGTAGCAGTTCGTTGAAAGCAATTGAACTGAAACCTTAATTACCATAATCTTGGGAAATAAAATACAAAAGGACCTACCTACATATTCAAAAGGGATATTCATCAGATCACAGTTACAAATTAACTCATAACACTATAGAGATAGAAAGATTGAGCAGCTTTAATATTTAAAAGATAAAATGAATATTCTAAGCAAATTGATCATTTTATTAGGCTTTCAATTAGCGTATCTACAAAGGTTGACTTAGCAGACGTAGCCCCGTTTTTGAATATGATCAGGGTCCATTAAATATTCATGAAGGTACTTTCTGTTCATATTTTACAAAGGTTACAAGATTTCTTAGTTACTAAGATACCCTCAAAGTTACAAGGTAGCGTCTTTAAGGTAACGTTTCCGTTTTACGTAAGGTTTCTTGTTTGTGTTGATATTGATATTGTTAAGAAGCCTTCATATATCCGACCCGAGCAGATGCCTCTTAATATAATGCACCTCCGGTGCGACACTGTCACTTTTCAGGAGAAGCATTTAAAGTTTTCACATCGTAAAAAAAAAAAATATTTAAAAATTAAGATAAGGTAAATGGCTTATACAAAAACTACGTCCCTTGACTTGCTTTTGAAATGATAATGGCCGTTTAATATTGCAAAAAATCTAGTAAAATATTGGTTTGAACATTTCAATCCCCTCAGTAGTGACTGTACCTGTATCTTAAGATGCCTAAAAATGGATTGAGATCGTATATTGGGCTCCGCCGTATGTCACAATTGCTCCAGAATCTAAAAAGAATCATGTCACAATTGCCTTTATGACGATGTAGCTCCAAGATGCACACAATACCGGGGGGGGGGGGGGGGGGGGGGGCGCGCACAACTGACCAATGAAACGATAATAATGCTCCCGGCGTTGCCGTGATTCACGCCAAAACCACAACGACACTCCGCTCTCAGACGAAAACTAGGTGAACTACATAAATGACATTATCACTCCAAGTGAAGGGGTACTTTAGGATCATAAATCCTTATTTATCTCATTTTGCCAATTTTTGCATAAGTGACAGTGTCGCACCGGAGGTGCGATAACTACAACTACGGTTCAGATAGTGCGACCGTTAGATAATGATTATGTTATTAAATTATAAAGAAACAAATGTTTTTTTTACGAAAAACACAACTACTTATAAATACGGTAATCTATTGAAATCTCGAATTTCTGTTACCCGAATTTTAAAACCCAGAAAACGGTTGGTAGAACTTGTATGGGAAGGGTACTAGGGTACCCAGTTACACTCAGACTCTGGCCCGACCCGGGGATTGAACCCGGAACCATCCGCTTAACAGTCCGGTATATATATCGTCTGTAGTGCAGCGGTATATAATATGTGTTTGTTTTGTCGGTAGGCTGACGCTATCTATGTTGAGTACCTACTTCCTTTTTCATGGATTTCTTTGGTTATTTCTGATTACTTTGGTCTCATCTATTATTCTATATCTATACTAATATAATAAAGCTGAAGAGTTTGTTTGTTTGTTTGAACGCTCTAATCTCAGGAACTACTGGTTCGAATTTAAAAATTATTTTTGTGTTGAATAGACCATTTTTCGAGGCAGGCTTTAGGCTATATAACATCACTATTAAGAGCGAAGAAATAATGGAAAATGTGAAAAAAAACGGGGAAAATTATTCATCCTTGAGGGCTTCCTTTGCGTGCGCTGCGAAAATGGTTCAAGATAGGTAACAAAAGTATATGTATATGTTACCGGCAATCTGTATAATTCAGGTATTCTATACAATACCTAGGCAATGTATAGAATAGGGGAGCGAGGGGCTTGTTGTAACAGTTTTCATTAAAACTAATATATCTTGAGATCTATTGATTCAATTTCTACTAAATAAAGATGGATGGATACTGTAACTCTTCCTCTACCAAATCAAGTAAAAATATTATCAAAACTATTGGTCATTATTTAACAATCAATTATTTTCTAGAAGAAGTGCGGTGTTACAACTTACCTCGTGCTTGGGGCAAGTTGTAACGTCTACCGGGGCAAGTAGTAACGACAATAAAAACGACATTAATACCGCTAATCATTTATTCTTTGTTAATTTTTAACAAAATTGACATCTTTCTAAAGTAAGTATTATGTAATTCTTATCAAAAATCAACTCAAATACACTTTTTTGTAATCAACTCTTAATAATTAAGTTATTAACAGTTTTATTTAGTTAAACACTACTTATAATCATAATGGAACTTTTAAATCACAGTATGCAATAAAATTATTTATTTCTAATACACTCTATCCAATCTTCTTTCTTTGTATCTGTGTAAACTTCACCACATACCTGTCTGGTATGTTGTAACATGTTACAACAAGCCCCGGAATTTTGTTACAACTAACCCCATGGTATGATTTTTAACATTTATAAAGATAACTATTTGAACAATTAAGCAATCATAAAAACTGTTACACATTATTAGAGATAGAAAAATTTGAATGGAAATAAGATATATAAAATTTGAAATTAGGCGATATTAAAAACGCAAACCGAAATTTTACGACAATACAATTTTATATTACCTGGCAGAAATGAAGCGCATGCACAGTTTCGCTCACTTCGCTAACTGGCCGAACACTGGCTATGGCAATATGATGCAGTACGGTTTATGGGTTACATCGAGTCAAAGATGTAGGTAAGCTAATAGTGATTAAGATCCTGGTGAAAAGAGCCTGTTACTACTTACCCCTGTTACAACAAGCCCCTCGCTCCCCTACCTTGGGCGTCCAGGCAATGTATAAAATAAATAGACCTTGGTCTATATTTGTCAATGATAACCCATAATATGCTCATAATAATTATGAAGCAGGTTGTATAATTAAAATTAACTGAATTAAAACAATGCACCAATGAAAGTGTAAAAAATTTTGACGATTTGACAAATCCTTGTCCTGTCCCCGTAGTTTGAAGAGTCACAATTAAAATAATAGGTACGACGACGAGCAAAGCGAGGAGGAGTGTGAGGTTGAATGGTGACTATACAATACTACCACAACCCTGATACTTTTTACTAAAAATTACCAACTACTTCCAAAAAAATTTTTTGAAGGAAAAAATATGAGTCGAAAAATTCCTAAGTAATGATACTATGATTTAAAAAGTTATGGCAACTGACTATTTTGAATTCCGTTGGTAGGACAAAAATAAATGAAGAAAAAAAGTACGAGAATTTTTTTTAACAGTGATTGTTATGAACACAAATCAGTAGTTGAAAAAAAAAAAAAACCGGCCAAGTGCGAGTCGGACTCGCGCACCGAGGGTTCCGTACAAACCTGCAAAAACTACTTAAAATTTTAAGCTTTTCGGAATTTTTCTGTTACCTGTGCTGTAAGCTATTGCTTCTTACCAAATTTCGAGATTATATGTTAACGGGAAGTGGTCTTTAGGTTTTAATTCCCGTGCGTGTAGTTGCGAGTTTCAAAATATGCGGTATCAATGGTTGTACTTTTGCGTTTTGCGTTTTTGCGTTGACTTAGTTTTTTTTTTTTTTTCACGGGTTAAAGGCAATTAGATCTAAGTATTTGATATGATTTTCAACTTGATAGCTCTACGCGTTCATGAGGAAAAAAGTAATAAGTTTATATTTATTAAAAAATATATATTTTGTAATGTAACTAAAAATTTAAGGTTTTCGGAATTTTTCCTTTATGTGTGCTATAAAACGTTGCTTCATGCCAAATTTCAAGATTCTAGGTCGACTGGAAGTACCCTTTAGGTTTTGATTCCCTTGCGAGTACTTGCGAGTTTCAAAATATGCAGCTTAAATTGCTGTTTCTTTTGATTGCGTTGACATAGAAGTTTGATTTTGTTACAGCTTAAAGGTATTATAGACCTGAGTATTTGGTATGAATTTCAATTTAATACCTCTACGCGTTCATGAGGAAAAAAGTAATAAGTTTATATTTATTAAAAAATATATATTTTGTAATGTAACTAAAAATTTAAAGTTTTCGGAATTTTTCCTTTATGTGTGCTATAAAACGTTGCTTCATGCCAAATTTCAAGATTCTAGGTCGACTGGAAGTACCCTTTAGGTTTTGATTCCCTTGCGAGTACTTGCGAGTTTCAAAATATGCAGCTTAAATTGCTGTTTCTTTTGATTGCGTTGACATAGAAGTTTGATTTTGTTACAGCTTAAAGGTATTATAGACCTGAGTATTTGGTATGAATTTCAATTTAATACCTCTACGCGTTTATGAGGAAATGGGTAGTAAGGTTAAAATTATTAAAAAAAAAATATTATGTGATGTAACTAAAAATTTATGGTTTTCGTAATTTTTCCTTTATCTATGCTATAAGAAGTTGCTTCGTACCAAATTTCAAGATTCTGAGTTCACGGGAAGCACCCTGTAGGTTTTGATTCCCTTGCAAGTGTCGAAAATTTGCAGCATAAACGGCTGTATCTTTTGATTGCGTTGGCTTAGAAGTTTGATTTTTTCACAGCTTCAAGGGACAGTAGACCTGAGTAATTGATATAAATTTCAGCTTCATACCTCCACGCGTTCCTGAGAAAAAGGGTCTTGACAGACGGACGGACGGACAACAAAGTGATCCTATAAGGGTTCCGTTTTTTTTCCTTTTGAGGTACGGAACCCTAAAAAGAAAAAAGACTTATAAAAGTGGAATATAGACCATAATAAAGTTCCTCACTGACGTTTTTCATTATAATCTTACCTGCATTACATACATTACCGGACGTGCATTCGGTATTGTATAGAATACCTAGGCAAAGTATAAAATAAATTATATTTCATACATTACCGGCACGTTTTAGGTATTCTATACATTACCTAGGTATTGTATAGAATACCGGATTATAGACATTGCCGGTAACACGGAAAACTTCGCATTCCCACGGGAAACCGACTTCTACGAGAACGGAATCGCGAGCAGCCACTAGTTATTTATATTCAATCTATATACTTAGTTTGTTCAGCGCCATCTAGCAAATTTATATGAACTATATATTTTGTTTTTTTTTTGAAAACCGCTCATTGATGTATGATAAACACTTTTTGGACAATCGACGCTATGCGAAGAGGTGCTTCCCTATTTTTAATGCAGAATGGAAATTGATGTCGGCAATGATTTATCTGTGAAAGCGTAATGTGGGTAAATTTAGGTAATAATAACAGGGTTTTAAGAGTTGATGACACTGTTCGAATTAAAGTTCGTAATTTAACAAATAACGTTAGCAATAAGACATTTCATTCCGTATTTTAAGACTCTTCAAGTCAACAAGTCGAAAGCGGGAATTCGTTCTCTATTCTAAGAATAAGATAATGCTGAGAGTTCCTTAAGAGAAAAGAAATAAAAATTATGGGAAAATACTGCTACCTTACTGAGACATATTCGATTTTGTAACATTTCATGCCTAACCTACTCAATAGTAGCTACAGCAATACAATAAAATTTTGATGATATGATTTTATATGACAAGCAGTGTCTCGCTTGAGCTACGTTTAGAAGAAATTTTGGACAAACGACAACAAAAAATTTACTTACAGAACCAAATTTATCTATCCATCATAGAATTGATCTTAAATGGCTTTGGGACATCATCCACAAGTGTTCTCAGCAAAACATTATAAATACCTATTATTAAAAACATATTGGTTTACAGGGCATATCAGACAGGTATGACATGTATGGACACTTGGATTCGACGCTGCCTGCCAACAGATGGACAGAAACTTGTTCAGCAACAAATTGGAGGCGCTCGCGCACTGATGCGCTACCTGTGCACAAACGACACTGCGCTTAGAAGAGGTAACTTTTTATTTTTCAGAATACGGAAATAGTATTAGGAATAAATGTGGGCAAAATTGTTAAAACTAAGAATAATCGCTTGAATTGCTATTTACCATAAATAAAATAGTATCTACATCAGACTTAAAATAGATTCTGTCGTAAAACGTTTTTAAAATCCATACCATGTTGGTAACCATGTCAGAAAACAGAACCGTAACAAATTAGTCACTATCGTCTGACCTAAATAACTATAAAACGACTCATCGCAGAAACATGGATTCTGTGCCATTATTTAGTGTATATGTTACGGCTAATACCCGAAGTGCGGCTACACCTAGTTTTAGCCGGTTAGAAGTGTTTTTAATATGGGAAACTGTAACAAAAATTTATACCTATGTATATAAAAACTGGCTTCAATCATGAGTCGACGGATTCCCGCTACGCGGAACTCCTTTTTCTGGGTAATATCAAAAAAGTAACCTAACTAACCTAACCTATTGATGTTCTAACCGGCTAAAACTAGGTGTAGCCGCACTTCGGGTATTAGCCGTAACATATATATTTCATTCGCTTTAATCAAAATATTTAGAACGAAGTGCATCAGGTTTTCTTTCAAATTAGAACACTAAAAACGGCTCGCCGATTTAGACGTTTTACGTGTGTAGCGATACAATTCAGACACACTCGATTTGTTTTTGATTGTCTTCTATTCCTAAGAGTTCCTGAAGGAGCCAGCCTGCTGGGCGCGCGTGTCCCCCGAGTGGAGCGCGTGCGCAGACGAGCTGCAGCTCGCCGTCAGGGACATCACGGAGCGCTCCCAGCACCTCACGTACTTCAATAGGAACGCAGAGCTTTGCTGGTAAGAAGACATTGCCTTTTATTTTTGTATTATAAATGTTTATTGTATCTCCATTTTATTTGTTTATGCATGAAAAAATATTAAATTTTAGTTGTCCTTTTTGTTGTTGTAGCCAGAACTTATCAACTTATTAACATAGGATTGCCAAAATAAATGTCAAGAAGTAAGAATTACGGGTAATAAATATGGATATCTTAGAGCATTTAACCAAAGGAGATGGCATAGCAGGCCTTTCCCCTCAGGCAAAATCTTGGTCATAGCGATGGTCATAGTCGTGAACAAAAGTACCACGCACGGTACTTTATCATTCTGTGTCGCTCTGTCATGTGTTTATGCGTCCCACAAAATGGTGATTTGTTCGGTTTTATTGTGTAAACGACGTTCAGAAACTTCGAACTTACGTTTACATGGGATTTCATACCACCTGTTAGTATTTTTGGCAATTTACTACACTATTTATTGATATTTTCGAATTTTAACCTTGATCGTAACGACACTTTAAACAATAGCAAATGTAAACAACGAATACCATATTAGGGAGACAAGCTGTCAACGCTGTCAAAGCTGACAACCACTGTGATGAGATTTCTTTTTTATTTTTTTAATGTCGTTTTTACAAAAAAAATCTCAAAATCGAGAATTTTCTTAGGAAAATCTTAAAAATCGAATAAATTATACAACTTGAACCAAAATGCAATTTAATAAGTAGAAGTAAATAGCTAATAGCCTCACCTATCCGCCATTTTCATTTGGCTACTCACCCACCAAACACCTACGCTACGACTTGCTAAGACGTCTGCCACATTTATAATAGTCTCATACATTTTAAAAATCTATGATGTTTTTGAAAACTCCGCTATCATAATTGTTATCTACTGTTTAACTCATTAATCAAACAATCATTCAGAACTACATGGTTATTTCTAAATGATTGTATTCTGCTGAAATTCTACAAAAATAAAACGTTTTATTTTAAATGATATTACCCACTCATCTTATTTATTCCTTAGTATATTTTTTTTTGTTAGATAAACCAACAAGTGTTTTAACTAAACACTTACAAATTTACAATTGTAGAAGTATTAAGTTAAGAAGAAAAGTTAAATTTAATAATTCAATTGAACTAAAAAACTTTATTCGTTCAATAAAAATACCCATTCATTCTTATATTGTCACATCCCTTCCTCGTCCCCTGTTAAAAGTGCCTGAAAAATATGTTCCTGCTAAAATGCTTTTGTCATCTCCTTTGGTTAAATGCTCTAAGATGGATATAGAACCTGGGTCCAAACCTAGCAAGGAGAACAATCAAAAAATAATCTTTGAAGGAAATATATGACTGCATTACGTCAATTCAAAATACTTATCGGTATATTGACTTCTTCTTTCAAAACTGGGTCGATTTTATTTTATTTCCAACCTATTTAATACATATTTTTTTTGGTTTCATACATACATAATTACAAAACCTTTGAAAATAAATTTTCCTGCTGTTACCTAAGAACAAATATTGAATTTGCAACACAAATGAAATTTCTCCAAAAAGTCCAATATTAATTTACCCTTAACTTTTTCATTCTTCATTCTTTGCCAAAAGGCAGTCGACATTATTTGTTCACTGTTGGATTTAATTTGAGTTGAATATAATATGAGCTGAATATATTAGTATATCATACTATAGTAATATTATAAACGTGAAAGTTTGTGAGTATGTTTGGGTGTATGGATGTTTGTTTCTGTTTCACGTAAAAAATTACTGGACGGATCTTGATGAAACTTTACAGTAATATAGGTTGTGATATACAGAATAGATAATAGGGTACTTTTTACCGCGGGAAAACTTCTCATTCCCGCGGGAATCCGACTTCCACGCGAACGGAGTCGCGGGCGGCTAGTTTTTAATAAAGTTCTAAAATACATAAAAAAACACTTTTTTTTTCTAATCCCTAATTATAGAGGGGAGATTTTTTTTATCCCTAGGGCTTCTTTTAGGGCTTGAGAGTTATTGTGAAGGCTGTCTAATATATTTTGTTATGAAAATGTTGTTTACAATTATTGTTCCGTAACAAACAAGCACTTATCCCTTTTAATGGAAAGATAAGCATTGTAGATGCCTGTTGAATAGATATAAAGGAAGGTAAGAACGGTGTAATAACCAACTACCTACGCAATACTTTCGTAATTGCAAAAAATATGCCTTATGCCATAATGGTGAACACCTACTGAATTACTTCAATCTTCATAATTGTCTGATGAGTGGGTAGGTTTCGGTTTTGATTCCTGGTAGCAATCAATTTAGAATTAGGTACAAATAGAAAATGGAATTTACTGTAGTCGGCTCTTTAATATTCGTAATTGTTTGGGAATCAATAAGTATTTTTATTCATTTGGTTTCCACCATAGTATTTATTTTTATATATTTTTAAGAGTCACAGGTTCCTATGTTACCGCCTTTTTTATTCCTCTGCCTACTACACCTACACCTTCTACCCCTGTATTATTTATGTGGAGTTTTAATTCAAAAGCTTTTCGTATACTGAACTTGTTAGCTTTTAAATTTTGTATCTAACTTTATCTTGGTCCGTTTCCGTAGTGCGCGCGAGGAGTTCATGTACTGCGTGGGCGACGCCGGGCGCGGCTGCAGCAGCGCGGCCGGCACGCTGCTCCGGCGCATGGCGTGGGTGCTGGCGCAGGACGTCGCCGCATGCGCACCTCGAGCCCGGTGCAGTGCCCCGCCCCCTCCAACACAAACCAGCTTAACAGCATTACTAACGCCGTTGGTGTGGCCGATATTATACCTGCGAAAGCATTAAATCCTTGCATCTTTAAAGATTTTGGAAGCCTGGGAACATCTGGAATTTTCCTGTAATTCCTTTTTTTGGACTTTGTCTTAGGCGAAATTGGAATAACAGTGGAGTTTGAGACAGAAGTAAAGACTAATGTGCGTTAGCGAAGTGAGAAAATAATAAGTTATTTCGTATAGAATTTAAATTGAGCGTGATAAACAATGGAAACAAAAATGTTTAAGGCCTTCAGGTTTTAAAAGCAAAAGTGTTGTTGATATCCCAGGTAGAACGATTAGTACGTAATAATTCTTGTTCACGTCTTCATGCTACCAACTTACGTCGTAGCGTTCCAACCATTAACCGCAAACCGCAAAGCGCAGTAGATCTAACTAGTTAAGAAAAACGAAAAACGCATTACTGATTTATATTGAAAGTTCAAGGGAATGAATCTGGCACAAAACTTGGCACAGTCGGCACTTACTTTGCTGGAAATCGGCAAAGTAAGTGCTTGGTGCTGCATATATTTTACTTAGGAACGTGGAGTGCTTTAACCAGTAGAGAGAACAAATGCGGTCGTCTCGGCAACAAAACTTTGAGGAGTATACTCTGTGGCGGATCTTGTCGATCAATGCACGTGACACGGACTATTAGTGTGCAGGGCCGCACCGACCCTAAACAGAGCCTATGTGCGAAACCTACGAAGCCGTTTTAGACAATTGTTTTTAAACTATGTTGTATTAAAAAAAAAAAATAGTAACTAGGTATGCGCTCTTGCTTAGGCGCCTGTTTGCGCCGCACACATCGCACGTATGGGCGGCTCGGCGCTGTTAGTGTGTCGTCAGACGTTATGCGCTCTTTAATCTTTTTGTCGAGATTGAGCTAAATAAAACCGGTGTTCTCTCTATTAGTTGCGGTCCTGTTAACCACCAAAAACTAAATCAGTTCTGCTAATATATGTATATTCAAAAGTTTCTTTGCATTTAAAGCACAATTAAAATCTACCTTAAATTAACTTAGTATCGATTTTCAAACTAAACCTTAAATTATGTATTTGACAGTATACTGAGAATCGTTGAAATATTATTAAAGATATAAGCTGTTCTGTACGAGTCGTTAAAAATTTCTCTGAATATAAATCTTTTGTTAATATGTGATCTAAGATAATCATAATGTTAAAAAGAAAAAAAAGAAATTAAATCATTGAAGCCTATTATATTTTTTTGTTTTATTTCGTGCAATACCTATATGTAAATATATATATTTTTTAACTGGTGGTATCAAAAATATACAGGGCTCCTCTAAGCAGACATTCTGATCTAATATGAGTTGCCTGATTTTCTGCGACAGAACCTGAAACTGACAGGATATGAAACAGGAAAATTCGAGGAATCTAAAGATACCTATACCTACCTTAAAAAATATATTAATGGATATGTTTGAGTGAACTTCTACACAAAAAAATGTAAAATCTTTTTTTTCCTCTTTTCGTCAAGAAAAATTCTGTAGGTACCTACTAAAAAGAACAACAAGTTCGTTTAGAATAAATAAATTAGTACCTACACAATTTTCCTTAGTTTGTTTCAATATTGGTGCGGAAATCAATTTTATTATGTCGTAAACTAAACTGATAGTCTTTCTGGCGATGACAGGCTCAGACAGAGATAAAGTTCTCTGAGTTTTTAAAACTTTAAGTCAACGTATGTATGAGGAGAGAGGTTTGTGGGTTTTCTGTTGATAATTTTTAATTAATAATAAGGGGTGGTTATAGTAAGTAGTTTCATTTACAACGCCATCCTATAATCTATAAAGATTGCTAGATTATGAACAACCAGTAATTAATCAATAAGTATGTAAGTGAGTTGTGGCAAAACTAAATAGTTGCTTTTTAACAACTTATTTTATTTATATAAATATAATAATTTCAGAAGTTAAGCTACCGTAAAGACAATAAAATTTTAGATAATATATATGATTTCCGACTGTAAAATACATTACCCAAAAAAAGAAGTTTTAAAATTAATTGAAAAAAACGCTAAATCGCGATTATCTCGGAAGTATTAAAACACTAGTTATTGACTTCTGCCTAAACGGCCTCGATATTGGAACAGAAAGTTGTTTCTAGAAATTCCAGGATATCGGTACAAAGGGACCCACCGTAACGAGTTCCATTGTTAACAAAAAAATATTTCGTATTTTGTAGTTATCTTACTTTGTGCTATGGCTTTATTTATTTAACTGCACTTTCATGAACAGAAGAAGGAGAGAAGCAAGTCTCTTAGTTAAGTTACAAGTCGTTTTTAATTTAAAAGCTGGTTTTGAATTGAAAGCAATATTAATGTTCAGGATAAATAATTGGTATTTCTAGAGTCCTTTGTCCCCAAACAGAAGCACTACTTGCCGCTAAATTTTATATTGTTTCTGAAAGGTACCTAAACTAAACAGGGTAAAACAAACAATCCATACCTAAGATTTCTCTGACGTCACAACTCAAAATCGAAACCACATGCAAAATGTACGGGATTGCTTGTTTGCGTTGATATGAAAGCCGAATTTCGTAACTTTGTAGCAATTTACTGAGCAAAATTAAATTTCAAACATTGTAGGCTTTCAGGAAACGTAGTAGATCGAGCGACATCGGCTGATAATGATTGGCTGGAGCTCTCAAAATTAACAGAACTGTATGTAGGTTGTTCGTGTAGGTAGACTATTGAATTAGGAAGGCGGGTATAGGGTTTACGGACTTCGATGTAATAGAATTTGGTCAAAAGATAAATGTTGTAAAATTTGTAGGAAAAAATGTATGAATGAGAATTAATTCGCGTGAAAACTAACTAAGTAAGTAGTAAGTTTATCTTTCTCTTCTTACTTTAATCAATTGACAGAGACTTTTTTGTAAGATTTTTCTTTTTCATTTATCAATTAAAATTCAATAGGTAATCGTCTTAGAATCCATATAATAAAAAAAACAAATAAGTAATGTTTCTAATTTATTGTTTATTTAACTTTTGACTTTGACAGAACATGTTCATGCTTAGTGAACACGTGCTTATTGTTCACAAATGATTAAAATTTGCCTAAGCAGAAATAATTTGATTTTATTTCAGTTGATAGCATTTAAGGTATAACAAATAAAATGAGCTAATATTTATACCAACCAATGTTGATTTATTTTACAGGTTTTGATAAAAATCTTATTTAATTCAAACACACGATTGCAGGAAAAATGTGTTGTACAGAATGATTTTGAAACGCCGCCGAACGTAATTTGACATGTTTCTATTGTACTGGGATATTGTATATGATATGGAATATTTCACTTGTACTGGGAACCGTTTCTACAAAATTTCCTGTCAAATGGCAGAACTAGTGCATGTAGGGGTATAACCTATTCACGAAGCAGGTAAATAACAATGTCAGCTGTAGACAATTTACAGGTAGAGGGAACGAATAATAAAGAAACAAATACCTATACGCTATCTGGCTAACTAGGTCCGCCTAGTGACTAAGCCCTAGTCTATAAATATTTAACGGAAAAAATAAACCAAATGCCTTTGCAAAACCCTACCAATATTTTATTTTATATTATAATCTGAAGAACATTCAATCTGATGAAAATGTTCAAAATTGAAAACTAAACAACAAATTACAAGATGAATTAAGAAAATGTAGTAAATAATTAAGCATAGCATGATACGAAGTTCTGTTTGCTTTCTTATAATAATTATACCATTATTATTTTTAAAATAGCAATGAAATATTTAGGTATCAAAGTAGGCTTTAGAAAAATTTAGGTTCCACAAAATGGGTCAACGAACATCTTATCGATTTATTATTGGTCTTAGCGAGAGCAAAGATAATAAATCTATGGAACATCAGTCTATTGCCAAACTCAGAAGCAATTCGTAATACATTTATTTACGAAAGCCAACAAAATTCTACTATCCTACTATTATTATAAATGTGAAAGTTTGTGAGTGTATGGATGTATGGATGGATGTTTGTTCCTCTTCCACGTAAAAACTACTGGACGGACTTGGATGAAGCTTTACAGTAGTATAGATTATACATCAGTATAACACGGAGGGTGCTTTTTACCGCGGGAAAACTTCTCGTTCCCACAGGAAACCGACTTCCACGGCTGCCACTAGTCGGTTCATAAATAATCAGTAAAAAAAAAAATTTTTTTTACTCATAAACAGTCGCATTAAGAAGCTTTAACACAGTGGGCAGTATCATAACATAACAACTTATATTAGTATCATTCTTGAAATAGCAGCTGTACATTGAAATAATGGATTTCAGTACCCTCGTCAAAAAGGATCAAAACATCTCTCTTTACCAAAGCGAAAGGGTCGCAAGAGTTCTTTACATCTTTGGAATAATAACTCGATTTTTATGCCCTAGTAGTTACAGAGCAAAGTAGGGCACAGCCAGCTTACCATGGTAAGCCGCAATAGAAAAAAAGACAGGTGCGATGTAGATTTGTTTTGCTGTTCGCAATTCATCCATTGCCTGTAAAAAATATATGAAAACGAATAAAGAATTGTGTCGGTTGTAACTATCGCGAGCGTTTTTTTTTTTTAAATAATATAGGTAGCAAAAGAGCATGCGGGTCACCTGATGGTAAGTGATCACCGCCGCCCATGACTACCCGCAACACTGTGGGTGTTGGGGTTGTGTTGCTGGCCTTTGAGAAAATTAGGCACCGGATACCGCACTTACCGAACGAAACGTAGGAACATCGTCCTTAATTCACGTCGGTTTTCTGTGCGACGCTGGTATTTCACCGGTCGAGTCAGCCAAGTAATAACTGCAGACAGAGCCTACAGCTAGACTCTACCACTCTCATAGGGCTTACATACTGTAAAAATATAATATTTATTGGGTTTTAGATTAAACATTACTTTAAAAAAAACGTGAATTAGTAGATAATACAACATGTAACCGCCATTAGATTCAATGCGATTCCGTGAACCGGCAATGACGTTGACGCTTGGGATGTTACCGATTACTTTTGTTTGACATCTAACGATTCCTACACGCTTGGAGTTGTTCTCTAATTCAATTTTGCTTGTAATATTTATTTCATTATATTATTCGAAGAGCTATAAAGAAGTTACATACCTATTTAGAGTTAGTTATTAATGCGTCTCAAATCAAAAAAGGTTTGAATTTAAGTAATACATAAAGGTAAAAGATGCGCCGAGTAACGAGTACCGAGTTTTACTTGGTTAAATTTTTTTCAACCGAGTAGGTACTTGGCCTAGTACATCGGTTCTTTCAAATTCCCATTTCGCGCGCATATAAAAGTACAAACGAACGTGAAAATCTGTTAGCCAAAAACAAAAGTACCTACTATCGAGTGATGGACAGGGCACCAAACAAGGAATCATAATATACTGTTATTATATTTTAAATATTGATTTTTTTTATTAGGTATTGCTCTCTTAATTTTTTCTCACTAACTACTTATAGCATAATTTTGATTTTATTACTTATTTGAGATTGTCAAAGATTTCCTAAATAAGTACTTTTTGATTAACACTGTTGTTTTAATTATATCTACCTAAATATATTGCTTTTCTCAAACAAAGTATACTCGGCATTCAACAATCGAGTTATTCGGCCGAGTACGAGTATCAAAAAACCCGCCGAATACGCCGAGTACCGAGTATCAACCGAGTACTCGGCGCATATCTAGTAAATACCTACTAGAAATTATATACTTTGGCCTAAGAAATATACAAGGAGTGTACTGCGCACTGTGCATTTTTTAATAAAGTGAAAACACCCGGCGTTTACTTCGCACTTAAGGTTATAAAGTTTTAACTTATTGAAGTTTATGATGTTAGTAACCCAGCACTCTTGATATCGAGTTTACTGTCTGCTCCGTATTTTATACCAACCATATTTTACGGCGTTTCATGCTCTGACAGTGCATTTTATTTTTCAGAAAATTGAAAGCTGTGAGTTGTGATAAAAATGGCTTGATACGGTATTTTCAACACTATGTACATGTAAATTTAGGTCTCTTCTTATTTGTTGTTTAAATTTTTTATGCTATGAAACTAGGTGCTAATAACTGAGATTTATCCCAAGAGTGAGATGTCGTTTCTTAGCTATGCTATGTTTATGAAGGTAAGTAGTTCAAGTAA
The DNA here is from genome assembly GCA_916618145.1 of Emmelina monodactyla. Lineage (NCBI taxonomy): Eukaryota > Metazoa > Arthropoda > Insecta > Lepidoptera > Pterophoridae > Emmelina > Emmelina monodactyla. The sequence goes on along the minus strand of OU745311.1, from coordinate 4,812,715 downwards.
ATATAAGGATGACATTTAAATTATAATTAAACAACTTAGTGTACAAACACCATCTAAATTGAAATTAAAACCGTCATCCAGTTAATTAACGTGAAGTATTTCATAAGTTGAAGTAGCTTATGAAGATTAGTAGTTATTCAGGTCGGTATTTGTATTCTATAATGCAATTAAAATTGTATGATAATTGCTAAAATTACTTTATAAAATAGTAGGTAGGTACTTTTTTTATTCTCTTCTAATTGTCTCATTTGTAACACATAATTTAGGCATGATTTCATTTGTTATTGTTATTTATTGTTGTGATAGGTGATCTCCTTGTGTATGTTGCCATTTGAAAAATAAGCTGAGACGTTAACAACTATGTGATTATAATTTTAAATCTGACTGACTACACGTTATAATCGTTTATAGGTAATCTATTTAAACTCCTGTATTGAATCGCTCTCTGTCCATTTCGGGCGCTCGCATACCAAAAAAGTTGTAAGGACGTCAAGCTGTATTTTATTCTTAACATTAGCATTCATTAACCATAAACCTAACAAGGAGTTAGAATAGAAAAAAGTACCTAAGTATATGAACCTCGAAAACTATAATATCACTGAAAATGATAAATTTCTGCAACGAACAATAACGATGAACGAAATCCAGACAGAATTTTCAACATTGTAAGCACGAATGTGAATTTATGGTTTAAAAACAGAGGAAACAATGACATATTTATGATGTCTATGAAAACAACATTTCCATTCCAAAAGCTTCCAAAGTTTTCATATTTTGTCAAGTTAATTTTCTGGAATAGAAGACTTGTTTACCAATTTAACTTTAATGTAAAACCACTACCAATATAAAACATGGGTACAGCGTGATCGCGATCGTAACATTGCATTAATGCCACATCATCATTAGGTACATAGGTTGAACGCAAGTTTTTATTTTATTTAATATAGCAAAGCAAACGAGCATGCGGGTCACCTGATGGTAAGTGATCACCGCCGCCCATGACTACCCGCAACACTGTGGGTATTGGGGGTGTGTTGCTGGGCCTTTGAGAAAATTAGGCCCCGGATACCGCACTCACCGAACGAAACGCAGGAACATCGTCCCTACTTCACGTTGGTTTTCTGTGCGACGGTGGTATTTCACCGGTCGAGTCAGCCCAGTAATCGCTGCAGACAGAGCCTACAGCTAGTCTCTACCACTCTAAAAATCATGACACCTATAAAGTGAGATCGCTATTCGTGTCGAGGTACGAGAATATGTGAGTCTTGTAGATACTCGCTAATTCCTACTGGCTGCATATTGTGATGCGGTTTTCACCATCATGTAGAAACATCGTTTTTTTATACCTATACCTACAAGTAAACATTTTTTAGGAAGGTTTTTTTTATTATACAATTCAAAACCCATATAAATTTTAGCTACCACTTGGCATGCCATTGCAGTAACTGTTTGATTATTTAAGTGAATTTCAAATAACTTTGGTTTTAACATAAACATACCTACATATGCATCCATTGAACGTTTTTGCGGGAAATGTGTTTCCAACATGGCAATCAAAGTTAAAATGGAAATGTCACTCGCATAAATGTGAATTTAACATTATATTTAGTTGGTTGATTCATTTTATAAATAATGTCGCGAGAAAAGCCAATTAAGTTGGAATTGTTAATTTGATAGCATACTTGTTTAAGAGCTTTTACATTTTCATATTTCTAGAAACTCGCTTTTCATTCCATTTCATTTCTCACACTTTTATGAGTTGATACATGCCTTGTCCAATTTGAACACATGAGTGCAATAGGACGATAAAAGCTGAGCAAAACGGCTTATAGATTTCTCGCATATGCCATGAACAAGGAATAGAAGAAGTAATTACCTACAGCCCCGCATTCCAATAACGTTTTAAGCGATTTAACTGCCTCTGCTATTTGAATTTGATTTTAACTTTGTTTATTTTTATGACCGGCTTAAATCTGCGAAACACAAACCGATACCGTGAACATGCCGAGTGATATTATGATGACATTAGATACCAACAAAGGCAATAATCATGACACGTAAAAATTGAATTGCATAATAGTTTTATAAACCATATTTAGTTAACGTGTTTAATTATTTCCAGATCTTAATATAACTTCATACAAACCTTCTACACGGTTAAAATCGTCTAAAGGTACCTGATCAATTGCGAAATAGTACCTATCAACAAACGTTGTGTAGTTAAGTAGCAGTTTTCGAAAAATCATTACAGACATGAAGGGCAGGTGACCCGGTTTTGGCCACTAAGGATTTTCTCGACTTGGAGGCTTTCTTATTTTATAGTTTTTGTTTTTACAAACATACTTCTTGCAAAAAGTCATTAAACATATATTAACCTTGCCTAAGAAAACCCTTTTTTTAAAGAACATCCAATAGAAAAATAATCATATAAAAATAAAAAAATAAAAGCAGTATGTGCCATTTTTGGCCAGATTCACGCCATTTCTGGCCATGGTCGGGTGCCAGTTCTGGCCATCAAAAAATAAAATCAGATGAATTCAAAGTAATCAAAATTAATTAATTAAATTGCACATTTTTTGCCACAAATCAGGATATCTTGCCGTAAATTCGTCAAACCACGATCCTGAAGTTATGTTATTTAAAAAAAGTGTGATAATTCGGCCCTTTACTTCAATTTTTATGACAGTTAATTTGTTTTAAGGAAACCCAGCACGAGCGCAGTCTTTGATCCCTACGACAAGTTCATTCTCTATTTCATTTCCAAGAACTGCCTTTTTTTCTTATTTTTTGTTGATCAGGAAAATGCCTTCGCATACCCGCCCCTCCAGGGAAAGGAGACGGGTTATGTCGAACTCGCACCGACTAAAAACCTGGAGTTGTCCTTCAGGCCGTCGTATAGTGACGGGGACACGGGAATAGTCCTGTTAAGGCCCTCGCTGCGAACCCGCCGACAGCTGGCCACCGAGGCAGCCCCCTCAAGCTTGGAGGCGCGCCGGGACAAACCGCGGCGCGCCTACCCCCTCAATGAGAGCGGAACCCGAAACCCCCGGGAGTCCCCCAAAAGGCCCTTCTCAGGGCCACCCAAAAGGCCCTTCTCAGGGCCAGCCTGAGGTGCAGGCTCAAGCGAGGTCGGCGAAGACGCCGCCAGTCGCCCAGACGTCCTCGGACCTGTTTGTCAGGCCGAGTGAGATGTCGGATGGGAGTGTGTCCGACGCATCGGTGGCTAGCGATGCGTCGGACAGATGGACGCGAAAGCGGCTGAGGTCGCGCACGCGTGCGTCAGAGAGGTCCTCTGGGACGTCGACCGTCAAGGCCGTCAAGGCCAAACGCGGCCGTAGTGTCCGCGGCAGAGGCCGTACTCCGCGGGGTGCTCCGAGGACGGAGCCCCCGTCGGAAAGCGAGGAGGTCGCGCCGAGCGAGGCATCGCGCGCGAGGTACTTGGCGGCGAGGAATACTCCTGCCGCCAAGAAAGACATGGGAAGGCTTGCGAGCATCCTGAAGAAGCAGGCGGAGGAGGAGGTGGAAGCCATTTTGGTGACCGCCAACTCCTCAAAGCTCACAAAGCCGGCTCAGGCGGCTCTCAGGGCCTCGGCGGCATCTCTCGGTGAGATTGTCGCGGAGGCAATGAACCGGGTTGCCTCAGAGGAGGCTAAGCGACTGGAGGCTATGGTGGAAAGCCAGAGCCTCGAAATCGCGGCGCTCCGAAAGGAGCTGGAAGGACTCCGCCGTAAGGGGTCGGTAGTTCCTGCCAGCACCGGAGGTCCCTTGTCCCCGGAGATGCTGGAGGCGATTAGAGGGGTAATGCAGGAGGAGCGTGCCTTCGTGCGCTCCTGCATTGCCGGCTTCGAGGACCGTCTCCTGCCGGCCAAAGTGGTCCGGCCGCCATTGGCGGCGAGCAAGGGTCGCTCGGGGGTGGTGGCCCCGGCGGCGGGCCCGGCGCCGGTTTCCATCCCGGCGTCGGCGTCCCAAAAGAAGAAGGCGGCCAAGAAGGCGGCGGCTCCGGCCGCACCGGCCCCTGTCCCGGCGGTCCCGGTCGCGGGCCCGTCCGGCACCCAGTCGGCGGCGGTAGTGTCCTCCCAGGAGGACACAATGCTGCCCTCGGCCACAGAGGCCAACGACGGGTGGGTCGCAGTGGCCCGGAAGAAGAAGAAGGCGCCTCAGCCTCCTTCCCCCGCGACGCAGAGGCCTGCCAAAAAGGCGGCCCCTACTCCGGCTCCCAAAAAGAGCCGGAAAAAGAAGAAGAGTGCCGTCTCCAAAACGGCAGCGGTGGTGTTCACCCTCTCACCGGAGGCAGTCTCGAAGGGCGAGACCTACGAGTCGGCATTCATCAAAGCCCGACAGACGGTCCGCCCTTCAGAGATGGGAATTGAGAGGGTGACGTGCCGACGGACCCAAACGGGGGCTCGAATTTTCGAGTTCCCAGCCGACCGGCACCAGAAGGCCGACGCCTTTGCCGCCAAGATGGCGGAGGCCATCGCCGACGTGGCCAAGGTGGCGCGGCCTGTAAAGACCTCGTCCCTTATAGTGTCGGAGTTGGACGACTCCGTCACCAAGGGCGAGGTAGCCGCTGCCGTGGCGGCGGCCGGGGGATGCGACCTGGAGGTTGTGAAGGCTGGGGAAATCCAGCAGGGCAGCGGGGGCATGGGCCGCATCCGGCTTCAGTGCCCCGCCGTCGCCGCTGAGGCCGTCCTTAAAAAGGGACGGCTACTCATCGGGTTCAGTTCGGCAGTGGTCCGGGCGCTGGAGGAGCAGCCAATGCGCTGCTACCGGTGCCTCGCGCTCGGACACGCCCGGCCGTTTTGTCCCTCACCGGTGGACAGGTCGGCTCTGTGCTTCCGGTGTGGCCAGGCCGGCCATCGGCAGGCCACCTGCACCGGGAGTCCCCACTGCGCTGTATGCGCAGCGAGTGGGAGGCCGACGGGCCACGTAATGGGGGGGGCTAAGTGCAGCCCTCCCGTCAGGAGGGGAAAGGAGCAGGCCACCACGCGGCCCGCCCTTTCAGGCGCCCAGGTCTCCCCGGTCGCCGTTGATGGTGCGATGTCCGAATAATGCCCAGTTTCGGACATCGCACAATAATGCAGGTTAACCTCAACCACTGTCAGGCGGCACAGGACCTAATGGTCCAAGTGCTAGCCGAGTGGTCGGGGGACCTTGCCGTGGTCGCCGAGCCTTTCAACTTCCCAGCCTCCTGGCTGCGGGACACGGACGGTACGGTGGCCATCGTGCCGTGGCCTTTCCACGGACTCCCCGCCCCTCTCGTTCATAGAGAGGGGCCATGGATACGTGGCCACCGCGTGGGGGGATATCGCCCTGGTAAGCGTGTACTTCCCCCCAAAGCGTCCGGTCGTGGAGCTGGAGAATTATCTCCAGACTCTCACGGCGGCGCTTGCACGACTGGGGAGGAGCAAGGTCGCGGTCTGCGGCGACCTAAACGCCAGGTCCACGGCCTGGGGAGACCATGTCGATAGCCCCCTGGGCCGCTGTCTAGCGGCCTGGGTGGCGTCGATAGGTCTGGTGCTCCTCAACAGGGGGGCAGTGCGCACGTGCGTGCGCCAAAACGGGAGCTCTGTGCCGGACGTCTCGTTCGTCACTGCAGCCCTGGCCGCGCTCGTGCGCCGGTGGGAGGTGGACCTGAGGGAGAATCTATCCGATCATAGGTACACTCGGATAGAGTTCTCCACTCAGTGTCCACCGGTGGTGGGGGGGGAGCGGGAAGGAAGAAGGTCCTTCCCGCAGTGGTCCCTGATGCGGCTGGACCGCATCGCGGCCACGGAGGCGGCCTTCGTCCAGGACTGGTTCGCTCCGTCGGACAGTCCGGACGTCGACGAGGCCGCCCTCCAACTGAGGGAGGCAATGACCGAGGTGTGCGACTCAAGCATGCCTCGGTCGCGACGGCCCCCGCCCAGGCGCACAGTGTACTGGTGGTCGGCGGAACTCGCCGGCCTCCGGGACGACTGCGGCGCCGCGAGGAGGGCCTTCCAGCGGGCCCGCCGCCGCGCCAACCGTGATGCCGCCAACGAGGACCGCCTCCATGCCTCCTACGTGGAGGCCCGGCGTGTCCTCAAGGTGGCAATCCGGGAGGCCAAAAAGGCGGCAAGGCTGGAGATGCTGGCGGGGCTGGATGCCGACCCCTGGGGGAGGCCGTATCGGGCGGCGCGCAATCAGCTGCGTCCGATCGGCCCCCCCGTAGTCGAGGCACTCCAGCCGGCCTTGCTGGAGGAGGTGGTCCGGGGTCTCTTCCCGGACCGCTCGCCGGACTTTGACCCTCCCCGGATGGCCCCGCTCCCGCGAATGGGCCCTCCGGCCGACGCCGAGATTCCCCCGGTGTCGGAGACGGAGTTTGCCTCGGCGGCGGCTCGCCTCCAGGGCAAGAAGACGGCGCCGGGGCCAGACGGCGTGCCGGCACGCGACGTTTTCGGGACCTCTTCGACCGCTGCTTTGCGTCGGGGAGGTTCCCGAAGGTGTGGAAGGAGGGGGTGCTTTGCCTCCTCCGAAAAGCGGGTCGGCCGGAGGATTCGCCCCCCGGCTATCGGCCGATCGTCCTCCTGGACGATGCGGCCAAGCTCCTTGAGAGCGTGATCGCGGCACGCCTCAAGGAGCACCTGGGGGGGACCGGCCCTGACTTGTCCGAGGCCCAGTACGGGTTTCGGACGGGCCGGTCCACGGTGGATGCGCTTCTGGAGGTGAAGCGCATCACCCAGGAGGGGGCGAGGGCGGGGGGAGGGGTGATGGCGGTGTCATTCGACATAAAGAACGCCTTCAACTCCATCCCCCACGCCACAATATTGGAGGCGCTCCGGTATCACGGAGTGCCTCCATACCTGAGGGTCCTGCTGACGGACTACCTCCAAGGCCGGGAGGTACTGTTCGTCGGCAGGGACGGCCGCATGAGGCGGCGGCCGGTGGCGTTGGTGTCGTCTGCTATGCGGACGACACCCTCGTCACGGCGCGGGGGCGCAACTTCGGGGAGGCGGCCGACCGGGCGTCGGTGGGGGGAACCCTGGTCGCCCGTCGTATCGGGCGGCTGGGGCTGGAAGTGGCGCTCCCCAAAACCGAGGCCATATACTTCCATGGGCCTCGAGGAGAGCCGCCGCCGGACGCCCACGTCGTGGTGGCCGGGAGGAGGGTGGAGGTGCAGGCCCGGATAAAATATCTGGGCCTGACCATATCGTGCCGGTGGAAGTTCGCGGAGCACTTCCGCCTGCTCCGCGAACGCCTCCTAAAGTCGGCGAGGAGCCTTAGTTGGCTCCTCCCAAACATCGGGGGGCCTGCTGTGACATGCCGGCGCCTTTATGCCGGCGTGCTACGCAGCATGGCCCTTTACGGTGCGCCCGTGTGGGCGCACGATCTGGTGGCGACTAACCGTGCCCTGCTCCGTAAGCCCCAACGCGCCATCGCACAGCGAATGGTTAGTCACGGGGCGGCATGTGCCATGGCGGGCACTCCGCCATGGTACTTTGAGGCCGAGGTGCTGGCCGCCGTCTACCACTGGACGGCGGACAAGCGGGCTCAGGGGGAGCCCGCAGCACCGGAAGAGAGGGTCGCCGTCTGGTGAAGGGCCTGCGAGGTCATGTTCCGCCGGTGGACGGCGGAGATGGCCAACGCGGACGACGGGCGGTGGACCCTGGACGCCGTCGGTCCAGTCATTGAGGGATGGATCGACAGGAGGCATGGGTTCCTTACCTACCGTCTGGCGCAGGTCTTGTCCGGGCATGGCAGCTTTGGACATTTCCTGTGCCGGATTCAAAGGGAGGAATCCACGGCGTGCCACCACTGTGGCGCGCCGGACGACACAGCGTGGCACACCCTGGCCGAGTGTCCGGCCTGGGATGTGCCACGTCGTCGCCTCCAGGCGTCCGTTGGCCCGGACCTCTCGCTGCCCGGCTTGGTGTACGCCATGCTGGGCTCCGAGGCGGTCTGGGTCGCGGTGGCCTCTTTCTGCGAGGACGTAATGTCGCAGAAGGAGGCTGCGGAGCGGGTGCGTGAGAACGATCCTCTCGCGCCCCCGCACCGCAGACGTCGAAGGGGCCGGACGAGGCGCGATCGCGCCCAAGTCCAGCCTGGTGGTGGCCAGTGGGCGGGGGACGTAGGAATCCACCTGCCCGCATTGCACGGTCCACCACCGTCGACGGGTGGGAACAATCGGGCGCTCCCCGCGGGGGGGTCAAAATGGGCCCGTCGTGCAGTAGACGGGCCCATCGCCGGTGAAGTCGTGGCGTAGGGCCGCCGGTCCGGGCCCCACGGCTTCACCACCAAGGCGAAGACGGAGCGCCGCGGTGTTTTAGTGGGTAGTCCCCTGGGCGACGTGTCAGTTGCTCAGGCGGGAGTCCCACACACGCCCCCCGCCACCCAGGTGGGGGGTACGGTGCGTAAATGCATTTCACCGCGAAAACAAAAAAAAAAAAAAAAAAAGAGTGCACCGGGCCGAACCCCTTTCCTTCCCTGTGGAACACAAGTATTCCAGAGAGCAGGAAAGAGGACGGCCGCACGAAGAGGTATCTCACGCGCACTCCAAGAACTGCCTGGGTTCCTACATGTTCAAGAGTTTTAGATGCTTTTCCAGAAATTTGATGTCGCAAAGTCGTTCGAGGTACATTAAAATCTCTATTAACAGTGAAAACGGGCATCCCATTCTTAATTGCGTTCAACGCTAAAGTTTTTTTATCTGTAAGTACTGGTTTTTTTTTTCACGGCTTCTTTTTTGTCACTATTTGATTTTGGTTGAGGAATTTTATTGTAACTATGAAAATAAAAAATACGTATCGAAACACTTACGTTGGTACGTAAAGCCAAGTAAAAAAACCTCGATAAAATATAAATTGCCAGAAGTGGGGTACGTAGTGGGTGGCCAAAAGTGGTGTACGTGGTCTACGTACACCACTTTTGGCCACCCACGTGGCCAAAGATGGAGAAATACATGATTTTGGCTCCATTAGTGGCCACCTGCTCATAACCTCGCTTCATAAACATATGGCGACAAAATAACTTTAGTTCTACTTAGACAATATATTCTTCAAGTAGTATTAACATAAAAATCCAAAAAATAATCAAAGACTTAAAAAATAAAAATTTATTAATTACCCGCTCGCCTTAGCCTTTTTACTAAGATCTTAACAATTTCGCGCTCAACTTATAAGAATGACTTGTTGCTTCGAAGTGAAGCTTGACACATCAGAGCTATCAACGGTATCAGTGCTACCAATATTCAATATTCTAAATAATATAAACCATAGATTAATAAATTTGTTTTTGCCTTAGTTATAATTATTTGAAACCCCGAATGGCCAAAAAGGGGTCGATGGCCACAACCGGGTCACCTGCCCAATATGAACTTGGTTTTGTACCACGATTACTGCATTATCTATTTCATAATTTGTTGTGTTAAGACTTAACTCATAGTCTAAACAGTAACACCAAACAATTTAAGTCATGTTATGTAATATAAAGTTGAAGATTGTTATTCAGATTAGTCAAATTACACTTGTTAAAAAACCAAACACGTACGGGAACGTGTAATAAAGAAACAGGATGTGATTTTGTGTCAGATTTAACAAAATTAAACTTTTCTTTACTAAATAAGAGCGTTTTTGTATTTTAAATTTTTGTTTTAATTAATAATGAAATTTTGTGCAAAGTTAGATTATAACCCAGAATAAAACACTTATTAAAACGAATGTAGCTCATTAAAATTGAACTTAATTCAAAATCATCCTGATGCTTTAATTAAAGAGACCCATTATTATTATCGCGGTGCTTTTTAATAAAAGAGCTTTATTTACCGCAAGCAGTAAATTCTTAACTCTTGGAAGGTGGAAATGGTATAGTTACTGATAACTATAAAGTGTCATTGTAACATCCGTCTGCAAATATCAAAACAATATTTTATTATTTTAAATCCTGAAATTCGGGTTTAAAACTTGAGCAAAATATGAGTGTTTACTTTTGTATACCATCTGAATATCTTCAAAATTACGTTGACATGTTAAAATCTTTTAATTATTAAACTCCTAAAATTCTTTGAAAGACAAAATTCTTGGTGTTTTTTTTATTTGAAATGTAAGATTTTGGTTGTCAAAGCTTTGGGTCATGCCGTATTAAATTTTAATGAGGACGCTGGTCGTAAAACCTAATTATCTTTCTGGATAAAAAATATAATGTTAATTTCATTGCCTCTAAGAAATGGTTTCTATTTATTTTGTATACAAAAATATAGAATTTTCAAACAATCCACACATACCTACTGAATCCACAATGAAATACAAACAGTGATAAGTTTTCGAAGTTCAGGATAAAGGGGCTAAATAAATGCATGTCACAAGCAGGTTTTCAATTTGAGTCCATATACAGCTTTAACACCCACGGTATTGTATGTGAAAAATGTTTTGAGGTCGTCGTGAATAACATTACGAAATGTTAAGTGCGCAACTGTGACTTGCATTTTTGAAACACATTTTTAATAAGATATTTCGGGAAACAACTATTTTGTTTACGTTGATATTCTAGTAAAAATGACTGAAATAGCAAGAAATCCCAGTTCAGTTATTTGAAAAGTTTAGTTCCCGCAGAAATGTGGAAAACGCTTATTGCTCGGAGTTGCTTCAACTCGAATATTTTTGCCGCAATTCGGTTGTATAATGCCAAATCTTATAGCCTCAAGTCGAACTTTTTTCGAGTAATATATAAAATAATATCTTTTTTTCCACAGGCATATAATCCTGTTTTTATAAATTAGAGGCGATTTTGTCAAAAATCAACCGATTAATTAGCTGCACTATAGATACACATTTTACGTCAGTGGTTAGTAGATTATTGAGAATGGCCGTAGGTAAACTTTAATTATATTGAGTTCAAACCTTGATTCAACAAATTAATTGAAACTTAACCGGTCAAACGATGAAATTCAACGTGGGTAAATGGTGGGTGGTTTATTCGCTTTGAGATCAATCAAAATTAAATTCTAACTCCACAATAAGCAAATAAAATAGATTGTATATTTTCATATCATCAATAAGCCAATATAACTCGAGTGCAAACTAATCTCAAAGGAAATTATTTCAACCAATATTGAATTCTAGCAGTTCTATTTTACTGGATTGTTATTCTTTCTTTCCGCTGCATTTGTCTATTTATTATTATTTACCACTTTTTATTATTCCGAAGCGGCGGACCCACCGTACGCAAATTCACGCACAGCAAGGCACACAGATATAACAACAGCACATGAGATAAGATATCTTGTAGCTAAAACAAATCAAACTTAAAGTAGTAACTTTATGCGTTGAATCGCATACCTTTGAACCCCACAATTTGCCTACCTATGCATTTTGTCAGTAACAAACGAACGCTTTTGTGTGTTATTGTGAAAAAACATTTTGGTAAATGAAAAATGTGGCGTTTAACTGAGTTTATTCTTACAGATTACTAATTAACACATTGAGGTTCCTGAGCTACTGACATTCGACATTTAACTACACGTTTAATATTAAATCATGCGCTGTCAATTCATGCTAATAAAAAAATACGTAGACCTTAAGTTGTTAAGGTCCTTAATTTGTTAAGGACCTTAAGTTATTAATAACCTACTGTAGTTTCAATCTGAATAATTTTGTGTTCGTGAAGTTTGATTTATCTGTCTTGCAAACGACTTATTCTTAATCTATGGCCAAGTCTATCAAGGTTATCAATTTGTTTTTAGATCAATACAACATATAAATAATGCCTATATTGCATGTTATAATAATAACGAATTGTATACTTTCCCATTGTAACGTAAAAAGGCAACTTATTCGTAAAGTTACGATGTTATTTTACGTTAACTTTCTTTATATTACCTACTCAACGGGAACAATAAACGGGCGTGCAAAGAAAGGTTTTTATTTTATGACAAAACAGTAAAGTAACGGATTTCCTTTAGACTTTTCGTTGGAAACGTAGTACGATAATATTTTGATTATTTCTTATGTAAATATAAATGTAAGGAAGTAACATAAAGTGAATTTTATTATATTTAATATGTTTATGTTAAAATCTGTTTTCGTTTGTGTGTAAGAGGTAAATAAAAAATGTAAAATAGAGTTTTTTTTACTTTCTGTTTTGTTTGAATTAATTTTTACTTATAAAGATTAATGCGACGTTTAGTTCGATGTGTTGTTATATTGGAAAAAAAACGTAAAAGATTTAAAATTAAACTAACGCTTCAGGTTGCAGGATTGTTTATAAGTACCGAAAACAATATAACGTAAATGCTCCTATTAACGACCTACTTAAATTTGTACTCTATTAACGATCTATTTTTTCAATCAGTCATATTAGACTAAATATAGATTCTATAAAAAAATTAACTTAATAATTAGATAGGTAGATTAGTTGGTCAATAAACAGAGTAAATTTGTCTTGTCTAAATAGCCAGTGTTAGCAATAATTTGTTATTGAGTGAGTGCCGCTCGATACCGACGCACTTTCCATAGTGTCGCGTCTCCAGCCTCGTAAGCACACCGAAATATTAGGGGAGCGAGGGGCTTGTTGTTACAGGGGTAAGTAGTAACAGGCTCTTTTCACCAGGATCTTAATCACTATTAGCGTATATCTTTGACTCGATTTAACCCATAAACCGCACCACATCATATTGCCATAGCCAGTGTTCCGCCGGTTGGCGCAGTGAGCAAATGTGAGCATTCCCTTCATTTCTGCTAGGTGATATAAAATTGTAATGTCGTAAAATTTTGGTTTGTGTTTTTGATATTGCCTATTTTCAAATTTTATACATCTTATTTCCATTCAAATTTATCTATCTCTGATATTGTGTAACAGTTTTTGTGATTGCTAAATTGTTTAATTAGTTATCTTGATAAATGTTAAAAATCATACCATGGGGTAAGTTGTAACAAAATCCCGGGGCTTGTTGTAACATGTTCCAACATGCATTGTCTGGTATGTGGTGAAGCTTACAAAGATACAAACAAAAAAGATTGGATAGAGTGTATTAGAAATAAATAATTTAATTACTTACTGTGATTTAAAAGTGCTATTATGATTATAAGTAGTGTTTAACTAAATAAAACTCTTCTTAATTACTTAATTTTTAAGTTTTGATTAGAAAAAAGTGTATTTAAGTTGATTTTTGATAAGAATTACATAATACTTACTTTGGAAAGATGTCAATTTTGTTAAAAATAAATAAAGAATAAATGATTAGAGGTATTATTGTCGTTTTTTATCGTCGTTACTACTTGCCCCGGTAGACGTTACAACTTGCCCCAAGCACGAGGTAAGTTGTAACACCGCACTTCTTTTAGAAAATAATTGATTGTTAAATAATGACCAATAGTTATGATATTATCTTTTCTTGATTTGGTAGAGGAAGAGTTACAGTATCCATCAATCTTTATTTAGTAGAAATTGAATCAATAGATCTCAAGATATACTAGTTTTACTGAAAACTGTTACAACAAGCCCCTCGCTCCCCTACTTAAGGTAAACAACAAACTTAAAGTTGATTTATCTGCATGCTATCACATAACAACGATAATACATATATTCGTTTTCGAAGTTATATTGAATTTAATCATTTTTATTGGTTTTTATGGCATAAAATCATATCTTAATTAAGGGCGGTAATAGGATCCAAATTTCATAACTTGGCTCTATTAACGATCCGTGGCGTTATTAGAAGTTTGTAATTTTCATATTTGATTCTATTACCGACTCACAGCTGAAAAGAAATAACAAGAACCATTTTTATAGAAACATGTAACCAGAGGTATACTGCTTGCATAGGCGCAAGCAGTAGGTATACCTCTGCTCAACTAAAAGCTTAACTGATAGCTGTAAATGAAGGAAGCAGGATATACCAAGCTTGAAGACCTATGGCATACCGAGAAAAACTACCGTGACAAGACAAATAATAAATATACAAATGAACATTGTGGAAAACAATATTGTTCAACAAAGGACGAAGAAAAAAGACTTTTGGACTGGATTTTCTATGTCGGAAAGTCAGGTTTTCCTGTAACAAAAGACCAACTGTTAGAAACAGTTGCAAAATTGGTGGAAAACTTGGAGCGCTCTTATCCTTTCAATGATGGTGTTCCAGCTGTTTCTTAAGGCTATGTCTAGGCATCCTAACATTTCAAGGCGAATTGAATTAGCCTACAAGCCGATTTTTAATTGCGATGAGACGGGAATCTTTTTATGTCCCAAAGAAAAACAGGTTTTCGTCCGAAAGGGCAGCAAGGAAGTATATTATGTACGACTAGTGGCCGCCCGCGACTTCGTTGGCGTGGAAGTCGGTTTCCTGTGGGAATGAGAAGTTTTCCCGCGGTAAAAAGTACCCTATGTGTTATTCTAATGTATAACCTATATTACTGTTAAGTTTCATCCCGTCCAGTAGTTGTAAAGTGAAAAAGTAACATACTCACATACATCCATATATACTCACAAACTTTCACGTTTATAATATTAGTAGGATTGCAAAATTAAGATGTTGATTTCAAAACTGTAATAATGTCTTAATATACTTTTAACAGCATTTTTTTTATTTTTTCGTTTAGATGAAAGGGCAATTTTTAGGGGTCGGTAATAGAATCAGAAAAAACGGTAATAGAATCAAACCACATCTTTAGGTCGGTAATAGAATCAATTGCTCTTTCGGATTAAACAATTATTTAATAATTACTGTGTAATAAAATACTAAATTGAAGTACCGAATCCAACAGAATACTTTACAAAGATTGATATTAAATTAAAACACCTTAACTAACCTATCAGTATCTATCTATTTACTCAAAGTTATTTCTAAGACAGCTTAAAGGGGCGGTAATAGGAGCATTTACGTTAATAATTAACAGAAGCTAGGTTTTTCTTTTATAAAAAATCCCCAGACTTTCACACCATCAATGTGGCTCTAAAGTAAGCATACTTAGTAAGCATTTGTTCTATAGGTCCAAATACATATCGACCAAATTGACCCGACCCGCGAATCATAACCGGTAATACCTATCGCTTAACGGCGGTATACATAGGTACCAGTCAAAATAAATGTCGAGTTTTATTGCAGTAAAATTCATTTTACACATATGATTAATTAAAACTACGTAGCTATATAGGACCTACGTATTAAACGTATTAAACGTTTATGTTAAAATCTATTTTCGTTTGTATGTAAGAGTTAAATAAAACATGTAAAAATGAGTTTTTTTTTTGTTTGAATTTATTTTTATTTATAAAGATTCATGCGACGTTTGGTTCGATGTGTTGTTAAATTAGAAAAAAAACGTTGAAGATGTGAAATCAAACTCACGCTTCAGGTTGCAGGATTGTTTATGAGTACCTAAAACAATATAATAATTAACAAAATCCGGGTTTTTCTTTTATAAACAACATCAATGTGGCTCTAAAGTAAGCATACCATGTAAGCATTTGTTTTATAGGTCCAAACACATATCAACCATATTGACCCGACCCGTGAATCGAAACCGGTATATACCTACCTATCGCTTAACGGCGGTATACATACCAGTCAAAATAAATTTCGAGTTTTATTGCAGTAAAATTCATTTTACACATATGATTAATTAATACTACGTAGCTATATAGGAACTACGTAGTTTACTTGTCTTCTTATTATCCTCATATTAATCAATTAATTTGCAAGTTTAGGCACTAAGTTCAGGCGGATACCTAAATTGTATAAAAAAATTATGATAAACGATATTATGGTAAACTTTTTTTTAGTCTTATGGCAATAATTTCCTTATGCAAACCAGTTACAAGAAGTTAGGAATCCCGATGGGGGGCTTTGAGCTTTACTTTATTGTTGGCAAGCTATTGCCCGTAGTTTCACTTGCATTAATTTAATATATTAATAATATATGAATAAAATAAATAGTTTACTTAGATAAACATTATTAAGATACGAAAATAGATACCTAATTTTCTTTCCGATTCATTTAACAACATCAACAAAAATCGAATCTTTTATTATATTTTTTATGGAATCAACATTTTTTTATAAGTATCAAACATTACCTTAATATATTTGCATAATAGTTAGCTAAGGACAGTACCTACATTGACAATCAATATTTTGTTGTAAGTATTAAATATTACCTAAATATTGAACACGAAGTGTACTGTCCTCAGCTAACTATTTTTGTTTTATAGACCTAATGCTGAAGGAAATGAAAACAAAAACGTTTGCTCGTTTAATTTTATTTGCTCTTAATATCTAATAACTTATTTTAGTTTCTTTTCACGAATATATAATTAACTACGTATATACTAAAATAATACATAATCTTCTTATTCCTATCCGTTATTGCGGTTCCTGACATTTTGCCATACTTCATGAGCCGTACCAAGAGCACTTATCGCAGTTAAACCACGGCTCTGAAAATAAAAATAAAAACAAATGAGTTTTCAATCAAATGTCAGGCAATAGATATAACGCCACTTCCAAGTTTTAAGTAAAATCTGGTAAAAATAAAATTAACCATGGCACATCACTATTTAAGTGACTAATTACAATTTATAAAATGTCACTAACATTATAAAAAGCAATATAAAAACTCATATTCAAATAAATAAATAATAGTTAAAGGTTATTAAAAAGTATTTGTTTAAGCTGTAAACTTACGATAGCTTTCCCAGCGTTTCTGAAACTTTTGCCGCTGATTGGACTCGGTGCGCCGGCGCTGCCCCCCACCACGAGGAGGACCGCCAACAAAACAAATGTCAGGTTGAAGAATTTCATTTTGAGCTCGTCTGATAATTATACAATGAAGGCTGATCTTAGAATGAAGATTTTATGTATCGACCGAAGCTTTTATACAAGTTTTTAATTTCAAGTTTAGGCAGGAATCCCAAAACTGTATTTTCCTGGTAAGTTTGTTTATCAATGCACATTAGCATGCATAATAAATATTTTTGGCAATTTTTTCTGCCGCATTTCTTTAATTAGATTTGTATTGGTATTTATCCTATCAAGTTTCATTCGTAAATAAAATATGGAAATTATGCTTATAATAACGAGTTAATTGAAAGATAAAACACAGGAGACGATAGTCTAGTGTTATAATTTAGACAAATATTTTTGTCGTAAATAGTCTTAGGTATTACGTCAGCGCACGTGGGTAAAGCCGCATAACACTTATTGCTTCCGTCTGGTTTTAAAAACTATTTTCAGAAATTTACTAAAACTAATTAAATCATTTGTCAAAATTAATATTAAAACGAGAAAAGATTTGATCGATTGACTACTTGATAGGTACTTGGGCTTCGGCGTAAACCTGCACAATCCCTGAAGATATTTTTTTTTATTTTTTTTTAAATCTTCGACTATGTAGTCCATCGTGTGCAATCACATCACATCTGTGATATTTATTCTTTTATTAAAATTTACATATGTTAAGTTTTTTTTTGCTTACTTCTGTTCAATTTTTATGTGTAGGAATTATATCGATAAGTGTAGGCTTAGTGAAAAAGTTTATGAAAGAGTTACAAATTTCTTACTCGGTAGGTAGACTCTTGACGTAGTGTACTTAGACTCCATAACGAAAATTTGTAAAACAAGAAGTATGTTTGCATACAAATGTCAAATATTTATATTCGACGTGCAAAGAAAACATACTGATTTTCTGTCAGATAATATTTATCTGACTATTAAAAAACCAGCCTTAAATGTTCAAGCGAGTTATTGAATAAAATAAAATGCGGTAACAAAATCAAAATATCCTAAGGAGGAAAAGTCACAGGTTTGGAAATCCTTTTATAACCTGAAATTGCATCGAGTATAAAAGCTACAATAGAACAAAAATAATATCATTCTAATAATATCAGTCGAGTACATTTAGAGTGGTAGAGTCAAGCTTTAGGCTCTGTCTCCAGTAATTGGGCTGACTCGACATGGTGAAAATGTGAAATACCACCGTCGCACAGAAAACCGACGTGAAGTAGGGACGATGTTCCTGCGTTTCGTTCGGTTAGTGCAGTATCCGGTGCCAAATTTTCTCAAATGCTCTGCAACACACCCCCAACACCCACAGTGTTGCGGGTAGTCATGGGCGGTGGTGATCACTTGCCATCAGGTGTCCCGCATGCTCGTTTGCTACCTATATTATAAAAAAAAAACAGAATGAAATTCTTCAACTTGACATTTGTTTTGTTGGCGGTCCTCCTCGTGGTGGGGGGCAGCGCCGGCGCACCGAGCCCAATCAGCGGTAAAAGTTTCAGAAACGCTGGGAAAGCTATCGTAACTTTTAAATTACCTTTATTTATTGATGTTCATTTAGGAGGCTTTCAGCTGCTTACAATTTAATAATTTAAACAGGCTAAAAAAGAAAAAGCCTTTACAGATAGATTTAGGAATAATATCTAGATAGACGTGAACATGTGTTTTTGTTTTGATTCCTTTCGTAACCTTTGCGAAATTTTCAAGGTTACCTGTCTTAATCCCGAATTTTAATATTCCGAATTTCATAATCCAGAAAACGCTGGGTCATTTTTTCATAATGCCGTTTTTTAGAATTTCGAAGTTTTGTTTGCCATATAATCGCAACTCCCAATTTCATTTGCCCATTTATTCATTTGCACGACGTTTTAAAATCCAGACGAATGAGTTCCAGACACACGAAATCTAAATGCGCGAAATCTAGATAACCGATACCCATATGCACAAAAGCCAGATTTTTAAAACACAAATTTTTGAAATTCAGTTAATTGATATCCAGACAAACAATATCTAGATTTTTAAAATCAAGATTCTGTAAATTCAAATAAATGATATCTAGAACAACTAAATCTTAACTAAATGGCTCTCTACTTTTAGAAATGAACTTCGGTTTTGGCGCTTCGCCGACCGCTGCCGCGGTACGCTCGCTTCTCTCGTTCGGCTTGCGCACTGTGTGGTCACCATTCAACCTCACACTCCTACTCGCTTCGCTCGTCGTCGTATCTATTATTTTAATTATAATTTTAACCCTAGATTCATAACCATACCTAAGAGGAACATTATTCATAGACATTCGTCTCACAGACGACTGTACGTAAGTGATGGATTTATGAAGAAAATATTATTAAAATAAAGAAAATAAGTATCTCATCATTTTATATGGTTTATTGGTTAACATAAAAATAAATAATAAAATTAAAAAATATATAAAAAAAATAGGAAATAAAAAAAAAGGCCGCGATGTGCGATATAAATTTTTTTTTCATTGCTTGTATTGAAACCTTGTAATGAGACACTTTTAGTAATTAATATAATCATTAAAGTTTTTTTTTGGGTTTCAATAAGATCAGACTATATAATAAAAGGCATTTAATCCAAAAAATCTATGATTTTTATTTTTAGGCATGTCTTCAATTTTTTTATTTTGCGCCCTTTACGTTACCATGGTTCATTGTAAGAATCTATACTGAGACCGTTTCTTCTAACATCACCTGATTCTGGATTTTACTAAAGTACGTAATTTTATAAAAAAAGGATAAAATAATTATGGTCAAAATTTGATAAACGAATCAAATAATTCACAATTTGCCAATCTTCCATTCTGAAATATCATAATAAGCCAATTTGAAGTATTGTACACGTAATTAAAAAATATATTTATAAATATAACCTTGTAGAGACCTATTTTAAAATATGTCATACTTACTTCTAGTTTTTAAAACCAAGAACTGTTTCAAAAATATCGCCCGATCACGTCAATAGTTACGCTATTCATAAACATTCGTCTTTCAGACGACTAAAGGTTTATAAATCGTTAATTATTAATATTTTTGAAACAGTTGCAATTGCAATATTTTAGGTCGAACGAGCCAGGAAGGTACTGAAAAGATCAACTTTCTATCTCTTTTAATCGCGACAAAAGAAACAAAAATGCGTTTTGTGCGGTCTGAGAGACGAATGTTTATGAATCTAGTGTTGGTCGACCTATAACATGCCAAATAAAATTAGCTTTTCCTATAAGTAGTTATAACAAACTGAATCAAGATAAAGCATTTTAGGACTGATGATGAGGATGTTATGCCAATTGAAATTAGGAATTTTATACATTATGCTAAAAATAATAACTATGCCTATAAAAAAATAATATGACTGTTTTGCCATTTAAAAGTAATGCAAAGGATAAATTTTGCGACAAGAGTATTATGCTTTTTGATGATTATGACAATTTATGTATGACGAACGATTTTGGGACAATCGACGTTATGCAAAAGGAGCGGCTCATATTGCATTAGTTAAGCTGAAACACAATTGTATGGGAACCAAAAAAAAAAAGATTATGAAAATCTGGCAATAGTTTATCAGGAATATGATTGTATGGGAACTAAATATAAATATCATGAAAATTTGGTATTCGTTTATTTGGAAAATGGTACGAAGGGAAACAAAAAAAAGTATTCTGAGAATCTGGCATAGCTATATCTGGATTATAAGAATATGGGTAACAAAAAATATTTTTTGAAAATTTGGTTCACCTGGAAATTGATTCATCTGGGAAATAAAAAAAGAAATTAAAAAAAAATCATTCAGTAAATTTGTCTTTTAAAAGTTCTACCAAACGTTTTCGGGGTTTTAAGATTCGGGTAAATGAAATTCGAGTTTTTAACAGGTTACCAATTTTCAATGCTGTTCCATATCCCTTTTTTGTATATAACATCGTTGATAGTAGGTATCTACACTAACAAGTTACTTACAATCCTGTTTTCAAACATCAACCGAGAAATAACATGAACAAAAACATTAAATACATAATCAAAAATCAAAACTGGATTTACAAACCGAAAAAATCTGTCGCCCCAAAATAACGATGAGGAAATATCAGTAGGTATATAAGACAGGATAATGTCTATACAGCATCATTTAAAATTAATCTTTACTATAATGCAGTTCTTCTACTTGTTATTCGTGGTGCTGGCGGCTCTGGTGATGCTCGGAGGAACCTTCGCGGCACCAGAACCCAAAGTCAACCTAAGAAACGTAGCCAAATATGCTGTGAGAATTATTTTTTTAATATTTTTATTTTAAGACATTTGTTTTGATACATGCAAAGGGTAGCAATATGTTTAAACTTGACAAACTCAGGGTACATTGAACTGAATTATGTATTTCGTGTTTGTCAAAAGAATTATTTCCACAAACTTTTTTCTGGTCTACCGATTGCTAAAAGCTCAAGTCCAAATAATATGGTAGTTTATTAGATTTATTCAACCATATTGAAATAGGTCATTATTTTTATTTTGATTTGATGTATTGCAGGCAACTTCATAATGTGACTGGTATACATACCTATAGCTAATAATATCATGTTTTTTTATAATTTCAGGGTCGAGGCTTTGGTGCAGCCAGTGCTTTAGGATCCGTGCGCGATTGGTGGAACAGCAGACACAACTAAAATACTTAACAATAAGTTAAAATTTAATTAACTGGAAACCTAATACGTACTTACTCTGAGATTTAAGATAATACTGAATCGTTTTTCAAAGTTACTAAATTAGCATAAAATCTGGTATGAAGTGGTTTTAAACGGTCATATAAAGCTAAACCAGAAGATTGTATATAGAGTATATAATAAATTTGTGTATATATTAGATTTGATTAAATTATAATATTTAATGAGGTTGTATTTGATTGACTAAAAATCAGTTACAAATAGCCATTCAATTGGCTAGCGTTATCAGAGCTATAATCTAAGTAATTGAGTAGTAATTAAGAATCTTCTTATAATACACCTACTGTACAATGGGAACAAAGTAAGATGTTTAGATTCACCGCGATTTTATAATATCGATAAATTTTCTGAAGGAGGATGAGAATAATTATTTAACGCATACTTTCTTAGATCACTGGTAGTAGAAAAGGTGACCGTAGCTCCAAAAAAAAAAATAGTTTCTAACGAGGCCTTAGTGCATGTATACCCTTACTACTCTATACTACTATAGATACTCTTTCACGTAAAAACTACTGGACGGATTTAGATGAAACTTTGCAGTAATATAGGTTATACATCAGAATAATAAATAGGGTATTTTTAAATACCGCGGGAAAACATCTCATTCCCACGGGAAACCGACTTCCACGCGAACGGAGTTGCGGGCGGCCACTAGTGGTAAATATTAAAAATTTAGCAAGATCGTGCCGTATTAAGATCATTTTTTATGAACTTGAAGCGTATTTTGAAATTTCATCTTAAGGTTAAAGGAATTTGGCTTAAGTAGTCATTTACATTTAAAAAGTTACTAAGCGAAACTTACAGATTGAGCTGATTTTTAGGTTTCCAACAACAAATAACCACACATTATAACAACGTATTGAAGAAACATCTAGCGTTAGCACTTCCTAACAGGAACGCAGGCTTTCTTAGAACTTTACTGTGGTAAAAATAAAAAACCTTTGTCCTCTTACGAAAAGGAAGGAAGAACTTAACTTTATAGATACCTAGGCAGTAAATTCTATTGGTCTATTCTCGGTTCATAAATGCCAGTTGCATTTATCGTTAACAAGCGACCTGCCCACGCTTTGCAATGATATTATTTTGTGACTTATTCCCGACACGTAGAATTTTAGATAACTTAAAATAACTTTTTCTGAATGTTCTTTATCCACAAATAGGTAATACACAAAGTAATGATCGTTAGCTAGATAAAAATAACTTGTTTTATAGACAAACATACAAAAA
The DNA here is from genome assembly GCA_916618145.1 of Emmelina monodactyla. NCBI lineage: Eukaryota > Metazoa > Arthropoda > Insecta > Lepidoptera > Pterophoridae > Emmelina > Emmelina monodactyla. The sequence continues at coordinate 4,790,036 of OU745311.1, read as the reverse complement.
CGGCCTTTTTTAAAGGCGTTCACAAATGTAAGAGACACGGTGGCATAGTTGTACCTTCATGTCACCGGTGACACGTTGTAATGTTAAGCTATAAGCTCAAAAACAATAAAGAAAGTGGTTAACCTACAGTTTTGCCTGCGTTGACATTACATACTCGTAGATATTAGGTATACAAGTGTTCGCCTTTGAGCTTTTCAAATACTTACCTACTTAAAATTTTATGAAATGAGTTTTGTGACTTCTTGGTTAAAGTATTGGTGTCGCAGAATTTTTATAGATCAACTTACAAAGATAAATAGTTTTTTAGAACATTGTATTTACATAATCGGTTTAATGAGCGTACACACAATAAGAAAACCGTAAGCAGAAAACTGTCTAGTTAAACCTACTCTAGAAATTAATAAATGCTTGGAATACTTACAAGCTGTATTTAATATCGGTACCTCTTATTAATAAGTTAACACTAGTATTCTAAACATACATCATAAAAGTAGCAAATTTTTTTTTGTTATTAATGCTTGTAAAGAAAAGGCTTCGGAACTACTGGACCGATTTGAGTAAATATTTTGTATTGGGAAAGCTGCGTTATCCCTGAGTAACAACATCTCTGTTTTATTACGGTAAAACATTGTACTCTTATAAAAAAAAAGTGCACGCGGACAACGCTGTGTACAGAAAGCTAGGAGTTTATTAGTCAGTAAAAGTCTTTGCATAATATTCATAATATATTTAAACTAAGCTTCTCTACATCTTAGGTATAACTTTAGGATCTTCAATGCATCATCATTGTTAATGTTTCTTCTACTGTCTTCAGTTGCGTCCTCGGAACTGGTTCCAGGCTTCATGCGCGGAGGCCGCGGCACCCGCCGCAGACAGACCGCGACCCTGGGTACAAACAAACATATTAACTTAGGACTAAGTTTCAGACTCTGCAAAGTCAATCGTTGTCAAAAGAACAACGTTGCTTTCCATTTAAGTATTAACTAGTGGCCGCTCGCGAATCCGTTCGCGTGGAAGTCGGTTTCCCGTGGGAATGCGAAGTCTTCCCGCGGTAAAAAGTTCCCTTAATTCTTTCAGTACAGAACCAGTAGTTCCTGAGATTAGCGCGTTCAAACAAACAAACAAACAAACTCTTCAGCTTTATAATATTAAGTATTGATTACCACCAACTTTTCACAACTTTTTTGTGCGCACTTTTTTGAAAGTATGGGTTACATAAAGAATGATATTTAAGAATATAACTTACAGCGTATTTGATGACCTTCCCTGCCTTGACCTTGGGTTCTGGTGCCGCAAAGGTTCCTCCGAGCATCACCAGCGCCGCCAGCACCACCAACAACAAGTTCAACAACTGCATGGTTGATAGATGAATGTCTTTGAGATGTGGAAGTGACAGAGCCTATACTGCGAATGAATAACTGTAGATCCATTACTATCCTTTTATACTAACTTATTTTTGAATTGCCTGGCTTACGGTTAACTCATTTAAGGTTTTTCCACATAGATTAACAAGAACTTCATTAAAAACGGCTGCAATAAGGATAAATAATAAATAAATTAATCTCCAGATTAACACACCAACTGTGTGGCCCTAAACTAAGCAAAGATTGTAGGTACCACATAATGGACTAGCGGAGAACCAGGTTACACACAGACATGAGCCGATTTCGAAAAATCATTTTGACGAAATTGGCATGACCCAGAGATCGAACCTGGAACCATCCGCTTAGCAGAACGGTATATACAGGGTGATTGGTAATGCGATACATTCCTTCTAAGAGGTTGAAGGAGAGCTTATATGCAGTCAATTAAGGCATAATATGCTATGTCCGAAAATTTATAATTTCTGAGATATGCAACATTTAAGATTTTTTATAAAAAAAACCATTTTCGAAGTTCAAATGAATCCTTTTAGTGAAAAATTCAAAATTGAGTTTAATGTTTTGTTGTTTTATGGTAGCTTGATAACTAAAATTACATTTTAGATTCAAATTTGCTATATTTAATCGTCCTTATTTTAGAAAAAGTCAAGAAACCAAGAACAACTTTTAAAAAAAGTTAAGTCTTATGGTAATAAAAAGCGATTTTCTAAAAAAAAGGCCGAATCATGTTGCGTACAAATTACATAAAAAACTTCCCCAATTCATAAGCTATTCAAAAAGGTACATTTGTCATACTAAAACTGAGTATTTGATTGACAACTCTACTAATAAAAGAAGTAACCTCTCTCTTAGAACGCCTCTACTTTGTGGTTACCGCGCACTTTTGCAGTGTTTTCTTTGGTTGATGTCGCCGTTTTACACAGGGATAATGCAATAACATTTAAGATCTGGCGATAAATAAATATTTTTTGAATAGCTTATGAATTGGGGAACCATATGATGATAAACAGCAACGGAACCTATACGAAACAGCCTATCTGTCCGATCTAATCTAACACAATCCTATAGTAGACAACAGCAAATAAAAAAACAGGTTTGTATAAGGAGATATGTTTTTTATTTTAAACTAGTGGGTAGCCACGACTTCGTCTTAGATAGAAGTAAGTTTTCCGTGGGAATGGGACTTATTTCCACGGTAAAATGTAGCTTATTTTCGTCCCAGGGGATTGAACTATGTCTATTCCAAAATTCATTCAAACCGGTCCAGAAGTTTTGACGTAAAAGCGGAACGTACAGACAGACAGACAAATGTACACATTTTCAGATTTATAATATTAAGTAAGGATCTTAATTTAGTTTTAACTTGGTTCTCAGTTTTTAGGGTCGGTTTTTTCATAGTTGGAAAAGAAAATCTACATAGATAAAAGTTAAGTATTATGAAAAAAAACTAGCTTTCCGCCCTTTCAACTTTCATCCGCTATTTTATCCCCTTGGGGTATAATTGATCAAAGTCCTTTCGCAGATGCCTACGTCATAACATCATTTTTTTTTTGTAAGAGATCCTAGCAAACGAGCAAGCGGGCCACGTGATGGTAAGTGATCACCGCCGCCCATATACACCCACAATTACATATGCATTGAGGGTGCGTTGCTGGCCTTTAAGAAAATTGGGCACCGGATATCGCACTGACCGAACGAAACGCAGGAACATCGTCCCTACTTCACGTCGGTTTTCTGTGCGACGGTGGTATTTCACCGGTCGAGTCAGCCCAGTAATCGCTGCAGACAGAGCCTACAGCTAGAGTCTACCACTCTCATACCATCTGAATGTCTGCCAATTTTCAGCCCGATCCATCCAGTGGTTTGGGCTGTGCGTTGATAGATCACTACGTCAGTCACCTTTGAGTAATATATATTTAGATTCCGGTTTCATTTTCCATTTGTGTTGAGTCAGATGGTCTTATGCGGTTTACGTAGTAGGTAATATTAAGGGGTTTTACTAATAAATTAAAGTTTCCTTATTCATCCCATATAAAACATAAGCGCACTATTCGAAGTCCATCATTCATAATTCAGTCTTTCTTCTTTGCACATTCTAAGACATTCATCTATCAACCATGCAGTTGTTGAACTTGTTGTTGGTGGTGCTGGCGGCGCTGATGATGCTCGGAGGAACCTTCGCGGCACCAGAACCCAAGGTCAAGGCAGGGAAAGTAATCAAATACGCTGTAAGTTTTACATTATCAACTTTTAGTAACCCGTACCATACCAGATACACGTGGGCGAAATATTTTATAAAATAATAATAATACAGTCTAGTCTGTATTCACTAGACGTCGTGTCGCCCCACTTTACGGTATTGGTTTGGTTCCCGTACCAGTATCTCAACAGAGCTATGAGACCCGGATCATGAGACACGGCGAGTTTGTTCCATAGAATATTACAATTCACAAGATCAAACGCCCGACTCAGATCCAGGAAACACGCATATACTGATGTGTCCCTTTGTCTATAATAATTAACGACATGTTTCAAACTGAGTATAGCTGAGTCAGTTGAGAGACCGGGACGGAAACCAAACTGAGCATCATCTATCACCATATTCTTCCACAGTTCAGGCTGTAACAACCTCTCCAGTATTTTACCAATGACGGTACCGAGTGAGATAGGACGATAGTTGCTGGTAGCTCCTAAGTTCCCCGATTTATTTTTCACTATGGGAACTACTATAGTTTTCATTAAATTTTGTGGGAGATACGAATATCTCATACACAGATTAAAAAGAGAGCTTAATTTAATGTTTATATTATCGCTAGCATGGAGAATGTGCTCCATGCTCAAACCGTCGTGTCCCGGAGACTTGCCTCTCTTCATTAATTTAATAACAGCAGCAACCTGTTGTGAGGAGAATTGTCGGCTTACGTTCGTGACAGGTGTATGAACATGGGGCACATTCTCCACTTGCTGAGGTTTTATTTTAAATTTTTGTGCAAAGGCATTGGCAATTTGTTTAGGATCCTGCAACCCATCCACACTCACTGGTAAAGTCTGTTTATAATTTAGTTTTTTAATTTCTTTCCAAAATTTTACAAAATTCTTCTCATTCCTACTGTTTGCTAAAATTTCTAACTAAAATTAATAACCTCAAAATATAGAATTTTGTCTTGTTCTTTACCTTTTTTCTGTTATTTTTACTGAAGTAACTAATTAATATGTTTGTGTTCTGTAATTGGCCACTGGGTATGACAGGTGCTAGAAATATTAAGACTTATGAGGGTATTTTACTAAATTACTAACCTCCCCCCAACCCCTGTCCAAAATCCTATTGGCTGACTATTATTCATCATCGAGTATTCTCACGCCGCGCATCTTAATCGCGTCGCTATCCAAAAATACTGGTCTTTATAACCGTTCGCAAATTCACAACCGCGTCAACGGAAATTACAACGAGTGTAGCAAGAGAGGAAGGAGTAGCTGCAGCAAGTCTCCGCTAACCCTGCGCTGAACCAGCCGTGGAGTTTCGGTGAGTCAGCCACTTCCCCCTTTATCCTACATTTTCTGGTCCTTCAGCCTAATCCCTTTAGCTAGTAGTCCTAATCCCTTTAATTAATTCCCTTAATCAAACAATCTAGTGCATCAACATTAATATTTCGTCATATTTCAACTTTATTTCAACGTAAACAAAAACATAACCCTCATTTCATATTATTAAATTTCAATCATCGTACCAACATTTTAACGGTCATTTCATTTCATGTTGGCTGTCTGCATCTGTCAAATCTAGTGCCATTCAAATCATCAACTTTTTAATTTTTTTTGTAAAGCGTTCTTGCGTTCATTCATTCCGTTTTGTCTCTGATCTTTCAATCCATCAATCATGTCAGAATTAAAAGTCAAAACTGTCAAATTCAATGTCAGTGTCCAAAACATGCAAGCTCTGTATGATTTGGCAATGAAAGTAAACAACAACGATTCTAATGAAAATGATAAGCGTAAATTCATGATTACTTATAAGGATATTGAGAAATTTCGGCATGAAATGGAGGAATGCTATTATTTTCTTTCGGCAAGTACTAGTGCAGACAAGCAAGCTCTTCAGCAACTAGAAACAATGTTTAGTAACTTCAATGAGATGTATTATTCAGTTCAAGTAATCTATGATGATGTTAACAAAAAACCTTGTATTGAACAAAAACCTTTAGCTTCAAGTTCAAAACCTGAATTCAGGTTACCTAAGATAACACTATCTAAGTTTTCTGGAGTTTACACGGAGTGGCCAAGTTTTATTGCGCTTTTCAATAGTTTAATTCACGAAAACAATCAGTTATCTTTTGTGCACAAAATGCATTACCTTCTTTCAGTGCTTGACAAAGAACCATTGTCGTTAGTTAAACATTTAGAACTTTCTGAACAAAATTACACGATTGCATATACCATTCTTAAGGAGAGATATGAAAATAAGAGGTTAATTGCGGACAGGCATTTAGAGGCTATTTTAGGACTACATAACATTAATTCAAATCAATTAGTCAATCAACTTAGGAAGTTTACTGGTACTATCAAGGAAAATACCCAGGCACTAACAGCTCTTGGTTTTAGTGTTAGTTCATGGAGTTTTCTATTATTGCACATATTTATTAGGAAGTTACCCATTGATCTTCGCAGTAAATTTGAAAGTGAACAAATAAATTGTGACAATCCAACCTTTGACAACCTCTTACAATTCTTAGAAAATCAGCTTAAGGTGTTGGAGTCTGTCGCTACTGCATCTTCAAATAAGTCAACTATGAATACAATTTCTAGTTCTTCTAGGGTAACTCATCTTGTCAATTCATATTGTTGTGTAGTATGTAAGCAGGATCATAATGTTTACAGTTGTCCTACATTCAACGAAATGAGTCCTACTCAGCGTAGACAGTTTGTGTCAGACAACAGACTTTGTTTTAACTGTCTCCGACCACACATGATTAGCAAGTGTTTGTCAAAATCATCGTGCAGAGTTTGTCATGGTAAACATCACACTAAACTTCATATTGAGTCTGAACCTCTCGCATCCGCCCCTAATTCTGCTGTATGTAACTCGACTGTTTCAACATCTCAGCAAGATGGTGTTCACCAGGGCTCCACCATGCTTTTGGGCACTGCACTTGTGGGTGTACTTGATGTCAATGGTCACATTCATCAGGTACGGGCTCTCTTAGACAGCGGTTCCCAGGTGTCAATAGTAACTGAGAATCTGGCCCAAAAGTTGAGGTTGCCTCGTTCAACTTCTGGAAAACTGTATGGTTTAGGAGGTTCCAGCACACAGCACACTAATGGTACAATAGTTTGCACCATCAATTCTTTATCTGGCCATCATGAGAATTATACAACTTCTGCCATAATTCTGAAGCGGATAACAGGCTCACTCCCTACTACTCAAGTCTCTTCACAAGTTATAAGCAGTTGTAGGGATATGTCTCTTGCTGATCCCAAATTTGATACTCCTGGCCACATTGACTTACTAATTGGTGTAGATCTTTACAACAACATATTAGATGGTAGAAGGATACATTTGGGTGATGGTTTGCCTGTTGCTCTTGGCTCCGCTTTTGGATGGGTACTCATGGGTAAGACTCCTACAGTCATTACAAGCAACTCATCAACTACTTTGACATGCACCTTAAACTTGGATTCTCTACTTACCAAGTTCTGGGAAGTAGAAGATGCTCCAAAGGCTCTAATCCAGGATCCGGAGAACCTTCAGTGTGAGAAACATTTCGTTGAAACGCATACTCGGGACCACACTGGGAGGTTCACAGTCCGGTTACCTTTCAAATCTGGTAGTAAGGCTTTAGGCGAGACCCATAGTAGCGCTCTCAAGCGTTTTCAGAACCTTGAGCGCAAACTTCTCAAAGACGAAAGGCTTAGGAAACTGTATATTGCATTCATGTCAGATTATCAAGAAGCAGGACACATGCGCCCCATTCCTTTTAGCCTTTCAAAGGATCGCTATTTCATTCCTCATCATGGCGTCCTTAAGGAAAGCAGCAGCACCACCAAACTTCGTGCGGTCTTTGATGCGTCGGCTCCCAGCAGTTCAGGTGTATCGCTTAACCAAGTTTTATTGTCAGGCCCGAAGCTACAGCAGGACGTAACCAACATCATCACGCGCTTCAGAACACACGCTGTAGTCTTCACGTGTGATATCAAACAAATGTATCGCCAGATCCGCATGCATGACGATGACTGCCGGTATCAGACCATATTCTGGCGTGCATCTCCTGATCTTCCCTTGCAGATGTTTGAGTTGACAACCGTCACCTACGGTGTCACTAGCGCTGCATACTTGGCTATTCGCGTCATACACGAGATAGCCTCTCTGAACCAATCCACGAATCCAGAAGCGGCTCGAGTTCTCATGCAGGATACGTTTGTCGACGATGTCATCAGTGGCAGCGACAATGTAGAATCGGCTCGAGTTTTGCAAGAATAGCTGATTGAGGTCTTGGCGCAGGGTGGATTGGAGCTCAGAAAGTGGGCTAGTAATCGAGAAGAGCTGCTTGATCGTTACCCTTCCGATCATCTGGAGAGTCCCTTTCGATTCGAAGAATCAGGGGACAACGTCTTCAAGATCCTTGGCATTGAGTGGCGCTCAGGTACAGACTCGTTCATCTTTCCAGTTGCTAAGCCAAGTCCTTGCAAAACAAAAAGAGATCTTTTATCCAACATAGCTCGCATTTATGATCCTTGTGGGTTCCTTACCCCAGTAACCTTTTTCGCCAAAACTCTTCTTCAACGTTTGTGGGTGAACCAGCTTTCCTGGGATGATCAACTACCGGAAGCAGTTTCCAATCTTTGGGACTCATACGCCGGTGGTTTCAGCTCCTTGGAAGCACTGCGATTACCCAGGCGCATTTCTTGCGACCAGCCCCAGCGATGCGACCTTATTGGTTTCAGTGACGCATCGGAAAAAGGTTACGCTGCTGTTGCATATTTGCGGGTGGTCGATTCATTTGGTGAAGCAAGTGTGCACTTGCTACTCGCCAAATCTCGAGTCGCTCCCATCAAGCAAAAGCTAACAGTACCTAGACTAGAGCTGTCTGGCGCCGTTCTTTTGGTGCGTCTGCTCAGCCACACTCTCAAAATTCTGCAAGATCGAATCGTTATCGATGACATCGTAGCCTTCTGCGACAGCAACATTGTTTTGGCGTGGATTCGCACTCCTCCTCATAAACTGCAAACTTTCGAAGGCAACAGGGTCTCACAAATACAAAATCTTGCTCCAACGGCTACTTGGAGACACGTTCCCTCCGCGCTCAATCCTGCTGATTGCGCGAGCAGGGGCCTAATGCCTTCTGAGCTCGGTGATCATCCCCTTTGGTGGTCTCCGCCTTGGTTGAAAGCAGACCCTTGCCAGTGGCCGCCCACGCAGTCTTCCTTATGTGACGATCTTCCCGGACTTAAGACAATTAGCCTGAACGTTGTTAACGACGACGACCCATGTAATCCCGATTTGTCTTCCCTCATGACTAAGTTTAGCTCATTCTCACGCCTACAACGTGTTCTGGCCTGGTGTCTTCGTTTCGTCCGCAACTTGCGTGAACCGGCTAATAGAACCACTGGACCGTTGAGCGTAAAAGAGTTAGACGACGCCTTGCACCGGCTTGTTAAGGCGGCCCACCAGGAGATATATGCGACGGACATTGCTCATATCAAGTCAGGTCAGCAGCTAAAAACGTCAGTCGCGCGTCTTCATCCTTTTCTTGATTCCGAGGGCTACTTACGTGTGGGTGGTAGGTTGCGTCATTCTTTGTTGACCTTTCAAGTCAAGCATCCACTGCTTCTTCCGAAGGATCATCACTTGACCAATCTCATCATCGACTACTTTCATCAGGTGCACCTTCACGCAGGTCTAACAGCCTTGCTCAACATTTTACACGAACGATTCTGGATACCTTCTGCACGTCGAGTTGTTAAGCATCGTATTTTTCTGTGCCATCGCTGCCATCGACTTAATGCCAAACCGTCACCTCCTTTTATGGGAGATTTGCCTTCCAGTCGAGTTCGTCCATCCCGTCCTTTCCTCAAAGTTGGAGTCGACTTCGCGGGTCCCTTTCTCGTCAAGTACTCAACCGCACGTTACGCCAGGGTTCAAAAGGCTTACCTTTGCGTTTTCGTGTGTTTTGTGACGAAAGCCGTCCATTTAGAGGTCGTCTCTGAGCTAAGCACGGAAGCCTTCATGGCTTGTTTCCATAGATTTGTTTCTCGCAGAGGTATCGTTAGTGACATATATTCAGATTGTGGCAAAAACTTCCAAGGAGCTAAGCGCGTGCTCAGTGAAACCCACGCCTTTCTGCAAGCAAATGATGACGACATTACCACTCGACTCGCTAGCGCTCATGTCAACTGGCACATGAATCCTCCGTACAGCCCTCATATGGGTGGTCTGTGGGAAGCGTGCGTTAAATCCGCGAAGCAACTTCTCAAGCGTACAATTGGTGAGAGAGTGTTGACGTTCGAGGAGCTAACCACAGTCTTCACGCGTATCGAGGCCGTTCTCAATTCTCGACCCCTTTGTCCCATGTCTGACAGTCCTGATGACCTCGAGGCGCTTACTCCAGGACATTTTCTTGTTGGCCAGCCTCTTGTCAGCTTACCTGAGCTTCATTATGATGTCTATCCCTAGTCTCAAACGCTGGCAACTTGTACAGCAAATATCGCAAAGCATCTGGCGCAGGTGGCAACACGAGTACTTGCATCATCTTCAACAGCGTAACAAGTGGTCTAAGAACCTTCCCAATTTAAAAATCGGCGATCTTGTACTCATCAAGGATGACAATCTGCCACCTCTCCAATGGCGAAAGGGCAGGTTCATCAAACTTCATCCTGGATCTGACAGCATTGTAAGAGTTGTAGAACTTAAAACTTGTAAAGGCAGCTGCCTCAGATCAGTCGCGAAAATTTGTCCGCTCCCTGTGAGCTCCAACTCTGACTTAAACATCAATTCAGAAATTCATCCTAGGAACTCATCTTAGAAAATCATCTTCGAAAATCATCTTGTAGATCATCTTAGAAAATCATCTTAGAAAACCATCTTAGAAAATCATCTTAGAAAATCATCATAGAAAATCATCATAGAAAATTATCATAGAAAATCATCATAGACAATCATTAAATCATCTTACTATCTTTCGAATACCGGAATCAACATTGTTAAGGATCTTCTGAAAGAGCTTAGTAGCTCTTTCGGGGGCCGGTATGTTCTGTAATTGGCCACTGGGTATGACAGGTGCTAGAAATATTAAGACTTATGAGGGTATTCATTCATATCATAGTTCGTCTTTGACTTGCTTGGAGAGTGGTTGTCTGTTGCGTGTTACTTGTCTGTGAACTGAAGTTGGTGTGTGTCGCGAGTTATCGGTGCCTCCTGCTCTATCCTGAGGAGCTTCCCGTAAGCGGCCGCGGCCATTGTGGTTTTTATCGGACCTTTCTTTCTTTTAAGTGAAGTGAAGTTGACTGTTTTGGTTGAATAACTTTTATGAAACAGTTTTGCTCTCAAAAAGACGGGGCTGATGTGGGTTTGAACCGTGAGCCTGCGGATTGATGACTGCGAGGTGGGACCGCTCGGCTAACCGAACAGTGAACAGCGTGGACGAAATAAGCGATTGCTATTCAACCAACAGATCCCTCTTTTGCCTTTGTGTTTGCTATTGTAATTTAGAAGGCGTAAACCATGTCTTCGCAAAACTGTGCTGGCTGTAACAAAACCATCACCAACATAAAGGAAATGATTGAGTGTGCTATATGTAACCTCAAATACGATCTAGAATGTGCTAATATAACGTTGAAGAGGTATAATGCACTACTTAAAGATCACTCATCCTGCTGGAAGTGTCCAAAATGTAAATGTACGGAACCAAAAATTGGAAACAGCAATACGCCAGTTCGAGCGGTGACTCAGGAACCTGTGGAGGTATCTTTTGTTACGTCTCGCAATACAAAGAAGCCGAGACGTAAATCTTCAGATGACATTCCGGAACTTGATTCACCTCTGTCTTCTAAAGAGCTGCGCGTTATAATTAGAGAAGAATTACGTTCAACTTTAAAAACAACAATAGAAGAACTTGTCTGCAATCAACTAGAAAATATAAAGAAGACTATGTCATCTTTTGAAGATACACTATCGTTCTACAACACCCTATACGAAGATATGAAAACCCGCCTGGACCAAAAAGAATCAATAATTAAAAACATACAGAAGGAAAATATCTCATTAACTTCAACGGTTAAAGATCTGACGAATAGATTAGGATCGATGGAACAATTTCTAAGAGAAAATAATGCTGAGATAAATGGAGTTCCAGAAATGAAAGCGGAAAATGTACAGAGTTTGCTGTCGCAATTGGCTAAAACAGTAAAATGTGAACTACGTCCGGAAGACATCGTGCATGCTTCAAGAGTCGCTAGGCAGACAAAAGATAACGACCGCCCGCGCTCAATACTAGTCAGATTTAAAAACCGTACCATACGTGACAAGCTTATTTCCGCTACCATGAAATTTAATCGACAGCAAACTCCCAAACTAAATTCACATCATCTAGGATACGGAGGCTCACCAGTTCCAGTCTTTATAGCAGAACATCTGAGCCCTGCAAACAAAATGCTATATTCAGCTACAAGAAAAAAAGCAAGAGATGTTGGGTTTAAGTTTGTTTGGATTAAGGATGGCCGTATTTTTGTAAGAAAAAATGAAAATTCTCCGGCAACATATATTAGAAATTATGAAAATATTGAATTAATCAAATAACATCTGATAATTTCGTACTATATTTTTATATATTTAAGTCTTAAAAATGGCGTCCACAACGGACTTGATTACAGATATTGATGACAGTTGTCTAAGTTTGGGCTCTGCGATTCGTATACGAGAACCGGAAGATTGCGCAAAGCTGAATAGTATAACAAATGATAATTTTAATATCGTCATGCAAAATATTAGAAGTATTAACTGTAATTTCGATGATTTCAATATTTATATCTCACGATTAAACTTAGATATCGATATCATTGTTTTGACAGAGTGCTGGTTGTCGAGAGCTTACAACATTCCAAACCTTGATAATTATAATAGTTTTTCCACTGCAAAACTTCTAAATCAAAATGACGGGATAGTGGTTTATGTCAAAAATAACTATAATGTAAGTTTTTTGGAGCCGGCTAATGTTGAAGAATGTAATTGTGTAGTAATTACTCATAAGCAAGATTTTGCTATTGTATGTGTTTATAGATCACCTTCCTTTAAAAATGTTGATAGCTTCTTAACTTCCATCAACGCTATTTTATTAAGCTTAAAAAAATTTCCTCAAATCATGTTACTAGGAGATATGAATATCGACATAAAGGAAGGTAATTTTAGTGAGAATACTTATAAGTACTTGGATTTCTTGGCAACACATAAAATGATACCTACGCATAACCTACCTACAAGAGAAAGCAACTGCCTTGATCATGTATTTGTAAAAACAGGTTTCTTCAGCCACACTGCGATATTTGATTCTACTATAACGGATCACAACTGTGTGATCTTATCTTTACCTAAAAATAATAAAAAACGTAATATTACACCTAAAGTGACAACCCGAATTAACTATAATGCTATTTTAAATGATCTTCGTGAAATAAAATGGATTGACGAACTTTCAAATAAAGGTCCAAATTCGGCTGCAGACCGCTTCATAGATATACTCAGAACACTAACTAATAGACACACTACTACAATCAGTTCAAGACACAAAATAAGAAACATAAAACCCTGGGTAACTCCAGGTTTAGTTCGATGTATTAAAAATCGGGATAAACTTCACGCAAAATTACGGAGGGATCCACAAAATGTTATATTAAAAATCACCTATTTAAGATATCGCAATACATGCAATAAAATATTAAAAAAATTGAAAACCTTACACTACAGACATGAAATGCTTAAATATAGATACAACTTAAAACAGCAATGGAATATCATAAAAGATGTATGTAACTTTAAAAACAAAACCGAAGATTCCCCCGAACTTTTGTCACTTATGGAAAGCCCGACTCAATCTCTTAATTTTATAAATGAATATTTTTTCAAATGTAGGTAGTAAATTAGCCAGCATAATTTTAAAGAGGTTACAAACGAACGAATGTGATCTCAGCAACAAAATAACTAAAACATCTACTAACCCATATTCGTTCGTACTGCTACCTACTCACGAGGATGAGATAAAAAATATTATCAAATCCCTAAAAAATAGCTCCAGTACAGGATGGGATGGGTTATCGGTTAAAATCTATAAGCTGGGAGTGCAATTTCTGGCTCTCCCAATTGCTATAATCTGTAATTATTGCTTTGAGAGTGGCATTTTTCCAGCTAGTCTTAAAAAATCTAAAGTCATACCAGTATTCAAAAATGGTGACAAAAATAATGTAAGTAACTATAGACCCATATCTCTTTTAACAACCTTATCTAAGATAATAGAAAAAGTAATAAATTCAAGATTAAAAAACTATTTAGAATCTAAAAAACTAATTTCAACTAACCAATTTGGCTTTCGAAGTAAAATATCAACAAAACACGCTGTTCAAAATCTTAATTCACTAATTACCAAAAGTTTAGACTCAAATGAAAAATGTTTAGCCATTTTTTTAGATCTCTCTAAAGCGTTTGACACTGTATCTATACCAATACTTATAAATAAGTTGAACCGTTTAGGAATTCGTGGCAAGCAGCTTGATCTTTTTGCAGACTATCTTTCGGATCGTAAGCAAATTGTACAAATAGGGAGACTTCAAAGTTCACAAACTGAACAAGTTACCTTTGGTGTACCTCAAGGGAGCGTGCTTGGCCCAACCCTGTTTATAGCATATATTAATGAAATGTGTGAATTACAACTACAAAACGGAGAAATAATAACTTATGCAGATGACACAGTCTTGTTTTTTAGAGGCAAAAACTGGGAGGAGGTAAATGATTTCGCTAACAAAGGTCTTCTTATGATAATTAAGTGGTTAGATAATCATTTGCTTACTCTCAATTTTGAAAAAACTAAATACATGTGCTTCAGTCTTAGGAAGGATGGTCAACCTTTACCTGATAGCATGGATATCAAATTACACGGTTGTAGCCATAACTCATCTATGTTATCTACTTGCTCCTGCCCTGTTCTTGCCCCAACAGATAGGATCAGATACTTGGGAATAGTATTTGATAATAACTTAAATTTTCATCACCATATTTTAACTTTATCAGCCCGAGTAAGAAAATTTATTTATATTTTTAAAACTCTTCGAGACATATGTAGCAAGAAGCAAATTATCTCAATCTATCAGGCTCTATGTGAATCTGTTCTGGGTTACTGTATAACTTGCTGGGGCGGTGGCTCGAAAACTACATTACTTGTGCTTGAAAGAGCGCAAAGGGCTGTACTGAAGGTAGCACTAGGCAAACCTTTTCAATATCCCACTTCTCAGTTGTTTTCCGAGGTTCCTGTTCTTACTGTGAGACAATTATTTATACTTCTCGTAACGGTAGAACAACATAAGCATGCTTTACCCAACTTGCCAACTAAAAGACGCAAAGATAAGGTATTTCAACTTCCTCAGTGTAAAACTACATTTGCTCAAGGATTTGCCAGCTTTCTGGGTCCTTTTATTTATAATAAATTAGCTAAAGTTAATCCTAATAATTTAAGTATATCTAGCTGTAAATTCAGATTAAAAACTTTAAAATATCTTAAGACACTAAATTATGAAGAAACAGAATGTATATTAAAAGTACAAATATAAAGTTTAATTTAAGAACAATTACCAAACTAAAAATAAATAAACAGTACACTCTTCCTAATTAATAAATAAAGACTGTATTTATAAGCCTATTTTAAATGTATGCAACAAAGTCGAATAACTGCCTTCTGAGATACAGTTAACACTAGTTCAGAAGGCAGGAATCCAATTCTGTATAAGAATAGGCTGTTACTAGTTATATAATTAAAAAATGTATAACTATCCTACTAGATTTTAAGAACACTAGATTTTAATGTATTAGGCCTTTTTTGGAACAATAAAGTATTTCTATTTCTATTTCTATTTCTATTTTACTAAATTACTAACCTCCCCCCAACCCCTGTCCAAAATCCTATTGGCTGACTATTATTCATCATCGAGTATTCTCACGCCGCGCATCTTAATCGCGTCGCTATCCAAAAATACTGGTCTTTATAACCGTTCGCAAATTCACAACCGCGTCAACGGAAATTACAACGAGTGTAGCAAGAGAGGAAGGAGTAGCTGCAGCAAGTCTCCGCTAACCCTGCGCTGAACCAGCCGTGGAGTTTCGGTGAGTCAGCCACTTCCCCCTTTATCCTACAGTTTGTTTGTACCCAGGGTCGAGGTCTGTCTGCGGCGGGTGCCGCGGCCTCCGCGCATGAAGCCTGGAACCAGTTCCGAGGACGCAACTGAAGACATTAGTAGGAACATCAACAATGATGATGCATTGAAGATCCTAAACTTGTATCGAAGATGTAGAGAAGTGTGATTTCAATAAATTATTCCACGAATATTATCTCATGTTCCTTATTATGCACTACCTAGGTACCTACCAAAATAGACGCTGAAAGAAATATGTAAAACGTAGTCATCTATGGGCAAACCAATTACACCAAATAATCAACCTAATAATAGTAGGTAGGTATCGAGAAACTTTGTTTCCTCCTAGTACCAGATATTTTATAACCTTCCTAATAATCCTACTTAATATTATAAACCTAAAAGTTTATGAGTATGGATGTATGGATGGGTGTTTTTTACTCTTTCACGTAAAAACTACTGGACGGATTTGGATGAAACTTTACAGTAATATAGGTTATGCATCAGAATGACACATAGGGTACTTTTACACCACGGGAAACCGAATTCCACGCGAACGGAGTCGCGGGCGGCCACTAGTATAGCCATAAGTAATCTAAACTTTAATGTCCTTAAAAATGAATTAATTTCAAACAAATAAAATCAACTACCTTACCTTACAAATAAAGGTAGGTATGCTACATTAGACCTTATGAGTAAACTAGTGACATTTATCCTACAACCAAACAGGAAAACGTATTCATGGAATTTCATTGACTGTCTGTCTGTCTTGAGTGTCTTATACTTACCTAAAGAGTACCTATTAATTCTCATTATCTAATATAAAATTATCTAGAAAAGAGTGTTACTAACGAATAAAAACTTAGACAGCTTGAAGCATAGGTAAACAAACACCTACGTACATGTTAACATTAACGTTTTAGGAATTATCTACTTACTCATATAGTAGATTATTGCGCTATTTCAAAAGGAAATCTTGGTTGAGTTTTAATAAAATAAAAATGCATAGTAAAAAAGAAGTCAACAACTATATTTTCAACAGCAACTTTTGTTTAGGTAGGTATTTCTACTTAACCATTGCTTTGCCTTTTATATTAAGAAGAAAAAAAATATAAAACTTAGATTTAGAAGAGTACAATACGTTACTTTCTTCAAAAAACTACAAAATTCATAGTGTCTACATATTCGAGACATAGCGAATCACTTCTGTACACAACAGGGAACACAGGCTTTCTTAGAACTCTTACAGTTGTGAAAATATAGAGCTTTGATCTCTCACGAAAAGGAAGAAAGAACTTAATCTATTGAATTCTAGTGGTATATGCTCGGTTGATATATTTATGCTAACAAATAATTCATGGTTTTGTTCTTGGAAAATTGTAAGGAGTCGCTTCTTGTGAAAAATTGATACTATATGTAGCTTACGGTCCGTAAAAGCATCGATAATCAATTTTAAAAACGGAATGTTGAATTTATAACCGAACGTTGAAAATAGCGTTTTTTAAAGTCGATTACACCACCCGATACAAAGGGCGTAAGAGACAAGGTATCAAAAATGTCTCTCTTGTCACTAGTGAATATTAAGCCTAAATATAATAAGGAAAGCTTTTCACCTGCTGCTTTGCCTACGTTTTTATTACATAGATAGTATACAAATTCTTTCTTTCTTTCTTTAAAATACCCAAAATTTTGACACGTAAAGAGTTGGTTGAAAAGAGAGGACTGATGTCGCAGATATTTTTATAAATCTACTAACGACGACACATATTTTTTTAGAACATTGCATAACGTAATTGAAACGATTTAATTAGTGCACACACAAAAACAAAACAGCAAGCATAATTATATCTAGATGAATCTCCAAAAAGTATCTAATGCTTCGATTACATACTTATTACTATGTACTACATACTGTATTTTAGGTACCTTCTTTTTAAAAGTAACGTAAGCATTCTATACTAATATTAACAAGTAAAAAGATTTTGTATTTTTATATGAATGAAACTAATGGTCAGATCGGATAAAAAATTCTGCGATTAGAAAGCTGCGTTATCCCTGAGTAACAGTTTTTACTAATGCAAAACGTTGTGCTCCTACAAAAAAATCAGTGCACGCGGACAACGCTGTGTACAGAAAGCTAGAAGTATATTAGTCAATAAAAGTCGTTGCATAATATTCATAATATATTTAAACTAAGCTTCTCTACATCTTTGGTTTAAGTAAAGGATCTTTCATGTATCATCTTTGCTGAAGTTTCGTCTTATTTCCTTAATTGCGTCCTCGGAACTGGTTCCAGGCTTCATGCGCGGAGGCCGCGGCACCCGCCGCAGACAGACCTCGACCCTGGGTACAAACAAATATAAATTAGGAACTTAAGTTTCAGTCACTGCAAAGTGGATCGTCGATACACATTTAAAATAACAACGTTGATTTCCATTTAAGTATTAATTACCACCAACTTTTCACCAATTTTTGTGCTAAAGTAAGGGTTACAGGAAGAATGATATTTAAAAATAGAACTTACAGCGTATTTGATGACCTTCCCTGCCTTGACCTTGGGTTCTGGTGCCGCGAAGGTTCCTCCGAGCATCATCAGCGCCGCCAGCACCACGAATAACAAGTTCAACAACTGCATGGTTGATAGATGAATGTCTTGTGGATGTGTTTATAACAAAGCCCAAACTGCGAATGAATGACCGCAGATTAATTGTACTCCTTTTATACAACCTTATCTTCGAATTGACTAGCTTACGGTAAACCCATTATAGGTATTTCTTATAGTAAACCGAATAACGAGAATCTCATTAGACGGCTACAACAAGGATAAGTGTTAAAGTTACTGGAAGACTAATTAAATTCAATTTATTAATAAATATGTCGGCACAGCGGGTGTCTTTTGTTAATGTCAGAATGCTAAAGATCTCATACACGTGGGCGTAGAAGGCAGCAAACAGTAACTTAAAGCATTATGAAAGAATATAGGAACAATCTGTTAACTACTTTAGCTCAATAATTGAATAAAACTAGTGCAACTGTATTGAAATGACCTGCCTCACTACCATAATGCACTACAAGGGTATTTGGAATAATAAAGAAACAGTTTAACCTTTAACTTTGTTTTAATTTACCGGATTCATAAAGACAGCTACGATCTGTCTGACATATTGTGTGGAGAAGAATTCCGGTGAATAAACTCCACACTGCCATTATCATAATTCAAATACAAACAGGGCCGCGCCGACCCTAAGCAGCGCCTGTGTGCGAAACCTATGAAGCGCCTTTTTTTAGTCGGTTTAGTCAATTTTTTC
Organism: Emmelina monodactyla; assembly: GCA_916618145.1. Classification (NCBI taxonomy): domain Eukaryota; kingdom Metazoa; phylum Arthropoda; class Insecta; order Lepidoptera; family Pterophoridae; genus Emmelina; species Emmelina monodactyla. The sequence continues at coordinate 4,770,961 of OU745311.1, read as the reverse complement.
AGCTATGTTGTATTAAAAAAAAACAATCCGGCGCCCCTCTTGCTTAGGCGCCTGTGTGCGCCGCACACATCGCACACATGGGCGGCTCGGCCCTGAATACAAAGGAACGTTATAAAACCTGCTATTACATTACTCACAGAAATCTCACAACTAGTTCACATGATTAAAGGATACAAAGATACTTAGCTTTCGTATTGACGACTTCCGATACAGCAATAGAATACAAACTGTTAAACTTAGGCAATGACTCGATATAAAATCAAATAGCAAATTGAATGTGGTAAACACGACTGCTCCTAGCTAATTCCCGCGCTATACTTTCTTTGAAAGGATTCCTTCCGCGCACGCGTCGGACGTTATGTTTCTTGGTAGGCTTGGCACTTGCATTTTACAAAGTTTCTCATGAAAATCGATAGATGGCGCTCTTTAGTTTCATTTAATGTTCACCGACTCCGACAAATATATAATTTTCTGACTCGACCGGTGAAATACCACCGTCGCACAGAAAACCGACGTGAAGTAGGGACGATATTCCTGCGTTTCGTTCGGTGAGTGCGGTATCCGGTGCCCAATTTTCTCAAAGGTTAGCAACACACCCCCAACACTCACAGTGTTGCGGGTAGTCATGGGCGGCGGTGATCACTTGCCATCAGGTGACCCGCAGGTTCGTTTGCTACCTATATTATAAAATAAAAAAATAGTTTATTCATATATTTCTGATGATGCGATCCCGATAACCACCAGGTTGCACATTGAGGAAGTTGATAAAAACTTTCTTATGTGTTAAGCATTAATACTGATTTTGCTTAACCAACTTTTGCAGGAATGTTGAGTTTTTCATTTTATGAGTTAGTCGGTAAAAATTTTGCAATTTTAATGTAGAATTTATTGTGTAAAACATAAATTTTAAAGAAGGTTCTTGGAATCAAATTAATCTAATTCTCTTCTTTATTTAAAAAAAATGGGGGAATAAAAGCAAAATTTTCTGTAGTCATCATTTTAATCAAATCCTACTAATATTATAAATGTGAAATTTTGTAAGGATGTAAAAACTACTGGATGGATTTAGATTAAACTTTGCAGTAATATAGGATATACATCAGAATAACATATAGGGTACTTTTTACCGCGGGAAAACATCTCATTCCCACGGGAAACCGACTTCCACGCGAACGGAGTCGCGGACGGCTTTTTTATTTTGTATAACAAATTAAAGCGTTAGGTGTAACAAACAGATCGACGGGTCCCAAGAACAAAATCTTATACTAATATACAACAAAATTAGTTTTATTATTTATTTGTATTTGGCATCATATTAGCTATATAAATATGTTTTTTTTTTTTATAAAACTTATACTTTAGTAGATACCCAAACGAACATCATCCTATTTGAATTTTACTTCATAGAACAATACAGTATCAACATTTACAAGCTTGTTCCTCTGAGCTCGCAACTCGCGCGCAGCAGTGTATCGTCAGACGCGGGTTTGTTCTCGGGGCGGGGTCTTTTTTGACAGGGCGCGGCTATTTCTCTAACAATTCCAATTGATGTCAATCAAAAGTTAAGATTTATTGTTCATTGCATTTTATACAATGACGGCCTTATCAACGAACCGAAGAACTTTGAATTTAGCCCTTAATTCAGAAAAAAAAAACACCCTCGTTCAACTCTAAGTGAGAAAACAGATGAAGAAAACTTAAATTTAGATGAGTAATTATATAAACATTCACATTAAATTAATACATATTCGTTAAAATATTTTGGTACAACTCAATACATTATTTACTTGGAAAGTACCAATAACTGTAAATTACTGTCGTTTGTGATTATTAGATGTTTTTCTAAGAAAATCTTAAATAATCATAAAACAATTTTTTTATTATTATTTTGAAGTTAAATATAATTAGGTTATTTTAAATATGAATTCCAACTAAGATACTAAATATTTTATTTTTAAAATAATATTTGCACATACGTCTTTTTTGTCCTAAAATGCATTCAAAATTTACTATCGCTTGCGCCGATTCGACATTGTACTATGGAAAACTTATTGAAAAAAAATGACTCATGTAATTTTAAGTTTTTGTTCCTTGGCATTAATTTTATTATACGATTTTGTTCTACTATTAACTTAATAAATATAAAACTTTTTGTAACAAAAGTCACATCGATAATTTCCTTATAAGTATAGTATTTTGTTTGTTGAATATTTCATTATTAATTTTTATTGGTTCATGACAGAACCCGAAGATTCTTATAAGCCTGCCTTGAACTCCCCAGTATCGCTTTAGGCTTAAATATAAGACAAAATGTGTGATGATAGTATCAAAATATCACAGCAGCAAACAAAAGTAACATATAACAGTACTCCTCCTCTTTGCCTATTCCTTTACTTCATCAACTCACAAATTATGATGTTACTAGTGGCCGCCTGCGGCTCCGTTCGCGTGGAAGTCGGTTTCCCGTAGGAATGAGATGTTTTCCCGCGGTAAAAAGTACCCTATGGTTTATTCTGATATATAACCTATATTATTGTAGACTTTCATCCAAATCCGTCCAGTGGTTTTTACGTGAAAGAGTAACAAACATCCATACATTCCATCCATACTAACAAACATTCACGTATATGAAATTAGTAGGATTACACCTTTATTATATGCTATTTTTATACCCTCCAGTTTTGATAACTCACCAGATGCACTTGGAAGAATTTAAAGGAACTCTAGCTTCCACTCCATCCCTTCTCATATGGTTTTAGCTACGCCTATGCCTTCTCTACTAAATGCACACAAAAAAATCTAATGATCTTTGTCCCATTCATTGTTCATGTCTAGATCATAAAGTCCTAGATCACCAACTCGGAAAAAAAGACTAGAAATGTTAAGTGTTGGATAATAAGTCTGACGTAAAGGGATGAAAACTGAAAATTTGGATAAGAGCTGTTTCAAAAATAAGGAAACTTATTGATGATGAAGTTATTGGAATGTTTGACGAAGTTTTGAAAGCTTGGAAGTCGAGAATAGCAGTGGAGTAATATTGCAAAATATGTTCAAAACATCAATGTGAAATATGCCGTGCTCATCGCAGTATCTCTAAGCTCACCAATGATCAAATACAGAACTTTGAGAGCCTTGTAAAAAAGTAAAGAAAATTGCACGGGGTTTGAAACAAAAACTTGAACATGAGGCAATAGAATCTAGTGAATCTATTGCTACCGCAGTATCTGACATTGAAAAAGTTTTGACTTGACAATAACGAAAGTAAAATATAAAAATTTTGTAAGCATTTGTGATATTGGTGTTAGGTTCATTTACATAATGGTTTATATTTTAAAGTCTTACTCTATGATTCAGAAGATAATCATCATGAAGAAGACAATGTTGGTGTGAACAAATAGGAACTGGTTAATAATGTTAGGTACTCAAAAATGTAAAGTAGTTTTGCGATGAGAAAGATACTTTTTAATTAATTAAAACACGGTTTATGATTTACCTTTTGAACATCATAAAAAAATATTACATTTGATTTAAAAATCCGTGATGATTATTTATTATAATATACCTATAAAGTAATACCACAACAAGAAAGTATATTATTAAGTTGCTAGTTGTATTTTGTTTTATGTTAATGACAATATAAACAAAAATTTAAGTTTTTAGTAGATTTTTTGACATTCAATTACTATATAATTTATAGGCAAAGCCAACATACGACGTAATTATATGGAACAATTACGAAGTAAAACATCGCAAAAATACTTAAGACATCTGCGGTTTCATTAAACAAAGTCGTATGTGCAGTTAGTGCTTAGTTCATTCCATAAAACAAAATCCGATTTTATTATAGGAACCGAGTTTTACAGAAATAATATTTATTAATAAATATAAGAACGTGAAAATAATGCAATTAAATAAAACAAATCAGCTTTGAATAAATTCCATACTCAAATATTTTTTGTAACGGAGTAAACGACATTTTACTTTGCTCGCAACTAAAAAGCTGCGTACTGAAAACTGAACATTCGGTAGATACGACTTTGTTCTTGGGACCCGTCGAGATACGGAAATACACAAATAGAGTTTAAGAAGAGGAGACTTATTTGAAAAAAAATATATAAAATTCGAACGATTTTATTTAAGCAATTAAACTGATGCAAAATATGCATATATATAAGTATAAATACCATTAATACTTACAGATAAAATCCTACAAATGGCAGCCCCATACTACAGCTTCAAGTTTTAAATATTGTGTGAAGAAGATAAACATATGTTTATTCGGTCCATTCGTAACATTTTGAAGACCGCCATTTCTGTTTCTATTTGTTCACCTGTCAAAAACAACGTGGTTTAAACGTTCACCTTTTTTAGTGTCATGGTATGAATTAGAGCAGGATTGTTTAGGTGTAATTTGAAAACTGCAGGGTGATTTTGTAACTCAAAAATCGATGCTAGTTGTTAAAAAGCAACTAGCAGTTGTGTTTGACAAGTCACCAGTGAGCCAAAAAAAATGGTATTCTGTATCTCAACGAGCATGAGTGATATCAAACGATACGAGTCCAATGAGTCTCATTTAAAATGTCATGAACATATATTAAGTTGTATGAAATGACTTAACATTTAATTTTTCCACTTTATATCTTTGACTGAGCATGCGCTGTAAGCAACTAGAAGTGTATTTTTTAAAAACAAATGTCTTAATATCTTTCCAGCCACTAATGTATCTTCAATACCTATTAAATAACAATTTCATGTCTACTATACATATTTTGCTAATGCTTTTATTGTAATTTAATGTTTTTTTCTAGAATAAAATAAAACACTCGTAAGAATTTGTAGCTGTCTTTCTATTAATTGAATATATTATAAAAAAAAATGTCAAACCAAAGGCCAGTTTCTTACAAAAAATCTTTATAAGCTTGCCGTTGGTCTTTAGTGGTCACTAGGGCACTAAATTAAGTCCATATTTAAACTGCAAGATTTTATTAAGAGAGCTATGACTTTAAACTACTATTAATTTTGTGGTTAGCAAATTATTAGTCGGAAATTCATAGAAATGAGTGTGGAATGTTAATAAGTTAGAATCCATTTATTTTCTAATTATAAATGAAACAAGCTGTAGTTGTATGTTTTTTTTATTTACTCTGGTAAAAAATCACAAAATGTTACTTATTTATTAGTAAGGTGACCCGGGGTAATTGAAACTACGGGGTTATTGTAGCTTATTTGTTTATTTTCCTTTTCATGTTGTTTTGTAAAAAGTGACATCTATGAACGTATAAAGGATTCAAAACTTATCAAAATAAATATTAGATGGCTTTCGTATCGCACCTGCTGTTTTACCAACGGCGCCATTTTTTTTACTTGGCCATTTTGAACTGTGTTTGCGAGAGAATGCTCTGGTGTTTTTTTCATAATATCTGTTTCTACGGGCTTTTTTCGTCAAAATTTTGCAGTAAGTACAGTTTAAACATATAATTATCATTATTTGCGTATAGTTTAGTTCCTTTGACGTTGTTTAACAGAGCTATTCACACAGTTACATTAGCCTCGCAAAAAATGTAAAATGGGGTAAATGTAACTAGAGTGAAAAGACACAATAGCCCCGGTAATATTAGTATTACATTACGATGACTAGTGATGTCAACGCGAATTTTGTGTCGATAGAATAAAATAATTTTGAAAAAAATAGGAACTAATATTACGTTATGTAGGTTTTGTGTGTTTAAATTAATAAGAAACTGAGATGACTTAATTGTTATTTTTTATTAGATCTAGTATCTTTTAACTTTTGGAATATTGCAGATTTTATTAATTAGTTCGGGTTTTTTTTTCAAGATGTGGATTGGCAAGCTAGAACAAAACGCAAAGCACGCTACCGAGTTTTTTTATTGCAACGATTAAAAATTTTTTTTATATTTATAGATGGTTCGTAAATACAAGAAAAAGCGTGAAAAAGAATACTCTAAAGATGATTTGCAGAAGGCTTTAGAAGTGGTAAGAACTAAAAAAATGAACAGTTATAAAGCATCAGAAGTGTTTGGTGTTCCGAGGTCTACCATAGTAGCGCATATAAACGGTACTCGTGGTCAAAAGCAGATAACACCTGGAAAACCTACAGTGCTATCCAAACAAAAAGAGGAACAACTTTCTTATTTCCTAAATGTCATGGAAAAAGCTGGTCATCCTTTAACAAGGATAGAACTTAAAACTTTAATTGGTGAATATAATATACGCAGAAATGGTATGGTCACCCCGTTTAAAAATGATATTCCTGGGGATGACTGGTGCCAAGGTTTTATGAAAAGAAACAATTTGACAACAAAGAAGCCCCAAAGCGTCGAGGTGGCCAGGAAAAAGGCATGTAACCCTTTTACAGTATATCATTATTATGATTTATTAGAATCAGTTGTGCGGGATTTAAATCTGACTGACAAACCAGAAAGGATATTTAACGTAGATGAAACAAGCTTTTGCAATGACCCCTCATCAAGCAAAATAGTTGGTCAAAAAGGTTACCCTTCAACAAGGATGACAAGCGGCCCTGGGCGAGATAACACAACAGTGCTTCTGGGCGCTAACGCACGTGGTGATAAAATACCCCCGCTGATCATCTTTAAGGGTAAAAGTCTTTGGAACGAATGGTTTTATAAAAACAAACACGTGCAAACGGCATATTCCGTTAGTACAAATGGATGGATGGAAACATCCATTTTTGAAAAATATATAAGAGATGTATTTTTACCAGCCATAGGAAGTGAACGGCCAGTGCTCCTTGTTTATGACGGCCACAAAACACATGTTGACCTGGGAGTTGTGGAATTGGCCGTTGATAACAATATTACAATTTTGAAGTTACCGCCTCATTCCTCACATGTGCTACAGCCGTTAGATGTTAGCACGATGAAGTCAATGAAAGTTAACTGGGAGGATACCCTTGTGAAATGGCAGCGGCTTCACTCTGGTGCCAAATTGCAGAAATGTGAATTCGCTAGATTATTAACTGAAGTTTGGGACAACCTAAATCCAAACATTATAAAAAATGGTTTCAGAAAATCAGGACTCTACCCTGTAGATAGAAATGTGATTACTAAAGATAAGTTTGATATGATGTCGTTGTCAAAATGGGAAAAAAATCTTAAAGATGGATTAAAATTGGAAGAAAACAATAAAGAAGATCTAAATGGTGAGAAAAGACAATGTACAGGAATGGACCGAAAGAAAATTTCGAACGACAATCCTAATTCATATGCTGAAGACGTGCCTTCACTCTTGACACTAGTTTTGAATCATATAAATGATCAACAGAACATGAATAATTTAAAACAAATGCAATTTATAAAAGCCGAACAATATACAAGGATAGGTAAAAGTGATACTGTGACTCCATCAAAAAATGAAATAGTGCAACCCCCTTACACTATCATGCTTGATACTCTAAACAATAATTCTCCAAGTAAAGGCATGAATGCAGGCACCTCTTCAGTTTCCATATTGAGTTGTAAAATTTTAAAAAAAGGGGATCCCGAATTCATTGATACATAATTTGAAGAATTGTTGCTAAAAACCATCTCTCGAAATAATCCACCGAAAAATCCACGAAAAAAGGTTCCAAGAGGTGCAGAAATACTCACATATAAAGATGTCATTAATTCTATGAAGGAAGAAAAAGAAAAAAAACAATTAGATACAAAGGAAAAGGAATACAAAAAAAAAGAAAAGAGATACTAAAAACGATAAAAATTGAACAACAGGATAAACCTAATAAGAAAAGGAAAGCAAATAATATGAAGAATAAAAATATTCGGATTCAGAAAAACAAGAAAATTAAATATGAAAATAGCTCTGACACTGAAGACGATTCTTTATACAGTTTGAAAGATTCGTCAGATGAAGAAGATCCTACCGATTTTTTTCAGAGCATACTAAAGGAAGAAAATAAAGACGAAGATAATGTGTTAAGCATTGGAGGAAAACTAAACTTGTCACAGGAAACATCTAAATTGGTAAAAACAATACAAGCACTGAAAATAATACAGGAAATCAGATAGAGGACACGTCGAAATACAATAATGAAAGATATATTATAAAGAAATATAAAAGAAAACATACCCAAAAACAGAAAGACTTGAATCAAAAGCTAAGCAACAAAGAACTAGCAAGGGAAAAAAAACGACCAAGAAAGTGGAAGATACTAACAATATTTACAACAATAACAATTTCCCCAGTACTTCAAAAGAAGAATCGAAACCGGTTTTATGCCAAAGTCCCAAAGAAGGTCAATTTGTCTTGGTCAAGTTTTGTACAGCCAAAGGTAAAAAGGATTACAAATACGTTTGTGTCATAGAAGGAATCAACGACGAGAGAATTGTAGTCAAAGGCCTAAAGTCCTTCAAAAAGAATAAAAAGAGATTTCGCGTTGTAGAAAATGACATATCAATTATTGATCTGACCCAAATTGTTGAGTATCTCCCCGCACCAGTGTTTGACGACACTGTTTTTGTTTTTCCTTTCGATGTTGCAATTGCTGAATTGTAAACAAGCATAAACTAATGAGGCCTAATGATGCAAATTTAATTTAAAAAAAAAAAACACTTTTTGTTTTAAGCAAGCAATTGAAAGAAGTAAGAGTTTTTATTTACACAATTGATTTAACATTACTGTATTTTTTATTAAGGGAACCTGAGAAAGTAAATACACTGAAGATTATAGTCAATTTTAAAGACTTAAATAATACTATATACCTCACGCCATAATTATTAGAATGCTATGTTACCAAAAGGAATGTGATATATAATAAAGATTTTTTATCCCATAATAAGAGGTTATTTTTATACAAAAAGGACACTCTCTCACAAATTGGCTAAAAAGATAGCATTTTCTTCATAATTTAACCAATTTTTGAAAAAGCGTTCTTTATCAAAACATTGTCGAGTTATCGACATTTAATAACACAACACTATCGTAATGGTAAAAAGCTACAATAGCCCCGAATTAAAAAAAAAACTATTTTTAAAGGAGAGTATGCCCTCTTACGTTATTTTAGAGTTCATATTATTTCGTAATTTCCCTTGGTACTTCACAGTCTGTCAGGTATATATTTATGTGTCTTCTCAATAAATATAGGGAGACGGTAACTTTGTAGAAGTTAACTTTTTGATGACTGTTTTTATTATTTGCTACTACATTTATCAAAATATACTCGTAAATAGCGGATACTTATCAAATTAGGCCACCTAAATAATTGTCTTGTAAATTATTTACTGACTAGTGAAAGACAATTCAAAGTTGCCACTTGTATTTTTTTAGTTACTTTAGCCCCGGGTCACCTTATATAACCTAACAGGGTAGGTATTACACTTCTTTCACGATAAGTGATTATGCCAAATGCAGTTAAGCTGAAATTAGAATGTTGAATTTATTATAATGTACAAAAAATGAATATTTTCAGAGGAAAAAGAACCCTTCATGCTTGATTTGTTATCTTCGGCCGATCACATCCATAACAGTTGAAAAACCAACGACATCTAGCAATAATTGAGTAAAAGATATTAAGTTTAGGTAGGAAGGACAGGAGATTTACAAATCTGAAACAACACAAAACTTGTAGCTCGCATTTTTCCATTTTCAATCGCGTATGAATACATAATTTGTTTTCACTTCACATTTTTAATCACTCGCTTCCTTCAATATTTTGTTTCGTAAGGTTTTTTAGTCCGACTGCTTTGAATGAAACATCCACAAAAAATCTTGTAAAATTTCACAAAAAGTTTATAAATCAGATTATAATTTGTATTTTAATTAAAATAACATTGAATCTAAATGGATTTGTAAACATGTCATGTAACGTCAATTAGTCATGACGTCGGAGATGCTCGGCGCATGCGCGGTCTATGTTAAGCCTGGAAAATTAAATATTGTCAATACTCATATGATGTGCAGGACAATCATTTACTTTTGATCGAGTCCGATTGCACTAACTGCTAGTTGTAGAATTACAGAATCGCAATTAACAACTTGCATGAGAGGTTTGATGCTAGTTGGGCAAAATTTGGGTTCGCGAGTCACGAGAAATGTCAATAACACGTAGAAAAAAGAACATTTCTAATGCTATTACTGCAATTAATTTTAAACAGAGTGGATTCTAAGCAATAACATCACAATGCTGAGCTAAAACCAAAGTTAAATTAATTTTCCTAAAAAAAAGTCGGACAAACCGACAGACCTACAGAATGAAATGCCCAAGACTTATTTCATTTAGTATTTATATGTAACTAATAAAATGTATCTAAACTATAAATCGTAATTTTCTAAAATAAAACTTTGAACTTTGTTTTTGACAGTTCCTCCTGCTATGAATTCGATGCAAGCTAAGCTTACAGAATCGCTATTTTTCATTTCTCCATACAAAAAAACTGTCAAACCAAGGCCTAGCGTGCATGAGCCGTATGACGTCATAATTGATGCTAGTTCATTTTGACCATTGATATATTACTCTCTAGATACCAAGTCCGACACTCAAAAGCGGCGCAAAAAATAAGCTACCAAATCCAATTTATACGTACATCCTACGTTAGTGTCATTTGGTCCGTCAAGCAGAGAGGTTCTCTAGGAAAAAAGACAACAATGCCTAAATGCGCGTTCAAAGGTTGCCGTAATAGTTCAAGAAACATTACCAATATCCCTGGCTTATCGTTATTTCGGTTAGTTTAAGCATTTAATCATGATTTTGTAGTAAAATACTAGAAAACATTACATTAGTTTTCGAATAGAAAAAATGTTTTGAAATGTTCTGGAGTTGCCAACTTCTTTTGTAGGAAAAAAATAAAATTTTGCGGTTTTTTTAAGCACGTAAAATAATTATAATTATATATTTTTTTAAAAGCGGAATTTTGATATCTTCTTCATTATGCCTAGTTTAACCGTATTTTTAACGAAACTAATAAATAAATATCCAAACATAAATTTCCACATTTGTAATATTAGTATGAAATAATATTAGTAGGACGTGGCAAAGTGTTAAGGCCACGTAAGTACTGCACTTAAACAGTTTTATTAAACTATCGCATTTTTGACGCTTGTCTCTGTATGTTAGTGTATTAATTACTAGAAAAAAAATGTTTTATTTAATATTTTTTTATTCTTGATAAATAAAATTTGCATAGGTAACTTGTGAAATTTAATTTTATAACTTGGTATCCCTTTGACGTACACATGCACAATTTTGAATAGTGTTATACGCGCGTCACGCACACATTCATAAAAATTTGCGCCGCTTTTGGAGTGACGTTTTGGATGCAACACTCCATCTAGAGAGTAATATATCAATGATTTTGACGTTATTTCTCATAGCAGTCGATACAAGTTGAGTTATAGAATCACCCTGCTGTTTTGTACTTATACCTACTTAATTAGAAAGTATACGTCGTGTACTTATACATATAATGAGCAAACCTTAGAACATGAAAGAAATTCCTGTTTCGTTTTCCTGTAGTGAGTAAGTCGTTATCATGCGTACACACTAACATTGCGGGTTTTACTAATGTGGTGGAAATCCCTTTTTCATCTCATATATAATGCAAGCGCGCTATTCGAAGTCCATCATTCATAATACAGTCTTTCTTGTTAGCACATCCTAAAAACTAGACAATACCAACCATGCAGTTCTTCAACTTATTATTCGTGGTGATGGCGGCACTGGTGATGCTCGGAGGAACCTTCGCGGCACCTGAACCCAAGGGCAAGGCAGGGAAGGTCATCAAATACGGTGTAAGTTCTTAACTACCAACTTCTTGTGACCCGTACCGTACCAGATTCACATAGTCGCAATTTTAACAAAATAAAAAGAATACGGAATTTTGTTTTCGGTGCCTACCTTGGTTGGTGTATTTTAATATTTGGAAAGCGATTTTGTTTTAAACTGTATAATTGAAAGATGTAGATATCTAAACTGAAGTCCCCAATTAATATGTTTGTTTGTACCCAGGGTCGAGGTCTGTCTGCGGCGGGTGCCGCGGCCTCCGCGCATGAAGCCTGGAACCAGTTCCGAGGACGCAACTGAAGACAGTAGAAGAAACATCATCAATGATAATGCATTGAAGATCGTCAACTTATACTGAAGATGAAGAGAAGTTTGGTTTAAATATATAATTTAACGACAATATGCTAATGTATTTTATTTTGAACTAACAACCTACCAACCTAGCAAGGAAAATGGTAATCGAAAGTTAACCTTGGATAACATTTTTCTAGACACTTTTAAACCTTGCGGTTTTCTCCTTATTTGTATGCGCGAACAGATTATTTAACTTTCAAGTTCAAAATACAATTTCTTTTGATAAATAGATCTGTAAAAAAACTGTAACACCAATACTACTTTTTTAACAAGTCGCAGTAACTCATTTTATGTCAAAATTTCAAGTACCTAAGTAACGAAAATTAGAATAAAAATATGTAATGTAAACGTAACCAAAGCTGTAGTTGAATAGCTTCTTTATTGTTTTAAAGCTTAACATATAACATGGCACCGGAAACATGAAGGTAGAGATACATATTTGACACCTTTTTCTAACGCCCTTTGTAACCGACTTTAAATAAGGACGCTGTTGTATGTTCTACTTTACTAATTTCAAATTGTTTTTAGAAAAAAAAACCTATAAAAATTTTCCAAGAGCTTGCTAGTTAACCAATGACTCTTTGTTAGGGATTCAATGTATCAACCGAGAATAGACCACTAGAGTACATTAGGTACCAACTTATCCATAAAGTTAAGATTTCGTGAGAAGACAAAGCTCTCTATTTTCACTACTTCACTACTGTAAGAGTTCTAAGAAAGCGTCTGTTCCTGTGTTGTGTGCGGAAGCGATTACGCTTTGCCTCGAATACGTTGTTATTATGATTTTTTTATTTCTTTGAAGAAGGCATGTTGTACTTTTCTAAATCTATTTTTTTTTAGCTACTTTACTGTTGGTAAATGCGTATAAGAGGCAAAGTAATGATTCAGTAAAAATAATAATAATAATAAAAACTCTTTATTGCGTAAAAACATAAAATTTACAGGAAATTAATAAAATATAGCAAAAGGTGGCCTTATTGCTCTGAGCAATCTCTACCAGGCAAACCTTTATTAACAGTAGAAGGCAAAGGATTTGTCGGATAGGCGCAATTAAAAAAGTAAGTTTTAATACATTTAAACATGTAATATATAGCTATACATAAAATATAAATATACATAAAATACATATAAATTATACATCATTACATACAAAACAATAATAATATACTTACATAACATACATATATAAATAATACATTAACTATAAAAATTAATATGAAAGAATGATAACTCAATGTGTGTTAGGATTATAATTAGATTTGAACAATTCATATATAGACTTTTTAAATAGGTGCAGTGTTTTACATTGTCGAATTTCAACGGGGAGAGAGTTCCAAAGTTTTATAGCTTGCACTGTAAATAAATTGTTGAAGAAATTTGAGTGGTTCACTGGTGTTGCTAACACCAGAGATGAGGTACTTCGCAGGCTAAGATTGTGTCTCTCGTGCCAATAGGTAAACCGTTCTTTGAGATATTTCTGAGTATGTGAATCATACAGCACACGGTAGAGGAGGGAAAGGATATGAGTAATCCTGCGAAGGCGAATGGGAAGCCAACCAAGTCTGTTACGGTATTCCGTGATGTGTTCAAATTTGCGCAACCCGAAAATAAAGCGGATGCACATATTTTGCAGCCGCTCCAGCTTGCTTAGTTGTACCTCGCTCAGGTCAACAAACGATGTGTCAGCATAATCAAGGATGGGAAGGAGTATGGATTGAGCAAGAGTAACTTTGGTAGCAATGGGTAACACATTCTTCAGACGTCTTAAACTACCAGCCGCAGCAAAAATCCTCCTGCTCATTTGCTCGATCTGAGAATTCCATGTAAGTGTGCTGTCCATGATAATGCCGAGATTTTTAACAGCAGTACTACACACATCAACATCGTCTAGGGATATTTTGTATAAAGTTCTTAAACTCAAAAAATACTGACCAATTTTAATTTTTTTTGAAGAAAGTTTATTTTGTAAACCTTGTTGAACGATTCTAAATTTGAATTTGAAAAAAAAAAATAAAAACAAAAAAGACACGCTGGTATAATGGTAGCGAAGTCTGAAGGTTTCATTGACCTACAGTAACTTTTGTCATTTTTTTGTGCCAAATTTAAGTTTTATAGCAAGTTATCGGTAAATTTTCAATTAATGTTATTGTGTGCATCATGGAGCAGGGTCAGCAGGGCTATTGAACGAGGAAAGAAATGTTAAGGGCAGTTAGGCATGCTCCAAGCTGGGGCTACTCAACGGAATATTGCTGAGGAGATGGGAACAAGACAAAACGTGATATGAAGGTTATGGTCATGTTATCGTGCTACTCGTGAAATGGCTGAAAGACACCCAGGCGGGAAACACTTAACCACTCAACGACAAGACCGATATTTGCAAGTTGCCGCGAGAAGGCAACCAAATGTTACGGCCATGCAGTTGGTTCAGAGGCTCCAGTCAGAGCACCAGTTGCTTGTGAGTGATGAAACTTTGAGGAAAAGGCTGCATGAAGCTAATCTTCATGCTCGCAGACCGCTTCGTACTCCAGCACTACGCCGAGAAAATCGGGGACGACGGCTAGAGTGAGTTCGTGAAAATTTGCTCTGGGAAGATAATCAGTGGTTCATATTGCTGTTAACCGATGGCTCACGGTTCGGTTTCCATCCTGATACATGAAGATGACGTTTTTAGCGAGTTCCTGGTGGTGAGTGCCGTCTGCGACACCCTCAGGAAGTCCTTCCATACCACGGCGGGACAATTAAGGTTTGGGCGAAAATTCGTGTCGGTGGAAGAACAGACCCCGTTTGGATCAGAAACACCATTTCAGCTGAAAAATATTGTAACGAGGTGCTAAAACCAATAATCTACCCCGACCAACTGCAAATGGGCCAAGAATTCACGCTGATGAACGACAAAGCAAGTTCGCACACAGCGAGAGTGGTGACGAGCTGGTTGCAGGAGCACGACGTATCGGTCCTAGGCTGGCCCACTCAGTCGCCTGACCTAAACCCCATTAAATACGCGTAGGATATGCTCCAAAAAGAGCTTTAAGGAACTTCGCTACAAACATTGCGACGAAAGAACATCTTTTTTGCCACTTAGCCGGACCTGGGACAATATACCGCAGCCTGACATGGATAACTTAATCCAAAGCACAAAAAACGTTGTAGGACCGTTTTTAACCTCATGGATGGTTTAACTGACTACTGATTTTTCACAATACCGTTCAAAACTGAATAATTTCTGATTATTTATTACTTATCCTTGAGAAACACATTCATTGTTACTTTCACATTTTTTCACTTTTTTCTTTATTAAAAAAAAAGCACTTTTATGCAAAAAAAATATGATTTATTTTATTTTGATAATGTAGTCTGATAAATGAGCTTTATAAAAATATATACATGTTGTATGTTATCTTTTATAAATTTTGAGTAAACTAAGTAAATTCAAAATATCCCTAGACGATGTTGATGTGTGTATATGGAATCTGTACTCCATCAAAGTAAACTTCAGGTAGTTGCTGTAGATCAATTTTACCTAGCATTTGTCTACTCCCTAAGATAATGACCTGTGTCTTTAAAGTATTTACCACGACACCAAATTGTTTACTCCAGTCATTTATTAAACTCAAATTAATATTAGTTTTTGCAATTGCTGAGTTAAGGTTTTCCAGTGACGCGTGTGTGTAAATTTGTAAGTCATCAGCATACAGATGGTAGAGAGAAGATATGTTAGATGTTATAGAATTTATAAAAATTGAGAAAAGGAGTGGGGACAACATGCCACCTTGCGGAACACCGCAGTTCAATCCACACCACGAGGATTGTTTATCGTCAATAGATATACGCTGTCGGCGTCCTCGCAAGTAACTATGAAACCAGTCTATTACTGTTGGAGATATATTAAGAGAACGTAGGACTGCAAGCAGTATGTCGAAATCAACAGTATTGAAAGCATTACTGAAGTCCAGTAAAGTCAGAACAGTAAGCTGTCGATCCTTCATAGCTGCTCGTATATCGTCAGTAATGTTAACTAATGCCGTAGCTGTGCTATGCCCAGGACGAAAGCCAGATTGGAAAGGGTTATGAAGGTTATTGGACACTAAGAAGCTGTTTAACTGCTGGTGCACCAACCGCTCCAGGACTTTGGATAGGAAGGGCAAGATGGAAATTGGTCTATACTCTGTGAAGGATGTAGGATTGTTGATTTTGGGTAGAGGAATAATCTCTGCATCTTTCCAGATGTCAGGGAAGGTGTGGGTTGTAATAGAAAAGTTCAGTATTTTGGTTATGACAGGGGTGAGGATATCAATTATAGGAAGGATCATTTTCCGACTAACGTTGTCACAGCCTACGGCATTAGACGTAGGGCAGGTGACCCGGTTTTGGCCACTTTAAGGATTTTCTCGACTTTGAGGCTTTCTTAATTTATGGTTTTTGTTATTACGAACATATTTCTTGCAAAAAGTCATTAAACATATATTAACCTTGCCTAAGAAAACCCTTTTTTTAAATAACATCCAATAGAAAAATAATTCTATAAAAATAAAAAAATAAAGGCAGTATGTGCCATTTTTGGCCAGATTGACGCCATTTCTGGCCATGGTCGTGTGCCAGTTCTGGCCATCAAAAAATAAAATCAGATGAATTCAAAGTAATCAAAATTAATTAATTAAATTGCACATTTTTTGCCTCAAATCAGGATATCTTGCCGTAAATCCGTCAAATCACGATCCTGAAGGTCTATTATTTAAAAAAAGAGTGGTAATTTAGCCCTTTACTAAAATTTTTTTGACAGATACTTTATTATTAGAAAACCAAGCACGAGCGCAGTCTTTGATCCATACGACAAGTTCATTCTCTATTTCATTTCCAAGAACTGCCTTTTTTTCTTTTTTTTGTTGATCAGGAAAATGCCTACGCATACCCGCCCCTCCAGGGAAAGGAGACGGGTTACGTCGGACTCGCACCGACTAAAAACCTGGAGTTGTCCTTCTGGCCGTCGTATAGTGGCGGGGACACGAGAATAGTCCTGTTAAGGCCCTCGCTGCGAACCCGCCGACGGCTGGCCACCGAGGCAGCCCCCTCAAGCTTGGAGGGGACAAACCGCGGCGCGCCTGCCCCCTCACGTTCCCTTGGTTAGCCACCGATCTAGCCCTGTGTCGGCGGCCTGGGAACCACCCCAGGGTCTTTGGCCGTCGCCGCCGACCCGGGACCTCACCGGCTGGAGTCTCCGACACGCCACACGCCCCTCCGGCCGTTTCAACACGCTGGGCTTATGCCCAGCTGCAGCAGTCCCCCTCTCGTGGGCCGGACTGCTTCACGACCGGCCCCGGTGTGGGATTTCGCCATCCCGCAACAATGAACCCTAATAGGAACACGGTTGTGGGACGCACAGGGTGCACCGGGCCGAACCCCTTTCCTTCCCTGTGAAACACAAGTATTCCAGGGAGCAGGAAAGAGGACGGCCGCACGAAGAAGTATCCCACGCGCACTCTAAGAACTGCCTGGGGTCCTACATGTTCAAGAGTTTTAGATGCTTTTCCAGAAATTTTATGTCGCAAAGTCGTTCGAGGTACATTAAAATCTCTATTAACAGTGGACAAGGGGAATCCCATTCTTAATTGCGTTCAACGCTAAAGTTATTTTATGTGTAAGTACTGGAATATTTTTCACGGCTTCTTTTTTGTCACTATTTGATTTTGGTTGAGGCATTTTATTGTAACTCTGAAAATAAAATATACACTTACGTTGGTACGTAAAGCCAAGTAAAAAAACCTCGATAAAATATAAATGGCCAGAAGTGGGGTATCTATGTACACCACTTTTGGCCAGCCACGTGGCCAAAGATGGAGAAATACATGATTTTGACTCCACTAGTGGCCACCTGCTCATAACCTCGCTTCATAAACATATGGCGACAAAATAACTTTAGTTCTACTTAGACAATATATTCTTCAAGTAGTATTAACATAAAAATCCATAAAATAGTCAAAGATTTAAAAAATAAAAATTTATTAGTCACCCGCTCGCCTTAGCCTTTTTACTAAGATCTTAACAATTTCGCGCTCACCTAATAAGAATGGCTTGTTGCATCGAAGTCAAGCTTGACACATCAGAGCTATCAACGGTATCAGTGCTACCAATATTCAATATTCCAAATAATATAAACCATAGATTAATAAATTTGTTTTTGCCTTAGTTATAATTATTTGAAACCCCAAATGGCCACAAAGGGGTCGGTGGCCACAACCGGGTCACCTGCCCTAATAGCTAGGATATTTCTCTTAATATCACAATCAGCAAACTGTTGAAAATGGAATTGAGGAAAACTAGGTAATGGAAGAGAAGAAAGTTTTGCTATTGTAGCAGTCTTTACAAGATCTGTACATAGAGGAGAATTTGCAAAATGTTGATTAAGAGCGTCAATATTTAGGTTTGGTGACAGTGACTTATTGCGTTGCTTACCAATACCTAGTGATTTAAGAAATTTCCAGACCTTTTTGGGATCTGGATTATCAATAGAGTTGTGGATATGGCGTCGTTGTGCGTCTCTACAAGCTGTATTGCAGCGATTACGTAGAAGTCGATACACTTCACGATTTATGTCATTGGGATTCCTTTTGAAAGATGATTTAGCACGATTTCTTTTAGACATTAAAGATTTTAGTTCAGGTGTAAGCCAAGGAGCAGGAAGATGTCCGATTTTTATTGGTTTGACAGGTGCATGTATATCAAACAAACGAGTAAGAAGACTGTTAAAAATCTGGACTTGATCATTTACGGATGATTGCTGCTCAACTTTACACCAATCGATTTTAGCAGCGTCCTGAGCAAGCTGTAATGGGTCCATTTTACCAAAGCTACGTTGCAATAGGATGCGAGGTTTGGGTTTTGGACAGCGGAGTTTATAGGACATGTAAAGAAGATCATGATACGAGAACGCTTCAGCGCTGTGCTGTCCAAATAAGGAAACATGATGAGGAGAGGATACCATACAAAGATCAAGGAGAGATGGGTTGGAATTTGGGTAGAAATGGGTAGGATTCGAAGGGAGTATGTGGATGTTGCAGGATTCGGCGATAGACTTGAGTCGTTTACTGCGACTATCATCTTTGAGCAGGCAGGTGTTGAAATCCCCCATAAGAACAAGATGTTGGTAAGTCGGCATCAATTCCTCTAGTAGTGACTCGAGTACAGGAAAATAGTTTATTGTTGCCGATGGACTGTACATTATTCCCAACAAGAGTCTAGAATGGGAGATGGTAACCTCTATAAAAAGGTATTCCACTGGTGAATTTGCATCTGACAATCGAACTATGGAGTATGGTATATTTGCCCTGAGATAGAGAGCAACACCACCACCAACTCGACCTTGACGATCATTTCTAATCATGTGAAACCCTGGTAATGCGTACGAAGTAGAAGGCAAACACTGCTGTAACCAGGATTCCGACACAAAAATAGCATGTAAATAGTTATTATTGAACGTACTAAGTAGATCGGGATAATGTGCAGGAATACTCTGGGCATTAATATAGACGATGTTAAAGTTATTAGGATACTGGGAAAAACAAGATACCAAGGATTCATCAAGGGAGGAGGAAGTACTTTGAAAGCTGTCATCACTCTCCGAAATATCACGACAGGTCATAAATGACGAATCTGTTGAATTAAGAAAACTGTCATCGGGTGAGTTACTCATTCAATATAAATATAAAAAAATAGTAATATTAATATAAAATATAATATAATTAGGTATAACTATATCAAAATATATATAATAATTTAATAATACAACATAATAATACCTACCAGCAGCAGTACAATAAATAGAAAATACTTACTTAAATATTTTTACACTATTCCATTTTTGTATATAAACCCGGGGTTCAATATAACAAATTAAAGAGATATATATTAAAAATAAATAAAAATATTTGTACCCAGGGTGAAATTATAGAAATGGAAGGAATCAGACAATCGATTTCCCACATTTCTCATAGCAGTCGATACAAGTTGAGTTATAGAATCACCCTGCTGAATGGAATCATTATGGATTTTAAAAATCTTGTGGTACGGCCCCTGATCTAGTCTGCGATAAAAATAACACGTTAAAAAAACCGACTTAAAATTAAAAGTTAAAAATAATAAAGTTTTAATATAATTTAAATACTGCCGATTTTTTATTCGTGCTAAGTATTTACTAATAGGTTTTATAGTCGTGGCACTTAAATAAAAGTTTTTTATCATTATTTTATTTTAAACTTTTTAGTTTTTTGGAAAAAAAAAATATTGAAGCCAATCTTGGATGTGGCATCTATTTAATGGTAGGCCTACCAACTGCCTATCTTAAACGAATGCGTATACAAAATTTCAAGTCCCAGCAGTTGACTTGAGAGTTCCATAGTTCGAAGACAACCCTGTATGTGGCATCTATTTCATGGTGGGCCTAAAAACTGCCTCTCATAAACGAATGCGTATACAAAATTTCATGTCCCTGCTATTTACCGCTGATGAAATTTCTCGTACGGAGCCGATCCTCGCAGCAGCATCAGGCCACGATTATCAGGTCATGATTAACATGCATTGTCTTTAGTTCTGGACCAGCATGCAAAATTTCAGCTCAATCGGATACCGGGAAGTGGGTCAAATTAAACTTGCAAGATTTGTTAACATACAAGTGAAACTAAATAAAATCAATTAAAAAAAAGTAAGTAAAATAAACAATTTATTGCTATTAAAGTAGGTTTGAATTAGCAAACATGTTCTGAATTTAATATTTTTAAGTTATTTTTTTGGTTTTAGTTTTTTGAAGTTGATTTTTTTCTAAGTAAGAAAGTACGTAGGTAAGGTTAAGGTGTAAAGCATCGTGAAAGAAATTCCTGAGTCGTTTTCCGTTTGTGTTGAGTAAGATAGTCTTATGCGGTTTACATACTGATACTGAGGGTTTTACAAATAAATTGGAATTTCCTTATTCATTAATATATAAAATCCTTTGTCCCGAATGACTTATGGACAACGCACAGCTGATCCTAGAGTCATGAAACTTGGAGTACGTTTCTTGTATGACGTAGGCATCCGACAGGAACGGGTTTCCCAAAATTCCCACCCTAAGGATGAAAAAGGGGGGGAAAGTTTTTATGGGACAACGTGATTTCTTGGTCCAATCTAAGTACTTCAAATTTTGCATAAACATTCTTTAACAGCAGTGATGAAAGACGTGACTCTAACTTTTGATAAAATCATCACCAAAAATATTTTGGGAGTGATTTGCATTAAATTCGGTATCAATACTCTTTAGTGCATTTGTTTTTTTTTACTTTTTATTTTGACACATGTTAGAAAGCCAAATCAATTATGTCTCTTAAGTTAGTTAAACGTGTAGATCACTATATTTAATTCGAATTAAAATTCAGTATTTAACCCAGCAAAAATAACGTCAAAACAATCCCTAGGACGATGACGCTGGGTCATATTAGCCCGAATTTAGTAGATATTTTTTTAAGAAGTTAAGCAATACACCTTTTTTGTAACCGTTTATTGAAAAAGGTTTTATGCTGAGTTAATACAAAAATAACTACCTACAATGAGTTCTGGATTTTTGTCAATATGGCCGGATTTAATTTTTTTATTTTTGGATGTTCGAATGAAAAACTTACATGACTAGCTTTAGGACTGTTGTGTTATTTATTTTGAATATAATTTTGTTTGTTGTTATACTTGCTCCCTACAAATTAATGATAAGTATAATAAAATGGGATTGTGTTTGTTGATGAAGATGGTGGACTTTGTAGAAAATAAGTATCCCTCTACACTTAACTCCTGATATTTCATTACCTAAGTACGTAGGTTTTCCAAGCTTAGATGTACGTACTTTAAAAAAGTTGCATACAATTTAAGCGAATAACATCTCAACTTACCTTATCTTACACATGTAGTTATGTTATAACTAGACCTAATGAGTCAATTATTGAGATTTATCCTACAACCAAACAGGAAAACGTATTTATGGAATTTCATTGACTGTCTGTGTGACTGAGAATCTTCTACTTAAATAATATCATTAACTAAGGTAAAAGCACCTAATTCCGCGGTATGTTTGCATCATTAAGAAAGGAACAGTGATATTAGGGATATAAAACGCATATTAGGGTAATAATATAATTTTATAAGATGGATGATCTAATACTATTTACAAATATTTAAATACTTTTTCAGTTTTCAATGGCTTCATATTTAAAATTAAGCAAAATGTAGGCTGAGGCAGAAAACCCTGGAATTACCGCGGTAAAAATCCTAACTCCGCGGTAGTTGGGCACCTAATTCCAAGGCATGGATTTGTAGAGAAATTCTGCTTTTATCATTGTACTTTTGCAGCAAATTATGCAAATTATGATGAAATATTTGCGTGACTTATTCTGCTTATTGATTCTACGGAATTATGGACAAAAATTCTATAAATCAAAATATTTATCATTATTATTGATAGATTGTTTAGCCAATATTATTTTACATTTCTGAAGTTGACATAAATAAGAGCCAGAAGTAAACAAAATTTGATAATTTTATGCATTATGCTTGGTCTCATTACACTGGAAAAGTAGCACGGTATTACGTTCCGATTTATTTCCCATATAACTTAATTCCGTGGTATAAACCCGATACATATCCGAAAATTAATATTTCTAAATCCGAGTAACACGCGTTTTTTAATATTTAAAATTCGAAGTAATTATTTTATTTTAAATAAAAAAATGAATTATAATTGATAATTTTGAAAAGAAATTGTTACTAGAACATAGGATTAAAACGATTACAATATTGGTTACGTTTTGGAAGAAATCATCGAATTTTACTCCTGTCATATCCCTTCATCTGTGGAGCCCGCTCTAGGAGTCGACGACAAAAATCGCTTATCTGTGGTGCACGCTCCTAGAGTTCGACCATCACTCGATGTCGAATATATGCCTGTATTGTATGTAAACCTATAACTTGCCTGCTCATACTTGCACAAAGTGTAGGGAAAAGAACAAGGATGACAAATAGTTTCAAAATAAGTCTCTAGAACACATCGAAAACGATTAGTTTGCGTTTCAAAAGTGGTCCCTTAGACTTCATTTCGCGCGCGTGTCGGAGAATTTTTCAAGTGTTTTAATTTTAAGAAGAGTTTAGTTACGTAGAAACGGAGTTGCATCATGAGTGATTAAGTCGTTATTTAACAGTTTTTAATTCATAGATTGCGTATTTGGTTAAGGTTTTGTACAGAAAAATGGTTTTCAAAAGACATAGTTTGCCATTTTAAGTGCCAAACTGGCACCATACCTGTTCATTTTAATTTATTACGAATAATAAAAACACAAAACATAGCAAACTAACTCTCGCCATGAAATCATTATTTATCATTTTATTTATTTATTTATTTTTTTATAGTTCATGTACAAACAAATACAAAGAAACTTAAAAAATATAACCATTAAAATTATGCTAGTACAATGGGTACTGCTTATCCCTTAAAGGGATTTCTTCCAGCAGCCCTGAGATCGGAGTGGTTAAAAGGAGGAGAGTGCAACTTCTGTACATATTTAAATATACTACATACACATACTACATATTTAATATACTTATATATATACCTACATATAATAAATCATAATAATAAATATATTAACTAACTAAATTTAAACATATAATATACTACATATAATACAATGGACATCATATCTTCACCTAAGTAAATTTTATTGTTACTTAGCATTAAATATAGAAGTTTTCGCAACGATTTTGCGTAATATTCGTTTGTACAGAAACGCAGCCCAATTCGATCTCCAGGAGCTTGATTCCACAGACAGGTAACTAAGACATTACCTGCCATTTTGTAAGTTTTGTTCTGAAGATAGATTACTATGGATAACACTTTTGCGTATTGAAAAGACAATGGGCAAATTGGGCCAACCCTCCAATAGCAATAAGATATATGTCGTTGAATAGGTCTTTTCAATAGGAACAACTATTGCTATGACAGCTTTGTTGTAACAACTGTGCGATTTGAGTTATGAGACAAAATAAAAGTCTAAAAAATACTACTTATTAAGTTTATTTATGTTAAATATACTGGGTGTAAAAGAACTGCTTCCGAAAACAAAAACTGGGCATTGCTGGAGGGGTATCGGTTACGTTATGAGCAAAAAAAAATTTTTTTATCATTACAAAAAATTTTTTTTTTTTACCTTATTTTCTAAAATTACATTAATACTATCAGATTTTGCGATGATTTCAAATTAAATAGGGTTTTAATTTGATTTTCAATGTAAATAATCGCACCTGAACCGACAGTTGATGTGTGACCGATGATTTCAAGCGGCGAATATGACTTTTCAATCCTTAATAACTTTTTTTAATTCAGTTTTCTGGGTATGCTGTTAGTGAATTAAGTTACTATTGAGGCTCAAGAATAAATGGTTTCAGGCTTCAGAAGTGGTCTTTTTACACCCGGTATACAGGGTGTCCCAAAACTCGACGTCAACCCGAAACCGGGTGACAAGGCAAGTCATGCTGGTTATCAGAAAAATGTTTAAAAAAATCTAAGTCACGTGTTCTCAAAATTATTGGCATTTTAAAAAAACACGCAAAATTTCACACCCTGTGACAGTGTTTTTGCTGCTGTTGCCACAAATGTTCACTTTTGGAAACTTTTTTTTTTGATACGTAACCCTGAATAATGCTTCTCTAAACTGTTATCAACATTTCAAATCTAGCTCCTCGAGATTGCATAAAAATAGGACGTATTTCCAAGAAAAAAATTAAAAATTAAAAATGGCCTAGTTTTAACTGTCTGCATTGAAAAAAAATTGTATTACGCGAGTTTGGCAAGTTGTGTCAAAAGTTGGCGCATTTAGTAAGGATCCCAAAATGGTATGACACGTGGTAAATTGTAGTTGCTATCATGAACAAAAAAAAAATTCGTAAAAATCCAGTGTTCAACAATTTTTTCTTACCTGGTTAAAAAATATTCTAATGGGCCCAAGGTTTTCCAAAGAGTCGTAAATTGTAAGTAGTGACAAAGGAGTCTTTCTAGGAAGTGTAAGCGAGATAGTATTTGTGCTAAAGTGATTGAGTGAGACGGAGAGAGTCACCTTCTCAAGTGCGAGCGAGACAGGTATGGACGCTAAAGTGACTGAGATGGAGAGAGTCATTTTACCAAGTGCGAGAGAGACAGAGAGTGACGCCAGGTATTCGCTATTGTAGATACACATTACAAACCAGTCAGTACGTTACGTTCCTTCGTTTACTGCGCTTGTTTTCGTATTCGTTTGTGTTGATTTCGTACTGTTTACTTTTGGCTATGTTTATGGACTTGTGATTGCTTGCGATTTAGATTCGGACTGTTTGTTTTCTCTTAACGACGACCTTTGCTTTCCTCTGGACTATTGTGTGAGTGTGTGACAAGTGCCGAGATGTCTTCGTATACCACTCGCGAATACGCTAATATGCACCTTATTTATGGTGAGTGCAGGTGTAATGCCAGTGCTGCTGCCAGACTTTACCGCGAAAGGTACCCAAACGCTGCTCGTTACCCCGATTATCGGGTGTTTACGAATGTGCATCGGTTGCTCTTCTCAGAAGGCCGCCTCCCAAATCAAACGCATGGTGGAGGCAGACCCACCAACCCTATGGAAGAAGAAGTTCTACAGGCTGTCGAAGAAGACCCAAGTACTTCAGTAAGAGCTATTGAAACGAACACCGGAGTGCCCAAAAGTTCAGCCCACCGTATTTTAAAAAGAAATGACCTACACCCATACCACGTACAGCGAGTACAGACATTATTACCCGGTGACTACCAAAATAGGGTGAATTTTTGCCGGACGATATTGGAGAGGTACAGAGATGACCCACTTTTTCTAACAAAAATTTTATGGTCGGACGAATCAACTTTTAAAAAGGACGGCTACGTGAACATGCACAACCTGCATGAATGGCGTGTTGAAAACCCTCATTTAACGAGACAGGATCGGTCCCAGTACCGATTCAAAGTTAACATGTGGACCGGAATTTTGAATGGCAAAATAATTGGCCCTTTTGAGTTGCCTGATGCATTAACTGGCGAGGTTTACTTAGACTTTCTTCAAAACCATCTTCCAAATTTATTAGAAGACGTGCCGCTAAGCATTTACAGAGAAATGTGGTTCCAACAAGATGGGTGCCCAGCGCACTTTGCTCGCCCCGTAAGAGAGTACCTCGATGAAGAGCTTCCTGGGAGATGGATCGGGCGGGCTGGACCAATCTCGTGGCCGGCCCGTTCACCGGACTTGAATCCTTTAGACTTTTTTTACTGGGGAGCTGTTAAAGAAAAAGTTTACGAGAAGCCCATTGGGAGTGAACATGAATTACGGCAGAGAATAGCTGAAGCAGCTCAATTTGTAAATAATGGACGATACGCTAGAAAGATAGCTCGATCTTTTTTAAAAAGATGTCGCGCTTGTATTGCCGCCGAAGGAAGGCATTTCGAACACTTATTATAACATTTTAAGAATTATTGTAAATTTTATTAATAAACATTGGTATTAAAATTTTGTTTTATTTAAAATTGAAACCTTTAACAATAAATGCTTATTCCAATGCACACACTAAAAAAAATAAATTAAAAGTGAACAATCTGTTCATTCAATAAAGATAGACGAGTACATCAGTACAATGTACAATTCAGTTAAATTTAATCAGTGTGTAAATTGGAAGCGGCTCCAATGTAACCAACGATAAGCTTTGCAATTTTAACCAAGTAAGAAAAAAAGTTAAAAATGGGTTTTCATGGAAATATTTTTTTTTGTTCATGATAGCAGCTACAATTTGCCAAGTGTCATACCATTTTGGAATCCTTACTAAATGCGCCAACTTTTGTCACAACTTGCCAAACTCGCGTAGTACAATTTTTTTTCAATGCAGACAGTTAAAACTAGGCCATTTTTAATTTTTAATTTTTTTCTTGGAAATAAGTCCTATTTTTATGCAATCTCGAGGAGCTAGATTTGAAATGTTGATAACAGTTTAGAGAAGCATTATTCAGGGTTACATATCAAAAAAAAAAGTTTCCAAAAGTGAACATTTGTGGCAACAGCAGCAAAAACACTGTCACAGGGTGTGAAATTTTGCGTGTTTTTTTAAAATGCCAATAATTTTGAGAACACGTGACTTAGATTTTTTTAAACATTTTTCTGATAACCCGCATGACTTGCCTTGTCACCCGGTTTCGGGTTGACGTCGAGTTTTGGGACACCCTGTATGTATAACTATGTGCTTTTAAATGCACCTTGATCAGCTACGGAAAATCTATATCGCGGAACATATCAGCAATACGATTTGTCAGATAATCTCCCAAAAGCGCGACCAGAAATTGCTGCATACGTAAAACAACATGCATTATATTTAAAGAGTATTTTGACGCAAAAACTAGCTATATTTTTATGGGATCTAAACTATATTCTCCAGCAATGTTGTATGTATGTATCGTTATTAGTATTTTGTTCTCATATAAATAGTTTTATTTACTTTTCATTTAACGTATACAAAATAATACTGTAATAGACTATTTTGGTTGAATTGGTTGACAAATTCGCAAAAAAAAATATTTACTAAATCAAAAACTTCTATTTCTAACCTAAAAAGAATATATTTTTTTTAAATCAAATAACTCCAACCACACAGCGAATTCTGGTATGCGCCTTTCTGATAATGGTTGCTTGTAAACAGACCTTTAATTTAATATATAACACGTGTTTATTGGAAGTGGGCCCACGGTTCATACACTTTTGCCCATTATCCTTTATTATATTTTTAGTGACGAACTAGTTCTTAACAACGTTTTATACGAAAAATTTAAGTTTTTTTTAATTTGCGTTTTTAAGTTTTATGTTTTAGTTATTTTCATTAATCATTAGGTATTATTATATACTAATTATCTATATAATAATTATTATATACTAATTATCATCAAACATATTTTTTTTTATAAATTAGCATTTCTTTCTACCTTTTTACTCTTTTTAAAACTTATTTCTTAATGCTTAATTCATAGGGTCTTTTTTCATAGTTCAAGCCTTATCCATACTATGTAACACATGAACATTTTCCATGTCTGTGGACATATCTCTAGGAGATAGGTATTGATAGTGATATTGTCGACTTTAGTTTTTGATTTTTGAAATATATTTGTATGGTAATATGTTTTTTTATTGTGCTCAACGATACGTTAAATCCATAAAATTGTATAAAGCTAATTCACATTTAAAATAATACTCAAGAATTTACCATACGATCCACAGATTGAGAGGACGTTTTTTGCTCTTATTTTTAAGTGTTGGGTTTACCTATTGCTCAATTTCTAATAAACCTAACACTTGTAACAGTAGATTTTGTGAAAGGAATGTGGACTAAACTTCAGTATTAATTAATAATATAAGCCACTTGACCTCACAGTGCTTTTGGAATTAAAGTATAAACAAGCCCAATTTGTTGGCTGAATGTTCGAGTCGGCTAAACAAAGTAATTTTTTAAAACTGGTCAAGGGTTAAAAATATCTTTAAACTTGTGTGTTTTTTTATTGTTTGGTGCGTAATAAATTATATTTATGTAAATAAAATATATAGTTTTTAAAATACTGGATTATTTCTGTTAATTTTCATGACTTTTGTTCAAGAATCTGGAAAAAATCGGTCAATCTGATTTAATAATTTTATTTAAAATACATTACGAGATAAAACTAGACCGATTTATATTTTTTCTGTTAGCTAGGTTAGTAAAGATTTCAGTAACATAAGGTTTTATATAGCTTTTATATAAAACTTAGGAGTAATTTCGCTTTTAAATACACGCGCGGATATCGCGCTAGACCACCTAGAAGTAGCGACACAGATGTGCCGAACCGCGAAACATGGCCGCCACAGTTGAAGGGATATACCTATCATGATTCCTATTTAATATGTGAAGTATATTTAAAACACTAACATGGAATTGGATTTTCTAACCCAATGTTAACCGATTTTTTCAATTTGATTGAGGTAATTCCGAGGTATAACCCCGGGGTAAGGAACCGCTATAAAAAATGGACGGTAATGCCGATGTATTTTTAACACAAAATTTCTTAAAAAGAAAGCTAGTAATACATATTTTTTTAAAAAAACTTAAAGATTAAACGTTTGACTATTGGATTCATATTTATAACCGATCTTACATGTTAGAACTAGAATGAGGTAACCTGTTAAAAAGTCGAATTTCAGTTACCCGAATCTTAAAACCCAGAAAACGCTTGGTAGAACTTTTAAAAGACAGATTTTGTGAATGACATTTTATTTAAATTCCTTTGTTTATTTCCCAGGTGAATCAATTTCCAGATGAACTAAAAGCAAATTTTCAAAAAATATTTTTTTGTTTCCCATATTCTCATAATCCAGATATAGATATACCAGATTCTCACAATATTTTTTTTTGTTTTCCCTCCGTATTATTTTCCAAATAAACTAATACCAAATTTTCATAATATTTATATTTAGTTCCCATACAATCATATTCCTGGATAAACTATTGCCAGATTTTCATAATCTTTTTATGTGGTTCCCATACAATCGTGTTTCAGCTTAACTATTGCAATGGGAGCCGCTCATTTTGCATGACGTCGATTGTCCTAAAATCGTTCGTCATACATAAATTGTCATCATTGTCATATGCGCTGTTTGTTCATATATCAAAATAATAGGTACGACGACGAGCGAAGCGAGGAGGAGTGTGAGGTTGAATGGTGACCATACAGTGCGCAAGCCGAGCGAGCGAAGCGAGCGTACCGCGGCAGCGGTCGGCGAAGCGCCAAAACCGAAGTTCTTTTTTAAAAGTAGAGAGCCATTTAAAATACAAGGATTTAGTTGTTCTAGTTATCGTTTCTTTGGATTAAAAAAATCTTGGTTTTAAAAATCTAGATATTGTTTGTCTGGATATCAATTAACTGTATTTCAAAAATTTGTGTTTTAAAAATCTGGCTTTTGTGTATATGTATATCGGTAATCTAGATTTCGCGCATTTAGATTTCGTGTGTCTGGAACTCATTCGTCTGGATTTTAAAACGTCTTGCAAATGAATAAATGGGAAAATGAAATTCGGAGTTGCGATTATATGGCAAACAAAACTTCGAAATTCTAAAAAACGGAATTATGAAAAAATGACCAAACGTTTTCTGGATTATGAAATTCGGAATATTAAAATTCGGGATTAAGATAGGTAACCCTAGAATGATAATCCCTCCTCTTGTAAATTGAACGTTACGGAGAAATGGCGCGAAAATGTATGGCGCACCCTTTAACCTCGCTCGCCACAGCGAAATACTTTTTTATTTATTATGTTTTGCGTGTTTATAATAATAAAAGCACTCAAATCTGTTCTAAATCAAATTACCTTAAGGCTGAAGAACAATAAAATCTAAATATATGTCGGAAACTATAGGTAAATAAACTAAGATTTTCTATTTACCGCGGGTTTGGGTTCCGTTTTTAGAACCCCTCTGAGATAGGTGCTTTTACCTTACTATAGGATAATCTAAAAATACTGTTGAGGACAGTGGTCATAATATTGTAAATAAACATTAGGTACAATATTACACCGCTAGAAGCGTTATTAAACACCTACTTTAACATATTTTATGCTTTATAAGTTACTAGTGGCCGCCCGCGACTCCGTTCGCGTGGAAGTCGGTTTCCCGTGGGTGTGTGTTATTCTAATGTATAACCTAAATTTCTGTTAAGTTTCTTCCAAATCCGTCCAGTAGCTTTTACTCGTACGTGAAAGAGTAACAAACATCCATACATACTTTTAAACTTTCACATTTATAAATAATATTAGTAGGATGAGTTATTTAGTATATTGCGCTATTTCATTGCGTTTAGTTACAAATAAAATAAAAAAATTTAAAGTAAAATATAAATAAAAAATAACTCAAAAATAAGCCAAATCAATTAATTACTTATAATTTTACACTACTAAGAGTAAATTGCTCTTTCCATATCAAAATTTTTAAAGTAGGCACTTTATGGCTTTAACTTGCTCCTATTAAGTGATTAAGATATTATTATAATTATGGGTATACCTACAAAAAGATAGATAAAATTAACGGGAACGGATAAAAGTAGGTGTCTCCGTATATGCTCCTCGAAACACAATTTTATGTTTTTGAGAGACTATTAAAGACGTTTCCTGGCCAAAGCAATATTTTTAGTTTAATTTAGAGAGTCTTAATGTTGAATCGGCACCATTGTCGAATTGCCTGGCTTACGGTAAACCTTTAATAGGTATTTTCTATAGCATATCGAGTAACAAGAATCTCATCAATAAAAATAGCAGCAACAAGGATAAATGTTCAAGTTATTGAAAACTAAAAGTTTATTGCAATTTGATTTATTTATAAACTTTTTACACTTTGCGGTCCTTATCTTATAATGGGATCCTGACCATTATGACCTTCCTATCACTAGTCACGTTTACTTTTACTAGCACGAATACTTTTTATGTTATTTTTTCATAATTTCATAGAGATTCTGCGTCTGAAACGCATTATTCCTTAAGGACGATTAGTAGGTACATTGATCCGATTGCAATTCGGTTGGTATAGTGTAGGTATAAAGGTAATCAGCTCGTCTCTTTAGTAATTCATAATTACAAACCTTGAACCACTAGACAATTGGAAAATTCTGTTAAATAGTATACTTTTAAACTCTGAAAATATAAATGGAAGAGAAAAAAAGCCGGGAAAAGAGAGAGTGAATCACAAGTATGCACGCAAGAGAGAATTTAAAAGAGTGAGTCGCTTGTCATTTTTATCATAATATTGCCAGCCTCTAATTAAAAAACCCTTATTACTTTCAATATGTTTTATTTTTGTCATCGGTTTACGCGATGAGGTCAGATAACGCGCTTTATGTTGGATACGAAAAAAATACCTACCTTTCGGTTCTATGACATTTTCCATTACAATTTGGTTGGGGCCTGTCGTTTTTTTTTTCTTAAAGATCATTTTTGTTTACTTGGACAGTTTCCAGTTTGTAGGTTTGTATAAATAGATATGTTTTTATATTAAATCTCAATTAAGTAATGACATGGATCACAGTTTTTGGGGTCGGTTTTTTAATAGGAAGAAAGTAGGTATATCTACATAAGTAGGTATGAGTAAAGCATCATGAAAGAAATTCCTGTTTCGTTTTCCGCTTGTGTTGAGTAAGTAGGTCTTATGCGGTTTACATTGAAGGTTTTACTGATAAATTGGAATTCCCGTATTCATCTCATATAAAACATGAGCGCACCATTCGAAGTCCATCATTCATAATTCAGTCTTTCTTCTTTGCACATTCTAAAGACATTATAATATCAACCATGCAGTTCTTCAACTTGTTATTTGTGGTGCTGGCGGCGCTGGTGATGCTCGGAGGAACCTTCGCGGCACCAGAACCCAAGGTCAAGGCAGGGAAGGTCATCAAATACGCTGTAAGTTTTTAATTACCTTTTTCTTGTGACCCTTACCGTACCAGTTTTACATAGTTGCAATGTTTACAATATTTTACAATTGAAAGATGTAGGTATCTAAACGGGTGTTTCGTCAGTTCGCCCCGGTACTGAAAGCACCGCGGGGCGAAACGCACAACGACGCTTTTTGAATTGGCCGATTGGCACCGCGGTGTCAATCGGTGAACAACTTTTTTCGACTTCGTCATTTGACACCGCTGCTTTATAAACCAATGATTAAGTACAGTTAAAGACAAAAGTGAATCATTTGAGTGAGTGGAAGGGAGGGCTATGTCCATATATTTCTTATACAATAATATAATTGCAAGACTGTAGCGAAAAGGGTGTTTCCGATGATGAAGTTTTCTTTAGTTTTTCGATTTGGAGGCTTGATTCCGACTGAGACATCGGCGCTCTCTTCGGCCTGTTCATATACTAAACCGAGCAATACCTTAAAGAGAGCACCTTAGTTTAAGCGAATTATTTTAACTATCATTTTCACTATCCTAATCGTCGAAAATCGTATTTTTATCTCTATAAAATATGATAGATATTTATATAGTTGTTGAAATAAACTTAAATCTGTACACTATATATGAACATTAATAACAATAAACTTAAATCTAAGCCTAAATATTATGGTCGTCGTGCACAGGGTGTCTTCCGTTAATTCGTTATATTTTGGACAAAACGTAAATTATGAATATCACCATTAACCATTTGATAACTCTGAATACCTACTGTGCGTTTCTATGTTTAATCAAAAATGTATTTATTACTTACACAATATGTAACTACGACTAAATTGAGTTACATGTACGAATAATTAGAAAATATTTAAATAAACCCTACCTACCTATTTAATCTACAACTTACTTGTGACTCAACTGTACAAAAATCAATAATAAGTTTTTTCGTGGTGGTGCCAACTGACGAAGTCGAAAAATGTTATTCCCGATTGACACCGTTGTTATTATTAAATAGCACCGCGGGGCGAACCGGCCAATTCAAAAAGCGTCGTTGTGCGTTTGGCCCCGTGGTGCTTTCAGGACCGGGGCGAACTGACGCAACACCCATCTAAACTGAAGACCCCAATTAATATGTTTGTTTGTACCCAGGGTCGAGGTCTGTCTGCGGCGGGTGCCGCGGCCTCCGCGCATGAAGCCTGGAACCAGTTCCGAGGACGCAACTGAAGACATTAGAACAAACATCATCAATGATAATGCACCGAAGATCCGACACTTATACCAAAGTTGTAGAGAAGTTTAGTTAAAATATATTTTTCAACGAATATAAACTCCTGTTTCTTATTATGCAATACTTACCTAAATAGATGCAACAGGAGAAATATATAGAACTAGCGACACGCCCACGCTTCGCAATTGTGTAATTTTGGCCGACTTACGTAAATATTGAATTTTGGCTAACGTTAAAAAAAAACTAATTGTTCTTTATTTCCAAATTTTAATGAATAAATTCCCTAAAAGATGGCGAAAACCGCATCAAAATTCGTTGTGTGGTTTGGGAGGAGTTAGCGGCCAAACATCAAACAGACAAAATTAGCGACTTGGATTTTATTCTATGTAACAAGCGACCCGCCCACGCTTCGCAATGGTGTAATTTTGGCCGACTTACGTAAATATTGAATTTTGGCTAACGTTAAACAAAAAAATTAATTAATTAATTAATTAATCTGGTCAAAAAAAAAATTTATTAATTAATTAATTAATTAGTCTGGTCTGTCTGCATAACCGTTTTAGAAACAAAAACTACTTAACGGATTTTAACGAAACTTGGAACAATTATTTTTTATACTCCTGAGCTGGTTATAGTTCCTGTACCTTTCATCATGCTACAATCAATAGGAGCAGAGCAGTGAAGCGAAATGATGGGAAAACGGGAGAAGTTACTCCATTTTTTAAGCTTCCGTCGCGCGTGCATTAAGGTTATGAATGAGGCTTTTTCCCGCATTAAAATTATCCTATTTTCTTCTTTCCTGGGTGTCAAACTATCTCTATTAAAAAAACCAAGACAATCGGTTCAGCCGTTTTTACGTGAAGCGAACATACAGACAGACGAAAAGACAGACATACACAATTTTCACATTTATATTATAGTAAGGACAGACCTACAAAAAAAGCCCTTCACAGTACCTATATATATATATATATCTTAAGTGAAAGCCATGTTAGCCTATACTACAGTTACCTGCTACCTATATGCTTCTGATAAGGGCGCTGCAGTGCTTAACAATATTATTACGTTGTTATAAATAAAGGGTTTCCACGCGAACGAATTCGCGGGCGGCCTCTAGTTTCACCATAACTTCAAAACCAAACGTCCAATTCTAATCATTCAAAGACCTAATATTATCTACATAAACTGTACTTATTGACAAATAATCTATTTTGATAAGGATTTGTAGCATAAGTAAAATAAACGCGTTTAAATGTGGTCCAAAAAAAATTCAAGATTTTAAATAAAAAATGGTTGGTGGTATCGCGGACCTTTTTGTAGATATTTATAAGATGTACAATTAATGACAACATTTTATGGTTATATCTTTTATAGTTAAGGCAGCGTACGCAAAATAAGTATCTTTTCTGGTTGACTTTTTACACCTTGTGTCCGAAAAACCTAAATATCTTACGGAACCCTATTTTTCCAAAATAAAATAAAGCCTATGTTACTCGTGGATAATGTAGCTTTGGAGTAGTGAAAGAATTTTAAAATCGGTCCAGTAGTTTTTGAGCCTATTCGTCACAACCAAACATACAAAGTTTTCCTCTTTATAATATTAGTATAGACTATGTAAGAAATACCTGATTCGTTTTCCGCTTGTGTTGAGGTCTTATGCAATTAACATACCTAGTTAGGGTTTTACCAATAAATTGGAATTTCCTTATTCATCACATATAAAACATAGGCGCACTATTCGAAGTCCATTATTCATAATTCAGTCTTTGTTCTCCGCACATTATAATATCAGCCATGCAGTTGTTGAACTTGTTGTTGGTGGTGCTGGCGGCGCTGGTGATGCTCGGAGGAACCTTCGCCAACCCTGAACCCAAGGAATACAAGGAAGAACATCACCCACGCTGTGAGTTCTTAATTAGGCACTTTTTGTGAAGCTATTTAAAAAATAACTACAAAATAAATAATTTCGACTTTCCTGTCGAGGTGAAAAATAGAGTAGCTTTGTTCGTTACTGTATAATTTAGATATGTGACGGAGATTGACTAACAGTCGTCCTACGCAACTGAAGTTAGTATGTTTGTTTGTACCCAGGGTCGAAGTTTAAGTGCAACGGGTGCAGCGAGCTCGTTCGTGAAGCCGAGATCATCAAGAACCAGCCCCGAGGACGCAACTGAAGAGAAGAAACTTCATCAATGATGATGCATTGAAGATCCTAAACTGATGCCAAAGATGTAGAGAAGTTTGGCTTAAATTATATTATTCAACAAATATGTATTCCTGTCTCTTATTATGCAAAACTTACCTAAATAGATGCAACAGAAGAAATATAAAATACACGGTCATATTTATCAAAAATCTGCTTTTAACTTATTTCTGAAATCCACACTGATGAAGTCGCAGGCACCAGCCATAGTTATGGCAAACTCAAAAGTAACTCGGTCTGTTGACACTTTCACACCCAAATCACTTAACCAATTTAGACAAATAGTCTAGACTAGACTTTGGGAAAGACTACTCCTTACCATGCCGCACGATATAACCGAATTCAACGCGGGCGAAGACGCGGGCAAAAAGCTAGTGCCTAATAAATGTTATTATAATATAAATACAATTGTGTTGGTTGATTTAGGCGACCTATGTGGTGCAGCGGTATATACCTATACCGGACTGCTAAGCGGATGGTTCCGTATTTCGTAAAAATGGTTTCCCATATTGATTCTTCCCTAGTCCATTATACAGGGTTATTGGTTTAGTCGACCTATTCCCGTTAAGGGTGTATAGTACTCACCATATCTGACAGATTTCACTATGAAACACCCTACCCCAAACCTAACCGAACCTGTTTTTTTCTATGTGTTTAAATAAAAACCTAGAGTATTTAAAAACCTAGAGTTTAATACTTCGTTAGATAGCTGATAAAACGTAGATATTTTTAAGCATATCTGCCGAACAGGTGCCATATTTTTTTTCAGATATCCTGTTTATAAAAATGATTTTTTAAAATTTGTACTAACTTTTTTAACTTTTAATCGTCTACAATGACCTATTTAGTGAACTAACGTACGATTTTGGTTATTGAGGTCATTAAGCATCTTGTCATGCATGTAAAACATAAATAATAATAATGATAAGATTAACACATTTCAAAATAACTAGTTTAATAGACGAAAAATCGGCAATATTCTAAAAAAAACTAAAACTCGAATATCTCAAAAACGGTTAGGTTTGGGGTAGGGTGTTTCATAGTGAAATCTGTCAGATATGGTGAGTACTATAAACCCTTAACGGGAATAGGTCGACTAAACCAATAACCCTGTATAACATAAGTGCTTTCCGCAACTTATTTTAGGGCCACATAATTGGTGTGTCAGTCTGGTGATTTATTATTATTATTATTTAGGTTCTCGTAGTTACTAGTCTAGAAACCTTTTAGGGACCTAGTGCCAAATATTTTATAACGTAACAAAATAAAAAATCCATAGGTAATCCAAAATTTTATGTCCTAAAAAAATGCATAAGTAAAAACAAATTAAATCTTAACTAACTATCCTTACCTTGCATTAATAGGTGTGCTTTATTAGGTCTTATGAGTCAATTTCTGAGATTTACAATACCTACAACCAAACAGGAAAACGTGTTTATGGAATTCCATTGACTGTCTTCATCAGTATCGTAAACTTAAAGTATTTAAATTTTACTACTACAAGATACTCGTAATCTAAAAAATTGTTGAGAAAAGTGTTCGTAACATCCTTAATAAAGAATTAAATATTAGAGAGAAAGAAGAGAGGAATGATGAGTAGGAAGGTACTTATTACTATTGCCTTAATTTAAAAGACAATCTTGGTTAAGTTTCAAATACAATAAAAAAGTCAACAATATATTGTAACCAAATCAAATTATAATAAAAACAACAGGCAATTATAAAAACTATCTTAGGTATTTCTACTTAATTATTGCTTTGCCTCTTATACGCATTTACCAACAGTAAAGTAGCTAATAAAAATAGATTTAGAAAAGTACAACATGCCTTCTTCAAAGAAATAAAAAAATCATAATAACAACGTATTCGAGGCAAAGCGTAATCGCTTCCGCACACAACACAGGAACAGACGCTTTCTTAGAACTCTTACAGTAGTGAAGTAGTGAAAATAGAGAGCTTTGTCTTCCCACGATCTAAGATTTAACTTTATGGTACCTAATGTACTCTAGTGGTCTATTCTCGGTTGATACATTGAATCCCTAACAAAGAGTCATTGGTAAACTAGCAAGCTCTTGGTAAATTTAAAAAGGATTTTTTTTCCGTAAAATGCACTAGAAACTATTTAAAATTAGTAAAGTAGAACATACAACAGCGTCCTTATTTAAAGTCGGTTGCAAAGGGCGTTAGAAAAAGGTGTCAAATATGTATCTCTACCTTCATGTTTCCGGTGCCATGTTATATGTTAAGCTTTAAAACAATAAAGAAGCTATTCAACTACAGCTTTGGTTTCGTTTACATTACATATTTTTATTCTAATTTTCGTTACTTAGGTACTTGAAATTTTGACATAAAATGAGTTACTGCGACTTGTTAAAAGTAGTATTGGTGTTACTGATTTTTTACAGACCTATTTATCAAAAGAAATGGTATTTTGAACTTGGTAGTTCAATAATCTGTTTGCGCATAAAAATATGGAGAAAACCGCAAGGTTGAAAAGTCTCTAGAAAAATGTTATCCAAAGTAAATAACTTTCGATTACCATTTTCCTTACTAGATTGGTAGGTTGGTATTACAAAATAAAAAACATTAGCATTGTCGTTAAATAATATGTTTAAACCAAACTCCTCTTCATCTTCGGTATAAGTTGGTGATCTTCAATGCATCTTCATTGTTGAAGTTTCTTCTCTTCAGTTGCGTCCTCGGAACTGGTTCCAGGCTTCATGCGCGGAGGCCGCGGCACCCGCCGCAGACAGCCCGCGACCCTGGGTACAAACAAACATATTAATTGGGGACTTCAGTTTTGGTAAATTTACGGACAGTTGTCGATATCTACATCTTTCAATTATACAGTTTAAAACAAGTATTAAAATACACCAACCAAGGTAAGCACCCAAAACAAAATTCTATATTCTTTTTATTTTGTTAAAATTGCGACTATGTAAAACTGGAACGGTACGGGTCACAAGAAGTTGGTAGTTAAGAACTTACACCGTATTTGATGACCTTCCCTGCCTTGCCCTTGGGTTCTGGTGCCGCGAAGGTTCCTCCGAGCATCACCAGCGCTGCCAGCACCAAGAATACCAAGTTGAAGAACTGCATGGTTGATATTGTTTAGTTTTTAGGATGTGCAAACAAGAAAGACTGTATTATGAATGATGTACTTTGAATAGCGCGCTTGGATTATATATGAGATGAAATAGGAATTTCCACCACATTAGTAAAACCCGCAATCTTAGTTTGTACTACGCATAATACTTACTACGACTTACTCACTACAGGAAAACGAAACAGGAATTTCTTTCATGTTATAAGGCTTGCTCATTACCTATATAAGTACGTATACTTTCTAATTAAGTACACGCGTACAAAACAGACTTAAAAAAATGAGAAGCTAAAAATTACCTTTTTACACAAAACTACTCAGAACCAATCAAACAACGTAGAAATCGTCGCAATGTGCTTCGATTGGTGCTCCTTGTATAGATCTCGGGAATAGAAACGGGAAACAAATAAAAAGCCGCACACATAGTAAAATTTCAATCGTAAAATTTCATGATGTAAAATTAAATCAAATCAGAAACTTAGTCGTTATCGGCTTACATACTTGTAGGACTTAAAAATATGCGGGTGCAGCCCGAGTACAAATCACAGGTACGTAGTTCATTTGTTGATATAAATGTTACGGCTAATACCCGAAGTGCGGCTACACCTAGTTTTAGCCGGTTAGAACATCAATAGGTTAGGTTAGTTTAATTATTTATACAAACTGAAATGAAAATCAAATTGAAATGCAGTACGGTTATGGTTCCCTATTGACTTTGTTCTCCATACCTATGTTGATTTCCAAGCGAAAAATCTTGCAAAATCTTATTAAATTTTGCAAAAGCAACTGAAAAAGTTTCCAAATTTTAAAAAAGCATGTTTATAAAACTTGAAAGTTTCCCTCAATCACCATCCGGTCAGGATCTGTAAATGGGAGGATGATGCATTGGATGGGACCTCTTGTAAACACGGTACGATATTTTAATTTACTAAACTATTGCGTTTAATAAAAGTTCTAACTTCCAATAACAAAAACATTTATCCTTATTATTGCAGCCGTTTTTAATGAAATTCTTGTTATTCTATATTTAAGTCAAGTAAAATAAACATGTGTACCTACCATAAATTTGCATAGTTTATGGGTTTGTATAAAAGGAGTACAATGAGTCTACGGTCATTCATTAGCAGTTTAGGCTTTGTTATAAACACATCCACAAGTCATTCATCTATCAGCCATGCAGTTCTTCAACTTGTTATTCGTGGTACTGGCGGCGCTGATGATGCTCGGAGGAACCTTCGCGGCACCAGAACCTAAGAACAAAGCAGGGAAGGTTGTCAAATACGCCGTAAGTTCTAAAAACTTAATTTTCCTTACGCAGCTGTTTATTACGAAATGATCATTACGCATCGAGTTTTTGAAACCCATTTAACAAAAAAATTGCCGTACACTAAAATAAAAAACAGTAAAAAAAAAACAACTTACCTTTACTTGTGATGTTAACATACCTATACAATATTTTTCAAATGCTACTAACTGACATCATGATCACACATCTAGTATTTTTTGCGAATAAAATCATAATGCAGAAAGCTAGAGTTTTTTATTTTAATAAAAAAGGTTCATAAAGACGATAATGGAATTGTAGTTGCCGATTATACAGGGTTATTTCTAATTAGCGCATCACCTCTTGTAGGCAGCTTTTCTTCATCAATCCCAACAACATTTAACCAACGAATAATTAAAATAAATATTAAAAAAAAAGTTTTTCCATACAAATTTATTAGATGCCTCTGAACGGTACAATACTCTACGCGCACGCAACTGGCGTGGCAGGCGCGCGGGCGACGGGGGATGGGCGACCGGTTTTGGAACTTTTTAGAAATACAGAGTAATAAATAACAGAGCGCTTTTTTTGTTTTTGTGTTAATTATGAAGTTTGCAAAAAGTCGTAGAACAAATGTTATTGGGATTGATGTAAGGAAGCCGCCTGCAAGAGGTGATGCGCTAATTTCTAATAACCCTGTATATGTAATTTAATATATTTTTTTGTACCCAGGGTCGAGGTCTAGGTGCAGCGGGTGCCGCGGCCTCCGCCCACGAAGCCTATAACCAGTTCCGAGGACGCAACTGAAGAAATTACCCAAACCCTTTATTATACATACTCATCTACGAGCATATCAAACCTACCAAATAAGCTAATAAATATAATTAAAATTTAAATACAATTGTGTTTATTAATATCCAAGTACCTACCAGATAATTGATTATTCAAGTAGGTATCTATACAATAAATCAATTAAGATCTTATGAGACAATTATAAATTTATTACAACCTAAC
The DNA here is from genome assembly GCA_916618145.1 of Emmelina monodactyla. Taxonomy (NCBI): domain Eukaryota; kingdom Metazoa; phylum Arthropoda; class Insecta; order Lepidoptera; family Pterophoridae; genus Emmelina; species Emmelina monodactyla. The sequence continues at coordinate 4,729,548 of OU745311.1, read as the reverse complement.
AGGAAAACGTTGTAATGGAAATTTATTGACTGTTACAGTAAAATACCAAGAATACTATTATTATATACTTATTGTTTTGTATGAGTATTTAAATTAATTAGATAATAGTTAGAGAGCTTGATAACCTTTAACATTAATTATCATTATCTCATTACATAGTATAAATCCAAGTCGCTAATTGTGTCTGTTTGTATGTTTGTCCGCTATCTCCTTCGTCACCACGTAATTTTAATTTGAATGCGGTTTTCGCCAGCTTTTAGGTATTTTTTCCATTGAAATTTGTAAATAAAGAACATAAAATATATAAAAAGTTATAAGTGACAGTAAAATTTATCATGTCGGGAAAAAGTCGCGTAAAATTACACCATTGCGAAGCGTGGGCGAACCGCTAGTATATACTAAGTCACTAAGAATTCACCTTGTTTGTACCTATATTTGAGGGGAAATTAATCAAATTAATAAAAAAAACATATACAAAGAATGAAGCAATAAAATTTACCCAATTATTGGGAAAAATATTACCTATACCTACTAAATTACTTACCTAATTGAATCATTCATAGCCCCATTAGAATCAAATAATTAAATCTTTATTCAGTATCACAACAAGATTCAGTTTAGATACAAAATAATTACGAATAAACTTTTACCAAACAGTACATTTTTAAGTTTAATTTTATTATAATATTCTATTTCCTTTTAAGGCAAGATTTATAAAAAAGAAATGTATGTTGATTGTTCAACACGGTTCTTGTTAAAACCTTCCCAGCGCCAGGACTAAAGGTTGAAGCTGTAAAATATGCTTTAAGACAAAATATATTTAAGACTAACCTAGCAAACCCGACTTCACTCGTGAGGAAATCAAACATGCCTGAATTAAAGTTAACCTCTCTCTCCCTGATAATATAGCTTACTACAAATATTATATTTTTTTCAAATCAATTAAGGGCCTATAGAGATAATACCCTTACATTCAAACACACACACTTCTTCTTTCCTTCTTGTTAATGTTAGTATAGATAGGTTATTATTTGCATACATAATAACGATGTCATGACGCGCGCAATATCTTGAAATTGAATTTTCCAAGTTCAGTGTTCATAAATATTAATAAACCTAAATTAAATTCCATCAATCTTAGGCAGAATGTATTCGACGTTCAATACGTAATGTAAGTAGGTACATTTGTGCTAAAACAAGAAAGTTATATTCATTCATGTCTAATTACCAGGCTGTAGTTAATAATAACGCTTGATTAGCAATCTTCATACAGACAGTGTCACTTGCACAAGTGTTTATAAATTGCAACTGTCATAGAGTAAACCATACATAGCTTACTCTTGTTTTCGTACAACATTTACGGCGGCAATATCTATTTATAGCTTTCCTTGATTTACTGATTAGGTTTTCCAATTATCAAAATATTAATCGTCATGATATTACTATATAAAACTACCTAAGGTAAAAGCACCTAATTCCGCGGTATTTTTGCAACATTAAGCAAGATACAGTGATATTAGGGATAAGAAATGCGGTTTAGGGTAATAATAAAAGATGAACGATCTAATATACTTTACAAATGTATAATTATTTTTTAAATTATCAATGGCTTTATATTTAAAATAAATCAAAATATAGGCTGAGGCGAAAAACCCTAATTCCGCGGTAAAAATCCTAATTCTGCGGTAGTTAGGCACCTAAATCAGAGGTATGAATTTGTAGAGAAAGCCCGTTTAATAGTTGTACTTATTTAGCAAATTATGCTTATTATGATGGAATATTTACGAGACTTACTCTGTTTATTGATTCTATGGAATAAAACATATTTAGTAGATAATTTATAGTCGAAACAACATTTATGAATAGATTTTTTAGCCAAAAGTTTTTACATTGATTTGAACTCTCTAAAGTTGATATAAATAGGAGGCTGAAAGTAAACCAAATATTGCTAATTTTATGCATTCTGTTGGGTATCCTTATATTTGAAAAGTAGCACGGCATTACGTTCCGATTTATTTTCCATATAACTTAATCCCGTGATTTATACCTCGGAATTGCGGCCCTACCCGAAAATTAATATTCCTAAATCCGAGTAATACATGTATTTTAATATTAATAAATCAATGTGGTTATATTATTTAAAATAAACAAATGAATTATAATAGATAGTTCTGAAAATATATTATTACTAGAACATAGCATTAAAACGATTATAAAATTGGTTTCGTTTACGGAGATAGGTGCTTTTACCTTAACTACTAACTATTTGTTAGTGAGTATTTAAAAAGTTTGCCAATTAAATTTTAAATATACATTCGTAACTCATATTGTAACCCCTTTTTCTGATTTAGATAGCGGGCAAACATTCAAACAGACACGACTTGCGACTTGGATTTATACTATGTAATGATGATGATGATGAAGAAGAAACTTAACGGTCAATTACAAAGTCTACTGAATTGTTTACAATATAAACGCTGTAAATAATTTTAATATGAACTCAAATAAATCTTAAATAATGTGTCATCATCTTAACAATAATGATAGCATAAGGAAATTAGATTTTAGTTATTCAAATCTAATTAAGATTACACAGTTAGAGGTAGGTACCTACTAATAACTTTCAATATACTTAACTTACATAATGAAATGAATACTCACCGATTTTGTATTGTTTTGACGTTTTGTTTAATTAATTATAAGATGTTCTTAGCTTATTAAACCAATTAAAAGGGAAAACAATACGTACATATTGAAAATACTTAGGTATACATTACAAATAAGACATGGATATTGTAACATGTGTTTCTGAAATAATAAAATAAACATTTGGAGCGCTTAGTAACAACAAAATAAAGTTACCAAATAATAAAATCGGATTACCTTTACTGAACATTTTGATACGTAGGTACCTACTTAAGGTTTTTTCACCAAACTTCATAGGTACAGTTGTTTTCTTCAGTTCTCAAGGGCCCCTCAGTTAGTGACACCGTAAGCAGCTTATTGCCATTTTTCATCATTTTCTCTTAGTTAAAGACCGACCTAATTATAAAGGCTTTGTTCATTTCGCAGAACCCTTGGTCGTGGCCGGTTTCTAATGACTAGTCTTAATAATTTGGTAACAGAAATGGAAGCGAGCCAGCATGAATAATTAAATGTTTTTTAGTCCCAGAACAATTACGGTTTAATATTTTTGTTGGCAGCGAAGCCGGCTAATTCAAACTGTTGGAACTAATAGCTTTATACCAAAGAATTGGATTCGTTTCAAGATAGAACGGTGGTAACTGTAGGTGACAATTTAATCTTAGGTAGGTACATGATTTAAAAAAAGTATTTTACATTTTGTTCCGGACTTTTAATTTTGGGTGTAATGACTTAAATCGAGCATCAACCCTTTAGTTTGTATTGCTTTCAACTAGTTTTCATTGAATTTTTACATTGTTTCAGTTTAGTCACTTTAACATACCTATTTGCTGAAATTATTTACTTAGTTACTTACAGGCTCAAGGCTTACAAGGCTCTGCGATTGAGCGCAGCAGATATTCTAAGCAACGCTCGCGATTTATGGAACCAAGTCAATGGGCGCAAATAAAGTAATCTATATCCACGTCATAATTTTATTTAATCGATGCCAAAAACTATTTTTACTAAAGATTGATTAAGATTTTGGACAGTGATGTGATTTTTAATAAAATGAATTCGTGTCAAATTAAACGTGTTTAATACTGTAAACCTATGGACAAAGATTAGGCCGTAGACCCAAAATCTTATTCTTGTAAGATCAAATGCTGCAATGCCGCAACGTTTCAACGTCACATCGCCACAATGTCGTTAAAACGGTATTAAAAGTTATATTTTTGTTTATTAGCTTTGTAAAATAATCATGAAGGAAAGGGCTATGTAGGTATAAAATACTCTTTCGTCGTATAAAATTATCATTGCTCACGGCAGGAAAAGAGAATTGGAGTGGAAAGATATCACAAGAATCATTTCGGAGAAATATAAAAGTTCTTATGAATTTAAGGAAGTTTTTTTAGTGTTTACTTGGAAAATGACAGTATTTTAATTTCGGTTAAAACATAAGTGGGTGTGGTTATTGGCAATTGAAAAATAACACTTTCGCGAAATAAACTTTTTCTTGATCTTAGTGTCCTTTCTATTAGGTAGGTACTTTGGACACGAAGGGTCAGTGTTTCAAATTGCACTATCTACATATATATTTTTTCCAACTTATTGAGAAGAACGTGTTTATATTCATAACAGGAAAGTAAATCCTGCTGCCACCACTGCTAGTCAAAGTCAATAAAACGCCAAAATCTTTCTTATTTTAATGTTATTTCCTGTAAAATATGTTCGGTTTTAATGGGTTTAAGTTTTATGATTGAACAAGGAATGTCACTTGCTATAAAAGCCGGGTATTCTTTTATATTTTTTTATTGTGATTGCAGCTCAGTAGCTATTCACTTTACTATTTCAATAAGTATGCAATTGTTTAATTATTTGTAGGTGGTGATTTGGTGATGTCGGCGCTTATTATGGTTGGATGAGCCTTGCTTTGTTTGCTAGGATGGACAAAGGAGACAAGAATACTGATAGATACCTAGGTACTTAACATCCAAAGTAAAGTGCATCCATCCACTTTTAACTGGTTAGGCTGTTTTGTTTGTTTGATCACATCCCAAAGTTTAAAATGAAATAGTATTTTAGACCTTTTCATTTCAGTTTTTGTCATTTTCGCCCTTATCGCATTTAATTTTAAATTACTTAGGTGATAATACGAGTTGTATTTTAAAAAAACAGCTCCAGAAGTTTTAACTGAAACTGGAGTAGTTAATTTTCCAGGTAAACAAACATTTTGAAATTAGAAATAACATTTCTTTTATCCAAAACGGTTATTGAAAAGAGATCATCATTTTCATCCCTTTCCTTTGTACTGCGAGCGGCGATAAAAAAACATTTTTTTTTATATATAGCTTTATTATATGTAAGTCCGGAAAATAAATAACCATATTTTGAAGCAATCGACATTCATTCATCAGCCATTTGCCTTTTAAATTACGCTTATAGTATTGAATAAGTAAGTATTATTAGGTATCGTTTATCTAAATCAAATAGAAGGGGAAACTAGTTAGGTAAGTTAAGTTTACACAGGCTTTTACTTAGTAGGGAGGTATAGTGCAGAAGGAGTGAGCTGAGCTTTGTTAGTGTTTACAGATAGAGTTGGTGTGACGTCAGTCTTCAAGCGGGTCGTTCTTCGCATGGTTAAAACCGGTTTATTCCGCTTTTTGGCTACTCCTGATTGACGCAACGTCCCCATGCACCCTCCGCGCTTCGCCCCTTGTACTGATAGCAGCGTAAGTTTTTATTTATTTCAAAATATAAAATATTTGTTTTAGTTTTTTTTACAAAAACGGCTGTTAACACAAGTAAAGTAAGAATATGTCACTCCTTGTTTTGTATGTCTGAATACGGATTTGTGTCTGATTCTGTTTTCTTATTTTATGTTTCTTATTCGTGGTTGAACTGTAAGCTATTTTAACTATTATAACTATGTAGTAATCTTAAATTAAAATATGATCAAAATTTTTTAACTTGCTTTATGTCTAGATATTTTTTAACACACATTATCTAATTGTAGCTTGCGAGATTTTTTGTATGCAATCAGTCCATCTAAACTTTTTAGTACATCTTTGATTTCAATTCGGTAATAAATAGTTTATAAAAAACCATTATATCAGCAATGATTTAAATCGATTAAGTACATTCACTCAAAGGGACTTCTAGCAATTCGAACTACCTTAATAAAATTCCACGTGTTTAAAATAAAACCTATCAATGTGTTTAATTATTTTTTATAATTTAATTATCATAAATTTATTTTCCTATAATTGAAATATAAGCTAGACTTTGTGGTATATAAGCAATTGCTCTAGCTCTAGTTTTCATTTATCTGAGGATTCAATTGTTGATAGGGACTCAACATAAGTGTCGCCAAGATGAAATTCTTCAATCTGTTTTTCTTTGTGTTAGCAGCCCTGGTGATGGCTTCAGGGGTCTTTACCGCCCCAGAACCGATGAGGAGCGCTAAATTTATTGCTAAAATTGGAAAGGCTGCTGTAAGTTTTAAACATTTACCTTCTAATTGTAACTTCTGTATTGCCTAATTAGGGGCAGGGCGAGCAAGTTCGTTCCGCTTATTATTAAGAGAAATATTTGAACTTGTGTGCAAAATGTGAATTGATAAGTGTAATGAATTACCATTATTCCTTGGGCAAAAATATTTTGCAGGATATATTAACACCGCCCTTAACGAACAACCTTTATTATACAGAAAATACTTTGTTTTTTTTTTATACATAATTTGATATCAAAGCTTTTCCGGCTATCATTTCGTAATACGACGACTTCACGGAGAAATAACCTAATATAATCATTAATTTAAGATAATAAAATCTAATCTGTTTTATTCTGTGATTATATTTTACACAACAGTCGTGCTTAAACGAAAACATATTAAAATAAATTAAAAGTTACGATCGTTATAATTTTCATAGGGAATTTAGAAGTCGTTTATAAAAAATCATAAATTATAAGTATGTCCGATTATTTAGGCAAAATATATATCCTACTTAATATTATAAACGTGAAAGTCTGTGAGTATGTATTGGTAGTTGTATGGATTTATGTTTGTTACTCTTTCACGTAAAAACTACTGGACGGATTTGGATGAAACTTTACAGTAATATAGGTTATACATCAGAATAACACATAGGGTACTTTTTACCGCGGGAAAACTTCTCATTCCCACGGGAATTCGATTTCCACGCGAACGGACTCGCGGGCGGCCACTAGTAATATTATAAACGTGAAAGTTTGTGAGTATGTATAGATGTATGGATTTATGTTTGTTACTCTTTCACGTAAACACTACTGGACGGATTAGAATGATTTTTTTCAGTAGTATAGGTTATCTATCAGAATAACACATAGGGTACTTTTTACCGTGGGAAAACATCTCATTCCCACGAGACCGACTTCCACGCGAACCGAGTCGCGGGCGGCCACTAGTAAGAAATAAAATGAAAATAGTTTATTATTATTTTCCATATTTTTTCGAAGACGATTCTCTAGAGCTACCCGTTGTTAGAGCGTAGCACGTGAAGAAATACGAAACCTTAAAAATATCAGTGCTAGAGCTACGCATTATAGGTACTTAATTACAAAAATAACGCAATTTTATATCAGAACGTCATACCTTTTGGCCATTTGGTTTCAACCGCGTTTCTTAATTAACTATATCTTCTACCTATCAAAAACAGATTTATCCACAAGCTACATTCAATTATAATATAATAGGCAGAGCTATTAATAGGTAGAAATACCCAAAGTAAAGAAAATTGAAACTGGTTTTGAGAATACTCATTACTCCAAAATCCCAAGCTAGTTTTAAGTAAGCTTTGAGGATAAAACATTTGTGGTAACAAAATATCCTTAAATAAACCGGCTTTTAATATAAACAAAGGTATAACTGTTTGTCGTGTGGGATTACATTTAACGATTGTTTATTTTGTTTTTCTTTCTACCTTTTGTTGGTGTACTATATCTTAGTCAAGTACCCAATTATTTCTCCGAGGTTAGGTTCTTATCTTTTTATCTTACAATATTAAAATGTTGTGATTTGTTCATTTAATACTTCGATATCTATCACACATTTGTTTGTATTGCCTGGAACTTAAAGCCTCGAGCACACTATCAATCTTCGGATTGTGCTTAAAGAGCACACAGATTGAAACAAACGATCCAGTAATCTATATTTTATAACGCACCGCGTATTAGAAGTAACATACACATAACGTACATGTTTTTTATTTATTTTTCAGGCTGCTGCCAATGCTGCTCGCAAATTGTACAATAACGTGAAGAATGGATAGCAATGATAAAGACCTTGTAGGAAGTTCGATGCAAAATATATAAAGGTTCAAACAGTAAAACTTATTTTGTTTTAAACACTGTCAAATTACGACACCTTTATTAAATACCATAGGTGTTCAGTTTAAGCTGCTGGTCGTGTGACCAATGCTTCCATAATAAAAAAAACACCTTAGGTATATGAACTCTATGATAACATACCTTACACATGACAAAACAAATTTAAACTATTAAAGGTATTATGACCCTAGTATCATCAAAATAATATAGCCATATAGCCTTTGTAAAACTATGCATTTTTTAAATAGGTACAAATTACCCTGACAGGCTTATAAACTACTATAGGTAAGTCTTTATCCATGCAGAAAAGTAATATTGTTATCACCTTTTATTACATAGTTTAATTTAGTAATTGAGCTTGTTTGTGTACAAAAACAAATTATACTTAATATTACAAAGAGGACAACTTTGTTTGTTTGTGGCGAATAGGCTCAAAAACTACTTAACCGATTTTAAAAATTCTTTCACTATTTAAAAGCTACATTATCCACGAGTAACATAGGCTATATTTTATTTTGAAAAAAAACATATAAACGAGTTTATTTTACTCATGCTATTATTCCTTATTAAAATAAATTATTTCATCACTAAGTACAGTTTATGTAATTAATTTTTGGTCTTTGAATGATTGAAATTGGACGTTTGGTTTTGAAGTTATAGTGAAACTAGAGGCCACCCGTGACTACATTCGCGTGGAAACCCTTTTTAACAAATAATATTGTAAAGCCCTGCAGCGCCCATAACACAGGCATATAGGTAGCTTCTGCAGTAGATATAGGCTAACATGTCTTACACTTAAGATATAGATAGGTAGGTATATTAGTACTGCGAAGGGCTTTTTTGTAGGTCTATCCTTACAACAATATAAATGTGAAAATGTGTATGTCTGTCTGTATGTTCGCTTCACGTAACAACGGCTGAACCGATGGTCTTGATTTTGGAATAGAGATAGTTCGATCCCCAGGGAAGAAGAAAATACTGCGAAAAGCTTTTTTTGTAGGTCTATCCTTACTATCACCATCATCGTTATCATCATTATCATTACATATACATAGTATAAATCCAAGTCGCCAATTCTGTCTGTTTGTATGTTTGTCCGCTTACTCCTCCAAAACTACGTAACGGATTATGATGAGGTTTTTGACATATTTTAGGGAATTTATTCATTTAAATTTGTACATATAGAACATTTTAAAAAAATCATTAAGTTAATAAGCCAAAATTTCATTTTTCGTGATCAAGTCGGCCGAAAATACACTATTGCGAAGCGTGAGCATCGTAAAAGTATTATAAATGTGAAAATGTGTAAGTCTGTCTGTCCGTCTATCGATGTGTTCGCTTCACGTAAAAACGGCTTAACCGATTGTCTTAGAGATAGTTCGATACCCAGGGAAGAAGAAAATACGATAATTTTACTGCGGGAAAAAGCCTCATTCCCACGGGAAAAACCATTTAGTTGCGGGTGAAACCGCAGGGCGGAAAGCTAGTTTCTTATAGAGTAGCAACAGTACGATACATTTATTCTATAAAAAAATCATAAATTCACCATTTCACTCTTTATATACCTATTACATTTCCCGTTTCATGATATAGGTAGCTACATACATGAAGTTCAAAACCAAAAAGCTATTTACTTAATGTTTCTTTGAAACTACCCTTTGAAGATCAAACGATCAAAGTTAAAAAAGATCGTTGAAAGTTATAGAAGATGTAAGAAATTGCTCTTCTTATGATGATAGGATAGTTTTATAGTTTGAGTCATTCTTCATTTTTTATTAGTCAATACATATTTTAAAAGAAAACGTGTACTTATACGATAAACCATTGTGTCACGATTCGATTAATTGTGGCGTAACTGACATAGATAGGTTTATTCAGTCAGTTTAATATTTTCCTGTTCGTTACATCAGTTGTAAAGGTATACATATATTTTTCAGGCAAAAATGAAAAATAAATGCCGATTAGTAGACACCTAAAAGATGGTATCAAGTTCTGAAATGATGTTTTAAAGGGATATCCCTTTTAGGTAGGATGGGAATATTCCCGGTTCGCAAAAACGGAGAGCTTACAAAAATACTTACTTAAACGCACTTAGTACTCTGTTTGATTTTTTTTAAATTAGACGTTAACAATAGATGTTCCATTTAAAGGAAAACTTTTGCCTATTCTTATTTTATTTTACGTGCGTGTGATACGCCAAGTCGTTTTTTTAAACGGTTGAAACAAACTACCTGAAAGGACATTTGAGTACCTACAAATATTGACAAGTCTCTAATCGCCGATCAATAGTTAAAACCACGGTTTCGAAATCTACTTGTTTGGTTTTTGTGACGTGTGATTTATCTGTTTTTGTCCTTCCGTATATCTACATTGCTATAGTTTATTGGGGTGTAAAAACACAGATATCGGTTACTATAGTAATATTATACGCGGCGTAAAAATCAAGGTTTTTCAATTACCTATAATAGGACTGAATATAATGAAAAAACCTTTTAGAGATACATTTGCAGAGAACAGCCCAATAAGTAGTTTTATATAATATAATAGTTTTGAATACTTACGTTACTAATAAAGGCAATTATTAGGTACCTACACAGCATTTGATAGCAGTTTCAAGTTTGTGACTTCAAAACTCTAAACTTTTAACATTCATTTTTTTACTTTGTTGGTCTTCATACACAACCTTTCGTTATATAACTATACTGACAAGTTAACTTTATGCTTTATTACCACACAAAACCAAATAATCCAAATACCAATGTAACTGAAAGCTGCCAATCCAATCGGCAACACGATACACACAGATACTAGCGTAAACCAGATTCCTATAATAAAAATGTAACCGCAAAAATGTTCGAAACTTCATGAGCGAACTAATACTTAGTAACAAATTTTTTGACTGCGTATTTTTAGCAATAGTAAAGATATTCAGGAAAAGACATTTTGGTTGCTGGCGGTCAACTGTTTTATCTTTGGATCAACCAAAATTATGTTTGCTGAAGAAAGCATTAACATGGAGTTGGGCATGAGGTTATTTTGCAGAAAACGATGCTACAAGCTTTAGTTTTGAGTTAGCAGGTGTAAAAAAACTCGAAACTGCTCGCAGGTATGCACTCACAATAGCCTTTCTGCTTCATGGACTCAGACGTGACTTTGCATCTGTTTGACTGAACATAAGAAGCTGTAAAGGCATTATGTAGGTACCTATATACCATCTCGACAAATTTCATGCACTTTTGAATTCGCTTTCAACTTCTAACGTTCTACTTTTGGATACTTTAACCATTTTGGTTACTTAAGTAACTTTTAGTGATAGGTTTTTCTTAAGGACCTCTTATTAATACATACCTTTGTGAGTTTATTACGAACGTATTAAAATGTAAGATAATTATCCACCAACTAACACTGACCCAGCGTGGTGGATTACGGCTCAAATGCTCTCGTCATCCTAGAAGAAGATCCTCTCCTCAAAAAGTAAGACGTATAGACATAAGCTGTTATTATTTTGAGTGTGATACTGTTTTGGTTTACATGTATTAAAGTACGAAAATACAATAACTTCATTTCACTGCATCAACTGCTATATCGTACGTTTCAGCGGCAGAATTTCAGAAGTCGTGGCGCCAAGTTTCATACATAACTTCCGACGGAAACGCTATTCGCAGTCTGAAGGCTGTATTCAGCTGCCCATTACTACTAACGTTTCAAGTTGAAGAGCATTCACCGAAATACAACATTGTACTTGCCAGTACCGGTTTTACAGAGAAAATCAGGAAAATAGAATTGTACAAAGTTGTTTACGATTAGCTCGTAATGTAAAAAAAAAAAACAAGGTTGACGTAATTTACAAAAAGTAATTGATATCCTACTTACTGAGTTATTTAAAAAATATAGCATAACAACCTAGACTAATTATTCAACTTTACTTAGTCTCATTATAGGTAGGTAATAGAAAAACCTTGATTTTTACTCCTCGTATAATATTACTATAGTAACCGATATCTGTGTTTTTACACCCCAATAAACTATAGTAGATAGCAAGATATTGAGAGACAGAAACAGATAAATCAAGCGTCACAAAAACCAAACAAGCAGATTTCAAAACCGTGGTTTTAACTATAGATCGGCGATTAGAGACTTGTCAATATTTGTAGGTACTCAAATGTCCTTTCAGGTAGTTTGTTTCAACCGTTTAAAAATCGACTTGGCGTATCACACGCACGTAAAATATAATAAGAATAGGCACAAAAGTTTTCCTCTAAATGGATCAACTATTGTTAACGTCTAATTTAAAAAAAATCAAACTGAGTACTACGTTTCAGTTCTGAATTATGGCGCGGGAAGTTTCCCTAATTAGTTCACTAGCACTTTAATATTTTTTAACTTTAATAATGTTGAGCGGGGAGGTACGAGAAAATAATTTATATGTTCAATAAATGTACACTAAATGAATATAAATCTAAATTATGATTATATAATTTCGAAAAGTGTGCCGAGAGTTTTTTCCGCCAGCTTTTTCTCTCGGTCTACTACGGCCGATTGCTGATGTATGTAGGGGTGTCTCGTGACATCTTTTTTTATTCTTGATTTTATGCTTTTGACAATGTATGATTAGTTTTAACCCTACATAAAATAAAGTAATTTCTTTTCATTTCATTTCGTACTGTAGACACTCTATAAGAAACTACTTCAAGATGGTTTTGTTAATTTGTGTTTGAACACAAACAAGCCTAATTACTAAACAAAGCTATGTAATGAAAGGTGATAACAATATTACTTTTCTGCATGGATAAAGACTTACCTATAGTAGTTTATAAGCCTGTCAGGGTAATTTCTACCCATTTAAATAATGCATAGTTTTACAAAAGCTATATATATTATTTGATGATAATAAAGTCATAATACCTTTAATTGTTTAAATTTTAGGTATGTTATCATCATAGAGTTCATATACCTAATTTTTTATAATGGAAGCATTGGTCACACGACCATCAGCTTAAACTAAACACCTAAGGTGTTTAATAAAGGTGTCGTAATTTGACAATGACAACGAATGTAACTTATAAAACAAAAAAAAGTTTAAAACAAAATAAGTTTTACTATTTGAACCTTTATACATATATTTTGCATCGAACTTCCTACAAGATCTTTATCATTGCTATCCGTTCTTCACGTTATTGTACAATTTGCGAGCAGCATTGGCGGCAGCCTGAAAAATAAATAAAAAACATGTACGTTATTTATGTGTATGTTAATTGTAATACGCGGTGCGTTATAAAATATAGATTACTGATCGTTTGTTTCAATCTGTTTGCTCTTTAAGCACAATCCGAAGATTGATAGTGCGCTAAGTTCCAGGCAATACAAACAAAAGGTAGAAAGAAAACAAAATAATGAATCATTAAATGTAATCCCACACGACAAACAGTTATACATTTGTTTATATTAAAAGCCGGTTTATTTAAGGATATTTTGTTATCTTAAATGTTTTATCCTCAAAGAGGCTTACATAAAACTAGCTTGGGATTTTGGAGTAATGAGTATTCTCAAAACCAGTTTCAATTTTCTTTACTTTGGGTATTGCTACCTATTAATAGCTCTGCCTATTATATCATAATTGAATGTAGCTTGTGGATAAACCTGTTTTTGATAGAAGATATTGTTAATTAAGAAATGTGGTTTAAACCAGATGGCCAAAAGGTATGACGCTCTGATATAAAACAGCGTTATCTTTTGTAATTAAGTATGATATTTTTTAAGGTTTTGTATATTTTTACATGCTACGCTCTAACAACGGGTAGCTCTAGAGAAGACAATGACATCGTCGTAGAAAAAATATGGAAAATAAAAATAAATGCCTAAATAATGGGACGTACTTATACTTTATGATTCTTTTAAAACGACTTCCAAATTCCCTATGAAAATTATAACGATCGTAACTCTTAATTTATTTTAATATTTATTCGTTCAGGCACGACTGTTGTGTAAAACATAACCACAGAATAACACAGATTAGATTTAATTAAATTATAGATTATATAAGGTTCTTTCCCCATAAAGTCGTCGTATTACGAAATGATAGCCGGAAAAGTTTTTGATATCAAAATTATGTAAAAATATTTTTAGAGTATTTTCTCTATAATAAAGGTTGTTGGTTAAGGGCGGTGTTATTATATCCCGCAAAATATTATTGCCCTAGGAATTATGGTAATTCATTACACTTATCAAATCACATATTGCACAAGTTCAAATATTTCTCTCAATAATAAGCCGAACAAACTTGCTCGCTCTGACCCTAATTAGGCGATACAAAAGTTACAATAAATGTTTAATACTTACAGCAGCCGCTCCAATTTTACTAATAAATTTAGCGCTCCTCATCGGTTCTGGGGCGGCAAAGACCCCTGAAGCCATCACTAGGGATGCTAACACAAAGAAAAATAGATTGAAAAATTTCATCTTGGCGACACTAATGTTGAGTCCCTATCAACAATTGAATCCTCAGATAAATGAAAACTAGAGCTAGAGCAATTGCTTATATACCACAAAGTCTAGGTTATCAATTATTGGAAAATAAATTTATGATAATTAAATTATTGAAAAAATATAATTAAACACATTGGTAGGTTTTATTTTATACACGTGGAATTTTATTAAGGTAATTCGAATTGCTTGAAGTCCCTTTGAGTCTATATACTTAATCGATTTAAATTATTGCTGATATAATGGTTTCTTATAAACGATTAATTACCGAATCGATATCAAAGATGTACTTAAAAAGTTTAGATGGACTGATTGCATACAAAAAATCTCGCAAGCTACAATTAATGTGTGAGTAACATACGCATTAGGTATAGTTAATTACGACTAACCAAACATTGTATTTCACCGTTATAACAATATTTTGACAGTGTTAATGATGTAACAATAATATGCTACGCAGTTGAGAATACTGCATGTCTTCAGAAATAATTTGTAGGAACGACTGAGTGATTCAGATTCAATAATTGTGCTAAAATAAATACCCCATAAATAAATAAACACATCCGGTTTATGAAACCGTGGGTAAGAATTTCACAAAAAAGACCTAGTCAATGGTAGACTTCTCAAGTGAAGAAAAAGCTCTCATGGCCCAACGGCGAAAAATAGTAGCCGATGATTTTAATGCTACGAGACATTGGGACCCCAACAAACGCATAAAAAAGCATACGGATCATATTTTAACGCTCAGTCAAGTTATTCAAAAAGTCGAAGAATACAACCGACCACTAATATCTGGCTAATATAAACTATGAAAAAGCATTCGACTCCGTAGAGCACTGGGTAATCACAAGTTCTCTTAGAAGATGCCACTTAGATAACAGATATGTCCAAATCATATCATATAAGGATACTTCAGCCACTGACTGTACAACTCAGTGAAAATACCAACCCAATCCCGATATATAAAGGTGTGCGTCAAGGAGATGTAATATCACCAAAACTCTTTAACAACGCTTTAGAGGACATCTTCAAGACGCTCGACTGGAATGAAAAAGGAGTCATTGTCAACGGCACATATTTAAGCCACCTAAGATACGCAGATGATATGATAATAATCACTGAATCATTCACAGAACTACACACATTGATAACCCAACCATATCATGCGTTTACCAAAATATATGGACATCATATGATTGAATTGTTCAGTAGCTTCTGCATGCCTAATGGGTATGAGTACGGCATTTTCCTGGAATATAAAAAATAATCAACAAAAACATAGGGAAGGGACTTTACTCCAAAATTATTCTCTTACTGTAAAATAAAATGACAAAATACATCAGAAGTGGCTTCCTCTAAGCATATTTAATTATAAGAGAAATATAATAAATCAAAAGCGAATTTCAGCAGCCCATAAATCTTAAATATAGATTCTTGAAAGAGAAATTAATTACTGTAGATAGCAAATGTAATAAGAAGACAATGAGTGATTAAATTGGTTTGGTTTTGTCAGCTTTCATTTAAAGCCCTATTCTTCGAACATCGTCGAGATCTAAAAATACATAATTCGATGAAAAGGTGCTTATTTTTTAACCGTATTTAATTTTTGATGTATCCGTATTTTTTTATGGAGAGCTCAGTTTTGGACCTCACTAAAGGGTCTTTAAAAATGGTTCCTATTTTGATTTCGCAAATAACCCTTTCAATCCGATCATTATTTAGATTAGATAATGTCCAATTGTGCTAAAGAATAAGTTCTTACCGACCCATTGTTCGTCTATTTATTTTAGCTACCTAATGATAAACGAGGAATAACATCAATGGTTTTTCTTTCCTATCACATTAGGCCTCAAAAAATACTTACCTAATTATTTTATTTTCCATCCTTACAAAATACGCCATAAAGTTTCCTTAACAAATAAATAAAAGTATAGGTATTTATGTATTTAAATGAGACGTGAGTTTTAATAGACTAATTATAAGTTAACAAGAAAGTTCTTTTTTTATCAAATTCAGCCATGTAGGTGCCTGTCTATTTAATTTAGCTTTGAAGTAAGTAAGTAAAAAGACCTTCCAGTTACCAGCAAAATCACTTAACACGTCATTGGGTTTCAAACGCCGAAAGTTTAATTTAATAAAACAACTTTGACCCTTGTCCCTTTAAAGGGTTCAGCAGTAAAGGACAGGCTTAAAAAAGGTAGGTAGGTTTTATGTTACACCTTTTTAGTATCTGACAGTAAAAAAAAACATGTATCTGACAGTAAAAAAAATGATGAGTAAACTATTGAGATTACCTATAGATTAATGGTCAGTACGAGTATATATAGATCCTACTAATATAATATTATGAACGAGAAAGTTTGTATGTATGAATGGATGTGTGGATGTATGGATGTTTGTTACTCTTGTAAAAACTACTGGGCGGATTTTGATAAAACTTTACAGTAATATAGGTTATACATCAGAATAACATATAGGGTACTTTTTACCGCGGGAAAATTACTCATTCCCACGGGAAACAGATTTCCACGCGAACGTAGTCGCGGGCAGACACTAGTCGTTTAGAAATGTTCCTTTAGCATGTAACTTTAACTACAATGGGTCCTTATTAAAATAATTACGGGGTGGATTGGATAGCCCAGATATTTACGTGCAAACTGAACTTTAATTTATACGAATTAGTTGTGGCCGATTTTTTTTAAATGTGCTTTTGATTTTTTCGGTCTTAAATGCACCAAAACCTTTTAACTTGCAGTGATTGCAGGTTTTTTTTACATAAATTTGTTAATTAACTAAAGTAAGTAATAATTGAAAACGGATTTATGAAATTAATTTCCTTTTTATGTTATTATTCTAGGAACAATAATTGACATCACGTAACATATTTAATGAAAACCACAACAATATAGTTGCTTTTTATAGTTGTTTTTGTGTTACTAACGGAAAATCTACCATAATTTATTTGAAAACTCTTCTTATTTTATAACGCCATTTATAATGATTCTGAAACCAGACAAGAAGTTAAGAATTTATTGTTTAAATTGAGATCTATTTCAACTCGCAAAATCATTAGATTTAAATGTATTAAGGTCTACATGAATATTTGCCAGCTTGAGTTAAATAATTAGATACTTGTGGTTTCATGTGTCAGATAAATCATCGACTAACTTTTATACACCTTCTTTCAATGTGCGTGATATCTACTGCTATTTAAGATTGTTTTGTACCTACTACTCTGCAAACAGCTCGACTAGGACATGATAATGAGAACTAGTAGTTATTTTTGATTTTACTTACATCCTCCACTTTGTGTTTTTACGTGTTTGTAATGTCCTAGTCTAGTTGTATGCCTACTTGATTTATTTACTTTTAAGAGTGTTTGAAAAAAGAGTGCTGGGAGATTTCTTCCGTCGGCTTTTTTCTCTCGGTCTACGGTTACGTAAAGTCCAAGTTTGAAACATTGACGTTCATTAAGTATATGTTACATATCTATGATGAAAAAAAGAATTTTGGAATTTTTATCGCAGGCTTTAGTCATTGGTACAAAGTCACCAGAAATAGAGAAAAATATTTTTATTAGTGGATAAAATGAAAGTACATACTTACTTGATTTATTTGGCAAAGGTACTAACAATAACTGCTCCTACTAAAATAAATTTTGCAACATAAAATAACAATAAAGTTTAACTGCCTCGTCCATCTAACTTTGACTAAGTGTTTACTTAATAGACATTATAACAGTGAGTAAAATGCTATGTTAATCAGACGACCAATCGTAAAACAGTTCCTTAGATTAATCGAAAATAAATTAAAAAAAGCTTAAGTGATAATCCGTTGAAATGAATTTAATTTCAAGTAATTTCTTAGATTGCTTTGTTATTTTAAATCTTAAAGCTATTCAGAATATGATGTAAAATGAGAGTATCCTGGTAGTGTTTTACATAACATACTGTAAAAATGATGGAGAGCACAGCAACATGGTTTAGTTCATACTAGTGGCCGCCCGCGACTCCGTTCGCGCGGAAGTCGTTTTCCCGTGGGAATGAGATGTTTTCCTGCGGTAAAAAGTACCCTATGTGTTATTATGATGTATAACCTATAAATTTCCATTCAAATCCATCTAGTATTTTTTTACGTGAAAGAGTAACAAACATCCATACATACATACTTACAAACTTTTACATTTATAATATTAGTAGGTTATAAGCATTGACTTTGGCGTGGAGATAAGAACCTTCTTAGGGAATTTGTGTGTGTAGTTTTAATAGGCTAACGTCACATGCATTCATAGGCACTTACTAGACACAAGTGGTATGAAACCATCAAGCTTAACTGTTGACAATTGAAACACCCCGAGTATGCACCTACTCTCCATTGGATTTAGAACTCTATGACCCATTCGAACAAAATTGCATTTCTCCAGCCCCCATTTGACGTTTAATGTTTGTCTGTTTACTGTCTCGTACCCGTACCAATACAAGAAGAAACGACTGAGGGCATCGTAAACTGTGCTTACGAGACTTCGGAGATTGCACACATAAAGTGTTTTATTTATTTATTCCTTTGTAGAAAGTAGGAATGAGGCAGCCCTAAAAAAGAGTTACGCAAATCCGAAGTAAGTAATGAACATGTTTTTTTTTGGTAAAACAAATGCAGCATAAAATAGATACTTAGGTACATGTATAAAGCTAAATGAAACCCCGAAAACAATTGTTGGAAACCGTAGTAACGGCAACCGAAACAGTAATTACTGTATACTCAGTTCCCAAGTTGGTGTTTTACATTTAATATACAACTTAGCCTTACTCACATATAAACTACTACCAGCCCAATGGCACTGGTTCTGTGAAATACAAAAAGCCTGTAGGCATTCAATTTAAAAGTCGTGTGAATCAAAGGGTTTGTTTCGAAGTCCCGCTTAACAATAAAGTCCAGTTGTTTTTGTACGTTCAGTAACTTCGGATTCACATCGCTTTGATTGCATCCACTTTGTAATAAGTTCGATATTTAATACATTTTTTTTAAAAGTATGGTGGTAAAATTTATAAATCTTTTAAATATTGTTTGTTTAATCAAGTATCACATATTTTTGTGTAAAATGATTGTTAACGCTATGATTGGGAATGTGAGCAAGCTCAATGAATGCTTTTCAATATTTTAGAGAAAAAGAAAGCCTTTGGACTCTGTCATTAACAACTTCTTTAAACAATCGTTTAATTCAAGTAATAAAACGTAAACGTTTTAAAGCCGGTTACTGTACTGGATCTTGGAGATTCGACTTTACGAAAAACTCATGAGGAAGGAAAAACTGTGATAAAATACGTTAAATCTAGCAATGTAAGAATACCTACTAAATAACCTGCGTATTTGGAGTTTAAGGCAGTCCACGTGTTATCAATAGTTTATTGTTAATAAACCGGTTTAAGTAATGGTTTTGAATAAGGTATTTTTCCTTAGGTTAATTGATTTTTTTTTATTGCCAATGAAATCACTTTATATCATTAGGTACTTTTTTTCGAATTATCGGCAACAAAACTCCCGACTTTCAATTTCAATATAGGTAATAGGGCTTAGTAGACAGAATCCATAAAATTTAGTATTTAAGACGGATTTGGCTATATTTGGAAAAACTGGTGAAAAATAAAAAAATGCATACTCGCTCAAATGCTAGATTAACCAATAAAAAATACCTTTTCTGAAAAAGTAGCTATTAAACTTTCGACAATGTCTTAAATAGAAAATTTTAAAAGGTTGGTCCTGTCAGTCACAAGTTCTTTTTCGAATATACCTACTTAGCAACTCTATAGGCTATAACGTAGCTAAAGTGCTTTTTTGTGAGCGAAAAAAGTTATGAAATGAAAGAAATTACTTTATTGTATGGAGGATTTATAACTAATCTCTTATACATCGTCAAAAGCATAAAATCAAAAATAAAAAACGATGTCACGGGACACCCCTACATACATCAGCAATGGCCGTAGTAGACCGAGAGAAAAAGCTGGCGGAAAAAACTCTCGGCACTCTTTTCAAAATTATACAATCATAATTTAGATTTATATTCATTTAAAACATGTACATACAGTGAACATATAAATTATTTTCCCGTACCTCCCCGCTCAACATTATTAAAGTTAAAAAATATCAAAGTTCTAGTAAACTAATTGAGGAAACTTCCCGCGCCACAATTCAGAACCAGAGTAATCCCCTTATTTATCAACTGGAAAATCATATACCTAAGATGTTGCTAGGTTATTCAGTTTTAATATAGTACTGGTTTTTCCATCCAACCGACAAAAAAGAAGCATTAGTAGCATGAACCGAAACGCGTATCTAAAATTAAAATCTTTGTGGCGTCAAAACTACATAACAAAAGGCGAAATTGATTTTTCCACATAAATAAATCTGTCTATTCATAAATGTATCAAACCGTCCTTTTATTTTGAGTCTAACATTGGATTTATAGGGATTTTTGAGTATACTTTTACAGTTTTCGTAAACACATTTATCATACCTCGATTGCATAAATGTTGTTTACAATTCTTCGGGATCTAACAAATACGTTAATGTTTTCTGAAAATAAATAAATATTTAAATTTGGTTAAAGTTTTTCTTTTGAACAGATAGTCTGACTTGTTTGTCGGTGATTAGGTAAACTAAAGTTTAAGAAATTTGAACGATAAATAACTCTTTGGTTTTCGAAACTCTCTTCTATTTTTTTGGTATAAAACTTCAACTTCAACACCAAATTTATTAAATATTGATCACATTTTAAAACTATTATTATTCGTAAGAACATGGTTCAACAGAATGCAATCAGCACCGATCTCGATTTAACGGCTTGCAAGCACATTAAAAATGAACGTGATTGCAATAGGTTGAAGTAGCTGTGATTCATTCACTCACTCCGTTTAGTATTCAGAGAGTGAATGGAACTAAAGTAGAGTTTCTACTCCGAATGAATTTAAAATGTGCACGAGTTACAGTGAATGAAAACTTTTACATGGAACTGATGGCTTTCAAGTTAGTAGACGTGTAAAGTTACTGCGGATTTTATTTTGATTTATTAAGCTTTTTTATTACGTATTGCCTAGCCTTTCTTTATCAATTGTACTTCCATAGTGTTAGCTAGCTTAGAAACATGTATTTTAGAGGAACCTACTATCCTAATATAATTGAATTTGCCATACTCATCTATCTGTCAAGTTCAGTAAGCCGAACATTGTAAACGGGCAGCATTTATTTGATGATGTATATGCCAGAATTAATGTGTGTATGCTGGGTATTCATAAACCATGATTATGAATGTGCGTACAAAGCTACAAGCTCTGAATTGATTTGCAAACAAATGTGCCCATAAAACGATGGACGTGAATTTATCCTACCATAGCAATTTAGTTAATTCAATATTTGTTATCTCTGTATGTTCGGTGTATGCTGAGATATGTTTTTTTTATTTTGTCTGTGGCATTGTAGCTCTTAAATAAACGATGATTCTTATTATGATTTTGCGTAGGTAAGATACGTGATCTCTTAGCAAAACTCGACAAAGTTCATTATAAATGTAGATTTTATTATTATTATTTACCGATTGATGGTCATATCCATTTCATTGAGATTTTACTTTTAATTTTGTATTTTTTCCAGTATCTATAACTTCAAAATTAATATCCATTTCATGTTTTAACAACCTAGCCTTCCAAGCTATCTTTGAATAATAAATATAAGTTGGAGAAATTCTATCCAGAATTTCATAGCGGCTGAACCGGGTTTCTTTCAATATCCGGTCAATTTTCTCCAAGAAATAAGATTTTATGTTCACTGAATTGATAGGATGGAACTTATTCACGCTATTGATATCGTAATTTTACAGTAGAGGTACCAATCTGTTACGACTTTGCCAAATTGCCCTCGATTTAAGGAACGTGTGAACACGTAAGTTGAAAATATAAAACATTGAAATAAATTTAAGCTTCGTAAACATTTAGTTATTTTAAACTACCGATGCACTTTGGTAACTACTCCTAAGTTAATACCAATATATGAAGCAAATATTTATCAAGTTATTACAACGTAGAAAGCCAAAGAAATCATTGCTAAGGTACTTTAAAAAAAGGATCCCTATTTTGGCAATGCGATGCGTATTCCGTATAATTGTTTGGTACGATTTTTTATCAAAATTTGTATAGGTATAGGTATTAGGTTAAATTAATAGCAAATGCAAAAAGCTGCTATCCTCTTTAGCTGGGCAAAAAGACTAAACCATTGATTATATCGTATTTGGCAAGAAAAAACGCAGCGGCACAGAAAAAAGTTAATTCATAATGATTGAGTTGAAACTTGGTTAAGTATAAGAATTAAAGTATTCTCGAAAAGTGCCTCTTCTTTCAAATTAGCACTAACATAGTAGTTACTCGTCTACTCTACTCTACTTTATCTGCGTTACCTCACATCTATGCTGTATGTAACCATCAATTAAATTCAGATTAAATTGACATTTGTTTCATTAGTTTGTATGAACAATAACGACGGCAACTGTCTAATTAACTAAATTAACGATTGTTAAGAGATACATGCTTCGACCACATATTCAGTAAAGGTTTTAATATATATTTTATACTAACAGACGATTCCTTTAACGAAATAATACATTATTTTCGCAAATAGCAATAGGAAATGATATTTCATTGTAATGCAACAAGCCCGTCGAATTGTTGGAAGCCTAATTCATTAGTATGCAACAACGGGATGGCGGTGGCCAATTTATATACAGAGTGTTCAAGAAGCGCTTGTATTTACTGATGTTGTATAAAATTAAAAGAACTAATAATATTCTTAAACATATAAAAATAACTTTTCTTAGAAAATGGCATATACCTACGACAGCTAAATACATTTCCAAACATAAAATTGTTATAATTTAATAAAGTTGCTGATGCTTCTGGATATATCCTAGTAATATTATAAACGTGAAAATTTGAGGGTATGTATGAATGTTTGTTACTCTTTCGCGTAAAACCAATAAACGGATTTGGATGAAACATTACAGAAATATAGGTTATACATCTGAATAACACATTGAGTACTTTTTACCGCGGGAAAACTTCTCATTCCCTCGGGAAACTGCCTTCCACGCGAACGGAGTCGCGGGCGGCCACTAGTTTCTATATAAATATTTTTAGTGTGTGCTTTTACTTGATGCTTCTGGATATATTTGTAATCATTCACGATGTAAGTTAGACACTAAGCTTATGTTAGACGTTTGATAGATGAGCTTTGAATGAGGGTTTCATTAATCACAGCAGTAGCGATTGTGAGAAAAACCCTTAAGGATCGTATCATCAGATGATTTTCCTTTATAGTTTAGCTACGTTGTAGTTTTGAGGTTTTCATTTGCATATGTGTCATCATAGAACGATTTTGATTAAGTTTTTTGAATAGTGGCTAGATCGAGTTTCATATAGACTGGTTGGTTATAAAGATTATTTGCAAGTTAATAAAGAATAGATTTCATTATATTAGCGTAGGATTCATTTTTTTATTATTTAAGACTTACCAAGGTATTCGTTATACTCGAATGTTTTAATAATATGAACTCTTTTAGGAACTCGTTTTAACTACCTGAATAAATAAAAAATATTAAATATGCATTTTTATTAACCACTTCATCGTCCTTTTGCAGTACTCTTTTGGACGTAGGTTTCTCCTGTTTTTACCATCAAGTCATTAGCTACAGGTCACTGGTCGAAGGGCGACTTATGATACTCCGAATATTTTTCAAACACCCTGTAGTTTGGTACTTAGTTTCCTCGATGTATTCCGATTCAAACATTGCACCACGTAATGTTCCGGTTCGTGGATCAGTTTAATCCGCATTCTGATTTATGTCTTATTCTGCGAAAATAATTTTATGCAAGTATTCACCTAAAGCGTTAGACTATTAGGATGCCTTAAAATAGTGGTAATGGTCATTCGTTTGATCTCATTATACCTATACCCAAGGTATTTACGTACATACGTAGGAATGAACCTTGAGCTTACGTATAAAATAATTTATCAATAAACACAAGATAGATGGTCGATACTCTTTATTTCTGAAATTTATAGTGCTAATTGCTGTGCCATCACCATTTTAGACCCTAGCATAAGCAAAAACAATATTAAAATCTTTGAAATTCATTTTTTCCTATGACCATACAATTATATTTGCTTCTGGTAAACATTTTCTACATTGTTATAGGTACTTTACACTGTATTCAAAAAATCTTTATTAGTAATTAGTTTCTGCAGTAGAAAAAACCTTAAACGGACATATTATGGACATACATTCCTACTGAGCTCACTCGTGTAGAACCACTCACTCATATAATGATATTTGTACGCTGATATACTCCTTAAATGGTCACCCCAACAAAGACGTCTTAATTGTAACACGAAGCGGCAATATTCTTTGTGAAGATCGTATTTCAGGTGTTCAGATATTGGATTTTCATTGTCCGCTCTCGCATAAAGAAAAATTTCGACAAAATAAGTCCCCCGAGATATTTATTGCAAAATTAAGGGTCTTTCACGAAGAAAGGAATGTTTTATGTTGTACAGGGTAGAGGCGTGGCGAATCTTAAACTTATTGTCACGTTGATGTTGATTCTTGAATAAAGATACTTAGATTCTCATAGTTGGATTAAATGTACCCAAATACTTAATTCCTCAAAACTATACTTATAATCTCATAAACCAATAAGGTAGGAACATTTTTACAACAAAAAGGGTATCGGTTAACATAAATTTCCCCTACAAATTTTAATATAGTTTTTAATAAATAAACTAATAAGTAGGTACCTACTACTATTGAATAATTAGTACCTACTAAGCCGAATAAAGTGTATTTCTAGTGAAAATAATTTTTTGACGTACCTATGTAAAAGTAGGTCGGTCAACAAAAGTTAAAACCAATATAACTTTATAAAAGGTTCTTTATAATAAAATGATTAATTAGTTTCCAATGGAGAATGTTACTAGGTATGCCAAATCGCTTGTCTCAGTAAAGCATGTATGCATACAAATACACTAGTTTTTGTTGTAATCAAAAATACCCAGTAGTTTTGATTTTGTAGGCATTCAAAGTTTCGAAAAATATCGAGTCCCGCTAACAGTCACGTGACCGCTAGTGACGTCATAGAACAACGTGCCAGCGGTGGCGCATATAGCGGGCGCAGTTTTTTTTTATTTTTTTATTTATTTAATATTTAATGTATTATTTTGTTGTGTTTTCGGTCGCGTATTATGTTAATAGTAAATATTATTCGATTAACAAATTGGATATAGGATTCGAAAAAAGGTAATCGTGTAATCTACCTAAAATAGATGGATTAATGGCTGCGCATTATTTATCAAGAAATAGTGATTTTGATACCGCCGAAATGTTTGATATGTTCTAAACTGTTTTATCAAAACAAAATAACCAATATAATAATAATACTAATGGAAGAATGCAAGTCCAATAGTAGAAGTACCTACCTATCATTATTTTTTTTACGTTAAAGACAACAAATCATGTATCATAAATTGTAGCTATAGGTAGGTACGTCCTTCTAATATTATAAATGTGAAAGTTTGTGGGTATGGATGTATGAATGTTTGTTACTCTTACATGTAAAAACTACTAGACGGATTTGGATGAAACTTTGCAGTAGGTTTAAGCGGGAAAACTTCTCTCTCCCATGGAAACCGACTTCTATGCGAACGGAGTCGCGGGCGGCCACTAGTATGTATACATAGATACCGCTCTTCTTAGTAAATTTAAATAAATACATGCATTGATTTAGTGCTAACTAGCTTTCGTAACTAGCTGCTAGCTTCGCCCGCGTTTCCCTCGGGAACTGTACATTTTCCCAGGATTAAAAGAAGCCTATGGATTATTTCAGTCTTCGTCCAGATCCGTTCAGTATTTTTTGTGTGAAAGATAACAAACACAAACACAATCTTCCGCGTTTATAATACTACTAGGAAGTAGGATACCTATACGATCTAGATGTAGTTGAACGTTACAGATGCACTTTACCTTTAGGTACTATTTATTGCAAATGTAGATGATATTACCTAAACCTTTTTTATTTATGTGTATTCTTACTAACAAATTGTTTAATGTTATTGTTCATGTTCAAGTTAAAAGATTTGGTGATGTATGTATGTATCCTTTGGAACTATAAATAACAACTTTTCCGGCGAATTAGTAGTTCTATTTTTACATTTAGGCACAGCACATGATTTCCTTGTATTTGGATTGGTAATTTTTAAGTATTTAGGTATAATTTTGACGGTACGGGCACGCGACTGCGGGCGTACTGAGTGAGCCAGACCGAGCGTGTTGTTTTATGACGTCACACCGTCACCAGCAGCCCGCGTCGTGCGGTTACAACTTGTTTTACTTATAAATCGGAAACTAATTGACGTATCAAAATAATTCTTTCACTAGGATTTTTTATTTTTGACACAGAATATGAGGAGCTTATAATCAAAATTTGTTAACATTCTTCATTCCAAGACTTAGAGCGATGCCACACGGGCGTTGCCGGTGCGTTGCTTTTCTCTTGTGTTGACAAGACATCTTTGATGAAATGCTTTTATCAATACCTATGGTTTCTGTTTTATTTTCATATATTTTAAATTATAGTAATGATTTACTTTTTAATGGCAACTCGAATAACATCGATGAAAAGTTTTTTTTTGTGTCGAAACAACGTTTTGTATTTGACGTACGTTAAACATCTGATGTAATCGTCAAAAAGTTACGTATGTATGATACGTTAACCAACTGTTTGATACAACCCGCCCTTAGCCAAACGCGCGTTGAAACAGCGTGCGGTTACAGAACGCGCGTGAAGCGGGCCAAGCGTTGTGACAGACGAGATACGCAGTATGTTTTAGAAAATTATAGATGACCAACGCTGCATTGTCTTTAAAAAGTGATGTTGCGTTGCGAAATCGCAGCGTTCGTATTCGATGACGTAACGCATCGACAACGCTCGTGTGGCACCGCTCTTAGTATGTACAAACTACGAGTATATTAGCAATTAATAAAGATTATACTATAAATAAAAAAAAGTTAGTATAACAAATTATTTTATAATTAAAAGGAAAAAAATTGATACCAGTTTGCAAGTTAACGACCAAAAAAACCTAGAACGTTGTTATTAGGTACCAAAATTTGGCACGCACGAAATATCCAAGAGGAAAACTGTACCTTTTTTCCTTTTAGATCAAGATGTATAAAAGGTCGAAGAATATTCGGAGGACCATTCTCTGCTTAGGCTTTTACAAGTAATATTGTCTTAAAAAACCTAAAAACCTAAACATGCAGTTGTTGAACTTGTTATTCGTGGTGCTGGCGGCGCTGGTGATGCTCGGAGGAACCTTCGCGGCACCTGAACCCAGAGTCAACGTAGGAAAGGCTGCCAAAGTTGCTGTAAGCTTTTTTTCTATTCATAAATAATTTTCGATTCGTATAGTGTTTTAACTGTTATTAAACAAACCTTTAGACTGTTCACACTCATTGCATTATATTGTCCGATAATAAGCACTTACTTTTGTGTTGGGTTTGTTTCTCACCACTTCATATCGGTATTAACAGAAGCTCAGTAGATTAGATATCACTCATAATAGCATCAAAAGTACATATTTTCTTAAATAAAATCCTCTCAAGAATATTTTACTGTATACCCTTCAAGAGTCGATTAGCTGTGTTTGGAGTTGTAAAGTTGTTTTTATGAAACTACAAATTATTAATACTTATATTTTTTCCCCAGGGCCGAGGTTTGAGTATAGCTAGCGCCGGCGCCGCCGCCCATGATTTATGGAACAGAGCGCGTGGACACTAAGTGACGAGTTCCAAGACGAGAAACGTGATGACACGACATGATGACTTTAGCAATTAGCATAAGACTTACACTAAGATTATTAACAGGTTTTACTTAAATAAAAAGCATTAAACAATTATTTTCTTTTAATTATTACGTTTAAACCAGGGTAGGTTTCTTTTAAATCAAGGGCCTGTATATACACACATCAACATCGTCTAGGGATATTTTGTATAAAGTTCTTAAACTCAAAAAATACTGATTAATTTTAATTTTTTTTGAAGAAAGATTATTTTGTAAACCTTGTTGAACGATTCTAAATTTGAATTTGAAAAAAAAAAAAAAACAAAAGATTCATGCTGCATAATGGTAGCGAAGTCTGAAGGTTTCATTTACCTACAGTAACTTTTGTCATTTTTTTGTGCCAAATTTAAGTTTTATAGCAAGTTATCGGTAAATTATCAATTAATGTTCTTGAGTGCATTATGCAGCGGGGCTATTGAACGAGGAAAGAAATGTTACGGGCAGTAGGCATGCTCCAAACTGGGGCTACTCAACGGAATATTGTTGAGGAGATGGTAACAAGACAAAACGTGATATGAAGCTTATGGTCATGTTATCGTGCTCTCCGTGAGATGGCTGAAAGACACCCAGGCGGGAAACACTTAATCACTCAACGACGAGACCGAAATTTGCAAGTTGCCGCGAGACGGCAACCAAATTTTACGGCCATTCAGTTGGTTCAGAGGCTCCAGTCAGAGCACCAGTTGCTTGTGAGTGATGAAACTGTGAGGAGAAGGCTGCATGAAGCTAATCTTCATGCTCGCAGACCGCTTCGTACTCCAGCACTACGCCGAGAAAATCGTGGACGACGGCTAGAGTGGGTTCGTGAACATTTGCTCTGGGAAGATAACCAGTGGTTCATATTGCTGTTTACCGATGGCTCACGGTTCGGTTTCCATCCTGATACACGTAGAGTCCGTGTTTAGCGAGTTCCTGGTGGTGAGTGCCGTCTGCGACACCCACAGGAAGTCCTTCCATACCACGGCGGGAATTCGTGTTGGTGGAAGAACAGACCCCGTTTGGATCAGAAACACCATGTCAGCTGAAAAATATTGTAACGAGGTGCTAGAACCAATAATCTACCCCGACAAACTGCAAATGGGCCAAAAATTCACGCTGATGAACGACAAAGCCCGTCCGCACACAGCGAGAATGGTGACGAGCTGGTTGCAGGAGCACGACGTGTCGGTCCTAGGCTGGCCCACTCAGTCGCCTGACCTAAACCCCATTAAATACGCGTAGGATATGCTCTAAAAAAGAGCTTTAAGGAACTTCGCTACAAACATTGCGACGAAAGAACATCTTTTTTTGCCACTTAGCCGGACCTGGGACAATATACCGCAGCCTGACTTGGATAACTTAATCCAAAGCATAAAAAACGTTGTAGGACCGTTTTTAACGTCGTGGATGGTTTTACTGACTACTGATTTTTCACAATACCGTTCAAATCTGAATAATTTCTGATTATTTTTCACTTTTCCTAGAGAAACACATTCATTGTTACTTTTACATTTTTTTCACTTTTTTCTTTATTATAAAAAACCACTTTTACCCAAAAAAAATGATTTATTTTATTTTGTTAATGAAGCCTGATAAATGAACTTCATAAAAATATATACATGTTGTATGTTATTTTTAATAAATTTTGAGTAAACTAAGTAAATTCAAAATATCCCTAGACGATGTTGATGTGTGTATTAACTTGATTTCTATTATAAATATCTTGGTGTACCTACTGGTTAACTGTTTCGATATAGCCAAATATCAATGTGTAAGATCTAAGCTCGTTAAAGTTCTGGGTTTATCTTAAAAATCCTAGTAACTGTAAGTTATGTGAATTTTTTTAACTAGATTTAACAATTGAAGATATTTTCATTATTAAAGACATCCGCATCTGAAATACCCATTCAAAGTTAGCAAAATGTTTATTTGCAAAAAAACTTCCTGATGGCTAAAATACTCTTTCGCGATAACTGAGCTGTTAATAGTAGTGCTGGTAGATAATGATTGTCATTAAGATTATCAGGACCAATTAAATAGGAACTGTCGTGTGATATATGGTTGAGAAAACAGATCGCTTATAAGTTAGTAAAATTTCTATTGCAACTTCTATTTTTGTCAGATCTTTTACTGAAACTAATGTAATTGTCACATTATAGTTTATTAAACAAAAACGTTAAGAACCTTATTAAGCTCTTCACTATTTATTCTAATATTTGGAGGCGTTACGTCCCTCCAAAACAAAGTCATTATTATTACCACTATCATCATCAACTTGAATTTGTATTATTACATATAAATTTAAGTCGTTAACAGTGTCTATATGTTTATCCGCAGACTCCTTTTAATCCACTAAATGTGGCTTTCGCCATCCTTTAGATAATATTTTTTAAAGTAAGTTAGACAAATTTTAATTGAACGTAAATAAGTCGGCCAACATTTTACCACTGCAAAGCGTAGGCGTGACACTATTGTTATATTAAACTTACCAAACATGGCACGAAGGCGTTTTTGCAAACCCTAAATTAAAAACATAAATCTTTGTTAACTTTAGGCTTAATTAAATAAGGGAAGTACCAAAGACTTTAAATCACAATAGAAACAAATAAATGCATATTTTACTGTATAAAGTTTAATCTAAATGGATATTTGCAAAAGAACGCCTAAATCGATCAATTTTAATTAAATCTACATAATTAACGTTTTCTATGTTGTAAAAATTATTGCTTAGTTTACTCTGATGGATGAAATTATTTGTGAGCAAGGTATATTCTCTAAGTAATTAAATGAGGTATAATTAACCTATTTAAATTTTGACTTTCCACAAAAGTAGATGGAAGCAAACGACCGTCATGTTTTTCCATTAATTTTAGAATAATCTACCTCTAGGTAAATGAACTTTGCTTTCAAATATTCAAAATCCTAATGACATATAATCTAAATTATACTGTACCTTATATTCAGTCGCGTAACTACATTATTCATGATAAGATAATTTGATTCACATTGTAAAGAGAGGAGGGAATAGTGATCAAATAATGAAAAAATATTTTATTATTTCTTGTTGTAATTAGTAGAACTATCATTGCAATTTTGAAAAAAATCTGTAATAAGTGAAATGAAACGGAAAATGCAGAAATCGAATATCGCGATCCACTCACAGGTAGATGTATGTTACGATCAGGTAGATGTCCGAAAAACGGTGTGACCGTGGAAATAAAGTGCCGTTATGTAGGGACCATCCAAGATGTGCAACTATTTGTAAAGATTGAAAGAATTATAAAACTTCTAACGATGAAGTTATAGCTGCAGAAGATATTATGGTAGCTAATGCTAAGTTTGGGAATAGGAAGATAATTATTGCTTTTAAGATTATTAGGGCCGATTAAATAGGTAACGACGTGTTATATATGGTTGAGAAATCAGATCACTCATATGTGTGTAGAATTTCATTTGTAACTTCTTTTTTGTCAAATTGTAGATTATTTAAACTAATTAAATTGTCTCTGACAAAGTTTTAATCTTCATGTCCTTGAATATTTTTATAGTCAAGGTTGATTAAGATGTATTAATAAAACCGGCCAAGTGCGAGTCGGACTCGCGCACCAAAGGTTCCATAATATCATCTATAATAGAAAATCACGTTTGTTGTAGGTATACTAATTTTTAGTCTGTTTTAGTTGTTATATAAATCCATGAGAGTTTATTATTGCTTTTCGGGTAGTTTTGATAAAGTCTAAATTCTTTTTATGTATTAGATTAGGTATTTATTTTTATAGTTAATATATTTCTAAATATTTACTTACAAATATTCAAGTTTCTACCTGTTTATTAAGATCGAGTAAAAATTGCTTATACTTTTTTTGTATGGGAGCCCCCCTTTTATATTAACTTTGAAGTTATTTAATTATTTATTTTGAAATGTTATATACAAGTAAATATTTTGTGAAACTTTGAAGCGTCTACCTGTTACCGTTTTTAATATTGATCAAAAAATAAGAAAAAAACACGTTTACTGTATGGGGACCCCCCTGAATATATCTATTTTTTAATTTTTAGTATTTATTGTTATAGCGGCAACGAAAATACATCATTTGTGAAAATTTCAGCATTCTAGCTATCACGGTTTATGAGATACAGCCTGGAGACAAACAGCGGTGGCTTAGTTAGGGTACCGTTTTACCCTTTGGGTACGGAACCCTAAAAAAGGAGGAAAATAATACGAGTAATTTTAAAATTAACAAGATAACCCAAAAATTGGTTTTACCATCAGACCAAAACATCGAAGAGGAAAACTGTACAAGATGTATAAAAACTCGAAAAATTTGAGGAGAAGTATCATTCTCAGCTCAGGCTTTTACAAGTAATATTGTCTTAACCGAAAAACTTAAACATGCAGTTCTTCAACTTGTTATTCGTGGTGCTGGCGGCGCTGGTGATGCTCGAAGGAACCTTCGCGGCACCAGAACCCAGGGTCAACGTCGGAAAGGCTGCCAAAGTTGCTGTAAGCTTCTTTTATTTTTTTTATTTTAACTGACATATACTATACCAAAATATTTGACCGATACGTCATACTTACCGTAACCGTTATAGTTTTTAAAAAATCTTTGGACTGCCTTACACTGAGACTAGACACTTATGTTGTTCGATTAGCGTTTACTTTTATTTTGGGTTTATTTATCAGTACTTCACAACAGCAGAAGCCCAGTAGATATCACCTATACTTATTAGTACCAAAGAAGACAATTTTCATATAGTTTACTTAAATAATCACCTCCTAAGATTCTTTCTTCATTTATTTTAGTAATAGGTAAATTAGATAGCAGCTTTTTTAGTTGTAATCTTTTTCTTTTTAATTATTAATTATATATTTTTTCCCCAGGGTCGAGGTTTGAGTATAGCTAGCGCCGGCGCCGCCGCCCATGATTTATGGAACAGAGCGCGTGGACACTAAGTGACGAGTTCCAAGACGAGAAACGTGATGACACGCCATGATGATTTTAGCATAAGACTTGCAGTGAAATTATCTACGAGATAATTAGTTATAAACAAAATCAGAAATATTTCCTTTTAATTGGTTTTTATTTTTGACCGGATACTTTTGTTGATTATGGTTTAGGTATGTGTAGAAAATGTACGAATATATTTGAATAAAGAGATAAGTAGTGTAAACCCCTAATTAGTTGCTATGTGTTTACTTTTGAAACCTTATAAGCATTTACCGCAGTAATTAGTTCAGATTCTCAAATAAATAACGTAAATTGGTTTTACACAGGGTCAAGACAAGACACAATTTTATTGGTCAATATCTATTAGCAAACTTATTACGTAAAAAAAATTTTTTTTTTTATATTCCGCCCAAAACTAAAAAATGCTTAGGTACAGGAGAGTAAAAAACCTCTAGAAGATAAAGTTTTATTTACATTTACAAAGATTGTCGAATACCTAAATAAATTTTGAGCTTTATGTAGAAACAAAATGTCACATAAACAAACAAAACATGGGGCGAAGGCGTTACTGCAAACCCCAAATTAAAAGCATCAATCATTGTTAACATCTGGTTAAATTAAATTTGGGGAAGTTGTACAGAAGTTGAAAAAAGTTTGGAAATACTCTTATTTCGCGTTAAGTGTATAATATTATTGGCTATGAGCAAGGCTGTGTGGTTTTAGCTGTAAGCAAATTTTCTGACATCGTCTGAACAATATGAGATTGTATGGAAAGATGACTAAGGACTGATTTTTCAATAGTCAGATAAATGCTAACTGACTGATAAGAGGTATGTTTACATTGTCACATTATACATATATCAAGTATTTATGTTCGACGTGCAACAAAAACATACAGATTTTCAGTCAGATAGAATTTATCTGACTATTGAAAAACCGGCCCTAAATGAATTAAAAAGCGTCTAATACTGTGCCCATACTAATCCTTTTACTACATTGGTTAGAAAGCATTGGCATTAGAGGCACTCTCTTTTCTTACTTTACGAAAAATAGGTGCTACGGAGGGAACTAAAATATCTTCGAGTATGTATGTATTTTTTCTCGCTATCCGAGTGGAGGCCTGTGCTCAACTATTGGGACATTCATAGGCTATTATTATTAGTTATGTATTTATCTTCTATAAACCTATTAGTGAACCAAATACTCTTTGTTATAACGATAATGTAAATGAAATTAAGCTTATTAGTACCTAAATTAAATGAAATACCTAAAGATTATTATTTAAATATTTTAATAGCATCGCAAAGAGTTTTATTACAAACAAAAAACATGCACACACAATTTACTCCATTTTTTAAGCTTCCGTCGGGTGTGCAGCCTTAATGGTTAAAGCTACATAGAAAGTAGGTATGACAGAAATATTTACCTTAAAATTATATCAAAAATATCCTATGATAGTAAATGCCTATCTTTTATGATTGACTCACAATAACACATATAACTCCCGATAACTTAGCAGTTCGAAGCTTCCTGATTATATTTTTTTATAACACTCACAGTCATCCCTAATTAAAAAAAGGTAACATTATTAACTATTCTTTAAAAAAGAATCATAGAAATCGGTATAGAAACACTAAAATTATGCATGAATTACGCTTATAATAAGTCATCGCGCGTACCTATATACTGAATCATGCTATAAGGATTATCCTACTAATATTATAAACGTGAAAGTTTGTAAGTAGGATAAATGGATGTTCGTTACTTTTTCACGTTAAAAATACTGGACGATTTAGATAAAACTTTACAGTGATTTAGGATATACATCAGAATAACACATAGAGTACTTTTTACCGCGGGAAAACTTATATTTCCCACGGGAAACCGACTTCCACACGAACGGAATCGCGGGCGGCCACTAGTTATGAATATTTTAAAGCTAAACAAAATAAAACAAATTCAAAATGGCGCTCGCATATAAATAAATCTTCAGAGAAATAACATTTTCTCTAAAAAGGATTTAAATCTGTTTTTCAAGTGAAATTTGTTAAAGCAGTTTCTTACTAACCTGCGTACTATGAAAAGAACGGTTTATTGAAGTTAATCTTCCAAAGAGTTTATTTCACTCCTTTTTTTCGCTTATTATTCGGAATTGAGGCTATTAATAATAAAAGTTGGTAAGCAGTAGAGACTGGGCTACCTACCATAACCCTAATCTAGCAAGTACGTACTTAAGCTTAACTCCGTCAAAACTTTTTTAATTTTCTACTTTCTGGTTTACCACTTACAACAACCGACACATTATTGGATACTATAACTTATGTTCTCAGCTGTTATAAATGATGCTTTAAGGATTTTAATAAAAACTAGAATATTTTTCCGAGTGCTGTAAAATCGTACAGTTATTTGATATATCTGATTATAAAATTCTAATTTTTAGAAAATGTTCTTCTTCCTAAGACATAACGAATAATTACTTGCCTTCAGGATTCCAATTTCGAGTATATTCCAATAGCATAAAAGCGCAGACGGATTTTAGGTATAGATACTTATTTGTAAAAAAAAAATGTGAAATAAATTAAGTTATAAGTTTATTTAGTTCTTATATTTACAAAGGCAGACTCATAATAATATTTGGTAAGTGAACACAGGACATGTGTTTATTTCAGTTCCGTCCGCGGATGTTGTTCCACACTTCATGAGCGGTGCCTGCTGCACTGAGGGCGCTCAGACCACGACCCTGGAGACGGGAAACATAATATTAGTATAAGAACTTTGTAATTTAAATGTTTTGAAGGTACTGAAGACCCATAAAGTAGTATTAAACTGTTAATTGCTTTAACGACTCTAGGTCTTGGGTATTTTATAAAAGTAACTTATATTTTGGATAAACTTACCGCATATTTGACAGCCTTTCCAACGTTGACCTTGGGTTCTGGTGCCGCGAAGGTTCCTCCGAGCATCACCAGCGCCGCCAGCACCGCCAACAACAAGTTCAACAACTGCATGGTTGTAGGGTTATTGATAACAAGGTTACTTGAAGAAGACTCAAAGTTGAATGATACTCCGATGTTGTTCGGCGACAGTTTTATACAAATTAAGAAACAGGAAAATGTAGGCTTGGATTTTCTGGGCCTATATTCAGATGGTGGGTATTTCCGGGGTATTGCCGAACAGCCAGACGCATCATTTCTGATCAAGAAAAATGAGTGGTTCGGATTTATTTACATATGTAAGTAAGTACATATGACATAAAATTGAAAATTAGTAGGTATCCTTTTATTTATTCGACTTGTGAAGGATCAGTTTAGATCAGCAGACTAGGAACAGCATAGTCAAACTACTTATTTAAAACACGCAGGGCAAACCAACTGCTGAATCACACCTTCGCTAAAAATTTAAATCGCATACATACTAAAATAACATTTACTGAACCGGTTCTTCTCGCTGTGATTGACTCGAATACAAAGTGAACGGCATGCAACAATGGGGTAATCAGTAGGAGCCCGGCCCCGCAGTCTGCGAAATTATCAGTAATTTACCACAATATAACCAATTCACATGAAATTTGGCGTCGATTCGTGTGTCGTCTGGTTTGCTGGCTACCGCACCGTAATTCCAGTCCCACGATGCGCGAAACCACACATCGCGCGCCACACAGATTGGCCGGTGCTTAAAATATTGCCTCTTGCTTCTAAAAATAAACTTTCGGTACTTTGTGCGTACCGTGGGTGCCAACAGTCATTGCACTTTTATTCGGTACCTAGCAATAAAATAGTTACTAAAAATCCTACTAGAGGTTTACGGTGGCGTTTTGTAACTAAATCAAAACTTTTACTTTTATGTCAATTTGCATAACAATTAGCAACAAAGAAGTGGTAAATAGCCACAAGGTTACCACATTTCTGGTTTACAAGGGTCATATTGGGGGAAATTGAATAAAGGGTCAAAATGTAATGGTCCCTACACCTTTCTGTGTACAAACAAAAGTACGAGTATGTAAATACTAGCATACGTGAATTGTTTATATAATTTATTTTAATAAGGATCGGTTTTTGAGTTAGAAATTTCAAAGTTGAGCTTTACTTGAAAATAACTTAAGAAATTTCATAAGATTAATTGACCATACACTTTTTTTCATAGATTAATTAACTTCTGAAGGAGTAGGTACCTACCTACATAAGAAACCGGTGTTAAGAAAAGTTCAATGATTATTTAATCAATTCGGTTTTTGTTATCTAATAAAATTCAATTTAACCATTTTTCGTACTTCCTTTAGCGCAGTAGATATACAGTCAATTACTTTTTCTCGTATACCATTATGTAACTCAATGTTTATTTTCTTAATGAATCCTACTCACATCTCTCTAGAGTTACACAAAAATGCTTGCTTTAGTCCAATTTTCCGTAGTAGAGCACTGACATATAAATCATAGTCCATTGTTCTCGCCGCTCCGGAACCCAGTGCGAAATGGTTCTAGTAATAGAAAGCCAGCAATGCAGCTCGATAAATTCACGAATTTTTATCTCCAACCAGTTAGTCAGAAGTAAAAGTAATAGCCTTACTATTTGACGTTTGTAAAAATTGTTCAACTTGTTTTCTAATTTTACTCGTAATTCGACTAATTTTTTTTTAAATGTGTTTAGGCTTAAGAATTTTACGTTAAGGTTGAAAATAAATTGTAACATTTAATGTCAATGTGTGTGTAATTTGTATGCAAGCAGTCATAGACGTTACACTCTGTATGGACTTTTGCAACTGACCGTACCTAAGTATAACCGAGTTAGTATTATATTCATAGTTAAAAAAATTAACCCTCCCAAATAATACATTATATCAAATCTATCAATAAATATTTAAGACAATGATATATTTTTTTATCAAAACAGGATGGAATCAAAACATACATGGTGCTTCAATGCGCCTTTTTCATGTAGTTTGGCAAATCCACTTCTTAGAACATAATAGGTACCTATCGAAAAATAATCTGAAAACTGTTATTTTGAAGCTGACAACAATTTAACAATAGGCTATTTTACACTTTTTTGAAAACTGTTTTAAATCAATCTTGAAGTTGTACTGAACCTGTAGAATTTTTATTTTAAATTACTGAAAAATGCCATAAAACATACATTTTATTTATTATTTTAAAATTGCGCGCGGAAACATGCTGTTTCGGCTAGTGACGTCACTCCGATAGTAAACAATACAATTTGTTAGAGAGCAAGTGAAAATATTTACGCAAATATGAGTTATAATCCTTATCATTGGATAAAACAATGGATTCAACATTAAACATTCACAAACTTAATAACTTGACAATTTCTACAAATCTTCTCAAAGCACGACAATGTGTTTACTATCGGAGTGACGTCACGTCATGGCGAACAGCGTTTTTGACATTTCAAAAACAGATTATAAAAGTCGATTTTAAAATTCATATTATACGAAATCTATTATTTTACATTTTTTCTTGCATGGTGTAAAATACCCTATTGCAATGTTTTATTTTTTAATTATAAATATAATTTGTTGTCCTGCAATTTCATTTTGTTATGCAAGACTAGAGTACGTTCTAGCTTTTTTACCGAATTAAAGTGAGTATTCTCCACTCTATCTACCGACAGGCACTAGTGGCACTACCTATTAGTATCTACCCTCCCCAGCTTATTTGCTACCCGAGGAAAATACTTTCATTGCTTCTAGCCTTTTCCTAAACTTATTTAAACTTATTTTTTAGGTGAGTTGAGTGATGAAGACTAACTTGTTCTAATTTTTATAAATGTTTATTTAAATAATAAATTACTACAACTTAGATGAATATCTACAATGGTTTGGCTAGACTTATTTGGCAGGTTATTTCAGTTTTCAGGCTATAACAGGTTTATTTCAGTTCCGTCCGCGGATGTTGTTCCACACTTCATGAGCGGCGCCAGCTGCACTGAGGGCACTCAGACCACGACCCTGGAGATAAATATAAGTTTAAAAATGTTAAGAAACAAATAAAATGGAAGTCAAAAATTGAATTGTTTTTTTTTTCATTTTAGTTTATTCTATAATTATCATACTCACAGCATATTTAACAGCTTTCCCGACGTTGACCTTGGGTTCTGGTGCCGCGAAGGTTCCTCCGAGCATCACCAGCGCCGCCAGCACCACAAATAACAAGTTGAAGAACTGCATAATTTAGGTAGGATTATTGATAACAAGGTAACTTGAAGAAGACTCAAATGATAATGATACTCCAATCATATTTCGTGAGAGTTTTATACAAATTAAGGAACAGGAAAATCGAAGTTAGGGCTTTTTAGGCCAACGTTTAGTGGTGGGTTTCCCCATGGTAATGCCCGAACCGACGTGCGAACGTGTTAAGATAAATGAAATCGTCTGACAAAAGTAGCTTGTTCAACATATAATTAAACACTTTTATGAAACATACAAACAAATATATTTACTGTGAAAACATAGTGTAGGTACTTATTTTATACTTACTTACCTGTATTGGCTATAACATATTTACTTTATTTTTCAGATCATTGTTCATAGAATTGGTTCTGAGTAAATATAATTTATGCCTTTCATAAATAAATTTAGGAACAAACTTAAATTGTTCAAGATCTTAATACCCTTATATTAGTACCTATGTATCGATTTGGGAATCTGACGGCCACAAAATTACAGCCCTCCGAATATGCTAATCAATTTCAGAAACCCCTCAGCGACTAAACGTAATTTTATTGATATTTTAGTCATTTTATAAATGAAATGAAGTTGTTGAAGATTGTAAAATTGAGTTGAGAGCTCAAATCTACTTTCGCAGGTTACCTACTTATAAAGCAAACTGTTTCTTTGGCAAAATTCAATGAACAGTCAACTTAATGAATTTGCAAAATACATGTCAACATTGTTGTTAAATTCATAGTCCTTTAATTACTCGCTACTATGTTTATATTGATAACTAACCAAGACATATTTCATTAGTAAGTATTTGAAAATTATAAAAAATATTTAAAAGGTGCGTACCTATCTTATCACTCATATCAGGAACCGTAAATAAAATAACTAAATGGAAATTATAACTGAAAGATAAACAAGGTTTTTGAAATGAAGTACGATTGTTAACCACAATATAAATAGTAATCAATGTTAAAATTATAATATTTCATATTTAAATAAAGCAAAAAGTTTAGTCTTCAGACACTACAAAATAAACTTTTTAAAATTTGGTTTCAATAAGAACTATTTGATTATATTCAAAGGAGATATTATTATATCGGAAGAGGTTGATTAGAATTAAATGATATATCAAGTGATTGTGACTTGCAAAATACAAAAATCGTTGAGAACTTAACAAATTTTACATCGGACCGTACCATCGTTGATATATTTTTTTTAGCAACGAATATAATTGTATACCGTTTATCTAGTACCTTATAATGCCATCGACAATTTCTTTTTTATTAGTTAAACTTAGCTATTGATCTCTGAAAACGAGTTAAATTAAATCAACAAATTAATGAGCTTTACCTATTATAAGCGCTTTAGTTTAAAATTATGTTGAAGAAATATTTTGCTTGAAGTTTCTAAAGTTCTTTTTTCAAACTATTTTGGTAATAAGCTATTTTATAAACTCCATCTAGTCTAGACAGTTTTTTACGTGTCTATCAATGGCGAGGAAAACCCCACCTCTTAACATAGGCCTAGAAAACCCACGCCTACGTTTTCCTGTTTCTTAATTTGTATAAAACTGTCGCCGAACAAGATAAGAGTATCATTCAACTTTGAGTCTTCTTCAAGTAACCTTGTTATTAATAACTCTACATACAACCATGCAGTTGTTGAACTTGTTGTTGGCGGTGCTGGCGGCGCTGGTGATGCTCGGAGGAACCTTCGCGGCACCAGAACCCAAGGTCAACGTTGGAAAGGCTGTCAAATATGCGGTAAGTTTTTTTTAATATTTTAATAAAATAAATACAAGAATAAGAACGTAGTACTTAACTGAAATTGCTAAAGGAATAAGCAATATTAATCCAGTCAATCAAATATTCTGTTTACTGCTGGGCATCTCTTTATTTTGATGTTGAATTATTTTGTCTATATACATATATTATATATTTATATCCTAAAGTCCTAGAAAGTAAAAACGTATGCCTTCATAAAACTCAATTAAAACTAAATATGTTTTTCACCTTCCCCAGGGTCGTGGTCTGAGTGCCCTCAGTGCAGCAGGCGCCGCTCATGAAGTGTGGAACAACATTCGCGGACGAAACTGAATTTAATTAATAATCCTGTACATAATAGGCAAATAAGTAGCTAAGACAAAGACGTTGTAAATAAACTTTTAAATCTATTTATTGAATAAAAACACTTTCATAGGAACATGATCTCTTACTTACTTTTTAGTGGATTTTAGCACCTTCCTACTGACTTCTTGGTTGATTTTTCTTAATTTTTCTTAGCACCTAACAAAATTAAGGTAGTAGATGACTAAGAAATAAAAATAATATTGGCTCTGAAGGTTCATTGGCTTTCAGTTTGAAAATTCATATTCGCAAAGTGATTGTCTTTCTTGCTTAAAACCAAATGAGTACGCAAAATTAAAAGGATTATTAGAAATACTTAGTATCAACATAGAATTCACTGGAGAATCGTTTCTGCTAACTAATAGGTAAAACATTGAAGGGTTGCTAAAAATACTCAATTCTAAAACTAGATGGTAGGAAAAGAAAATTGTATTGAAAACCTATGCACTCCTTCTACATCATCAATGTTATACAGTATTCAAATTAGATTTTTGTGTCAATGATATACAAAACAAGTATAATTTGTCTAACATTCAAATTCGAAGATTAATTTTTTGAACAAAGTAAATAGATAGATTAATTGTGAAATAAACATAGGTGAACCATACATCCTACTAATATTATAAATGTGAAAGTTTGTGACGATGTATGGACGGATGGATGGATGGATGTTTGTTACTCTTTCACGTAAAAACTACTGGATGGAATTGGATGAAACTTTGCAGTAATATAGGTTATACATCAGATTAACATATAGGGTACTTTTTACCGCGGGAAAACTTTTCATTCCCACGGGAAAACGAATTCCACGCGAACGGAGTCGCGGGCGGCCACTAGTGAATAAATAAAGTCAGGTAAGAGAATTATCTAATTTTTATACCTAAATAAAATATTTAAAACTATTTAATCACAGTAAACATATCTCATTGTGATGAAATTATTTATCTAACTGTTCTGATATCGAGATTGATATTTATATTTGACTAGTGACCGCCCGCGACACCGTTCGCGTGGAAGTCGGTTTCCCGTGGGAATGAGAAACTTTCCCGCAGTAAAAAGTACCCTATGCCCTTTCCCAAGTTCAGTTCTTTCTCCATACCAAATTTCAACAAAATCGGTTCAGTGGTTTAGGCGTGAAAGCGTAACAGACAGACAGACAGACAGACAGACAGACCGACAGACAGACAGAGTTACTTTCGCATTTATAATATTAGTAGGGATTAATTTAATGTTGCTGTTTCCAAAGAGTTTATAGACAGGAAATGTAAACACATCGGTTATTTACGGTTCCCAACAAATGGAAACGCTGCAAATTGTTTTAAATACAGTTTCCAATAATTTAATGAAGTTTGAAAACAACGCTTTAACGTTTTGAAATTTAGTTGGTGCTTTACACATTTTCAGTGCAGTAAGTTACCACGAGTATAAATTTTGCAATTTCCTATTAATACTTGCAGATAAGTCATATTTTATTACAATTACTTACTTACATGTAGGTAGGTACTTTTTTTTCAAGTTTGAGTATCCCTAAAACAAGTAAAGTTTAAGACAATTATTCAAGTTTTATTACATAATCACATGGGGAAAACACCCTTCTTTACGACCAATAGAATACCATATATTCCAAATTATAAAGTGTAGGCTAAAGGCTTAAAACAAGAGCTAAGTTATAGTTTTTGAATAAACTAATGAAACAAGGTCTTTGTGTTACTGACTAAAGCAAGCAATTTGTAGCATAAACTTAATTCCTATTCCAATAAACAATTTATGTTCCAAGTTTAGTAGGTTTCCAGTGAAGTGACCAAAGATTCAGCTCATGCAATATGTTCTGAAACTGAAA
Source organism: Emmelina monodactyla (assembly GCA_916618145.1). NCBI lineage: Eukaryota > Metazoa > Arthropoda > Insecta > Lepidoptera > Pterophoridae > Emmelina > Emmelina monodactyla. Next base: position 4,686,067 of record OU745311.1, on the reverse strand, counting down.
CTTTGCAACTAATTATACTAAAGTTTGTATGCAGAATGGGTTGCAGCCAATCTATTGGGATTCCACATCGTTAGCCAGGAACTGTTTCTTCTGAAGTGCTTCTATAAATCACAGGTACGAAGATAAAGAGGGGACTTGTGAATGTAACATACCTACGCGATTCCGATTTTTAGGAAGTCGCAGCTTTTAGGATGTTAGTGCAAATTGGATGAAACCGGCAGTTGCAATTCTAAGAACTGAAACCAACGCACATAAAATAAAAGTTATACAATGAAAAAGACTTTATTTCCCAAATTAAGCAAAAAATTCAATTATCAATACAAACGCATCTTCACAATTTAAAATCATCAAAATAAAAGAAATGCATTTAATATCATCTACAAAATTATTTACAGTATCAATCATGTCATATCAATAATTAAACATTAATACATTCAGTCAATAATTAATTAATAATTCATCAGTCTTTATAATGTCAAATTTTATTTTACAATTTCATGTCAAAGCGCTTAAAGATTAATTCAATCATTTTAAGTATGTACATAGCATTGTTAAATTTAAACTATATAATTATGGCTACAGGTTAAATTAAAAGCATAACAAAATAGCATTTAGTTAAATAATTTGACGCTTGCTGAATGTTATAGATATGGTTATAGATATTCTTCATTATCACCGAACTGTTTGTGTAAATTAATCATGAAATGTCAATGACATGTAATGTCCTATCGTAGGTTCTCCGGCAGTTGATTGATGGCACCAATTAGCAGCTGCTTGAAATTTTGTAACAATAAGGTCTCAAATTATAAACGATGTATTATGTAATGATTAAATTTAGGTCATTATACGGTTTATTAATAAATAGTTTGCGTAATTAGAGACATAGGAATAATAGCAGCAGCCACTGTCATTATTATTTTATTCTTTTCAGTTCTTTTCAAGTATAAGGAACCCTAATTATAGCTTAGTTCTAATAATTTTATTTTTTTGTTATTACCACAAGCGTGCTTACAAAAACATTACGTATCTAATTATATTATACTCGAAATTGCTACTCTTATGTGGGCAAGGAAACCAACACAATGCACGAACATAATTATGTATGTTAATGCTACATTAACGAGCACATACAATAAAAGTAGGATTTTGGTAAAACAAATGAAATGCTGTGAGCTACAAAGGGAATCCAGAAAGTGCCTTGCTGAATGTTAATTTCGACTAGTTAGTTGTCATTTGTTTGCCTCCTCTAAGGTCATCGATTTATTATTGGTCTTCGCTCTAAATTAAAAATAAATCGATTTCTTAACTATTAATTTACTTACCTATTTTTTTTGTTGTATTAGTCACATTGCTGTCAATCATTTCAATTTCAATGGTATTCTAAAAGAGGATTAAACTATGAACTTGTTTGGTGGAATAAATTTTGATGATAGGTACTTAATCTTTACTAGGCAGTAATAAAGGAAATATAAGTAGGTGTCTCAATCTGAAAATAGTTTTTGCTAGGACTAAAGATCAAAAGTAGTTTGGTACGTATTGGGCATATTCAAATTAAGTGTAGTTAACGAAACGTTCGTATGCATATTGTATAATTTATTCCTAACTAAATTAATATATTACATTCTAAACATAATAGCACGGTTTTACTCATTCAGTAGATATTCGTTCTGTCATATTTAGTTCCGTCCGCGGATGTTGTTCCACACTTCATGAGCGGCGCCTGCTGCACTGAGAGCACTCAGACCACGACCCTGGAGATAAAAAAGAAATTAGTTTGATGTAAAAAGAACGTTTTCTTTTAAAAAAAATGTGCTGCAATTCGAAAAAGTGGTTGATTAGAGTAACAGAATTGAAATTCACATTCAGATTATACTTACAGCGTATTTAACAGCTTTCCCGACGTTGACCTTGGGTTCAGGTGCTGCGAAGGTTCCTCCGAGCATCACCAGCGCCGCCAGCACCACCAATAACAAGTTGAACAACTGCATGGTTGAAGGTGGAGTTATTGATAACAAGGTTACTTGAAGAAGATTCAAAGTTGAATGATACTCCAATCATATTTCGCGAGAGCTTTATACAAATTAGGAAACAGGAAAACGTAGATATGGATTTTCTAGGCCTATGTTAAGAGGTGGGGTTTTCCGTACAATTGACAGACAGCAAGAAGCAATAATCCTTAAAAAAACATAAGTGCTTGTTGAAGTTTATAAGATAGTTTACGTATTATTAAGATATCTTAAAAGAAGTTTTTTACTACCAGCAATAATTAAAATAAAATTTAATTGAATTTAATTAACTACTTATAAATCGTCATGTTACGCGTGTCTTAATACAAAATCAGAAACAGGAAAAACGATGGATGTGCGTTTCTCCTACTTTGCAATACAATATTTAAATTAAGAACCAGGAAACACCATGGCATGGACTTTTTGTCAATTTTCAAGAAGTGGGGTTTCTCAAGGTTTTACCCAACATTGTACACGTGAACGTGAACAAAGGTGAACGTGTTAGCTATTTTTAAACTAAGTATTATGATTACTTTCTTTTGAAGAAGTTATGGTATTATATTTGCAAGATTGATCTTAGATTCTTAGATATCTTAGATTCTTATCTTGACATACTCACACAATAAAGATTTTTTTACTATTTTCTGCATAAGAAAGTAAGCTACAATACCTAAATAGATTTAAGCAGATAACTTAAAAATACCTTGATAAACTACCCAAAAACCCTACTTATTTTTTTGTACCCTAATAATAATATCTTATTCCTAATAATATGCGATTTTGAAAGCACTTTTAATTAGTTTAAAGATCGTAATGTCTAAAAATTTGTTTTTAGTTTTTTGCTTCGAACATTATATTCTATGACTATAAATTAGTATCCACAAATTAATTATTTCTATCATAAATGAATGAAAACTTTAACATTGAATCGGATAAACTTTTTAATTATTCATTAAACTTAACTAGAGGAAATCCGCGGCACTGCCAAATATTTGATTTTCTCTTTCCTTAATATTTTTAAACTGTTTCTTTATAAGGTACCTACCTACCTAAGGCCGTTTAATGAAGAACTGTAGTAGTAAAGATATTATTTAATTTTTCTAGGTTTCACGTAAGAAACTTCAACGATTTCTCGGCTGATAACTTTAATCTTATTCATAAAATTGGTTATAAAAATCAGAGACGTATTACCTACTGGCGCCAAAACGGAAAGTTTCAGAATCAATAAAGTTCCTGCATCTTAGTTCTATGAAATATTATATTTCAAATATAGTAATTTTTTGACGTAAAAGATTTTCCTTATTTTAAAGTTTCCGTAAAGAAATAGTACTAAGTCTTTTTGGAGTGGTAGAGTCTAGCTGTAGGCTCTGTCTGCAGCGATTGCTGGGCTTACACGACCGGTGAAATACCACCGTCGCACAGAAAACCGACGTGAAGTAGGGACGATGTTCCTGCGTTTCGTTCGGTGAGTGCGATATCCGGTGCCCAATTTTGTCAAAGGCTCAGCAACACACCCCCAACACCCACAGTGTTGCGGGTAGTCATGGGCGGCGGTGATCACTTACCATCAGGTGACCCGCATGCTCGTTTGCTTTGCCATATTATATAAAAAAAGACATCTCTACATTAAGTTCTGTCGAAACAAGGTATTTCATTAAAAATTACGGGCAGACACAATTGCTGATCGAAATATGTAGGAGCGCTCACCCAAAAATCGTACTATAATATACAGGGTTATTTGTAATTAGCGCATCACCTCTTGCAGGCTGCTTCCTTACATAAATCCCAATAACATTTGTTCTACGACTTTTTGCAAAACTTGATAATTAACACAAAAACAAAAAAACAAAAACAAATTTGCGCGCTCTGTAATTTATAACTCTGTATTTTGTAAGAAGTTCCTAAACCGGTCGCCCACCCCCCGTCGCCCGCGCGCCCGCCACGCCAGTTGCGTTAGATGCACCTAATAAATTGTATGGAAAAACTTTTTTTTTTTTAAATATTAATTTTAATTATTCGTTGGTTAAATGTTGTTAGGATTGATGTAGAAAAGCTGACTACAAGAGGTGATGCGCTAATAAGAAATAACCCTGTATATCCTTCTAATATTATAAATGTGAAAGGTTGTGAGTATGTAAGGATGTATGTTACTCTTTCACGTAAAAACTACTGGACGGATTTGGGTGAAGCTTTGCAGTAATATAGGATATACTTACATCAGAATAACACATAGGGTACTTTTTACCGCGGGAAAACTTCTCATTCCCACGTGAAACCGACTTTCACGCGAACGGAGTGGCAGGCGGCCACTAGTCTGCAATATTTCATCGATTAATGTTCGTTGCGTTCACTACCATTAAAACGTTTCAGCGCTTCCGAATGACCGCACGCGCTCATACTCACATTCTCATGATCCGATGGGTTTAATTGCACCTAGACTTAATGCAGAATGCCGGTCGTAAATGTGAAATGGACGACAATAAAGGTGAGGTTCATAATTAAAACAGGTTGGCAATTTGGGTTGGTTGTTCGATTTGGGTTCGATTGGTGTAGACTTCAAAAACAATATTTAGTTCCAATTAGATATACTTACTATACACAGTTATAAGGTTATGCATTAATATATAAAAAACAAAGTAAAAACTTCGAAAGCTTTGAACTAAATTTGCTTCTAAATTAAGCGCCCTATACCTACATATATCTGTATTCCGAGAAAAAAACTCTTCGAAAAAAGGAAACTTTGTCAATATTTTCCTGAACGCTCCCACTAGGTATATTTATCTAGATCGTGTATCTAAACACAAAACGTTTCTCGCGAAAAATTGTAAAGAAACGTCTCTTCACGACTGCTTTTTAAGAGCGCGCATAAACCTAGAAAAAAATCGAATTTCACCCGCGCGCCGCACACGCCCCTCTCTCGTCCCGTCGTCCGGTGACTCCGATGCATGCTACCGCGTGTTTAGAGCGATCGCGCACAGTTTACCTAAAATAAGCCGGATCACCTAGCTGTTGTTTGAAACGCTAAAAATACTTTTTGCTTGTAGTAAATAATAAGCAAAGGTAAGTAAGTGTATAATATATTTTTTTGTAATGTTGTTTTTAGAATGCGCTTTATTTACATTTACTTATATGTTTTTGTTCACAATTCGTTGACTGATTTGTACCTGTACAGTCAGCACCATATAGTTTGTAACATCCAATGTAGTCAAATACTAGAAAACAACTTTCAGCGAATCAGCCAGTGTCATCACATTCATCAGAACATTCAGGTTGCTCTAATTTATCGTAGCGTGCAGGAAGCCTTATAGAAAGTCGCATTCAATCCCGTATCAACCAAAGCGCCATCAGTAACGTAGCGCTCAGGGTATTCACAATCTTCGGTACAAAGTAAGAAAACAACTTTATGCTTCATGTAATAGAGGTTTACTTTGCTTGACAGGCAGCGTGTCTAGATGAAACTGTTATGACAGAAAACTTTATTTGATTAAAAAATGTATTTATGTGATATATACATTTTTACAGTTTTATAAAGAAGATATTTTGTTTGTAAAGGCATGCTTTAATACATACGTAATACCTACGTCTGAATTGAATGGTATCCATATGTGTTTAAATAAATATGTTACTAGGTTTTCATAAGTAAGAAAGAGTCAACAAAATTATCCACTGATCTAAATACGAGAATTTAATTTTAGATTCTGTTTGACAGATTGAAGTCTTTTTTAAGTTTTAGTGAAAACTTAAAGCATGTAGCTTAGTTTGTTTACTTCTAGCTAGCAGCGATGGTGTCAGGGCTGTGGCGTCCGATAGACGATTCATGAGCATGGGTTTCATTTCAAGTTTAAGCAGTCTTTTTGAGAATTGAAATGACCTACTTTTTTTTCATTTCTGGTCCAAAAGATGACTTGCAATGATTTTATTATTAAAAAACATTTTTTTATGAAAACTGAAACAACATTTTATTTTCATCAAGCAATTTAAATTATCATCATCATTCAGAAAGATGATCAAATTGCATTTCAATTCAAAGATACCATTTTAAATCGTTTAAATAATAAACAGTGTTTATTAAACACATACTAGAATATCATAAATTGTCAAGAGGTAGTAAGAGTAGTAGTTGCAATAAATGAGGATCCGAAGGAACATGCAACGTACGTTTTTTTTATGTATATAGTAAAAATATTTAAATTGTTTTAGTTTTTATCTGTTTCATGTAAATATTTGATTTCATTACTATATTAATTTTGACCCTCGTTGTCATAAATATTTACTGAAATTACTCAGTTGAAACTTAAACATTTATAAAGAAGTTGCCATGTTGTTTTCTAAGTTATTAAATTGAGTGAGACTCGCGGTTGAAACGTTCCATATCATTATCTATATTGGTTTAAATATTTGTTGCTCTATCGGCAACGAAAATATATTATGTGAAAATTTCAACTGTTTCAAGTTAAAGTTTTAATTCTGTTTCATTATACGTGTATCAATATATGATTTATTAGTCCTTGCTGTTCCTACTTGTCCACGACAAATATAAATTTATATTTTATTTTGAATACCAATGTTAGGATACCTACCTGAAAAATAATTTATAGTAGGATTCAATAACCCTAATAACAATTTTATGATCGGAAATTATGACTTATTTACGCGCGGCAAATATTTATTTTAAGGAAAGTTGTTGCATCTGGCTCTTGCTTAATTATACGTCAAGAAGTGATAGGTATCTGATGTGTAAAATATGAAACTTCTTTGAAGAAGGTTCAAATTTCAAACAAAATAAAAAATATTTAAAAATTTAGGAATAAAAATGTGTCTAGCAAAAAGTTAGAATGTTAACTGAACTAACTATTCTATGTAACTTCTTAGATTTACGCGATTGTGATTACTTAAAATTAAACTGTAAGCGTCGCTATACAAAACCTGCAGTCTGTGAGCATTCCATGGATAAGCCCAACCACTATCTAAGATTTGATACCGTTAAAATCCTAGCAAAAGAGAAACATTTTATTCCTAGGTTGGTAAGAGAAACGATTGAAATTATAAAACACCCTAACTTCAATAGAGAAGATGGTTGGATGCTATCACCAACGTGGGATCCAATACTTAGTAAAATAAAAAAGAACAACCAGCAGACAAATAAGCAGAAACACCAAGACACTGTCAGCGTCTATCGCGTGAACCCGAACAACTATGCGAGAAAATTACGAAACAGATGGCGGTGAATTCTAAAAATTGTTTTTTACTATACTCTATGAAGACATCAATCTCAGTCTACCATTGACCACGGCATTTGTAAAAAGGCCGAAACGTCGGAAAATCAAAATTAATTTAATAAAACGCGTAAAAACCCGTTAAAATTAGTTTAATTTCACTATTCCAAGGCTCACTTGCTAAAACGTTTTAACATGAAATGCTAGTACATAAAATTGATTGTTCGGCGCCGACTGTGACTTTTACCTGAAAGCTTGGAACCTGAAAACAAAAGCTAGAAAGTTTTTGAAGTTTGAAAATATAGGTTCTTACACACTTGTGCGTTCCTGGTTTATTTTTTGACGATTAGAAGAAGAAAGCGTATTTTTATATTTCGCTGGGCGCTTCGATATCGATGGCGCTTTGGTTGATGCGTAATTGAATGCAACTTTCTATAAGACTTTCTGGACGCTTCGATAAATTAGTACAACGTGAATGTCCCGATTAAATGTGATGGCACTTTTTGATACGATGAAAATGATGACTGGGTGTTATCAACTATTTGGCTACAGTAGTCGTCACGAAGAATATGATGCTGACTGTACTGCACTGCACTTTTTGCTGGTGGTAAATAATTCGCAAAGGTAAGTATGTAATATAATAATTTATTTATAATAATGTTGTTTTTACTATGTGCTTTATAAAATGACCTTTTTTTCAAAATGCGGTGTCTTGTATCTGTACTGCAAAGCACAGACAGAAAGAAATTGCAATAATATATATATTATGATTTATGATCTATTCATTGTAACTTGTCTTAAAAGCCATTAAAATCTATTTAAATTAGCCATGAGATACATTTTTAATTTCTAAAATACTCTTTTGCTGCGTTTTTTTGTTAGCCATATTTTAAAGTTTTTTTTCATAGTCAAACAAGAATTAGAAATTAAAACGAAGATTTTTTCGGCCCCGGAGCACAGAAACACAGTCCTCTTGTCTCAACGGAGCGATCACAACTAAACCATGAAACAAAACATGCCTTAGATCCCAGGATAGGTGCGACAGACGAAAGCGTTCTGCGAGAAATAAAAACGTAGTAAGCGCCGAATAAGTTTTAATGTAATAACTCGTAAAGTATACATTATTTTCTAAAATCGCTAGTAGGGTCGCTGGGTAATATAATTTGGTAGTATGTATTAAAATATTGGCTCAATAGCATGCATAATATTGGAAATAAATGAATAATAGTTGAAAATTAGAGCTAACTTCGTGATTTTTTTTTATCGAGAAAATTTTATTTTTTTATGTTTTCGCTCTGATCAGTCCCTTGGAAATATGCTTTAATATCTATGGTATTTTTTTCGGGTAATTTGTGCTTTGTTTTCTAGGGTAAAAATACAAATTACGACTGGAAATTTACCTGTATACCCCCTCTTAAAAGGTATTTTCTTTGACGCCAAAGCTAATGTGGGTTCTTCAGGGTGGTAAGCCCTTAACATTTTAATTAGGCTTCCGTTATATTTGTACCGAACAAATTATTGTACTCCTACATACAAAAGGTTTACTTTAAACAATCAACAGATTAGTAGATAGAGTTTATATTTTATTTTTTCTTTCCATGCTCCATGTCTTGTTGGAGCCAATTATGTGAATAAAATCTCGAGAAACGGGCTAGTTGCCTCTTACTTAACTAACTCTTTTTTACCTGGCTGAAGCAGAAGGAGAACAATGTTTTGTATGAGTATTTTTTTTTATATTTTTTTGTTTGGTCTTGAGAAATGAAGATAGTACTTTTTGTCTAGGTTTTAAGATTTCTTTCATGCTGTTTGAACATGCAGAAAAATTTTGAATTAATTGTTAACATCGTTAAATCTTAACTTTAAGCGGCTACTACGATTTCAACTAAGCAAAGTTCCGAAGTCTTATACCTACATATAATAAAGTTCGTAGCATATTGCGGTATGAGGCTAATCTTATTAAACCATAAACTTAGCTTAAGTTGGAAGATACAGTTTGGCAGTTCCTGCTCACAATATGAGCTAACTTATCAATTAAGCATTAGAAACTTGGAGATATTAATACCCGTATTTCGGACCCGTCAATATTATTATTATCCAACACGTAGGTTGTTCGATTTCTGAAACCTTCGGTAATTATATTCATTTTTATTACCACTGTTCTAAGTTAATGTGTGTTTGAAGTTGATTACATTTCAGTATATTTTAGAAGTTACCTAATTGAAAAAAAACGTTTTTTTATTAATACGTAGAAGTTTTGCGAAGAAGAAATATAGAATAATATAGAAGAAATATGAACTTTATTTTTATAGATTACTTTTGAATCATAAGTAAACTTAACATTTTAATAAACTAACCGTAAAGAAAACTTCAGAAAATACTTTCTAAACATTTATTTTAAATTCCAATTTAAAGACAAGTTATTTTTGAATATTGTGTAAGTAAATAATAACCTACGCTTTCATTCCTAGTAACTTTTTGAAAGCTTTTCTAAAATCTAAGTTGAATATTGTATAAATGATTGGGTTAACGGTGGAGTTGACGTAGCCTAGCCAAGTTATGAAGTTTATCAATTTGTTACTAGGACAACATATAGAGCAGAATGGTAAAACTAGATACATTAGAAAAAATGGTAACCAACAAATAACGAAAACTCCCATGATGATGCCAAGAGTCCTTGCTGCTCGGCGTTCTTTTGACAAGGATATTTTTTGCTTCTGTTCAATAAACTGATGAACGACATCACCTTTGTTGTTAATATTCGCAAGTAACGGCTTTCCATGTCGTTTTTTTCTTTGACTCATGCGTCGTATAGAACCAACGACTCTCCCAGGCATGCTGTTCCTTGGCGATGTATCAGCTTTACTCCCCTCCAATTCAATACCCTGTCGAGCTATCGGATCACCAAGCATAAGAAGTGGCATGAAAAGGTTTCTCTTTAAGTCCATAAACGTCTTCTTCTGGCAATTCAAACTCTCTCCGCTATCCGAATCATTTTCTGAATCATCTCTGTTTTCCAGGCTTGGTTCCTGACTCTCAACGTTAACTATCGGTTTCCTTTTATGGACGCGGGTTGCAAATGTACGTCTACGGAGTCTCTGTTTTGCTGCTACATAGATCTTAAAGTAAACAATAGTCATAATCACCAAAGGTATGAAGAATGATCCCAAAGATGAATAAACCACGTACCCTGGCTCTGAAGTTAACTGACACGGTGTTTCTGATGTAAATGTTTCTGGCCAATCATTCCATCCGAGGAGAGGTGGAGAACTGATGATAAGCGACAACACCCAGACGCCAGTAATTTGAAGTACAACGCGTTTCAGAGTTCTTTTGCTAGCGTAATTTATAGGGTCTGTAATAGCCCAGTATCTATCCAATGCAATGGCACAGAGGTTGAGGATTGATGACGTACATGACATGATGTCACAGGTCAGCCACATTTTACACAAATGCTTCCCCCATAACCATCTTCCCAAGATAGAGTAAGCAACATTTAACGGCATCACTAAAATTGCGACGGCTAAATCTGCGACAGCCAGCGAAACTATAAAAAAGTTTTGTACTATTCTCAGCGGTTTATGGGTGAATACCCCGAGGATAACGAGGATGTTACCAAATATTGTTCCCAATATTACAGTGGATAGTACCAATATCGTGGTAATTGCTTCCCATTCGGGGACCGCAGTCTCAATACCGAACGTCGAGTTGTACAGAAAGTTTGTAGGTTCACAGCTGTTCTCTTCGCTTAATGTAGAGTTGGTCGGGTAGAATAAACTGTTTATGGAATTGTTAGTTGAATTTGAAATGTCTATCCACTCCGAGTTCATTTTGTTTTAATTACTGCATGACAGTTTCACTGAGACTCTATCTATTTCTTTTAACCGTAACTTTTGTCGATGTTACAATAGTGGAACATGTACCTTGGGTATTATTTGGTTATACTAAGGCAATATTTAAAATTTTACGGGTGTATTCTCGTGTAGGTGAAAACGCGAACTGCAGTCTGTCCCAGATATGCCGAGCGAGACACTCAAGCTTGTTAACTCGGCTGGGAAAAAAGAAAAACTAGACACATAAGACCTTCAAGCTATTCTTAAAATATCTCCATGAATTTATAAGAAAATATACGCAAGTACTATACATAAAAACACAATAAAGTGTAGGTACCTAGGTCAGGTAAGTATCTAAAGGTGGTACCTAAATAACATGAACGTAAGTATTTATTTTACTTACTAAAACTCTAAAGTCTCAATCACCTTATACTAAATTAAAGAACAAATAAGAGGCGAGAATCAAATCGGACGTAGGTATTTGAAAAAAATGGCTTTGGTCAACTCAGTTTAAATTTTATTTAAGTTTCATATAACGATATTTGTGAACCAATTCGGATGAAAAAGCGCTACTAAGCTGCTTTACTAGCGTGCGCTCAAGAGATACCTTAATAGGTCGATTTATTGAATGTATGTAAATTTTTACTTTTATATGGTTTTCGCCATAAAAATCTGCTCACCGTATATTGATAGTAAAAATTCGACACCATAATATCAATAGAAGCAAAGTAGAAAAAAATTACCTATCAATTTATTCGTTTTATTATACGAAATAAAAGCATTCAAAAGCCATTTTTAAATTATGTAAGCATTGAAACAAAACATATTTCTCAATATAATAACAGAAATTCTAATCGTAACAATACTTAGGTAGCAGAAAAAAAAAGTCAAAAACCTACAATTGGGTATTTGAAAAAAAAAAGATTTTGCTCTAAATGGAAAGATAATATATAGCCGGATCCCCACCGGACGATCCAAAGCGCTCCGATCGCGCGCGGCACGGAGCGCGCCCCACGGAGCAGGATCGCCGATCCATTTGGATCGTTCGGTGTGGATCCGGCTTATAAGTTTTTAAAAAAAAAACGAAAACCAACAGTTTATTCAAATTGAAAATTCGTTTTTGACTCCGAAGGCCGACAGCTCTCGAACCAACTCGAGTGCGTGTGACGTCATAATGCTAATTAATTCACTCATGGCAGTTGATACAGATATAATAAGTAGGGGGAGTCCGGGAGACTTGCCCAGGTGGGAGAGTTAAACCACCAAACAAAATTCGATTTAAATTTCGCGCAAACGAAACGTCAAGTCGGTCATTGGTAGCGCGCATGAGACCAAAAACAACCACGCCGCCATTTTCCAGAATGGCCGATTTTTTTGGATGTCAGGTTCGGAAAGGTGTTTTTGTTATAGGAGAGTAAATTTTTTGAATTTGTGCAGTTTTGACATTACGAACGTGTTTAAAGAGGTATGGATTATGTGTTATTACTATTTTGTTGCCTGATTATTATAGTTTGCCGTGTGTGAAGTGATTTTTTGCTGCGATTGAATGTTTTTTTTGTGCATCATATTTTATGTCAAAGTAGTATATGCGGGAGAGTTGAGCCATGGTGTGGCCGGGAGACATGCTCAGTGGTTCCACTCTCCCTCTATAGTGTTTATATGACAGTATGTTTTTGAAGTTTTGCTTGTTTGGCTACGGTAAATAAAACTTTTTATTACAGGTTAATTGCATGAAAAATGCCGTTTAAATACAAGGCGTCTGAAAAAACACGCAAAAGAAAAAACATACAGCCACTGAGTTAGAAAATGCTATAGGTACGTGAGGTTAAAGAGGGTGCGTCGATCAAAAAAACATCTATTTAGTATGGAATCGATAGAAGTACAATAAGACGTTATAAGATAAATAGTGACCAAATTATAAAAAAAAAAAAATATTTAAACCAAATGTTAAAAAATACCCAAAACAAAAGATTGAGATAGTTTGATGAAAGGATATAATAATTGTGTTGACTTATAATGTTTAAGAAGAAGTTTTGTTTTATTTTCCTTTTTTAAAAAGTGCAGTAGAGTGTTATTCTGTTATGTTTTATTTAAAATAAATCTGTGATTTAGCTGTCTTTCTTTTACTGTCCCCTAAAAAAACAATGTTCAACTCTCCCCACACCCCGGTTCAAGTGTCCCTGGGTTTGGGGAGAGTTGACCCATTTCCCATTTTTCATTGAAATGTGTATAACATATTTTAGTATTAAAAGAGCCAAAAAGTTATTGTACATAGGTAAACATAAATAAATAAGTAAATGTTTAATATTATAATAGTAACACTAAGTCTCAAATATAGGAAAATACGATACTTTAAACAAAAAGTGGTTCAACTCTCCCGGACGGGAGTCCGGGAGACTTGCCCAGGTGGGAGAGTTAAACCACCAAACAAAATTCGATTTAAATTTCGCGCAAACGAAACGTCAAGTCGGTCATTGGTAGCGCGCATGAGACCAAAAACAACCACGCCGCCATTTTCCAGAATGGCCGATTTTTTTGGATGTCAGGTTCGGAAAGGTGTTTTTGTTATAGGAGCGTAAATTTTTTGAATTTGTGCAGTTTTGACATTACGAACGTGTTTAAAGAGGTATGGATTATGTGTTATTACTATTTTGTTGCCTGATTATTATAGTTTGCCGTGTGTGAAGTGATTTTTTGCTGCGATTGAATGTTTTTTTTGTGCATCATATTTTATGTCAAAGTAGTATATGCGGGAGAGTTGAGCCATGGTGTGGCCGGGAGACATGCTCAGTGGTTCCACTCTCCCTCTATAGTGTTTATATGACAGTATGTTTTTGAAGTTTTGCTTGTTTGGCTACGGTAAATAAAACTTTTTATTACAGGTTAATTGCATGAAAAATGCCGTTTAAATACAAGGCGTCTGAAAAAACACGCAAAAGAAAAAACATACAGCCACTGAGTTAGAAAATGCTATAGGTACGTGAGGTTAAAGAGGGTGCGTCGATCAAAAAAACATCTATTTAGTATGGAATCGATAGAAGTACAATAAGACGTTATAAGATAAATAGTGACCAAATTATAAAAAAAAAAAAATATTTAAACCAAATGTTAAAAAATACCCAAAACAAAAGATTGAGATAGTTTGATGAAAGGATATAATAATTGTGTTGACTTATAATGTTTAAGAAGAAGTTTTGTTTTATTTTCCTTTTTTAAAAAGTGCAGTAGAGTGTTATTCTGTTATGTTTTATTTAAAATAAATCTGTGATTTAGCTGTCTTTCTTTTACTGTCCCCTAAAAAAACAATGTTCAACTCTCCCCACACCCCGGTTCAAGTGTCCCTGGGTTTGGGGAGAGTTGACCCATTTCCCATTTTTCATTGAAATGTGTATAACATATTTTAGTATTAAAAGAGCCAAAAAGTTATTGTACATAGGTAAACATAAATAAATAAGTAAATGTTTAATATTATAATAGTAACACTAAGTCTCAAATATAGGAAAATACGATACTTTAAACAAAAAGTGGTTCAACTCTCCCGGACTCCCCCTACTTATTAGTGATTTGATCTACTTAATACTTTTGTCATTGTTAAATACTTACATTTATATTGAAAATGTCGAACCTCAAAAGTTACCATTCTTATTATGTACCACTACAAAAACAACTCCTGACGAAATGATCTTAAACGTTCCCCAAGAGGAAGAGTCGAAATAAATGGTTTCAAGCAGTGCACCATGATGATGATTTGTTGTGAAGATATTTATTAGTTGAATTATTATTTATATAAGTATACAAATCAAAAAAGAGGAGTTCAGTAAAAAAAAATACTGGGCTCCAAATCATAATCTCTAAAATCATATAATTAAAAAAACATATATTGATAATTTAGAGTAAATTCATGTATCTTTATCTAATAATTGGGATTCAATTTATATGTATATATTCACTAGCTTACCCAGCAAGCGATATTTTGCCATATTTGAAAAAAAAAATTTGTGGTGTACAACCCTTATTAAAAAAATAAATATAAAAAACGGAGGAGTACGGGAACGAACATTGTGACACGTGAATTTTATACATATGTATACTAGTGGCCGCCCGCGACTCCGTTCGCGTGGAAGTCGGTCTCCCGTGGGAATAAAAGGTTTTTTCGCGGTAAATGTGTTATTCTTATGTATAAACCTATATTACGGCAAAGTTTTATCCATATCCGTCCAGTAGTTTTTACGTCAAAGAGTAACAAACATCCATACATAATCTTTCGCGTTTATTATATTAGTAGGATTTAAAAAAATGCCATGCCATTTATCGCCGGTTTCTGAATTGGGAATTTAAAGATAAGTCATGTACCTACCAACTAAGCCTATTGATATTTGAGTATTTCGTATGATCATTAACTCAGATATCGTACATAAGTTACTCGACTCGACGAAAGAGTAGACAAATATAATAAGACAGCTACGAACTGCTTGCTATCGGGAGTTACACGTGTTATTGTGAGTCAACTAGGGGGAGGTCCCCGAGAACCGGACACTTAAGGAATAACAGAAATTAAAAAAAATGCACAATAGTCTTATTTATTTATTTCACTTTAAGAAGTTTTTAATTATATGCCTAATCAACACAGATAAACCACCAGTCTTAAATATTACTTTAAATGTAGTAAATATTGAGTGAAAGTTAACATAGCAAAAACGAGGTTTCGAAAAAGGCCCCAATGACGGACAGCCAATTTTTCGATCATTTTTAAACTCAAAAATTATTTTAACAAATATCAAAACAAATATACTGTTAATAAAGAAAACTAATCAAAATTTTAATAAACTTTGGTCATAATCAAGAACGTTTTTTATAGAATCACAGACCTTTAATTGTACAACCTGAAAAAATCATAAATGTAGCTAACTGAGCCCTCTTCCATATCAATAGATAGCTTTTTTATAAAATTTTATCTTTGGGGGTATTCTGACGATCTCGGTTTGGGTTAACCCATGTTAAACCTTAAAAATTAAATACAAAAAAATAACAACAAAAAACACTTGCTGTCAAACTGTCCGGTACTAAGGAACTTTGAGAGTGTCCGAACTTAGGGACCATCAGGTATATACCTACAAGGAAAAATTTCATTCAAATTGTGTGTAAAAGAATCATGAAAAAGCTTTGAATTATGTAAGATAAGAACAAAAGCAATAATAATTAAAAATAATGGATATCATCCCACAGTTTAAATACTATTTACAGACCCCGAAAAATTACTTGAAACAAAATTTATGCTAACCACAAAATTTAGACATCGCTTCCCGACGAACGAGTTAGCACTAACTATTGGCTCTCCGCCTCCACACTTTACTTGGGAGTATAGCGTAGTGTGTACGATGGAATGTGGGTACTCACAGTTCGTAAGAGAAACGTCCAAGCAAGGTTACTAGGCGGTTTATTGTTCAGTACACTACACATAAACACAAAGAAGGAGAGAAACAGCACAATAGATCACAGCACGATAGTTTATAGAAAGATATACACAAGCGTAGGAAGCAAGCGGGAAGCAATGCGCGGTAGTCGAGAACAAAGACGGGCGGTGCAACGAGAATCGTGCGGATGGCGTCGTAGCTAAGTTTCGACTGGCGAGCCGCGGCGCGCACGGCAACAGCGATGCGTCGCCTGCGCGTGAGTAGGTATGGACAGGGCCCGTTGGAATTTCGCTTGTTTCCAAGCGCGCGCGACCAGCCGATACGCAAACGATATTTGTGTGTATTATAAAATATACTAAATGTTATTATTTATTTATGCGTGTGTATTTGTATGTGTAGTTTGTGTGTGATATATATTGTATATACTTGTGTGTAGTAAATATAATATATTACGTAAAATAATGTTTATATATTATGTTATACGTTAATAATATATGTGAAGTATATATGAAATATATATGTAAGTGGGTGAAGCCCACAGGAGAACCTATCTAACCGCAGCAAAAGCAACGAATTGGCGCGCTTTTTCGTTCTGATTTTAACTATGTCCGGCTTTAGGACCCGTCCGGGCTTATGGGACTTCCCCCTATAAAATATAGACATATGCTGTCGTGGGATATTTTTATATAATTTTAAGGAGGTCATTTCCATCATACATGATTTCTGTGTAGCTTTAACCAATAAGGTTGCACACGCGACGGAGTGTTAAAAAATGGAGTGACTCTCCCGTTTTCCCAACATTTCCCTTCACTCCTCTGCTCCTATTGATTTTAGCGTGATGAAAAGTATCCTATAACCTGCCCATGAGTATGAAAAATAATTGTACCAAGTTTCGTTAAAATCAGTCCAGTAGTTTTTATTTCAGACAGACAGACAGACAAAAAATTTACTGATTGCCTTTTTTGGCATCAATATCGATCCCTAATCACCCCCTGATAGTTAATTTGGAAATATATTTCATGTACAGAATTGACCTCTCTACAGATTTAATATAAGTATAGAAAATAGATAGAAGATAAGATGATTGTTTTACCGTTCTTGGTGGTAGTATTTATTTGTTCATTAATATTTTAAGCAGCAGTATTGGCAGCATGAACTGAAAAGTTAACCTTTTCCAATAAAAAAAAAATACGTTACTTTTGACAGATGCCAAAGTTGCCAGACCATTTGTTTGACATACGTCTAAAATAAGTCAAAATAATAGGCGATTGAGAAGTGTTGTGCGTGTTACATACTTTAATTTACTGTTTTATCCTACTTGTAAAGTTTATTTGTCGTAAAAAGCTGTATTTTCAATGTTCTAAATAGTATCTTTCGTCAAGTGCATTATAAAGTGTTCAAAAGTTTAATGATTTGCCCATAAAATGGGGTGTTTAGCATGGATGCAAGGTATGACGTTCAACCTTGGTGGCTTCTAATTTTATTTACTCAGTCATGTATTAAGAAGTACTATACAAAAGTATTACCATTGAATAAGAAACTTTATACAGAAAAAAAGGAAACATATTTTTCTCCTTTTCGACCCTAAATCTTTGCGATTTTTTTTCGCAGGATATTTAAAACCAACTAACTTCCTTAAACCTTGGTTTATTTTAACTATACTTTTGTAAATAACATAATATTATTTTTTGCATTTTAAAACAAAAGCGTGTAGGACATTTTAAATAGACCCCCTCAGTGTTTCCCTTGTGGTATGTACTTATAATCTGTCTATTTTTAGCCTTGTTTCATGATTTCCTTATACTTACTCACTTTACATGATTTGATATCCTAATTGTAATGCTAACTGCACAAATTAACTTGCGAATTCAACTCTATATTTTAAGCTATCTCAGAATTAAATAAACATACACAGAAGGTATTAAGTACATAAATACAAAATCATATAAGATTTTTTTTCCAAAAGTAGCTAAATATTATAACAATATAAAATGATATGATTTATTTTATAATTTTCAGGGATAAAAATCTCATTCCATATCAAGGATAAGGAATTGAACAAGATTGCTGCGTTTTTCAATGCTTCTACTTTTCTGCTGACATGTGCTGCCTTGGTCCAACCAAGTTGGTTCAGAATCAAAGGGCTTCATTACTGTACACAAAGCATTTCTTTAGCTCAGTTCTTTACTTTAGACACCGATGATGATGATGACAGTGATGATATCAGTAATCAGATGAACTATAGGCAAGCTTCTATGGAACCGGGCTATTTGACAATTAAAACAACAGACTTTGGAGGTATATTGCTTGAAATAATAATATTTAATAAGGTTTTTCATTGAATTTGATTTACAATTATATTTATTTAATTGCAGGACAACCTCCATGCACTACATCAGAAACAATTACCGTTATGCGGGTTTTGATTTTATTGTGTTTTATGGTTCTATTGTGTTCCTGTATTGGTGTTTTGATTAACATCACAAGCCTTAATAGTAAAGCAATAAAGATGTTAAGAAGAAATGCCATTCCTAGCATAATGTGTGTGTTTTGGGTGATTGCTATTGTGGGACTTTGTTACTACACCACAGTAGTCTTAGGAAATGCCAATGGAGATCCTGATACAATACAAGTGGACTATGAGTATGGCTTCTATACAATAACTGCAGCAGGTACTATCATTTAACATATTTTAAGTTATTGGACTTAATTAGCACTAGAATCACACCTTAATTTTGCAATTCCAGGTGCTTTAGCATTGCTAGCTTCAGCGGCTAATTTGTGGGGAGCACCTCTTACGAACAATGATGATTTGCAAAGACGGAATCTCATAGAGGACTGGGATGGTTTTGAAGCCCACAGCGTAGGACCTACACCTGCCGTCCCTACTTTACCACCTTACACTCCAAATGCTGACTACGTGCCTACAATCAACCCCTATGCCCCACCAGTATTAGGTACACAACAATACTTTCCTTTTGATGATCTTTCCATACTACCGCCACCCCCTCCATACACTCCCTGAGTTTTAAGGTTATTTAAATTAAGCATTTTGTTTAATTAGTATTATTCTTTCCACTAACAGTATTTTTTATCTTTTCCTCTTACATCACAATCGGTTTTGTTTGGTAGGTTACAAGGGAAAAATGCTGCCTAATACAACAAAGTAATAATATGATTATCTTTAAATAAAACATAGGTAAATGTTAGATTTTAGTCTGCTGTTATTAGATCTGGTTTTGCCAAATTTGTGATTTAAGGTTATTTAGCTGTTCAAGTCTATTTATAACTAACTTTTTTAACTCGTAGGAACCTCTGAAATTATTGGAGATAATTTACAAAATAATGTTTCTACATACCAATGTGATACAATATTTTGGTTTGTCAAGTCAATTAAAGCAATATGATATAACTTGCACCACTATTCAACTACATTCTAATAAATTCTAATAACAATCAGCCTATAAAATATGCGAGCTACAATAAACTTAACATTGTTTATAATATTATACAGACACAACCAAATCCTAGACACCTAATTATAAAGATAATAGGTTCTTTACAGGTTTATCTGTATAAACTTGCATAACTTATTAATGGATTTCATTAATTTATGTTGTTACTTTTACTATGGAAAAATATTAGTGACGTTATTTGAGATTGATCAATGTTTGCCTCATGAGGACAGGCTTCAAGCTATGTTTTTCTTGTAAATAATCTCATAGAATTTAGGTACTTAGAAAACATAAAATGTATTGAGATGTAGGTATTGTGAATACTGTTATGTATTAAATGGAAGGTATTTTCTTTTATTTTCATGGTTAATAAAGTAAGTCTAAGCTTGGTATGTTGTAACTATTATTATTATTAAAAAATGGTTTTGTGCCTATGTTAATGTTGTCTAAACATGATTTTGCGTTAAAAATTTACGTGGTTGTGAGTTGACGGTATTTGGTATGTTAAAACCACTGTAGTGCCTATTTAAAAATCTCTAAAATGCTTTAATAAAAACATACATAGCTGTATGGATATATTCATATACTTTATATAACAATAAATAAATACATAGTTATGTATCAAAGCTGCACTAAATTTGTGTCTTAAGAATAGTTTCATATTTTAAAAAAACTTTAAGAAAATAAGCAGTGAAATTCATGAGATTCAATAAAATTTCTTTGTGGGTATCACTTCAGGAATATTTGATTGCCTATGTACAAAAGTTACTATCTAATATAAGGTTGAAGAAAATAGTAAGGCAATTCTGTATTCTGTTAGATAAATAAAATACATAATACTATATGGGTAGAGTTAAATGTATTATTTACATGTTACCAAAAATATAAATGTTATTAGATTCGTTGTTGGTCTATTATTAAAACTTAGTTATCTCATAGCATAAGAATAGCTATTCCTAGTTTTTACTAGGAAGTTTATTTTTACATTAAACTACTATACATTTTATTTTGTGTAAGACTAATATGCAATACATATCTGTAAAATAAATAAGGGTTTTTAATTTATTCTCTCATCCAATTGAATATAGGTTGCAAAGGTTAAATTACATGTAAATACAGTAAGTATAATTTTCTAGAATTAAGGCAGGTACTAGTTGAGCTTGAAACACTAAGTGCTATGCACAAAGGTTGAGTATGAAAAAGAATGTTTGCCATCAATCATCTTTTAATGCACTTAAATCAAATAAAGGCTGTGATGGAGCAAGCACAGATGGCCTTCGATGGGTAGAATCAATAGTAAAAACGTCTGGAGGCTTGCTCACTGAATAATTCTGCATTTGCATAAAATCACTCTGATTTGTCTGAAGATTAAGGTATTTGACTCTTTCTTTCTCCAAATAACTAACTCTTTCTTTCAAGGTTGAGTTTTCATCTTTCAATACTTCGACTTGCAATACCAATTTTTCAACCATTGAATGTAGGTTTTGACTCAAAATTTGCAATTCCTCAACGACAGTTTGTTGATTTTTCTCAGTTTTTTTCCCGTCTGCTATATCTTGGTTTGTTGGTTTCGACACATCAACTGAGTCCTCACTTGGTAGGGTCAACATTTGTAGAAGAGAATCTGTTTCATGTATAGCTTTGTATATTGCAACTTGAAGTTTTGAATTGTCATTACCTTGAACGTGAATATTTGGATCTTTGCTTACACGTTTTATATTGTCCATAGCCTTTTTTACGCGAGCATATTGTTCTTTTTTGCTGAGAATTAGGTCTTTTTGTTTAAGGTGGTAACTGTGTTGCAAGGATATTGATTCAAGGGCTACAGAACAAGTAGTAGACTTCATGGCATCAAGTAGTAGTTCAGCAGCGCTGTGATGACACTGCATTGCTTCATCATACTTATTGTTCTTCAGAAAGGCCTCTGCGCGACGATGTTGCTGATGAGCCTAAACAATACAACATTAGACCAGTTAAAAACTGTTTTGAAGATAGCCAACAGGCCTACTCAATTATATAAAAACTGACCTTATTTAGGGGATGTGATTCCATTATTATGAAAATAAACTAATTAAAAACAATCTGCTGCGTTGTTTGTTGTTGTTGAAAACATATGATTGTCAATGTCAAATGGGACTTTGTCATTGGCATTTATTTTTCATACTGGTAATCGCATCAAGGATGTCATTAATTTTTCTCTACATCTCTTATTATTTTCAATTATATTTGACAATTATGGTTGGTTGTTGGTTAAAAGATTTTTGAGCGAATTTAGATAGTAGACACTTCATCAATCAGGAGGTAATAAATTTATGTATTTATAGTTTTATTTCTATAAAAGCACTTCTTCCGTGTAGAGTGGTAGAGGTAGCAACGGACTTGCCACCTTTTCATTAAGTAAATAAATCAATGAAGCTGGACCTATCCTAAAAAGTAACTTACCTACCTTTAATTCTACAGAGGCTTATGATAGCAAAGAATGAAGCAATCATCATTTCCGTTAGTAGACTAGTGTAATTAAATATCTTACATTAAAATTTATTTAAATCAAGAGTACTTACTCAAAATGGACTCAAATTTTGAACAAAAATGGTGTCGAAGAATTACGGAAACAATAAAAACCAGAATGTCTGTAGCCGAAAAACTAATTGCGTATAAAATATTTCTAAGGCCTATACTTATTTACCACTGGTATTATGGTCAAGAGGAATTTTTAAGAAGAATGGAACTAATTGTTTTGAAGAAAATATTTAAAAACGTAGAAGAAGATATTTTATATGAAAAATTTACTGATATCAATGTAACGGGTTATCTACGGGTGCAACAAATGAGATGGGACAGGGCTGTGCATGGGATGTATCCCTCTAGTAGACTCAAATTGTCATTAGAAAACTGTTCAATAAATCCTGAATGTTCAATGTGTTACCTTAGTACCAAGAAGTATAAACTTTCTGTTCGTCGATCTAACCGTAGGAAATCAAGAAATAACTTTAGGAATAGAAGAGTCTCAAAAAAACGACGATAGCAGCAGTAGGTAGGACCTATCCTTTATTGTGATTTTTGTTTACAACGTTTTTTTTATTATAATACACGCATTCAAATAATATTCATCCTTTTATTCGTATTTTAGGATAAACAATGACAAAAACTAACACTCGATGTACAACGGCGTCTATTTAAAGCACACTCTTCAATATTTCTCAAAATTCTCAAATTTGGCCTTTCAATTTTTATGTGGTCCACTATGCAGTAACTATTGAAGCTTTTGTAAACACTGAATGTGTTCGGTCGTAGTCTTTTAGGATGTTTTACAGGGTACTTAGACCTATAGATTTCAATCAAAATTCCACTTTCGAAGCGCAATAATCTTTGACAATGGCATTCTTCCAGGGCCCATAGCTCGCAGCCGTAGGTAAGTATAGGTCTGACGAAGTCTTGGTATATTTTGTACTTTACATTGCGACTGATACAGGGATTCGTCAATAGACACCAGTTTTTGTTACTCCAAGTTCTTGCTTTACGTATTCGGTCAGTGATTTCTTTAGAGGTGCCTGATGCATTCATTTATGTAGAAAAACCTCGAGCAAAAAGACTTAGATTTCGTCGCATTTCACTTATCGGTTAGTAACATGTTTCGATAGAAAGTAATGAAAGTATAAAACAATCTGCTCATAAAATATACTTAAAACTGTATAAAGGGTTTTATTTAAAAATCATTTGATATATTTATTTACTGCAAGAATGACATTTCCATTAGATTGTGGCGACCTCAGGTGACATATGCAGTAAATTATGGCAAATGACTATAAAGGTACCATGGACATAATTATAAAATGTCTTACTAAATATTTAAAAGGATAATTCGGCACCTTAAAGCTACGAAGTACCTACCAATACCTACTTTTCTAAACATGTGACCATGATCCTACTAATATTATAAATGTGAAAGTTTGTGAGTATGTGAAGATGTATAGATGTTTGTTACTCTTTTACGTAAAAACTATTGGACGGATTTGGATGAAACTTTGCGGTTAATATAGGTTATACATCAGAATAACACACAGGGTTTTAACCGCGAGAAAACTTCTCATTCCCACGGGAAACCGACTTCCACGCGGGTGGCCAACTAGTATAAAATAACTGCGGACAAATTAGAAAGCAATTTAAATACATCGCTTTTAATAAGACCTAAGTAGGTACCTATATAAAGCGAAGAATATAGAGATATGATTACATAATACAAATATATTTTTTGTAAAAGAATTTTAGCTTATAAATCTAAAGCGTCTAAATCTGCGGGTTAATGCTAGTTCTTATGCGGGCCTTACCAAATTTATTTAACTTCATATTACAAGTAAGCCATATATATTTATAAAAAATAAAATACCTAAGTAAATATTTAAAAATTGCTTCTAAAATGTTGTGGCCACGTTACGTAAGTTTCCACCTTTTAAATACATTGGTAGAACTTGAATTACTTCCTTTCCTATGCTATACTAGGCTTCGTTAATTAGTAAACATTTTATTGTTTCTGCAATCTGACTGCAGTTTTCAAAACATTTAAACTAAACACTGATTAAAATGTTTGTCCTAACTCGTATCAATTCAGGCTTTAGTCATTATGTTGCGCGCACTTCCGAAAAGCCTGCAAATTGCAATATTTCAAATAGTATCTTATTTAACATTTGGGATAGATTCTCTTGTTACTGGTGGGTCACAATGTACGGTTACAGATGTAAAGACGTTTCAGGAAGGATGTGACAGATTAGTAGGAATGAACGTTACGACTTCTGGAGGCACCATTATAAATGACCATAACTGCGATGCCTTGTTACCAAAGCAAGTGTTTTATGAAGAACCACTGTTTCAGTATAATATGGCAGACTCGGTAAATACAAAACTATTTATTTATGTTCCTAGAACAGTTTTTACGCTTTCAGCATTTATTAACTGTTGTCAAAAGAGGAATATCTTGTATTTAAAAAATATCGTCTCACACCTCACTATATTTCTTTATAGGCATATTTTTAAAGTTAAAGTTCCCATTTCAATAATAAACTGTAACTGCACATTGTGCACGCACATCAAAGAATGGTCTAAATATTTTATATATTTTTTACAGAAAAAGTTCTACACAATTGTTATGATAGACCCGGATGCACCTCCACAATTAGATGGTGAATTCTATCTTCACATGCTTAAATCAAATATTCCTGTAAGTACCTACTGATTTTATTGACAAAGTAAAGATTCGGAATTATGTTTTTTCGTAGTACCTACCTAACCAAAGGACAAGAAATAAAAAGGGGCGCTTATTTTTTGAAAGCATTTATGATTTTGTTTATGTTTTCTATGATTTTAGGGTTTAGGATTAAAATCTAATGAAGCCACTAAAACGATTGGGATCGATTATAGGGGTGAGTAATTTAAAACAGATATTTTATTAAAAATCCATATTGAGTGCTTACTCAATATTTTGCATCTAGAGTCACGATTTACAATAAATAAATGTACATTTAATTTATATAATTGTTATTCTTTAGTGTACAAGCCACCAGCGCCCCCTCGCGGCACGGGCCCGCATCGCTACATAGTCATTCTCTACGAACAAACGGACGGTAACAATTTCCTACCTATAGTACCAAACTCCCGCAATCGGTTTCGACTCAGCGAATGGCTACGAGGCAAGAATCTATGCGGTCCAGTCGCCGCCACGCAGTTCCGTTCGCAAAACTAGATGGCGCTTGTCGAAGTTTGTAGTTAAAATAGTTATTGATAGATGTCGCTACTTACATGTTTTAAATAGATTTTCGTTTAAAGTGTTAGTTAACTGCTATAAAAACTATAGAACTTGTAGAAGTTTATCAAACCTGAAGTTTTATTTATTCCTACCAAACTAAGAAAATACAATGCAACTACACATATTATTATGCTTTACGTAAGTTAATCAATCAGTGCATCCACCGAGTCGTTGAAGTCTTTTCTAAAGCGAAGACCTCTCGAAAAATAAACTCTTAATATGCAATTTATTAAAATACGTTTATTCTTTTTTTTATAGTTATACTTAGTACCAACGTTGAAATAGAACGTGACCAAAGTAAACAAAACTACCATACCATAAACAATTGTCTAAATACCGCTGATAATTACTCTGCGTCACTTCTAACTAATTAAAAAACAAAGCACCAAGAGCTTTATTATTAAAACTGCAACGTCTTTTGTTTCGTAACAAGGTTTATAAAGCCTCGGCGCATGCGCGGGGCGTAGGCTGCGCACGCGACTCTGTTTCCTTCTGCGCCGACGACGCCCACGCTCGCTCACGTATAAACAAATTATTTTCCCATCTCACACTAACTACTGGTTTTTATCAATAGATTTATAATACCCTCTTGATTATTTTATTTGATTGATACCAAAAGACTTTTTGAGGCTTTATTTGAGCTTACCACAAAACCTTAAATGGTTAGCCAATAAGTAAGTACCTACCTATATGTTTGTAATTGTGTAAGTATGTTGAAACTTTATTATTGAGTAAATTTAATTTGATTTTATGTCCAATCTTTATAGATTCTAAGAAATTGATTATGATTAGGGTTTTCGGACATAAAATGCCTAATAATTCAATAATTTAATATCAAAAATATCTAAGTGTAGTGTTCACTCCACATTATCGGTTAAAACTCAGCTAGCAACATTAAGGGCCCATTTCAATTGCATTGCAGGGAACGTTTTAACCTCGGGTTAGCTTCGGGTTAGCTAACTCAGGTTTAAATGGCGCCACCATCGATTGTAACTACTTCTTATTACAAACGATGGTGGCGCCATTTAAACCTGAGTTAGCTAACCCGAGGTTAAAACGTTCCCTGCAATTGGGCCTAAGTGGTGAAATAATAAAAATGTCTTTAACTTTGTGAAACACAATGAACCGATATTTACGTTATTATTTAAACAGTCACAACAATCCGATCCTAGTATAAAAATGATTTAAGCTCTATACTATTTTAAATAGAAAATAATTCTTCTTTCTTAAGATAATAATGATAATCTGAGTAGGTACGACTACCTACGTCTTTTATAAGAACCCTTAATAAAAATAGAATATTTGTTTTTGTTTTGACTGCTGTTATTTCTACATAATACTTCCAACGCTCATTTAATTTATGAATTTTAACTTAAAAAATAGATATTTTCCGAACTGAATTACGTAGGCAACTTATTATAAATTTTTATTTTTATTTTACTTTCCAATTAGTATATGGATTGTGTTTTTATTTTATTTATAAACAAATACGTAGGTAAGTAGGTAACTTGTTAGTATAAAAAGTACCCACGAACTTTTAAATTAATTAACCTCATTTAATAACACTTTTCTAATCAATACTACTTAATAAGAAAAATATTGTTTAATTAAAATTGAATAAAAATGAGTTTATTCATAAACGACTTACTAATGAAAACATTATTATTATTAGTTATCATTTTTATTACGTCTTAAAGAGCCAATTAAACTGAGTACTACTTTAATAATACTTCACTGAGTTAAGGTACTTACAAGTTGTTAAACCTGTCGAAAATATTCTTTTACGAATATCAAACTCGTAAAATTTAGACTCATTGTCATGTTTTGTAAGTTTGAAGCCACAGTGTTGCCATCTATCATCCATGGTAATATTATCTATATATAATAGCAAAGTGATGGCAAGTCTTCCGGTCACCTACTCACCGCCCACACACCCGCCTACTCACAACCTTTAACTTTTTCTTTGATTTGTCGCAGATTACCCAAATATATATCGCTTTAGAATATTAACTCGTCAAAGGGCTTGTCATGTAAAGGTTAGGATCAAGTGATCAGTTCGCACTCAAAAGGGTCGTCTTAGCGTCCACCTACGTGAAAATACGGAAATAACAGCTAATGTTGCTTTTGTAGTTAATCTATACGCCCAGTAAACAAAGTTTTGCCGCTTTTAAATCAATTTTCTAAAGTTGTTTCTATTTTGTAGAAGCTAAATATTAGGTGAATATTACTAGTTGAGGTTGTACCTACTAGTGAGAATCCTTATGCCTTATTCTTATCTAAGTCGTAGTTTACCCTTCACTGTTATAAAAATATTTATAACTGTTTGGGATAAAAATAACAATTACTTCACACTATAAGTGTACTAAGGCTTTTTAGCCCCGGCGGCATTAATGCCTGTAACTACACCAAGACAACTACTACTTTAGTAACAACTCTGAACAAGTCGTTATTCAAGACTACGTCATTCCTAAATCCGACTTAAGGCTATACGGGGGCGGCATGTCCTAGACCAATTAAATAAAATTAACTATTTCCTTTCCAATTCGCCTAAAAGACAAAATTTACATTAATGGCAGAGACTTTATGTAAATGGCGCCGTAGAGAATTGTTAGAAATACTAATCGTCTCATTATAGTGGGATATGGCTCGTTTTCAAAAATCACAGGTTAAGAAGCTGCATTTTAATTGATGTTAAATTGTTATTTAATCTTTATTGTAGACAATTACAAAACATTAAAAATAGATATATATTCATATTGCCCGTATAATAAATACTACGGACATAAAAAATATACAAACACGACTTTTTAAATGACGCTAGCAAGTTAGGTCAATATTTCTGCTACTAATAACGAAGTTCGTTATGCTCTTTCTCAATTTTTCTCATGCTACAATTATCGTGTAACTAAAAAGTTGCATAGGACAGTTTCACACGGTGACCGTGCGTTCTGTGCTCCTCTGTTGACATTCCAGTTAGCACGATTTCGCTGGCTGGCCGTGACACGAGCGTAGAGTCTCCGTTCATTGATAAAACACCCACACATACGATCCATTCACTAAGTTGAGTTGCGCAACGCGAGCGGGGCCCTACACCCGCGCCGCCCGCCCCCACCCCCGCAGACCTTCATTCGGGTGTAATAACTACAATATATGCCATGAAGAACACTTGCCAGTTCCGTGCCAAACATGAGTAAACTATTTAAGGTTTAATTTTAATTTGGTTCCTTATCAGTTGTAGCCCATGAAATGGTTTAATTGCATAATCATTGCTAATCTCTAAAATTTGTTGGTACCTCGCCAAAATGACAACTTGATATTTCCTCTTTTTACCTTATGGTAAATGATGTAAACACAGCCTTTTTGAACTCCGTTTGCGATGCTGTGCAACTATTTCATAAGAATTGAATCCTTGTACCTACATCTCTACTCTGTTGTCACTTTAATGTTTAAAATGGAATAGATTATGAAAAGCATTGGCTCTTATACTTATCACTGACCTGCCATTATATTTCGAAACATTAGAGACTGACTAACTTGTTTCAAAATCTTACATCTAGTACAATGCCTGCATTGCAAATATTTATATATATGTCACACATAGCGTCAACATGGCTACTTTGTACATAATTGTTATGCAACTTGGATACAATAATATTACAAAGTCAACTTGTTGAAATCAAGTTGCGAATGACAAAATCCCGGCTTTGCTTTATTGACGGTTAAATATGACAATATTATTAATAGGACTAGACTAACAAGTTTGACAAAGTTAAATAATATACGCTATTTTCAAAAAAAACATTGAGACGTATTATTAATAACTGATTTTGTCATTGGTTACAATTTTAATCTAAGCATTTATATTAAGGTACTTTATAATCATAAATGTGCATTCACCTTACCTTTCACTTTCTATTTTCTTTTAAATGTTCATTCAATGATAATGTATAAGTATTCATAAGATAGTTTTTCCCAAATACTAAATAAAAATAACTAACAGGTAATCATTAGGATGATCGAAACTTTGGTGCATTAATTAACAATGTAAGTATTTGTACAAAAAAATAATCTTTTTTCTTTTATTTTTATTTTTTTCTGCTAACAAAGGCTGATTTTGTTTTTATTATTTTAATAGTTAAAAATTATGGACCTCGTGATTATTACTTACTATTTTGTTTAAATTTTCTTCTAAAGGTAATAGGGATTTGTGAATTGTTCAAAAACTTCTGGTATTCCCATCATAAGAATCAATGAGGATTTGCGAACAAAAAGTGCAAAAATTCCCACTGATGGAGATTTTAATAAGATTTGCGGAATAACCCCTGACAAAAATAGGATATTAAGAAAGAATTCTCACTAAGTGAAAAATGGGTAATAATATTTACAAGTGTAAAGAGGCTCACATTAAATAACTTTACTTAATGGGAGGGGAGGGATACTTCCTATTACAGAAAATATACCTTTTATTAGTAGTGGAATAACGCAACAATGTATTCAAATATTGCTTCCTTTTCACTTATGTTTAACTATATAATTAACTTCTTTATTTCCCATCATTATTTAATATTTATGACAATCTAAAAGTCACTACTTAATTGCAGAAATCTACTAGCAAATCAATACGTACTGATATTATTAAAAGTTTTTCTTGAAATAATAATAAAGTATTCCAATGCAAAAACAGTTACATTAAAACGTATTTATAACTATGCATGATGTAAACATGTAGATTAACTACGGTACTTGGCAAGATTATACACCTTGTAATGTATATCCTGCTATTAGAAGTACTTAGTCAGATCTGTGTGACATTTACGTCTGAAAGCCCTCATGCATTTAATTAACAAGAAATTCATGTTATTTTCATAAAGTGCGTCGATGTCTTCATTGATACATTTACACATTTCTATGTCATACGATAATTTGCAAATGGACATTAATACTCTAGTTAAATGAAAGTTAGTCGCAGATTTAGTTTTTTTTTATGTTTGATGAAAAATAATAAATTGTAATCCAAACTTTCATTGAGGAATAATGGGAAAAGAGCTTAGCGAAGTTAATAAACTTTAAGTCAAAACCCACTTGTTTACCGCCTTAGACTAGAAAAATAAACTATAAATACTTAGTATTGAACAACAACTTATCGCTTTTTCTAGTTTTAAAACGTAAGTAAATAATAAAAATGCATAAACAAAAATACAAAATCTCCATTAATTTAGACTTTTTCCAAAAACCAGAATTTCTAGTTTTTTTATCACACTGTCGCGTTTATCTTCAGAAGTCGATGATGTTAAATTAACGATTGATCCATTTTAAATTGAAGTCCAGTTAAATCCATCAAGTCCTAATTACTTTGAGCGTACCTGAACCAGTTTACAATTAAGGGCATATTAAAATTCATTAAAAAGTTAACTTTCCTCAGAGTTGTTGTTGAATAAAGGTAGAGTTAAGTGGCGACACCAGTTTTAATGGTTTAGCACCTGTTTCGGAGTATCAGTAAATAGTCTTACAGAATTATCCAATACTCCGCTTTCTAATGCCACAAATCAACTTGTGACAGCCAACAGTGGGACAGTAAATGCCAGATACTTGCATAAAGATTAGAAGATATATTGACGCGCCAAACTAATAAAAATTTCCATGGCATACCTAAATAACTTGGAGGTATCCTTAAACACTTTGATGATGGTTTGAAACGAATCAGATAATATAACAGGATAGTATCAACTTTGTATGCAATCTAGATAGTTCATTTTGAACGTTATTCCGAAATAAGTTTTATTACCTGGATCGATCAACAGCAGTTTATTTATATTATTTAGTATACTTTTTTTGTCGTAAAAAATATTACCTCTTTGATTGTGTTTTTGTAACCAATTTGGTTTAAATGTAGTTTTTTAATAGCAAGATGCAATCTGTAGCATACACTTAATGCCATATAGTCTTCAAAATTTTAAGTGGGGTTACATTTTATGCGATTATTTGCGAAATTTCTCGGCTATTAAAGTGATTGTTGTTTACATACAAATAACTCAATTAGTACGATCGAGGCAAATAACATTGTACGCAATAAGTTACTTATCGAGAGGATTAAGCCTATTTTTAAACGAAATCATTTTGAGTTAATGGATTTAATTAAAATGACTACTGCGTGTAACAGGTATTATTACGAAGATTTAATTAAGTAGGTATTAACTTTACTAAACTTTTTGGGTAAAAACTTAAGAGGTTGTCAAAATAAAAAAAAGTAAACGTGATCAACTGTCTAGACTTAAAACTGTATCTACTTAGTAACAAAAGTCTCTTAAAAATATTCTTGAAATTGACAAGTAAAATAAAAAATGTGTTTATCTTTTCAATTTCCTCTCATAATTTAACAACTTCAGAAAGTTTCTTCACAAAACAGTTTCATAATGACTAGGTTCGATTGAAATGGCACGCGCACGCAATGCCAATGCAATGTTTAACCTAAACGACCTAATGTTATGGCATATTGCCTATGGCCGATAATAGGTATTTAGAAATTAGTTATATTACATAAATAGATTTAATGTCTAAGATCAATTTTAAATCAACCAATAGAATAACTCTCCTAGAGATATTGTGATTATGTACTAAAATAATTGCTTCCTATGAAGTTTTTAGGTAGTGGCCCTGATTTTCAAAACACTCTCTTAACTCATCTTAAAAAAATACTGTTCTGCATAAATACAATATTAGTGCCATTACTCAAAATCTTACTAAATGAGCTGAAACGGCTTAAAGCTACTCGTCTCCGTATTGTGAAAGTAAGCGAAATCGATATTTTTATTTTAAGTATAAGTAGACAATTTTACGTTAGAATCGTCCCCATTACCACCCAATGACGATCTTTGACCTAAGAAAGGTAAATGTTAAGTATCTAGGCATATACTTATTTATGTATGTACGGAATGAAACAATAATATTGGCAAATAATGCGTTAGTTAGGTGCGCAGACGCATAAGTGCGTAGGAGTCTAGTGAATGAAGCAGAGTGAATCACGCGCACCATTCATAGCCGTCGAACATTCAAACTTAGAACCTTATTGTGAATTTACATTACATTGTTTTTTTACTATTCAACAGCTTTAAATTGATATATCTACGAATGGCGTCATGATCCTACATAAAAGTTAACACAGATATATAAGGTATAAAGGTATTTTGTTATTGGTAAGCAAAGCAAACTAAAGTTACAAATGTGCCGTACCTAGTTTTCCGATTAAGTATGTTATTGAGAAAAAAACCAAGGTACCAAAATTTAAAACTTTTGATAATGTTAGCTTTTCCATCGTAAAAAATAAAATTGCTGCCACAAATGTTTAGGTATATCTTCTGACCTGTGACACACACAGTTTGTTTTTGTGCGGTTTACTTGCGGTTAGAGTTGCAAAATATTGCCAAACTTTAGAAATTCATCTTTTAATTTTTATTAATGGTTTTTATTATTAGTAACATGTTTGTTTGTGAGTATAAAGTTTCGTGTGGTCATTGTGAATGGCCCCGATACACTCGTCCATCTTGGACCTCGAAGGCAAAAGGTTACGAGATCTCAACCCGAAGATTTGTCGATAACATTAAACTGGGGCTTAATTGTTTGTGTACAAGCTATTAATTTAATATAATACCCCTTTTATTTGAGTTCACATTTGAATTGCTCAACAAAAATTATAGCCCGCACCGAGCATCGATATAAAATGTTATTGAATTATTTCTCTTATGAAATGAGTCGAGCAATTATTTTTAATCGCATTGAAAACTTAATTGCTGGTCAATGAATTCTAAATTCACAACCAAACTGGCTGTTTATGCTTATATTATTGTTTGATAATCATTGGTAATAGCAGCGGACTATCGATAAATTTACAACTATCGATTTGCATGCAAAAATAGTCGTATGTTGCGCAAATGGGTGCGTAGACGCAGGCATCAGCCTAACAAGGCTTCTCGTATATAAAGGTCGAGATAGATAAGCCGTAGGTAAACAATAAATTGTTGCTAGACGTTCCAATATGTTTACAGTTTAAATAGTCGTTGATAAGTATCGCGGCAGGCAGCTAGTCCGCACTTGTATGGAGGTCTGGCAATGTAAACAAGATCCGATTAGATCACACGACACGATTATATTATACTGCGTTTTATTTATTGACGCCAGTTGGAAAACTAAACCAATTTTCTTAAATCACGAGATTTGTAGATATGTCATAGGAAATTAATAAAATTAGAATCGTGAAAGGTTCGCAATATGATTTACGATATCCTACGATTTGTCACTCGATTATTGAGCTTGGTAGTAAATTGAATAGAACAAACAGTAAGCGGAGGATGTCGTGCTTTGTTTTGAGGTGCACGAAATAGCTATATTTCGCTTTATGCATTGTTCGGTCAATAAAAGTGGAATGGCCCTGTCACCTGAACGCCTTATTACCTAATAAACCCACAAAAGGCCACGGTGTCTCAGATGGCCAAGTTCGCTATATTTTCGGTCACGATCGGGCACCGAAGGCTAGCCACGACATAAACATTCATAACTTACGATATGATACTGCCGTCACTTGTAAAGTACTTGCGGTAAATGTCCCATTCACAAAATCGTAAAGTTCCTTGAGTCTGTTTCAAGGTGTGTGTAGTTATTGAACACTAGATTTGTTACCTGCGTTAAGTACCTGTCTAATATAAGCTCTGTCAAAACGGTAATAACAATTCTTCTTGGCTATTGATTTAATTTCATGCACTACCAGCGTGAGTAATGATCTTCGTACTTACCCTAACACAGTACAACCTATAAACTCTGCCTCCTCTGATTTAGTTTAGTTGAGAATTATGGAATTGGACAAGTCCATAAAATTGCCAGTGACACTCCCGTTTAACTAGATGGCTATCTGTAACTAGCTGTCGCAAGTTGGCAACACTGAGGTTAAAACGCGGCATTTAATGGAATCCCAGGTTCCATTTCATTTTACGATGATCATGAAGGTTCTCACACGGAATAGGCCTTAACAACGGACGGAATATTCTCAGACGATGAAATTAACTTTTAATTCTGATATCAAATTTAAGTGTTTAAAATAATACCCTAAGGTACACTTCGCACTTTATTAAACTTACAGTTATGTGTCAATAGTTGAGCAATGCAAAAAAATACATTTGCATAATACTTTTTCGTATATTTATTTACCATGTCATTGAAATACATTGTAAAAATATTAATCATATATTTATGTTATAGGTAGGCAATTAGTTTTCAAACAGATTCTTGTTAAAAA
The DNA here is from genome assembly GCA_916618145.1 of Emmelina monodactyla. Lineage (NCBI taxonomy): Eukaryota > Metazoa > Arthropoda > Insecta > Lepidoptera > Pterophoridae > Emmelina > Emmelina monodactyla. Next base: position 4,651,060 of record OU745311.1, on the reverse strand, counting down.
ATATGACCTACTTATAAATTTGCGTTTTACTTTTTCAATGATACTAGCGATCCACAAAATATATGCACACTTTATTTAAGTTTTTGATTTCTTGATTGTCAAACATTGAGTTGTGGTTTATTTACTCGAAATAATAACTTTAAAATCCATTGCATGAACAAAAAAGTCGCAAAGTGATGAATTTCCTTTTTCCTTTGTAATTCCAATCCCCTTCTGAAAACTGATAATTAGAGATAACTATCTAAAATGTTCCTATTAGAAAAGAACTTACGTAAGATGTGAATCGCCTAAAAAAATTAGTCTATAAATTTGCAAACAATTTAAAAAAAAACACAATTTCACCCAACCCCGAAATTGTATTTTGACTTTTAGGTAATTAGCGGTTGCAAATAGAACCGTGTCAGTAGTTGCGCTGACATGATCTCCATCAACTACCAGCACGCCTACGACATCAATTTGTGAATGGAGTCCACAAACTTGAACAGCGTCTAATAAACAGCCTAACTTGCCCAAGCCTCGCCTACGTAACACACGGAGGTCGTTTACTTTCATTCATAAGATCATAAGCTCCACCGAAACATATTCCGAGACAAAATCTGCGATCGAAACAAGAGATTTGCCAAAATGGTACGACTGCAGCGGTAGGTAGACCCTCGGTGTGGTCAAATATAACTTTGAACACGGACAAAAAAACCAGACATTTTTAGTGCGTATGACTTCATTTGAATAACATACGAAACATATTTTTATGATTATTACTTGAATTGTACGATACGAATTGACAACGGTTCTGAATTTCATTACATAAATACACAGACCTATGTGTTGGTCGAAAATTTTTATCGCTCGACTAAAATAGATTTTTTTGTGGTCCTAACAGGTTTGGGCATGATAGTTTTAATTGATACAAGTTAACTATTGTGTTGCGGGGACGGATGACCCGGCGGGCGGGTCCGGCGCGACCGAATATTCCCCGCGTTCATTGACACGTGCCCAACCCGTTTTTTGGACGAGTTTTTAGAAGTCCGCAGCGGGAAGACGAAAACACTTTAATTATTAAAAAAACAATTGTTATATGTAGTATAGTAGTAGTAATTTTCATAGGATTTTGGTGTTAAGGTAAAGGAAAGTGAAATTATAGATGCTGTTTCTCAAAACACGAGGTAAGGTCAGTCCATCTCAAATTTTAATGTTCTCAAGTATGATTACGAATTTGCATCATGTTATACGACAAGTGCTTAATTTAATCGCGTTTCCAATAGTTAAAAGATGATATACCTTCCAATGTAAATATAAATAATCTTGTAGGTAAACATTGCTCGTTTTACTGTTATTTGTGAATACTAAGTACTACTACCTACTAATTTGTGTGATACATTTTAACGTAAATTACCTAACCTTCTTAACTAAATATAACTATGCGGTATTTTTAAGACCATCTCTGTCTATATATTTGTGTACAAAGAACGTTAACCAATTTAAGCCCAGCTCGGTCTTGGTATGTTTTTATAAAGATGCTTCCTCCAAGTCCGTAAACACTTTGAAGGCATGCGATTAATTCATAGGCGTCAGTCGGTAGGTACTATGATTTTATGAATGAACGGAGTTGCTCAAGTGTGCGTCTACGTCGTTATAAACGAACTTGGTCTAGCAAGGTCTTGTGTGGGTTTACTTAACAAATTAAACTAAAGTTTCTTTTGTAACTGCTCTTTGTTGTTTCATTCAGTTTTATTATGTAGGCGGTGGTACAGGTTAGAAATCATTTCTAATAATACGTAATTATATTTTCTGTGAAATTAATACTGGAAGTTGTTTCCTACTTTTGCCCTGTGTTCAACATAGGGGAAAATTTTAGAAATATTAAAGTTGGCCATTTCCGGGACAAAAATAGTAAATTCTTAGTTTGTGAAAATCAGATTTTGTAAGATTTAAACGACAACCATTGTAAATCTTTCGCTATACATATTGTTATTACGCTTTACTATTCTAAAGCTCTACTTTCGAAGCTCTATGAATCTCATCACACAATAACTGTTCACACACACGGACACACAAAACATCACATCCTCACACATACGGGCACACATACATATAACATATTGATTATAATTTGCATACTGGTTCAAGCTCGCCACGTGCCGGGAACTCTGTATTAGAGTAGTTAACTTCTTACTAGAATCCAAAAAGTTGATTTCCAATGCTAATTCGAAGAAAGTGGCTTTGTCCGGCGCTCGCGCAAAGAATTACACATGATAGGAATGCTATTAGATTGAAGGAAATACTAATTGAGAAACGCAGACAAAGGTTTCACTGTAAGTAATCTAAGTACTAGGTACTTTAGTAACTTAAGTGAGTAATAATAAAAATGGTTAATTTTATTCTGTTAGATTGAGAAGACAGATTTTTTTATAATAAAATCCTACTAAGTAATCGATCTGACCACAAAATTTACCTTCAGTTTTTGTCGTTTATTTAAGAGACGCACGAGCACGAGCCTATCATTTCGAATGAAGCTTCAAAATCATTGTTTTATTTTTATCAAGCTCGACCATTGAACGAGTCGAGGTCAGGGTATTGTCAATACATTGAATGGCGCAGGCACCATCGGTGATCAAGCCTCCAGTCATTTCCGGTGCCTTTAGATCATTGTTACCTATACCAGCTGTAAGTATTATACAATATATATAGCTATTATTATACATATTAAAAAAAACTATTTTTTTATTATGATTTACTACAGCTAATCATTGGGTATTAGCTAAGTTTTTATTGCGAAGATTTTTTGCATTAAAATTGTATAAAATTATAGGGTTTGATTTGTATAAAAATAAGGAAAATTATGAAGGCATACCTACATCCTACATACCTACAGCCTTTACATTTTGTTCTCGTTGGAACGTGGCATTTCTTGTAGTTTTCAGTTTTTTACATCCACCTTCAAATCAATCATACTACACAAACTTTCACATTTATATTATTAACTAGTAGGTTTAGTAGGACTTACAATATTAGGAGGGCATTACGGTAAATCATCACACCAAACCAACTCTCAAAATCATTAAATCGATAATGAGGTGTCAGGATCATTTGTCAAAACAATAATGTTGCAATGAAGAAGAATCGCTGTTAATTTATAACTTTCATAATAAGAGGAGTGACTCAAGCGCAGGAAACTTAGAAGAGATTCAACGCTGTGTTGGCGGCAACTATGGAGGGGCTGACCTCGGCGAGATTACCCTAATAGCATTACAAATAATAGATACCGGATAATACACACTTAATAAACTGATAACAATAAGTGGCTCGCTCTACCGAGGAAACGATTAAAACAAAACTACTCAATCAAGGTAGGCGTTCGCAACTACCCACTTATTTAACGTGATAAAATTTGATTGAAAGTTGAGGAAAATACCAACACCGATTTGAAAGATGTTTATTTTTTGTCATGGTGAGTTACGTTTTGCCCAAAACCTTGGTGTCGCATCACAAGTTATGGCACACTTGTGCTGCGGCTGGCGCCAGGCGCCCGCGCCACACTCGAAATCAACGAATCTTCGTCGCCTTTATTAGTAGGTAGATTTCAACATTCGAATTATGTAAATTCAACCATCAAGCAAATTGAGACGTTAAACATAAAAGAATACAGTTCCGAATTGCCTGATTTCCATTTCACCTGATTTTTCCGATGCTAATGTCGGCTATAATAGAATGAGTAATAGCAGTAATAATAAAGGTAAACATTATGCATAATCCAAAAATCGAGAAAACCCTTTTTTGGTTTTATTTATTACTATGGAAAAATATTGACTTAGCAATATTTAAATGAACCAACCTAAAACTCAGTATTCGTACACCGAGACGCGTGCGTACCTACCAACTTTATATTTTACTAGTGGCTGCCCGCGACTCCGTTCGCGTGGAAGTCGATTTCCCGTGGGAATGAGAAGTTTTCCCGCGGTAAAAAGTACCCTATGTCCTTTCCCAAGTTCAGTTCTTTCTTCATACCAAATTTCATTAAAATCGGTTCCGTGGTTTAGGCGTGAAAGCGTAACAGACAGACAGACAGACAGACAGACAGACAGACAGACCGACAGACAGACAGAGTTACTTTCGCCTTTATAATATTAGTAGGGATTTTTATAATAGCTAAGTAGCGACTTTGTTAGTCAATGTTGCCACCAATAAGCCTCTTATGAAATTAACATAAGTAAGCTTTTAAGATTACACTTACAAAAATGTGACATTCCTTAAACAAACACAAAATCATGTGCATACGCATGTTAAAGCAAACTCTGGTCAAGTTGTGAACAATTTTCATACTTTTTAGAAATTACGCAGCAACTTTAAATTGTCATTAACAACTGCATTAAACAAGTGCTTTCGAAACCACTAAAGCACTTGTCACTTGGACGCAAGCTTTAAAACGGAATATTATGAAGCAGTCATAAATATAAATCAATGACAAAACCGCGCCAAATGCGTTCGCCATTCAAATTAGATTAATCAGCTTTATTTGAGTCCATTAGGAATTCCAATTTATATTTTTGGACTTTAAGAAGTTTAATTGGTGGGTTTTATTGAAGCTGCCTGCGCATCGATACAGCTTCTATAAGACGGATGTAGGCGATATAACGGGAATCGATTGAAACAAGCTTACTTGCGTGCTATATTGGTCTCTTCCTTACACAGATTGCAAACTGATAAATTTGATGATAGGCTGTATAGAGAGCTGTGTGATTACGTCTGTAACTAATAATTCACAAAAAAAGTTTAAGGTAAATAGTTGGGTACAGATTTAGTTTTATTAAATCTCGATATACGTTTCGTTTTGTTGTATTTTTTGTACAGTGGAGTAAGTCTACGTGAAGTGAGCAACAGCCGCGTTCAAAGTGATTGTGTGCCACGGACTCGTTTGACAGTTGCGGAGTTATTGCCGGCGCCTACGCTTGCATGTCTGGGAGGGACTCATTATAGCGGATTGTTTGCATGCTATGCATTATGTGCTCAGCCTTTATTGTCTTGTACAATCCCGATACCCCCCTAATGGCTATGTAACACAGTTAGCGAGACACAGGCGGGGCTAATAGTTTGATTATGTGCATAATTCTCTGAATTTAAGACCTTGTACGACGGATCTCCAACGACATTAAAACATATCTATGAAGATTTATTACCTTGTTATCATTATCGTTATTGGTCGATATAATTTCGGCTAGAACAAGTTCAGCTTGTCTTGCTACGGATTTATTCGCATTATGATCTTTATTTACTCAGTTTTGTTGGCGTTATTTATCGGAGTGTTACGCAATCTGCTCACGTAATGAGTGAGGCGTTACGCAAACAAAGCAGTGGGCGGAGCTGCTACTGGCCTCCTCCTTGCCCTTCCCGCTCCCCGCCGCATCTGCGTTTGCGCACGATTTTTTGCAACACGTCAACAATGCAGGCGAACAAGCGATTGATGGGTCGGGCGGGACTGGAAACACTTCACGATACAGAAAAACGTTGGAACGTAGGCAGGTATGTAACTGTTGCATTGTGGCAGTATGTCAGTAGTTTATAAAAGGTAACTGGGGTTTAAAACGTTGTTGAATGAGTAATTGTTATTCAGTGTTATAAAAAATATGGAGTTGTTATTATTGTCATAGTTATATTTATTACGCAAATTAGGTACAATACTAGCTGTAGTTTGCCATACTATGTATATCGAATATTGAGATCGTTACCTATATCTATAATTCTAAAACAATACTCGATTTTTATGCAACAATAAATATAACACGCTAAATATTCCAAACGGTTCATTTATAATTTGTAAACATCACATCAGCATTTTAAAATAGCAAACACAAGAAGAATACGGTAGCACCAAACTCTAACAAATAAACCGCTAGCTGCCATAAAAGGCAATCAAGAGAAATGAAGAGACAAACAAAAATAGTTCTTTAACATTTACACTGGTCATTTACAAAAAAGAAGAAAAAACTCTTTCCGACCACACCACAATGTGATACTAATTGGGAAGGCTAAATTCTCCTTTTATAGTCATAGACGCTAGTGATCGATAAACAAACCCGTAAGAGGAGATGAGTAAGCTCTTGATCTATTGATTAGAAGCGTTTAGTATGCGCGCGCGTCGCTAGCTTCCACCGTGGGCGGGGGGAGGGGCGCTCCATTGTCTCACCACACATTACATTACACTGCCATTGCACACTATTTATGTTAATCAATTTGAGAATTCAATTTATCTCTAATGTATTCATGGACGGATATTACCAACTGAAACAAAAGCTGTTGTTACCACCTTGCTCGATTACGACAAATGAGAGTGTCCACGCTGTTTTTTTTGTCGATAACCGAACCTCGATGTATGGTTGTGTAATGATAAATCCACAGGGATGCATCTTATCGACGGTATTATACGTTCGGCTCTCCTCTTGTAAAATATTATAAGCGCTGCAATGATTGGTGGAGGTGATGATAAAATTCTCGCTCGTTACTGTAGTCGATAGCAGCCGGACAGGGTTAGAGTTCGCCGGGGCTTCCATTTGTACTGGAACCACCTAGATTTGTATGGTAACAGATAGATAGAGCATCCCCGCGTGCTTATTGTTCAACTGTCAGAATAATGAATGGTGGCTATGCTCCGATGGTATCTAGCGAGCCTGTCCGCAGGATATCAGCAAATACAAAATGATACTCGCTCGGAGGCTCGCAGCGATGTGAAGTCGGCGCGGGCGATTCATTCGCGCACGCGCGGTGATTCCGACAGTATTATTGGTGTCGGCGCCATCGACAACTTTCACGTCGCGCAGACAATGACGCTCAAATTGGAAACCAAAATAATTTTTACGACTCGCGTCTACGCGCGACGTATAACAATCGAACGCCGATCGTCTCAATTGCGACGTGGCTAGCACGGGATTGTCGTAAATTCCGTAGGCCACTTAACGCGGGAGCGATACTCTGAGATATTTCGACTGTTTGCTCGTTACTGAGTGAAGTAGGTGCTTGTAACGAAGGCAGCACCGTTCCCACAGTCGTCAGGGCGCGGACGGTGAAAAAACTGAATGTCTACGAATTAACACGTCCGTGGTTTGTGTGTATAGGAAAACACTCGGTGGCGGGTCGAAGGGCCCTCGTGGTGACGGAGAGCCGTCGTCCGCGCCGTCAGCGCAGCTACATCGCCGCGTAAGATGGTTGTTCAAGCTTTAATTGTATTTAATTTACATGCAAGTACTCGAGAGCCATTATAAAGAAGTTGTTTACCCGTCATTTCTGTGTCTACTGTCTCAACAGCATTTAAATTTCGTTTAGTAGCTGATTATTCTAATTGGTGCCTGATTCAAACGTGCTTGAGTCGCGATTTCACGGTGGCTTTAGTCCGTCGATCTCAGCATTCCAACGGCACGGTATTGCTTGTGTGTGAAACTTGGACCGACTCAAATCGAGCTTACCTGTTAATGCACTGAGCAAACTATGCCTAATCTTCACTTTGAGCCGCTTAAAGAGAATTATCGAAGAAATACAGGGCAAACATTAGTTTCCTTAAATCCACATTTCTCTTACGAAAACTTGACATGAGAGTACCTACTTTCAAACATCAAATACGAACCCCTAAATAAGGAACTTATTATGAGGTCGGTATTTTAAGAAGACTTGCTATAATTGCATGAAACATATTAGAACCGTATCCAACGGAACAGTACTATCGAGATAATACATTACAAATTGAAACATAATCCACTCCCGGACAATATTTATTCGTGCAGGCAATCAGGAGTACGTAATAAGGCTGAACGTGTGCGACATTTATATAAATTTTACAGTCTTGCTCGTGGCCAGAAGGGTGGAATAAATCAGCATTTGTTGGTCGATGGAAGCTCTAATTATTGATTTATAGTGGAACTGGGCGCCGACTAATTGGGAATGGAAGGCTCGCGTGACACTGCGCACAACGCTATTATTGAGACAAAATCCAACTATATTGAAGGCTGAGTTATTTACTGCATGGAAATGGAGACTAGTAAACTAAGCTATTTCAATTTGTAATAATTAATTTATTAATGACTAATATTAGACGTACTAAATTATCCTAAATGCTACACAATTTAACTTGCGACTGTATTTGTTCTAATTATAAGATTATCATACAAACTACTTAGGTACTAATAAAAAAAAAATACTCTTCTTTCCCCTGTAAACTTGCTGTATTTTTGTATCTATGACAAAAAAGTGAAAGCATTTATTGACCCTATAATTTACCTACTCCACTATATGTCTACTAACGATCGTCTTACTAAAACACAGTTCTACCTTCCAGTCAAACCTGGTGTTTGTTCATCACCTCGCTCGATTTCTTGGTTCTAAAACAACAGAAACCGGTTTTTACCAGACCCCGTACAGAAGTTTTGCAGTGAACTCTTCACAAGCCGCGTTGAACCGTGCTTCGAGCAAGACAAATATTGCGCCTGGGACACTTGTTCGATGTAAGGGTTGAACCTACTGACTGATAAAATATAAACTACTAGAAGTTGCACGTGACTTCGACTGTGGTAAAAGTGATTTTCGCTTGAAAGTTGTACTAAAACGTAGCTTATTTCCATCCCAAGATGTTAAACCACGTCCATGCAAAAATTCATTAAACTCGGTTCAGCTAATTTTATTTTTTATAAGAGAACCTAGCAAACGAGCAAGCGAATCAGTAATATGAAACACTGCTTAAAGGAAGCAACGAGGAATAAAAAGCAACGAGTAGAATACTGTTATTGATAAACAAACATCCGTATAGCTCGCTGTGTAGCACAAGCCTTCTACTAGTAAGTACCTACTGGCGTAGTCACACACTCTCAGTCCAATATTTTAGTAGCGACGAAAAACAAACAAAACTCTTTGTTGAGGTCAGCCTTGTGTAAAGAGAGTTTCCATGTCATTCACTAGCGTAGTTACACATTAGCACTCACACACACTCTAAACATTTCCCATGATTACCACCATACTGGTCGAATCCAAACCTGGCTTTCGAAACTCAAATTCCTGAATCAAAAATCCAAGAATGTTTACCTCGATCGTAAATACTTTTCGCATTTCAGACCACTTTTATTGAATTCCCGAAGCACAATTGATGAGCCGGAGACGGTAGCACTCACGTCCGAGGAGATGTTTAAATAAAAGCCGTTTAAAGATAAGCTATCAGCCGCGCAGAGTGACATTACGGAGGCAGATAGTATCGCGATCGAATTCTCTCGAAGATAAACAAATATTTTGATTGGTCTGTCTGCTACAAATTACGCGCGATACGATCGACGTCAGCGGCGGCGGTACTCTTCAAAAAGAGCTCAAACACCGAAATAAACTTACATCACCCCCGATTATTGAAATCACGTAAATGGCTCGAGCAGAAATTATCACTCGTTCGATTAATTCCGAAAATTAAGACGGAGAACGTTATCACGAATCGGAAACAGAAAATTAGTGAGACAAATTAATGTGAGTCGAAATGATAAAGATGCAGTATAATGGAGAATTCGCGGGTGTTCCGTATCGACCGGAAACACTAATACTTATTATTGCTGTCCGAGTATTAAACGTTTCCAGAACCGCAGTTTTATACAAATTTTATGTCCACGATAATGGTGTATCTAAACATTGATAAACTGAGAGTGCTATACGGAAAGTTATGCTTGAAATGTACTAAATGTTGTACCGGCGCGTTAAATTTATCAAAAATACGACTTTACATTTCTTGTAAATTGGATTAGGATTAAATGAGAAACAAACGTCAAAGTAATAGCTATGAAAGATTACGAAACGTATGTCCATTTGATTAAAAACGTGTATTTTAGTTTGATAGTTATACTTAAATCTGATCAAATGGCCAAAAACGTAAATTAATAAACTTTTATCTGTAATGTCTTTTTTCATTCGCAGTTTTCTGTATCCAGAATCCAGATAAACACATTTAGGACCAACAAGCTATTAAATCCAGGAGTTTTTATGAAAATCGTTTCGGAAGAGTCTTTTTGTGTTTTTGCTGGTAACGACTTTATTTTGTTCGTCTTTACAGTAAGAGAATCTCTTAACAAGCGAAATATATTATTAAAGATTATCTGGGACATGATTGCTTATATCTCTTTTAAGTAGAAACTAGTGTTACTAAGAATTCTGCGATGATAAAACGATACACCGACATCGCGATCCCTTACTTCTATCTCAGCGCTATAAATAATTGATATTTTAATGTCACAAATGATCTGTATGTAACTATGAAGTACTTTTATCAAATAAATGAATATATTAACATCTTTACACTACACGATTCTCGACTTAATTTTTCGGAAAGTAAGGTTGAACTTTCTACGTTCAGTTAAGGAAGATGTGATGTTATTTCTATTGGTACGATGAAGCAACGTGTTTTTCAAGGCAGAGCCGTGCCTAGATCATAAGTTATAGTATGTAGGTAATAAAATTAAATGTAACACATTTCTCTTTTTCATGTAATCTTAATAATTTATTCATATTTTTAGTTAGTGGCGTGCCCCTCGTCACATAAATAGGAATACATATTTTGTTCTTAATTTTTTTTACTTTTATCTGTATTTTTATATGTTCCTACCTCTTTTTTATGTTTGTAGATTCAAACACGAGATAATCTTTTCTTCATCAAAGTTAAGACATGTAACATACTTCAAAGCTCTTGATTTGAAGTTTTAAATTATACATCAGCTGGATAATTATACCGTTGGATAGAATCAGTGCAGCACACCTGTCATGGTGTCTAAACAAACGATTGTTATATCAAGCGGCTCATTGATAGCGGCGCTCGCGCATCTAATTAGCACTGCTGTCATGGAGCGATGATGAAATGGATTTGATTTAAAGTAACTGCGTTGCGCACGAGTCGTCTATATGTCATCGTGTTACAATTGTTTCTTTTGAGAACTAACGTGGTCTTGTCAAAATTTGAACAGAAATTGTCAATGTTATTTAAAGGCACATTTAGATAATTATGCATGTAATTTTTTATAAAAACAAAATAAAAAGAGTAGAAACACCTTTTCATCAAGCTTTTACATTTGAATTTAATTATGACAGACAGCTACAATGTCTTTTTAATTTAAGACACAAGATTTATCTCAGCGTTGCGCAATTATAATTTCATTTAATTGGAGTGTGTTGCCAGCTGTAACCAAATGTCACATGCCTACATTATTTAAAATTGGAACAGGTTCACCAAAATTTGATTAATATCAGCAGCGGGTGCGAAGTTTTCGTCGAAATGTAGGTATCGTTGAACTAGTTTTGGCACACCTATTTGTCCGAATGATATTTGAATTGCGAATTTATTTATTGCGCGTTTATAGTTCTAAATTGTTGAGATCCATCATTGTATATTTAATGTTGGCTATTTGCCTTTGTCGTACGATGTCTTAGTTATTTGTAGGCAACGTTATGACAACATAACGTAGCGATTAATCCCGTGGTAGGTCGGTAAGCAATTGCCTGTTACGGAATCCATTAGAAGCTGTGTTAGAAGGTAGGTTTAATGTGATTTATGTGCTGACTGTGTACGCGGAACCCTGGCGAGTTGTTGAGTGAAGTCGGTGAAAAGCCCCCGCGGGTTTAGACCGACGGATACAGGGATCCACAGCATCACGCCTAAAGGAACCTTTACAAGGAAAAGCTAAATGAAAATACATGAATAAACGGTTTTAATATGCTCGTAAACCGTACCTATAATTTAAAACCAAACTAAAGACACGTACTCAGAAATCACGTAGTGCCTGCTTATCGCAAATCAGTTCACAAGCATATTCATAAACGCATAAGCATATGCTTAACCCCCATTGAATTTATCATGCATACTCAATTAAATTAAACCAGACCATAACATATTCTGTCTCTCTTTCACATGGTGTCTCTTTCTATTTTAGATGCACCTTCGGCGCTGTGAATTTCCTTGTAGTTTATAGCATCGCAATTTGTGTGTGCATTGTCTGTATTTATAGCATATTGGTTATTTATCGTGGTGAAACACGCGCTTTGATATACCGCTGATATCGCGGCTACCGTCCAGTGGGAGATAACTAGTAATTAAATTCGGTATCGGATTATTAATAAAGATTAAAGTTCGAGTGTTGACTAATAAACCCTAAGCGCGCGTACAATCTTTATAGGAACCTTATTTCTTTATGAACGACGAAACTTAATGTTCGTTTATACCACTTTTGTAGTCTTTAAAAACTTAGTTTAAAAAAAAATAGTTATTTTACTTTTAAAACTTTCTTCTTAATTCAAATTTTAAAGACTATTTTTACATAAGCCCCATCAATTAATAGCGCCGTTAAGAGCTGGGTAATCTAAAGTGTATCTTGTAAACATCGATCATGTGTCTCGGTGTACTTCCTCTTTGTGATCCGGTCCTCATTATACTGCGCAACCTGATTATATTATTGCACAACCCCGCCTGTAATGATATGTATAAATTAACATACTGCTATTTTGACACCGATACTGCAGTTATGATTACTTATGATGAGACGTTGTGACACGATAGTGGAATATCGAAAGTTTAATTTACGATGAAAAAACATTGTTTATCTTAAGTTATCTATAAAGGACAAGGCTTTTAACCGCCAAACGCTTCAGCATTATCCTTTCGTCACGGTAGCGCTAATAGGATTATTTTTTTCCCCAAAAACTAAACAACACAAAAAACTAACACCTAATAACGCGGGCGGACGTTCATAATTTAGGGGCGCAAAGGCAAATTCCATTTAACATGTGAATTGGATGTGTCGGTGCGGCGCGAGATCTGTCATTAGAAGCGACGCAGGCGCAGCCACGCGTCACACAGACTGATTGATGGCGCTCGACTCGCTGCCACCTCACATTGTAACCCTCTCATTACTAAACCAACTACAACGCTCGTCAACCACCTCTTTCACAACAAAAGTGTTAGACAAGGACGGAGCATCGGTGTTTAACTAATTTAAAACAAAATTCGTTGTTGATTGATGGAGTAATGATATAAAGTAAACAAGAGGTCACGTCGGAAGATGGCTGGAGTTGCCTCGAGCTGACCGCTTCCATCACGCTTGATGCATGGTACTAGAGGGAATCGACTCAAATGATGCATCACTCCTCATATTTCAAATACGAAACGAGATGTTTGTATTCGATACAACTAATAATAGTGTAGGTATCAACACGTTTAGATTTATAATCTAACAGTCTAACGCATATATAAATTTCGATCTGGTATGAGAATGTCTCACTGGAGGGCATTTTAGAATTTAGTATCTTCGAAATTCTCGAGATGTTTTCGATAAATATAAAGCTTTAACATTGTAAGCTTTATGAAGCATTTCTGTGTAAATAGAAATTTTATTATATTTACTTTGTAATTCAATAAATTTGAGACTGGTCAGAACTCACGTAGTGTCGCAACAATAACAGACTAAGGGAACATAACTTATGCCCACAATCAATTAACGACTTGAGCCCCTCTCATCTCTAATTAGATCTTTGTGGTAGGAAATTACTCATAAACTATGTTTCCGGAATAAAAGGTCCGGGAGATCCAGGTAGGGCCGACTCTTCCAAGATGCACATTTCACATTATGGACCATTAAGCGGCCCTCTGGCCTTCTATTAGTGTGTCCATAACATAATACTGAATCAAGCGTTTAGATTTTGTACTTTTTACTCGTGGTGTAAAACAAAAAGAAGGATCGCCGGCGCCGGGTATTGTTCTCTGGCCATTCGTCGCACTTCATGCTATTCAAATTCAAATTAAATTCTATGTGTACAAAATTAATTTGTCTTTTGTCTTTGTGGTCGGTGCTGACATGTCTTGCGCAGCGGGGCTCGCGGCCTGCGCCTATCTCCCATCTGAATACTGATGCTCTCTCAGATAGTAACACTCGTCAATAATTCACATTTATTCCTCTTTATTGATCTACGCCTGGTTATAAAAACCTACGTTAAATGTAGGTAAGACAAAAACTACAATTGGAATCTGAGACAAGGATTGCACAGATCGTAATATCGCAATCCTTTAGACCGTGACCCAGTACGTTTTTGTGATTATTAACTCAACATCCTTACATGTCTATGCAGTCATTCACACATAATTGAATCCTCCAGAAAGCGGGTCACCAAGTAAACATTCGAGCAATCTTTTCCTTCATTATGTGAAGATGACGGATAACGTTGCGCGCACGCTGATGAAATCACTTAGTCGTGATATTAATTCCCTTCTTATTTCAACATGGATAAGTGACAGTTTATTTTACGAAGGCTTTTACTTGTATGTAGGTTAGTATATGCTGCGTGTCCATTGATTGATGAGCTGTGGTAGTGAGACTAACTACAGTTAAATGTGTTCGAGATTTACTCATGACTTGATGGCGTATATTTAAGGAGACTCATCAATTTAAGTTCTTACACTTACTGCATGTCTTTAGTATACAAACTGAAAAATATCTATCCTTGTTAAAAAAACAACTTAAAAAAACGAAGGCTAAGTTATCTGTCAAATAAAACCTATTAAAAATGCTATTTCACTATTAGTCAACCTTTTCATTAGCATTTGGAACGTTATAACAACATATGTGTCGAATTAAAAATCAAAATTAAAGGCTCGAAATATATGTTATTATTGTCGATTAGCCGACAAACGCTACAGGCGATAACACAAGAGCAAAACGAAGAAATCCGACGTGCGCAAGTTGCCCGTGACGATCTGACGAACACATCGCGCCACGCCCTCCTAATAACGCATTTAGTTCCGTATAATTAAAAACTCAAACACACAAAACACCATGAATCACAAACCACATCAATTAAGCTGTTATGAATGGATAGATAATTAAAAATCACAATATGAGCTTACATTCTAAGAAAATACAAATGATTCATGACGGACATCTTATTCATAAGCGAGATTTGAATCTCAGGCATAATGCGACAAGCTGCGAAACAAACGCGATAGACGATGTACCTGGCAACACTGAATAGCACTAAACAATGATATGAATAAACACGAACTGCGAACAGTCGTACACGTATGAAACTAACTTAATATTTTCAACCTGCTACAATGAATAAATTTTATCGCCAAGATCTGTTGGCACCTACAGGACGAATGTTTAAGCATTTAATTAAAAAACAGTGACTTGGCAGAATGTAATGGTGGATCCACACTACCCGGCGGTATGTGCCGACGGCCGTGCCGCCGGTCCGGCCGCCGGCTTTGTGCGCGGCATCCGCAACAAAGCCGGCGGCCACTTTGCCGCACGTTCCCGCCGGCAGCGCAATATCATAAGCTCAGATAGCAATTATAATTGAGGGCCCTGCTGACGGACTACCTCCAAGGCCGGGAGGTACTGTTCGTCGGCAGGGACGGCCGCATGAGGCGGCGGCCGGTGGAGTCGGGTGTCCCGCAGGGGTCGGTCCTAGGACCACTCCTGTGGGATATCGGCTACGACTGGCTCCTCCGGGGCGCCCTCCCCGACGGCGTGGGTGTCATCTGCTATGCGGATGACACCCTCGTCACAGCGCGGGGGCGCAACTTCGGGGAGGCGGCCGACCGAGCGTCGGTGGGGGGAACCCTGGTCGCCCGACGGATCGGGCGGCTGGGACTGAAGGTGGCGCTCCACAAAACCGAGGCCATATATTTTCATGGGCCTCGGGGGGAGCCGCCGCCGGACGCCCACGTCGTGGTGGCGGGGAGTAGGGTGGAGGTGCGGGCCCAGATAAAATATCTGGGCCTCACAATATCGAGCAGGTGGAAGTTTTCGGAGCACTTCCGCCTGCTCCAAGAGCGCCTCGTGAAGGCGGCGAGGGGCCTTAGCTGGCTCCTCCCGAATATCGGGGGCCCTGCAGTGGCATGCCGGCGTCTCTATGCCGGCGTGCTGCGCAGTATGGCCCTCTACGGTGCGCCCGTGTGGGCGCACGATCTGGGGGAATTCAACCGTGCCCTGCTCCGTAAGCCCCAACGCGCCATCGCACAGCGAATGGCGCGGGCTTACGGCACGGTTGGACACGGGGCGGCGTGTGCCATGGCGGGCACTCCGCCATGGTACTTCGAAGCCGAGGTGCTGGCCGCCGTCTACCACTGGACGGCGGACAGGCGGGCGCAGGGAGAGCGCCCGGCACCGGAGGAGAGGGTCGCCGTCTGGCGGGGGGCCCGCGAGGTCATGCTCCGCCGGTGGTCGGCGGAGATGGCCAATGCGGAGGACGGGCGGTGGACTCTGGACGCCGTCGGTCCGGTAATAGAGGGCTGGATCGACAGGAGGCATAGGTTCCTCACCTACCGTCTGGTGCAGGTCTTGTCCGGGCATGGCAGCTTTGGACATTTCCTGTGCCGGATCCAAAGGGAGGGATCCACGGCGTGCCACCATTGTGGCGCGCCGGACGACACAGCGTGGCACACCCTGGCCGAGTGTCCGGCCTGGGATGTGCCACGTCGTCGCCTCCAGGCGTCCGCTGGCCCGGACCTCTCGCTGCCCGGCTTGGTGTACGCCATGCTGGGCTCCGAGGCGGTCTGGGTCGCGGTGGCCTCTTTCTGCGAAGACGTGATGTCGCAGAAGGAGGCTGCGGAGCGGGTGCGTGAGAACGATCCTCTCGCGCCCCCGCACCGCAGACGTCGAAGGGGCCGGACGAGGCGCGATCGCGCCCAAGTCCAGCCTGGTGGTGGCCAGTGAGCGGGGGACGTGGGAATCCACCTGCCCGCATTGCACGGTCCACCACCGTCGACGGGTGGGAACGATCGGGCGCTCCCGGTCGTTCCCACAGGCCCCCCTTCACCGCGGGGGGGTCAAAATGGGCCCGTCGTGCAGTAGACGGGCCCATCGCCGGTGAAGTCGTGGCGTAGGGCCGCCGGTCCGGGCCCCACGGCTTCACCACAAAGGCGAAGACGGAGCGCCGCGGTGTTTAGTGGGTAGTCCCCTGGGCGACGTGTCAGTTGCCCAGGTGGGAGTCCCACACACGCCCCCCGCCACCCAGGTGGGGGGTACGGTGCGTAAATGCATTTCATCGCGAAAAAAAAAAAAAAAAAAAAGATAGCAATTATAATGATCAAAAACTGCAGACTTTAATGGAACTGAACTATCTTCACACTTTTCACACGTTTAAAATTATTTTAATAAAGATCGAATTTTTTTTTGAGTACTTCCGTTGTATTTATATAACAAACTTGTTCAAAAAATATATTTTAAATCCCCACACTATATTCGGTGCTGCCAAGGTAGTTGACCCTGTTCAGATATAAAGTTGAAGCTCATTTTTAATAAACGCTGCCACAAAATTTGCGGTGTATTATATTTATCTGAATATTATGAATTTGTGTAGTGTAGAATTCCACTGAGGAATTTCTATAACTTCGCCTTATAAAATTACGCAGACAGACACAGGCCATCACGACAAGATTTGCTCTCTGAGGTTGTAAATTTAAACGCGTATGAAGAATCTGGAATATCTGTGCCAAAATGCCAAATGCATCTTCTACAACCATGCGTCCTCGACTTATTCTGTAATTGAAGAAAGCTGCGCTTGCCGGCGGCTTTTTTGGAGGCTTTGCTTGCGGTAAGCCGCCGGCAGTGCCGCCGGGTGGTGTGGATCCACCATAAGACCATTTATAACAGAACTATAAGCTTTTACCTTCAATTGATGTTGATTGTTTGAAATGATTTTATTCGGTCATTCTCAGCCATATAGTTGTGAGATTTTAGTATTTTAACCTTAATATTCAATGGCTTTCCAAAATCTCGGCATCAAAAACTCAATCAGATAATTACCCTGGAAGTGGTTACCCTGCATGTAAGCAGATGTTCCCGATCGTATCTCGCGCGTGAGTGAGTGGCGAATTGGAAAATTAAATTTTGACGCATGCGCGTTGCCTGCAGCCGTGTCAGATATCATCACGCATGTAATTGTTGCGCAGACGACGGTTCGCACCGGACGAATTAATATACGAGACACGAGCGTGTTCCGGTGTTGAAATCTGAGCAAATGAGCCGTGAGCTGTTCTCATCACCTCGCCAATCAATCTTGATGCTCGGCGCTGATAAAATAAAATGTAATGTCAATGTTAATATAAAAAGATTGACTCTCAGATTGGGGAATGCAATGGAAATATCAAGGGCTTTTCTAGGAATGTGAGGCGCAATGTAACATGCCATCGAACGGCCCTTGAAACCTGTCTCGATCAATCCCTCTTGTTGCTCGTGTTAAATAAAAACGTCTCTTTATATCCCACAGAATGAGCCCTCGAGCAGTTGTCATTCCAGTCGTCAATCCTTTATATTTGTCTTTGAAATGTGATGACAGTGGTACAAATGAGCAGTGCCTACAAATCTGTGCGTCGTCCATAACCCGGTATCTGACGCGGCTGATTGATGCGCAGTGCCTTGGATCATCGTCTTGTAATTAATACGAGTCGTACTATGGGAATCACTGTCACTCGCTTACCTCTCTGTAATGTAACACTGAACACCGTACCCGACTTAGGCTATTTGTCAGCTGGAGAAACAATTAGTAGGTAATTTATAAAGGGACACGTTGACGCGTCGAAGGCAGGATTTAGAGGTTTTATGTGAGAATAATTTAAAGATAACGAGTGAATCGTAAATGTGTGCTGTAAATAACGCGTTAGTCGTCCTCGGCGGCGCGCGCGCAGACGTCTGCTATTGTTGTTTGCAATTTACCGCCGCTTCAATCGCTGAAATATCTTCTGAAACGGGCATGTCCAATTGCTAACGAGCCGACAGCGATGCGCAAATGAATTACCAGCGCGTGCATAGAGTAAGTGATTCTCCAATATGCACATGGAGGTTCGTGCTGTCTGTGGACCTCCAACTATATCCAATTCTCGATTTAGAAATGAATCAATTGTAGGGGAAATGTTTTAAGAAGGTTTCCCGATCAAAAATTATCGAACTTTGAAATACAGTTTTAGTAACCTACACTTTTAAAATATGTAGACAAATTGTATCTTCGATTGCATTCAGAACATCACGAGTAATAAAATCCTAACTTTCTACGCTATAAATCTCAGCTTCTAATAAACTAAAGGCACATACCTACTCTTGGGTTCCCATACAAGCGTGTGTTCTGCCGCAGGGCTCGCCGTCACTCCACACAAAACAAAGCTGGTACTTACTGCACACAATTATCTTCACAATCTATGAGTTTTAATAACATCTGTACGAGCTTGCATCGTTTATTTCTGTTGAATGAAACGTTGTACGAGTATGTGGAAAAGGCTTTCGTTCGACCTCGCTTGTTATTGGCGCTTACATACTTTTACAAATAGTTACTGAAGATGCCTATCTATATATTAATGTTCCTTACTTACCAACTCTATATATGCATAGAAAACAACAAAGTAGCTTTATGCATGCCAGCTTAATCTTCCTAAAAAACCTAATTGATTTTAAAATAGTTTTTATCGTATTCAATTTAGATAACTTTTTCAAGCAGTTTTATAAGTTCTATGCCGATATTTTTTTCTTTTCATAATAAGTCGAATTTATCAACTTTGTAATCACGCGGTTAAAAGAGGCAGTACCAAGTTCAGAGGGGACCCTAGTTTACTATACGTTTTATGTTAATATAAATACCTGATATATGGGTAATATCAGTCAGTCGTTCTCAATAAGTAGAATTGATGGAATTTCCCACATCTGCGCATGACCTGTGAACTTCATTGTGCGAAAGATTGATGGCGACTAGTTATTGTTATGGATAAGATTACTAGTTGAAATTTAGTAGCCGCTGCATCTAATCGACAATATATGACGTTCTTATAAGCTGGGTAGATAACAGATTTATTTGACTACATACAAATTTTTGTTTGCTTATATTTCATATTTTTTACTAACCAAATCTAATAGTTTGATAAAATATAATTTAAGTTAGTAATTAACTTTTTTTGTAAAATATATGCGATCCAGTTGGTTTCAAGTTTAAATTATGAATTAGAAAAAACTTAGACTTCCTGCCAAAAACTTAGAATTTAAGATAAAATATTTATATATGTACAACCAATTTGGCATAATCCAGTTTATTGTGATAATTTATTGTTATATCTATTCATATTTTGTCACGATTCCAGTTAAGCTTCACGGGTTTAATAGTTAAGGTCTGTTGTTCTCGCACAGGTTTATTTCTCAATAATTTCGACACCAATCTCTAACCCTAGATGTGGAAATGGCTCGATTGGCTTCTCTGTGACCCTATAACCTTATACAGAGTGTCGCGAGATCCCATTACACTACAGTCCTTTATCGCCGGCATAAACCCATGAGGTCAATGACCCCATCGCACAAATCTACCGCCTCGATAAAGGACTCAACTTTGAGATTTCCGGTATCATTGCCGCTGAAGTTTTATTGGGAGAAGCGGCGATAAAAGAAATTGCCATGGTGGGGTACTGAAAGTGATACTGGTATTGGTTAACAAAGAGACATACACACTGTCTGTTAAGTCGCAGTTCATTTGCGCATTTTGCATTATTATAAATAAAAGAATATATTTATAATAATAACACATAGACAATCTATGTTGGCATTGGCCCCATAGACTTCTTTTTCTGTCTTCAACGTATTCCAGAACCCTTCATGAAATAAAAAAACTTTTACTAACAATCCAATGTTAGTGATAGTTATACATACGCATCGTCTTACTTTTAGGGAAATTTTTTCTCGTAAGCATGCTCAAACCAACTAAGTAAAAGACTTAATATTTCTTTCGCTTTGACAGCCAATGTAGGTATAATAGACAAAGGTTAGAAGCTCACTGACGCTTTTCACAGAATTTAAAAGTGCTTAGTTTAATAACAAGCTATAAAAATGCAACAAAAAACCTGTATATACTTTAAACTTTATATCAACCTATAGTTGCTTTTCATAGTAAGCTCAATTTGACGGGGTGTCGAAAATAACACAAATGCCTTAGAGTTAAAAGGCTGGTAATTCATTTATGACTTCGCTAGCAATTTACTATTTAACAGAGAGATGCGCACACGCATCATAGCGCTCGTAACAAAGACGTGTAAAATTTCTCAAACGTCAGATTTATAAGACTACAGGGTTTTGTGTTAAATAAAAGATTCGGACACCTGGGCCCTAAAATGAATTTAATAGCAAGAATATACCTATACGATATCATGTTATATTTCCTAATGTTACATAAACTGACAAAATACAAAACACTCATACATACCTTTCAAAATATATAGTCAGGCTTGAAAAATCTGAAAAACATTAATCGGTTAAAAATATTTAAGAACTAAATTTAAGTTTTCAAACTTTACATTTAATTTGCAATTCGTAATCACCTTTATACCTTACATTTCTGTTTCTTTTACTACGAAATGTTTTGTTCAAAACTATTTTTCTTTAAACGAATGAAGTCAAAAGTCGGGCAACAAGACCACTGCCTACAAGAGGCTCAGAGGATAATTCGACATTGATGTACAGTAAGGAACATCTCTTTGAAGACAAGGATTGTCTTTACGTCATATTTACTTTGATGCCTTCGACTGTGAGTGAAGCTTTGAAAAGGCTTTTTAGTGGCTGTCATTCTGATAGTTTGGTTAAAAGGTAGTTTATTGTATTGAATGTAAGTACCTAAATAATTAAGGAAGGAAGAACTTTGAGTTTTTTTAAAATAATTACTGTTAAAATACCTAGATCCTTTGAAAGTCTGAATTTAAATTCATTAGTGTTAGTAGTAGAAATATTTGTTTTATTCTCGATTAGTTACTTATTAAATTAGCTACACAGTATGATTCTCAAGTTTTTCCGACCTGTCCAGTTGTTTAGCAAAATATGGAAATGTCATTATTACTAATTTTTTGATACCAAAAAATAGGTAAGTATTAAAATAAGTAAGGATTAATTTGCTTGCTTTTGTAAAGCCTGTTTTTAAGAAACCTTTTCAATATAAATGCTTTAAAGAAAAAGTCCTCCTTTCTTTGTGCTATTATGTTGGTGGTGTCAAGCCAAGCGGCGCGTGCGCATACAGCTGTGCGCGGGCGCTGATGTCATCGCGACTTTATGTTGTTTTCCGCGCGCAGGCGCGTGGGTGCGCCGCAGCATCGGCTGCGGACACACTGGATAATTAATACTAAATAGAATCCTAATTATTAATTCTACTTAATTTATATTACTTATAACAAGAGGCTTTTAATAGTATTTGATTACAAATATGTTTATTTAAAAATTAAGTTACTTTCTTTTAAGAACAATTTGTAATATTTGGATGAGCAAAAGACTTTCATAATAATTTGATAAAAAGAAAACTTTAAGTACCTACCTAATGTTTTTCGATGGTGTTTTTAAACTAGCTTCAACTTTTTAACGTAAAAGTCCTACGCTAGTACTTTAAAAATACACTCACTTAGGTAGGATGAGATAACAACTAAATCTAGAATATAAAGTTGTTAAACCCTAACGACCCTAGAGTTTCATACGTATGTTTGATGTTCTACCTACGCTTTTATTTTCTTTATAATTACATTCATCAGAATAACATTTAAAACTAATACGCCTTCTTATTTATAGAGGCCAACGCCAACATTAAAATCTAGTACACTCTACATTTGGCTTGAATGAGAGTCGGTTTACGAAACAGGCCTAGATCACATCACCGATTCCCGCATCAATATTCAAATGAGCGACTATAAAAGTTCAAAGTTTAGGGTCGGGCTATAAAACGCGAGATTGATTCCCCGACAGTGTGCGCACGGGTTTACACGGCGTTATGAATGGAGCTGAGTTTAGCAACAGCGGATGTTGCGAGGCTGTATTGAATTAGGTTTAGAGCCTTATGGCGGCTGATGAATGAACCCCCCCTCTCACTCCGCCCGCCGCTACATGCCCACTCCGCAACACAAACTGAGGTCGAACACACGGAATAAATTAAATATTAATTTCAATAATCCGAGTATCAAACCATAATTTCACAATAACGGACTTCCCAGACGTTTATAGTTCATGGACAGGTATTTTTGAATGTCCGCAAGAAAGACGGTGATCAGCAGATTGAGCTAGTACCTTGTGTTGACAAAGCTAGAGATTTTGGGACGTGATATTTGATGCTAAAACGTGACTTTAGTTAAGTAGCTGTTATTTAGGGTAACGGTAAGGTAAAGACAGAGAACGAGCTCTTAACTCGCCGTGTTTAGCTGAGCAGCTGCGTACAAAGGGCAATATTTGCATTATCTACACAAATTATGTAAAGACTTCGCTTAAACTAACATCCGGTACAATCTAACTACAAACTGCTTTGATGGCTACTGCTGTCCCTTTCTGTGACCATGAAAACAAAAGGGACAGAAGGCTTGCGACCGAGATTGTGTGCATTTGTAGAGTGACTGTGAATGAACTGGTCTCATTTAAACACGATTTTATGAGTAGTGGTTCTGGAAATATTCTTAATAAATAGGCCTTTAATGATGCCTTAACATCGCTTATTAATCTGCCTGTTATGAATTACATACTATTTCCATTAAATTGCTAGACACTGCGTATTTATTTTATGCATCGTAAATTAACAATAATCTTATAAATTACATTTCGTCGCTTATATTACAAAACTGCATGTTGCATTATCCGAGCTATTCAAGAGGCACAAAAACTTCATATTTTTCTATAAATACAAAAAACTGATATAATTTTGGAATGAATTGTGGGAAACTCTTTAATAAATTCTTATTAAATAATTTCTAAATTGTCCTTTTTATTTTTTATGGTTAACTAAAAAACACGTTCGTTTGGCTTCCCCAATAGTTTGACAAATGCTTATTCGCGGTATTGTAATGAAAGCAAAGATTTGGGCTCTTCATTAAAATTCTAGTAGGTAACCTTTTAACAGCAAACTAGTCGCTGCTAAAATAATGAATGAAAATTATATGAATGGAGATCACGGAAACTCGAAAGCAAGGCCAAGAGCGGGCTATTTCAACATATATTAATAAACACGTCGATTCATTGATATTCTGAATTAAATTATGCTAAATGAACGATTCTTCATCACCTTATCGTAAAGTGTTAGGTTTAGATTATAAGCTGATTCGATTTTAGCGTCATAAAACCTCACTTCACACTTATAACTATTTATTGCAACGTGAAAATTATTTTCTCTCGTTTATAACTTTTATTGGAATTATATTTTATTGATACGCGTTATTGGATTTGAATATCAACTTCTACTACTGGGACCAAACTAAGTCTTTCCTTATTTTTCCGTAGTCGGTCGTTAAAGCAAAGTGAATTACTTAGGTAGTTTACCAGTGTTGAGTGTGTCTGATTTATTTAATCTAAAGTTGGTGTTTAAAAACCTTGGTTCCAAATGTATTTATAAAGAGAGTGAGCTGTATAACATGATGGTGTAGCCTATAACTACACCGCTATATGATAATTTTATAGTTTCGATTGCGTTGGCAAAGTGTTAAAAATCTGGAGTATATCTGGATCGACAGAAATGTCGCACGACCCGCTTTTCGAGTCGCTCGCGCATATATAAAACTTGGATTTGCATAATGCATACGGAATATGTAAACTTATCTGAGGCACGCCCTCGTGAGTGACACGCTGGGAGTGCCAGGATAACATTATTCCTGCGACAATATTCTAAATTGTGTGCAAGCGCATTTGCAAAGCCGCTTTAGAACTTTATAGCGTCTCGCGCGAAAAGATTAACTTTTTTTAATTTCTACGGCATGTCAAACGGAATGGACTCGCTTAGTTGAACATTCGTTTTATTACTGAGAGATTTTCAATTGTTTTTTATTATTGTTGATAGATATATACTTCTTTTTACGGTCTAATAAAAAAATAGCATCTAGGTACCTATACAACACAATGTTGATGTGTTTCGTTAACCAGTTTCTGTAAGGAAAGATTTACTAATAAATATAAACACTGTTTAATAAGGTTTTACGCTCATTAAAAAATGCGTAAGGTCTTATTCAGAATGTTATTCGTTCGAGCTTCAGTTGTCGTAGAATTAAAGTAGCAAAGTTACTGTTGCCTTCACGCTTGAGACAGAAATGGGCATATGTGTGGAAACAAACACATTCTGCTGCAGATAAAAACTGGTAGTTAGGATATTTTAAAACGAATTAAGACCTTTTTCGATTATCCCTTTTAATTTGTTAAGAACAACACCATCTTATAACTAACTTCCCTTCATATACTATTTAATTGTTTGCCATTTGCGTCTTTTTGTATGCTATCCGTTAACTAAATTTTAATACGGTTTTTATAATTAAGTAGATTTATATTAACAATAAAAGCACTCGCTAGAGCTTGCTTGTTGTGTAGTTTGCATTCAATAAAACCTTTTTAATTTGTTTTACAAAAACTTACTTTGTAATACAATTCACTGAACATTTAAATGGCCATGTCATAGGGTAAAACCATTAACACGGTACAATATTTACGAAGTGATAAGATCGGGTCCATGTAGATATTTTATTATTGTGTCCACTCAATTGGAAGGTCAATCGAAGCTCGTATTCTTAAGGTAAAAGTCTCGAACTTTCCAATTAAGCAATTTAGATACGACACGACGTTATACGAATGTAAAACAACGACTATCGAATTGATAATCCGGCGATGTAAATAACAATAAAGTTATCGGGTAAGGCAGCGTCGTATGGGTTTTGACAATAAAATGCGTCTTGAGAGTGCAGCAAGTTCAACCTGAGATGTGGGACAACCTTAACTGAAAACAACCGCGGTTTTATTGCTTGTGCAAGAAGGTTGAAATTGTCGTGGCAGGTGTGTAGTAAAGTGTAGATATTACGACGAATTTATTCGGTCCGCTGGTTGCATCATGGTGTACTCTCGGTATCTTGACATGATTGCTAGCGAACCGTCAAATTGAAGTTTATGGCACTGATACTCAGCATAATAACACCACGGAACTTAAAGCCGGTTTGTCTTCGGTCCACAAATAGAATTCTCCTGAAAAGCCTTAGCACTTTTTAAACTAAATCAGAAAAATCCTTGTTACGATACATATATAGCTTATTGGCAATAAGCTTATGACAAGGAGAAATATATTTTTAGAATAATAAACACTTGAGACATCTAAGATATTTTCAATATGTTATAAAAAATAAAGCTTCGAAATCATAAAGCTCTAATTAGATTACTTTGAATTCGAATATTCACTCTGGTTGTGATTTAAATAACAGATGAAACAATAATGGCACTACAAGAAAGCCTGTCGGGTCGTTCTCAGTTTGATGTACTAACTTATATAATAAATTCGTTGGATAAGCATGCCTTAGGTAGATAAGTGGGAAAGAGAGATAGGTCAACAAACACGTTCGGTCATACATTTGATTAGAGTTTAGTTTTACATATTTTAAATACTTTAAAAAAATCATTTTAAGTTTTGGAGTATTTTGAAAATTGGTCCTTTTTAAATATTTATTAGTTTTTTCAATAAAATGAATTATGCTATAATTTATTTAAACGTTAGTTTTATTGATCCAAATAGCCTAAAAAATGTTGATGAGCTTAATTCACACGAAAATCGATCACATTTTCCGACATACAGTCCTGTAATATCATTATAAACAGCCACTAGACGTCCACTGTTGGAAATAGGCCTTATAAATTCCCAGAGTATCCTAATTTAAACGGGTTGCATCCAGCAATCAATATACTTAAGTTACAATAACGAATTTACGAATTAAAATGGGTGAAGATGGTAACGGCCCATGTTAGTGAACTGGTATAAAGGCTCGGCCACATTATTCTGTAACCTGTTTGCGTTGCTCTAATTAACTATACACAAATCGTGGCTTGTATGCAAATGAGAGGATACTGTCATTTGAATGGAATTTTTGATAAAAATAAATAAGAATTGATTCGTATTTGTGGCCGTTAGAGTATCCTCCATTGTTGTTTATTATTATAGTGTATATTCGAGTTTAGATAAACAAGTTTTCTAACGTCTTATAAAGGTAAGCAAAATAAAACGTATATTTATTTGGAATACCTAAAAAAGTTTAATTTTTTTTCAATTTTAACATTTGCGCAACAATACATTATAGTAGCTTTTGCTCCAATATTTAATAAGTAAATACATCGATTTATATTATTAATATGGCACCTTCTTAACATTACAAACAGTGGAGTATACATGCGCCAGTTTGACCCTAAAAGCACATGAGTAAAGAAACTGAACAGAGACAAAGCTTCTAAAGAGCTAGCAAAATTTATACCTATTTTGGTAGGGTTGGCACAATTGAATAAATTAAAAATATAAATGTACTTTTTTTTCAAATTTTTTATTAAAATAGGTTTTTTTTTTACAAATTACATACTCTAAATATTTTTTTTTTATTACTTTTGGTTTTTAATAATTTGTTGTGTCTTAATCGAATGATAAATTCTAAATCTAATATAAAGTTTTTTCAAATAAACCAATGGGAAACACTCACATGGCATATGAAATGTACAATCTTGCAAACGTGCTAATATTTCATTACCAATATTAACATTTTTAATATTATGAAGATCAAAATATTCGCGAAATTTTTGCTCAAGCAATTCAACAAATTCAATAAAATTGTCAGGAGGTATTATCAAAAAACCTGATTTCACACTACCTTCATTAAAGTCCTTATAATGGCAAAAAAAAGAATCTTTTCCTATATTTTTAAATACTTTTTAAAAACTAAAACAAAAGTAGGTATTACTACGTATTATGTGAGAAACTCGAAAACAAAAACAAAACACGCACAACGTTCGAGCGTCGCGTCACGCCTGCACGCCCTGAGATTGACCACTGGCTGATCTAGTTTGAAGCGGTTTCGGCTCATACGTGACAAGCGGCCAGTGGTCACGCACACACACGCGTTGCACCTGTAGTGATGTACCTGTCACAGCGCATTCGTATGTAGCTTTGTCTCTGTTCAGTTTCTTTACTCATGTGCTAAAAGTCTAATCAATATATCTCATCTATCTGTATAACAAACATTGTTCACGCCCATAGTTCCAAAAACGGAAACTTCAAAATTTCGAAATGTCATTTTTAAAAGTTTGTATATACTGCGTGCTATCGTAAAATTGAATTAAAAAGACAGAGATAATAAAAGAGGATCGCGTCGTAATTCTGGCGCGCGACAACGAAGCACTTTTATTTTGAAGGCGCGCGTGTGGCGGCCGGGGGAGGGGCGCGGGGCAAGACGCGCGGGGGGGCTTCTAATCGTGCGAGCTTTGGAGTAGTCTATATAGTCCTGGTGCGTACAGCCTTATGATTGTGTAAAAAAAGCAACGTGATTCTCATGATGTTTTAAATTGATTACATTTTTTTTTTAATCTAGATTATAAGACATTGTTTTAGAAGCTTTAGGATCAAATAACGTTATTAGTTTAGAATATACCAAACTTCGGTACCATTTACACTTCCATTTCAAAATTGTCGCATACAAATATGTTTTATACTGGATTATTATTACTGGATCTTCCCTAATTCATTTAAATCAGATGGTAGAACTAACCAGTTGCACAAAGAACACGCCTGCGTAGTCCTGCGGCCGACGATCGGGGACAATTTTCTTTTATTTATCTGCGCTCGCGCACCTCGGGTCCTTCGAGCCGCACTCAAGGGGTTAACACTCATGACTCGAGGGTTCCGCGTACCACTCACGTGTCATGTTCAACTCAATCATGGCCTGACCTTACCTCTACTTTGTCAAATAATACAAGAACGCACATTCTTTACAAAAAAATACATAAAGAATATAAAAAATATTCTGACATTCAAAATTTAAGATAATAAACGTACTTCCTGAAAACAATTCTCAAACACTTTTCCCGATATGATATGACATTTTTATGTCATATAAAAGGCGTTATTGTTACGATTTCCTGCTATCCGTGTTCAATATAAAGTTCTCAACCACAGAAATATGTACCTACATCAGCGTTTATGCTCCGATAAAAAAACTTACACACGAAATATACAACCGTTAAATAAAATTGACGATATTTTTCGAATGCTTTTGTCATTTTATGATCATTCTTAAAATATTAAACAAGACTACAATGTGATGTTGCAAAACACACAAGAATGTCAAGTGATTTTATTTAAGGTATCAAAAATTTAAGGTTCCGTTACGAGGCTTCTTTGGAGGTTTACTCATTGCTGGATGTCATGTTTCTGTTTCGACCCAAACAATAATTTTCCTTGTTAATTTCTTAACAACCTCCTACTTATGCGTAACGGTTAAGGAAAACGATAAT
Organism: Emmelina monodactyla; assembly: GCA_916618145.1. Lineage (NCBI taxonomy): Eukaryota > Metazoa > Arthropoda > Insecta > Lepidoptera > Pterophoridae > Emmelina > Emmelina monodactyla. The sequence goes on along the minus strand of OU745311.1, from coordinate 4,621,787 downwards.
TTATGGTAGGTACGGAACCAAATTTTGTATTTAAATAAAACGCCTTATATATTTTTCATTGTTTTAAAAAAGGGAACTTATGTGATAATTTTACGATTATTGCTCTACATGTAAATATTTCCATCGTCTGAAGTACCTGCAATAGTAAACGAAACCCCACCTGTATTCGAGGTTATTTTATTCCAAGTATCCACAATATAAGTGTTCTGACTTGCGTTGGGTTCGAAGACAGCGTCTACAAACTCGACGTTACGATTACATAAACATGGATGTTTGTGTGGATACACAGCCTGAATGGTGTCAACTAACATACGCACAATAAACTGGTCTAGCGTGTCCGATGGGATATCATAATATTTTTATTCTCCAAGTCGGGGCGTAACATTGGAAGCACATTTTTCCGGGACAAACACTCGGTGCACTCGGTTGTAATTTCAAGTGTTTACCCGGCGCACGCAGCGGGGAGCCCTACAACAATGCTCATATCCTTTTCACATAAAATATATGAAAAGTCTTGGTAGCGAGAATCGGTCGATAGCGCAGCGTAATGCCCGCTAGCTGCCTACCGAGAAGTTTTTATGAGGGATCAAATTGATTGGTTCGTTGATAAGATCGCAGCGCGTATTGTGCGCGCGCGCACCGCCAGACGAGACGAACGATTTGTGGCATTTAACCAGCCAGCATTACACCTTTGAAATATTTTTACTGCATGATATATTATACTTATAGACGTTACTACCAAACTTTTATCGAAACATAAAACACTATACACGACTTAACAGTACTTCGACACACTTGAGAGGGTCGCAATGAAAATAAACATCGTAAATAACCGCAATCAGTCACATAACGACCAAATGCTTTATCAAAATATTCAATGATTAAATATTCAGCTGCATCATTATGATATTATTATCGAGTAGGAGTACATACATCGGTTTATACTAATGTCAACAGATAGTTAACTCTTGAACTAACTGGCTTCTGTAGCCGGCTCGAAGCTCGCCTATATCGGAGGTAATTTACTGATGGCCGATACAGAGGTTAAGCCGTGATAGATTATGCACATTTTAATGTATCCAAAGAGGTTTACCGATAATCAAGAAAGCGGTTACATTAGGCCGTCACACCTGGTGCAGTGAGTTCGACGGTAGCCCATAATAATGTGGCTAGTAATGAGAAACCGGCAACGACTCTTGTGGTAAATAAATGTCTTATTTTCGGAGTAACGCGTCGGTACGAAATTGAATCGAGATGGCATCGACTCGCGCGCACGGGCTTGAAGGACGTGCGCGAGAAACACAAAACCGCCGAGATAAAAATACATTACAAAATGAGACCCACTTTGTGTTTTGAAATTACAATCAAATAAATTACGTTTTATTGCTCAATCTTGTTGGATTTTATTGAGGTATCGGGGCGAATGAAACATGGCTGGTTTACAGGGTGGGACAAGTTGTTTCCGTGGATGATAATCTGGGTTTACATGGCCGAGGTTTGGAGATAAGCCATCGTGCGGGCAGTTGACATGCGCGCGCGCTGACTTTCTCTCCATGTGAAGTCCTGTCAACAAATATTTCAATGGTTATTCATAAAATATCATCTTTACGTAAATTACGTTCATGTATATAGAATGTTTAAAATTTAACAACTTATCGTTTTTTTTCATAAAAATGAAAAATTAAATTAAGAGCGAATATCGACTACGACCTATAATAACTAATATTAAGAAGTCGCAAACTTTACAACAATCAGCATAGGAACGACAATTACATGCTAAACAATTGTTTTCCCTTTGAATTTACTACGACATATATTTTCATGTTGAATTGTTAATGAATACAAATGTAGTTCCTTCGCAAACTAATAACAGTCTGTCGTCGAAGCGGGCTCAGTGAATTATGTTGTTTTGTGTAATGTAGGCTTCAATTAGTGTCACAATACTTGTTCTAGTAATACGGCTCTAATCAACAAAGTAGAAACTAAGTATGTTGGAAAAAAAATCATTTTGTAACAAAAATATTTTATTGTAATTTGAGTGATAATATCGCTGTGTAATGTCTGTGAAATTGTTGGTAGATCCTTAATAAATGAGACAGTAGTTATTTGTTTTCATCAAATCAGTCAGAAAAAATACAGCAATCAAAATTTTTCATTGATAATATTGCAACTTGCAACTAACTAATCTCCAAGAATGATGAAAAATATATAGTTTTTGATATGTTCTTTAATGCGGTTTATATGCCAATATTTTACAGCCATAACTAGTAAAATGGTATAAATCAATCATAATATCTCAATCTACAAGCCGCCCCTGATCTGAAGTTGATGGTTGGCAGTAAGTCATGGTGCGCAGACGCATATATAAATAATATGAAGGACTTCCGCCATGACCGGTTCTAGACTATTCTATTGTGATAGCAAAAACATAACTTCCTAAGTCAAATTTACGCAGTAGTTTGATATTGTTTTCTGAATTATTCATATGATCCGTCGTAACGAAGTATTTACTCTTCAAACACACTGAAAAATATTTTTTATGGAAATATGTATAGTGTTAATTAGTAATTGACCAGTATTTAAAATAATAAACGCTTATAATAATGTTTAATAACATAATTTACACGATATGCATATGAACATTCTACATAATAGTACCTGTACAGAGCAGTTTCATTTACCGCTCACATGAAATCCCCCAAAGCTGCGCGAACGCACGCGGATGCGTCCCTCGCCAGTTAATCATCGTCACCGCGACTTGTAATTGTGCGCCATATTGTTGTCCTGAGTTATAGCCCTTCTAACCCAGTGTGAGATCTTCCGCCTAGCCCCAGGTTAAGATAGGAAATACAGATAAATCTACACGCTAATTTGTAAGATATAATGATTTATGTATTTGGAATTATCCTTGGATTAAGGTTTGTAAGTGAATGCGCGGGAAAGTTTTATGGTTTGCGCGGGTCTTTAAGTATGGTCAACGGTATGCGAGATAGGCAGCTCGGTTCGTAAACCGCTCACTCATTCATTCATTCGATCTGGCGGGAGATTGGCTGTCTGGTAGGCTGTTGTCTGGGTACATTGCATCGCTGGCTACCCCACGCAGCGCCACTAGACAAAAATCGCGTCATCTTCCCATATGTTTCCCTTGTCAGTGGTACTCGTGGACATCGCTCGGGAGTGTGGACGTTGGTATGCAGTAAACAGTAAAGCAAATATTGAATACTCTATGTCTTTATAACAGGCTTCAAAATCAAAACAAGCAAAAAGTTCTTAATTTGTTGAATCCTTATTGTATAAATTTTATGATGATTCAATTGTTTCTACATAAAGTTAATATGAATATTTTGTTTTGCCCTATACCTACCTAAGCACAATTATTAAAAAAAAAACTGTACTTAATATAAATATATTACTTTATCAACAACATTTATTCGCCTTCAGTTAAAATAACCTACTGTCCCCACATACGCTTTTATACAGCAGTACGTACCGCAAGGTGAGCATAAACTTGCGCGTGAGCATCTCCGCATCACCATTGTGACGCGCGGCCAGATTGCAGGAATTGTGAATACACGCCACCACAAAACAAACAGACACACACTTAAAATGCAAGGGAGTTACGTTGGAGAAACACAGTTTAAAGATAATCAACATTCTTTAAAATGAGGAATGAAGGCTAAGTTTGTATTGGAAAGGGATTAAAGTTTTGATGTATTTTACGATTTTATTTATTGAAAATAATAAATTTAGATACAGCTCCTAGAAAATAATTAAAATTTCATTTTTGTAAATACTAAATGCTCTAAAAGTTACGTTATAAAAGTCTCAACGAAACACAGTTCCATTTTCAAAATTAGTTCTCAGGAATTTAACCTTAATTATCAAATATCTAACTGCAATTCATTTTTCCAATACACGATTTGTAATATCTAAAATTCCTTAGTTCCACAACCGCATAAACACTTGAAACTGCAATATTTCAGACCGGGTAATAAACACCTAGGAATGTCAGCTCTAATATGCAACTCCGAAATAAACACCAACACGTATTTATGTTATAAGCCCTCAGCTCACATCTTATCCTCAATCAATTCCTGCCCAATAAACAACCGATACTGAATCTCCCTTGGAAACAATGCCGAGTTAAGATTCTAATGACAATGATACTCGTAAGCATTAGTTGCCATAGTAAAAAGTCTATCTGTAATTTTTGTTCGATTGTTTATTGTTTTGAGGTACGTAGGGGTTATAATTGGTTGTTTGTACCTGTGTGAGGGGTGAGGGCGGGGGGTAATTGTTTCCTGTCGATGTGAAAGTGACGGTCGTAGCAGATAATAATTATGTTCGTTATAGTTTGTGCTTTATACTTTTTTTTTATGATTGTATTCAGATGATACCTAAAACTTTTGTAGATATTTTATCGAGAAGTTAGGAGCTAGGCTTAATGGAGAATTTACTAAAAACACGTACTTGCTTTAAAGTTTGTAAAGAAAATCACGTTATAACAAGCAATCGTTATCTTAGTTTGAAATAATAAAACAAACACTATCAAGGTAGTTCACAGCATCTTTCAAATACTTACGAGCATTTTAAAAGTGTACCTATTAGAAATTATATTTTTATCGCGACCGCCGCAGCCCGGAGGCGATAGCTAGTAATGATAGCGTGGACGCTATCTCCAAACATCACTGAATCAATTTTAAACAAACTCAAACTTGCCACCTACAATTATCAGCCTCGGACAATACATGAGCTTTAGGTTAAGGCGAACACACAATAAGTTTACTCTACTATAATATTTGCTGATACTAATAAAGAAGCTTAGGGAATGAATAAATAAATCCAATGAGGACCAAAGTAAGTGCAGTATGCACTTGTGTTATAGGTACCACATAATGGACTAGGGGAGAACCTAGTTGAACCCAGACACGAGCCAATATCGAAAAACCATTCTTACGAAATTGGCCCGACCCGGGGATCGAACCCGGAACCATCCGCTTAGCAGTCCGGTGTAATACCGCTGCACCACAGAGGTCGCCAAATACAGTCCGATCAAAGCTCAAATGTTTTTCAATTCTCATCAATTTCAGTTGTTTTCTTTATTTGTTTGCTCGGTTTGGTGTTATAGTTTGTTGCTTTTTGGGATTGAAAACAAAACGTAACATTAGCAATTAGCATGCTAGTGTGCCAGTGTGACTACAGCCTAACTCTCCGATGTTAGAGGTCAACGGAAAGCATCGATAAAGTTCAGTTCGTCTGCCACAGATAGCATCGCGATGATTTGTCGACAGTACACAGCTTAAATATTGAAATTAACATTCATTTGTGATTTTTATCTACAACTCGAGCCCGAGTGAAATCTCTATTGATTTATCTATTCAAATGTGGGAATACGAAATTTGATTTCGAAATATTGATTTCCGATCGAATCGAGGTATCGACTTTAAAGTTATTTCTTATAAAGTGAATCGATTCGGTGTAATTTGAACTTGAGGGTAAATAGATACGTGGGGGGAAAGCTGTCATCGTTCTTGTAAAAGATATATTTTTATAACACTTTTTAAATAATTCACGTATCAATTTCATGTTTGTATCAATTTCCCCGAATCCCCACCCAGCTTGCGGATCGTTTACAAAGCGTACTAGTTGAAGTGTCGCGATTCAAAATGCAAAAATAACTAACCTTAATTTAAATATAAGAAAAGTTACAGGATAAAGGTGTGGACTCGTATGGGTGGTCCTTAGCTGGCTTGCACGAATCTCAAATGAGGTATACACGCAAACAACAGGTCTGGCTGCGTCAGGACCTGTACTTTGAAAGAACCATTTGTCATTTGAAACTTAACAATGCTGACAAGTTGCAAATTAAATGCGTTGATCTGATTATGGTTATTAAAAAGTCAAGGAGACGTGAGCAGTAAAAGTACAGGGCTGCGGCTGTTGAATCTGATTTGAATTAAAAGAAAATACAACAGAAGTCAACATTTTCAAGAAACTCACCACATAGTCATGTGATAAGCAGGTAATTGAAATACAATTTTATTTCCAATTATTTGCGCTTTGTAGTCGCTTAAATACCTCTAGCTCTGTAAGAAAGGACCGGCAGTTCGATGCCAAATTAAGATAATGTTGCACGCAGTTTTATTTTAAGACTAAAATATTCAGTTTAAAGGTGTAAAAGACATGCAAACACATAAATTTACCTAGAACGGCGGCGGCTTCACGTCGAGACAATAAACTTTAAATTAATGATCATGTACGTTATACTACCTGCAGTAAAAATTACATATAAATCAGACTATCTAGTAGGTGACACCGATCTAAATTGAATATTATTAATTTTACTGTTGGATGTCACACGACGCTACATTTTATTACATCTCATGGATATCGACATTTACTACATTAGAATTCTTCAACTAGAGTAAATTGTAAATTAAATAGTTGTACGCAACAGTGTCATTTAAACGCGTACGAAGATAAGCATTAGCATATCTCTTAGATTAGATAAAAGTGGTTAATAAAATCAAAGAAATCTAAATCCACTTGATTTCTCGGAAAGTTTATCGCTTTTCATACTTGAAGCGCCTTCTTGAGAAAGTAAATTACTCTTTGTGATCGTAAAGTTAATGCCTTATACGGTAATAGGAGCACTTCGGTTTGACACTGTCGATTTTTATGATGCTCTCACTTGATATCGAACCTTTAGATAATGACCGGATTTATAATGTAAATTATTCCTGCACCTCAGTGATGCGACTAATAGACAGCAGTCGTTTAACCACACGACTCAAAACATCGTTAAAGTAAGCAGTTAGAATGAAATTTATGCAATCTCCTTTATGGTTATCCTACCCTGGTACCCATCGTTTTCAATAACATATGATATGCCCACAAATATGTATGGGGAATATTTAAAACGCCTTCAGGCAAACTATATTACTCACAGGCCTACAAATAACATTAAAACTAGACAACGTCCAAGTAAAAGGCTCTATTTACATACTGCCTTGAAGATAATTTGAAAAAAAATCAATGTGTTTTACCTTTTCAAACTGTATGTTATTAAATTAAACTTCATTTCAACGAAATTTACGAGAGTAGTAATTTTTCACATCTGACAAGCCCCGAAGCGGAGGCTGGTATGTTTGGTGCTAAACTAGCCTTTTGTAGGAGAAACTATAATTTACTTACAGACAATAAAACAAAATATCTTATTTCAAAACGAGAGCCTTGTTTAAAGCAGAAGATATAACATAATATATTTAAGCTCAGTGAAATCCTTTTATGTCGTCTTCGTAGAAAACAAGCGGTACAGTATTCGCATAAAGGTTTACCGCTAATTTCAGGTTTAGTTTATTCTTCGAATCTCGCTGCATAAAACAATCCATTGAGAGAAACCCAGAAAGTATCTGAGCGGCCGAGCATCATTCACTTAAGAAGGAAGATAACTAAAGCTCGCCAGGCAATCATTACGTTGTGGCAAGCGCCATCAATCCTACAGCTTAATTAAGACGCAGCAATGTAAAACATGTCTATATTTGCATACTCTATATTTGTATTGAGCTGTAACGAGCAGTAATTTCATGCTCACGATGTATAAAATACTGTAATTACGGCAAGTGACCGTATGTTAACAGATGTAAACGCATGATATTGGTTATACAGGTTTCATTAATGTCAATTTTTCGATATTATTTAAAAAAAAACACACAAACCTACAAGTTTAAAAAAAACATTAAACATATTATTTCTATTTTGTTTTATATCATGTAAATACAAAGTAATCTATTTTCAATCAACTAAGTCGCAATGTAAGCCTTCCGTCCTATGATACACTTCTATGGCAATATTTATGACAAGAATTTGCCGTAACACGGACCCTATATTAAAAAGGGCTAATTAAACGTCAAGCTAAAAGTAATAAACGTAAAGACACCACCGTTGTATATCACTTATTTTGCAATCGAACATCATAATATTCGTCTCGATCGAGTTTGTACGTTGTAAATAAATAAGTCGTACACGGAAAACGTTGATAAATGTGCGCGGGAACAGCTAACCGAGTTCACCCCCGGGCTCGGGCGAAATAATTAAAACTAGGTTCCTACTTAACATTCAAACATCGAACTACCAGTCGCTGGCTCATTAAAGGGCAGTGTTCACTGGTGACTGATTGTGATTGAGCAGATTGAAACTGTGCCAGTTTTCAATCAATGCCGCTTTGCCTTGAGCATTTGACAATTTGTCAGGGTGATTGTCTAATCTAGAGCTTTTGAAAGCAGGTTGCTGTGATGTAACTTGTGCCATTGTGGTGTGTAGCTTCTGTTTTTAAGGTTTCTATTTCAATATGAAACGATAATTTATTGTTTATTTAGTTTGTGTTAAAGTCTGTATATCTCCTAACGGAGCGAGTCGGGCGGGCTGTAGTCCGGCGATTGACCGTTGCTCTGCGATTGATATATTCTCTGTTGGCATGCAACCGCGAGACACGCCAGCGTCACTCGCAACCACTGCCTACTTGCGGGTACTTGCAATACACGTTCGTTAGCTTAAAGCTACTAATACACTGCGTAACTTGTTGAAGAACATATGAAAAGCTTATAATGAAGCTATATGTTTTTTAAGATGCTGGGAGACCTGTGTGCAAAATACCAAGTCAAATCCTATATTTGTTTATGACTTTTCTAAATAATGAAAAAACAAGTAGTTTTGCTTGCTTAAAGCTTGGAACTCAAAGTTCAAAATAGCACTTACTTCAAAATAGATGCGTGTTAATGTTTCACTCAGAACATTCGTGATTATGATGTAAAAGCGCCTTAAGACAAGATTGAGCGTTGCGAATGGCGTTTGCGAGACTGTGATTGAAACGTTCCAGTGATTGAAGTAGGTAATTTAAGACTATTATGAATTTTAAACATAGAACGCTTCTCGGCACGCGCCCACTTTGCCAGTTATTATGTGAAGATATAAAAGTTATAAGATGTCTTATAGAAAGAAGAATTTAATACGTTACTAGTTAAAACCTATGACAACTATGCCTAAACTAAGCTTAAAGTAAAAAAAAATTTATTGGAATACAGGGATTCAGAGAAACAAAATATTACAACAAAAACTTTTTTTAGACCAGCGGTAGCAAATTGCAAAGCTAATTAATAATGATAGAAAACATTTCCTGTCAGTACATAAATAACGAGATAAAAGTAATAAATGTCGCCTGCGCCGGCGCAATGACGATAAATCTAACCTTTTTTATTGCACGTCTAGATCTTGTACGAACACACGAGTTTGCACCTCAATTGATGACATCCCCAGCTTAACTACCGACATCACGACGCAGTCATTAACGGCGTCAATAACCAAACAGTTAAACACACAAATAAAATAACAACCAAAAAAAAAATAACACTGAAGTCAAATATTTGTCCATACAAAGGGAGAAATAAAAGTGCCAAGTTTTACAAGCAATTTGAGGTTATTTATCAACGCGCGCGCAGTCGCCCGCCACGATTTTGGTGCAGCTTCTTTATACAGAAGCCATTATAAGTATCAGTTTCGTATCATAGATCATAAAGTGTTTTTGATGCTTTTATTGTTTGTGATGCGGAGGTCGGCTGCGGGGGGTCCTGTCTCGAGAGCCTCCATTCATTGACCACTGTTTATTACGCCATGTGTCACAATTTTTTGACCTTCATAACAACAAACCAAATATTTTTCGACTCTATGAACACTCGGTCGATTAAAGGAATGTACTTAAATCATCATCGCACACCCCGAGTAGCGTAATCTTTATTTTATGCTCATCGTAAATTTCAATTTGATTTTAATAACTTATTCATGTTTTGTTGTGTGGTTTATTTAGAAATTAATCTCTTTAATCCTATCGAAGCTTTGAGAAATAATTTAGTGGTTTCCAAATATTACCATATTGAATAGGTTTTAAAAGTCAAAATTTAACAAATACTGTAGGTACTGTGTAGTGATGGATGGTCCCTAAACTATACATTTCTATTGCAGACTCAATAAAACAGTTTCGATATTTTATTTTTTATTGTCAGTATTTTGAATTGAAGCTTTACACTTTCTAGTCGAGGTATCTCTTTGATTGTTGTGCAACTTGGTTTATCTTAATACTTAAGAATTGCTAGCCTGAAATATTGTTTTAAAAGACCCAACATATACCAACCAACTGATGGTTTTTGAATTGCCAAATTGAAGTTAATATTTGTGTAACTATTTGGCTATCCGAAAAATATTCGATCAATCCTTATTTTGATCCTTATTGATTCCAACTTTAAATTCTCAATACATAAACCGGTGGCAAGGTGTTCAAACAAATGTCACTAGCGCACTTACATAAAACTTTAATTGACACTTCGTCTACAGACACACTTTATTCAGCAATAACAAATATAACTTAATCAAAATACTACAATAAATACTAATAATAAAACTTATATTTCCAATTCGAACAATGCTTTAACGATTCGATTTATATTCGGATTGATCGAGAATGTGTCGATATTGTTTTTGTATCGGAGCGAGATGGCGCCAGAGCTCTATGTAAGTGAAACGAACTCGATTCGATATAGGTACGTACGACAAAAATATAAATCGGAAAAGTGTTTTATGTACGCAATTGTATATCGCTTGCAGATTTCATTTCATTTATTGATTTCAGCTATAGAAAATTCAATAGATAAACTAGAGAAAAACATTAGGACATTTAAGGTTGATTTCAAAACATAACGTTTGTGAAAATTATGATCAAAAGCGTGTTTTGGCATTAATTTTGGTTTTGTTTAAATAAATGTAATCAAACTAAACAGATTCAAAGAGAAAATGAGTACAAGTAATACTGAAAAATTAAATAAAAGAAAGAAATTTATTTAAAACTTCCTTTTTTTCCTGCAATTTTTTTAAAAAACTATTATTAATTTTGAAGTTATAGATACTGGAAGAAGGAACGCAGGTCTCCGAGCAGTAGTAAACTAAAAAGTAAAACCTCGAAGCATTAATTTTAAAGCTTGGCAAAGTCTTTGAGAGTTAGGTTAATTTCTTAATTTTAATCTAAAATGTGTAACTACCAAGTCTGTAATATATTTATAAAAATAACGTTATTTAAACATCAATTTAGCACTTTTCTCATGAAAAGGTATTTAAATATTTTCCCAGAAAAGGTAAAGATCGTATTGATTGCGGTTTGCAAACACAGAGTAATTAACATCAGAGGCGCTAATTCACAGAGTAGATTAACACAGAGACCGCTAACACGGTAAAAGCTGTGCCACTGACATTGTTTTGAATGTAAACAGAGTGTTAAATAATTTATAAACAAATATTTGTTTTCTATATCAAGCTTTATTTAATTTAAATGATAATAGTAAAGTTAAAAATAATATTGATCCTATAATCTATCTAAATAAAACGAAAATTCATTTTTTATTTCAATCTAAATTTCAATAAAACACTATCTGTAAATATACAGTGTGTTTTGTGTCGGGTTTCCGATACTTTACTCACGTGTTCTACGTAAAATTTTATCGACAAAAAAACACCAAAGGGGGGGTCCTACCCCTCACCCCTCTGAACTGCAGCCATTTTAAATTTTAATGTCCCGCATTTGTAACGATATCATTGCAGCTTTGTTTTTAAGTTTCAATGCTTCCTACATACTTAAAAGTGGTTTTAATTTAAAGGTGATAAAATTTGTTAGCTTTTAAAACTAAATGTAACACGTGAGTAAAGTATCGGAAACCCGACACAAAATACACTGTATGAGTGCAAAACTCAGATATTATTTTTCTATATTTGTGGTAAAATATCAAATCAAATCACAGCATAGATTTGTAGGTATTGACAAGCCAAGGTATAGAATTCCATTTTTAATGTGACGTTTAGTATTTATGGCGATATTAAATGTAGATTTTGTTATTGGTTGAGATTAAACCATTTATACAATATCGTATTGCATACAACACCTGGTAGAGTGAACGATAAAATTATCTTTTATATCACTTTTACGTATTGTTTTAATATTTTCACCAATAAAAACACCTATCACAATTTCAGCTTTTATTATATGAAATTAAAATTTAAAACGCCACTATCTTCAAAGATGTACATTTATATCGAGGTACACATTAAATCATTCATGAATTTAAAACATTTTAAAGTTATTTCGAAGTGAAAACAATATAAATGACATGGTTTATGTGGCGTTTGATTTATATTTTATAGGTGAGATGTGATTTATGAATGTGAGATTTAATACAGTCTTGGTGTTTTGTGAGTTGTGTTATCGAAGCGCGTGCGCAGACCCTGTGAGAGGGATCCACGCTCGAGGGGTTGAACTTGTAGCACTGATGTAGGAAATGTTACTATTGACTTGCCATATAGGTTATAGTAATCTTAATCAAAAAATTGTATTCTTAACCCTACATCTCTGCTTGGCTCATTTAAAGTTCCTTCTTAATTTAATAGTAAGGATATTGCATGTAACTGGCTTTAATAGAGTGTACAATATCTTTTTTAAACATGTTCTACTAAAATGTATCCCATTAATAATATAAATTCAAAAATTAATAAATTTATTACATACGCCACACTTTAAATAATATAACTCGCAACACTTTATTTTCCCCGATAAACATCTTCATACTCAACCGCGGTATCTTATTGATATTAGATGTAAATTATACCCACTTACAAAGTCATTTTATAAATACTTTACATGACATTATTAAATATCAATAATTCAATGAAGAAATCATCTTCTAAGAACCAGCTTGCGCGCTGCAGATTATCTTAATCAAGATTCGACTATTAAGAGAGATACGCAGCTAAACAACGCAAAATATTCCGATGATGTTATAATAAAACTGCGGCCCATCCGGCCATCAGCCGACGCTGGCTCCACCGGTGGTCGCTACTTGTCTTACGATACAAACTTATCTTCACAATCGATAAAAATAAAAACCAACTACATCGAATGCTTGACGCGCCGCGAAGCAATAATATTTTCAACTTTATCGGTTCAATATACACGAGCGACCATTTAAAAATAACGATTCGGATATCGATGTTGCACTCGGTAAATAGATACATTGTTCGTCCTAATCACGCGATCACTCAATGTCAAAATATCAAATCGAGTATCAATGTGATGCTCGTGGTGCGGTTATTTTATCGATAGCTAGTGCGTTAGATTGCGGTTTTTCTCGCTTAATTTAATTTTTAAACATAACGCAGTTATTTAGGTTTCAGTTTACAAGTTAGGTGACTTTGATACCTTTTACTTGATAACAAGAGTAGCTACTTGAACCCTGGAAATGCTTTTGGTTAAAAAAACGTTTTTCATTATTTCAAATCTAACCAGTGCGCAATGCCAAATAATTTATCATTATTTAGTTTCAAAAGTTGGGACTGTACCTAAATTATTTTTGATAAAATGTTACTAAAAGTAAATAACATCGATTTGGCAAACGTTCATCACAAATAATTCAATACTGCTATATTTATATTACTATTCCCTTAAGTAATAAGTATTCATAAACATTGTAATTTACAAACAGATCCGTTTCTCTTTATTTTCTCCTACAATGTAGTGGTACTATTGAGCAGTATTTGTTAGTTGTAGTGGACATGTCCCACATACTCGCGCGGACAATACCGACATGGTTCAATGGGCTACACTACTACTTTAATGTTAAGGCTATATCCCTGCATGACATAAAAAAACAGTTACCAATACGTCAGTTAAAAAACGAAAGTTTTGATAACTGTGTTTTAGAAACACAATATTGTATACTCTACAAATAATTAAAATAACTTTTTATTCGGGTTAAATCGTTTTTTTTTTTTTATTACATGTCATAAAAGTCCTGCAACAACTTTTAACACTGTTTTGTTTTAAAAAAAACGTTATACAATACTTATTCTTTATTTGCTCATTCAAAAATTTATTTCCCAATTTTGGTTGTAATTCATTGAACTAACTAGTCTTTTGACAACAATCGTAATGAATGGTATAGTGTAAAAGCAGTTATTTATATCACAACATCGTTAAACCTTTTAAGGAACAAGCTTCTGTTTAACAATTAGGTAGGCCAGACATTAAGATTTAAACCGTGTTTATCAGTCACGGTAGCAGAACAATCGCAATGAAATCTCACGAAAACGCAATTTCTGACTGCACCTGTCATGTTGCAGGTCAATGACCTACTCAATTAGTCGCATAGTTTAAACAAACCGAGGATATGTAAACAAGGCTTCAGGGTATTTGGTTATGGTTAGGTCTCATCAATAATAAGGCCCGATGGTATCTGCCACGTGTGTCCCGTACCTCCATCGACACCGTTATACCGTGATACTCATCGCAGATTGTTGATACGCTTTATATTAAATTACTCGGTCGTGCGTTGATAATACTCCACGTATTCTATTACCGAAAATATCGCCGCTCGAGGCAGTCTGGTTAAACACCGGTTTTATAGAATTAAATTGTAATGAAAATGTAAATGCGTCGGGGAGGATGTACGTCAAATGGCGTGTTTGCGCTGAGTCGCTGTCAAGTGTCCCGTCCGCCGAGCCAGTTAATCTGTCCGGTCTAGGTGCATTTTTTGCGGTCCTCAGAAACACCGACATCGTTTACTGTCGACTTAATTCACTCCACCCACCTAATGAAGACGTTACCACCTATCGACAGATAATTCCCAACCCAATAACTTTTCCAGTAAATTATCTTTTCCATTAATATAGGGGCCTATTAATTATTGTATAACAACTAATGAGTACGCTTTCTCGTCAGATTTATTATTCAAATACCTCATTTAGAATACGTCAGGTGTGAAATAAACTATGTATGAATAGAAATGTATAACAGAATGTTCATGTAAGAAATCTACATAAGCCGTTTGCAATGAGGCGAGATTATACGCTATCATAAGGCTATGAACGTGCTTATTGGCTACTTGGTTCATTTCGCATAATTTTGCAGTAACTCGTATCCGATGGATGAATTTTTCACTCAAAAGTAACATTTCATTAACTAAATAGAGGCATTCCGGTTGGCAGAATGTGGTCCCGGCGAGTATGAAGCTGGCTTTAAACGTTTAGAAAATTTTATGGATACGCATTTAGCGCAAATAGCTCCCAACTGTACTGTTATAATAACACCAGTAGTCATAATTAGAGAATCGATTTATATTACTTTTCTCTACAAGTAATTAAGGCGTGGATCTTTGGAAATGATTGCTTCATAATAAACTTTAATAGATGAAGTCTTAAGACAAAACGACTTAATTCCAGCAACGTATTACGCATTGGATGTTGCTTACAGCATCGAGACATTAAATCAATCGATTCTATTTGCCGACTTTTATTGCTCTTGTGCATTAAGATTCATGTTACACTTACTGGACATTAAAAATTAAATGGCTTCCATTAAGGTCTCACTAATTTACTAATATGCGCTGTGGGGCATGTACTTTTGATTTACAGCAAGTGAGAGAAGAGAGCTTTTTAACAAAAGCTGCGACCGATAATTTACTCTCGTTCACAATGGTTCTAATTAAGATCATCGTGGGTCCAGGGGAGGCCAATAATGCACTTGCGCCGACTGGGCGTTATAAATATTCTTTTTAGTGACGGAAATTCTATAAGCTATTCAAAATGCAACCTTTTCACCCTTTAATAAGGAATATATACACCGAAGTATTTGTGCAATGATATATAGTTACGGTTTCAACTGAAGTTAAAAACCATAGTAAGTTATTCATTACGTCTAACGTAAGCAACTATTCCTCAAAGAGCCTACTCAGGTTCCAGCTCTCTAAGCTCTTAAGCACATGCCACTACTTAAGCAACTGGAACATTTAATATAAATGTTTTACTATTACTCTCAATATTTCACCATAAAAGTCATTATACTTAACACCATAATGAATACTAAAAGCCTCTTCTATTATTTCGTTATTTATATAAGTGTAACTGAGAACAATACCGTTTTGGTACGACCACTTTTCACAATTTACAGGTTTGCAACCGGCTATAAAGCCTCTTATCAATTTAGTTTCAGTAATCAAAGCCAACTCTAATAAATTTACATTAAAGAGTAAATGAGACAGCATTATTATTATTATTGCAGGAATTCCTTAGGCGAGTGACAGGGAAAGGCTGAAGTGGTCTCTAATGATGTCGTTTGAATGAGGGTAGTTGCAAATGAGATATGAATGCGCGTGCGCCGGACAGCGGGGACCAAACGAGGCCGAATGTACTGCGCTTGTTATCAATCATTGTTACTACTGCAGGGAAGGGAAGCTAACTTGCACAGTGTTAATGCTATATAAAACCGTTTAAGGCGTTAACGTAATTTAAAGCATTCATACAAAAATCAATGTTAGGTACATGATTTTTGTATGAATGCTTGCGTACAATGTAGAATATTGTTAAAATATTTTAATTAATTATTAATTACTTTAACAAACACATAAAATCATATTATAATCAAATAAACACGGAAAATCACGGACCACATTCTCATTTAATTTTAATTTAATTTCACTTCAATTCATAATTGGGTACTGTCACATGCCACAATCCAAAATTAAACCGCGAAAATTAAAATACATCACTAATTCACTTCTCGTGTAATGAATTTAAGAAAATTAACTTAAGCAACTGTATCCATCAGTTATTAAGCCGACAAAGACACCAAAGAATGGTTGCAGCATCAATTTATAATGCGATTAACAGAAAGAATGATACTCATAAACTGACTGTCTATATATATATCTATATTTACTAAAATACGATGCCATCTTTATTAATCATTGTATTTTATTTGCCCGCATTTGTTCCATCCACCTATATTAATTCCGATTTGAAGATTTATCGAAGAGAAATGTCTCAATTAATGTTTAGCCTAAAGAAAAGTAGTAATGAAGCTTTTAATCTAGGTGCGCGTAACTTGGGCTTGCCTGGTTATTAATTAGATGTTGGTGGTAGAGACGTTCTCTTGAATGGACCACCGGAACTCTATTTATACTTTGAGCACCATCGGAGCGAGCGTAACCGACGTATCGATATCAACATTAATTGCCTCAACTCTATTCGTAAAGCACCACACATGAGAAAGGATTAACTCTGTCCAGTTTGATAATCCGTGACCAGCAGATATTGCTGGGAACCTCCCTATATGGACAACGTTTCCAACCAACACCTTAGACGCACGTGATAATGTAATTACTACAAGATTATCTCAATAGATAAATATTAGTTTATATACTACGTTAATATAATAAAGCCAGCTATAAACTCTTTGTTGGAATGCTGAGTTGATACAGCTTAGTGTTAAAGTCCCCAAAATTATGTTTGGGGAAAGCAAACAAATGGGCCAATAAAATTAAGCCGTATTCGAAGTAAAATAGCTAAATGCCCGATGTTTACGATTCCGTATAGTACTCGATGGGTTTCGGATGTTATCGAGTCGATTTAGAGTCGTTAGTTTTTCTCACTTCACTAATTTAAACGTTTCGAAGTAGCCGTTCGATAAAGGGAGGTTGTGAGGTGTCCACTGTAAATATGATCAGTTTATGGCTTCGACAAATATGGCCTCGTGAACTGTACACACGGTTATTCTTATTTGAATAGTTCATGCTGGTAGTCCAAATACCCGTGAGAAGTTAGCTTAACCCGCAAACGGTGTATGGCTCTCTGGAACTGTAATCTTGAATGACGTGTAGTTACTGTACTGTAGCAATCACCACGTCGCCATTGGATTAACTAATCAATGATTTGTTATGATTGGTTGACGTATGAGTGCGATCTAGTCGCAGCGAATTCTTATACAAGTTTTTTTTAAATTTATTTATTAAAATTTGTAAACCCATTTATTTAATACAAAACAAATTTATGAGTATGTATTTATAAAACTTGAACTTAATATTGAGAAATCTTGTCGGCCTATAACCGAACATAATTTGAATATTTAGAGGCATGTGCTATGCCTAGTGGAATCTTCGACAGTACCTATAACAAGATCTGTATCTGCCTAATGACAATATATTGGTGATAAAATTAGATAGTTGATGCTGTCACCGAACCCGGGACCTTGTCGATTTGATTCTCATATTTATCGCGAACCAACTAGGAGCATTATCCTACAACAACTAAAATCCGCTCTCAATACCAGCACTCATCTTCAAATGAGTAAAAACAAATAAAACAAAATCCTAAGTAACAGAAAATAGAGTCTATATTCTGTTAAACATAAAGTTTGTAGGCACTCGCTAAACTCTTTGAAGGGGAGTCGTAAGAAAAGTAAGTTATGGTATAAATATTATGACACTTTTATCTGTAAGTGCGGTTGAAAAGTAAATACAAGCTGTTTATGCCACGTTCTAGAGCTTGGCATCGAAGCTGAGAGCTCGCTATTACCCGGCAAAATGGCGGAATTTATAGGTGCTAGTAGACGGGATTATAAGGTCAAATTATATAGAGTTTTCTAATACAGATTACTGTAAGCTATCGGTAAATCACAGCTAAGCTGTATTGAAATTCTCTAAGTGCAAACCGAGTGAGTCAAACGTACAAAAAGCACATCATCTCATTGTGTTGCCACACTATTAATCATTGGTTTTTGTTTGATCGCACATGAAAATCGCATTAAAGTCTGTAATATTTCTTGTATCTTGTGCGGTAGGTATCGGACACAGGTGAAGATCATTTATCAATAAATTGTTATTATTTGTAGGTTAGGTACCAGAAAATTAATAGGAATATTATTTTTAAAGTTAATTCAAATTACTGATAAACTAACACAAATATGTAAGACTGTTGCATGAAACTGAACTTTTTTTTAAAGAATAACTTAAGATATTCAAATCTCATAAAGTAGGTACCTATCTGCTTTATACAGTCATGATATGTTAAAGTAAGTACCAAAATAACCCTTTGCGTCGCCTTAAAAATATTGCACTCATTTATAAACAATTAACCGCAACAAAAAATCAATAAAATAAATTGGCATCCTTTAAAATCAATTAACAATTTCCACTCGAAGCTGTTTACTCAATTAAACAATTAGGGTCACTGGAGTTTTATCAACGCGATAATTTTGTGGATATTTATGGGAACAATTTCTACTCTTTTAATGGAAATACCAGTAGAACCCATATTTGTATTTTTGTAACCAATCCATAAGTGTGACGTAAGTTACCCCAGATAACAAAACCTTAAACAAATACGAATATTAAACCAAACGTCTACGTTAAACAAGTTATCTAAAATTATGAAAGTAATTAAAATTTTATTTAACCCGTCCAACTAGTAGGCATTAAATATAGAGTACGCCGATAAAATCTTTTTTAAAAACTAATGCTAATTCTCTAAGACCAGGCACAGACTATCAGATCAAAACTCCCAATTAACACCTTTTCCGAAACTCTCTCGCTGACCAAAATTTTAAGATTATTATCATGAATCAGTTTTTATTAATCACTGTAGAATGAAGCATCTCATTCTGAAATGTTAATGATCGAATTCTATTTCCAAACCACCTGTGCAACTTGGAGATTGTCAAACAAATGAATACGAATATAATGGGATGTTCTGGCATATATTAGTCTAGCTATTTAACATACGTATATGCAAGAGTTGATTCTAAATCAGATTCGACTCAAAACTCGTCACCATTTATTCTAATTATCGCGTCGTCATCTACTCCAGCGCATCGTACAATCATGTTGAAACTGTTTAATTCATCAATTATTGTCTTTGAAAATCGGACAGTTGTAGTCGTATTTAAAGTTTATCTGGTTCATTAATCGGGTAGATTAATAGTGAGTCGGTGTAGTGGATGGTATCTGTGT
Source organism: Emmelina monodactyla (assembly GCA_916618145.1). Lineage (NCBI taxonomy): Eukaryota > Metazoa > Arthropoda > Insecta > Lepidoptera > Pterophoridae > Emmelina > Emmelina monodactyla. The sequence continues at coordinate 4,601,916 of OU745311.1, read as the reverse complement.
GGTGTAAGTGACGCGTGAGACGGCACGCGACGCACGGTGCGCGCGCGCCGATTGTCCTGTCATAACATCGCACCGGCCGAGCCTTGTCCTCTCGCCCCGAGGACAGCCGATCTTATCCACCATTTAGCTAGGCTTAAATAGTGCTAAAGTTCAAATAGTTCCTACTTAAGGTTAGGCTCGATTTATACATCTAAAGTTTACGAAAGGTCTGTGCGCAATTTAATTAACAGGCAAAGATATTTACTAACATAAACTCCTACGTTTTAATTCGAACTAAACCAAAGTCTCTGAACTTAAAAAAACTTGAACTTTCACTGATTAATTAAGCTCTTTCATTATCGCAATCCTGTCGATACAAACCTGTGGTACGGGATCAAGAATCCGACATATTTAAGAAACCACCATTAATTATCCAAATAATCGATCGAAGTCGTTAGGTGATTTATCTAGCTTGATAAGATTTTAATGAAGTACTTTGATTGGGTGCGCATGCGTTGGACAGGGCAGATCGTATGTTATCTAACTGGAGATAGTGTGCACCACTGACTTATAAGCACATACACTATTTACGTATTAAGTTATTAAATAAAAAATTAAAAGTAACGCTTTGTTAAAGACATTGATGGTTCTGCATATTTTGTTTCGATTCCATGGCTTTCCTTATCCTGTTACTGTTGTTCTACCTATTTTGTATGTCGTTGTATCTATCTATACTTGTGGATTAAGTTACTAAGGTAACGCTCAAAGATTTTTTTTTGTAGGTAATATGGATAACTAGTGGCCGCCCGCGACTCCATTCGCGTGGAAGTCGGTTTCCCGTGGGAACGAGAAGTTTTCCCGCGATAAAAAGCACCCTATGTGTTTTTCTGATGTATAACCTATATTACTGCAAAGTTTCATCCAAATCCATCCAGTAGTTTTTACGTGAAAGAGTAACAAACATCCATACATCCCTACATCCACACATACTCACATACTCACAAACTTTCACATTCATAATATTAGTAGGATTTAATAAGTAAAAGTACGTAATTTGGCATCTTTTATCGCACCACATGGCAGTTTGTTACTTACTGCAAATTTAGACTTACGCACGGAACTCTAAAACGAAGATTTAACACCACGATCAAAACTAGTTCCTATTGTACTGTCTTAGGGGTGCTTTTTCAAAGTGCGTCTCTAATTAACAAGTTTATATGATTGAGATTAGAAATTGGTAGATATCGGGTCGTCGTAGTTATTGTGTCGTCACGATATCGCAACGATTAGATAGATGAAGGACGTTTTTGATGGACGAGGCTGAAGACTTGCATTGACTGACCGATCTACATAGTTGTACACAATTAATTATTTGGCAGCCAAAATTTTAAACCCATAATGAAAATCCTAAGATGAGCTTTTGCTTTAAATCTAAGTCAACTGTTTCGGTCATATTAGAATGTAGGTAATTTACTTGTGCACTTTAAACTTCATCAAGGTTTTTTTTTACTAACATCACTAGACTCAATATACCTCCAAATCAACACTATTGTAGTGAAAATAAAGTTCTTTATTAGACTGAATACTAATGAGGTTCGCTGTTAGATAACAGACTAATTAACAAAAGTAACGTTATAGGACATGTTGGACTAATGATGGAGAATAGTTTCATTTGCATGAACAGACGCCGCGCTCTTAATTACTGGGGAAATTACAAATTAAACAAAAAATAATGGCCGCGGGCGACCGGCCTGACCCCAGCGACAATAGCCAAGGTAGCTTATGTTTTTAAATTGGAAATTTCGAATTTAAAACTAAACGCCTGACAAATTGTTTGTTTTTTAATTGTTCGTTATCGCCGTATTCTGTACGATCAAGATAAGATTGCCTATATCAGTTACTACACTGAATAAGTGTGAGAATTTATAGGTAATGTGTTAAAAACTTTATCTCCTACTTGTCGGTAAATTACGGAGCCGGTCAATTAACAAATTCCACATTCACGTGTTTTGAATATTAACGCGATTGCGATGTCTGTTAATTTTGTGGTTATTAAAGAAAATTGTATTCGTAATCTCGATTACTTAGCGAGCCTTTGCAGAGTTATTTGAGTACTCTGACATCATCAGTAAAGGGCAAGTAATGAAATTGCAAAACATGAACTCTCAGTTGGCATATTATTGCAGTAGAAAAACATAAAACATCGGGCACAGAGGGGTGCCCGTACGCACCAATCCACTACCGCTTATGGACCAAGCAAATGGCTCACGACACTAAAATATACTAACTGCCATACTTTACTTACGTCTTACTTAACTAGGATTCTAAAAATAGAACAGTATTACACACATTAATTAACAAGTAAGCAAATAAATTCAAAACATTTACTGCATCGTAAAATAGTATCGCCTCCAATTCATTTCAATATAGATACCGCGAATTAATTTAATAAAAACTATATCTGGATCGTCGGCAATAAACGTAAAAGTACAAAACGATATCATCGTAGAGAGGATCTATTCAGCAGTCCTATAAATAATGTTATCAGCGGATAAAATCTGATATTGAGAAATATTATTTCGAGGCTATAAATTAATCATGTAGGCTGTCGGGAAAGTATGGCAGTGCGCAGGTTTGCGCGCGGCGGTGGCAGCGAGGCGCGGGAACACGGCCGCGCGCATGCGCGACAATAAACCAGCATGGCCGCCGCAGGTCGCGTCATTTCCTGGCGACAAAATCTACCGATAGGATCAAACGCAGGCGATGTCCGCCATAAATCTACTCGCACCTTAGCCTGGCCACTCACGAGACACAATACCGTGTTCCCGCCTTACAACCGATCGAGGATCTCGTTATTTCACAGCGATACTGCTATCACATTCTACTCAGTTTAATATTTATTTTACTGCTTATTAAGATGAATATTAATTAATAGTAAATGTAGAGGAAGATGAAAGAAAGTTTTCTCAGCGCTTCGTGACGCCCTTACCCTTTGTAACCCGTCTGTCAACAGACATAAACCCGCCACGCCGCCATTTTCCTCCATTTAAGTTAATTTAAATAAGCTATCAACACTTCGAGCACATTAACAAACACGAAATTCCAATAAACCACGACTTAATAATAATAGCACACGAAAGAAAGAATCTCAAGCTTCGTCGGCACATTTGATTAAGTTTTAAGCTTTTAGTCAAAAATTTCGATGTTTATGGGGTGCAATTAACTGAGCGTGTTTTGTTATTTTATTTTTTAATTATCTATCGGGAAACAGAGTGATTTAATTGGTCGGTTGGGAAGAACACGCGAAATAATTAAGTGATCAATTAACAGTACACGGCTGTGTTGTTGGCGCGTCGTTATCTCGCAGCATCGCGACATTGTCTAACAGACCGCTCCCCCACAGAGAGACACATTCGAATCTACACGAAAAATACACAAGCGTCGCATTAACGCGTTTCGAATGTAGGAACATCACTCTAGATTAGTTGAAGATAATGTTATTCCTGATATGGGGAAATAGACACGAACTGATACACAAATAAAACTTTCTACTAAATGTTTTCAGAAATCTCTTGATAAGGCACTCCCTATCTATACTACGGGACTATACAAGTCGCCACTAAACTACGGGAGGTAAAGAATTTTAAAAATAAATAAGAATATTTGCATTAATTCTAGGAATTTTAATAAGCTTTCCTGTCATAATTTGATTATAAAAGTATTAAAATGATAATTGGTTTGCATCATTCTTTATAACTATCTGTTTCTTTAATTCAATTAATAACAGGCTGGTATTATAAGAATTTTATTCAAATTATTGTTTTATATCATACGGTGTTAGGAAATGTTTATAAACTGACAAAAAAATATTACAGGCTATTACGATTGTGATGATAGAAGGCTCGTGTTAACTGTCGACCACTAATTCCCTCCCCGCTGCTTAAATTAACACTTAATTTTACAACTTTAATGTTTCAAATATACTTTCACGTTTTATAATTAAATATTAATAGATATAATTAACTTGGGACATAAAAATGTCATAATTTAATTGATAGCGGGGTTCGTTGACCTCTGGTATTGAGTTGTCTGATGGAGCGTAGAAGCCACCCGTGAGAGGTGAAAAATGTGTCTGAAATTATCAGTTATGTACCGGGTGAGTTAGAGGTTTGAATTATCGCCGCGATTAGTATAATCGGTGGTGTTGCCGGGGCCGGGAGCCCGTGTCCCCTGATGGACCATCGCTTGTACCCATTAAGCATATCGCTTTCTTCCCTCGTCATTAATACCGCCTGTCCACACGAGCCCTGGGGTCAACCGCTTCATTAACGCGACAACTTCGACGCATTTCTTTCGTTAAAGGACTGCCATAACATCTGTGTATCTTAGAAGTATGATATTGCAGACATAGAGTATTAGAAACGCTAAGCTACACTATAATTCAGACGAAACCCGCTCGGCGATAAACACGACTATATGATACTACCAAACGTTACGTAAAGAACAATTTTCCCACAGATGTTTGTTCACCGACAGTCAATAATCATTATTTGTAGTCAATAATCAATGTTTGGTTATGAACTACTTATAATAAAATCCGTATCAAATTGCGCACGCAACAAAATTGAATTGAGCTTAAAGATACGTTTCATAACGAAATTTAAACGGTATTTAACTTAGGCGGGGCTTAGGTTGAATTTAACTTAAATGTCGACTTGTTTCAGAACTAATTTGTCTCAATAATAGAGTTGTTTTATGGACTCTTATTATGCGCATAGCACATAATTGTATAAAGGCATTTTCTCATGCATACCTCGGAACTGCCATCCGCTCATGCGTCGAGATGATTATAATGGTTATCTATCACATCATTTTTATAACATAATACTGTTGACAACTTAGAAAGTATATGTTACTGTCGGCCTTTAAGTACATATAAAACAATACTATTCCCTTAATTCTATAGTTCACTATTACCGATAAAAAAACAAAACAATCAAGCTGGTAAAATAGCTATTTCGTCCGTGGATTGCCTGTATAGAGTTCGTTAAATCTCATTGTGATAAATGACGTCAAAGATCCAGTAATCCTGGTTATTTAATTAAGCGACATCCAGCAGGTTTAGTTTTGCTTTTCTATAAATTGGCCTCGGCTGAAGAAGTCGTTCGACGGAACGACATTGCCCACTGCGCATAAGCATGTTAATTCTACTGAAATGCACCGATTTGATTTTGCGGCCTTCATTAGGGATCCGGTTCCTTATTTCAATAAGGCCTTTAACGATTGGAGGCAACAATGCTTTTATTCTGTTAATGCCGTATTAAGCGGCGGGGCCTTTGAAGTGTTTCGATGTTGTTCAATGTTAGTCGCCGCCTTTGTTTCGTGTCCGACATAGTCATTTATTAAGGCTTTATTATTAAGTTTTATTGCATTACCTTATAGTTGTTTTAGTATTTGCTTGTTGACATTGCATTCGCTACTGAGTGCTGCATATGTCACTAAGATAGGAGAGCGTTGGTAAATAGGGTCATCTAGCTATAGGGCTGGGAGCGCTGTGTGCTAAGATATCCAGTATCGATACTATTTATAAAGATAATGGTAACATCATTATTAGTCGCGTGCGCTTGTGTTTGTGGTTGTGAGTTAACGAATGCTCGCTAGTATAGCATGTTGATTTGTGCGAAGTTCGCGGCGATTAATCGCGCTGCGCGGGCGCCGGTGATATATAGAGAACGCACACTCCGCGCATGCGTGCTTACGTTCCTACAGAATCATTATGTAATTAATTAAAATGACTGCGGCTGTTTAAAACAAGCTTTTTAAACTTACTCTATTTCTCTTACGTTCGCATGTTCATACGATGTTTAATTCCCTTACAGAAAACAACGCAAAGTATCGTGTCATTGCTGTCTGCTCGCCTGCAATCTCGACGCGAAAGTAAAATAATTAAAAGCAAGTTAAGGACCATAAACGATACTGCTGTTTAACTGGAAGAGTTAAATCAACGTTAATAAGACATCAGTAAGATAATGACTCGATTTATTGCTTGCGAGATTGACTCTTTCCTTACTCTACAATTTCCATACGTAAATGATCGATTTGAGAGCTGTTCCCGCAAAACTGTTAAACGTAAAATCATTACTGTTCCTTAAGTAACAGACTATAAATACTAGTGTATAATATTGTGCACATTATTATTAAGGTTCGTATTTTTAAACATCACTTAGGAACAAATAACATTTAATGTACTTAAATTAACGCGGCTGCGGCAGATCTTTTGAAAATGCTACTGTAACCATTAATGTCTTCATAATTAAGACTATTTCACACTAAAAGCTAAATTAATTTACCTGTTTGAAAAACTACAGTTATTTCTACATGCATACTTTTAAATTTAGAGCCAATTAAACTAAAATGCTAATTAGATACTACAGTATAGTAAAATTAAACTGGTAGCGAAGCTTTTAACGCATTATTTATATACCCTTAACGTAACCGATGTTAGTTAAATAAAGCACAGTTAACTGGATCAATTAGTTTGCTGTACTAATTAATTGTACAGGTTTAGTGGCCCATTGTAAAACAATTACTAAGGAAATTTAGTTAACAAGGCACAATTTATAAACCCGTAAATAAGTAAGTAGATATAAAAGTCTATAGGAATTCTGTTTTTTAAATGAACTTTGAAATAATAAATTTCCACAAATTTATAAATTGTCTAGACTGATAAATTAATTATTATTATTTTATGAATGTGGTAATAATATAAAATAAACAAACTTATTTCCAGCGAAGATGAATATTAAAAATTTTACACCTCTACTGTTTAGACTTAGCCTATAGTTTCAAGCACTTTCTGTCGTTTACTGTCCCATCAATCTGACACGGTCCAATTCTATCTGACATCAGATTTAACAGCCCTCTTACAAGGCATTCTCAGTGGGTATTAAATCAAATATCAGCCGATCGCAAGTAAACGGTAGCGGTTATTTAGCGGCCGGGAGCGCGCCGCCCACGCGCGTGATTTATCCGCACCGTCTGTCACCGCCCTTACACGTCTACAGCCGTGGTGAAATATCAAGCGATCCATGGCGAAATATCACTCACCTTAAATATTATGACGGCCATTCCGAGCGGCGATCACTCCTCACTGGAATACATTTGAAATAGCGACGTGATAAAACAGTTTAAGTCATTACTGATATTAAAATACCTGTGAAAATAAGACGGTTAAAAAGGTGTCGGTAGGTGCAATCATATTCGGGCCATTAACGATTTGTTTGTGTGTTTTCATGCTGATTCACCGAAAGTAATCGGCATAGTCATCACAATGGGGACTGTTTTGACTAGCGAAGCTGATTCGTGCTCGGATATTGTACAGTTTAACTCGCACCTTAAAATCTTAAACCTTGTTTATGGACATAAACAAAGTTCCTTTGACAGTTGAAATGTTTGTCAGATAATAGGAGATTTCCATTTGTAGAGTTGGCTGAATGGGCATTTGTTTGATATATCGTTTTAGGTTAGATAGGTATATGAAGTAACGAAAATGACGTTTACATTGTATTTTACTACAAATATTAATTTATGTCATTTATGTACTATAGTTATTATTATTATTATTATTATTACTACATAAAAACTTACGCTTGTTTGTAGCCATAATAAGCTTCACTTTTCTGTCAAGCATTTCCAGCAATTTTATATAAATATCTTATAAATGCAACGCTACCCTCAACACCAAACATCAGTACCTACCTACTTATATGATAGTTGGAACAGATATTTGTATACGTAAGTGTTGCTTGATTCCTACCCAGCCAAACATGTCAACTTGTTAGTACAAAATCTTCGATGTTGAATCCATTGGTCCCTTGCTCCATGACCACTGCGCATGAGTTGCGATGTCGGCGCCCACTCAACCTGCGGCATTCAAATTTATCGCGAACTTACTGCTACAGATACCTCCGCAGATAACAAACAACTATCGCTGCGATGACACTCGACAAACTCCGCGATTTATCTACCAGTTATCAGATTCTATATTTATTTTATAACCGACTTAATATTTTAGTACAGCTGAGAATAATAAAAAGGAATTAAGGGTCTGTAGTTTTCTATGTTAGTCAGACGCCAGATTGCCATAAAGCAGTTTACGACTGTGATTTGTGATTTAGTTGGCACATAACTTTGTTTGTTTTGCAATGATCAATCAGAAAGAGTAATGTTGCTTATCAATATAATATATGGTTATTTAATTTTGATCCCAACAGCATTGAGATGCGATCTGGCTCTTCCTCGGTCCAAGCGCGCCATTATCCGGCGCGGTTGCGTGCGCGCTCTCTTATCTGGCAATTAAATCGACATTCAGAAGCCAATGTAAGTTTAATTCCGAACACTTACAATGACGGGATAAATGACAAATAACGTTTTGATTGGACGCGCGCATAGGTCGCGGGACGCATTTCCATTGTTTTATAAATAACATTATATATTCTTTATATATTCTCAGCCTCCTATGGAAAGTCTGACTGCAAAGATATGTTCTGTCTTGTCTATTTGGCCGTTATTTTTGTGTCAATCGTAAACGATAAAAGTTGAAGTAATCACAAGACCAAAGGAATACCAAAGGAACTTTGTCCAGGAAATAGTTTGAGGCTCTTGCAAGGGCGTAATTAACAAACAAGTGAATGCTTAAATTACAAATGATGGATGACGTTAACATTTCACTTGTAAAACTGTGGCAGTCCATTAGACGATTAAATTTAATAACTTCTTGATTAAAACTACTACTTACTACTTTTTAAAAGTAAATAATATCCTACTCAATGTTGCCACACGATGTAAATTAACATATAATAACAAAAAAAACCTTTAGTTAAATCGTAACACAGTGGAAACTAACTCCAAAAAATGATATAGTCATCGGAATGGTTATTATGTTCCATAATGAACATAGTATGATGAACTTTCATTTCAATCGAAGTTGGGCCCTGACATTTGGGTGTCAGTCGGTGATCGCATTGTGCATGCCACTTGGCTGCTCCGGCCTTCTCATGGACCAGAAGCGTGAGATTCTAACACTTTGGATTACAATTGTAATAATAACAGCCTCTATACGTCCTATTAGTTGAGCATAGGCATTTTTCCCGAAGAGCTTGAGGCTTTGAGAAATCCATCTCGCTCAAATTTGGTTGATGGATCTCATGATCACACCATGATACCTCGCGATTGTTTCCCTCACAATACGGAAAAAATATTAATGGCTAATATGTTTACAATAAATTTTGTCCTGACCAACGACCCACTAAACTCTCTATTCCAACTAGTCGTTGTATTTTAATTTAAATTAAATATGTTGGTGTCATTGCGTACAATACTCGGCCTTTGACTCGCGGCAGGAAGGGGCGTACTACCAAAGCACTCGCTACCAGTAAATATGGATCTCATTGCTCATGGAGGTAGTGAGTCGACAAAACGGTTTTCATCGAGCGCCCACCTGACGCGCGAGTTATAGCCGACAACCCTAGACGAGGCACACGCCTATTTCTCAATGTACTCAAGGAAATGTACAAATGCACTGACTGTTTTATAAATGCGTACTAGGGTTTTCTTTAAAAATATACCTATATTTGTTGCCGTCACAGTAAACGCTGTCATGTAAATTTTTCAAATGTAAAGATTTGAATACTTGTGGTTCAATGGTCGTAAATATATTAAAACAATTGAGGTTATTAACTATCAAGTGAACTCGTCCAAACGACATACAATACGAGTATTGCGCCCGTCGCCCGCTGTTCACACTTGCGCCTCCACATCTACCTTTATAATGACCATTTGTCTTGTACCCAATTTTTGTGGATTACGCCAAGAAGATTAACACAAACGAGAATGTAATATGATATCTTCATTTTCGTAGAGACAGCGGGGTACACCGGTGAAATACGAAAGTTTTAATTGCTTTTCGGTCCGTTATGGTCCCAAAATTTTACGGCCGCGGCCGGACAGGTAATTTAAAAAAAGAATTCAATCTGCGAGGCATAAGTTGTCGCCTCGTGCTGCGATATGTACGATTATGTCGCTTCTTCGAGAATAACCCCTCGGGTGATATTCATGAGTATTCGTACAATTTGGTGATATGCGGTCATTATTGTTATTTTAATTTGTGTTCGCATAAGTTTTACCCAGCGGTCGATGTGATCCGAAACGGTAACATATGAGATACTTAACATTTAAAAGTAACAAAACTTAAAATATAACTTTCTTTCGGAATCCTTTTATTGTGTTTTGATGTACCATTCCCAGTATTCCATTTGAACTGTTAATGCTTTTATTCAGCGATCGATCTTAGTATCCCACACGTTTTTGATATTCATAAAATACTTATTTTGTTATTCTTCTGTAACCTTTCAGAAGTTCCGAAAGGTTAGTTGAAAGGTTGCGATATCGTTGGTGCGTTATATTTGCTTTCAAAGCTCAGTGGGATCGGGTATCGGTTTCCCACATCGAAATGTCAGAGGTCACAGCCTAATTGTGTGGCGTATCGATAGATCTGTGATATACGGCTTGTAATTAGTAGTATTTAGTCTGTGGTGAGTTACGTATTGGCTGCGAGGCGTGTCGTCTGTGGCCGCGACGTTTTATTAGGGTTTTTAATTTCTGTCACAAAATATGAATGATTGGTTTGTTCCGCTTTAGAGCCGCAGGGTTATATGACTCCGATAGCTAGATACAACTATTAAAACTAAACATCAACCAATTTCGAAGTTGGACACAAAATATTGAAATCTTATTAGTGTGTACATGATAAGGAAATTATCTCAAAGAAAAGAAGTACAATATACTCGTAGTTATGGTTTAGTTTAATTTAATTGCATAAACAGTGTATGTCGTCACACACATCAAATGTTTTGAAAAACTCGTACCTAGAGATCGAAATATTTTTCCTAACTTAAACGTTTTGTTTTGTGAACGGTAATTAATTTATAAACGTTTTATACATAACACGCAATTTTTTTTATAGACTTGGAGATTTTGACTCTACATTTGAAGACGCAAGTCTAACAGTTGCTAACTTACTAATTATATGTGCAATATACTATTTACTTTATGGATATTGTTTTTCACACTTAAACTGTTAATGTATTTTAATAAAATTAAATACTAAAAGATATAAAAATTTGCTAAAAAGTGACATTAAATGATGCTTAAAATCTTAAAAAACGTCTTTTCTAATAATTAGAGCAGTCTTTTAACTGTTGCGACATTAACCTCGTTATACAGAGTGGATTCATTTATTGTTATCTTGTATTGTCTCTAGGTCAGCGTAATATAAAAAAGTAATGTCACTATATGTGTATGCTCATGTTAACAATCGGTATTTACTTCTTAACTACAAAACGATGATTTAATTTCGTTTTCACGGTGATTTCAATGATTTTTACATTATATTTGCATAAGTATTTGCTGTTTTCACCCTGTATATTTTATTGCTGTATTAGAAAAAACCGACTATAAACTTATTAGTAAATAGCACGTATAAATAATAGACAGTATTTAAATTATATTACATCCCTATTTCAATCCTGCCTTTTCTCTCCAAAGTCCTTGAACGCCTCGTTTCCAAACAACTTAATAACTTCCTTCTCTCCAACAACCTCCTTAATCCTTTTCAGTCGGGATTCCGACCTGGACATAGCACTGTTACTGCGCTCGTAAAAATTGCTGACGACATACGCCTGAAAATGGAAGATAGACAAGTGACTATTATGACTCTCCTTGACTTCAGCAATGCCTTTAACAGTGTTGACTTTGACATTTTACTGACTGTTCTCGACTCTATCATTTTTTCTCCAGCTGCGACCAACTGGTTTCGCAGCTACTTACATGGCCGTCGACAACGCATACGCGTTGATGATTCGTTCTCAACGTGGTGCTCTCTTGATGCCGGTGTACCTCAGGGTGGCGTGCTGTCTCCTCTTCTCTTTTCTATCTTCATCAGTTCGATTACTTCCCAAATATCTTCTCTCTACCATTTGTATGCAGACGATCTCCAAATTTACAAACATTCTGATATTAATAATCTTCACTATGCGATCACTTCTATTAATCATGACCTCAACATTATTGCTGAAAACACTTTTTTCAAAATTCTGTCACTAATTACTGTTATTTTTTCATAATTTTTTGTGCTATTAATTAAATATCGGCGTCCTACATATACCTAATTAATTTGCGTGACGTTTTGGTTAATTATACCTATCAAAAATACCTAAAGTATATAAAAAATTGACGTTTTTGAATAGAAAGTTAAAAATTTGATATTGACCCTATTATATATTTTTATATATTTGTATTCAGCTAGTTGTTTTACGTCTGTTGACATACTCCGATTCACTCGGAAAAACTCATTTTCATTGGAAATTCGAATTTTCCTCTTAAAAAATCTAGACTAAGTCTAGATTTTAAATTTTTTTTGTATTGGATAGGTGTGGTTTTTCGTTCGTTTAGACGAGGCTCGCGCGTCCGCGCTGTTTGAAGCCCCTAACGCGAAAATCCATCGACAAATTTTCTTAATTTTCCAAATTTTTACTTTAACAAAATTTAACATCAGTTTTTGAATTTTTTCCAAATTTTTTAATAGTGACGCTGTCACTTTTTATTTCATAATTCGATAGAACTAGCTAAGCTCTGTCTATAGACACCCCACTCGGTAGGGTTGGTCCCTAATTTTCTTGGGAAATCGCATTTTCCGACCTTGAGTTTTCCCGATTTTCCTCGTTTTCCACCAAACTTTCACCTGGTAGACGCGGCTCGGTCCCCCGAACCGCCTGGCATCTGAAACAGGAAAATCGGCTGATAAACTCCTGAGAAAATCGCGAAAAACCGCGAAAATTAGACCTTCCATACAGTCTTCCATACATTTTGTATGAAATCGTATCGAACCGAGGTTACTTGGTGAATCGACGCAAAGCTAGATTCAAACACTTTTTTCAAAATTCTGTCACTAATTACTGTTATTTTTTCATAATTTTTTGTGCTATTAATTAAATATCGGCGTCCTACATATACCTAATTAATTTGCGTGACGTTTTGGTTAATTATACCTATCAAAAATACCTAAAGTATATAAAAAATTGACGTTTTTGAATAGAAAGTTAAAAATTTGATATTGACCCTATTATATATTTTTATATATTTGTATTCAGCTAGTTGTTTTACGTCTGTTGACATACTCCGATTCACTCGGAAAAACTCATTTTCATTGGAAATTCGAATTTTCCTCTTAAAAAATCTAGACTAAGTCTAGATTTTAAATTTTTTTTGTATTGGATAGGTGTGGTTTTTCGTTCGTTTAGACGAGGCTCGCGCGTCCGCGCTGTTTGAAGCCCCTAACGCGAAAATCCATCGACAAATTTTCTTAATTTTCCAAATTTTTACTTTAACAAAATTTAACATCAGTTTTTGAATTTTTTCCAAATTTTTTAATAGTGACGCTGTCACTTTTTATTTCATAATTCGATAGAACTAGCTAAGCTCTGTCTATAGACACCCCACTCGGTAGGGTTGGTCCCTAATTTTCTTGGGAAATCGCATTTTCCGACCTTGAGTTTTCCCGATTTTCCTCGTTTTCCACCAAACTTTCACCTGGTAGACGCGGCTCGGTCCCCCGAACCGCCTGGCATCTGAAACAGGAAAATCGGCTGATAAACTCCTGAGAAAATCGCGAAAAACCGCGAAAATTAGACCTTCCATACAGTCTTCCATACATTTTGTATGAAATCGTATCGAACCGAGGTTACTTGGTGAATCGACGCAAAGCTAGATTCAAACACTTTTTTCAAAATTCTGTCACTAATTACTGTTATTTTTTCATAATTTTTTGTGCTATTAATTAAATATCGGCGTCCTACATATACCTAATTAATTTGCGTGACGTTTTGGTTAATTATACCTATCAAAAATACCTAAAGTATATAAAAAATTGACGTTTTTGAATAGAAAGTTAAAAATTTGATATTGACCCTATTATATATTTTTATATATTTGTATTCAGCTAGTTGTTTTACGTCTGTTGACATACTCCGATTCACTCGGAAAAACTCATTTTCATTGGAAATTCGAATTTTCCTCTTAAAAAATCTAGACTAAGTCTAGATTTTAAATTTTTTTTGTATTGGATAGGTGTGGTTTTTCGTTCGTTTAGACGAGGCTCGCGCGTCCGCGCTGTTTGAAGCCCCTAACGCGAAAATCCATCGACAAATTTTCTTAATTTTCCAAATTTTTACTTTAACAAAATTTAACATCAGTTTTTGATTTTTTTCCAAATTTTTTAATAGTGACGCTGTCACTTTTTATTTCATAATTCGATAGAACTAGCCAAGCTCTGTCTATAGACACCCCACTCGGTAGGGTTGGTCCCTAATTTTCTTGGGAAATCGCATTTTCCGACCTTGAGTTTTCCCGATTTTCCTCGTTTTCCACCAAACTTTCACCTGGTAGACGCGGCTCGGTCCCCCGAACCGCCTGGCATCTGAAACAGGAAAATCGGCTGATAAACTCCTGAGAAAATCGCGAAAAACCGCGAAAATTAGACCTTCCATACAGTCTTCCATACATTTTGTATGAAATCGTATCGAACCGAGGTTACTTGGTGAATCGACGCAAAGCTAGATTCAAACACTTTTTTCAAAATTCTGTCACTAATTACTGTTATTTTTTCATAATTTTTTGTGCTATTAATTAAATATCGGCGTCCTACATATACCTAATTAATTTGCGTGACGTTTTGGTTAATTATACCTATCAAAAATACCTAAAGTATATAAAAAATTGACGTTTTTGAATAGAAAGTTAAAAATTTGATATTGACCCTATTATATATTTTTATATATTTGTATTCAGCTAGTTGTTTTACGTCTGTTGACATACTCCGATTCACTCGGAAAAACTCATTTTCATTGGAAATTCGAATTTTCCTCTTAAAAAATCTAGACTAAGTCTAGATTTTAAATTTTTTTTGTATTGGATAGGTGTGGTTTTTCGTTCGTTTAGACGAGGCTCGCGCGTCCGCGCTGTTTGAAGCCCCTAACGCGAAAATCCATCGACAAATTTTCTTAATTTTCCAAATTTTTACTTTAACAAAATTTAACATCAGTTTTTGAATTTTTTCCAAATTTTTTAATAGTGACGCTGTCACTTTTTATTTCATAATTCGATAGAACTAGCTAAGCTCTGTCTATAGACACCCCACTCGGTAGGGTTGGTCCCTAATTTTCTTGGGAAATCGCATTTTCCGACCTTGAGTTTTCCCGATTTTCCTCGTTTTCCACCAAACTTTCACCTGGTAGACGCGGCTCGGTCCCCCGAACCGCCTGGCATCTGAAACAGGAAAATCGGCTGATAAACTCCTGAGAAAATCGCGAAAAACCGCGAAAATTAGACCTTCCATACAGTCTTCCATACATTTTGTATGAAATCGTATCGAACCGAGGTTACTTGGTGAATCGACGCAAAGCTAGATTCAAACACTTTTTTCAAAATTCTGTCACTAATTACTGTTATTTTTTCATAATTTTTTGTGCTATTAATTAAATATCGGCGTCCTACATATACCTAATTAATTTGCGTGACGTTTTGGTTAATTATACCTATCAAAAATACCTAAAGTATATAAAAAATTGACGTTTTTGAATAGAAAGTTAAAAATTTGATATTGACCCTATTATATATTTTTATATATTTGTATTCAGCTAGTTGTTTTACGTCTGTTGACATACTCCGATTCACTCGGAAAAACTCATTTTCATTGGAAATTCGAATTTTCCTCTTAAAAAATCTAGACTAAGTCTAGATTTTAAATTTTTTTTGTATTGGATAGGTGTGGTTTTTCGTTCGTTTAGACGAGGCTCGCGCGTCCGCGCTGTTTGAAGCCCCTAACGCGAAAATCCATCGACAAATTTTCTTAATTTTCCAAATTTTTACTTTAACAAAATTTAACATCAGTTTTTGAATTTTTTCCAAATTTTTTAATAGTGACGCTGTCACTTTTTATTTCATAATTCGATAGAACTAGCTAAGCTCTGTCTATAGACACCCCACTCGGTAGGGTTGGTCCCTAATTTTCTTGGGAAATCGCATTTTCCGACCTTGAGTTTTCCCGATTTTCCTCGTTTTCCACCAAACTTTCACCTGGTAGACGCGGCTCGGTCCCCCGAACCGCCTGGCATCTGAAACAGGAAAATCGGCTGATAAACTCCTGAGAAAATCGCGAAAAACCGCGAAAATTAGACCTTCCATACAGTCTTCCATACATTTTGTATGAAATCGTATCGAACCGAGGTTACTTGGTGAATCGACGCAAAGCTAGATTCAAACACTTTTTTCAAAATTCTGTCACTAATTACTGTTATTTTTTCATAATTTTTTGTGCTATTAATTAAATATCGGCGTCCTACATATACCTAATTAATTTGCGTGACGTTTTGGTTAATTATACCTATCAAAAATACCTAAAGTATATAAAAAATTGACGTTTTTGAATAGAAAGTTAAAAATTTGATATTGACCCTATTATATATTTTTATATATTTGTATTCAGCTAGTTGTTTTACGTCTGTTGACATACTCCGATTCACTCGGAAAAACTCATTTTCATTGGAAATTCGAATTTTCCTCTTAAAAAATCTAGACTAAGTCTAGATTTTAAATTTTTTTTGTATTGGATAGGTGTGGTTTTTCGTTCGTTTAGACGAGGCTCGCGCGTCCGCGCTGTTTGAAGCCCCTAACGCGAAAATCCATCGACAAATTTTCTTAATTTTCCAAATTTTTACTTTAACAAAATTTAACATCAGTTTTTGAATTTTTTCCAAATTTTTTAATAGTGACGCTGTCACTTTTTATTTCATAATTCGATAGAACTAGCTAAGCTCTGTCTATAGACACCCCACTCGGTAGGGTTGGTCCCTAATTTTCTTGGGAAATCGCATTTTCCGACCTTGAGTTTTCCCGATTTTCCTCGTTTTCCACCAAACTTTCACCTGGTAGACGCGGCTCGGTCCCCCGAACCGCCTGGCATCTGAAACAGGAAAATCGGCTGATAAACTCCTGAGAAAATCGCGAAAAACCGCGAAAATTAGACCTTCCATACAGTCTTCCATACATTTTGTATGAAATCGTATCGAACCGAGGTTACTTGGTGAATCGACGCAAAGCTAGATTCAAACACTTTTTTCAAAATTCTGTCACTAATTACTGTTATTTTTTCATAATTTTTTGTGCTATTAATTAAATATCGGCGTCCTACATATACCTAATTAATTTGCGTGACGTTTTGGTTAATTATACCTATCAAAAATACCTAAAGTATATAAAAAATTGACGTTTTTGAATAGAAAGTTAAAAATTTGATATTGACCCTATTATATATTTTTATATATTTGTATTCAGCTAGTTGTTTTACGTCTGTTGACATACTCCGATTCACTCGGAAAAACTCATTTTCATTGGAAATTCGAATTTTCCTCTTAAAAAATCTAGACTAAGTCTAGATTTTAAATTTTTTTTGTATTGGATAGGTGTGGTTTTTCGTTCGTTTAGACGAGGCTCGCGCGTCCGCGCTGTTTGAAGCCCCTAACGCGAAAATCCATCGACAAATTTTCTTAATTTTCCAAATTTTTACTTTAACAAAATTTAACATCAGTTTTTGAATTTTTTCCAAATTTTTTAATAGTGACGCTGTCACTTTTTATTTCATAATTCGATAGAACTAGCTAAGCTCTGTCTATAGACACCCCACTCGGTAGGGTTGGTCCCTAATTTTCTTGGGAAATCGCATTTTCCGACCTTGAGTTTTCCCGATTTTCCTCGTTTTCCACCAAACTTTCACCTGGTAGACGCGGCTCGGTCCCCCGAACCGCCTGGCATCTGAAACAGGAAAATCGGCTGATAAACTCCTGAGAAAATCGCGAAAAACCGCGAAAATTAGACCTTCCATACAGTCTTCCATACATTTTGTATGAAATCGTATCGAACCGAGGTTACTTGGTGAATCGACGCAAAGCTAGATTCAAACACTTTTTTCAAAATTCTGTCACTAATTACTGTTATTTTTTCATAATTTTTTGTGCTATTAATTAAATATCGGCGTCCTACATATACCTAATTAATTTGCGTGACGTTTTGGTTAATTATACCTATCAAAAATACCTAAAGTATATAAAAAATTGACGTTTTTGAATAGAAAGTTAAAAATTTGATATTGACCCTATTATATATTTTTATATATTTGTATTCAGCTAGTTGTTTTACGTCTGTTGACATACTCCGATTCACTCGGAAAAACTCATTTTCATTGGAAATTCGAATTTTCCTCTTAAAAAATCTAGACTAAGTCTAGATTTTAAATTTTTTTTGTATTGGATAGGTGTGGTTTTTCGTTCGTTTAGACGAGGCTCGCGCGTCCGCGCTGTTTGAAGCCCCTAACGCGAAAATCCATCGACAAATTTTCTTAATTTTCCAAATTTTTACTTTAACAAAATTTAACATCAGTTTTTGAATTTTTTCCAAATTTTTTAATAGTGACGCTGTCACTTTTTATTTCATAATTCGATAGAACTAGCTAAGCTCTGTCTATAGACACCCCACTCGGTAGGGTTGGTCCCTAATTTTCTTGGGAAATCGCATTTTCCGACCTTGAGTTTTCCCGATTTTCCTCGTTTTCCACCAAACTTTCACCTGGTAGACGCGGCTCGGTCCCCCGAACCGCCTGGCATCTGAAACAGGAAAATCGGCTGATAAACTCCTGAGAAAATCGCGAAAAACCGCGAAAATTAGACCTTCCATACAGTCTTCCATACATTTTGTATGAAATCGTATCGAACCGAGGTTACTTGGTGAATCGACGCAAAGCTAGATTCAAACACTTTTTTCAAAATTCTGTCACTAATTACTGTTATTTTTTCATAATTTTTTGTGCTATTAATTAAATATCGGCGTCCTACATATACCTAATTAATTTGCGTGACGTTTTGGTTAATTATACCTATCAAAAATACCTAAAGTATATAAAAAATTGACGTTTTTGAATAGAAAGTTAAAAATTTGATATTGACCCTATTATATATTTTTATATATTTGTATTCAGCTAGTTGTTTTACGTCTGTTGACATACTCCGATTCACTCGGAAAAACTCATTTTCATTGGAAATTCGAATTTTCCTCTTAAAAAATCTAGACTAAGTCTAGATTTTAAATTTTTTTTGTATTGGATAGGTGTGGTTTTTCGTTCGTTTAGACGAGGCTCGCGCGTCCGCGCTGTTTGAAGCCCCTAACGCGAAAATCCATCGACAAATTTTCTTAATTTTCCAAATTTTTACTTTAACAAAATTTAACATCAGTTTTTGATTTTTTTCCAAATTTTTTAATAGTGACGCTGTCACTTTTTATTTCATAATTCGATAGAACTAGCCAAGCTCTGTCTATAGACACCCCACTCGGTAGGGTTGGTCCCTAATTTTCTTGGGAAATCGCATTTTCCGACCTTGAGTTTTCCCGATTTTCCTCGTTTTCCACCAAACTTTCACCTGGTAGACGCGGCTCGGTCCCCCGAACCGCCTGGCATCTGAAACAGGAAAATCGGCTGATAAACTCCTGAGAAAATCGCGAAAAACCGCGAAAATTAGACCTTCCATACAGTCTTCCATACATTTTGTATGAAATCGTATCGAACCGAGGTTACTTGGTGAATCGACGCAAAGCTAGATTCAAACACTTTTTTCAAAATTCTGTCACTAATTACTGTTATTTTTTCATAATTTTTTGTGCTATTAATTAAATATCGGCGTCCTACATATACCTAATTAATTTGCGTGACGTTTTGGTTAATTATACCTATCAAAAATACCTAAAGTATATAAAAAATTGACGTTTTTGAATAGAAAGTTAAAAATTTGATATTGACCCTATTATATATTTTTATATATTTGTATTCAGCTAGTTGTTTTACGTCTGTTGACATACTCCGATTCACTCGGAAAAACTCATTTTCATTGGAAATTCGAATTTTCCTCTTAAAAAATCTAGACTAAGTCTAGATTTTAAATTTTTTTTGTATTGGATAGGTGTGGTTTTTCGTTCGTTTAGACGAGGCTCGCGCGTCCGCGCTGTTTGAAGCCCCTAACGCGAAAATCCATCGACAAATTTTCTTAATTTTCCAAATTTTTACTTTAACAAAATTTAACATCAGTTTTTGAATTTTTTCCAAATTTTTTAATAGTGACGCTGTCACTTTTTATTTCATAATTCGATAGAACTAGCTAAGCTCTGTCTATAGACACCCCACTCGGTAGGGTTGGTCCCTAATTTTCTTGGGAAATCGCATTTTCCGACCTTGAGTTTTCCCGATTTTCCTCGTTTTCCACCAAACTTTCACCTGGTAGACGCGGCTCGGTCCCCCGAACCGCCTGGCATCTGAAACAGGAAAATCGGCTGATAAACTCCTGAGAAAATCGCGAAAAACCGCGAAAATTAGACCTTCCATACAGTCTTCCATACATTTTGTATGAAATCGTATCGAACCGAGGTTACTTGGTGAATCGACGCAAAGCTAGATTCAAACACTTTTTTCAAAATTCTGTCACTAATTACTGTTATTTTTTCATAATTTTTTGTGCTATTAATTAAATATCGGCGTCCTACATATACCTAATTAATTTGCGTGACGTTTTGGTTAATTATACCTATCAAAAATACCTAAAGTATATAAAAAATTGACGTTTTTGAATAGAAAGTTAAAAATTTGATATTGACCCTATTATATATTTTTATATATTTGTATTCAGCTAGTTGTTTTACGTCTGTTGACATACTCCGATTCACTCGGAAAAACTCATTTTCATTGGAAATTCGAATTTTCCTCTTAAAAAATCTAGACTAAGTCTAGATTTTAAATTTTTTTTGTATTGGATAGGTGTGGTTTTTCGTTCGTTTAGACGAGGCTCGCGCGTCCGCGCTGTTTGAAGCCCCTAACGCGAAAATCCATCGACAAATTTTCTTAATTTTCCAAATTTTTACTTTAACAAAATTTAACATCAGTTTTTGAATTTTTTCCAAATTTTTTAATAGTGACGCTGTCACTTTTTATTTCATAATTCGATAGAACTAGCTAAGCTCTGTCTATAGACACCCCACTCGGTAGGGTTGGTCCCTAATTTTCTTGGGAAATCGCATTTTCCGACCTTGAGTTTTCCCGATTTTCCTCGTTTTCCACCAAACTTTCACCTGGTAGACGCGGCTCGGTCCCCCGAACCGCCTGGCATCTGAAACAGGAAAATCGGCTGATAAACTCCTGAGAAAATCGCGAAAAACCGCGAAAATTAGACCTTCCATACAGTCTTCCATACATTTTGTATGAAATCGTATCGAACCGAGGTTACTTGGTGAATCGACGCAAAGCTAGATTCAAACACTTTTTTCAAAATTCTGTCACTAATTACTGTTATTTTTTCATAATTTTTTGTGCTATTAATTAAATATCGGCGTCCTACATATACCTAATTAATTTGCGTGACGTTTTGGTTAATTATACCTATCAAAAATACCTAAAGTATATAAAAAATTGACGTTTTTGAATAGAAAGTTAAAAATTTGATATTGACCCTATTATATATTTTTATATATTTGTATTCAGCTAGTTGTTTTACGTCTGTTGACATACTCCGATTCACTCGGAAAAACTCATTTTCATTGGAAATTCGAATTTTCCTCTTAAAAAATCTAGACTAAGTCTAGATTTTAAATTTTTTTTGTATTGGATAGGTGTGGTTTTTCGTTCGTTTAGACGAGGCTCGCGCGTCCGCGCTGTTTGAAGCCCCTAACGCGAAAATCCATCGACAAATTTTCTTAATTTTCCAAATTTTTACTTTAACAAAATTTAACATCAGTTTTTGAATTTTTTCCAAATTTTTTAATAGTGACGCTGTCACTTTTTATTTCATAATTCGATAGAACTAGCTAAGCTCTGTCTATAGACACCCCACTCGGTAGGGTTGGTCCCTAATTTTCTTGGGAAATCGCATTTTCCGACCTTGAGTTTTCCCGATTTTCCTCGTTTTCCACCAAACTTTCACCTGGTAGACGCGGCTCGGTCCCCCGAACCGCCTGGCATCTGAAACAGGAAAATCGGCTGATAAACTCCTGAGAAAATCGCGAAAAACCGCGAAAATTAGACCTTCCATACAGTCTTCCATACATTTTGTATGAAATCGTATCGAACCGAGGTTACTTGGTGAATCGACGCAAAGCTAGATTCAAACACTTTTTTCAAAATTCTGTCACTAATTACTGTTATTTTTTCATAATTTTTTGTGCTATTAATTAAATATCGGCGTCCTACATATACCTAATTAATTTGCGTGACGTTTTGGTTAATTATACCTATCAAAAATACCTAAAGTATATAAAAAATTGACGTTTTTGAATAGAAAGTTAAAAATTTGATATTGACCCTATTATATATTTTTATATATTTGTATTCAGCTAGTTGTTTTACGTCTGTTGACATACTCCGATTCACTCGGAAAAACTCATTTTCATTGGAAATTCGAATTTTCCTCTTAAAAAATCTAGACTAAGTCTAGATTTTAAATTTTTTTTGTATTGGATAGGTGTGGTTTTTCGTTCGTTTAGACGAGGCTCGCGCGTCCGCGCTGTTTGAAGCCCCTAACGCGAAAATCCATCGACAAATTTTCTTAATTTTCCAAATTTTTACTTTAACAAAATTTAACATCAGTTTTTGAATTTTTTCCAAATTTTTTAATAGTGACGCTGTCACTTTTTATTTCATAATTCGATAGAACTAGCTAAGCTCTGTCTATAGACACCCCACTCGGTAGGGTTGGTCCCTAATTTTCTTGGGAAATCGCATTTTCCGACCTTGAGTTTTCCCGATTTTCCTCGTTTTCCACCAAACTTTCACCTGGTAGACGCGGCTCGGTCCCCCGAACCGCCTGGCATCTGAAACAGGAAAATCGGCTGATAAACTCCTGAGAAAATCGCGAAAAACCGCGAAAATTAGACCTTCCATACAGTCTTCCATACATTTTGTATGAAATCGTATCGAACCGAGGTTACTTGGTGAATCGACGCAAAGCTAGATTCAAACACTTTTTTCAAAATTCTGTCACTAATTACTGTTATTTTTTCATAATTTTTTGTGCTATTAATTAAATATCGGCGTCCTACATATACCTAATTAATTTGCGTGACGTTTTGGTTAATTATACCTATCAAAAATACCTAAAGTATATAAAAAATTGACGTTTTTGAATAGAAAGTTAAAAATTTGATATTGACCCTATTATATATTTTTATATATTTGTATTCAGCTAGTTGTTTTACGTCTGTTGACATACTCCGATTCACTCGGAAAAACTCATTTTCATTGGAAATTCGAATTTTCCTCTTAAAAAATCTAGACTAAGTCTAGATTTTAAATTTTTTTTGTATTGGATAGGTGTGGTTTTTCGTTCGTTTAGACGAGGCTCGCGCGTCCGCGCTGTTTGAAGCCCCTAACGCGAAAATCCATCGACAAATTTTCTTAATTTTCCAAATTTTTACTTTAACAAAATTTAACATCAGTTTTTGAATTTTTTCCAAATTTTTTAATAGTGACGCTGTCACTTTTTATTTCATAATTCGATAGAACTAGCTAAGCTCTGTCTATAGACACCCCACTCGGTAGGGTTGGTCCCTAATTTTCTTGGGAAATCGCATTTTCCGACCTTGAGTTTTCCCGATTTTCCTCGTTTTCCACCAAACTTTCACCTGGTAGACGCGGCTCGGTCCCCCGAACCGCCTGGCATCTGAAACAGGAAAATCGGCTGATAAACTCCTGAGAAAATCGCGAAAAACCGCGAAAATTAGACCTTCCATACAGTCTTCCATACATTTTGTATGAAATCGTATCGAACCGAGGTTACTTGGTGAATCGACGCAAAGCTAGATTCAAACACTTTTTTCAAAATTCTGTCACTAATTACTGTTATTTTTTCATAATTTTTTGTGCTATTAATTAAATATCGGCGTCCTACATATACCTAATTAATTTGCGTGACGTTTTGGTTAATTATACCTATCAAAAATACCTAAAGTATATAAAAAATTGACGTTTTTGAATAGAAAGTTAAAAATTTGATATTGACCCTATTATATATTTTTATATATTTGTATTCAGCTAGTTGTTTTACGTCTGTTGACATACTCCGATTCACTCGGAAAAACTCATTTTCATTGGAAATTCGAATTTTCCTCTTAAAAAATCTAGACTAAGTCTAGATTTTAAATTTTTTTTTGTATTGGATAGGTGTGGTTTTTCGTTCGTTTAGACGAGGCTCGCGCGTCCGCGCTGTTTGAAGCCCCTAACGCGAAAATCCATCGACAAATTTTCTTAATTTTCCAAATTTTTACTTTAACAAAATTTAACATCAGTTTTTGAATTTTTTCCAAATTTTTTAATAGTGACGCTGTCACTTTTTATTTCATAATTCGATAGAACTAGCTAAGCTCTGTCTATAGACACCCCACTCGGTAGGGTTGGTCCCTAATTTTCTTGGGAAATCGCATTTTCCGACCTTGAGTTTTCCCGATTTTCCTCGTTTTCCACCAAACTTTCACCTGGTAGACGCGGCTCGGTCCCCCGAACCGCCTGGCATCTGAAACAGGAAAATCGGCTGATAAACTCCTGAGAAAATCGCGAAAAACCGCGAAAATTAGACCTTCCATACAGTCTTCCATACATTTTGTATGAAATCGTATCGAACCGAGGTTACTTGGTGAATGGGGCAGGCCCCACAGTGTCTTTTGTCGAGTACGTCCCCGTCGTCTGCCCTGGACTCTCCCTACTTGGTGCGCGGTAACGCAGTGGCCAGTAGCGGTAGAGACAAAATCTCGAAGACAAAACTGTGCGGCAGTGACTTCAAATCTAAAATGGATTTGAGTATGAGAGCGGATCCCGCAACCCCCGGGAATCCCCCAAAAGGCCCTTCTCAGGGCCAGCCTGTCGAGGTGCAGGCTCAGGCGAGGTCGGCGAAGACGCCACCAGTTGCCCAGACGTCCTCGGCCCTGTTCGTCAGGCCGAGTGACATGTCGGATGGGAGTATGTCCGACGCATCGGTGGCTAGCGATGCGTCGGACAAATGGACGCGCAAGCGACTTAGGTCGCGCACGCGCGCAACCGAAGGGTCCTCTGGGACCTCCTCCGTGAAGGCTGTAAAGGCCAAGCGGGGTCGCAGTGTCCGCGGCAGAGGTCGCACTCCGCGGGGTGCTCCGAGGACGGAGGCCCCGTCGGAAAGCGAGAAGGAGGTCGCGCCAAGCGAGGCATCGCGCGCGAGGTACTTGGCGGCGAGGAATACTCCCGCCGCCAAGAAAGACATGGGAAGGCTGGCGAGCCTCCTTAAGAAGCAGGCGGAGGAGGAGGTGGAAGCCATCTTGGTGACCGCCAACTCCTCCAAGCTCACAAAGCCGGCTCAGGCGGCTCTCAGGGCCTCGGCGGCTTCGCTCGGGGAGATAGTCACGGAGGCGATGAGTCGGGTGGCCTCAGATGAGACCAAGCGACTCGAGGCGATGGTAGAGGGCCAAAGCCGCGAGATCGCAGCGCTCCGAATGGAGCTGGAAGGACTCCGCCGTAAGGGGTCGGTAGCTCCTGCTGCCAGCACCGGAGGTCCCTTATCCCCGGAGATGCTGGAAGCGATCAGAGGAGTCATGCAGGAGGAGCGTGCCTTCGTGCGCTCCTGCATAGCGGGCGTTGAGGACCGTCTCCTGCCGGCCAAAGTGGTCCGGCCGCCATTGGCGGCGAGCAAGGGTCGCTCGGGGGTGGTGGCCCCGGCGGCGGGCCCGGCGCCGATTTCCATCCCGGCGTCGGCGTCCCAAAAGAAGAGGGCGGCCAAGAAGGCGGCGGCTCCGGCCGCACCGGCCCCTGTCCCGGCGGTCCCGGTCGCGGGCCCGTCCGGCACCCAGTCGGCGGCGGTAGTGTCCTCCCAGGAGGACACAATGCTGCCCTCGGCCACAGAGGCCAACGACGGGTGGGTCGCAGTGGCCCGGAAGAAGAAGAAGGCGCCTCAGCCTTCTTCCCCCGCGACGCAGAGGGGGCCTGCCAAAAAGGCGACCTCTACTCCGGCTCCCAAAAAGAGCCGGAAGAAGAAGAAGAGTGCCGCCTCCAAAACGGCAGCGGTGGTGGTCACCCTCTCACCGGAGGCCGTCTCGAAGGGCGAGACCTACGAGTCGGTGCTCATCAGAGCCCGACAGACGGTCCGCCCCTCGGAGATGGGAATAGAGAGGGTGACATGCCGGAGGACCCAAACGGGAGCTCGAATCTTCGAGTTCCCGGGGGCAAACCGCGAGCTGCAGGCCGATGCCTTCGCCGTCAAAATGGCGGAGGCGATCGCAGACGTGGCCAAGGTGGCGCGGCCTGTCAAGACCTCGTCCCTCATAGTGTCGGAGCTGGACGACTCCGTCACTAAGGGCGAGGTAGCCGCTGCCGTGGCGGCGGCCGGAGGGTGCGACCCGGAGGTCGTGAAGGCCGGGGAAATCCGGCAGGGCAGCGGGGGCATGGGCCGCATCCGGCTTCAGTGCCCCGCCGTCGCCGCTGAGGCCGTCCTCAAAAAGGGACGGCTTCTGATCGGCTTTAGTTCGGCGGTGGTCCGGGCGCTGGAGGAGCAGCCAATGCGCTGTTACCGGTGCCTCGCGCTCGGACACGCCCGGCCGTTTTGTCCTTCGCCGGTGGACAGGTCGGCCCTGTGCTTCCGGTGTGGCCAGGCCGGCCATCGGCAGGCCACCTGCACAGGGACCCCCTACTGCGCTGTATGTGCAGCCAGTGGGAGGCCGACAGGCCACGTAATGGGGGGGGCTAAATGTAGCCCTCCCGTCAAGAGGGGAAAGGAGCAGGCCACCGCACGGCCCGCCCTTTCAGGTGCCCAGGTTCCCCCGGTCACCGTTGATGGAACGATGTCCGAGTAATGCCCAGTCTCGGACATCGAACCATAATGCAGGTTAACCTCAACCACTGTCAGGCGGCACAGGACCTAATGGTCCAAGTGCTAGCCGAGTGGTCGGGGGACCTTGCCGTGGTCGCCGAGCCATTCTCGTTCGCAGCCTCCTGGCTGCGGGACACTGATGGCACGGTGGCCATCGTGCCGCGGCCTTCCACGGACTCCCCGCCCCTCTCGCTCATAGAGAGGGGCCATGGATACGTGGCCGCCGCGTGGGGGGATGCCGCCCTGGTGGGCGTCTACTTCCCCCCAAAGCGTCCGGTCGTGGAGCTGGAGAATTATCTCCAGACTCTCACGGCGGCGCTTGCACGACTGGGGAGGAGCAAGGTCGCGGTCCTGGGCGACCTGAACGCCAGGTCCGTGATCTGGGGGGACCACGTCGACAGCCCCCTGGGCCGCTGTCTAGCGGCCTGGGCGGCTTCGACGGGGTTGGTGCTCCTCAACAGGGGGGCGGTGCGCACGTGCGTGCGCCACAACGGGAGCTCGGTGCCGGACGTCTCGTTCGCCACTGCAGCCCTGGCCGCGCTCGTGCGCCGGTGGGAGGTGGACCTGAGGGAGAACCTATCCGATCACAGATATATCCGGATAGAGTTCTCCACTCAGTGTCCACCGGTGGTGGGGGGGGGAGCGGGAAGGAAGAAGGTCCTTCCCGCGGTGGGCCCTGTCGCGGCTGGACCGCGTCGCGGCCACGGAGGCGGCTTTCGTCCAGGACTGGTTTGCTCCGTCAACCAGTCCGGACGTCGACGAGGCCGCCCTCCAACTGAGGGAGGCAATGACCGAGGTGTGCGACTCCAGCATGCCTCGGTCGCGACGGCCGCCGCCCAAGCGCGCGGTCTACTGGTGGTCGGCGGAACTCGCCGGCCTCCGGGACGACTGCGGCGCCGCGAGGAGGGCCTTCCAGCGGGCCCGCCGCCGCGCCAACCGTGATGCCGCCAACGAGGACCGCCTCTATGCCTCCTACGTGGAGGCCCGGCGCGTCCTCAAGACGGCCATCAGGGAGGCCAAAAAGGCGGCGCGGCTGGAGATGCTGGCGGGGTTGGATGCCGACCCCTGGGGGAGGCCGTATCGGGCGGCGCGCAATCAGCTGCGTCCGATCGGCCCCCCCGTAGTCGAGGCCCTCCAGCCGGCCTTGCTGGAGGAGGTGGTCCGGGGTCTCTTCCCGGACCGCTCGCCGGACTTCGACCCTCCCCGGATGGCCCCGCTCCCGCGAATGGGCCCTCCGGCCGACGCCGGGATTCCCCCGGTGTCGGAGACGGAGTTTGCCTCGGCGGCGGCCCGCCTCCGGGGCAAAAAGACGGCGCCGGGGCCAGACGGCGTGCCGGCACGGGTGGTGGCGATAGCCACCGCCCATATGGAGCGACGTTTTCGGGACCTCTTCGACCGCTGCTTTGCGTCGGGGAGGTTCCCGAAGGTGTGGAAGGAGGGGGTTCTGTGCCTCCTCCGGAAGGTGGGTCGGCCGGAGGACTCGCCCTCCGGCTACCGGCCGATCGTCCTCTTGGACGATGCGGCCAAGCTCCTTGAGAGCGTGATCGCGGCACGCCTCAAGGAGCACCTGGGGGGGACCGGCCCCGACTTGTCCGAGGCCCAGTACGGGTTTCGGACGGGCCGGTCTACGGTGGATGCGCTTCTGGAGGTGAAGCGCATCACCCAGGAGGGGGCGAGGGCGGGGGGAGGGGTGATGGCGGTGTCATTCGACATAAAGAACGCCTTCAACTCCATCCCCCACGCAACAATATTGGAGGCGCTCCGGTATCACGGAGTGCCTCCATACCTGAGGGCCCTGCTGACGGACTACCTCCAAGGCCGGGAGGTCCTGTTCGTCGGCAGAGACGGCCGCATGAGGCGGCGGCCGGTGGAGTCGGGCGTTCCGCAGGGGTCGGTCCTAGGACCACTCCTGTGGAACATAGGATACGACTGGCTCCTCCGGGGCGCCCTCCCCGATGGCGTTGGTGTCGTCTGCTATGCGGACGACACCCTCGTCACGGCGCGGGGGGCGCAACTTCGGGGAGGCGGCCGACCGGGCGTCGGTGGGGGGAACCCTGGTCGCCCGTCGTATCGGGCGGCTGGGGCTGGAAGTGGCGCTCCCCAAAACAGAGGCCATATACTTCCATGGGCCTCGGGGGGAGCCGCCGCCGGACGCCCACGTCGTGGTGGCCGGGAGGAGGGTGGAAGTGCAGGCCCAGATAAAATATCTGGGCCTCACCATTTCATGCCGGTGGAAGTTCGCGGAGCACTTCCGCCTGCTCCGCGAACGCCTCCTCAAGTCGGCGAGGAGCCTTAGTTGGCTCCTCCCGAACATCGGGGGGCCTGCTGCGGCATGCCGGCGCCTCTATGCCGGCGTGCTACGCAGCATGGCGCTATACGGTGCGCCCGTGTGGGCGCACGACTTGCCGGAAACCAACCGTGCCCTGCTCCGTAAGCCCCAACGCGCCATCGCACAGCGAATGGCGCGGGCTTACGGCACGGTTGGTCACGGGGCGGCATGTGCCATGGCGGGCACTCCGCCATGGTACTTTGAGGCCGAGGTGCTGGCCGCCGTCTACCATTGGACGGCGGACAAGCGGGCTCAGGGGGAGCCCGCAGCACCTGAGGAGAGGGTCGCCGTCTGGCGAAGGGCCCGCGAGGTCATGCTCCGCCGGTGGACGGCGGAGATGGCCAACGCGGACGACGGGCGGTGGACCCTGGACGCCGTCGGTCCAGTCATAGAGGGATGGATCGACAGGAGGCATGGGTTCCTCACCTACCGTCTGGCGCAGGTCTTGTCCGGGCATGGCAGCTTCGGACATTTCCTGTGCCGGATTCAAAGGGAGGAATCCACGGCGTGCCACCACTGTGGCGCGCCGGACGACACAGCGTGGCACACCCTGGCCGAATGTCCGGCCTGGGATGTGCCACGTCGTCGCCTCCAGGCGTCCGCTGGCCCGGACCTCTCGCTGCCCGGCTTGGTGTACGCCATGCTGGGCTCCGAGGCGGTCTGGGTCGCGGTGGCCTCTTTCTGCGAGGACGTCATGTCGCAGAAGGAGGCTGCGGAGCGGGTGCGTGAGAACGATCCTCTCGCGCCCCCGCACCGCAGACGTCGAAGGGGCCGGACGAGGCGCGATCGCGCCCAAGTCCAGCCTGGTGGTGGCCAGTGGGCGGGGGATGTGGGAATCCACCTGCCCGCATTGCACGGTCCACCACCGTCGACGGGTGGGAACAATCGGGCGCTCCCGGTTGTTCCCACAGGCCCCCCTTCACCGCGGGGGGGGTCAAAATGGGCCCGTCGTGCAGTAGACGGGCCCATCGCCGGTGAAGTCGTGGCGTAGGGCCGACGGTCCGGGCCCCACGGCTTCACCACAAAGGCGAAGACGGAGCGCCGCGGTGTTTTAGTGGGTAGTCCCCTGGGCGACGTGTCAGTTGCCCAGGTGGGAGTCCCACACACGCCCCCCGCCACCCAGGTAGGGGGTACGGTGCGTAAACGCATTTCACCGCGCAAACAAAAAAAAAAAAAAAAAAAAAAGGTTACTTGGTGAATCGACGCAAAGCTAGATTCAAACACTTTTTTCAAAATTCTGTCACTAATTACTGTTATTTTTTCATAATTTTTTGTGCTATTAATTAAATATCGGCGTCCTACATATACCTAATTAATTTGCGTGACGTTTTGGTTAATTATACCTATCAAAAATACCTAAAGTATATAAAAAATTGACGTTTTTGAATAGAAAGTTAAAAATTTGATATTGACCCTATTATATATTTTTATATATTTGTATTCAGCTAGTTGTTTTACGTCTGTTGACATACTCCGATTCACTCGGAAAAACTCATTTTCATTGGAAATTCGAATTTTCCTCTTAAAAAATCTAGACTAAGTCTAGATTTTAAATTTTTTTTGTATTGGATAGGTGTGGTTTTTCGTTCGTTTAGACGAGGCTCGCGCGTCCGCGCTGTTTGAAGCCCCTAACGCGAAAATCCATCGACAAATTTTCTTAATTTTCCAAATTTTTACTTTAACAAAATTTAACATCAGTTTTTGAATTTTTTCCAAATTTTTTAATAGTGACGCTGTCACTTTTTATTTCATAATTCGATAGAACTAGCTAAGCTCTGTCTATAGACACCCCACTCGGTAGGGTTGGTCCCTAATTTTCTTGGGAAATCGCATTTTCCGACCTTGAGTTTTCCCGATTTTCCTCGTTTTCCACCAAACTTTCACCTGGTAGACGCGGCTCGGTCCCCCGAACCGCCTGGCATCTGAAACAGGAAAATCGGCTGATAAACTCCTGAGAAAATCGCGAAAAACCGCGAAAATTAGACCTTCCATACAGTCTTCCATACATTTTGTATGAAATCGTATCGAACCGAGGTTACTTGGTGAATCGACGCAAAGCTAGATTCAAACACTTTTTTCAAAATTCTGTCACTAATTACTGTTATTTTTTCATAATTTTTTGTGCTATTAATTAAATATCGGCGTCCTACATATACCTAATTAATTTGCGTGACGTTTTGGTTAATTATACCTATCAAAAATACCTAAAGTATATAAAAAATTGACGTTTTTGAATAGAAAGTTAAAAATTTGATATTGACCCTATTATATATTTTTATATATTTGTATTCAGCTAGTTGTTTTACGTCTGTTGACATACTCCGATTCACTCGGAAAAACTCATTTTCATTGGAAATTCGAATTTTCCTCTTAAAAAATCTAGACTAAGTCTAGATTTTAAATTTTTTTTGTATTGGATAGGTGTGGTTTTTCGTTCGTTTAGACGAGGCTCGCGCGTCCGCGCTGTTTGAAGCCCCTAACGCGAAAATCCATCGACAAATTTTCTTAATTTTCCAAATTTTTACTTTAACAAAATTTAACATCAGTTTTTGAATTTTTTCCAAATTTTTTAATAGTGACGCTGTCACTTTTTATTTCATAATTCGATAGAACTAGCTAAGCTCTGTCTATAGACACCCCACTCGGTAGGGTTGGTCCCTAATTTTCTTGGGAAATCGCATTTTCCGACCTTGAGTTTTCCCGATTTTCCTCGTTTTCCACCAAACTTTCACCTGGTAGACGCGGCTCGGTCCCCCGAACCGCCTGGCATCTGAAACAGGAAAATCGGCTGATAAACTCCTGAGAAAATCGCGAAAAACCGCGAAAATTAGACCTTCCATACAGTCTTCCATACATTTTGTATGAAATCGTATCGAACCGAGGTTACTTGGTGAATCGACGCAAAGCTAGATTCAAACACTTTTTTCAAAATTCTGTCACTAATTACTGTTATTTTTTCATAATTTTTTGTGCTATTAATTAAATATCGGCGTCCTACATATACCTAATTAATTTGCGTGACGTTTTGGTTAATTATACCTATCAAAAATACCTAAAGTATATAAAAAATTGACGTTTTTGAATAGAAAGTTAAAAATTTGATATTGACCCTATTATATATTTTTATATATTTGTATTCAGCTAGTTGTTTTACGTCTGTTGACATACTCCGATTCACTCGGAAAAACTCATTTTCATTGGAAATTCGAATTTTCCTCTTAAAAAATCTAGACTAAGTCTAGATTTTAAATTTTTTTTGTATTGGATAGGTGTGGTTTTTCGTTCGTTTAGACGAGGCTCGCGCGTCCGCGCTGTTTGAAGCCCCTAACGCGAAAATCCATCGACAAATTTTCTTAATTTTCCAAATTTTTACTTTAACAAAATTTAACATCAGTTTTTGAATTTTTTCCAAATTTTTTAATAGTGACGCTGTCACTTTTTATTTCATAATTCGATAGAACTAGCTAAGCTCTGTCTA
Organism: Emmelina monodactyla; assembly: GCA_916618145.1. Taxonomy (NCBI): domain Eukaryota; kingdom Metazoa; phylum Arthropoda; class Insecta; order Lepidoptera; family Pterophoridae; genus Emmelina; species Emmelina monodactyla. The sequence goes on along the minus strand of OU745311.1, from coordinate 4,569,101 downwards.
TAGACACCCCACTCGGTAGGGTTGGTCCCTAATTTTCTTGGGAAATCGCATTTTCCGACCTTGAGTTTTCCCGATTTTCCTCGTTTTCCACCAAACTTTCACCTGGTAGACGCGGCTCGGTCCCCCGAACCGCCTGGCATCTGAAACAGGAAAATCGGCTGATAAACTCCTGAGAAAATCGCGAAAAACCGCGAAAATTAGACCTTCCATACAGTCTTCCATACATTTTGTATGAAATCGTATCGAACCGAGGTTACTTGGTGAATCGACGCAAAGCTAGATTCAAACACTTTTTTCAAAATTCTGTCACTAATTACTGTTATTTTTTCATAATTTTTTGTGCTATTAATTAAATATCGGCGTCCTACATATACCTAATTAATTTGCGTGACGTTTTGGTTAATTATACCTATCAAAAATACCTAAAGTATATAAAAAATTGACGTTTTTGAATAGAAAGTTAAAAATTTGATATTGACCCTATTATATATTTTTATATATTTGTATTCAGCTAGTTGTTTTACGTCTGTTGACATACTCCGATTCACTCGGAAAAACTCATTTTCATTGGAAATTCGAATTTTCCTCTTAAAAAATCTAGACTAAGTCTAGATTTTAAATTTTTTTTGTATTGGATAGGTGTGGTTTTTCGTTCGTTTAGACGAGGCTCGCGCGTCCGCGCTGTTTGAAGCCCCTAACGCGAAAATCCATCGACAAATTTTCTTAATTTTCCAAATTTTTACTTTAACAAAATTTAACATCAGTTTTTGAATTTTTTCCAAATTTTTTAATAGTGACGCTGTCACTTTTTATTTCATAATTCGATAGAACTAGCTAAGCTCTGTCTATAGACACCCCACTCGGTAGGGTTGGTCCCTAATTTTCTTGGGAAATCGCATTTTCCGACCTTGAGTTTTCCCGATTTTCCTCGTTTTCCACCAAACTTTCACCTGGTAGACGCGGCTCGGTCCCCCGAACCGCCTGGCATCTGAAACAGGAAAATCGGCTGATAAACTCCTGAGAAAATCGCGAAAAACCGCGAAAATTAGACCTTCCATACAGTCTTCCATACATTTTGTATGAAATCGTATCGAACCGAGGTTACTTGGTGAATCGACGCAAAGCTAGATTCAAACACTTTTTTCAAAATTCTGTCACTAATTACTGTTATTTTTTCATAATTTTTTGTGCTATTAATTAAATATCGGCGTCCTACATATACCTAATTAATTTGCGTGACGTTTTGGTTAATTATACCTATCAAAAATACCTAAAGTATATAAAAAATTGACGTTTTTGAATAGAAAGTTAAAAATTTGATATTGACCCTATTATATATTTTTATATATTTGTATTCAGCTAGTTGTTTTACGTCTGTTGACATACTCCGATTCACTCGGAAAAACTCATTTTCATTGGAAATTCGAATTTTCCTCTTAAAAAATCTAGACTAAGTCTAGATTTTAAATTTTTTTTGTATTGGATAGGTGTGGTTTTTCGTTCGTTTAGACGAGGCTCGCGCGTCCGCGCTGTTTGAAGCCCCTAACGCGAAAATCCATCGACAAATTTTCTTAATTTTCCAAATTTTTACTTTAACAAAATTTAACATCAGTTTTTGAATTTTTTCCAAATTTTTTAATAGTGACGCTGTCACTTTTTATTTCATAATTCGATAGAACTAGCTAAGCTCTGTCTATAGACACCCCACTCGGTAGGGTTGGTCCCTAATTTTCTTGGGAAATCGCATTTTCCGACCTTGAGTTTTCCCGATTTTCCTCGTTTTCCACCAAACTTTCACCTGGTAGACGCGGCTCGGTCCCCCGAACCGCCTGGCATCTGAAACAGGAAAATCGGCTGATAAACTCCTGAGAAAATCGCGAAAAACCGCGAAAATTAGACCTTCCATACAGTCTTCCATACATTTTGTATGAAATCGTATCGAACCGAGGTTACTTGGTGAATCGACGCAAAGCTAGATTCAAACACTTTTTTCAAAATTCTGTCACTAATTACTGTTATTTTTTCATAATTTTTTGTGCTATTAATTAAATATCGGCGTCCTACATATACCTAATTAATTTGCGTGACGTTTTGGTTAATTATACCTATCAAAAATACCTAAAGTATATAAAAAATTGACGTTTTTGAATAGAAAGTTAAAAATTTGATATTGACCCTATTATATATTTTTATATATTTGTATTCAGCTAGTTGTTTTACGTCTGTTGACATACTCCGATTCACTCGGAAAAACTCATTTTCATTGGAAATTCGAATTTTCCTCTTAAAAAATCTAGACTAAGTCTAGATTTTAAATTTTTTTTGTATTGGATAGGTGTGGTTTTTCGTTCGTTTAGACGAGGCTCGCGCGTCCGCGCTGTTTGAAGCCCCTAACGCGAAAATCCATCGACAAATTTTCTTAATTTTCCAAATTTTTACTTTAACAAAATTTAACATCAGTTTTTGAATTTTTTCCAAATTTTTTAATAGTGACGCTGTCACTTTTTATTTCATAATTCGATAGAACTAGCTAAGCTCTGTCTATAGACACCCCACTCGGTAGGGTTGGTCCCTAATTTTCTTGGGAAATCGCATTTTCCGACCTTGAGTTTTCCCGATTTTCCTCGTTTTCCACCAAACTTTCACCTGGTAGACGCGGCTCGGTCCCCCGAACCGCCTGGCATCTGAAACAGGAAAATCGGCTGATAAACTCCTGAGAAAATCGCGAAAAACCGCGAAAATTAGACCTTCCATACAGTCTTCCATACATTTTGTATGAAATCGTATCGAACCGAGGTTACTTGGTGAATCGACGCAAAGCTAGATTCAAACACTTTTTTCAAAATTCTGTCACTAATTACTGTTATTTTTTCATAATTTTTTGTGCTATTAATTAAATATCGGCGTCCTACATATACCTAATTAATTTGCGTGACGTTTTGGTTAATTATACCTATCAAAAATACCTAAAGTATATAAAAAATTGACGTTTTTGAATAGAAAGTTAAAAATTTGATATTGACCCTATTATATATTTTTATATATTTGTATTCAGCTAGTTGTTTTACGTCTGTTGACATACTCCGATTCACTCGGAAAAACTCATTTTCATTGGAAATTCGAATTTTCCTCTTAAAAAATCTAGACTAAGTCTAGATTTTAAATTTTTTTTGTATTGGATAGGTGTGGTTTTTCGTTCGTTTAGACGAGGCTCGCGCGTCCGCGCTGTTTGAAGCCCCTAACGCGAAAATCCATCGACAAATTTTCTTAATTTTCCAAATTTTTACTTTAACAAAATTTAACATCAGTTTTTGAATTTTTTCCAAATTTTTTAATAGTGACGCTGTCACTTTTTATTTCATAATTCGATAGAACTAGCTAAGCTCTGTCTATAGACACCCCACTCGGTAGGGTTGGTCCCTAATTTTCTTGGGAAATCGCATTTTCCGACCTTGAGTTTTCCCGATTTTCCTCGTTTTCCACCAAACTTTCACCTGGTAGACGCGGCTCGGTCCCCCGAACCGCCTGGCATCTGAAACAGGAAAATCGGCTGATAAACTCCTGAGAAAATCGCGAAAAACCGCAAAAAATAGCCCGCCCACCCACCCTTTATTGCCGTGGGTACATCAACTCGCTTCAGTTCTAGTGACAGTTATACGCTTATAACTTTTAAACCAGAAGAGTTATCGCGACGCGGTCTTCACTTCTAGACTTGTCTTACCAATACGTACCTGAAAGTGTATAAATATATACATATATATATAAATAATAAAATAGCCTATATACGTACCTGACCTATACTTACCTGTGTTGTCCTTGTTGTTCCGCTCGGCTGCACCTGTAAATATAAAGAAAAAAGTGTTTAGTTTTAAGTAGTAATTAGTTATTTATATTTTAATCCTATTGTTTATTTATATTTAATTTGAAATTTTAATTTAGATTGTAATATTTATTAATTTTTAAATTGAAATTTTAAACTAAATTTATTATCTATTTTTATTTTTATTCTTTGACTATTTATACAAGCCCCTTTACAGCTGTATAAATAAATTAAATCTCCCCCCTAAAAATGCACAGAACTCCTCCCACCCGCAGGTCGTCCGTGGACTCGTCCAAAGCTGGCAACAGCAGAGTACGGACCAGTATCGATCGCATCGAGTCCACGGAGGATCTTAGCCTGACTCGGGTGTTGAAGTCCGCCACAACAACAAAGGCCCCCAAACCGACGAAAAGGATCGTGTCGTCCTCCTTGCCACAGTTCCCCGAGCTAGGTTCGGTCGCTGAGTGTCTTGCACATCTAAAGGCACTCGCGATCGACATTAAGAACCTCATGCAACAGTCGGGGAATGTCAGGACTGACATAAAAACGGGGGTCAACAATAATGCGGACTTCTTGCAGCATGCTGTAAAAAGGATAGAGGATCTGCTCAAGCACGAGAGTCAACCAACATCTGACTCAAATGTGGTTGAGCAGACCCTCATCCCCAAAATAGAGGAGATGCTGGGAAGGCATGAGAAAAAGATCGAGGAACTCATGACCACCAACAATATCGGGAGATCTGACGACGGCGCCTCTGCAAGTCTTCAACGCATTGAACTTCAGTCACTTCTCCTAGACGAGAAGTGCAATAAGTTGACTGACGTTGCAGAGCGACTCACTTACGCCGAAGCCACAGCCAGCAAAAACCCCACGTCAAACACAAAAACAGACGTCCATCAACCGATTCATAGTCTGATTGTGTCATCGGAGCGCACGGAGGACACGAGCGGGGACGTTATGCAGACCATCCGCGAAGCCGTCAACGCTCGGTCCTCCGGTATCAGGGTCGATATGGTCCGGAAGGCGAAGGACCAGAAGGTCGTAATTGGTTGTAGCACCAAAGAGGAGCGCTTAAGGGTGATGAGCAAAATCAAGAGCTCTAATAAGGGTCTTCTCGTAGAAGAAGCAAAGAACAGAAACCCTCTCATCATCCTTAAGCACGTCCTGTCGGCTAACACCGACGAGGAGGTGCTACAATCAATTAGGACCCAGAACAAGAACATCATCGGCGACCTTGATACTAGCGAACTCGCAGTCAGGTACCGAAAAAAGACCAGAAACCCCCACGTGTGCCATGTAGTTGTGGAAGTGACGCCACCTATATGGCACAAAGTTACAGAAGTGGGGCGTGTGCACGTAGACCTTCAGCGTGTCGTTGCGGCGGACCAAAGTCCGTTGGTCCAGTGCTCAAGGTGCCTGGCTTATGGCCACGGGCGCAAGCTGTGCACAGAGACCACGGACATGTGCAGTCATTGCGGTGGGCCACACCTGGCAGCGACCTGCGAACTTCGCGCCTCAGGAGCCCCGCCCAGTTGCCGCAACTGCAAGTCCGCCAAACTCGACGACGCTGAGCACAACACTTTTGACGGTGCCTGTCCGCTCCGAAAAAAGTGGGACTCGCTGGCTAGATCCAAAATTACTTACTGCTAAGGGCTTTGCATCAGTAACTAATAGATTACCATGGCGTCACATCAATAAAATCAGGAACCAAGTTCCAGTGCTGCACAGGGCCTCCAAACCCGCAGCATTTGATAATACAATGCAGAAAGTTTGCCAGGCCTTGTGCAGTAAAATTAGTCTCTCTGGAACAAGCACATTCATATTCAGAATTGTATATATAGTCATAAAAACCAAAAATAGCACATAAGTATATATGCAAGTATATTGTAGCAATATATAGCATAATATATAGTTGTCTAAGAATGGTCCTAAAATAACATATAAGTATATATATATATAATTCAGTTCATAAGCTTCATGCAACATAAAATAGTATTTTAAAAAATTTGACTGTGATAATACTATAGCTAAAATTACTGTGATAAACCGTCAAAATAAAATAAAATTATACTCTGTTGACACATGGTGTAAAATGTTAATTATCAAGATTAATGACTGTGATATTAACATTAGCAAAATAACTGTGATAAATTGTAATTAAAATTGTATTAAAATAATTGTAATAACTAATAAGTAAATAGTTAAATATGAACAATAACTGTAAACTTTCAAATTGTTAAAAAGTAAAAGTCAAAATAAAAATTTAGGTAAAATTCGATGTAAGAAAAATGGTAACAAATTAAAATCTAAAAATATATATTGCTAAATGTTGTAAGAAAATAAAGTAAGCTCTTTAAGCAGTAACTTTTAACCTTCCTTAAGTGATAGTCGGAATGTCAAACTGATAGAAAAAGGCTCTGACTATGTTAGAGGTGCCCGAAGGGACAGCATAATTGCTGTTCCACACAAATAAAAAAAAAAAAAAAAAAAAAAACATTATTGCTGACTGGAGTAAGCAATTCGCTTTAGGTATTAATCCAAAAAAGACAAAAGTTATGATTATAGGTAGTACCAAACTAATAGAAAGAATTAATACTGATAATTTGCCTGCAATTAATTTCGGAAATCTGGATATTCCTTACAGTAATAATGTTAAGAACCTTGGCTTAATTTTTGATAGCACAATGTCTTGGAATGCACACATTGATGACATAAGCAAAAGGATGTTTGCTGCTAATGGTAGCCTCAAAAGGTTAAAAAACTTTTTGCCTGTATCCACCAAAATTATGCTCGCCCAATCTATTCTTCTTCCTATCCTTGACTACGCAGATGTTTGCTTCACTGACATAACGGAACAGCAACTAGATAAACTTGAACGTCTCCAAAATCTTACCATCCGATTTATATTTGGCATACGAAAGTATGATCACATCTCCGAATACCGTAAGACGCTCAAGTGGCTCCCAATCCGCTTTCGCCGGAATGCTCACATCCTCGCCCTTCTATACCGTATCCTGTTTGATCCTCGAACCCCGGGGTACTTGAAACAAAACTTCACGTATCTTACAGATAACCATGATCGCAATCTACGTTCTGCCAATAGGTTAACTCTTACCACTCCTTTATGCCATACCAACTTCTACAGCAAGTCCTTTACTGTAGAAGCTATAAAACTTTGGAACGTATTGCCTATTTCCATACAGAGAGCTGCAAATATAGATTCATTTAAAAAACTTTTACATGAACACTTTCTACACCTATGTCAATAGTTGAGTGTATTTAATTTATTTATATTAATATTATATGTATTTTATTAGTTATAGATTTATTATACGTATTTTATATGTATTTGGTAAATATTACATTATTACTTAATTATGTATTAATTATATTATAATTATTACTATAACTTAACTATATTGCAATCAGGAACCTATCCGTATGCATTCGTCATAAGTCTCCTTTTAACTTCGGTTTGCCAGGGAGAAATCGCTCAAAGCGATATGGCCACCAATTGTAATAGTTTTAGTCAATGTATTCTGTATGAACTACCTTTATAATTGCAATAAAGAGTTTTTTATTATTATTATTATTATTTTTAACATTTTAATTTTGAAGTCGGTTTTTTTAACGTAGTTATTTTTTATATATTTGTTTCAAAACACAATATACAAATCTATTATACTTTCGACAATGTCATGATAGTTTATAATAGTAAACTCTATAATTCTACGTCAAAGTTATGACTATATCATTAAATAGGTGGGTAAAGTATCAGATCACGGATAACAAGCACTTACTAGTCACAAATATTCACTCCAACAAATTACACAAATACCTATCGGTTAATTATTTCATTCACGTCGCTCAACCTCTTATCTGTCTTGTGTTCGACATAATTGATATGTAAAGTCCATCCAACAATGATGCAACGTCAAAACTTCTTTTAAAGTTTACTTTAGCCGACGGACAAAAGAAAACCTGTGATAATGCGGCTAAGCCTATTCTTCCGACGTCTGTTTTATTAAACGGTTTTAATGTGGCTTCATACGTCACAAGTAACAAGGCGTATCAGTTGTCTATTGTAGATTGATACATTGATTTTCTCTAGTAATATACCTTTCCTTTTTTTACCTTGTAATATTCTCTTGTAATATATGATATGAAAGACTTTTACTTCATCTACAAAGATTAATTTATTTTAGTTTCGTAATGTATAAAATTAACTCACTTATCACGCTCCAGCCATTCGGAATTCTCAATTTGTAATACCGGGCGACAAATCATACATGGCAAATAAATTAGTTGTAGTGGTGTGCGCCCGCGCCGCCTGTAGCCATCAATACCTCGCACGTGCTCGTGTCGCAACCAAACATTCCACATTTGAAAGCCATCACCCCATTGGTCCATCCAACAACACTACTTATCAGAAACGCATACGATTGAATTATTACTAGCGATTAAAAACATCACAAAATATATGTTATCAATACTTTAATACAGTAGCTATTTATACATTTAAATTTTATGTACGCGTGACTGTGCGCGCCATAGACATATTCCCGTCGACGTTTTAATGAAGGAACCGATAGATTGACTGATTATTTTCTAATTTTTTAAAAGCTTTTCGCGTGATAAGTTAATCTTCAAAAGTATGTGGACTTTGAATAATTTGTCTTCTTATTAAACGCGCCTGATTATTTCGAAATTATAATTCGGCTCGATTATTCTGTACACTTTACCTAATTGGTGAAATGATGGTCCGTTTCGGTATAAAATATGTGTATTTGAAAATTAACGTTAACCTTCATAACCTTTTGTAATTTACGCGTTAAAATAAAAGGTCGATAAAACTGGCTTGAAATTGTCTTCGGCGCGTGTATGTTTTTGTGTATTAAACGTCAGTCAACGATTATATTTGTTTGTGTTTTGGTATTTGCTGTCAAATAAAGATTTCTGTGAAGGTGAGTTGAAAGGTGCCGCGGCTCCGCGGGCTCTGGATCTCTAATCTTCATAAACCGCTCGCCGCCGCCTGCGCTCGCGCCGGTGCCGGCCAAACACGCCTCGCCTATCCAAAAATGCCTCACTCAATAACACTGGATTAATAATTTGTAAATATTTAATATTCATGAGCCACGGGTCAAACATTATACGTTTTTATCATCGAACTCGTATTTATGGAGGATAATTACCATAAGTAAGTTAACAGGGAGAAACTGGTGTAATCCACTTGGGCTGCTTATGTTCTATCATCATCATTTTATCATTCCTTTCTTATAAGGGTGTAAGAACATAACTACAGGTCTTAAGTAGAGCACACCAACTTTCGAGTTAATGGTCGCAGGACAGTTTTTATTGTTATTGCTTGAGATGTCAACACGAAAATATGAAAACTAATTATTTACGGCTCACTTTACGGTCATATCTCTTTACATTTAAATAATTTATTTCCCACACATCTGTGTTCTTTACACTGTAACATAATTGACATTTAATGCTAATAGTTAAGTAAACAAGCTACGGACTACGATGCTACGAGGAACAATAACCGTGATGTGGAACAAAAGACATCAACGCTCCAAAGTACTTTAATTCTACCTAATTAACATATTTTTTCTAGAGAAATTCTTTTATATTCAATAATCATTGAAACACAATAAACTGTTTTTAATAAAATTGTCTCATAATTTAAGTCATAATTCCATAAATTTTACCCACTATGTTAGCGAATAAACTCGTAGGAAGTGTATAAAGGGCAATACTATTGAAAAACTTACATTAATATCTTCAGTGAGTCATACAATTTGCAAGTATATTAGCGAGGCCTTCGTTTCAATTTTGAAATAATTAAAAAGTGATAAAACTCGAATAAAGCAATTTGTCGCTTAGAACAAATTATCAATTGTAATAAAATTTAATTGTTTGAATGTACTAAAAAAATTATTTATAAAAATGGTAACGGTGTTTGTAGTTAAAATGCATTTGAACAATGATTTTTGAATACCGAAAAAGATTAACTTTTTATTTATTTTCTGATGCACTTACTGTTTTAATTTCTTTTTAGTTTTTTTATAATCCTTGAGCTTTTGAAGTTTTCGTCATATTATCTTTATACACAAGTTTATGAAAATCTATATTTGCTAATTGAATAAAGACACTAATAGGATGTAGGCAGATGATGTCTATTTGTACATTTCGCTTTCAAAGCGATGCTAATTTGCTAAAATTAGACAAATAATGTGTACTATATTTGGAGGTGTGATTTGATTACGACAAGTCTAGAAACTTTATGCCGACGTCATTTCAAAGCTATATTTATAATTGACTAGAGAATTAAATTATAGGGTGTTTTTTTTAATGGTATAGAACTTTGAAATGAAATAAAACAATATTTTTTTGTAAATTGTCATGAAATTTACTTCATTCGAAAGATAATCTTCTGGCATTTTAATTTAAATATGACTTCTGGCGTACGGCCACCACGTCTGACTCGGACGTAGTCTAATCTGGAGGTCCAATTTTTGATGACTTTTTTAACATTTGCTGCCGTATATCGGCAATAATGCGGCGAATGTTGTCCTTTAAGTGGTCAATCGTTTCGTGTTTATCAGCGTAGACTAGCGACTTCACATTTCATCACAGAAAATAGTCGAGCGGTGTTAAATCGCTCCATCTTAAAGGCCAATTCACGGTCCTGAAACGTGACACTAGGCGGTTACCAAACTTTTCCTTCAACAAATCAATTTTGGCAAGAACTGTGTGACATGTTGCGAAGTCTTATTGATACCACAGCTTTTGCACATCATGGTTGTTCATTTGATGAACAAAAAAGCCAGTAACCATGACTCTATAGATTGTTACGTTGTTGCTAGCATCGTTTTAATTGAAGCACGGATCAATGATTCCCCAGCGCAGAAAGCACATCAAACAGTCAGTTTTTCTGGATGTATCGGTGTCTCAACATACACTTGAGGGTTATTATCACTCCAAATGGGTCAGTTTTGTTTATTGATCTATCCATTCAATCAAAAGTGAGCTTCGTCGCTAAATAAAGTATGCTTATGAAAATCGGATCAATGGCAATCTTGTGTTTCGCCTTGCTTAATCGTTTGAAAGCGTTGTTCAGGCGTGAGTCTATTATGTTGAAATGCCAAACCAAGCTAAACACAAATCACTTAACAGCTGACAAAATTGCCGCTAGTTAAAACAGAGTTGTCAACTTAAAGTTCTATACCTCTAAAAAAACACCCGTTACTACTTAAAAACTGTTATATTTTCAAAGACTGGAAAAACTAAACACCGCAACAAATAAAGGTATCCGAAACTTAGTTGCTGGTTGTATAACAAATGTTTTACTTTTCCTTTTTCCTCTTTTAATCGAGTTCGTCCTCGAATTGCTGCAAGTACATTACTCCCGGTGAAAACCTACGAAACGTACACAATGATTACAATATTGTATTATTATAATTGTTATCTTCAGTTTTCCCAATATAACAGTTGTTTTCCAATAAACATTGCTAAGCATAGATATATGATAATCTTATAAAATTACTAACTCAAGCTTAAACCTTAAGAAATACTAAGAATCAGAAGTCAGACAAAAATAAGCACATGTAACTAAATCTATAAAATTGATTCATAAAAATCGATATCACATCACCATGTCACTAATATTTTAAGTTTCAACTGATGAAGTTATAGTAGTGATTACGGCGCGTCCCTCCCACAGGCTCGCATGAATGGACCCCGGGCGTGCGCGGGCGGCGCGCGTGCCCTGCGCGTACGCACCACGACCTAATTGAAAAGTGAACTTACTTTTGAAGAGTGAATTTTGCTCTCCGGAGTAATACCTTTGGTTTTTTATTGGTCGTTATTATATTTCAGAACTAACTATGCAAAATTATTAAGAAGCTTTAGAACCTGAAAACCTGATATTTTCCGAAAACACTACTTTCATACATTTACGGAAATGATTTAGGTATGTTGGAATTTTTACTTGTGAGCTATGAGTGAACCAGAAAACGATTTCATAAGATAAAATTAAACAAATGACGTTAATAGCGTATTCACAAATCCATTAAAAAGAATAGGTGATTACAAGAATAAATAATAGTTCCCCATAAAAAGGTAATAAGTGACCCCAACCAGAAACATGTAATCTTTATGGACCGCTAAAACAATATTTTCTAAGTTATGACAGCTAGAATTATGTGTAAACATTGTAAACGCATAAAACAGTTAGTACATGAAATGTTTAAAACACAATAAAAATATGAAATATTACGTTATACGTTACCGTCGCGATATACCATAGCTAGATATTGTAACGGGGAGTATTCGAAAAAATAAGAAAATAATAAGATACATTTAACTTTTGTCAGCAGATTAAATACTGTTTAAATCACGACGTGATTTGTACATAAGAAATGTATCAAGATTGAGACTTGTGTCGTGAGTGACGTGAAACTTTCAGTCGTAAAATACTGATAGCAAACGCAAATAAATCCCGATGCGATAAAACGGTGCGCTCGATCTTATAAACTACTTTGAATAACAGTAAAAGTATCGTTATTTATGTGATAGGTACGAAATCTCGTCACCGAGCACGCCGGGCCACGCGGCATGACTTACGGCGCTTGTACCAGGCCTGCCCCACTGACCATCGCTCATGAATATTTATCAAAAAAATACAATTCCACCTGTCCGACACACGAACGTGCCTGCAATAAATACATCAAACATCCAATGTTAACGGAAAAATAATCACTTTACTCGGTAAATAAAAGCGACAGATAGCCTAATAAGAACCATTAGGGAGACTGTTAACTGCTTTTCGGATAAACTCTAATTGTATGCGGCTCTGCGGGCGATGTTTGTATCTGTTTGTGTTTTAATAAATAATTGAAATTAAAATTAGAAACGGGAATTTAAAAAGAATGCATGATTTATTAGTTTCAAGTACGGTTTCCTAGATACTCACGCGACATAATTACTTCTAATAAACGTTACATATAAAATAATAATAATAGTTGATCCAGTTAACCAGTTAATAGTCGATGTTTACGAGGGACACTGCCAGTAAAATACATGAAAAATTACCTCAAGTGTTAATGCACTCTAAATTATGCTAAAACTCTATCCAATCTCCATCAGTTTACCAAATGACGGTAGAAATATATATTTTATACTCGTAAACCCCCATCTTGTTTGCGGTTAATTAATTTAAATTAAAACTACTTATAGTAATAAACGAAAACGTATGTGTAATTTCTGTAATATGTATGTATCACACAGAAGCCGCGTAGAGTTCGGATCTGCTACTGTCAATAAAATGAGTTTAGGGTGATCATTAAAAGTATATTTTATCGCGTTTTAAATATTTAGTTTTAGATAATCATCTGGTGAAAGTTAAGATGTGCTGTGATCGTTATGAAATAGAATCTGTATCAGGATTAACTGTAATGACTCGACGTTATCTATCTAATGACATATCGTCGAAATACCGACCTGGCGCGCCGGCCGTTGTAATTAACTTTGTACAATTTATAGAAAAAAATCAAAACTCTATTAAATGGGGCTCTTTATTGGCATTCCGACAGAAACATTCAAACTATGATAGGCATGTTTCTCCAGTAGCTGTTTGTTTTAATTTATTGTCAAATGTTTTATGATAGTAAAATAATGCAAAAAGCGTCGTTTGTATTCTCCGCGCAGTGGGATCGAAACACATGGATTTAGGAAAAAATGTAAATTGACTAAAATCGATTAAGGAATCATGTCGAGTCCAGTTAATGTGGTCGATTTATCTTCCACATATTACTTGCTCGAATGCGGGGTCAGCCTCATTGAATTACTAATTTACCAATTCACTCGATTAAATCCAATTAAAAACTCATAAAAGTGATGAAGTTATGTCGTAAATCTTTTAATGAAACGCTACTGTAACTGTTACGGTTTCTTTTTAAGAATACATATAATATTTTGTTATAAAACTATAGATCTATATTTTTATTACGTTGATTAAGACATCCGGCATAAGTATTGATGATACACAAACTTTGAAATAATATTTCGCTGGTAATATCAAACACAAAATATGTTTACTAATCAGTAAACTTATTTTAGTTTACACCAGTCTACAACAAACTTACTACTTTTAAAAAAAAACTTGTAAAATGTATCTTGAAATAATATAATAAATGCGTTGATTCTTTAAATAAACTTGAGTTTATTTAATAGGCTCGATACTTCTATATTGAACATTGTTATTGATCACAAAGCAGTTCAGTGGTATGAAGCCCTCGGGGCATCGAAGAGCTCCTTCGATTAAACACCTGACTGCTAACGCGCCGTCCACAGTGAAATATGCCAATTTACTGGCTTGCTCTAGCCAATTAAATGTTTTTCTTAACTACACAATAACAATAAAACATATATAAAACGAAAAACATGTAAATGTATTTAAAGGCATGCATAACCACATATTTTATGATGTACAGGATTTGTTCATCGCTCGTTCCGTACCGTACAAAATGGTGTTAGCTCATATGTCGAACAAAGCCTCAAACGAGGTATTGTGTTCAGCACACATCTCATAGAAACACTGTTTAAGCAGCCTAGATAATTGCATATTGGCTGACGCTACCATAAATATAAACGGCTATGTCTGCTCATTTGTAATCGAAGGTTGTACGCACTCAGTCATATTCAGGTAGCAGGCTTTTGATCGTATGTACTCCTCATTTATACCGTGGAAGCTTGTCATGTAGCCAATGAATAAGAATTTTGTTATGAATGTTTACAAGGTCTACTATTACTGATGTTCCTCGCTACTTCTCGGCCTGCAAGTTGTTTTTAAACGTCGCTGTTTATGTTTAGTCGTGTACGACTCATTAGTCATACTGCTTGCATATAATTAGTCGGGTATTACTATCGACATAAACTATCGATACGGTTCATGTATGGTACGGTAGTTAGTACATGACAAATTGTGTAAATCTCAACGTGGATATGATACAAAAATGATGTACGGGTTATCTACAAATTAGGAAAAAAACTGCCGGCTTGAGTTACATTTATAACTTCTAAGCTAAAATTATAAATTAACAGAATACTTAATAATGCTCATGGAACACAGTATCTTAGGTCATGGTAAGACATCGCAGGAATTTCAGCACACCCACTGTTACCTTAAAACCTGTACCCTATTTGAAACAACAGGTCAACACCAGCTGGTTGGTGTACAGTACAGGTCCAACAAAAGTTACATAAGTCCCAATATTTACGCGATCGCCATCGTTCGTGTCTACAAGCGGGGGGTCCGTAATACCGATCCATCATACACCGCCGAAACGACCAACTATACGATTATTATATTCAATAATCGATGGACATTAAGTGAAATTAATTTTATTGGGCAATGGCGCGGTCGTGACGGCGCGCGCGCAAACGAGCCCTATTAGTAGCCGGGGATGGTTCCCAAGCGTACCACTTTACGATGTATTTATAAATATATTTAACATTATATTTAAGAAGTTTTTATTCTCTTGATTTTTATTAAAACGGAACGTCATTCTTGATTTAATAAATCAATAGTTATGAATATACCTACACTCAAGTCCTGAATTAAGATCATAATCAGATTAACACCATCATCCTTTTTAAAAAATCCTAGTAGATTCCCATAATCATTCCAAATAAAGCAGCCCTCAGTAGAACGGTTCAAATACGGCATGGAGCGCACGCGCCGCTGCTTCGTGACCGCTCGTTGCAGCGCACAGTTCCCAGCTACGGCCGGTCGCAGCACAATCATTGCTGACTCCACTCCTGCGCACCTCGCTCATTAATTACAAACTCATTAACGATATCGCTGTATTGGTTTACTAGAAAGTTATTCCGATCGAATGGTATACCACCGCATCGAACGAAAGTAAGAAACTTATTAAGATGTAATTACATGTTTCACGTCAAGCTTTGAGTAATCATCGAAAATAAAGTAGCAGATATTGATTAAACTTTAAAGGTTAACTTAACACGTGTCTGGTAATTGATGAACTATCGTTAAGGTCGTAAGTCACAAGTGTGTAATTAATTTATTCAATAATATGATCTGCGTACGTGAGTCATATGGTGTCACTTGAAGCCATCAATCAGCCGACTTCAAATTGTCCTTAACAGGTATCCCACTGTTTGATAAACTAACCGCTGTAGTGACCTCCATTTACCACTTAAAGTCATTACGTCATTTTGTTATGGTGCCATAATTGTACTTCCATATAAATCTCGGTTCGACCCACTTTGGGTCACCCATGGGCTTGGTTGGCACGATACTTGAATAAGAACCCTTAATCAATCAAAACGGTAATAGGGAACGAGGAATTGTAACAGCTTAAATTTTATATATCGACGCTGTTAAATTAAATTACTTTTTATCACCAACGAGCAAATAAAAATAAATCAAATGTGCTCTAACTGTCAATTTCATAAATCAGGCAAAGATATATTTTGTAAAGACAGACTCACTGTTTCTGAGTGATTCTCAGAATCTACACGTTTTCATTTCTTCCACATTAGACAGCTACCTTTGCCCGCTATCAATATAACAAATTGTGAATGCCAAAGCAAACAATTGATTTTTTTAACAAAGCGCAGGCGTCGAGTGGACAAAGGAAACAAATGTTCCAATTCATGCCATGTGTGGTAGTGGACAGTGGAGTAGCTGTTATCACAATAATTCGGAGACAGAACAATGACTCCGTGGAGGTAACGCCATCACTTCAACACGATTATTGAGAAGATGTCGCTTTATACAACACGATACGACTGTCAAATAGTCATATTATCTCCAGTCGAAAGTTCATAAGATGTTGTAATTAAAAGATTGCCTACTTGAAAAAATTCATTTATTTTTGTAAAAAATACTTTCAGGCTCAAAAAGTCACACAGACCTAAACAAATTCAATCGCAAGTCGTATAAAAGTTGATCTTATTCGAATCGCCGATAGTAAAGCGTGTATATCACGCGCCGCGGCCCTCGACGGCGCGTGTGGTCACCGTTAATGCTACAACAATGCTGTCTGATACCAAACCAAATATTTTCTAAATAAATTCCACATCTAAACACCAACTATGACCGCCATTACCATCCGCCATAATGTCTCGGAAATATAGCGTCTTGTTAGTTAGAATAGGAATTTGAAAGCGGATGGTTTAGAAAACACTTTTATAGTTTAGCGTGATAAAATATAACGATGTAACGTAAAGCAAGTTATATACAAAGTATTAATAAGATAATGAAAACAAACAAAGTTTGTTAACTAGCTAAGGTGGTAGAAAAGGAATGATAAAACGATTCTTTAAAAACTTTAGCCAATATAGAATATGCAACCCATTCCAACCAAAATACTATATGCAATATTCATAAAGAGCCAAGTAGGTAACTGTAGATAGTTTATCGTGTGCCTTAATTACAAAGAGCAAGTTTAAATAATTATAAATCATTTTACAAAGACATTCGATTATCGGTAACGGAGCTATATTGTAAATGTTATCACGAAACCTCGCTGGCTAATAACATAACGATTACCACCTCAAATTAAACAGAAACCGGGAACTTTGGAATCTGTACTTTGAATATTAATTAATTGTTTATCTGTATCATTGCATTTGACAAATTGCTTGTTTTAAATAATCACGTGTAAAATTAATTTGAATATATCTTATAACAAACATTGACCTTTTTATTCAGTGCGTTTGATGAAATCCACCTGTAATGAAATAATATTTACAGTCACCTCAGAACAATTTATCGCAGATTAAAATACACAGCAAATTTTAATTTATCAAAATAATTGGCACGTTTCAATTCCAGTATATCATTTAAATGACCCTTATATAACTCAATATACTTCGGAGCAATTGAACAAGTTTGGCTTAATACGAGGTATCTCAAATCCAAAACTTAATTTCGGATCATTAAAAATAAATCGATTATAATTTCGAGACGGAACTGAATTAAAATTAAATTGATTAATTCGTGGCATAACCGTCGCTAATCACTTTATGATGTGGATTTATTAATTTATTCATGAAATTGGCTTGTTTTTGTCAGAAGCTCGTGCATAATAAATTATTTACTTATGCTCGCCATCCCTAAGTTGTATGACGTCACTTTTGACTGGTCGTGGTTCCGCGGATTAATGAGATAACAAGCGAATAGGGTTGTCGCATGTCGCACGGGACATTAATAAATAATTACAAACATTATCTCGGTAGCAGGATCTCGTTTATAGACACTATTTATCATTCGCAATCAGACGGTGTCGCGAAGGGGCTGATTAAACGCTTGCCTTATCTGAAAACACTTACATTGTATACCTACGGTAAAGCTCTGGATAAAAGATACTCTTCAATTAGCACTGCGAATAACTTTTAAAACGTTTTAGGCATAATTATCGCAATTCACAAGATTACAATTTATTTATTCAGCAGGTTCAAATAATTGACTCCATCCTAGGTAAAATAGGTTCACAGGAATAAACTGCACTTAAAGTATATTACTTAACGATTGATGTCCAGTAACCGGTTACATACTGTCACTTGATTTTGATTAAGCAATTATTTTGTACCACTACCAGCGGATTACATTCTATTAACAAGAACTGAAATAATTGAGTTGGCTATGGAAAGTCGTGTAGCTTTTACTGGGAAGTGGACGTATATGGTCACAAATATAATTGAATCTGTTTGAAAATTGAAAGCGATAGGGTTAAAAGTCACCTAGTTCGTGAATATCGTTTAGACTAAATTGTGGCCTGTAACTATTTTGTGTCTGGACTATTATGTAATCAATTTATGATATCAATGTGAAGTATACCCACTTGTTTATAGTCTTGTTGTAAATATTTGATTTACTCAAGATTATTATTCTTCGATACTTTTAACTGTATGCTTCGATAAGAAAGTTTACCGAATGGCAAATCATGATTTCAGGAACTTTTTTATAAATTGCTCTATATTTTGCTTGATATATATTTTCTTATCAAACACCGTAAAAGCGTTCTGCGTAGTTCTCAGTGTTGGTACCACTGGTAGTTAGGAGACCGCAATCAAACGGCTGTCCAGCATTAATAGTGTCGTACGACAGTATCTGATAGCGAACACAACCTGACATACCACTTTTCAAAGGTTTTTCTGAGACAAACTTTTGTATTTGTTCTGCGATTTGTGTAGCTATATTGCCTGTAATCAGAATGTAAGTTATTAGTTTTAATCTAAGTGAAGATGAATTTAAACTTATTAAATAGAACAAATATTTAAAAACATCTTAATATTGTCTATCTAAAGCCATTATGAACTGATACGAACTGCTAGAAATAATAAATACTGGAGATATATTGATTATTATTATTATTTACATACAAATTGCCATGTCTCAGAATTATAATCTTAAATTAATATAACTTTTATCATTCCTAAGTTAAAATTTCCATTACACGTAAAATTAATTTATAAACGAATTACGAACGTAAAATAGAAGCTAAGATCAGAACGGAATGAACCTTTTAAAACATTTGTGCCTTATAATTAGTGCAATAAGAGTTTCATAACTTGTTCCCCAGGCCTTCATCTAAGAATGAAAGATATTTCAGGGGTCTGTACTTGTCACACTGTTAATTATACGTTCCTAGTTAAAGCATTAATGGATTTTAATTGCAGATCGTGGAGTAAATCGGTTTTTCAAAGTGTTATTTACACCTCGAGTTACATATCGGTAAATTCGATCATAATCGCATAGTAGCCGCAATATCTGTGGTTACTGGTTTGCTAGAGTACATTTATTTCAATTAGACTAGGAATAAATGGTGTAAAACGAATTGCAATGGGTTTATAAATATGACAAAAAAAATTAAACAAAAAGTGCATAAGAGTACCTACTTACCCAGTTAGTAGCGGACTTTGTATTCAAAAACTGATTGAATGTTATCACACAAATATTAATTTTAGTTTTGCGAAATGAACAATTGTTTTTTTTTTCAAAATGTCCGAAGTTCCATGAAAATGTATGAATATGGTTTCGTACATTATTAGGGTGAAAGTCTATTTTTACGATAAAAATGTCATGGATTCAGCAAACACAAAAGATGATTCATGGAACATGAACTTCTAAGAAATTCTAAAGATATTAAGCGTCTGATCCTGATCTCTATCAGAAATCTTTTTAGTTTATTTATTGAGTGTGCACTTCAAGCTGTGGTTGGTTTTAGTAAATCAATTAATTAACTAAACATACAGGGCATTTGAGTGTGTTATATACGGGATATAAAAATACTGCTTCCGGAATCGAAACTGGGTATTGCTGGAGTGGTATGCGGTACGTTTGAAGCAAAAAAGAAGTTTTTGCATATTATAGGTACAAAATTGTTTGTAACTTCATAATTATTAAAATAAAACAGTGTGTCAATTCAACCTGTACTGTGAATCATCGTGCTTCAGGCTTAGCAAATTGCCTATTTACACCCTGTATAACTGAAAGGTCACGATATAATATATATACGCTATCGCTTTAACACCAGACTTCAACGCCGGACTTAAGTAACAAGAATTCATTAACTCTACAACTAATGACACCTTTATAACTTAGTTATTAAGTTTCATCAGCTGACTACATAGTTGCGCAATATAAATCCCAGATGCGTTACATTGCTATTTTAATACATACTTATCATATCAGTGTTGTAATGGAATCCTATATCCCCTGATCTGCTGGGTCACGTCTTTATGCTGTCATTCGCCTGCTTCGTGGTATTGAGTTATCTAGACATTTATATTACAAGCTACTGCACTTATTCGAGTTCAAAAAGTGCTGAGTTAGAACATCGATCATTGTGAATAAAGAGTACCAGCCAGTCGCTTGTTGGGAATGTTTTTACTGGGAGATATACTTAAATACGACGGATATCGGTAGTATTTTTCAAATTGAAGTAATTTGAAGTTTCACTTTCTGCTATTCCTCTATGAAAGAAAACCGGTGCGGACGATTAAGTTTCGTTTTACGTGTGGTTTGTTATCTATTACTGCTTTAATAAAAAAAGTATTTTACTGTTTATTTTAACATATTTGCATAAACATTTTCAAATTAAATTTCGTCAACAAATAGGATTTCTCCAGTTTCTGGGGTGTTGCTTCGAAGTAAACATCATACTTCTAATGATGAGTCGCAGCTCGCAGTGTGCAACTCGCTCCGTCCATCCAGTTTCGGGCGGTATCGTCCCGTTACTGAACACAAGCTTGTTACGTGCATTGTGAGTGCGTTCGATGATACTTTATTTTTATAACAATAAATTGTGGTAAGTAAGGCACGGTCTACACCGTCGGTGGTCCGTGCCCAATGGCCGCCGCTCGCCGCTTGCAGCTTTTGATGGATTTAAACCCTTTGTTGCTCGCTGCGCTTCGGCCCAATAACGATAAATAAACATTGCCCTTAATCAGACACTGATTTTTGTGTCTTTGGAACAGACATTGATAACAATAGAACATATATTTAAGTTCTTCATGTCTGCTTCATAACAAATATACCTACTTGTAGGTATACCAACTAATAATCTTGCTCATTTCTTCACACTTATTCTTACTTATCCACATTTCTTCGAAATTATTGGAAATAATAGTCTGCCAAGTCTTTGAATACAAAGAAATATTTTCTGAACATTGTTAAGATTCCTAGAAGTATTTCTATTTATAATGTGTCTTTAATAAGACATTTTACGAATGATAACGACGCATCAATATTTTTACAGCGTTAGTATTACTTTGCGATAAGAAACGACTTTTCAATAATGTGTTTATTACTTGTCCCTGGCCCAATGGTATCTAAAGCAAGTAATATACATAAAGAAAATATATATAAAGGGTAAGATATTGGCTCGCGTCTGATTGTGATCGTAAAAAATAATAGTTCTTGACACCAGGGAATTTCAATTGGCTATGTCGTTGACGACACGATCAACTAAGACATACGGTTAACATGAATAGTGGCTTTAAAAAATAATTTTAGCATAGAAAAACTAGACATGAAACATTATACCAACTACAAAAGTGGTATGGCAAACGTTTAAAAAATATATGGATTCGTATTGTTTTGATCAAATATAGAAGACATTAATTAGTAATATTGTAACAATAGGTATTTGATGAGTTCCTTAAAAACTTTTTTTGAAGCTTTCGCAAGATCTTGCACCAAATTCTGTGCATTACACTTACTTGGACTTTCTATAGTTTTTTGTTAAAATAATATGCCAAGTTAAATAAAAAAACATGATAAGAAATGCGAAAGTGAAACGACTGTTGTAAAATCAACTTAATTGGACCTATTAGGTTCACTAATTAAAGAACTTGTGAATCCGAACTTAACAGCGCCTAATTATCTAAATGACATTATACAGGGTGATTTCTTTGATAATTCCTATGTTAATTTTTAACCAGTTTTTATCAATTTGGAGCTTTTTCGAGTTCTGAGGCATACTTTTCATTATCTTAAAAGCCGTTTTCGTGATCTCAGCTAGGAGTTATGAATATTTTACTAAAGATTATCGCGGCAAGAACAAATTGGTTTTAATGACCGGTGTTTAAGTATGCGCATATAAAACGGTAGTGGAATTGAAATGCATTAATAGATTACGTTAGTTGAATCAAAACTAAAGCTCCAAATTAATTTAAACTGGCTCATTACTAGCGGCTTACCCTACACAGCACCCGTATCAAATTAAGCAGCCAGACACTATTAAGTAGAAATGGACATCGACTATTTTACCGTTAAGTATAAGTAACATCGTTAATTCGTTTAGTTCTGTTAAGTGATCTCAGGAATCCAATCTTTTCTCAGAAACGATATCGTGATGCTGTGTATTAAAAATGTTCATAAAAAATTGGGGGACAGTGTCTTCTCTTAATCAAACGTCGGATTTAGTCAAATTTGTGCTTAATGATAGCCTGGGTTGAGGTAAGCCGGTGTGATTGATAATAGTGGGCGAGATTATGAGGAAATTATGGAATTGTTTATGTGTGCGTGTGTGCGCACGCGTCGCACGGGAGCGTTATCAGCCGCATCGAGCCGAGATTTACGACCCCGCCACCACACTATATCGCACTGCCATAAAAATTGGAAGCTTTATACGCACGTATAAATTAGAAAAAAAACGACCAACTATCAAATATAACTGAGATATCACTATATAAAACAAGATTATTAGCTTTCGAATGCGTGACAACGAAACTTCGAAGCGAAACCTTCATCTAAGTAACTACAATTGGGAAGGTTATATCTATAAAGGGCACGTCATCTTAAAACTCCTTGGTCACATTCTTTGAACTCATATCTGATGCAATAAAAGGATGTTACAATAATAAAATAATATCACGAACGGGTGCTTGAGACAAGGGCTCTCACAAGTAAGATAAATCTTCAAGATGACGCCGTCCGCTTCAAAAACAAATATCACCCAGGAAGCCGGTTAAGGCGAACTCATAATTCATTAGTCGATGTGCACGCGCAGCCAAGGAACCATTACCCGGGATGACGACGCGTGCCCTCCGACACAACACCACCACCTTACCTTGACCTCTCAACCGCTCACAACGCCAAAACAACAAGGGGTCACGCTTCGATGGAAACGCAACGGACGTACGCCGCCTTTAAATAGGAAGCGACACGTTTATCCAATTAGAAATTCACCATATCTTTGTGATAGTTGAGGAGGAAATTTGAGTAATCAGCTGCGCCGGCGTTCCTATCACAGTTTATTCAATTGAGCTCGTAATGAAGCTATGCGAGATATGCGCGCGAGTCAAATCACCATTACGCATGCGCCAGACGCTCCATACCTGTATCTGTCAATTGTTACTTCATAATCACTTCGCTCTCTTTAATTTGACAGTAATTGGAACTGACTCTCCAGTTCTTACAAATGCAAAACGGATAAAGCTGTGGAAAAAAATAAACATGAGATGCGAAGATATGCAAAAGTAGTATCAAGGAACGCGATAAGTAGGTGCGCACAGGCATAACTGTCCCCGCTGAAATATGGCTGGCATGCGAAATAATCGACAAAATTTACTGGTGCGATTGTACAAAAGGTAGAAGTGGAAACAACTTGTTATTACAAGGTGTTGAGCCTAGTTCACTGATTTATTGTAATATGGCATTACAAATGATCAATGCTGTTTTGAGTTGTCCCTTTATTGCGACCGTTTTATCACAATTAAAATGTAAGCCTACGAGCAATTCTGTATTATCTTATAGTTAGAAATGATTGCCACACTTATAAACTATTAGAGACTTAGTATTAAATGGAAAGAATTTATTCAAGCATATGTCCATAAAGTATCTAGACAAGAAATGGAGGTTTACTAGGTCGTTGCAAATAACCGTAACTATATCGAATTGGCATTCCTAACTAATTGTAGATAAAGTCAAAAAAGGAAGTCCGCTAACTACAGCAACTGTAGTTAAAGCTCTTACTCTGAAAAACGTCAGTTTACTACCGTTACCGCCATTAAATTATTGGTCAGGCTTTGGAAATTAAGAATTATGAAATTAAAAGCGTGCAAAGTATAAATTGGATCGCATACATAAATTGCAACGCAGTACTAGTCATTTTATTTAATTGATTATTAAGTAGCAGGCGAGCTAAGATCTTATCTATTTAAAGTATTCGGAAACTGTGATTTCTAAGTTTTAAGTTCTTTGATGTAATTTCGAAGATAAAGATATATTTTTATCAAGAGTTCATTTTAGGAACCTGTCGTAAGAAAGTAAAATATGTTGATCGTGTGCCGGGCGCGTGCCTCTCGCCGACCAAATAGATTGATTTAGTCACTGACCCCTGCGCCTGACCTCCGCGTAAATTTCATTCATACTTGTTTAGTTAGTCGCTAGTTGAACCACAAAATTAACATTCTTATAGACATCCAATTTCCAAACAACGTAAGATATGAATACAAATGTTTATTTACATAAAGAAGGTTATCTTTGCCAAACCGAATAAAGACATAAAATTAATTTCGAGCTTGTTCGTCCAGCCACCAATCAATTCTTAATCTTGTTCATCTTATCAAATGATATCAGGAGTGGTATAAACTATGTCGTAGATAAGTTTCTGATGCAATAAGGCCTTATTACTGAGGTTGTCAAGCATAAAAAACAGGTGTGTGTTGTCATTATCTCGAGTATAAAACTTAGAGAAAAATACCGGTCGAGCCTAGAAGGAGCCCGTTAATAAAATCGGAGCCTCGCGTGCCAGGACGGCTGCTTGACGCATGCCATTTCAATCTGCGCTCGCGCCGCCTCTCCAAATTAATATATCCTGGCTCGCGCCGTGATTCCTAATATTATATTTAGAAATGACACCGCTCGTTTGTATCAATTGGCCCCGTCTGCCTCCCTGATATATGGACGAGTTTAAACAATGATGGCACAAATTGCGCGATTACTAGAGCATTAGACCGACCCCGACACGTAATGGACAAATTACTCTGAACTGATACGCTTGCATGCACAATGGATGATGCAGTCATCAACAGTTTTATAGCGCACTGGATTACTAGTCTACAAACCTTACTTTTAACGTTCTTTCAAACTTCAGGTCTTTTAATTTAAATGCTCTATTTGTATCCTTCACTATAATAGTAACGAGTTACGGGCGTAACGGGAGGTGCATCGATAAATGCTCGTACAAATGATCTTCACGTCGGGGACAGCCGATTACAATAGTCATTAATAACCGCTTGTGCGCCGCCGCTAGCCTACAGAACTACTTACAACTACAAATCAGTGTAATGAACGGATCTCGAGAAGGCTTTTAATTTCTCATTTCGTGCGACCACCGCTGATACCGAGTTATTAATACCTACACCGGACCGCGCCGAAACAGGCGTATGCGCCGGTTCTCCGCGACCTATCTCCTGATATTAATTACTAGTAGATACTCGCCGGCATCAATGCAACCGCTTCATTCGCTACTACTTGAGCGGATTTGGATAAACCTTAGAAAGGACTGGTAGAATAAGGCTGTGAAATGAACGAGCGGTAAATCTGAGTTTCGCAACGTCTGGCGGCGGTAGGCAATTACTATTTTCTATTCAAGAAAGAAGTAAGGATCAGATCAGCCGCCGCCGCCGGCGCAGCGCTAATAACACCCCGCCGGCGATATCGACTGCTGTTGCAAATCGAACCGAACTACCGGCGTTCTCTATTTAAAACACTATTTATTTCATTCGCGTAACGGCCAACGGGCTTTACGCTGCAATTATTTAGATCGAAAGATCATTTATTTGTTTTAATTGAGGTCAATAATTGCTGTTTAGAGTCGCAACTCCAAGATCGGCAGCAAAATGCGGAGACGTTAAATAATTAGAAATACTTCTGCTCAATAACTGTAAAGCCAGGCGGTAGCAAACCGGCAATTAGTTTTAATTTATATTTACTTATAATAATTAATTATAATAGCTAAATCTAGTGTGTAATTAAATGAAACCGTGTTATTACGAGAAAATAATTAACTTGCTTCCAGAACCTACCGCGTTACTGACAGATTTAATCAAAGAGGCGTTTTTATTTACTCTAATAATTAATATCTACTGCGTTTACATGACACAAAAACTTGATAGTCAATATTAAAAATTAATAAGAATACATACCTACTAAAACGTATAGGAACATTTTCTAAATTCAAAATAACTAGATGTTATAAATTTAAGGTACCTGTTACTGCGCTTTCGGACAAAAACCTACAAAGTACCGTTGAGTTATTAAACATTTTTATTAGACTAAAACCCAAACTATAAAATCCTTTAAAAACTTGAAAGCAAATAGAAGCTCTAAGTATTAGTAACTATACTGAAAATTGACCCTTCTTTTAAATGAAACTCTGTTCTGAGGGAAGAACTTAGACAAAATTTTAAAAGCATTTACTTTTCACGCACTTTGACATTTTATACTTGTTCGACCTGCCATGTACCGAGTTTAAAATACCAAAACTTACCTTCTGTGCATTAGATATGTAGAATAATTTACGAATATAAGTGAAACCATTTTTATTAACCATTGATTAACAACTGAAAAAAAATATGCTCAACAAAATTAAAAACAATAAGAACAGGAAGTTAAACATTATGAAAACCTAAACTTAATTCCGACTCGGAACTTGTCACAGTGATGAATATCAAACTAATTTAAGTTATTACTCTGGCAAGTTGCCCACATTAACTAAAATCAATAAATAGGCCATTTAATCTACCTTCAACAAATGCCCGTTGCTTAAGAAAACCTTATCGTTAGAAATAGCCTTGTTCAATAAATATCGGGGCTAGTTTCAATAATAACCTACTCCAATTTATGCCCAGAGCGAACAGCCAATGAAATACCTATTTCTAAAGAAATGATTTATCTTATTACCCCAGCAGTGGGCAATAAACAAAACAGACTGACTAAAGTAGGTGGCTTAATTATGCTGTCGTTTTAAGCGAATTAAAATCAAGTTCGATTTGGTTGTTGAGTTGTTTTGTGAAATGGCTTTTGAATCACAGTATTATTTTACGATCGACTACGAGAGCGTTACATTAGAATTATTAAGATATCTTTAATTGCTAAAGAAGTATCAAAAATGAAATTTAATCCCTAACAAACTTTGGTCGCATATTAAACTAGAAAGGTGATAAAGCAAGGCGTTCTTCCTGTCGTAGAATCACCAAAACACACGTGTCTTCATATTTTCCCTGATAATATCATAAGTTACGTGTTAGATCAGCAGGTGACAAGCAGTTACTCAGTAGTGGGTGACGGACCAAGAGAAGATTCACAGATAAAAGATCAGAAGAATTACCGACAAGAATCATATCGTTACTTAGGTTAGAACATTTTCTGTATTATAAAACTTAACATATAATTTCAAAATCAAACTGAAGGAGAAAAAATTTTTCCTATAGAATTTACATAGTAGAGTCACTTAACATTTAAAAAGCCTTAATTTTCATAACTTATTCAACTTGTTAAACCAATATTTGTGGTAATTTTATTATTAACCTTTATATGACGTCTTTTACCTCTACTCTATAAATATAACTCGTGTAACAGTCAATTTTCCTTACCTGTTTCAAAACATATTTCACCTCGAAAGGTGCACTAAAACTTTATAGGTACCCAATTAATTATAAAATTATGGAATCCAAAACCCACATTATACCACAATATTACTGCCGTAATATTGTAATAGGCCAACACTAATAAACAAATAAGCCATTTTAAAATGACCTCATGTGACCAATAGCTATTTCATCTCTATCTTATTAACTGAGGTTAATATACAGACATAACTTTCTAATTTCCACTTTAATAATATGGTTCTATATTTTATTAATCTAAAATAACAGTTATTAAATTGAGATTTTTACAATTTGCGTTATATGTTCGTTCCAGTCTAGTTAACCGTTTCACATATTTTGGTCGTAAACATTTTAATATCGAACTTACTGTTTTTCAAACTGTATCGCAATTCATTAAGCAGAGCGTTAAGTCTTTAATAAAAAGCATTAAATTTCGCTATTAGAGGAAGCGATGATGGCTTGCCAGAAATTAACATAAGTAATTGCATTCGTCCTATGATAAGTTGAGCGACGATGTCCGCGAGGGCTTGCGGTCACCACTCTGCCTTTCTGCTTAATGTCATAAATAACTTTGTCAATCTGCTAACTTAATAGCATAATTTATCCGCGGCCAGGACAGCATAACGAGCAACGCCGATAATAAACCAGAAAGCCATGAGGTGATAATAGGTGTTCGTAAATAATGACGCCTGATTGCCGGCACATCACGGGACCAGGGATCGCGGAATGCGGGCCGCGGGAATTTGGGGTGCAACTCAAAACATCTGTGATAAACGTGCAAATATATTTTGTGTAAGGATATTTAGAGAAATGTTAAAAACTGATTCAACGATGAAATTAAACATCTAACCTTTGCATCGTTTGCATTTGTTCCCTTTTTATAATTCACTAAGAAAAGCGATCAAGTACCTACAAATTAAAATTTCACCAGCGCTATCTAGATTTACTGTGATGCTAATTTGTTGGTAATGTCTTAAGTTTATCACTCACATTGTACTCCCCGAGTTTGCTATTCGTTCATTGTGTTAAGATCTGACCCGGAGTCGTGTCCTTCGGCTGCAGAATGCAATCGCGGTCTAATTAACTCGAGACATGCGCCCGCGCAGCGCGGGATGTTCCGATTAGAACCGGGCCCGTTAAGGAGAAACAATCACATATCGAACAAGCTATACCACAGATCAGCTACTGTTTCACTCCTTTTTAGAAGTAAATGGATGTAGGCGCGAATAAGGATACTGTTGGAGAAGGTGCTTCTCGCATCATTGATGATAGTAACTGGATAAAAGAATGCGGAAACAAAGAAAATATGTTTATTAGATAACTAAGTAGGCATCCCCAGTAAGTATAGTATTCATACCTAACTTTTTTAACGAACGTAGTTTTATAAAACATCTCATCTGTCTATTTTTAGCGAAGATATAGAAAGCAAGTGAAATAAATAACAACGGCCGAAAATAACATAAGTAGGTTTACTTATCCAAATATTATTAACAGAAAAGAAATACAAATAAATCAAAGAATTGTTCACAATAATAAAGCGAATGGCTCACGTGACACAGAGTTGCCGCAAGACGTGTGTCTTTGACAACCAATGAAAAACAAAAGAAGAACGGTACGTCCCAGGCATACAACTTTTTAAAAACTCTGAGTGACCACAGAGGTTCACTTAATAATACGAAGTGTAAAAGAACTGCTTCCGAAAACAAAATACTGGGCATTACTGAAGGGGTACTGGTTACGTTTTGAGCAAATAATTTTTTTTTTTTTTGACCCATGTTTAAAAGCCCAATTCAATTTTATCTCTGAAGTTTAAATGTCAAATGTACAGTAATCCTCCTACTAGTTACTTACAATGTATTAAGCAAAAAGATATGTACCCGACGACGTCTCGTTTATATGAAGTAACTGAAATTCTATGGTCAGTAATTAGGTAAAAAACCAGCAGCGGTTAACTAATGTGAATATGCATTGGTGTGTCAGTTTAGCTGCGCAAGGCGGTGGCTACTCGAGTGTTGCCGATTTCGATGTGTTCCCGATACCACTGCGACTAAACCATTTATTCAGGACGCAATAAATTCAAATTACCACTTTTAGAATGCTCAGATTATCTTACACCGTACCTGTATCAATACGTATTTCAGTTCAAAAACGTAAAGATTAAATTTTACTAGAAATTAATCAACTAATATTATAACCCCACTTACAGGATTGATTAATAAACACCACCGGTGCATACTGCATCAATAAATATTACAACAACGCATCTTGCGGCTTATGACGCCGGTAAATATTTGCGTAGCGGCCGTAAATAAAACAACCGCTATGAAATTGGATCTAATTTTAATAAGCAGGATTTACACAAAAACACAACGATCAATAACCGTCGAGGAAGCATGTCACAGAGTGGAGAACTCACGCGCTTGGACCGGCGCGGCGCAGGCAATGAAATCCTACACCGCGACGAATCGAACGCTGTCCTGTCGCATTTGAAATTTCTGCAATATTTCGCCCTTTTCACGCAGATACCCTGCCCATGTCTAACCGGACATGAAACACAATATCTTTAACCGACCACCATAATTTACACGCACCGCCTCGAATGCGTTTAGATATTAACTTGAATCATTATTTACATTGTAAAAAACATGAGGGATTTTTATAATTTGATATTTGTCGTAACATCGGCTGGTGGTGTCGTGTTAATCGCAGCGTCACATTCTTGGTCGCGTCCGCGTACTTAAATAGATTCAAATAAATGCGTGCGATTAGTGCAGTGGTTCATTCAACTAAAATCATTTAATGCTCGTTAACACGTGAAATATCTTACTTACATTTAATTGCATATATTTGCAACTTCTACGAACAAACGTTTTAAACACTGGCGTTATAGGCGACATTACAAAATCTTCCCACTCGTGCAAGAGGGCGAATCATTACTCATTATTTTGATGGGACTTACCGACCATGTTCCACGAGAAAGTGCGATATTGTGAGAGACTGGGAAAATAGACACAAATTGCCAATTGCCAAAGTTTATTCATCCATTACTACGTGATTTTCCAGCGTGGGCAGCGTCTAATTTACTGACGCCTACTTCCATAGTACCTACGTGTTTTTAACAGCACTTTATTTTTTTAAACTCCAAGCTAAATGTTGCTTTTATTCTCTTAAAAAAGATATACAAGATCATTTGCCAACACAGGTATATTAATCAACATTATAATCCCCATCGAACGTCGATTGCCGATTTTGACGAGTCGATAAACCTGTTTCGCGGCCTTTTAATAGATAAAAAATATGATCTCAATTTATGAGGATGGTGTTTAAATCAGCTTTTTTCAACCTGCTCGATAAGAGCGTTTAATTGAAGTGTATAAAGAAGGCCGCCTTCTCACATTGTGTGTGTCAGCGGATATGATACTGCCACTGCGCTTACGCATCGATTAAGACACCATTTAAATGTATAAAAGTACATTTAACATAAATTAGCGTGCGATGATGGCGAGCCAATTTCGCTGGGGTAAACCCAGCTTTTTTTGCAAATTTACGTTCTTTACAGAACTTAGCTTTCATTACACAGCTACCAGAACTTTGCTTTTATAGCACCATTGAATCATTATTTTTGTTACACCATTGGGAATGTATCCTTTTCTATTAATCAATATATTTGAATCAGATAATGTTATTAAAATAAATCATGTCAGCATTCTGTAGTATTAAAGAATTCAGAAAAGCTTAACCCGTCGTCGGCGAGGTGGTCGTCCGCAGCTAGCGATTTATGCGCGAGCGCAGGTAATAGCCGTATTAATGGAAATTGACACCAACTACACCATTCGTGGGAGACACTCCACCGCTTAAGGAAATATAATATTAACACCGCAATCACGATAAAATTATATTATAATATACTCGTCCTCACACGATGAAACGAGCTGTCTTAGCGTTAAAACGATAATAAATAATTAGCTCAATGACAATATCACCTTTCATTCTTATGCCGATGGCAATAACATTATTTTTTCATAGCTATAACGACTATATTTATGGGTAATCTATCATGTAAACGACGAATGGAATGCCATGGCATCGTACGATAATATTTATAATTTTAACGGTTGATGTTATGAATTGGATGGTAATTTCATAATGATAACGCGGAACTTAAATCCACAAAAGAAACTAATTTCAAATGTAAATAGGGTAATCTGAATGTTACTAAACGATTCTTATCTTCTATCTCTCCATTTAACTTGAAGCTGTACGATCACATTTAAGTACACGTGTTTTAGCGTTATTACGAAGCGTTTACATAGTTTTAACTGTATGAAGATTATGACCGGAAGATAAGTTACGGTGCAACCTCCATCGTATGAATACGGTCTGTCTCCCTGCCTTATTTATAGGCATAAAATCACTTCTAATGGGACGCTATTGAATACACCACTCTGTTTTATCCAGAGATCATCAACCCCAATATTGAAAGAATTGATATAACTTATTCACGCCATAAAAGTCCGCGGTTAAATTACAAGCGCTCGTTAATACCGAACGCCAATTGTTTCTTGATTATAAAAATAAGATACAAAATCGACGAGATATAAAAAGAATTTTAACTATCTACCCCTGATAAACGAGCAACGAACAACAAATTGAACGTCATATCAACACTCTGCATATTCATAAGTCGAACGAACACAACTTGGTATGCAAGCATTAAATTTTCCATCGCACAATTGTTTGTATTTCTGGATTTACAGTGAAAATGATGATATCGGCGAGGGTGAGCAACAAATAAGCGCATATTCGAATTTATTTGCCGGTTTCGTCGATAACACCGGGTTTGAGGGTTCTTTTATTTGCAGGACACGACAGACGTAAATGCAATTTATTGATAGTGGGTTCGATAGGCAGTAGGTGCGGCCCACGCGGCCTCCCGACTCACTCTCGGAAGAAGGCTGCTTGCACTTGTCCGACACACACTATAAATACTGAAGCCTATGTTGTTGTGCTTCTCGTAAAAACAAAGTCATGCTGCGCGGACACGCCGGTCGGTACACGCGTGTTCGCGCTATGCACTGCCTACTAGAGTTTTTGCATATCAACGTAATGGGCACAGTACTAGTACAGTTATTTTTAGAAGGTTCGTCGGGTGGAGCCTCCCGGGGCATACAGATCAGGGATGTTAAGGATATCCATATCCGTAACCGAAACTACCGGATATCCGAAATAAAAAAGTATCCGTATTCGTAACCGAAACCGAAATAAATGTTTCGGATAATTTCGGATAGTGGCGGAATCTAAAAATCTAAATGAGACACGTTACGACAAGTTGTTTTTGGCTGCGTTCCGTAAACCGCTTACAGAACTGTGACCGAAGGGTTGGTTCTCTTTTTGAGCGCAATGTAGCGGTGTTTATGACGTCATCGTTCTCACCCATCGTCCTCCTCTATATAAATAAAACCATTTTATTATCTATTTGTTTTGTATGTTACTTTTGAAATTCCTAAAATCTAATATCCGTAACCGAAACTATCCGAAACTACCGGATAATCCGAAATAATTTCATATCTGTATCCGAAACCGACACCGATATAAAAAAAACAATATCCGGATCCGGATCCAAAATTCCATATCCGTAACATAATACAGATACTCAGCAAGTTAGTCAATATACTGGTTAATCTTATAATCCTAGATATTATTGATCCTAGATTTTAATTGATAAGAAAAAAAGTAGATTTAATTGTATGCATTTATATTGTTTTGGAATTTCTATCTGTATAATTTCTATATTTAAAAAACACAATACTTACATTAGAATACGGCCATAAATTGATTCTTTATTCCCTTAATATTTCGATTGTCATGTTAGAACGAAGCAACAAACCTATTCCGTGTCCTCACATACTGTGAATTAATTCATTATACAATCATAATTTGAATAAAGTACCGCTAATAATATTACCAAACGATTAAAGTAAACAGCAAATAAAAAATAAAGCTTATATTCGAGAAAGTTTTATTTGAACGTTACAAAATATTTAGAGATAAATACTGCTATTATCGTTTCTTTAATATTCTGTTTACACTTAACATTTAATTTTTATAATCAAAAGTGTATAAATTAATATTTAATAAGTTTATAGATTTTGACTGTGTTACCAAAACAAAAAAAAGTGTTAGTAGAGTGTTTTAGATGTCGCGTAGAGCAGTCTGACATCGCCTATGGCGAAGCGACACATTAAAAAACACCTTTAAATATCATTTACATGTTAAATACATTATTTGTAGACCATAAGATCTAAATACTGTAATTCAAGCACGCTGAGACGATTTTAATCTCATCGTTTACAAAAAACGCTTTACATTTAATTAAGTCGGTGACTCTTCTTGTATATTCAAAAAACCTTATAGATTATTAACAAAAGTGCAGGACGCTTTCATACGAGCTCAGTTTTGCTTATGGTTCTTTATCTCAATATTTTTTATTTGTACCAGCAATTCGTTAATAGTTCTATGAAACTCATGAACGGTTGTATCGTCCGATTCGTAACAGCGTCATAACACGGTGCTGTAAGTAATGGCGCGATCGGCCCGCCCGGACAATTATTTCTTACCTCGCGGCGTTTTTCGATGCCCAGCCTGAGTGTCAGTCGCTGCGTGCCCTAGCGCATGACCTGTGACTCTTGTACTCCACTGCAATATCTACGCATTACCGACAGAATTCAAACATAAATCTTCGGGAAGGTAGAAATTAACACAAATTTTTATACGGAGATTTTATCTACGCATATTAGAGGACGATGGACAATCAAATGATTTATTGTTGTCGGTGAACTTAAATTGTGTTTTACGGTCGAATGATTTCTTAAAGAGTTTAAATTACTTAGCATATCCGTGAAACAATGCTCAAGTGCTGTTTAAGTGAGACCACTACTTAAATCAATATTCAAAGTGACCACAAACACACAATTAACGCCGCCCACGCAATCAATCATATCAAGAATATTAAATTATGCCAAACGCTTCTAATGGCTAGTACACATAATGAATTTTGATGTTATCTGCCCTGTGGCTACTCTCCTTTACTTTTAACGGGGATCTGAATTAAAAGGAAAAAATGTTGATGGCGTGTTCATCATGAACAATTTAGCCTAATTGAAAAAGGAAAAATGGAGTATGGTCACAAATTATCGACACTACATCATGTATTAAACGGCAGTTATCGACGCCGAAACCGGCCACTGATGAAAAATACACAATTTGAGTCGATAAATCAACGTCAAGTGGCTGTGGTAGCACCCTCAGCGTTATTTATAACCGGAGTATGAAATTTTTGAAACTAGCTTTATTAATTGGAGCGGCGATTGAAGCAGTGGCGCAATGAGTGTTGAAGCAACACTTCCGTTTTGTAAACGAGCAACTTTACTTGCTGCAACCAGCAACTCGAAGATATTAGCTAGTAAGTATACGGTGCTTCTGATACCGAGAAATAAAAAAACTTACAGCGTGAGATACAATGTATTGGCCAATACCACGCCTAGATACATAAACCGATAATTAAAGGCAACCGTAACTAATGGTCAAGCCATAACTGATGTTGACAAAATGGCGACTGATATTCATAGCAGATCACCATAACAGTATTACAATTCCCGCCAAAAAGCGATTTATCTCACGTCAGATAACACCGCCCGATTTCCTGCGCCGGAGTGGATAAATCCAACATTATTGTGCAAAACATATGTCGCATGCTCACATTTGTATTCAATACGCGAGCTGTATACGGCGCTATCTATCGACAACCATGCAATTTATCTAAGACAGGAATCGAACCCCAACCTTGCAATCTGTGTGGCCTGTTTTGTTAGAACTTGCACAATTTGTAAATATCTTTCGATAAATTGAGCGGTGCCTAATATGACCGCTGGACTAAGATATAAAACTATACTTTAAAAGGAAAAAGAAGATATAAAAGTAGGTAAATTCGCCAGCAATTACGAAACACAGCATCCTCACCGTTTAGAATTTTCTTTCTACAAAAAACAATCTTGGGAACTTCAGTGGCTTCAAAATGCGAGACGGCGTTAACGTTATTGTAAGTGAACGTAGGTACCTAATTTATACCTTGTATCAGTTTAGAATGAATAGGCTATAGCCGAGGCTTCCTGTTGCCTTGCCCGACACAAAATTGCTTCTGCAAACGGTAGAGAATGTTGATTGTTCTATTCCCGTCCACTTCGCATGGCACTGCGCACATTTATTCAAATTGTAAAGAAATAGTTTATGCTTAACCGCTTACGACGCACATTTGGTTTAGAATTAGGTTCCAATGTAAGGCCTAAGTTAGAGCTTTTGTTATATTGTGTTTCTGTGTTAACTGTAACACATAAAGTGGATTTAGATTATAAATTATACGTATGTAGATCAAAATAAAGTGTTTAAAGCAGTCTGGCCTATTTAGCAGTTTGGTGCGTATTGCAAAGTTTGTAGATTTTTTAAAAAGATAGGATTTTTTCGTTGAATATTTTGTCAATTCTTCAGAAAACAAAAATTTTACGTTCTTAGCTCTTATCGTACACTCAAATACAAAGATAGAAAAAAAATAGGTATCTCCAGTTGGCATTCGAAGAAAAAAATTGTTTTTTAATTTAAGTGTAGAAAAATTAAGAAACAAAAAATAACAAAAATCTTTTAAATATCGGTAAGTTTAAATAAAAATTAAAACTAACTTAAAATTTAATTAGAATCTTATACTTAAGCTTAAATAAAATTCGCAGCGTAGGCATCAAACTGTTCAAATCTTCATTACGTAATTTAATTTAACAATGCTTAAGCCCAGTCCCAGTTATGATATTAACCCTATTATTTACCACATTACCGCTTAGGTGTGGTGCATGTACCGGCGACGTAGACGGATGCCGCGTTTTGTGGTCTGATTGATCAACCGCCCGACCCGACCGCAGCGGTTGATACCTCTCGATTGATCAACCGCTGTGGCAACCCGCCTGAACCGCCAACCTTAGTGGTTTTACATCGATCTACGTACAGACTAACTAAGGGATAGTAATTAAGCAGCCGCATTATGCCGACTATGTTGTAAGTTGTCAGAACATACTTAGGTATATGCTACATACATCGCATTTTTCAAAGAATATAATACCTTTGTCGATTGGGGCTAGCTAAAGTTTGCCACGTATGAAGCACCGCTCGCCACGATGAGTTAAATATCTAATTTATACAGGGTATTGGTAATGCAATACATTCCTTCTAAGGGGTTAAAGTAGAGCTTATTTGCAGTCAATTAATTCATATCATACCATGTCCGAAAATTGATAATTTCTGAGTTAGTTTTCATATAACATATTTTTTACTATTCGACCGCATAACTTGCATACTTGAAGGTTTGGCTTTTGATAAAATAGATTTATTTAACGGCAGACCTTAATGTTATTGCGTTATCCCTGTGCAAGACGGCGACATCAACCAAAGAAAACACTGCAAAAGTAACCCCAAAATAGAGGCGGTCTAAGAAAGGTTACTTCTTTTTTTAGTAGAGTTATCAATCAAATACTTAGTTTTAGTATGACAAACGTACCACCCTGTATACAAGAAAAGTCCCTCGATATGCAAAGCCGCGCAGCCCGCGAGCCTATTGTAAATAACAATAATTATTGACTTTTTTTAAACAATGTTAGCGGCGCTTAAAATGACTCTACATATTACCCTAAAAATGAACTATAAGTTCTTTGTTTGTCAAATCGCACACGTTATACAGTCTCTTAAGACTTCGAGAGACTGTAGGAAGTAGCCTGTATGTTTGTTTTATTTAAATAATTATTGAAATTTGTAACACCCCAGTCCCATTTTTTTACTTTCAATCCAACGTAGGTACCTTGTTGTTCCAAAATATCTAGAAAGCTGTGGGCTGTGGTAGATACAGTAACAGCTATACCATCGTAATAAAAATCTATATAACGTAATCATTGTTATACTTATACACCTTTTTGTTGATATTGTTGCTCACTTAGAATTTTCTAAACTAAAATAGCTTATCAAGATGGTATAAGTATCGATACCTTGTTATAACTGACACAGACTAGACTTTATTAGACCGTTTTATTTTATTTTCTAGAATCGATGTCTCATTAGTGAACCTTGGTAAAAGGTATTTATAGATAGTTTCACAATCGATCTGTTGTTATTTTTAGCATGCAGTATCTTTGTAAATAACACGCAACTATATTTATTCGGAAGAAGCAAATAAAAATGAATGTAAACATATAAAAATTAAAATAAAAATTAAAATAAGTGACCATTGTCTTACGGTTGCGTTAACAAACTCTTTATTAGCTAAATAATTTTAAAGGTTTATTTCCTTCAAAGTCAAACAACTAACCGGCGTGGGTGGCAGCAGCACCAACCCAATAATATTATCTCCATATAAGTACACGCAATCCAAAATGTTTTTATCCAAAACCTAAACAACAAGACAGGTTGTTGATTCTCAAAAACCAATACGTGAGATCGACTCGATTTTGTTACAATATACATGGTGCGACATAATTTCCTAATGTAGTTTGGTTGTGAATAGCTGCTCGGGTATCGTTAAATGAGCGGTGACGTAGGCTGCGCGTGCGCGACTGCCTTATAAGTCAATCTTCCTATTCGCCCCCGCGTTTAGTCCCGGACGATGACGGAGCGCCTAATAAATTATAAACTAATCAACATGCTTTAACATTATAAACCGCAAAAGCCGCTACCAGATATAACATCCAAAAGTTGTAGATATTGAGAATATATACTTACTAGTACTTATTCTTGGAAATGTTATCGTTTTGATAAATAATAATTTCGGCTTGTTAATTTAATTAAAACGTAAGTCTTGGCGCCTGACTGGTTTCTTAGAACAACCTCTTTTTGCAACTGTTTTTTTTTTTTAGGTTGCAGACTGAAAATGATTTTTCCATTTTTCTTAGTAACTTTTCCATGGCTTTGAAAGAAAAAAAACAATTTGACTAAATTAAAAAGCCGGATATAAATAAATGACTATGTGTGCTTTTGTTTTTTTTTAAATAGTAAATATGGGTTTTTATTTTATTTTAGGTAGTTCAATTTTTGTTTCCAAGGTGTTTGTAACTTAATC
Source organism: Emmelina monodactyla (assembly GCA_916618145.1). Classification (NCBI taxonomy): domain Eukaryota; kingdom Metazoa; phylum Arthropoda; class Insecta; order Lepidoptera; family Pterophoridae; genus Emmelina; species Emmelina monodactyla. The sequence goes on along the minus strand of OU745311.1, from coordinate 4,529,976 downwards.
ACGCTAAAACGACTAGTTACATGGATTTTAGTTAAATCTATACTAATATTATAAAGCTAAAGAGTTTGTTTGTTTGTTTATTTGAACGCGCTAATCTCAGGAACTACTGGTTCGAATTTAAAAATTATTTTTGTGTTGGATAGACCATTTATCGAGGCAGGCTTTAGGCTATATAACATCACGCTGCAACTATTAGGAGCGAATAAATAATGGAAAATGGGAAAAAAAACGGGGAAAATGATTCATCCTTGAGGGCTTCCGTTGCATGCGCTGCAAAACGGTTTTAGATACCAAAAATATATGTATGTAAGAATTAAGGGAACTTTTTACCGCGGGAAAACTTCGCATTCCCACGGGAAACCGACTTCTACGCGAACGGAGTCGCGAGCGGCCACTAGTTTTGTATAAGGACTATTAGACCACCCACGCGTTGCTGTGGCAAAGGTTTTTCGTATATTATATTTTGCAATAAAATAATATTGCGACTATAAATTGAGATATAGGTACACTATCCAATCTTGCAAGCTGAATTAAACTGTACACGGTGTGCAAATTTAATATTAAATCGGTTAAAAAAGTAGTTTAGGAGTCCATCGCGGTGCAACAACGTGTCAAGAAGAGAGAATACACACGACATTTAGCAAAATAAGATTTTGCTACTCCTAATACATGGCAAAATAAAAAAAAGCAACAATGTTGCCAAGCTTACTCTACGATTTTCCACTAGGTACACTGCGATTTCCAAATATTCTAAATATAATTCCCTCATCGTCACTGAAATGACGTTAATGACGATTCGACGGCTGAAAATGTCAGGTGGTCATTTCTATTTTTGTTCTTCGACTGAATAGCGTAAATTTATCAATATTATTTGGTCGATGTTATGAAACGGTATCGCGTCATACTTTCCTCATGTCATTAAAAGTAGATACCAACTGCGTCATTCACCCCATGATGTCCGAGCCATGTCATTGATTACGATGTATTGTATTGTGTAAACGTACGTAAATAAAAGGGTTCTTGATGTAAATAGATTATCAAATATGACATTGTTGTACGTCACTGCCTTTTCAATGAAGGGCCTGACGTAATTGTAAATATTCAAGTTACAATTAGTACCTACGTTTTAGTTAATATTAAAAAGATTAAATAATATTTTATGATTTCGAAACTAGAAAGACTAAATAGTTCATTTGTAGTGCCTGTATAAGAAATATTAGTCACAGTACAAGAGCAAACCTGTAAGGGTTAAGCTGAATATAAGCTGTCTGACAAAGGTTTCAGGTTACCGGCGCTGCGTGGGCTGCCTTCAGTCTGCTCAGTATTTGGCAACATTCGTCTAATCTCACATTATGCAAACGCCACGAAAGGCAGTATTATCGACTACGCAACCTCGTATGTCAGAGCGACGCAACCAGCAGTGGGCGCCGGAAGGCGTAGGCGCACGCATTTCCACCATTTTCATACGTCCACCTTGGAAACTTTCGCTTTCATGTCGTTTCTTTGTTTTAAACGTCTTGAAATTGTATGAAATACAAGCTCAGGTAGGTTAGATTAATCTCGAAAGAGTAAATATTATATTATTTGAAAAGCTCACCATGGTATATTGATTATGTAGTGAGAAGGAAAATAAGTACCTAATGTTGCTCGAAACTGATCTTAGATTAAAATCTATACAAAGTACTTTTTGATGTCGCATAAACGTGGAGATATAGCAACATTTAATGGAAACCTAAAAAGAAATGGATAATAAAGATTATCTTTACCCCTCTAAACACTTACTACTTCCGTAGTAAAATTGTTTTATATTCAGAATACGTCTTACGGAAAATTTATAACGCGAATGCCATTCCATCTTGTCGGTAACATTTCTTTATTATTTGGTTATTGATCACCTACTGCTGCTGAACAGTACCTACAAAGAAAGGTCAACCGATTTGCTTGAGATCCCTACCTACATCAATTTATACCTACGTATTTTCCCTAATATAGCTCCTTATTTTAAGAATCGTTGGCTCTGATGCGAAACGGTAAGTACCTAAGGACCTTTCGATGTCGCGATTACAAACAAAATATTTGTTTTCATTTGATAACAATATTCAAAGTAAAGCCAATTGTTCTGAAAGTAGACAAGTAAATATATTCAAAAAAAGTGTATTTCTTTAATTCAAGTACTTATGAGCTATAAAAAGATTTGTAGAAACTAAAATACTGTTTGTTTCTGAAGCGAAATATACGAAAAGTTAACAAACCTTTGTCTTTTTCAAATAATAAAACCAAGCACAGTAGGATAACCTACGCGATTCCCGGGGCTCGCCACGTGGGCCCGCGCCCTTCGCCCACTCCGCTCCCGTAAACTTTGACATTTCATCGCGTGGAATCAACAGGTGGTTGCCATGGCAACGCTCTCCGCTTCAGTTTCGTCCTTTCCTTTCTCACAGGAATCGATGCTCACTTACAAACTTTCGGGTAACAAGTTTCGGGTAAACTTTTATGGTTTAATTCTGATATTTTATTTATGTAATAGGAAAAAAAATACTTTTAAATCTTATTGGATATCTTTGTAACTGTCGCCTGCGTGGGCAATTTTTCTGATTCCCAATGAAAGAAAATAAATATGTTTTTTTAAATAAAATTCGAAGAAAAACCTCAGAAAATACTTGACATCATAAAGGAATCTTTTTAATATTTTATATACATATCTCCACAAAATATAAAGTTCAGTAACGTTGTGGCCGAAAGTTTTATTTATAGTTTGTTCAGTAATTTATCTAACGCGTGTACGTAACGCGCGAAGCATCCGGGTAGACGTCACGGGCGCGTGCGAGCTAATTGTGGCATACCCAATTCGGAGACGGGAGTAGTGGCGAGCGGCCGAAAGCGGCGCGTGAGTCAGCGGAGAAAGCGCGCAGGACGCGTGACGCGCGACGAGCCTCCTGTTCGCGGCACCGCCTCCGCTCCGCTCGCGCCGGCTCCTCACTACACTCGAGCAGCCCGCGCTTTTCGCGCGCCTCCCTTGTCGTCTCGACTCCGCGCCATTTTCTCGCGCACGTGGGCGACACCGGCTGAGCGAGGGCGCCCGGCGAACGCCATTAACGCGGCCGTCGTGAATGAGCACCGACCTCGACCGGGCCCGCGTCCATTGATAGGGCGCGCGGACGACGACCGCTGACGGGGGCGGCCGCTCCACCACGCTCAGTCGACGATGTGGCGTCGGCCGCGTGACGCTCGCCGTGCAAACTTGTGTTCATTTATCAGTAGATGTTCGTGACCCGCCAGTGATAACCGTGCTTGCCTAAACCATAATGTTATGTGATGTCAATTGGGCTAGGACGTAAGTAGTGTAGTGTAGTGTTGCGGTGCGTATGCGCCTGTGTGGTGTGTCGGTGAGTGCAGGGTGCGGGGATGCGCGCGTGCGATGCTCTCGGTGATCGCGATGCGCCGGCCGGAGGACGAGGAGCTCGGCCGCGGAGACGCCGACGAGTTCGTGGACATCTCGCAGATGGCGCTGCTGGTGGAGGCGGGCCCCAGCGGCCTGCACTACGCGGGCCCGCAGCCGCCGCTGGCGCAGCCGCAGCCCTACCCGCCCGCGCCCGCCGCCGGCCCCGCCGCCTCCGTCGACGACCTCTTCGCGCTCTACTTCACCCCCACTCCTCATGGTAAGAAACACCATCTCGATGCTTATCTCTTCCTAGGTTATTCTCCTGTCAGTGGTGCCAAATACAAAAAGCTCTCTGGGTGCCCACGTGGGGAACTTTTATGGTTATCACACCGTTCAAAACAGGTTTTCAAGTGGCAGTGTCAACTATAAATAAGTGTGAAGTGTATCGTAGATTGGATCTCTTGACTGGATGTAAATTAAATAGACCTACTTACTAAATTATTGCAAAAGACACATAAAAAAAAATAGAAAAAATTACGTGTACGGTAGCCCAAATGGTGAGCATTTAGAATTGTAATTTTTCTTCAAGTGCTTAGGCATTACTGACTGCTTGCTCACATAAAGCAAAAATATTAAATAAAAAACATTTGATGGATTCGGAATTTTATAAGAATGAACTGCAAAGCATTGCTTATGATATGAAAGAATATGGCTAAGCATGTAACCTACTCGTTTTGGTTAAATACAAACCAAAGATTTTGCATGAAATTATTCATAAATAAACGTAGGTATATGTACACATAGTTACTATAGATGAGCTCATAGATATATGAACCTTATTACTTAAATATAAGGGTTATAATAGTAAATCACAAGAAACCAAATATTTTCTTACAAGTAGACAGAATAATCTGAGCAAGAGTTTATTTATCCTGAGTTTTTTATAAACCAAAAATCCTAATAAGGTCATCTTGTCAGATAGCAGTTTCGAGTGACTAATTTTGATTGGGGTTATTGAGATCCTCTATAAATTATACTCAAAAGGTACCTATGTTGCGAAATAATGTACCATAATAACAGACGTGGATACTTAGGGGCGGCTGCTTAGGTTTTGCTTTACGTGAATATTAATTGCACAAATTCAAATTAATTCAACTTGCATACCGTTTCTTTGTAAGTCTTATTTTTTGTAAACTAGCTATAGTTTAAAAAAAATCGCGTCATAAAAAAACTTATTAAAAATACGGATGACCTTTCATGAAATTCTTCAGTGAAGTTTAAATGTTCTCATCTAACAGCAGTTAGCAATAATTCGGCTCAGCAGTCTGTTGGTCGTTATCTGGACCGGACATAGCTCGGCGGGTATCTGCGCAATCATTCATAAACAATGCTATTTTGTACGGGCATTTAAATTCATAGCGCTGTCAAATATAAATAAATAAGTGCTTAGTAGGCTCATTTGGCAAATCGTAGGTACATTTTATATATTGCGAAAAAAGAAACAAAAGTATACGAAAAAAATAATTAATGAACTACTAAAATATTATTTGCATGGTAAAATTACAAGTTTAAAATGATTTAACGAAGTGTCTACTAATTTCTTTATTCGACAAAGCAGTTTTTTAATTTTAACTTTTACACTTTTTCGGTCCACCGTTTAAATAGCTTTAAAAAATCTAAAAACACTTACTGAGTTACTTTTCACATGAATAAAGCAATAACATCGGTTCACTTCCTATGGCAGAGACCCAGATATATACATTTAAATTCTGTTGTTAACTACTTTTTTTCCAAGGTTTACATATCTCTTTGTTAGGAAGTCCGACATGTCCTGTCCGCTGATATTGTCTTTTCTTCTAGGGTGTCCTGTCTAATTCTTCTTTAGTTTAGTCTACGAGATCCAAACTGTACTGGTCTCAAACCACATTGTGGTATATCATGTTCACTTCCCATTGCCCAAAGCCAAATTCAATCTTCTGAATATCTGCCAGTAATCAAGCTGCTACAGCAACCTTAAAGAAAAAGAAGACAGGCATGATACATAAGTCAATGTACTTTAGATATAGTACTATAGAATCAAAAAACTTATTCATTATTTTGCCGCATGCTCTTCTTGTCATTTATTAACTGCTATGAAATTTAAAAAAATATACATCTCCACCAAGTATAAAATTTACTTCTATTTGGTGGAGAGAAATGACTCCTGCCGATATTCATCTGTCAGAGTAATAGGAACCTCTGAAAAGGTTCTTTCTGCAGGAAAGTGGCCACCGTACTGTCAAGATTTTCATGCCACCGAATAGGAATCTGACTTTATTTAACAAATTTCTTTTCAGTATTGAAATACCCAGAACTAACTGTATTTTTAAAATATTTTTTTTTCATCTTGTAGGTACTTAAATACTAGTAAACCGTTTCTAATTGTTTATTATCGTTTATAAATGAGCAGCAAATGAAGCGTCTGTGCAATTGTGAATATTTTGTGTATATTTAGGTGTCCGATATCAGATGTCCATAACTGGAGTTTGACAGAGGGTTTATTTAATCATGATTATTTTGATAAATATAGTAATAAAATAATCCTTTTTTTAAATCTAAAACTTATTCTTAAAGACACTATTTATTAACGTGCATAATTTTAGAAACGTGTATAGTAAAACGTAAAAGTTATAGATGAAAAACGAAAACATAATCCTTTTAACTTCCATAGGTATTTGGTTCTTCTACCTTACGTCCCTCTAGACGCGCACCGGCCTCCTTCCACGTTAGTGAGAGGATTTGAGACATAATTCACTACGCTTGCCCGTTGCGGATATAGATCATTAACTAATAATACTTACCTGAAATATTTTACTTAATACTGTCTTACTATCGTCTACTTTTAAATATCTCAAAAAGTTTTAATTGACTTGAATCCAACTAAGCCTAAAATTTACCAAGGTTAGGAAAATCAGCGCAGTGTGACTTATTTTAGCAGTTAACTCAACTTACTTTTGTACATTAATTGTATAATGATACAATTGTGCAAAGTCGTACATTATACACGAATGCGTAAATCAGCCGAGTGTCTAATGAACAAGTTGCTCACGAGTTTCATAGGTATGCGCTTATTTTGCATAAATCGTTTTCCAACACAGCAACAAAATATAAAGAATTCGGAAAATGGCGCGAAACTTATTTTTTTTGTAAGTGTCAAATGTATACGCCATATAGGTAACCATACAGCTTACTTCAAAATATATTTTTTGAGATAAAATACAATTATTTTGTAACAAATTACTGTTTATTATCAATAATTTGATATTATTATTATTTTTCTTATATGGACACATTTATGAATTCCAAATATGTAAATGGATTTTCAGTGGTATCTTTATTGTTACAAAAAAAACTGTATAACCCGATCAAATTGAAAATGTTCTCTTTACTAGCATTTCATTTGCAGTAAGGCACTACCTTAACATTGTAGGGATCGTTATATTACGCACTAGCTACGAGTAGTGTGTAATATTATTATACACGAGTGTGTAATAGGTCGGTTTATGGCCCTCAAAACCTAATAAGGCTTACTTTCCGATCAAGTGAGTTGAAATAGTATATTATGATACAAGTGTGCAAAGTTGTTCAGAGAGGCTGAGAGTTGCAGCCCGAGCCGCAGGCGAGGTGTATAATGAACATGTTGCTCACGAGTACCATACGCACTTTTGCAACACACTTGCGCGAATAAAAAACAATTATTTTTTGTATAAACAGTTTTCCTACACAGCAACAAATGCAATGTAAAGAAAATATAAAGAATTCGGGAAATGACGCGCATTTTTTTTGCACGCACCAATCCGCCACCATGCAGCCTATTTAAAAATATTTTTTTTGAGATAAAATACAATTATTTTGTAACAAATTACTGTTTATTATCAATCATTGTTTTTTTTAATATGGACTCATTTATTTATTCCAAAAATGTAAATGAAACGAGAAATATCCAAAAACATTAAACTCTCCCATACATTAAGTATGAGATAGTAGAGATTTTAGTTTCCTTATTTTAAGTGGAATAGTATCAACTCATTTTGCCCTTATCATTTTATAATTATGTGTGATATGATATTGATTATTGATCATTGGGCCATATTTTTACAGTGGAACCTTAACTGGACTGAGATATCTCATCTTTGTACAAAACGATATGCTAAGTCTCTTAGAACCAATTACAGACGATGAAAGATCATTTTTCAACAAGATGGCAGATGCAACATAATACAAATGTTGTAATTAATTTCTTAGGAAACAATTTTCTAATTTCTAATTTCAAGTCTGTTTGTATGTTTGTCCGCTAACTCCTCCTAAACCACACAACGGATTTAAATGCGGTTTTCGCCATCTTTTAGGGAATTTATTTATTTAAATTTGTAAATAAAGAACAAGCAGTAAAAGTTTTTTTAAGTTAGCTAAAATTCAATGTTTCACGAGCAAGTCGGCCAAAATTACACTATTGTGAAGCGTGGGCGGGTCGCTAGTAGCTAATAATGGTGCAACCCCTTGGCCTGCCAGATCACCGGATCTCACGCCTTGTGATTTCTTCCTATTGGGATTTGTCAAAGACCACGTGTACCTACGCTGAGCGAGTACATAGCTTAGAAGAATTACAGAATCGTGTACGGTTTAAGTTAAGTTAAATTAGAAACTGTAAATAGAGCTATTGAGCAAGACAAGGACGTAACTTCGAACATTTGCTTTGAATACAAAATTTTGTACTTACTAAGAAATGTATGGGAGAGTTTCATGTAAAGTTTTTGGATATTTCTCTTTTTATTTTTAAAAAGTTATTCGTGTTATTTTACTCATTAGGTCAAGTACTTTCGATATCAGTTTAAAGTTTTTTGATATCTGTAGTAGTAACGGAATAATCGCCTGTGCACACTTAACGATTACACCCTGTTTAATTTGGAGTATGGCACTTAACTTTGTAGGGATCGTTAGTTTATGCACTAGTGTGTAATATTATTATACACAAGTGTGTAATAGGTGCAAGCAAGTGTGTGAATGAATTTTTAAATGCCAAAAAGAGACGAGTAAGTAAGTAATCATAAAAGAGTCAACCATAAAAGATAGACATATACTGTCGTGGGATATTTTTTATATAATTTTAAGGAGAACAATTCCATTATACATGATTTCCGTGTCGCTTTAACCATTAAACTTGCACACGCGACGGAAGCTTAAAAGATGAAGTAACTTATCCCGTTTTCCGAACATTTCCCCTCACTGCTCTGCTATTATTGATTGTAGCGTGATGAAAAGTATACTATAACCAGCTCAGGAGTATGAAAAATAATTGTACCAAGTTTCGTTCAAATCCGTCGAGTAGTTTTTGTTTCTATAACGGTTATACAGACAGACAGACAAAATTTTTACTAATTGCATATTTGGCATCAGTGTCAATCCCTAATCAACTGCTGATAGTTATTTTGGAAACATATTTCATGTACAGAATTATAAGTACCTATAGATATTCCAAGCTTTTTCATGGCTCTGCCCTTATGACGCGGTTAGTTTTCCTCATACCTTCATTACCTAAATCTGCCTGAAATAATATGTTTACTAAAGCATTAAGGTCACTGTTTGCGAGGCTATACTATTAAAGCAGCTTTTCTTTTCCCTACTACCTCTTTCCCGTTTCAGTAGTTTTCAAAACTTTTACATTAGTAAGATAGATATGAACATGCTGCAAAGCTACGAGTATATCCGTCACACTTGGCTAAAGAAGGAGGACGAATTTGCTTTTCTAGCTCAAGCTAGAGCACGTAATGCTGAAATCAAAATATCTAATAAACAGTTAAAACATTTGGCTTTTGCAAAAAAATTGTACTTGTTATCAAGTTGCTTGACTGATTCGGTTTCTCAAAAATTTCAAATTAAATATAATGACGTAAAGTATAATGAATTAAAGCACAAATGACAAAACGAATTTTTTTTTATTGAAGAGCGCGTAATAATCTGTAAAAACAGTTTCAGTAATCGTCACGGAACCCCAGATTTTGTATTTTCTCATTGTGTTTTAGTGCTAATTCAAGTTTTCTTTTTATACAATTTATATTTAGTTATCTACATTTGTTATGGTATTAACAGTAAGCGTGGGTAGGTTTTATTTTTAATGTCTACTTGTTGAGACGCTGGTTCTAATCACGTAGGGAGCCACGTGCTTGAAATAATAACCCACCGGATCAGGCGGAGCCAATGATGGTACGCCTCCTTTACGATATCCTTTAAAAAACTTAGCAGAACACACCTCACATCATAAGTTTATTTTTCAATCAAGGGGTCTACACAGGTAAAAGAAATAAACTTAGTAAACTACTTAGTGAGAAAACACTAATTGGTCTTGTCAAAATCGAATAATAAAAAATAGCTTCTTGATAACGATCGAAATATTTATTTTTAAATGAAAAAGTATCGTACTTATTGACTCATCGGAACATAACCCCGATCTCTTTCAAAAAAGGCGGAGCTGAAATCTGCCCGCCCTCTCTGAAATGGGCGTAGCTAGAAAAATTGAGAACTACTTTCTAAATAGAAACACCTTAAATCTAGCACACAACTAATAACGAAGAATATCGGCAGGTCTCACGATTAACTGTAGCTACTTACATATATATTTTCTTTCAACGCGCCTTGTTTAAGACGAATGTCTATAATCATGTTTTTGAAAACTACTTCTTTGTTTGATATCCGTTTGTTAATAAAAAAAAATGGAGAAGTAGGAACCAAACATCAAAGATTAACAGATGCTCAATAAAAATATTGACTTTGTTTTTATTAAGTTTCTTTACAAACCAATATAAAAAGACAATGGTAAAGTCAAACACATAACCCTGATAAATCAGTTATCAATATTTTCATATACATATAAACTCAGTACTTATCAGGGATTACTTAGACTTCAACTATTTAGGTACTGCTTCAACTATTTGCTATCGTCAATTAGTTCCATGTTTGGGGAAGGTTCTAAAATTTCTGGTTTCCAGATCACAACTCTTCAAACAGAATATTTATTTCCACACTTTACTAAATGAGACACTAGTTAGACCTGCCAATATTGGGTGATATCCCACGCTAGCGGCTACTTCAAGGCGCATGCGGTATTCAAAAGCGAATTTGCTTACTGCGTTCCCAAATGCAAGCATGTGTCCCCGTTACACCTCTAGTTCGTTAGATGTTTGATATCTTTGTGCGAGCACCGCCGGGGCACAGGGCATGCGCGTGCCTTTGTCATGCGCCGGCGCACGTCCTGTAAATTGACAACTAGCCACCGAATACCAGAAGTCATCCGTGCTTACCGACCTCATGAATCACGTGTGAACTTCCTTCATTTGTAGAAAATTCTCTCGTTGGCTGTTAATTCAGAAGTACATTTTCTGAAATTGCAATGATAATAAAAATATCTAATATGAGTTCACTGTTATAATTTACATTTGCAAATCAACTTTAAATTATTGTCTTTTCCAAAGAAGATTAGCATCTAAGCTGATTTACATTCAATAGAAATACTTACCGTGTATTTGTGCTGCTCTAATTTAGCGTAAACTTCATGATTTAAATCTATTACGGTCTTACCGTCAGCAGAGCTGCGTCAGGATTCCCCGAGGGCTGCGCGGGCGCACCTGCGATCACTGATGGAGAACAATTGCTATCATTATCGACCATCGACGGCCGAGCCCACACACTACATATTCAAATACAAAACGACAATGCAACGCATTCTCAAAGTCAATAAATTATCGCTAATGCCCAATTTGCGTCGACCGACTAACAATGCCGGTTCCCGCAATTACTTAAACGTGTGTAACTGCCTACGATACGATCTGCGCAGGAGTTCACCAAACGTTATTGTCTCAAATACACGCTCGCAATTACACCGTATCGATTACTTGACTCAGTCGATCCGAACGATTGACTCCACTATAAAATGTAGTTTTTAGTACACGTAATTAGTTACAATATAAGCCAAGTTTACTTTGTTTTGGGGCAATCGTGTCTTTTAAACTAAACGTAATGTTTAATATTTTGTTTTCTGAATCAGAGGATAAATTCATGTCACGTAGAGTAAAACAGCTTCTGGTAGCTACGGAATGACATAAACTGCACATATCATATTTGCGATCAAGGCAGGAAGTCGATAGAACAGGACATTGCCATACCAAGACGTCTCGGTCTTACACTCTGTTACTACAAATTAAAGGTTACCATAAACAGTGACATTACTGGCCAGACTATTTTATTGTTCTATGGTTGCCTCAATACATAGTGAATAAGAAATTCAAGGTTTCAATTTCTTAAGGTTGGGATGAATGGATAAAATAATCAACTGACTTCCGATTGAAAGTAATAAATAGATAATAAATTTATTTTAATAACAGTATATACAATTTGCATTAGGTGTTTAATTTTTCTTCTAATGGATACATTTAAAATAAAAATATGTAAGTAATTTGAAACCGCATCATTACTTAGTTTCATTAAAAAATACAACCTAATCTTAAAAGATTTAAGTAGATATCTAGGAACTTAAAAAAAACACTTTAGACTTGTAATTTTCTTTTAATCTTGCTGGTGTAAATAAGTTGTTCTCTATCTGAATCCACTGATGGTGATCTTGAAATTCCTAAGAACGAGCGCGAGAAATGTTGCGTTCTATTTACGTGACAAACTCCCTTAATTCTCTACTAGATCTCTGGCATCTCAGTAATGCATGTATATCAACATTAGTACCAACATGATACCAGATACACAAAGAAAACATCAGTCCAAAGTTCAAGAAACTAAAGGGGATAATTGTTACATTTCTTTTAATAAACGAACAGGCGACAATTTAATAGTAGGTATCGCCCGCAGCGGCTGGAGATGAGCCAGAAACTCGACTTTTGTGCAATCGCCCTATTTTTCTAAACGAAAACAGAAACGTGTTAACACACTGGTGAAACACTTCATGTTCATAACCACTTATGTTGCAAATGTGAAACTTGATAAACCAAACTTATAATTAAGCTTGAATCGTAGAATAGTCTGATTTGAGTCATCGTCCGCAAGAACGCTAATGCAATAAGCGGATAATTTGAAAAAATGCGGATACTGTAATTGGTTCGCCGGGGCATGGCCCTGACCGCTTCTCTCTGGACAAATTGACTTCAGCCATTCAAATCAAAAGACCATCGCGTTCGTTACTTCATCACCACTGACCTTGCCATGGTCAAATTACTTGAAACAAAGATGACATGCCATCAGTCTTGACAACTAATTAAATCTCAAATGAAACTATGGTTCACTTTTGCAGACTTCCGCGTTATTCAAATTAGTGACTAATAAATAATTAGTCCAAAAATAATTATGGAGTATTAATTAATCAACGTTGATTGTTAAGATACTTCCTTCCTTTTGTCAAATTACTTTACCAAGGCAGCTTTATTTGTGATAATTAATGTTCTTACGTCGTTTTTATTACGTTTTGATAGCTTGATCTAAGCAGCGTATCATCGTAAATCCAGGCCATTCGTAAAGTGGCTAGTGCAGTAGTGGTAACCGTCATGGCCCATATTTGTTATTTATGCTCAACCGCAAGTAATTGGTGTCGGGACCCCGCGAGTCGCGCTCGTTTATCTAATTAGCTTCCCGGCGCGCGCGCACCGTCTGTACTCAAGTCTACTGCAGCGTCGCTAATCGCGCTCGTTAACTGCTTCTAATGTTACACACTTGAAATATGATGGGTTAACTAAGTTTTGGGTCAGACATTTCATACCGCTCGGGTCTTTGTCACATATTAACTGCAAAGGTACGTGCCTCTATATATGCACACATGTTCATTTCATTTAACTCTGTAACTTATTGGACATAACGGTACGTAGAGATGCTCCTGCAAATTCTTAAATGCTTGGTACCCAGCACTAGTTAATGAAACTACTTAAAACTACCTAACGTCTAACGAAGAAGTTGTGAATAAAACGTGTTGTTGTGTGTTGGCGTACACAATGGTTCTAATCCACGTTCCTAGTGAAACTTGCAGGCCTTACCTTGACTCCTACGCGGCACTTCCAGTGAACATAGAGCCTTGTACAGCCTTGTCTACGATTGCCGCATGTTGCACACTTCCAGCATCGTGGCGGCCACTTCTCCTTTCTATATTTTAGTGTAGGTGTCAAAAACCAAAAACACTTACATTGTAGCTGTCAAAAAACTAAATTGCGATACTGAATTATCTTATCCTAAAACTGGCTTGTCGCTTGCACCTAAGATGAAACTGAACCCCTCCCTGCTTCGTTCCTAGAATGAATGTAGGTACTGTAAAGGGACGGCTTACGTGAAAAATGTTGCTATATAATTATGGAAATGAAATTTTAACCCGGCCCAGTAGTTTCAAAGTGCAATGTGTAAAAATAAATAAAGAAAAATCCATTGACATAATATACTTATGCAATCGTTTTTAGAAATATTCCAAGGCATATTCACTCATTGCGAAATACCAAAACTTTGTCTACATACATACCTAATATTCCGCAAAGTAAAGTTAGTGTAAAATAAAGAAAATAAAAAACGAAGCTGTAACCTGGATAGAGGTTATTGCTTCACTACACCAGCCAGAAGTCCATTGCCTCCCCTAGTCTAATCTATCTACCTCCCCCTCTTTACGTTAACTAGACACATAAAAGCGTACCTGTTCTATGATCTATCTATGTATCTATAGAGTAAAATTAAATATCAAAATAATATACCTACCTTCTCACATTTAGTTTTTTCCAACACAATAGCGCTACTGCAACGCGTTTCTTCTTTAAAACGAGTTAAGAAACTCTTATTTTCTGCATTTCCCGTTATAGTCGCTCATGATTAACATACAGCGTGTTACACAATTGATATTGTTTGGTGTTATTGACAGTTTTTGTTATGGTATTATTCATGAGGGCTGGCCTCGGTGTAGTGAATGAGTCGGACCACGCGCGCCGCCCACAGCGCGCTCATTCATACTTGCCGAGGACGCCTGCAATGATGCACTTCGTTCATTCACTCATTTATAGGACCATCAAAAAGACATTTAGCAAAAAACCTTGCGATTAAAGTCTTCTCACGAAGGTCTGCAATCAAATAAACCTGCTAACAGGAACCATTGGGCTTTTAGATGCAAACGTGAAAATTCTTACTTGTTAATGTTGTTGTTGTTAGTGTGCACTTTAGGAAGTCATCTTGAAGTCCAGGAAGCGCCTAACTTCTGAAAACTGAATGTCACAACAAATTCACTCAACAGGTGCTCCTAGAAGTTCCAATCAATATCCCAAATGGCAAAGTTGAAATATAGTCGGATGCCGCAGGAGTTTGAATGAATGGAGTGTGGTGGCGGCGGCGGGTGGGGGTGGGAGGGTATGACTCGGTTCGTGGCCATGGCCTCGGCATGACGTCTAACATTTAGCGGCGCATGCGCAGTGGCGGCGCTGCGGTTCAAGGACGGCGCATCGATCCCGCAGTGGCGCGCCGCTTCGAGCCGCGGCGGACCTCCAGCCACTGCCAATGCCAGGGCCGGCTGGAAAGGCCATGGAAGCCTCCCGTCTGACACGTGGCATACTGAATACTCGTAACTTATGAACGGATGGAGAAGAGTTTTTTTTATTTAGCTACACCGATGTTAGAAAACATAGTTATAAGAGTTATTATTTTAAGGTAGTTTTACACTTACGATCAAAGAATAGTAGTAGTACCAATCTAAAAACGGCCTTCTATCTGAACACAAGTGTCCTCTCGGATAGTGGCTAAGAGCCATAATCCACCATTTACTATTTAAAATACCATACTAAAAAATTACTGAAGAAAATCCAGGATTTAAAAAGTTTCATACAATTTACTGTATAAGTTTTAAGGGACCCACCCTTTTCGATTTGATACAAGACTAAGCATGAATGGAAGGTAGAGAGGATCCACCCCCTAAGTCAACGTACTGGTGAATTACTTTGTCTGCTCCATTCTAGATAGCTGGTTTACATTCAGTAATGGAAGCAGCAAAGAAATTTAATGAACAAAAAGTTAGAACTGAACAGTGTGCTCTTTTGTATTTTCTACTACAAAAAAAATATGAAGCTACTAGTGAAAAAAGATTGAGCGAAGGAAATTTTAGAGTACATACATCATTATCTAAATATCTTATCCAAGACACAAGCTGACTTTAATTTAAATAAAAAAACCTATGGGTAGTATAAATATTTATACTGCAAATACATTATCCTTTTATGACAACATGCAATGGCAACAATGACCTATTAAGTAAGTATTTGTGCAAGAGCCCAGATGTGCAGGAGTGTCATTTTTGTATTGCGCACGAGTTCATTGTAAATGTAATCCGCCGTAAATTTGACGCATGCGCGCAGCGAACCTCATTACCGGACAACACGTACATCGGCGAGTATTAAGTCGAAGCCTTTACTTATTTTTAGGAGATCACAAATAAGCAGAAAGTAACAAGAAAAAGTACAATTTCCTTTATATTATTGTCAAATAAAACACAAGTTTTGACAAATTCCTATCAATTTGAGGTGACCTGTCATACATAATTAGATACCTAAGTAAGAGTTGTAATTATTTTACTTTACGAACGCGGGCATAAAGCAAGTGAGGCATGTACCTAATCTTTAAAATCACAAGAAAATACATACTTAATTATAAGAATGGCAACTTTGCAACAATAAGTGCCTGATTAGCCATTTTATCATGCACCTGAATATATGACATGTATGTGGCTTTTGTTGCTAAGCAGCAGTGATTGCGAACGCAAGCGTCGCGCGTGTCAAATTTGTGCCGCCCACGCATGCGTCTGCGCATCCAGCGTGCATCTTGCATAACTATAATAATATTTACTGAATTAAAAAAAAACTTGAAATACTTTAACCACTGCACTAATAAAAAATGTTATTACGCGTCTAATATTCAATTCAGATAAGAAGATAACATTAACCCACGTAAAATCTTAGATCAAAACTTGGTCTAAGCATAAGCTATAGGGAGGTACTGTTACCATTCATGAATTTCCCAGGGCGAAGCGAAGGGAGGCATGTCTCCCCACCCCACCGTCGCGGGGGGATTCTCGTCAAGGGTGGGGCGCCCCCCTATTTATGAATGAGGCCGTACGTCATCAGTATCGATCGAACTTGGCCCCAGGTAAGGCCACACAAGGCCGACTACGGCAATCAACAGGTGGGCTCTGGTGGCTTTGACGCAAGCTTTAATTCAACGAATGATTTCAACGTTCATAATATAGGAGTCTGAAATAATATAGGTCACTTTAAATAGTGAATTCAGATATACTTTTAAATATATTTTTGTTTTCACAGAATGGCACAAATTGTAACTTGGACGACTTTTTGTAAAAACTAACTGTAAAGACCAATAGGATTTTAAATGAAGGTATAATTTACTATTTCACTGTCAGGTTTACGTCATGATTTACGATTTTTATCGCCATTATAATTTGTAGTTCAAATTATTACTTGAAATTAAACTCATTTTAACGGGTTTTACGCGTTTATTTTATTATTTTTGATTTTCCGACGTTTCGGCATTTTTGCAAATGCCGTGGTCACGGGTAGACTGAGATGTTAGAAACATGTTAGAAACATCTCAGTCTACCCGTGACCACGGCATTTGCAAAAATGCCGAAACGTCGGAAAATCAAAAATAATAAAATAAACGCGCAAAACCCGTTAAAATGAGTTTAATTTCAAGTAATAATAATCGCGTAAATCTAAGAAGTTATATTCAAATTATTGTTTAGTTTGAAAAAAAACATTGAGTTTTACAGAAGAAAATATAATTTCCCTTTAGGATAATAAATAGTCACTTGTTGTTATAAACTTCCTTCCTCCTTTTTTTATTATTCAATTACGTAAGAAAGTTTTCAAATACTTTCCAGACGTAAACAGAAGGTTGCTCAAACGTGCAAAGGAAACTGTCAAGGTGTAACTAGGGTTTCTTTTAGTTTGATTTTGCAAAGTTGTTTTGGAGGGCGGAAATTTTCATTCTTTCCATGTAAACATATATTAGTAGGTACTTTACAATTATCGTCTCACACAACCGCCATAAAAACCGTCTCATTACCTCCAATTTGACAGTTGATACTTGACGGGGCAGTAAAGAAGCGGGGTCGTGCGTCACGCGGCAGTCCCGCCCGCGGGGGGTAGCACGCCGTGACGTCAGAACCACCCCTTCCTCGCCACGGGAAACAAAAACATAACCATCAATAGTAAACTAAATGTGGGACACGAGTACGGTTATCATTCACGGTTAAGGAGACTAAATGTAAGTTTGTGAACTTAGAGACGACTGAAGCTTAAAGCACTTAAGACTATAGAATATTCGTTTTTGTTATCATCTGGACCTTTCTAGTATATGTTTTTTAAAGTAAATTCCTTAATATTAATCTTATCACTCTGGCAAAACGTCAATCCCTCCATTCAATTGACGCAATGAGGTGAAAACGATGCTTCCCTTCGAGTACTCAACTTCGAGTAGGCATATTTGTATAACAATGACGTCCTTGATAAAACAATACAAACAAAACAACCCCCGATAACAGCTCATTCCTACGTAACAGCGGATTAGCGCCTACCTACATCCTATTAGCTTTCCTCTATTAATAACCCAGATAAACAATTTGCGTTTTCACTACCACGTCAGAGAGAATCTACTCGAACTGCCAACGTAATTTTAAAACATGACAAATAGAGACGCTTGTAAAATACACCATAAATCGTACATAGCTTTTCGATGAGCCGCTTCTTCACTTCGCACGTCACTGAAAGCTATTTTTAAACGCTATCAGTCATCTAGTTTATAGCAAACGGCGTGTGAAAATGCAGATGGATATTTTTGGACTTACGTGGCTTTGCCTGAAGTTTTTACCGAAATCTTAGACGGTTATATAAAATAAATAAAAAATAGCAATATAAAAATAAAATGTACGAGAGACAGGAAAACGATTCGCTTAACTATTAAACAAGAAAGACGACGGGG
Organism: Emmelina monodactyla; assembly: GCA_916618145.1. Taxonomy (NCBI): domain Eukaryota; kingdom Metazoa; phylum Arthropoda; class Insecta; order Lepidoptera; family Pterophoridae; genus Emmelina; species Emmelina monodactyla. The sequence goes on along the minus strand of OU745311.1, from coordinate 4,511,552 downwards.
AAATTTTCCATAACGTCGCATATTCTTTTCTGAATGCGGTTTTCCTTATATTTTCTTCAGCGAAGACAACATCGTGTACAGTGAACATAATGTATGATGATATAAATTCCAATTCTAACAAAAAAAATATAACGACCAAATGAAATGAAGGTTTATATACGAGTACCTAAAGCTACGAAATACAATCTATTATTTCTATTTGTTCGTGAACAATCCTTACAAAACGTTAATTTTGTTTCAATTTTCTTAGTAAATCACATTTTCCGTTCCGACAATGCTAATAGTTTTCGATTTCACCTTTCCGATTTTCGCTATAAGTCCCCAGAATGACACAATCACCCAGATTGCAGTTTACAACATCGCAGTATTTATACACCACTTGCCGCGGCGAGCATCCACTAAAAATAGATCCGTTACAGAACGATCGCAGACGCATTCCACCACTTGATTTTTTATGTTTTTGTAACAGCGTTTATTTTTTTACGTAGACTCTTTGATTTGACCTATTTTATGCAGATTGGTTATAGAAAAATAGGTTAAGCTAAAACTCTGGTAACTTTGGGTAGGTATGTTAAAAAATATTTATAAAAAGCATCGAAGACCATTTTAGATATCTATACTTAGCTAAGTTCATAGCCCTAACGACGCTCGATCGAAGTTACCTTTGAAATAAAGTTGTTACTAAGTACACTTACTATCGATCGCCGATTGAACTCTCTCGAATTAGTATTCTAGATATACTGTTATGTGGGAGGATAAAAGTCTGTACTAAACTATTACCGTCTATCTGTTCACAAAATGTTTTGCTTATTTTGTATTTTCAAAAACTTTGTTTTCATGCAGGTTTCACGTAGGTTTAAAATAAAAGCAAGAGACTAAAAAACTTTTGTTTAAATTTCATTTGAAAATAAACAGTTTGCGAAAATAAACAATCGATTTTAGTTTTTTTATGACACTGCATAAATTGTTTACATATTTAATGCATTTCTATCTACGAGTACCAAAATTTTTAATAATAATAAGTATATAAATATTAAAAAAAAAGAATTATGTTTATTAACGGAATCTGAATATTGAGTTCAAAGGTAGGCATATAAGTGCTCTTAACTCGCTCTTGACCTCTGCTCTGTCGAGCTTTCATTTTGAACTTTTCTATCCCAATTCCGTTTTGATTCCATGTTTACGATGTGAAGTTTAAATAACAGTAATCAGTGTCATTGCATTAGTTCGTTGAACTAGTGAACTGTCCACCCACAGTGCGGTGGCGCTACCGAACACCGTGGGAGCACGCACTGTTTGCACAAATCCTACGACACTCTTCAATCGTTATGAATCACCGAACTACTTCACCCACAAAACATAACACAGACAGTTATTTGTTCATTTGGCGCATCCAATAAGAGCTAGACCATATACAAACGGATTCACTTTAATATGTTGTTTACAAACTTGACTCATCTGTTTTTATCACAAATATTTCCACCATCCCGTGGCAAAACAAAGACATTACTCAAACTTATATTCTAGTTAGTCACAACTCAAACGCAGACGAAATTAAAGCGCGCACCCCGAAATAGACAAGTGTAACGCGCCGAAATAGATCTCCGCCTCCGGAGTCCGAACCAAAAGCAGTCAAGTTATTTGTGGCGATTCCTGAGGGACTATTTGGTTGTATGATTCACCTGGTGGATTGTTCGCATTGTACGTCAATCGGTTGCGTGGTGTTTACGGGCGGGGAGCGTCAGCTGACGGCCAGGAATAGCCCTGACATCGCGGCCGTGCTATGCGCCCGCGCACTCGCAAATAGCCCGCTATAATTAGACGCCGTTGAAATCGTGGGTTTGTTATTTTTCTTCATCGGTACACGATAATGGGTTACTGGCTGCATGTGGGCCTGGGCGTCGGCGTGTCTCGCGTACTACACCCGCCTCCTGCTACCTTATTTTCAAATTACAAATGCAACCCGCATACTACGTTGTTATCGGTCGATCTTTAGTGATCTTGTTTTGAATTATTCCTTTTGCTTCACGGCGATAAAAGAAAGAAGGACCGTACAATAATCCGGTAAAGTTTTCGTTTCGTAGAAAATATGAAAATATCTACTGTACTGGTACTTAAGTAAATTACACCCAAAAATGATAAAATAAAACTTTTGCTAAAAAGATATTATTTAGAATGAAACACGCCAAAATGAATAAAACATTAGAATTAAAGAAAAAACAGCAACTAATTAATTATTTTCGTAGCCAAAACAAAACTATAAACAAAAATACCCAACCCTGCGAGACCAGACAAGAATAAATAAAAAACTTTACATGCAGAGTTCACGAAGCTGTAACTTTTAACTAATTATCTATTCTAGATACTGATACAAATAACAATAAGAAAATAATTGTCTGAAAATTGCAAGTTATTTTTGGAATATGTAGGTAGTTTTAAAACAAGCTAAGTCGTAGGAAAATTAAAAAAACATTCGATTTATTACTAAGAAATTTGTTTGCAATAAAATTTAAAGAGAAAAAAAGTTAAAGTGTAACTAGAGCGATACTTACTTCCTTTAACAGCGCTCAAGTTATATTTTAACAGACTACAGTCCAAGTCTGAATACTTACCTATATTTTATTTGACGAACTTGACATTTCTTCTTTCAGAAAACGATATTTAGCTTAAAGATTAGTATCTACTGATTACGTCATGTCTGCAAAAGCTTTTTGTATGCAGTCACCTTGGTCTTATTGGTTGACAAATGGTCAGTAGTCAATATCGTTCACTCATTTATTCATTCAATCACTCCCACCCACCGTCGGCCTTTGAGATTGACAGGTATCACTGTCATTCAGTTTATATTACTTAATTTTAATTTTCTTTTAATGTCTCAGTCGGTCAGTCAGTTAATATTAAGTAAGCCAATTTACTAATAGATTTCATTGAAAAGGGTCTTAAATACACACTACTAACGTGTTAAGGAAATAAAACTTTATCATTTTTAACGACCTCTGTGGTGCAGTATAGGTATATACCGGACTGCTAAGCGGATGGTTCCGGTTTTGATCCCCGGGTCGGGCCAATTTCGTCAAGATAGTTTTTTGAAATTGGCTCGTGGCTGGTGTAACTAGGTTCTCCCCTAGTCCATTGTGTGGTACCTATTAGTACAAGCTCTGCTTAGTTCAGGGCCACACAGTTGGTGTGTTAGTCTGGAAAATAAATGGGTTAAATAATTATGCTACTTATTAGAACCCGGAACGAAGAAGAAAGCATTCCCAAGAATACTCTCGATGAAAACCCAAATTGTAAAATTAATAACACAATAAAAAATATAATATAATACTTATTTTTGGTCTGTAGTTAAAATTGTTATACATATTTTTAAGTATGGATGATAGTTAAAAAATAATGTAGAACTTCAATTATTATACTCTCATTACTTTCTTAACGGACACGATAAATTATCCAGTCCAGCTACGCTTTTTGTTAGGAAACAAAGTTTCTCCTTTAAAATAAAGATGGAGCCAAGTTCAAATGAAAGCAGGGTCGAGCATAGGATATTATTAGTACTTATATTAGTAATTACCTAGCAAAACAATAAGAACGAGCCCGTACATAGAAAGCTAAGGTATGCTAGCTAATAACGAAGTTAAATATCCACAAGCAATAAATAGACATTTATATAATTGGGGTGATGTTGTTTTAACTTTTACCCAATTACAGACGCAGAATCCTTAACAATTTAGAAGTGATATTTGAAAGACAAACAGCTGGAAGTGGCTATGTCGAAACGTGGCTGAAAGTCAGTACATAACCAACCAATTGGTTTTGTTATTGTTTATTTTAGTTGTTGATAGTAATGTGGGCAGATAAATTAATATTACAAAATGGTTGAGTGGGCTGTAATTGGGATGAATGAAATTGGAGTGGAGCGTAACATTCCTTGTAAACATGGAACATTTACTAATTGGGTCTTCAGGCTTACAAATTGGCAAGTAGATAAAAGCCATCTAATATTTTAGGTAAAGTTACTTAACCAGATGTTGACATCTGTACCGACTGGAATTATAAAAATCGAACCTTAGAAAACGCATAGTTTTATAAAAATAGCGTTGGAAATAATATTTTAAAAAATTGCAAGCAATCATTGATAGTAAAGCTGGTGTTTTGGTGAATGGGGAGTTGGGGGGGGCCTGTGCGGCGCGGGAGGCGCTTGGGGGGGCGGTGGGCGGCCCCCCATGACGTCAGCGCCGCGCCATTGGACGGCGTGCGCGCGCCGCTACCGAATATGGGACCGCGGCTCCATTGATAAAACTGCGGTGCGGGGTCGCGCGCCGCCAGTCCCTCTCGCACCGCGCGCGCGAAAGGACGTTTCCACGCTGGCGTTGTTTGTGATACCGGTAGGCCCGTGGGCCGAGGAGCAGGTGGTGCCCGACGGAATGGGCACGGACACGGAGCCCGCGCCGCACTTGCTCTCGCTGGCGGACATGGGCGCGCTGGGCTTCGACTGCGCCCTCAAGCCCATCGCCACCGCCGCCAGCGCGACCACTCCCGACCTCAACACGCCCGTCGCCACCTCCGACCTGCCGGCGTTCTTCCCGACGCTGCTGGAGCCGCCTTCCATCTCAGGTGCGCTGGAGTGTCAACAGTGTTATCGCTTCGTTCACATGTGCCCGGACTGTACGTAGGCGCCCACCCCCGTTCGGAAAACAACGCGATTAATCGCATGCGTTCGATTCACACGTTTCATTGATGATATGCGATACTCGGTTACATGTAATAGTTTAATGAGGTTTGTTATAAAAAGTTTGAGTGTTGATAGTATATCTGTGGAAAGGGAAATTCACGGTCGGCGCCGGGTGGTCGATCGATACGCGGAGTTGAATGAAGTGAACCTGCCGACGGCAAAGGTTAACGCAACGCCCCCGTACCTACAGTTCTATTACATGCAAACGGAATATTAATTCGTGACATTTAGTGACATTTTGATACTTTTTTGGGAAATCTAGTTTTTCTCTTCCATAATATCAAAATTTAATTTAAAGTATTGTGAAAATTAAGAATGTTACGGATAATAGAGCAAAATTTTGTGATTTGAAGTTTAAAGAATATTTTGATCTTTAAAAAAAGATAATGACAGCTTATTATCAAAAACATTTAAATATAAAAAAAAAAACAGTTTCGATTGCATATGATTTATAAAAATAGATAAAAATAATTTCCTACATTAACTTAAGTTAAATAAAATAGCAACATCATTTGTGAACAAACGCAAAATACACGAGTTGGTATCAGCTTCCTGTGCAGCTTATCTGTCGGGTTCCGTTTACAGCGCTTTTGTTAGGTAATCTAAACAAACTTATCAATGCTGAAAAATTATGTAGGTATTTTGAAAACAAGTCCAACTATATGATAATTATTTAGCAGTTAAATGAATAATCTTTCTATATACTTTTTGGAAGTGATTTAATGCGGCGCAGTGATCAGAAAAAAAAACTATTTATTTATTATTACCTAAGTTATTCACATTTTGTATTTTTATGCTGTAATATATTGAGTATTGATTTTACTTTAGGGTTTTCTTTAATAAGGTGTGTTTTAGTTAAGAACGCAACGAGTTAGCACATACATGATTCGTGTTTTATGGTTTATAAAGGTTTCTTTTGTATTGGTGCAGGTGTGCTGGGCGGCGATGAGGTGTCCGGCGGGTGCTCGCCGCGGCGGCACAAGCACGAGGCGTCGCTGTCGCCCGGCGCGCGCGCCGAGGACGTGTCCAACGCGTCGTCCACGTCGGCGTCGCTGTACGCGCCCGCGACGCACAAGCGCGCGCCCTCGCCGCCGCTGCAGTGGCTGCTGCCGCCCGCGCCGCAGGACAAGTACTTCCAGCACGAGTACGAGGAGCGCGTGGACCTGCTGCAGCCCGAGTACGCGTACGGCAGCGCGCCGCAGTGCGCCCCGCAGCAGCTCGAGTACCGCGCGCCGCCGCAGCCCTCCTGGGAGGAGTTCGCCGCGCCGCAGCCCGCGCCCGGCCCCTCCGGCCTGCCCAAGCGCGAGGCGTACCCCAGCCCGACGCCCGACCGCCCCGTCCAGCTCGCCGAGTACAACCCGTCCACCAGCAAGGGGCACGAGATCCTGTCGCAGGTGTGCCAGCAGAGCACGCAGCCGCTGCGGCTGGTGGCCGTGAAGCCGCGCAAGTACCCCAACCGGCCCAGCAAGACGCCGGTGCACGAGCGGCCGTACGCCTGCCCGGTGGACGGCTGCGACCGCCGCTTCTCGCGCTCGGACGAGCTCACGCGCCACATCCGCATCCACACGGGGCAGAAGCCGTTCCAGTGCCGGATCTGCATGCGCTCCTTCAGCCGCTCGGACCACCTCACGACGCACGTGCGCACGCACACGGGCGAGAAGCCGTTCGCGTGCGACGTGTGCGGGCGCAAGTTCGCGCGCTCCGACGAGAAGAAGCGCCACGCCAAGGTGCACCTCAAGCAGCGGCTGAAGCGCGAGCGGTCGCACCACCACGACCACCACGCGCAGCTCTGATCCGCGCGACCCCGCGCCAATGAACTCTTACGTTGAAGTTATTAAATAATTTCATCGCTTAGGTGTAAATGTGGTCTTTAACGAAGCTTTATTAACTCTACATTTGTAAATTCACTGAATATTTATATATCTTTTTATACACGTTTGTAATTACTATGATAAGAGTCGATCAGCTCGATGTATTTATTTAGATAGGAAAATTGAATGAACCAGTGTGGGATCAAACGTAGATACGAAGCGATGTGGCCTAAGTGTCCGGTGTCGACCTGTAGACGCGAGTGCGCACCACACACATATCTAGCTGTTTGTTGATCATTATCTTTAGCTAAGCTTCAATTTGTATTCGCTGTTGTCATCTCATCCTAATGTTGAAGATACGATGTGAATGCGTCAAAGTGATAGAAATTATAAGATTGAACTATGAAGTCGAGAGAATCGGCACAACATAAACTGTTAAGAATTTAACTACTCTAATCCTATCGATCGCGGAACTTTACCGCGACCGACTACTTAAGTAACCGTAACATTAATGTTCTAATATTTTACAAAACTAACGTGAAACTGTGCCATTAATTTAACTTTACATGTGCCACTGCAGTTTAATTTAATGATTAGTGTAACACGACTGTTGAATAAGTGATATTTTGTAATAACTTATTTCATTTTTATCTACTTCTAGTCGAGTGACGTGTGACGAGAGAGTCGACTATATTTTTTTTATTTCTATAGTTAGTTAATTATTTTCGGCAGTTACTGTCATACTTGTCTTGCTCAAAAGATATAATTTAAATTTTGCTCAATGGCTTCTTCTGTCTTGTTTCCTTGTTTTGGACTTAGCTCTCTGCCTTTTAGCACTTGTTAAATTGTTACAACTTTGAGATTGTTTCTCCCAGTGGCATATAATTTATATTGCGCGTAATTATTATATTAGACTAATCTAGTGAAGGACTATAGCGTTAAATTTATGATCTCTTAATCAATATTAATTATTTTCGAGTTTAGAGAACCCTTTATTTATAAATACTCATAAGTTTTGTATAGAGATAGTTATTTGTAAGGTCCACTTGATGACTTGTAGGTTACTTTCTGTTGTTATGTCGACATGTATAAAAGCTGTATGTAGACTGTAAGCTTCTGGACATTCATTTTCTCATATCAACTGTGTACGTAATTTCTTAGTACAAAACGAAGCACAAATAGTCTTCAAACGTTCTCAGGACTTGTAATTTAAAGTGATACTTTAAATTGCCTTCAATTTGATAGTAGTATCGTAACTAGTTCAATCGATAAGAGTTAGATCGAGTCATCATAGAGTTAGTTTGCGTCAGTAGTGCTGTTTTAGTACGACTTCTTATTTGTAAAAATGTACTATGATCTTTGAAATTAGAAGCTAAATTTCTTATTGCATTAAAACAAGTCACTGAAAACAGCGCTTATATAATTAGCACGGTTGGCTCTGATAGATAGACGACGATTGAGAATTTATGAATGTCTGACAATAATGTAACTCTTGCCTTCAGTTTTTGCCGTTTAGAATGTTTTGAAATATGCTAACATAGTTATCAAAGTCAGTTTGCACAAAAAATGCTATCCGCGATAACGCACAGTGTGTCCGCTATTCACGAGAAAAATGTTGGACTCTGTCTCTCTCTACTTGTTTATCACAACAAAAATATGCACCCTTCTTTGTTACAATTGTAAAAGTGGGATTTATACTGTTATAGAAGAGACACGGTCTCATATAGAGAAGGCTAGCTAGATAGGTATTATATAAAGCATAATTCATGTTAGACAAAATGAGTGACAATTGAAACGGAGAAGACTAAATTCTATAACATTTACGTAATGTTGCAACGGGTTAAACTATTGATATACGTGTTTGTATTAGATTGCAAGTTGCATGCCTATTGTTTGTTACCTTTTCTATAGCTAGAGTATCCTTATTGGACAACATGGAATATGCCACTTTGATATGTAAATCGTTGGTAACTTGTTGAGTTTGCATTCTGAAGACGGAGTCGTGGGCGAGTTTTATCTTCTTTAGCTACATAAAGAGCGAGGCAACGTTCTTTTATAAAGCGAATTTCATTAAATTCGACTTTACGGCGAACAAGCGTCGCCGCGCCCGCGACTTACGGCTCGTGAATAAAAATACTGTGACTCACTCTCGGAGATAATCTAATAACCATGAGGTGGAGTCACCGACGTGTCTAAAGCCTCATTTACACGATACCATTTTCTTGCCTGTAGCGTACAATTATGTAGAAGCAATACTTGAATTGCAACGTATAAACAACACACCATATTCTTTCTCTACTAGGCAAGTTTTGCATTCAAGAATGTTCTCAGTTTAAACTGTACATACAATATTTTCTTGTGCAATACTTGTATTCAATAGGTTTGTCACTTGACTTTGATAGTCATTTTATCCGAAGACGTCCAAAACTTGAATGAAAATATTCGTCTGAGCAAATACGGTCAATTCTTGAAGCAACGTGCCAGTAAATGGAACAGGAACGTACAAGTCGATGTTTAGACAAGACAATTCTTGAAAGCGATAATCTCCTTACCATTATGGTATCAATGTAAACAAAACACGCTGGCAATTATTTCTTTTCAAGATTTGCATTCAATAATGGCGTTCAACTTTATAAATAATATCAACGTGTAAACAGTTGCTTACAATTATTGATTGCAAATATTGCGCTTCCACTATTGTATTCAATTATTGCTATTGAACGTGCAAGAAAATGGTATCGTGTAAATGAGCTCTTATTCTCGCGTTGCAAACTAAACAATTTGTTCACCATATTTTCTTATGAAATTTTCAAATAAAATTACGATTGTCTGACAATTGTTGACCGCTTGTTATCAGATCGAACCCCAACCGCTAAAGTTGGGGCGATCGTCAATGTTAGATAGCTCTTAGGAAACTTTAAAAAAGTAACGAAACTATTAAACTAAGTGTAATTTGAAATGATTACGAATTCTTACGAATTTTCTATGTGGTTATTATTATGTTTCTCACTAATATTTTCACATGAGTGAAAGGTGTTGTTGATGTTCTAAATAATATAAATAGTATTAAGTATGTAGGTATTGTTAAATCTCACTAATTTTTACTAAATTCTATTAAATATATTTGTAAATACACTCTGACTAAATTTGGATTTAATTTGTATATAAGAGAAAAGAAATTTTTATTTAATATGGATCCACCTAAGGTGCGAAAATACAATTGTTGAAAACTTGAGTTTCGATCTTTCTATTTCTGACTGGCCCCAATCCCCAACACAAACGGCAAACAAACCTTACCTGCATCCTTCTACATCTAACATGTTAAAAGAAAAACAGAACCTTTAAAAATTAAGTTTTCCATCAACTCCACTATTTATTTTAGGTATAGGTAACTCTTGAATCCTCAAATTATTATTTTTACTTTTATAGAATGATTTAACTAAATAACAATTACCTAAACAACCTATTTTTGCTCCGACAGAATCGATGGAAACAATTTATAGTAATCTCGTTTACAAACCTAGCAATATCGCTTATAGTTCCGATATAATTTAGTTTTTAACCGACTTAAAAGCCTATTATCTCAGAGCAATAAACAGAGGACATTCATCATTATTGCAGTGGACCCTTCTTTACTAAGTCCAAATAAGAGTCAAGTACGAGGAACTATTCTTAGTTACTGATGTATTAAAATATACCATTTCATAAACTTTAAAAATCGTGTTACGTATCCTAAACTAAGATTTCCTAGGAAGTTAAAAATTACGGTATCGTACCTTACATTCGATTTCAGTGCAACTAGCGCCATCTATTTCGTAACTGTAAATTCAGTTTTAAAACACAGGAAGCGCCATCTCTTGACAAACGATTAACTTGTGACTACAGAAAGCTTATCAGCGTAATAAAGCTCTTTCGTAAATATTATCATAGCTGCTATTATAGTTTATTGAATAAACGACAGATGTCTCTGATAAATTTTACTTCATACCTACGTGGGTTGTTTTCTACGATACTTTATTACAATTAAACAGATCCAATTTGACGAATCGACGATCTCCCCAAATACCTCTTAGTTTATTTCTTACACTAATTATATGGCAGCAATTTTATGAAATCGAAACCACAAGCTAATCATTATTTATCTTGTCCTAGGGTCACAAACACTTAGAAGTATCGAAGGTTGTGATACTCAGAAAGTTAAGTGCCGTGTGTATTTGAACAAAATAAATAGTAATTGATCGCAGTTGCATTTCGTTGGTTTTCGTAATTTTAAACCAAAATTACTATTTTTTCTGCAATAGGTGGTTAGTAGTATCATTGGAATGTTAAAATAATTCTAAGGGTGAAATCGCAACAACTGTGTTTAATAAATAAAAGTCAAAAATTACAAACTCATAACCCACACAGATATAATTTGTCATGTGTCTATATGTAATACAGGTAATTAACAACTTAACTTGAATGATCCCAATATTTAATATAACGTTATTAAAATTATCTCGTTTATGACATTTAAACTTATTAAAATAAAAAAATGAATCGTTTAATATTTGTCAAAATAATACAACATTTTGTCGCTAACAAATAACTATAAATATTTTTAATAAACTTATTATACTTGACGCCAACGCTCTAGGCACTTAGTTTACACATTTCAATTACAAACTAGTTTTAGCATATAAGTAAGTATATTCAAGCATCCATATGTTTACGTCACCATTTAAACAAATTTTTAAAAGCAGTTGATACTGCAATTAGTTTTCGCTTAAAGTAAGCCAAAAGGAGCCTCTTCCGTATAGTCATAGTATTTTGTAAGCATATAAGATTGATTGATGTCGCACAATACTTCCGCTTTTGTTTTGAGCCTCAAAGTGCCAAGAACAGTGGCGTATCGTATAATATAAACTAAATTCAATAATATACGAGGAGCGGAACTAATTGATGGAATGGCAAAGGTTACACGAATACTAAAATAAAATCACAAAATATACCGAAAACATACCAAAGCTATTATTATGTTACAGCCGACATATTAATTTAAGCACCCAACAATTTTCAGTCTTCATTATTTTTAACACTTAATCCAAGTACATGGCAAAAATGTATAGATAGTAGTAGGCTTAAGTTGGAAGAAAAACTGGGCTCGTTTGAGGAACAATTAAGAAAAATCCTGTTTTAGTCATATATGATGAAGTTAATCTAAGGGAAAACAAAGAAAAAGTTCTTTACAACTACATTTTTTCTGAGTAATACTAGATTTTTTATACATAAAATAGGATCACTGTCCTTTGACAGAAAACCAATCTTAACACGCCAGCACTGCTTTGAAAACCTAGATACGATAAAAAACACTTCAACCCTAGGACTCTAATAAAAACTTTCTCACACTACAACGACTAGACCGACGATCAGCTGTAAAAGCAATTGCTAAACTTCATAATCCTTTATTTTCACAATTACTCTTACAACCTTGCACCTGAAAATTACCTTACGTATAAGACTTGTTGTTCTATGACTTGTTGAACCGTTCCGCGTTGTCGTCGAAGTGTTCCTCCGCCGTGGCTAGATTCGGTTCCGACTCGGAACGGCGCTTGAGCCCTTCCGCGTCGGGGGTCATCGGCCGCTCGACCGGCTCGGTGTTGATCGCCGCCGCTTTTATATCCGGCTCGCTTTTACTTACGTCTCCCTGTTTAGAGAATTGCTACACGTCACAGACTCATGGTTTTAAAGAACTACAAAAACATTTTTAGGCCCAATTGCAGGGAACGTTTTAACCTCGGGTTAGCTTACTCAGATTTAAATGGCGCCACCATCGATTGTAATAAGAAGTAGTTACAATTGATAGTGGCGCCATTTAAACCTGAGTTAGCTAACCCCAGGGTAAAACGTTTTCTGCAAGTGGGTCTAAGAAAACATGTTAAGAAAGTGTTTTTATTATAAATAGTGTTTTCTAATAAAAGTGTAAGTAACAACGTCCTGAAGGATATTAAAGTTTGATCCTTCGAGCCGGATTATCGATATTCCAATAAAATAATTATGTTACTGTTGAAAGTTTTAATAATTGTCCAGAAATAACTTATGTTCTGTATAAATAATAAAAAAAATATAGTTTCAAATCTTTTTCTCTCTTTTTAGCTTAAATAAACTTTTCAATAAAGTACAAAGTGTGATATAAAGTTAAACTAACTTGTTCAGAGTCCAGATAATGTCCCTGTTCCTGTTTGAGCGGTGCGTTCATACTATCGTTTAAATAACAGACGCCGTTGAGATCGATGGCGCTATTCGAGAATATTGCCGCCGCGCCAGCCGACGCGTCCACTAGTGTTGGCTCTTTCTACATGGAACAAAAGCTTTAGGTAACCATAAAATTTTGAAAAAAAAATGCGTAAAACTGTAGACACTCAAATAAAATAAGAACATCAGTTACAGTTGGTATTGTAATCTATAGCTCTGCGAGGGGGTATACGTTTGAATTCCGTTAAGTATTCAATTTTGGTTTTGTAGGTTCATGGATGCTGCTGTAGGTTTATAAATAACTAGCGACCCGCCCACGCTTCGCAATGGTGTAATTTTGGCCGACTCGCTCACGAAACATTGAATTTAAGCTAACTTAAAACAACCTTTTCTAAATGTTCTTCATTTACAAAGTTAAATAAGAAAATTACCTAAAAGATGGCAAAACCCGCACTAAAATCCGTTAAGTGGTTCAGGAGTTAGCGGCCAAACATACAAACAGACAGAATTAGCGACTTGGATTTATACTATGTAATTAACTCTATTTGGTAAATACAAAAGAAAGATAAACAACAATTAATTCGTATATAAAATCCCTATCTCCGAAACATTATTTATTTTATTATTTTAATTTACCGCAATATCACTGTCTGGTTCCTCAAACTTGAGCCGTGTGGGTTTTCTAGTCACTGGCACTTCAGGCTCAGGCGGAATCTTGAATATGTAAGCGTCTTTCGTTGCTGACTCTTTTATTTCCCTAAATAAAACAAATAAATGTTTACACTACATAGAGATCTATCACTATCAAGGTACAAAGATTTTAAGTCTATACAGGGTGTAATCGTTATGTGTGCACAGGCGATTATTCCGTGACTATTACAGATATCAAAAAACTATTAAATTATATTGAAAGTACTTTACCTATTGTCCGGCCACCGAGAGAATGCGTTCCTGACACATTGTGTTTGACATAACGAGGTAACTTTGACAGGCCGTCTACGAAAACAAACAAAAAAAAAGTCGTCTATTTTGACCCTACAAACAAATAATAAGCAATAAAATGATATTAAAACACACTGATTTTAAATTTTATAACTGATGGCTTACTGTAAGGGTAATAATTACTGATAAAATATGTATTTTTAAAAATGTAAACAACATCATATTTTCGTAGGGATGTGCTAAAAATATCAGTCAATTTTAAAGTTATCAATCAATTTCTAATAAAAAAGCAGAATAAGTAGCTTGGTTATAAAAACATGATATCGACGTAAATATGGATATGCTTGAAGCATAACTATTGCGGTTAGTGAAAGAAAATAAATCGGCAAATGTTCGATATGAAATAGATGAATTGGCTCAGCAGTACGGTCATCGGGTGCTGAGACTTATACCATATTATTGCCAATACAATGCTTTTGAGTTTCGTTTGTAAAAAGGCAGCAGTTGGATTTTCTTGCTAGTTCTTTTCGACCTTGGGCTTAGCTTCAAAATTAACGTTATACAAGTATCTATACTAATATTATAAAGCTGAAGAGTTTGTTTGTTTGTTTGTTTGAACGCACTAATCTCAGGAACTACTGGTTCGAATTTAAAAATTATTTTTGTGTTGGATAGACCATTTATCCAGGCAGGCTTTAGGCTATATAACATCACGCTGCAACTATTAGGAGCGAAGAAATAATGGAAAATGGGAAAAAAACGGGGAAAATTATTTATCCTTGAGGGCTTCCGTTGCGTGAGCAGGGAAAGCGGTTCTAGGAACCAAAAATATAAGTATGAAAGAATAAAGGGACCTTTTTACCGCGGGAAAACTTTGCATTCCCACGGGAAACCGACTTGGACCGGTCATCCAAAGGTCCTGGGTTCGAGTCCCAGTCGCGTAATGCTCGGAGGCCCGCGTTCCTTTTTCCAGTATTTACAACTTCAAAAAAGAAACTATTTAGTATGAAAGAAGAATTTATGGAAAAATGTCAACCCTAATAGCGTGACATTGGGCGTCAGGACTTTTGGGTATTTCGGTTGTCGTTTCGTGCGCGTAGATCACATTATCTAGTGTTTATTTTTGCTTTTCTTATTACTCGGCTTTTCTCTACTGGACTGTTTCTGCTCTTTATACTTACCTTGGCGCTAACTTGGATTTCGATTTTGTTGTACCTATTTTTCTTTCCGTGCATAACAATGCCTAAACGTGGGCAAACAATAAAAAGTGAAACACGCGAATTAATCATAAAACTGCAAGAATATTTTGAGCGAGAAAGGCAAAATGGCGGACCCTTGGTGCCAGTCCAGCAAGTGCAAGAACGCGTCTCTCAGGCGCTTGGAATTAGCAAACGAACAATTACAAACATTAATAAAGAAAAGTTCGACACTACTGGTATGGCAGACAATATTTTACATACTCCAAAGAAGGATGAAACACAAGCGTCAACGTCGAAAGTACCCATGGGTAAAGGTGCTCGACTTATAATATGTCACGCGGGCTCAGCTAAATATGGTTTTGTAGAAAACGGCTTATTGGCATTTGAGTCGAAAAGCACTACCGACTATCACGAAGAAATGAATGCCGCTACATTTAAAGAGTGGTTCCAAAGCATGCTGTTACCCGCCCTAGCAGAGCCTTCTGTAATAATAATGGATAATGCCCCTTATCATTCAGTGCAAATTGATAAGGCACCTACCCAAGCTAATAAAAAAGCAGAATTAGTAGCTTGGTTACAAAAACATGGTATTGACGTAAATATGGACATGCTTAAAGCAGAATTATTACGGTTAGTGAAAGAAAATAAATCGGCAAATGTTAGATATGAAATAGATGAATTAGCTCTGCAGTACGGTCATCGGGTGCTGAGACTTCCACCATATCATTGCCAATACAATGCTATTGAATTAATTTGGGCTCAAATTAAGGGTTATGCAGCCCGTCGCAATACGTCCCCACCTTTTAGCACAAAAAAGATGATGGCTCTATTAAAAGAAGCTTGCGAAAAAATCACGAAGGAAGACTGGGCGAAGGCGGTAGAAAAAACAAAAAATCTTATTACCAAAGACTTTGATCGAGATATTAGAATTGATTCGATCATTGATAATAACATAATTATAAATGTTGGAGAAGATGATGATAGCACCTCCTCAAGCGAATCGGAATCTGATTAAATTTATACCAGCGCGATATCTATTATTTTAAGTATTTATTACCTACTTTTAGTTTTAGTACTTATTGTATTGTAGACCTAAATATTTGTTTTGAAAAAAGGCAGCAGTTGGAGTTTCTTGCTATACAAGTAAAATAGATATAAGATAAACTAATTTTTTTACTAATGTTGATTGAAAAAATATTTGTCAATATTATTTTTTACCCCAACACTACTGGCATGTGTCACAAACGCAATCTCTCGGTGGCCAGATTATAATGAGTAAAATAACGCTAATAACTTTTTGAAAATATAACGAGAAATATCCAATAACTTTACATTAAACTCTCCCATACATTTTATTTCTTAGTAGGTAAGTAAAAAATTTTGGATTCAAAGCAAATGTTCGAAATGACGTCCTTGCCATTTTAACGTTGTTGAGCATCAAACATACAAACATTCACATTCACACTAGAATTGTTGTAAGATTACAATTACCTTTTGGGCGTAACATGCTGGCTTTCAATCTTAATGTGCTGATGTTGTTCAATAAGATCACACGCTTTGCCAAGTATCACTATAGACACCAAAACCCTCACGGATATCAAGCATAAATATGCTATTATTATTAGAAACACTGCTGCGAATCTGCAATAAGCATTGTATTCTCAAATATAAAATTATCTGATCAATATGATCCAAAAGAAGAAAGGTTATTTTTTTAACGTTTTGAGAAGTCTTTGGGAGGGTTATAAATAAATAGAAACTTACATAAAAAATTGGTAAAGTCAAAAGTTTGTAAGTTTTAGTTTGATAAAATAGGAAAATTGTAAGAGATTGAGAAAGGTCATGAATTCATGATCGTATCTCTAGTAAAATTAAGTAAACAATGGCCCCGATTCTCAAAACACTCTCTAAAACTAAATTAAAAATATCACTGTCACTTTCTCATGCTTCGTATTAGAAAAAGACAGGTACATTGGTCTCACTAAATTTAGTCCACATCATTGTAAAATTGAACGAAATGCGCTGAGGACTAGCCTAAAATTGCCTTCGCCCTGTCATATTGCACGTACATTTTAGTTTGACAGGACTAAAATGATTACCTGTCTCTGTCTTATACTATTGATGCGTAAGTGACAGCGATAGTTTTAGTTTAGTTTAGAGAGTGTTTTCAGAATCGGGGCCAATCTTACCCATCAACTTTTACGGCGTGAACCAGCACTCTAGTAATGACGACGCCTAATGGAAGCGGTATGAAGCCCATGCGTCGCGCCACTAGATCCGAATGATCACTAAACGCATACTTTTGCCTTGTTTGCGCTACGTCGTATGCAAGACTCACTGTATATTCTCTGTACACTCCATAGGGTATCTCATTAAACCTGAAAATAGCTAAGTGTAACAATTAAAAGTATTGGAACAGGTAACAATAGGTAAAAAGTACCCTGAGTTATTCTGATGTATAACCTATATTTCTGTAAAGTTTCATCAAAATCCGTCCAGTAGTTTTAACGTGAAAGAGTAACAACCATCCATACATCCATTCTTACAAACTTTCACGTTTATAATATGAGTAGGTCGTGGTCGCGGCGCGGCAACGATAGGTGTAACCCTGTCGAAACGTCGAGCAAAGAGGTACGTTACCTTTTTACTTAAAAATTACCGCGCGAAATACGGGATAGAGTTAAAACAATGAGTGACTTTATGTAATGTTAAACTACTTTAAAATATTTTCAGTTGACAACAAAATATATTTGATAGAGTTTTTACCTTGTTATAAATGCGTGTTTCACCCAGTCAATGATAACTTCAAACGCAAGAACAAGGACGCAATCAGGAGCTAGGATCCAAAATCTGTCTTCTCTCCACATGAACTCTTTCATTGTTTGCAACACAACTATAAATAGTAGCACTGCTAGGTGTAAACGCTCCCTCACATCACTACAGGAGACTTGGAACAGATTGTTCTTATCAAACTTCTTGAACACACTTCCTTTTAACTCTACAAACTAAAAGAAAGATAACAATTTAAGAAGAATAAATACTATTAAAGTAAAAAAAATATTTGATACTCACATTATTAGACATCATTATAATCAGAAGACTTTTATTGTTTGAATTGAAAGCCACATTCAATGTAGTAGCTTGAAACAAAACCAATAAGCTGTGAAGAACTGAGTTCATTTGTTAAGGCAAATCTAAACAAACTGGCTTAAAAATTCATCATCATCATCATCTAAATGTGAGGTGCAAATTCTAAATACATTTTCTATGAAGTTTAAACCTTATAATTTCAATATGAAAAGGATACACACATATATCATAGCAAAAAGCATATGAGGGATAACTCCCAAGTGCTCTCGTCTTCTATCTCTCGGCTCAGTTGCTGTCCAAAACAATGCATCTATAGTGTCTTGACCAAATGCTGAAAACAACCTGTCTCCAACCTCTAACATATTGTAAAAAATATATAATTTCATTACACTCTGGCTCTTGATCAAGTGATACATCATATTAGTGTCAATATAACACATCAATATACTACAGGATACTAAAAGTAAACCCTTCAGGGCATCACATGTTTCTGCTGGCTTCAGTATACTCTTCCTAGGTGCATATATTCTGAAATAATACATTGTCAAATTGATATAACGCTAAAATGTGTAAATCTTAATAATAGTGGTGCGGTATCCTATCATTAGACAAAAACTGCATAACAAAACAATCATTTGACAAACAAAGTTATATACATTTTTAAAATTTAATATTTAAATAACTATTTTCACAACCACAACAAATAACAAACTTTCATTTCAACAAAATCTTATTCTGCAATCCAATCCTACTAATGTTATAAACGTGAAAGTTTGTAAGTGTGTATGGATGTATGGATGGATGTTTGTTACTCTTTCACGTAAAAACTACTGGACGGATTTGGATGAAATTTTACAGTAATATAGGTTATACATCAGAATAACACATAGAGTACTTTTTACCGCGGGAAAACTTCTCATTCCCACGGAAAACCGACTACCAAGCGAACGGAGTCGCGGGCGCGAGCGGCCACTAGTCTTTTTATAAATATGTTAAAATTGTATAATTTACAAAACAACGATAGCTCAAATAACGTTTGACAAAATGTATTGTTTAAAAATTGCTTCAATTATTAAATAATGTCGTAAAAAATAAATAATGATGGCCTATATATATCCCAATAGTTGAGCACAGGCCTCCTTCTCGGATAGCGAGAGGGTTTAAGCCGCAATCCACCACGCTGGCTCGGTGCGGGTTGGTGGATTCACATGATGGATAATCATCCAATCATTTGGGTTTCCTCATGATGATTACCGTTACTTTTAGTACGTGATAAACATGTAAATAATTTGGAAAATATCGGTACACCCTAGTGGGGATCGAACCCGGAACCTTCGGTATAGTAGGCCCGTTTTTGTTGCCACTAGGCTACCACACACTTGTTATATTTAGTTAGATTTTGATTTCAAATTCTAGGGTGACCATAATAAATTAGCTCCTATTGAAAAATTGTAGATGTAAGTGTAACAAAATATTTAAAAATATAGGTACATAGGTTACCGAGGAGCGCAGCGTCGAGCGTGCTATGTTGACTGACTTTGACACGTGCGCAAGCCGAGCGATCGTAGCGATCGTGGTGTAAGAGCACCCGACGAAGCGCAAAATAAAAACTTAAGTACTAGTTTTGTACTACAGAACAATCTTAGAATCAGTGAAAATCAAATGTGAGCAAGGATTTATGTTATTTACATTCTGCAAATCAAGTAGACATAACTTGGCTCTTATGCACTTTTCCTTGCATATTTTGCACACATTATCCATTTATCCACTATGAATTTATTGGTTGCCCTTCAATTTTAAATGTGCCTGACTTATCAAGTAACAGTTTTTCTCCCGTCATTTTATAAAATGAAAAATTATATACATGTAATACTTGACAAATGAATATTTTTGTAACATTACTTTAACATTTGAACAGTTTGCAAAGTAAAACATTTGCAAAATGAGTAGTTTGTCAAATGATTACTTTTAAAATACTATGTTTGCTAAAATAGTTGTTTGTCAAATGATTAGTTGTTCCATCGTTATTTTTCAAATGATAATTTTGTCATTTGTTGTTTGGTCAAACATTAGTGACTAGTGGTGCATTATTACTTACCCAAAGCATTTTCTAAATAATCTAGTGAAAAATGACCAAAAGGCCATAACAAATCTCAAAGGCAAGAAAGTATAGATAAATAGGAGGGAGTCAGCACATTGAAAAAATCCATAGGCCATAAACTTTTCAAGCTCCATGGGAATTTTAATAAAGGAATAAACTTTTTCTCTGCGAGCAGAGAATCTTTCTTCATCATGTTCCAGTAAATAGCCTCTTGTGAGCTCAACTTGCAAAAAAGCAAGCAGGGATACTGATTTCTCAACATCTGAAATTAATAATAATGTTTACATTAGTAGTTTTCTGCTTACCTCTGCCTCATTCCCTTTAATCAAGGGATCCTTTTTTATAAAAAAATAATTGTACATATGAAATCTAACAAGCACATCTTTGATAACTTATAATATTGAAATTAATATTTAAATTTAAAATAAGTAAAAAAACTTTTTACTATGAAACTTGTTATTTTATAACATTATACCAAGCTCTTATTTTAGGAGTTAGGTTTTGTCATTATTTTATGGTACACACCTTTACTTTTTGAGTCTCTATATATCTTTGTATCTGAAGGGGAATCTCCAGCAAAAGATTGTGAATTGTTCAAAGACTTGAATCGTAACTTTTTAGTTGTTTCTTGTTCTTTATTTTTCATAGTCATGTTATAACACAAGGTTAAACAAAGAAAACTGTAATTCTTATTCGTCTCCACAATTTTGTTCTGAAATTCTTATACAACTCAATTGTATTAACTATACAACCACCAAAATAAATAATATTTCAAGAAGCAAAATAGAAAAATCTCCAACACTCGTTTATTTTGACAAGATCACAATTGACAGTTTTGACTTTTGACATTTTTTTTTTTTTTTTGTTAGATTCTTCCGTCATGCGGAAAGGCAAAGAGACTATGCCCATACAGCCATGTCATCAATAATTTGGTTTTCTTCTTTCTTGTTGACTTAGCTTTGTTTAGTTTTCAATAAGAAGTAACATTGACGATATTTTATTTCCTCATAAACAAACATAATAAGGACCAAGTCCATGTCTTTAATAATAAAATGCTAATATATATTTGTTATGAGTATACATAAACATTTTCATCAGATATTACACACTGTAAATTTTATGAATTTATACATAGGTAAGTAGCATTCAGTTGTTTTTAAAAGTTCTTGAGTATTACGCGGGATATTTTCTAATGTTTTATAAATTTCTAATAGCTCATCAATGAAAATTAACCTGTCAATATGAAATTGAGGACATTCAAAAAATATATGATCCAATGACTGTACTGACTCATTACAATATGAACAACAAGGGGAAGTTATCATATTCATGCGATATAAGTGTTCATTAAAAGCAGCATGACCTATACGAAGACGACAAATTGTTGTATAAAAATTTCTATTTTTGAAAGAGCCCTTGGTAAACCAAGGAGACGAAATTTTTTGGTTACATACGGAATACCACTTGCCCTTTTCTTTAAGAGAATCTTGCCAAAATTGAAACCAATTATTAATCATTTGATTTTTTATTTCAGGAAGAAACTCTGAAATGGGAATTGCTATGTTTTTTAATTTGCAAATGTTGTTATCAGTATTTGTAATGATACTAGCTAATGTATCAGCTAATTCATTACCACTAACACCAATGTGTGCTGGTGTCCAGAAAATGACAATTTCTTTATGTTTCAATGATAATTTATAAATCTTTTCCCGGATCTCATATATAAAAGGATGAATTTTACTAGAAAGACGGGGATTATTAATAGCTTGAAGAACACTCATACTATCAGAAATAATAATCCATTTACCAGAAGAATCTACAGAACTAATCAAATCTAAAGCAAACAGAATAGCAGCAGCTTCTGCCGTAAAAATACTGCAAATATTGGACAGCTTATAACCATGTGCAATTTTCAAAATAATATCATAAGCCGCTATCGACACAGACTGAGATGTTTTTGAAGCATCTGTGTAAATTTGACGGTAATTATCATAGTATGATAACTTTTCATATACTTCATATTTATTTTTTAAATTTGTGTCTATAATGACATCAAATTTAAAAAACTTACCTTCATATGTTCCACTATAACAAGGTAAAATATCATACTGAGCAATATTTTCATTTTTCAAATAATTAATGAAATCAAAATTTTTACATAAATAAGAGTAATTAGATATCAAAATCTTTTTGTACAACGCATTATTAGAAGTTTTCATCAAATCAATTATGAACCTTCTTTTCAAATAATCAAACCTAAATTTAATGGGACAAGTGTTAGTTTCAACTTGCATTGAATTAATCGGAGAAGTACTCATGGCTCCTAGAATTATCCTGAGATTTTTATTTTGTACTTTATCTATTTTATTTATAAAATTATTGTCAGAAGCAAAGCAAAAAAAAGCATATTCAAAGTGACTTCTAACTAATGATTTAAACAGCATCAATAATATTTTAGGATCTGCACCAAAACGACAACCAGTAAGGCATTTTAAAATATTTGTAGCTTTTACAGCTCTATCTATCAATATTTGCACATATTTTTTAAAACTTAAATTTTGTTGAAATACTACACCTAAGAATTTTATTTCTGTACAGTTAGGAATAAGGTTACCATTATATACACATTCTAATTTACAATCTTTATCTCTAGAGAAAACAAGAGATTTACTCTTTTCTGTATTTACAGTTAAACCTAAGAAAGAAAAATAGACTTCAAGCCTTTTACAGGCATTATTTAAATTCGTTTGCACATCTTTAAGTTTTTTGCCAGAACAATAAACAACAAGATCATCAGCAAACTGCAGATTAGAAACATTTGCGCCTAATATCTCATTCAATTTATGAATATAAATTATATACAGTAGAGGGCTCAAGATGCCGCCTTGATTGACGCCTTTATAGGAATTACGTGGACCATAAAAGTTGTTACCCAATTTAACATAGACCATTCTTTCATTTAGAAAGTTATATATCCAAAGAACCATTTTTTTTGGAATTCTGAGTGATAGCAAGATATTAGCAAGCGTTTCTAAACCTACATTGTTAAAGGCTCCTGTTACATCGAAAAAATTACAAGCAAGATAATTCCGTTCCTTTATGGATTTATTTGCATCTAATAACAAATGTGCAATGCTTTCCCTAGCCGAGCGTCCACGCCGAAAACCAAACTGATTACTAGGAAGAATACAATTTGATTCGATGTAATATTCCAGACGTTGTTTGAGCAGCTGCTCAAAAATTTTACCAACACAAGAGGACAACGCTATAGGTCGATAAGAATCTGGACTATCAAGATCCTTCCCTGGCTTCAGTACAGGGACCAGACAATCAGTTTTCCATTGATTTGGTATTAAGTCATTTTCAAACAAAATATTTAAAATTATCAAGAATTTACATAGATTTTTATGACTGAGAAGACGAAACATTTTATAGGAAATACCATCTAAACCACAAGTTGTATCTTTTCTTGATTTTATGGCAGCAGTAAGTTCAGAAATTGTGAACGGATCAAGCAACGAAAGATTTTGTCTATGAAATTTGTTATCTGCAAAAGTAAAAGGTTTCGAGACATAGTCTGGAGTGTATTTTTTTAAAAAACTATTTACCCAATGATCATTTTCACTTCTAGAAACAAAAGTTTTGTTAAATCTGCGTATTTTATTCCAGACATGAGAAATTGGAGTAAGACGATTTATAGAATTGCAATAATCTTGCCAAGATTTCTGTTTTTCAAAGTTTATAGTCAATTTCTTAGAAGCCTGATTTTTTTTAAAAAGCAAATATTTTTCTACAGAAGGATCATTTTTGAAAGCAACAAAAGCATCTTTACATTTTTTAACAGCATCTGCACATTTGCTATTCCACCAAGGAACGGAATGTCTTGCCCTTTTTGCCCTAAAACCTGAAACGGAACGTGAGCATAAATGACAAAGATTTTGACATTGACAACAAGACTTTGTTTTCGTTTTTTGTTGTGACATAGATTTTTCAACTGATGCCAATAAAATATCACAAAACTGCAAATAACTTTCTAGTGAACATTCAGAATTAATCATAAAACTATTCAACGAAGTATTAACAATATTTACATACAAATCCCAATTAACTAAATTCAAGTTTAATTTCTTACTGACATTTTGAGAGTGAACACAATGTTCTGAAGATATAACTGGAGTTTGAGACAACAGAAGTTTAGTAATTGTAGGCAAATGATAACTTCCAAAGGAATCATCATGAACAGACCATTCACAATCCCATGATAAAGCTGGACTAACCAAAGAAAGATCTAAGCCATTTGGTCTCCAGGACGAAGTTCCTACAGTCGTGACTTCTCCTGAATTTAACAGAACAAGGTTATTTTCATCAAAAGAATCTAGTACTTCTTCACCTCTTTTATCCACTTTTTGACAACCCCAAGAAGTATGGTATGCATTGAAATCTCCAGCAATAAAGACTGGAGTTGGAAGACTATCAATTAATTTTGAAAATTTTAATTTTGAATAATGACACCTAGAAGGACAATAAACACTAACAAATGAAATATATTTACCACCTATTTTTATCTGTACAGCAACATTTTGTAAGGAATCATCAAAATAAGTATCAATTTTTAAGAATTGTAATTTGTTATGAATTATTATTGCAACTCCATTATGTGTATTACCAGTGTCATTTCTAACTATTGTGTATCCCTTTATGTTAAAGGTATGATGTGGTCTAAGCCAAGTTTCACTTATTAAAGCGATATCAACATCATTACTATAAAGAAAATATGTAAATTCAGATTTATTACTTTTAATGCTTTGAGCATTCCACTGAACTATTTTTAAATGAGCCATTAGGATGGATTATTAGCAGATGACTTTTCATAAATATCACTTAATATTTGTAAAATATTTTTAGTACTGATGGAAGTTTCCTTTGTTTTATTTAATGTAATTATTTTAACAATAGCCTCAACCAATAAATTCAAAGATTTATTATCTTTTTTCAAGTGACTGAGCAGGTCAAACTTTTGTCCTAAGGCTGGAAAACTCTCTGTATTTGCAACTGAAGCATAAGACAAAGAGGATAAACCAATTTTAATATCATTAATTTTTTTCTTTTTAATAGGACACTCAGCAGATATACTAATGTGATTTCCTCTACAGTGACAGCATGTAGCCTTTTCCCTAGGTACTGTACATTCTTTAAAAGAATGTGCATCTCCACATATTGAACATCTAACATTATTTTTACAGTACTTAGCCAAATGTCCATACCGTAGGCATTTAAAGCATTGTTTTACAGGTGGAATGTACATCTTAACTGGAAACCTCCAGCCTTGTAAATCAATATGATCAGGAAGATAAATGGCAGCAAAAGTTATGATTACTGTTTTAGTCGGTTGTAATTCAAAGTTTTGTTCATTTTTAACCTTCCTTTGAATTCTCCGAACAGAAATAATTTTTTTATTACTATTAATCACTCCAAAAATTTTTTGATTGGACCATTTAATGGGCACATTAGTAATAACACCAGTAATTTCAGTAGTTTTTGCAGGAATAGTTGCTTTGAGTTTATATTCTGATAACAAAGTCTTATTGTTAAGAAAACTATTTGCCAAATTTGCACGGTCAAAATGAACTGTAACTTTGTATTTATTAAGATTTTGCATATATTTTATGCCTTTTATATATTTCTTTAATGTTGATGATAAAGAAATCATATCTCTTGTTGAAATAGGTTTGGACTCATCGTTTGATTCCAAGAAGACAACGAAATCTGTAGCTGAAGAATCCTCAGGATACCGACGTGTATAATCGGGAACGAAATAAGTTTTATATGGATCGGACTTAGCTGAATTGCAGTCACTGTGCATGGAGTCGGAGTCCGAAAGCAGCGAGTCTTCCCCTGATATTACTGCCTCCTCCTTCTTTTTCTTGCGTTTCGCCCGAGACGTCATTTAAATAAAAATTAAGCTTCTATACTATAGTTATTAAAAATATATACAAAATGTACACTATTTAACAAAATTGAAAGAATTAAATGAATTTTTAAGTTCACGAAAAAATTTTTCACTTCCAATTTTCCCGCGCGCCTTGACTTTTGACATTCATGATGATCGTTTTTTTTTTTTTTTTGTTAGATTCTTCCGTCATGCGGAAAGGCAAAGAGACTATGCCCATACAGCCATGTCATCAATAATTTGGTTTTCTTCTTTCTTGTTGACTTAGTTTTGTTTAGTTTTCAATAAGAAGTAACATTGACGATATTTTATTTCCTCATAAACAAACATAATAAGGACCAAGTCCATGTCTTTAATAATAAAATGCTAATATATATTTGTTATGAGTATACATAAACATTTTCATCAGATATTACACACTGTAAATTTTATGAATTTATACATAGGTAAGTAGCATTCAGTTGTTTTTAAAAGTTCTTGAGTATTACGCGGGATATTTTCTAATGTTTTATAAATTTCTAATAGCTCATCAATGAAAATTAACCTGTCAATATGAAATTGAGGACATTCAAAAAATATATGATCCAATGACTGTACTGACTCATTACAATATGAACAACAAGGGGAAGTTATCATATTCATGCGATATAAGTGTTCATTAAAAGCAGCATGACCTATACGAAGACGACAAATTGTTGTATAAAAATTTCTATTTTTGAAAGAGCCCTTGGTAAACCAAGGAGACGAAATTTTTTGGTTACATACGGAATACCACTTGCCCTTTTCTTTAAGAGAATCTTGCCAAAATTGAAACCAATTATTAATCATTTGATTTTTTATTTCAGGAAGAAACTCTGAAATGGGAATTGCTATGTTTTTTAATTTGCAAATGTTGTTATCAGTATTTGTAATGATACTAGCTAATGTATCAGCTAATTCATTACCACTAAAGCCAATATGTGCTGGTGTCCAGAAAATGACAATTTCTTTATGTTTCAATGATAATTTATAAATCTTTTCCCGGATCTCATATATAAAAGGATGAATTTTACTAGAAAGACGGGGATTATTAATAGCTTGAAGAACACTCATACTATCAGAAATAATAATCCATTTACCAGAAGAATCTACAGAACTTATCAAATCTAAAGCAAACAGAATAGCAGCAGCTTCTGCCGTAAAAATACTGCAAATATTGGACAGCTTATAACCATGTGCAATTTTCAAAATAATATCATAAGCCGCTATCGACACAGACTGAGATGTTTTTGAAGCATCTGTGTAAATTTGACGGTAATTATCATAGTATGATAACTTTTCATATACTTCATATTTATTTTTTAAATTTGTGTCTATAATGACATCAAATTTAAAAAACTTACCTTCATATGTTCCACTATAACAAGGTAAAATATCATACTGAGCAATATTTTCATTTTTCAAATAATTAATGAAATCAAAATTTTTACATAAATAAGAGTAATTAGATATCAAAATCTTTTTGTACAACGCATTATTAGAAGTTTTCATCAAATCAATTATGAACCTTCTTTTCAAATAATCAAACCTAAATTTAATGGGACAAGTGTTAGTTTCAACTTGCATTGAATTAATCGGAGAAGTACTCATGGCTCCTAGAATTATCCTGAGATTTTTATTTTGTACTTTATCTATTTTATTTATAAAATTATTGTCAGAAGCAAAGCAAAAAAAAGCATATTCAAAGTGACTTCTAACTAATGATTTAAACAGCATCAATAATATTTTAGGATCTGCACCAAAACGACAACCAGTAAGGCATTTTAAAATATTTGTAGCTTTTACAGCTCTATCTATCAATATTTGCACATATTTTTTAAAACTTAAATTTTGTTGAAATACTACACCTAAGAATTTTATTTCTGTACAGTTAGGAATAAGGTTACCATTATATACACATTCTAATTTACAATCTTTATCTCTAGAGAAAACAAGAGATTTACTCTTTTCTGTATTTACAGTTAAACCTAAGAAAGAAAAATAGACTTCAAGCCTTTTACAGGCATTATTTAAATTCGTTTGCACATCTTTAAGTTTTTTGCCAGAACAATAAACAACAAGATCATCAGCAAACTGCAGATTAGAAACATTTGCGCCTAATATCTCATTCAATTTATGAATATAAATTATATACAGTAGAGGGCTCAAGATGCCGCCTTGATTGACGCCTTTATAGGAATTACGTGGACCATAAAAGTTGTTACCCAATTTAACATAGACCATTCTTTCATTTAGAAAGTTATATATCCAAAGAACCATTTTTTTTGGAATTCTGAGTGATAGCAAGATATTAGCAAGCGTTTCTAAACCTACATTGTTAAAGGCTCCTGTTACATCGAAAAAATTACAAGCAAGATAATTCCGTTCCTTTATGGATTTATTTGCATCTAATAACAAATGTGCAATGCTTTCCCTAGCCGAGCGTCCACGCCGAAAACCAAACTGATTACTAGGAAGAATACAATTTGATTCGATGTAATATTCCAGACGTTGTTTGAGCAGCTGCTCAAAAATTTTACCAACACAAGAGGACAACGCTATAGGTCGATAAGAATCTGGACTATCAAGATCCTTCCCTGGCTTCAGTACAGGGACCAGACAATCAGTTTTCCATTGATTTGGTATTAAGTCATTTTCAAACAAAATATTTAAAATTATCAAGAATTTACATAGATTTTTATGACTGAGAAGACGAAACATTTTATAGGAAATACCATCTAAACCACAAGTTGTATCTTTTCTTGATTTTATGGCAGCAGTAAGTTCAGAAATTGTGAACGGATCAAGCAACGAAAGATTTTGTCTATGAAATTTGTTATCTGCAAAAGTAAAAGGTTTCGAGACATAGTCTGGAGTGTATTTTTTTAAAAAACTATTTACCCAATGATCATTTTCACTTCTAGAAACAAAAGTTTTGTTAAATCTGCGTATTTTATTCCAGACATGAGAAATTGGAGTAAGACGATTTATAGAATTGCAATAATCTTGCCAAGATTTCTGTTTTTCAAAGTTTATAGTCAATTTCTTAGAAGCCTGATTTTTTTTAAAAAGCAAATATTTTTCTACAGAAGGATCATTTTTGAAAGCAACAAAAGCATCTTTACATTTTTTAACAGCATCTGCACATTTGCTATTCCACCAAGGAACTGTTATGAGTCTCGATTTGGATAGGTTTTTAAAAAAACAATTGATTGATTTAAGAAGACAGCCGTCTAGCTCGGGTGTTGGGATGAGACTGATGTTAGTAGAGTAGGTGTTAATTAAGTGAACTAGGCCGGAAATGCTGAGTAAGGACTAAAGGGTTGTGACAAAGCATTATACAATACATATCATATCTATAACACCTCCCCGCAGAAGACTAAACTTTGGGGTTCAATTTTCAAAGTTTAGGAAAAAGGGAGTTGTAGGAGTGGCTCTATATATTTATTCTAAGACTAGGAGATGGTGTGTCTTCATGAATCGTAGGTTTTGATTTGATGGGAATGAGTGGAATTGGATTTACAGCAGGAGCTGGTGAAACTGGAGTTGCTGCTTCAGGGTTAGAGAGTTGCGGGAGTTGGAAGGGATGACGGCTGCGCGATTTAATATAAATTACAAATTTAAAAATACAAAATAGGATAATAATGCTAACTATAATAACAAAGAAAATGGAATAATGAGTTTCATATTTAAGGATATTATGTTGGTTAATGATTTTATTAGTTTCTTCGGATAAAGTCTTTAGTTTTGGTTTGTTTCCTAAATGAAACTGTCTAAATCTATGTTTTCTAAGATCTTGGTATGAAGCTCATTATTTGCGTTTTTGTATAAAAATCTATCTAAGTTACAACAAGTATCATTTATGATATTAAAATCAGAATAAGTTAATGAAACATTAATTTTAGCATGGCTGCTGGGTATCAACTTCACATATTTACTATATGCAATACAATTGTTTGGGACGTGGAGTATTCCCACTCCGACAATGTCGAATTCGTAATTTTTGTATAAACATTGTAATAACAATTTGTTTTTGTATGATTGGATAAAAATCCATTTACTATTAGATAATGGTTTCCATAAATTTATTTGTCCCTTAATAAAGTCAGTTCGGCACTGTGGAGGTATATTATTCACTACACTGGACAGTAATGCACTTTCACACCTCGGTTTCGCACTAGATGGGAACACGCTGGAAACTTTACAAATGTACTCGTACTGACTTATAACTTTACAGTCCTGCAGTGAGTCGAGATTACAATATTCCGAGTTATCCATGGTCATTACTGTATACTTAGAACTAGGTATAATAAAACTAAAAGAATTAGGTTTAACCCAACTGTGAGGGGTAGGTAGAGCTATGTTATGAAATAAAGTAAAACGTTTAGAGGATACAAGAGGTATTCTTAAAATAAAAACTAGTTTCTGATTATAACTAAAACTTAAAACACTAGAGACGTTAGAAATTATATGAACATTACTTAATTCTAAATTCACTGGCAACATGGAATTTGCTGGCAAGTGTCTGTAGTTATCAACGAGTTCTTGGTACAATAACGTGGGCGGTAGTACAGACGGGTGTAGGATGTTTTGACTGCTCAATATGATTGCGTTTACAATGTCGTCTACTTTAAAAGATAAGGTAAGTATTGCTGCCTCCAGACTGTTTATAACTGAATTGAAATTAGTCTTAACTATTAATTCATTTGATACTTTGGATAGGTTTTTTAATTCTATTGACAATTGTTTAATGCTTTCGCTAAGATATTGTTCGTTAAGATTAATTTTATACAAGGTGGAATTAAATTCTCTCAACATAGACGTAGTAATTAGAATATTTTCTTTAATTAACGATGCTGACTTTATTTGGTTATTTTGTAAATTATTTATGGCATTGTTATATCTAATGGCGTCGTCTTCATCCAAAGTACCAAAAATGATTTTCGACAATTTTCCTATTCCGCCTATCCACGCATCCCGTTTGAACCTATTACTGACCAAATGCGAAATTGAAA
This sequence comes from Emmelina monodactyla, assembly GCA_916618145.1. NCBI lineage: Eukaryota > Metazoa > Arthropoda > Insecta > Lepidoptera > Pterophoridae > Emmelina > Emmelina monodactyla. The sequence continues at coordinate 4,480,460 of OU745311.1, read as the reverse complement.
TAAAATCTGTTGCTATTTCTTTGTATCTAATTAACAAGGGTTCTATAATGTTATGGCATTCTAAATCAATTGCGGTTTTTATTTCGGTCTGATTGCATAATAAGCGTATTGTGATTAAGATGTGATTTATATTCTTGATATGTGGTTCTATGTATGATATATCGATAGGAGTTATAACATCCAAGTAGCCAGCGTTTAATTTTAACTCTCCAATTGGATCGAAATATATGCCGGGACTTGATTTCATCGGTTGTATAATTTGGTCTTGTTGTCCTTTAACCAGACGTTCAGGCTGTAATAGAAAATGTAATAAGTACGTGTACGTGATAGTAATAGAGAAAGTAAGTGTACTTATATAAATAAAAAAAAATGAGATATACTAATTAGGTTGTAACATAAGTAGACAGGTATATAGTTAGTTCAACCTGAGGTAGCGGGTTTCACTTCGTCGTAGTGGTGTTTAACATGTCGTCTGTTTATAAGCAATGATAACGTATGATTTCCGTGAATTTTTACAACTTTAAAGGGTCCTTTCCAAATTGGAGATAAAGCTTTGCGTAATCTGAGGTGATTTTTTAGATATACTAAGTCTCCGACTTTGTACTGAGTGGAGCGCGTTCGGGAATCATAGTACGTTTTTGAATTTGATTTAGATTTTTGAATAAATTCAAATGCTTTATCTCTGGAATATTTAAGTCTGTTTTGTAACATTCTTACGTATTCCGGGTAAGTGGCGCCGAGAGTTTCTTCGAATATAGGATTTGGTAGGTATGGTTTATGACCAAAGATTAACTCGTAAGGAGTGAAGTTAGTTGTGGAATGTGTAGAGGTGTTATAAGCCAACATAGCTGTGTATACATATCTAGGCCAATTATCTTGATTCTCATTTACGTAAGATTTTAAATATTCTTTTAAGGTCGAGTGACTCCTCTCGAGGGCACCCTGAGTTTGGGGGTGGTAAGGAGTGGACCAAAGTTGTTTTATTTTAAGGAAGTCACACGTTCTTTTAAAAAGTTCGGCAGTAAAATTTGTGCCCTGGTCGGTTAATATATGTTTTGGTATGCCAAACAAACTGATAAAGTGTAGAAGGCACTCACTAGACTCTTCTGCGGTATTAGAGCGAGTTGGATATGCGAGGGAGAACTTAGTGAGGTCATCCTGCATGGTTAGTATGAACCGTAACTTGGCTGTTCCAGACTCGGGTAACGGTCCTACGATGTCGATAGAAAGTCTTTCGAAAGGAGCGGTTGATGTCGATGTTATTACCATAGGAGCCCTATTAATTCTGCGCAAGGCTTTATTTGTTTGACATTGTGTGCATTTTCTAATATAGTTTTCAATGTCAGTGCGCATGTTTCTCCAGTAAAATTTATCTTTTATTCGATTTAACATTCTTATAGCGCCTTGGTGTCCTGCAATGGGTATGTCATGATTTTCCTTGAGAATGACAGGTATTTCGGTTGATGAGGGGTAGATGATATTATTATGATAAATATGTAGTGTTATCTTTGTTTCATCAAATAAATAGCCTAACATATTGTAAATTTTAATAAAGGAGTGTTTATCGAAAGGGTTTTTGAAATCTGTGATAGCGATTTCTGTTATAGTAGGAACAGAATGAATTAAATGGTTTCGAATATGATTAAGACATTGAAAAATTTCTGGATATGAATTACTGTCGAAATAGTGTACTTTTGTAAATAAAAAGAGGTAAGTTTTGTCTTTTATTTTCAGGGTTATATGTGTGTATAAGGATCGTTCTAGTTTTAAAAAATTGTTTCTTTCAGTATCAGGACAGTTACTAAGGATCTCCTGCACATATGGGATGGATTTATCGAAATCTATGGAGGTAGGTATTATTATTATGTCTTGTTTTGCTTTAAATACGCTTTCGCTATGTTCATTGATAGTTACATCAAACATTTTTACTGGGGATTTTAAGAATTTACTATAACTTTCGTTTATTGAAAGAGTTTCAGAATTAGATTTAGTAGGTACAAGTTCAGTTTCGGGTTTTTCGTTGGAGGAAGATTGAAGATTTGGGTTTACGATTTCAGGAGCAGTTGCGGAGTTGAGATAGTCCATCACTTCATTTTCTATTTCAGGGTCTATAAGGTCAGCTCCTAGATCAGAAGGCGGGGATACTAACAGACTTTCGAAATCATCTTGTAAGTCTTGAAGAGAACTTTGTGGTTGTGATGTTGGTAGTGGAATTTCACTATTATTAAGGTAAGGTTCACTAGGATTGTCTAGAGAGTTATCTTTTCCAGGGTAGACAGGATTCACTGGATATCTAGAGAGAGCGTCTGCTGCAGAATTCAATTTCCCTTTTCGGTAAGTAATATCATAATCATACTCCTCTAACTTAAGTCGCCACCTTTGAAGTTTACTACTAGGATCTTTATGATTAAACAACCATTTCAGGGGTCTATGATCAGTTATAATCTGAAATTTATAACCATATAAGTAGGGGCGAAAAGTTTTACATCCATACAGAATGGCTAATAACTCTTTCTCCGTCGTGCTGTAATTAATTTCGCTTTTATTCAGTGTGCGAGAAGCAAAGGCTATAGGCAGATCTTTTCCTATGGGGCCTTGTGATAATACAGCTCCTACAGCATAATTTGAGGCGTCGCAGGTTAGAATGAAAGGCTTGGAGAAATCGGGATAAATAAGGAGTGGAGCTGAAGTGAGTTTATTTTTTAAAGAATCGAATGAGAGTTGTTGTTGGTTTTCCCAGTTGAATGGAGTATCCTTTTTAAGGAGGCTTGTAAGTGCTTTTGCGACTTTTGAAAAATCTGGAATGAACCTCCGGTAATAGGATACAAGCCCGAGAAAGGATTTTATGTCCTTTGCAGACTTAGGAACGGGAAATTCGGACACAGCTTTAATTTTTTCTGGGTTTGGCTTTACCCCTTGTTCGGTAATAATGTGACCAAGGTAGGCGACTTCACGCCTTAGAAATTCGCATTTTTCGGGTTGTAATTTTAGATTAAAGTTTCTGATTCTTTGGAAAATAGAAGTTAAGTTTTCTATGTGGGAGTTGAGGTCGTGAGAATAGCAGACTATATCATCGAGATAAACGAAGCACCGGATGCCTTGAAGGCCTGATAGAGCAGAGTTCATCAACCTCTGGAAGGTTGAGGGGGCATTTTTAAGCCCGAATGGCATTCGCAGAAATTGGAAATGTCCTTCAGGGACATTGAAGGCTGTTTTAGGTTTATCTGTTTCGTTTAAAGGGATTTGATGAAAACCTGATGCCAGGTCTAAGGTTGAAAAGTATTTGCTATTGCCAAGTTGATCGAGGATTTCTGTTATTTGAGGGATAGGGTATGTGTCACCTATGGTAACGTCATTTAATTTACGATAATCTATCACAACTCTCCATTTCCTAATTTTTGAAGCATCAAGTTTTTTAGGGACGACCCATATGGGCGAAGACCACGGGGAATCAGAAGGTTCAATGATTTTTTGTTTCAGCATTTTATCTATCTGGTTTCGAACTTCGGCTTTGTGAACTTCTGGAAAACGGTAGGTTTTAGTGCTAATAGGATTATCAGTTGATGTTTTTATTTGGTGTTTTAGTGCGTTTGTACATGATAAATTTTCATCAGGCAAATGGAAAATGTCGGAAAAATCGGAACATACTTCAAGTAAAGATTCCTTTTCTTCTTTATTAAGGTGTGAAGTGCGAAGTTGGTTAAGCACCTCTTTGGTACGGTTTACACTGTTTTTAGATTTATGATATTCATGATTCATAAGGTACTCTTGGGAATATGCAGAATCAATTGGGGTAAGTTTGAAATTTAGATTAGATTTTAAAGTTATGGGCTTTTCAGATGTATTAACAACAGATATATTCACTCGATTATTTTGTTTTACGCAGACTAAACAGTTAGCAACTAAAAGCGTTTCAGAAAGGCTTTGATCAAGGATCATCCCTTCCTTAATTTCGGGGTTACTAACTGAACATTCAATTATCGTTTCAGTTCTAGGAGGGATTAAGTATGCAGGGTCATGAAAATGTAGTTTAACTGCAGATTTTCCAAGGTGTAAAAGGTTTTTGTTGTAGTCAATATTGCAGTTATGGGTATTAAGCATATCAGAACCTATAATACCATCATATGGTAAATGTATTTTGTCGACGACGTGGAATTGGTGAGTAGCATTATGTGATTTAGAAAGATTTATTTTTAATTGGAAATGACCACGAGTTTGAATAGATTCCTCGGATGAATCAATGCCTTTCAGTTGTATAGTTTCTTTGATGAGTCTAGGATGTGTTCTCAGACAAGAATGTTTTAAGAGGCTTACAGAAGATCCAGAATCTACAAGCAAGGACAAAGGAATGTCGGATATAGAAGTGTCTACCAGGACGTGAGGTAAGAGCATTTTTGTAGGATCACTGGTTATTTCATAGACATTGGATTTAGAATATTTTGGCGGTTCAACATCCATCGGTTGCCGCGTGGATTCAGTGGATTCTGACAGAATATCATGTAGCGATTTCTGTAATGATGTAGGCGTAAGATGGACTCCATGTAACGGAGTTTTCTTTTTATTATTATGAGTAGGGGTATCGATTTTTACATTTTGGAGTCCCGCACGACACCGGGACGAGACATTTATTCGTTTTTTTGCTCAGCGTCGACAGTGTCAAAACCCTCGACTGGATCTTCTGATTGGTCTGCATCGTTAACAAAATTGACTCTTTGAAAGGGTCTGTATTGGTTGGAGTCTGAATTTTTAAAACGGTTATTATTGTATTCTCTTTTACGGCATTGTTCGATGGTATGTCCTGGAGTTTTGCAGTATCTACAGAACATAGGGGCGTCATTGAAAGAGCGTCGGTCGCGATTCAAATTGGGCTTTGGGTTATTTGAATAAAAATTTCGAGGGAAGTTAGAGCTTTGAGGGTTTCGAGAGGATTGATTCTGCCGATCTTGGCGGTGTGAACTAGACGGGTTATGCTTAAATAGAGAATGCTGTATTTTTTCTTCAGAGATTGCGATATTTATCGCTTCATTTAATGTCAGTGGGGACTTACATCTAACGATGTTAGAAAGGCGCGGTATTAGGCCCATTTGAAAATGGTGGAGGGCTAACTCCTCCATCGCTGCAGTTCTACCTATCATTTCCCTGTTTTTATGACCGTGAGAAATTGATATTTCTGTTAGTAATTGGCTTAGACAGGTTTCGATACGGAGAGCGTACTGGCTTACAGGTTCGTTATGTTGTTGTTTACACTCTTGTAAATCAGTGAGTAAGTGTGCATAGTGCTTCCTTTCACTAAATTGAGTTTTAAGAAAATCTTTCAATTGCTGCCAATTATGGAATTCTTTTATAGAGCAGGCAGTTTCTGCCTTACCCTGTAATTGGCACAGTATGTACTTGAAGAGAATGTCTTTTTGAGATTCTACTGCTAAATCATAAGCATTATTGCAATTAACTAAAAATGAGTTAAGTTTTTCTCTACAGCCATCGTAAGGTTTGATAAATTTTAATAAAGTTGATAATTCTAATTCTTTTTCGGGCTTTGGATTTAATTTCTTTTTCGCAACAGATCTAGTAGTAGGCCCAGACGGGGCTGCAAATTGATTTTGGCCATCGTCTTCTGTATCAGTTACGACTACTTCCGGCTTTGGACTATTGGGTCTAGCTTCCGCCATTTTATAATAGTTTTAACACACAAAACAACAATTTGAACACAGTAAAGTAGGTACAGGTAAAAAAAGATTGCAATGACCAGAGGGAAATAAAATAAAATCACTTACAGGACTGGAAGAGTGATAAGTACAAACATTTCTTGGAACTTTTCTTCGTTATTGGTACAGGCCTGAAGCGTTGTGTGTGATCTTGACGTCGATGTGAAGACACGTCGGTACCCACGCTGGTCGCTACAATGTTTGTGCAACAGATGGTGTACTCTCCTTGCTAAAAGTGAAAACCGGCTGCAACACGACCAGTGCGCAGCAGTGGGTTTCCGGCAGGGGATGATTGTGTCTTGAACGGCGAGATGACGATGTAGTAAGCTCGGTGCAGTACACACAGTCACCGTGTGTGCAGAGTGGAGCTGTTTCACGCACTTTACACTATTTTGTAAATTTTACTTGCCACACGAATTCACGTTTAACACATTCACTATTTACGTGACGTTTACGTGATTAGTAGGTACATAAAAAACGATACACGTTTGGACTTTGAAGGCGATACCGGGGACCTCTAAGATCCCTTTACGCTGCCACCAAATGTTATGAGTCTCGATTTGGATAGGTTTTTAAAAAAACAATTGATTGATTTAAGAAGACAGCCGTCTAGCTCGGGTGTTGGGATGAGACTGATGTTAGTAGAGTAGGTGTTAATTAAGTGAACTAGGCCGGAAATGCTGAGTAAGGACTAAAGGGTTGTGACAAAGCATTATACAATACATATCATATCTATAACAGAACGGAATGTCTTGCCCTTTTTGCCCTAAAACCTGAAACGGAACGTGAGCATAAATGACAAAGATTTTGACATTGACAACAAGACTTTGTTTTCGTTTTTTGTTGTGACATAGATTTTTCAACTGATGCCAATAAAATATCACAAAACTGCAAATAACTTTCTAGTGAACATTCAGAATTAATCATAAAACTATTCAACGAAGTATTAACAATATTTACATACAAATCCCAATTAACTAAATTCAAGTTTAATTTCTTACTGACATTTTGAGAGTGAACACAATGTTCTGAAGATATAACTGGAGTTTGAGACAACAGAAGTTTAGTAATTGTAGGCAAATGATAACTTCCAAAGGAATCATCATGAACAGACCATTCACAATCCCATGATAAAGCTGGACTAACCAAAGAAAGATCTAAGCCATTTGGTCTCCAGGACGAAGTTCCTACAGTCGTGACTTCTCCTGAATTTAACAGAACAAGGTTATTTTCATCAAAAGAATCTAGTACTTCTTCACCTCTTTTATCCACTTTTTGACAACCCCAAGAAGTATGGTATGCATTGAAATCTCCAGCAATAAAGACTGGAGTTGGAAGACTATCAATTAATTTTGAAAATTTTAATTTTGAATAATGACACCTAGAAGGACAATAAACACTAACAAATGAAATATATTTACCACCTATTTTTATCTGTACAGCAACATTTTGTAAGGAATCATCAAAATAAGTATCAATTTTTAAGAATTGTAATTTGTTATGAATTATTATTGCAACTCCATTATGTGTATTACCAGTGTCATTTCTAACTATTGTGTATCCCTTTATGTTAAAGGTATGATGTGGTCTAAGCCAAGTTTCACTTATTAAAGCGATATCAACATCATTACTATAAAGAAAATATGTAAATTCAGATTTATTACTTTTAATGCTTTGAGCATTCCACTGAACTATTTTTAAATGAGCCATTAGGATGGATTATTAGCAGATGACTTTTCATAAATATCACTTAATATTTGTAAAATATTTTTAGTACTGATGGAAGTTTCCTTTGTTTTATTTAATGTAATTATTTTAACAATAGCCTCAACCAATAAATTCAAAGATTTATTATCTTTTTTCAAGTGACTGAGCAGGTCAAACTTTTGTCCTAAGGCTGGAAAACTCTCTGTATTTGCAACTGAAGCATAAGACAAAGAGGATAAACCAATTTTAATATCATTAATTTTTTTCTTTTTAATAGGACACTCAGCAGATATACTAATGTGATTTCCTCTACAGTGACAGCATGTAGCCTTTTCCCTAGGTACTGTACATTCTTTAAAAGAATGTGCATCTCCACATATTGAACATCTAACATTATTTTTACAGTACTTAGCCAAATGTCCATACCGTAGGCATTTAAAGCATTGTTTTACAGGTGGAATGTACATCTTAACTGGAAACCTCCAGCCTTGTAAATCAATATGATCAGGAAGATAAATGGCAGCAAAAGTTATGATTACTGTTTTAGTCGGTTGTAATTCAAAGTTTTGTTCATTTTTAACCTTCCTTTGAATTCTCCGAACAGAAATAATTTTTTTATTACTATTAATCACTCCAAAAATTTTTTGATTGGACCATTTAATGGGCACATTAGTAATAACACCAGTAATTTCAGTAGTTTTTGCAGGAATAGTTGCTTTGAGTTTATATTCTGATAACAAAGTCTTATTGTTAAGAAAACTATTTGCCAAATTTGCACGGTCAAAATGAACTGTAACTTTGTATTTATTAAGATTTTGCATATATTTTATGCCTTTTATATATTTCTTTAATGTTGATGATAAAGAAATCATATCTCTTGTTGAAATAGGTTTGGACTCATCGTTTGATTCCAAGAAGACAACGAAATCTGTAGCTGAAGAATCCTCAGGATACCGACGTGTATAATCGGGAACGAAATAAGTTTTATATGGATCGGACTTAGCTGAATTGCAGTCACTGTGCATGGAGTCGGAGTCCGAAAGCAGCGAGTCTTCCCCTGATATTACTGCCTCCTCCTTCTTTTTCTTGCGTTTCGCCCGAGACGTCATTTTAATAAAAATTAAGCTTCTATACTATAGTTATTAAAAATATATACAAAATGTACACTATTTAACAAAATTGAAAGAATTAAATGAATTTTTAAGTTCACGAAAAAATTTTTCACTTCCAATTTTCCCGCGCGCAAACCGGAAGTCTCATGATGATCGTCAATCATCCTTGCGTTCCGTAAATCGCTTACAGAACTTTGAACGCTCAAATCGCTTACAACCGTTCCGATTACTTTTAGCGCGATATTGACAGTTATTGCGTCAATTTAAGATTTGACAGCGCTTACGCCGACCATACTCCAAAGTGTTGGTTCTCTGAGCGCAATGTTAATGACTTCATCGTTCTCACCCATCGTCGACCATGGACGCGCTCTCGCTTCAACGGAACAGTGATGTGAGCGTTAAAATCACTTTTATCTATTTGCGGAACGCGGGGCATGAATAAACCCAGACAGACAGTGGTGGCGATTCTCACCGTTCCCTAACTAGTCTAAATTTAGAGAAACTATAATTTTAGAATCACTAATTTACGCTTAAGCGTATTCTCAAAATACATCCCACTAAAATTAGTGCATGCATCTGACTCCACTTTGACAGCTCTAAATTGAGTTGGCTTGTGTTGCAACCAGCAAATTAAATATTAAATGTTGATTTTGTTTTATAGCAATAAAACTATTTCATTCGTTCCCTCGTTTCCTGAACCGTTCCTCAGATACTTCAAAGGGATTTGCATGGTCCTGCAAATACCTCGATCTGGGGCTCCTTAAATAAGTAGGATAGAAAAAAAGACTCAATACAAGCACTTCTTGACGACAACATAAAATAAAAATTTACACTAATGTTTACTTACTTACTTTCTATGTTTATTTTAGTCTGGAGACTTATCTTACCTTTGAATTGAATATGCAAGCGCTGCAATAACATATTCTTCCATTATTTCCACTCACAACTTGGATTTCAGCTATTTAGGATGATTCACTAATTTACTCTACACCAAATTAGTTAGCCTCTAAATTTAGTTTAATTCTCTAAGTTAGAGATTTTTAGTCTAGTTTTGACGTAACATTTGTACGTTAGAATAACTTTTCTCTAAATTGAATAACTAAAATAAATTTAGATATGTCAACCTAAATATAGTTTAGTCTAGTGTTTTGAGAATACCAAAGACGACTAAAGCTAATTTTAGAGATTTATAGTTTAGTTTAGAGAAATTTGTACCGCGAGAATTGCTACCAGTGACCAATGTCGTGGTCCTTTAATAGAATATGTGAAAACGTTGGTGAGCGTGCAAATGCGTGGACCAAAAAAGATTTCATTACTCACAAACGTTAACACTGAAATCAATTTGGTCCACTTGTTTGTACGAACATATGCTAGAACGTTCTGTCAAAATGACAGGTGGTTTAAAATGGGTCAGTAAGATTGCATGTTGAGGTTTTCCCGATGAATCTGCTAAATATCTTTAAATTAAAAAATCCTTGCGTTCTGTAAATCGCTTACAGAACTGTGAACGCTCAAATCGCTTACAACCGTTCCGATTATTTTTAGCGCGATATTGACAGTTATTGCGTAAATTTAAGATTTGACAGCGCTTACGCCGACCATACTCCAAAGTGTTGGTTCTCTGAGCGCAATGTTTATGACGTCATCGTGCTCACCCATCGTCGACAATGGACGCGCTCTCGCTTCAACGGAACGGTGATGTGAGCGATAAATCACTTTTATCTATTTGCGGAACGCAGGGATTATAGGTTCAACAAAACTTGGGTGCGAGCATGGAACTTTTACCGATCGCCTATTTGACAGATTTCGTAAAAAAATAGACTTGTCTCTACATTTATCGCTATTGGAAGCATGGAACTTTCTTTGTTAAGTCATCGTTACCGTTAACGAAACTTTAGTAGTTTTTGTCGAATATAACGAAAGAGCGAGCATGGAAGTTTTTGTCCGAAAGTTAACAAATTAAAGTATTCAGTTAGTTGTCAGTTTGGCATTGATTGACATTCATCTGACATTTCTGCACACAGTGCACTACCTATCTTTTGTTTGCACCATTAGCACTGAACTGTGACGTCACTAATGACGTCAGATTGCTCAGAGTGTGCACACGGTCCAACCGTTTGCACGCAAATAGTGCAGAAAGTGTATTAACTGAAGAAGTTTTTAAAAGCAAATGAAATTGCCACACTGTGGCCACACTCGTAATTTTTTTGAGTTTTTTTTTCATAGCAAAGTTGTCATAACATTTTTTTCCCACTGGTTCAACGAAGTTTATGAACCCACTGTAACTTTTTATGAAATAATTTGTAAAAGTTTATGATTGCATCTGAATAGGACAGTGTTAGGCTTTAAATAAAAAATATTTTCGATTGGTTCCGACACTAAATAAAAAAAAATGAAATAAGAAAATCTTAAAAATACAGTAAATTCTAAAACTTGAACCAAAATGTAATTTAATAAGTGGAAGTAAAAGTAAAAGCCTCACCTATCCAGCATTTTCATTTGGCTACTCACCCTCCAAACACCCACGCTATGCATTCATGGGCAAAAAGGGTCATATTCTCGAGAGTATTGTTGTGATTTCCAACTTCTACATTGCACTGTGCAAGGAAAATAAACTCCAAACACCCTGTAGTTCAGAAGGTGTAAGCTGAGCTTTGCATTAGTATGAGATGGTATGAGTGTTCACCAAAAGAAGAGTTAGGCAAAAAATCAATTTATATCTAGACATAAGTTCAAAAAATTAGATCATTCTTTAATTTAAAATTACTACGTCGTAGTAATTGTTCAAATAGCTTAGTGTTCAACCTTGAATAAAAAACGTAAAATAAGAAAACGGAAACAGACCCAAAAGTATATTTTGATATACAAAGCATAAAGTGTCATATTCTTAGTTAACATGTGTTGACAGCCGTTTTAGTAAAAAATCGAAAACAAAAAATGTATGAAAAACTTTAAGATGCTATCAGTACAAGATGCTATCAGTTCTTAACTCCATATTGAGAGTCCATAAAACAATAAGATATGACCACAACATCGGTATGAGAAGAAGAAATGACATTATAGCTCGCGCTCGTATAATGAGATCTTCTTTCGCTAGACGTCAGTTCGTTAATCAAGCACCAATACTATATAATAAAATTAATAGAATTATAAATATTTACCCCTTATCATCACAAAATTGTAAATCAGCTATCGTTAACTGGATCAAACCATTAGCTTATGATTATGTGGAATCCTTGTTATCACATATAGAGTAACATTAGCTATCTAATATCTAAACGCTACTCAAACCCACACACTACAGTCACACACACACACACACACACACACACAAACACAAAAACACACACACGCACACAACCTAGTTTTTTAGTTTTTTAAATACTCTTTTTATTTAATTTAATTCATTCCTAAAATTGACCTTTTTTCTATATTTTGTTTGTATACTTATTGTTATGGAAGAGTGGGTTCACCTGATACAGGTAGTAATACTTAATAGGTGTACCCAACCACTGTTATAGTTTTAATTGTGAAATGAAATAAAGTTATTATTATTATTATTATTACAAGGCGTGAAGCGCGGAGGGTGTACGGGGAGGATGTATCACACGGGGGTAGCCAAAAAGCAGGATAACCTGTTTTGACCATGCAAAGAACGCGTCGCGTTCTAAGACTGACGTCATCCAGACTCTATCTGTATACACTCACACTAATACAGGGCTCAGCTTACGCCTTTTGCACTATACGTGGGTACCTACACCATAACTATCAACATCATTGTACTTGCTTGGCGTTAAACTTCATATTATTTTCAAGATAGATGGTGCAAATCTTTATTTAATGAGTGTTCATTTTTATTTTATCAATATATTTTCTTATGATAAAGTAAAGAAATAGAGAAAACAAAGAATTTCGACCCCACAAACAAAGCTCTTATTACAAAAGCGTGCAATCCCTTTGCGCTCCCGATGCACAATGACAAAACGTAGAGCGGCAGCTACACTACAACGCGATATTACCGCGATAATTCCTTTGGTGTACTGCCCAAGCGTAAAATGGCATTGTAAATGCTGTTGTTAAATTATAACTTTAAGTAGTGGCTACCCCAACGTTAAACGTCTTTCAATGCGATCATTACGGGATTTCGCGTTAATATAGTCGGAGAATTTGACAACTATTATGTTTGCGATGCTGTGCACTTTTTCCTCCGGTTCAGTCGGTTCAACAAGAAAATTAAAATGATGGATATACAATTATTCAAGTTTGTTTATTAGTAAACATCTTAATTGTGAGAAATAGCTTGCCTTGTGGAAAGACAACTTAATTTTTGCCATGCCTGCCAGTTTACTGTCTGGCATGACTGACAAATTATTGACACCTATCAATCAATCAACAATTTTTTCACTTGTAATTTGTTTGTGTTGTTGATTGTGTTGGCTAGGAAAATTAGGAAATTAAAATTCTCTTTTAGACACCTTCCTAGCTTGTGTCTTTAAATTTAATATTATATAAAGAAAATGTCTTCGTACAAGGTAAGTTTCTATATCAATGAAGTAAACATCAACACCTGCATATTTAACCTGTAATAAACTTTCACCCTATCTTTTTAGCCTATCGATTCTAAGAGAGAAGAATTCAGGAGATATCTCGAACGAGCGGGCGTTATGGACGCATTGACAAAGGTGCTTGTTAGCCTGTATGAAGAACCAGACAAACCAGAAGATGCTTTAGAATACGTTCGCAAACATTTAGGTACAGATGGAGGAGATGACGAGTTAGAAGCAGCACGTGCACGCATTGCTGAGTTAGAAGCCGAAAATGCTCTTCTTAAGGGTGAAAGCGCCCCGGCTGATGGATAAAATATCTTCATGTGGTCCTTTGTTTAAATATGCATCTACATTTATTGTAATTATATTTTTCTGAGTCCTATTAGTTGATTTAAAATACCTATGAGGTTGTAACATTAGATAAATATTTGGACAAAAGGACCCTTTGCACCTTAATGTTCAATTAATTGATCTCAGATGATTCAAATGATCTCTTAAATTACTATTCTTGTTATTGAATAAAAATATAACTTTAGTATTATTACTTGTGTGGAGATATTTCTTGTTATGTTTCTAAGAATTTGTTTAAGTTTTATGTGCCAAAGGCACAATTAAATTTTATGTTTCCTCAAGTTCAACTTATTTTTATTTTTGTAACATATAGCTGAAGAGTTGGTAGGAAGCCGTTTGTCAGACTGATACTTTTTTTCTGTAAAATATATAAATCTGCTGCCACTCAAAACAAAATTTACTTTTCTCCTTTCAAGCAAAGCTCAAATCCTCCTTTCTAATATGGAAATGTCAAGACTGATAAATCATATTTTAATGCTAAGTTTAGTAATATATTCCAATCAAAAAAATCTTTTTGTATGCATATTACAAAAAAAAAAGCATATTTCCATTGCCAAACAATCAAATTATATTTAACTAGCAACCCAGCCACACTTCGTAATGGTGTAATTTTGGCTGACTTGCTCATGAAACATTTAATTTTGGCATTTACAAATCTAAATGAACAAATTCCATAATAGATGGGGAAAACTGCATTAAAATCCGTTGTGTGGTTTAGGAGGAGATAGTGGACAACACAGAATATACACACTTAGGTACCTTCTTTTATAACAAACTAGTGGACGCCCGCAACTCCGTTCGCGTGGAAGTCGGTTTCCCGTGGGAATGAGAAGTTTTCCCGCAGTAAAAAGTACCCTATGTCCTTTCCCAAGTTCAATTCTTCCTTCATACCAAATTTCATCAAAATCGGTTCAGTGGTTTAGGCGTGAAAGCGTAACAGACAGACAGACAGACAGAGTTACTTTCGCATTTATAATATTAGTAGGGATAATCCAATAAGGAATGAATAAGAATAAAACTTTTGAATTTTACATGATTTATTTCACCTTTAGGCTTATCATCTACAATATTGATTTAAATTATTTTGAATTGGTTGGTAGTTTAGATAGCAGCATTGATAACCTCAGTGAATTTCTTCACTTTGGTGGCCACACTCATATCAACATATCTGTCAGCAATGGATACAACCATGCCACCAATAATGGTAGGGTCTACTTTAGCCGTCAGTTGAATAGACTCATTGGATTTTAAAAATTTCTGAAAAAAATAAGGTTTTTTAAAATAGTTACACTTTATGTGAAAACCATTTCACAAATTTTAAAAAATTTACCTTGAGAGCAGCCTCCAAACTTTGTTTTTGCTGTTGATCCAAAGGTCTTGCAGTAATAACCTCACAAGTAACCTCACCACGGTGAGCAGCCATCATCATTTTAAAGGCGTTGATGATAGTGTCCAATTTGGCCAAGCGGCCATTCTCAGCTAGAAGACCCAACAAATTGCCTGTAGTGGCTGACATTTTAGTCTAAAACAAGAAGGATTTTATTAAGATAATGAAAAAAATATATGTAAATAAAATACATGAATCGATATGCATGGTTTACCTGGGTGGCAAGATGTTGAAATGCACTTTCTTTTAGGGACCTTTTCAGAGTAGGATTGACAAGGAATTCTTTGAGCTTCGGATCACTCTTGATAGCTGATTGGAAATGGATAAGTTCCTTTTCCACGACATCAAGAGACTTGGTTTTAGATGCTGCTGAGTATAGAGCCGAAGCATAACGACCTTCCAAACCAAACACTTGTACAGGGGGTTTAATAAGTCGGGCAGCCGGAGCTGATGTGCTCAAAGAGCGTACCTGAAAATATTACGTAATTTCACTTAGAGGTTATTTCTTTATGTATCGACTAATGGAACAAGGCAAATTAAATAGGTTTACCAAGATATTAGCATTCATGATGTATTCGTATTTTTGCCCCTTTTCTATAATAAATCGTAATGACTAAATCTCTGCTCGCTAGATCGAAAAACCAAACCCTTCAAATTAACTTGACTGATTGACAGTGACGTGACATGACAGCTTAAGTTTTTTTACTGAATACTCATGTCGTGGTCCTTTAATCGAATACGTGAAAACGTTGGTAAGCGTGCAAATGCGTGGACATAAAAAGATATCATTACTCACAAACGTTAGCACTGAAATCAATTTAGTCCACTTGTTGGTACGAACATATGCTTGAACGTTCTGTCAAAATGACAGGTGGTTTAATATGGGTCAGAATTATTGCATGTTGAGGTTTTCCCGATGAATCTGCTAAATATCTTTACATTAAACAATATTAGTTCAACAAAACTTGTCCGAAAGTTTAGATCTTACAAATTAAAGTATTCAGTTGTCAGTTTGACATTGCCTGACATTCATCTGACATTGCTGCACACAGTGCACTACCTATCTTTTGTTTGCATCGTTAGCACTGAACGATGACGTCACTAATGACGTCAGATCGCTCAGAGTGTGCAAACGTTCGGATTAAAGGACCGACCGTGTGCACGCAAATAGTGCAGAAAGCGCGCTGACAGCAATTTCGGACCAGTATATCAATCAACAACGCATGCTTTTATTACAGAAAGACCTCCAGTTTTTTTATTACAGAAATAAACTAAAAAAAAACATAAATGATCGGAAAGACACAATTAAAATTTATTAATTGATAAATATTGTTTCAATCTAAATATCTTTTATCAAAAAAACGCACAATTTTTTTTTGCACTTAGCTATATGCACAATGCTCATTGTCCAAAATTAAAAAGTACACAAGGCATCATGTCACGTCACTGTCAGTCATCGGACTGTCAAACTTGCATTGCATTGCAAAATATTTTTTTTTTAAAACTTGTATGGAGGTATGTGGAATGAAATGTAAGAAATTACGAGTTTTATGGAATTTTAATTGTAATTTATAAATCATGACAACATTTGGAGAAATAGTTGAACCAAGTACTCGATCTGCCTGGGAAGATTGGGACGACACTATCCCTGATGTTTCTCAACAGTAAGTAAATTCTAACTTATCAATTACTTATTTTTACCGCAATCAAAAATTTTTTGGTTAAAATACTTAATCGAAGTGTCTTTGTTTCAGGCTTAAATGGAAAATTTCTCTAGACGAACAACAGAATATTCATTCTTTTTTTATCTGCGAGGGTAAATACCTGTCTGACTGTATAAAAAATCAAGCAGGCACAAAATTTAGGATAGTCAATGCAATTCCAGAGGTTGGATTAGAACTTTATAGTCATGATGACTCCAACAAATACATATGTACAGTTAAAGACTATGATATTGTGTTGAGCAGTGAGATAGTGTGTATGCTTCAACCAATATTGGTAACCTGTCAGAATGTGGTTGCTATACAGATGAAGCCTATTGTGGAATACCAGTCGTCTGAGATGGCTGCACAAGACTGTGTTATGAGGACTGTAGTAACCTCCAAGATCCCAGATTTAATGTTTGGATATCCTAGACTGGAACAGCCAAATCTATTGACTGGTGTTGCTGCAGGAGGTATTGTTCATTTTATATTGTTAAAGCACGCAGACATTTATATTTATTCCAAGTTTAATTTTTTTTTGTTTCAGTTATATCTCTTAGAGAACATCTTAATAAATCAGCTATTGGTATTCTGTGCTATGTTGAACATCCTGAAGAGTTTCATATTATGGAAATACAGAAGCTCCTGCGTGCTCTAGATGTTATTGATAATGTAAAAACAAATGGAACAAATAATAATATTTTGTTCACTAATTTATATATTTGAAATAAATATATTTTAAAATGAAACTATTTGCTTTTGCTTATCATATACTTAAATAAAAATTCTAAGTAGTATTTTATCATTTATTTAACATCAATACATTAAACATTACAGAGAATAAAATATTTTTTTACATAAATTCATTAAGTAAAAACTTAACATAAGAAACATTAACTCATACAAATAAGCACAGCCTATTGAATCGCAGACCAGTATTGTGTTTGGTTAAATTTGTCTGTAATAAACAACAAACGAGCCTGGACAGTGGACTCTTCACTCATATGTTAAAACTTATTTAATGAAAAAAACACTGCCATGTATCAAAGTAAGTACTTACTTCTTTAATCCAGATGCAAAACAATAACAAAATGCATTTATGAGAAATAAGTGTGAAACCTGCTACAAACTGGCAAGACTTTAGATCCTAAGACATAAATATATTAAAAAGAGCAAAAAATGTTGCTTTGTGCAAATTGACATGTCTACAAAATTTCAAAAATATTTATATTTAATTCAAGAAAAAAAAACAATAACGAAATAAGACATAAATATACAAATCATTTACCACTTAACAATTTTGTAATTATTACAATATAAGTAATAGAGTATTTACAATACTAACAAGCCCGAAATATAAAATTTTGATTTTTACAAACAAACAATTAATATTTTAAATACATTTTAAAACTGCCTCAACTTATCTCGTAGCTATACCTATATTGTAGATATTTTATTGAATAATATGCTGTGATCAGTCACGATTGGTCCAATTACAAAAAAAAGTTGTATTTCGCAAATCCAAATAAACGATTAGTCGAATCGCACTTGTCTCTATTGTGTCCCAAGCTCATCTTTAAGAGGAATGTGTAGAGACTTTTAAATAATAGGTATTCAGAAAAGCTATTGCTATCACACTCTGCACGATTCTACTAGGTGTGTGAGAAAGACAGCTGCCGGTCGAACTATTAATTCAGTTGTTAGAATATCAATATCATTTCTAGTAACCTCGTATTCTTCATTCAAACTTAATTTAATAAAAATATAATATGCTGATTATTGCTGTGTCTGCCCTACGTATTGTTTGATTACATCTTGTTTTCTTAGAAGAAAATGAAATTATTAAAGTATAATTTTCAGGACATTAATAAAATAATGTAGAAATATTTAAATTAGAATTATGTAATCAAGCATACCAAGTAAAGATAATGTAATGCAGCTACACATACCCCTTAAGTTGATATCATATAAACTCTCTCTGGTAATTAACCTGGAAACGGCAAACCATAGCCAAAGACTAATTTTACTTATTTCTTGCAAATGTCTCGCGATTTGGATTTTGGATGACTAATCGTTAAATTGATTTTTTTTATTCAAACCTGATATTTATACAACAAAAAATCAACAGAATAAAACAAACTAATTAATTTAACCAACTTAAAATAAAAAGGATAATATCAATTATTTGTTGATAAAATTAATTACATAAATGTGTCTTGTGAAACAGATCTTTCTATTTTTAAAATAGTGCTTAAGCTTTTCTTTGATATTTTTTACATGCCTTGAGCATAATCTAAACCAAGAGAAGATAAATTGTGCCCTTTTATTATGGCACCTATCTTATATCAAAGTTTCATTAAGTTATTATATTATATGTCATTAAGATTTAAAAAAAAAATCTAGAGCTATATTCTATTTGTCAGAAGCACTTAGATATTGGCCCTGATTCCGAAAACACTCTAAAACTAAATTAAAAATATCATTGGCACTTTTTGCACATCTTTGTAATTATTAGAAAAGGCCAGGTACTTTAGTCTCACAAAATTTAATCCACATAATTATAAAATTGAACGAAATGTGCTGAGGACTAGCCTAAAATTGCCTTCGTCGTGTCTAATGCACATACATTTTAGTTTGACAGGACTAAAATGATTACCTGTCTCTGTCTTATACTATTGATGTATAAGTGACGGCGATAGTTATAATTTAGTTTAAAGAGTGTTTTCCGAATCGGGGCCATTATATATTTATTTAATATGTAGGAAACATGATCTAAGGCAATGAGTGCTCTCAATTCGTTGTTGACAATATTTCAAAGGGCAAATCTTTTGTATGTATTAAGTTCTATAAATATTACTTTCTCTGGTGTTCTAAATTTATAAATAGATACTATAAAAATACATCTGTAGCAAATATCTTACCTACATCTAATTTGACCATATACATTGTACCTTAGTGCAAATGGAGTTTCCATTTCATTTCACTTACTAAAATGTTAATTTTATGAACCTTACCTAAATCATTTCTAAAAATGTTCACATGCAAAACGTAATATTAAGTTAGATTTACGACCAAATAAACATTTTACAAAGATAACCATTATGTTGTGTAATACACAAGATAAAATAAAATAAACAAAAATGTTAATAAATAAAATATATATCCAATCCATAGTAATTAAAAATACAAATATCATTGTAAAATAAATAAACAGCTAATGCAATACCTGTAAAAATATCTTATCCTTACTATGTAACCATTGATAAATATATTTTGATTGCTTGCTTATTATGTAAACTATCACTAATCTTAATTTAAGAGATTAACACTTCATTTAAAAGTAATTAATTTCTGCAGTAAACTGTAAAGCCGAATAGCCACAATAATTAAATGCTAATCTTAGATTTAAAGTGATTTTTAAAAGACCATTTTAAATTAAAGCATGACTTAAAATATGTAATATATGGCATGATTATGAAACAAATCGATGAGAATTATTTATTTTACACACTAATGACTTAAAATATTATTAATCTATTATTTCTTCCATAAAAAAATAAAACTTGTCTATGACAAATCAATATGATAGAAATTACTCTTTTCTTCACTTACATTACTTTGGAGGTACATAATACAGCCTTTCGTTATTATTATCAAATCTTTTGTTATTAAATGTCGCTCAAACCGCCATTATTTTGTCCTGACCTCACGTTGTCTAGTATTTTATTTACAAACTCTGAGGTTTTACCGGCAATTTTGAGTTCTGAAACACAAAAAGACATTATGCATGAAATACCTGCTACAAAGATTAAAAAAAATATTGAATAATTTTAAATCCATAAAGCAATTACCTGAAGCTGTATTAACTATTCCTTTGACATGTGATGACCAGTCGATATTCGGGTTTGGGTCTGTCACTCTAGTGCTTATTATTTGTTTTACTTGGCTTATTCCATTGAGCAGCCGTTCTGCAAGAAATTAAAAGGCACTATAGATTTTTCTTTAATACTGTGGATAAAATGAAATCACATTTTGTTGCAAATACATAGTAGTTTTGTTAACAATAGGAAGTAAAAATCAGATTGCTCCATTAGTTCTATTTTTTTTTTCTATACAAGTTTAAATTTGTTGAACTTCAATACATTTTATCCTATTAGTAACCCTTTAGTTAAGTAGATGTGGAGAACATTTTTGATCTTTTTACATTTTATTCGTGATTTAGTCGTGACTCAGTACAAATATTATTTTTGATATTAAAGAACTGTTTTATCATTTATACTTTTTTTGTATTTACCAAATTGTAATTTATGATAATAAATTAATGAATTAAAACAACTATTAAAATTATATAGAACTAGTGACCGATCCACGCTACGCAATGGTGTAATTTTGACCTACTTGCTCACTTAAAATTTCATTTAGGCAAACATAAAACAACTTTTACGGGATGATCTTTATTTAAAAATTTAATTGAATCAATATCTAAAGATATTGACAACCGCATATAAATCCGTAAAGTGGTTTAGGAAGAGTTAGCGGACAAATATACAAACCGACACAATTAGCGACTTGGATTTATACTATGTAATGTTACCTAGCTAGATGGGCGGAATTGGTATACTTATAGGGGACCACCATTGAAAAAAGGAAATTAAATAGTCTATACTAATATTATAAAGAGGAAAGATAAAGCGGAAAGCTAGTTATAAATAAACTTACTGTGTTCCTGTTGTAAACCATACAATTTGATTTTGTTTGCCTCATGCTGCGCTTTCTTCTTTAATCTGCAAGCTCTGGAGGCGAGCTTGTTTTTCTCCTTTCTGGTTTTAGGGCGCACGTTAAATGGCAGTTCACTCACTGGAATCATGTCGTGGATAACTTTACCTAAGTTGTCCAATTCATTGCCTATGACGAATAATTTTCTCGGATTTGGTGTCAGGTCGTTTCCGTCGCCTTTTCTCGCTTTCCCACTGGAACAATTATTTGGTCGCTGTTAAAATCATGAGGAAGTAAGCCAAAATTATAATATAAAAACATTATACCTAATGAAATTTGTAAAACCTATTTTAAAAATAAAAATTAAACAGAACAGTTAGTTGAATGTTTTTGTTATAAATATTAACTTTTTCGCCAGTAGTATCGCACACGATAGCTTAAAATTGGTACTTTACAAAAGCGGGCGAAGCAGCGCAGTCGGGCTTTATATCCTGACTTTATTTTTTTTTGTAATCAACTAAGTAGTGACGGTGTTAATTAGTAAAACCAGTTTCGCTTTAAACTATATACATATCTACACTAATATCATAAAGAGGAAAACTTTGTTTGTTTGTTTGGTTGTAATGAATAGGGTCAAAAACTACTGGACCTTTCGAAAGCTACATTATCCATGAGTAAAATAGGCTATATTTTATTTTGGATCAAATAGGGTTCCGTTTTTACACCTTGTGTCCGAAAAACCCAAATATCTTAATTTGGGTTTTTCGGACACAAGGTGTAAAAAATCTACCAGAAAGTTACTTATTTTGCGTACGCTGCCTAAACTATAAAATAGAATCATAAAATGTTCTTACTCTTTAATATCTCCAAAAAAGTCCGCGACACACTATACCTCTATCTAGGTCGAGCGGTGCAGAACAACCATTTTTTTATTTAAAAGACTTTAATTTTTTGGACTACATTTAAACGCGTTTATTTTACTCATGCTATAAATCCTTGTCAAAATAAATACTTCACTAAGTACAGTTTATGTAGATAATATTTGTTCATTGAATTATTAAAATTGGACGTTTTGTTTTGCAGTTATGGTGAAATTAAAATATTGCGATTTCTGCTGCACAGCCCGTTGCGAAATGGGCGTTACCAAGGCGGGGGGTGCGTTGCGGGAGGGGAGTGTAGATCTATGAGTAAGGGTCCCTACGGTTGTGCGCGAAGTCTAATAATTTCCGAGCGTTTTTTTTTTAATTTCGTTCTTAAAACTACACCTATGCAAAAGTTCTTCTCAGAGCTAAACAACAGTTCTTTTCAGAGCTAAACAACAGTTCTTTTCAGGGCTAACCAACAGTTCTTTTCAGGGCTAACCAACAGTTCTTTTTTTAACTCTAAATTTTTAACTTTATATAATAACATACGAGGGTCATTTGAAAAGTTCCTAGCCTAACGTACTTAATGAAACCACATGATTTTGATTATATTTTTATTTTTCAACATACTCTCCCCCGAACTCAATACACTTTTTCCATCGACCCGGTAAGGCTTCGATACCCATTTTAAAAAAATCTTCGTCTAACTCCTCAAAATAAGCGTCTACGGCGGCTATGACCTCTTCATTTGTAAAAAAATGTTTACCACCTAAAAATTTTTTCAGCTTTGGGAACAGGTAGAAGTCTGACGGTGCTAAATCCGGTGAATATGGGGGATGAGGTAACAATTCAAAGCCACACCGATGGATTTCTGCCATGGATTGCACAGAAGTGTGAACGCGTGCATTGTCCTGATGAAACAAGACCTTCTTCCTCAATAAACCTGGACGTTTTTCTTTGATTTTTTCTCTCAAAAGCCGCAGCAGGTTGCAGTAGTAATCAGAATTTATTGTTTCACCCTTTTTTAAATAATCCACCAGAATTATACCCTTTGCATCCCAAAAAACTGATGCCATGACTTTGCCAGCCGATAAAACCACTTTTGCCTTCTTTGGGGTGGGTGATCCTGCCCTTTTCCATTGTTTCGACTGTTCTTTTGTCTCAGGTGTATTGTGGTGAACCCAGGTTTCATCCATGGTTATAAATCTTTCAATAAATTCCTGTGGATCAGCTTCATATAACTCTAAACAGTCGCGGGAAGTTGTGAGTCGGTTGCGTTTTTGTTCCACTGAAAGCAGCCGCGGTACCCACCGCGCAGACACCTTAGAGAATCCAAGTTCAGAAGTAATTATATGATGTGTTCGCTCAGAAGAGATGCCTACAGTCTTAGCTATTTCCTCGACTGTCAATCTTCGGTCAGATAAAATTAAATCACAGA
This sequence comes from Emmelina monodactyla, assembly GCA_916618145.1. Taxonomy (NCBI): domain Eukaryota; kingdom Metazoa; phylum Arthropoda; class Insecta; order Lepidoptera; family Pterophoridae; genus Emmelina; species Emmelina monodactyla. The sequence continues at coordinate 4,456,931 of OU745311.1, read as the reverse complement.
TTTTTTCTTTGTTTTCATCAGTGGAAGCCGTCGAGGGCCGGCCACTACGGGGCTCATCTTGAATGGACTCACGACCACGTTTAAACTCTGCCACCCAATTTTTAACAGTCGCATACGAAGGAGCGGACTCACCTAAAGTGGCAGACATGTCTTCATGTATAGCTTTTGGAGTTAAACCTTTCAAATACAAGTATTTTATCACTGCACGATGTTCAATTTTATCCATTTTCAAAAATTGCTCTGACTTGACTTACGGTATCACGTGTAAACGAACAATTAATTATTGCAAATAAACTAAACTGTGCATACTTGTTGCTAAATAATGTAGCTATAAAATGAGGGTAGTTATAAAATATACCGACGAGTCTAACAATGTTAGGCTAAGAACTTTTCAAATGACCCTCGTAGTACATATAGGGAAAGGGGTTTTACTTCAAATTTAACGCATGCGAAGCCGCGGGCATTTAAACAGTCTATCCAAACTGCAGTTGTCTCTTTCACGCATCACTGGACAGAGCGAGCAGAGAGACGACAGCAATAGTTTTGTAAATACCTATTTTGAAAAGTTTTGTTACTCCTGTAGCTCTTCCATAGATAGGCTTTTTTAGCGAGACCTAAACACACTTACATGTTTTTCGTACTATTACGTATTATTATGCAAGTCAAATGGAAAATTGATTTTTATGACTGACGGCCCCAGTTTCCCCAGTTTCAGTTTCCCTTTAAATACAATACAAATATAAACTTCTTATGTATGTGCAATGTACCTACCCATGTGAAAATAAAGTACCTACTTCCTTCTGACTCACAATTAAACAAGTTAATGATTTTAGAAATTAAATAATTAACATTTTATTACTTACCTATGCTCTAATTAACAACTTTACCTGTGTTTTATCCCTCTCACACTGCACTGCGGACTAAATACAGGATCAGTAACTAAGTTAAGAACATGAGGGTCCTCCGACTTCTTTTGTAACACCAGTCGTTGACCTTTGGGACCTTTAGCCTGCACATTGTACTGCCAAAAATACTTCTCTCTCTTAGAACTGTGTTTTGCGTGTTTGCTATCTGTGCATTCGTCATTGGATTCTGAAAAAAAAAAAACATTTATGAGATTGGTTACTCACATACAAAAATAGAAGATGACCTTGAATGGAATTACTCGCTTTTTGCTATAAAACTGGTTTATTTGGAAGCAATTAAAAAACACAAATATGAATTAGATAACTGAACAACAATGACGTATTTAAAGTATTAGAATTAAACAAAGTGAAAACACAAATATTGTTTTGCAGATACTTCCTGCAGTTAATTTTTTCCTTATCCAACCAATTGACCTTCATGTTTGAAAATATTGATAACTTCTTATAAAAATAAAAAAGTTGTTTTTGCAAAATTGACAAATCCGAGATTTGAGATCCCTTTTATTTATTTTAATTTTCTTTCAGGCCAGAGTTAAAAATATCATTTAAATAAAAATTAAAAAAAAAACCTTCAGAAGATAAATCCTCATATCGGTCGCTGTCCTCGTCAGTGTCGCCATCTTTATCGTCCTCGTCCTGCGAGAAGTCGCCAGCACCAAGCGGACTCAAGAGACCTCCAGACAGTGATGATGCAGACCCGGCCTCAGCGAGGGAACTGGTCGACAGCAAATGCTTTCGAGGCTCACGACGTTGCCATATCTAGTTGTAATATATGTTGGTGTAAAACACATTTCTAATTATTAATTCCATCTAAGTAGAATATTAATTAAAAAACATTTGTTAGGTATTTGTCCTTAAATGACTTGTTGTTTTTGTTTATCATAAGGTATAGAGTATGTGATTACTTAATAAAAGTACCATAAATATAACTTCATTTTTTTACATAATATTAAATCTGGAAACAAATTCGACAGATACCACAAAGACAGGACTCAAATATATTCAAAACCAACAAAAGTGGTGGAGTTTGAGAGAGGCCTTTGCTCAACAATGGGATCTAAACTGTTAATAGAAAAAATAATAATAAAATCTGGTTTAAATTTGGCAGGCAGTGAAATGGGATTTCTTGTTTTTATTTGATATATGAATGTTTATATCTAGTAGCCAAAAAATATTTTAAAAACCCAATTGAAAATGTATTAAACATATACCTGTTCCATGGTAAGATGTGTAGGGGCTGAAGAGGACAACGGAGCACTCTGTGGTTTGCTGGCACTGGGAAATGGTGGTAGCACCATTGTAGCAGGCACTGACTGCCCCAGTGCTATCTCACCACTGTAGCCGTCCATGCGCATCAACAGCTCAGGCATGGGATTCATTTGCTGAGCAAAACTTGACGAAGCTGAACTATGCTGACTCGATGGCGAGAATGCAAGCTGTGCACGGCTATACGGACTACATGGACTCTCTGCTGATAGAGTGTTTGTAGTCTGGAGAGCATTCTGCCTCCTAGAACCACCCATGACTCCCCCAATCTGCACACAGTACTCCTCAGGTAGAACTAGGTCATCAAAATTTAAATCCTCCAACAGTGTGTCAGGATTTGCATTTAGTTCAGCTAGTGTGGGCCCCAAAATGAGGTCAGCTTTGTCTACTTGGAAAATATCATCATCCTCCATCTTAAATGAGTCAAGTTTATTTGTGGAGTCAGTATCATATGTAATTTTCGAAAAGGGTGTAGTTGGTACACTGTGATATGATCCGGAGACATTGTCTTGTAGGCATAGATCTATCTCGGCGCTGAAGTCTGTGAAATCAGCGCGGCGCTGTGGAATCGGCACCGAAGCAGACATACCACCCAAATCCAGAGACTCCTGTTTGATCTCAATACCTGGCTCTAGGAGGAAATCATGTGTGTAAATAGAGTCAGACATTGCACGTGTTTATATATGTGACCTTGAGTACAATCGTCTTGTTGATAGACACGGGCGCACGCCTCCTACGTCCGTATATCGATTAATTCAGCGCGAGACCCACGTGTCCTCTCTCAATGTTTATTTATTTCTTGTCCACTCACAACACAAAACTGTAAACGATATAATTGATTGCGAAATTGATGCTTCCTTTCGGGATTACATAATTTTATGCACAACCCCAAATCCAAATTCGTAAGCTAGCCACCACACTTGTTTATTCACAATGACTTGACTTTCGATATCAAATTTCGAATGCTACGGAAAACCAAAATGTTCTCCGAAAATGTTTTGTTCAAACGTAGCACGAAACACCTCACAGTTATTTCCACAAATAATCTAATCAAGATTTTGTTTTGATACAAATAGAAAATTCACAATAACAAAAACATTCGCTCGCTAGATAGGTACTTGTCGTCTTGCGCGAGGTAAACAAAGATTTTAGGATATTATTCAGCAGTAATCAAAGGTCAATAAAGGGAGATAGCTTATCATGTTTCGACGAGGGAGAGGGAGAGAAGAATACAATGTTTTTCACTTCCCCCTTCTATTTTCGAGACTCCGAAGGAGGAGGTAGTATTGAGGGAGGGAGGGGAAGGTGATTGTGACGTTAATGTTTTTTTTCGGTGTGTGTATTGATTTGGGTATTTTAATTTGTAAATATTTTTTGCTTAATTAAAGTTATAATATGCCTATTAAAATACAAATAGTTAAATTGTATGGCCACTGATGTTAAATATACTATTTTACATATTATTTTTCTTGAAAGATTATCATTAAGCCATTCGCACACGTGACAAGTTGTTGATCAGTCAAAAGATCCTAGTTCTGCCAAGAACATCTCTAAATTCTGCAAGTTTTTTTTTATCTAAAACATGGTCGCCGAGATTTCAGCTGGATGTCAAAACTGCAGTGTCAATCAAACAGAAATAAAAAATAAATATTAAATATTATGGGTGACGATAACTTAAATTCTAGTAAAAAATGTGATAAAAACAAGTGCAATGTTTTAATAATTGGTGCTGGTATGGCAGGCTTAGCCGCTGCCAATCATTTGTTGAAAAATGGTATAGAAGATTTCAAAATATTGGAAGCACGAAAACGGATTGGAGGCAGAATTGTTTCTATACCGATTACTAACCATAAAATTGAACTAGGTGCTAGCTGGATACATGGTGTACTAGGTAACCCAATTTTCGAGCTAGCCATAGCCAATGGATTAGTGAACATTATCAATATACCTAAACCTCACAAGGTGATTGCAGCAACTGAAGATGGAAAACAAGTACCATTTGGAGTTTTACATGAAATACATGAGGCCTATGTTTGTTTTTTACGAAGGTGTGAAGAGTATTTCCTTTGTCAGTACTTACCTCCACCTGACATTCACAGTGTTGGAGAACACATCAACTTAGAAGCAACTATCTTCTTAGAGAAATTGCCATCTTCAGAAGAGAAAAGACTAAGAAGATTAATATTTGACTGCTTATTAAAACGAGAAACTTGTATATCAGGATGCAACAGTATGGATGAAATAGATTTATTAGAAATTGGCAGCTACACAGAACTTCAAGGAGGCAATATAATGATCCCAACTGGATATAGTTCTATTTTAGGTCCTATGACTAAATGTATTGCCCCAGAAAAAATAATAAGCAACCACCCTGTGAAAAAAATTATGTGGGATTCAGGTTTACCCAAAAACTCTGATGAATTAGCTGAGGAATCTGAAGATTCAGATCAAACTGTGATAGAAGATATTTCCAAATCAGCCAGTAATGAAAACTCTGTTGATGGAGGTGAAGGCACATCAGCAGAGGAAAAATCCCCCAAACCAAAGAAACATCCCCACTATGTAGAAGTTACCTGTGACAATGGTGAGATTTATTATGCAAACCATGTAATCTGCACCATCCCATTGGGTGTGCTGAAAGAACAAGCTATTAACCTATTCCAGCCACCCTTACCTAAATATAAAATGGAATCTATAGAGAGATTATTATTTGGTACAGTCGATAAAATATACTTAGAATATGAAAGACCTTTTTTAAATCCTGATATAACTGAAATAATGCTTTTATGGGAGACTTCATCTACTCAGGAAGACATGTCTGAAGCTTGGTACAAAAAGATTTATTCATTTAGCAAAATGTCAGATACCCTACTACTTGGGTGGGTGTCAGGAAAAGAGGCTGAATACATGGAGACCCTATCCAGTGCTGATGTTGCTACCACTTGTACAAAAATTCTAAGAAAGTTCTTAAATGACCCATTTGTGCCAGAGCCTATTAATTGTGTGTGGTATGTATTGTTAGTTAGCTATTACAATTTGAGTTATAATTTTATATAAAAATATTGTCTTGCATATTACAGCACAAGTTGGAAAAAGCAACCATACACAAATGGTTCATATACTGCCATTGGTGTAGGAGGTAGTCAAAGTGATATAGAAAGCCTAGCACAGCCATTGTTCAGAAATGTTAAAGATAAAAAGGTAATAACACTTTTTTAGGTAATATTTATATCTTAGTGATAACATTAATTTTGTGGTACCATTACTATATCTGCAATCTATTGATATTTTTGAGTAATGTCCGCATTTCTCAGATATTGCTTCTGATAACAATTCTATTGAATCAATTGATATAGTAGTATATTTTTAAAACAATGTGCATTGTCCTGATCCTGTCTTTGTATCACATAAAGACATGATTCAACCTAATATTTACCACAAAATGTATTTTTTTTCAGCCTGCATTGCTCTTTGCTGGAGAGCATACCCACAGCAATTTCTACACAACCGTGCACGGTGCTTATTTGTCTGGAATAGCAGCTGCTCGCAGGTTGATAGTTCCTGAGGAACCTACTGAGGCTATCCTAGAATGTCCGGGTACAGCTGATCTCAACTCATGGATACAAGGTATCCACCTTGAGGGCTAGCATTAGAAGATTCTCTTAGAATCTATAAGAAAACATGACAAAATAAATGTATTATTTTATTTATTGCAATCCATAGTAAAGATACTGTAGTGGCAGTGCTGATGTATTATAATATAAACATTTTTAGTTACACTGGTGCATCTAAATCTAAGACCAATTCCAATGATGCTAGCTGTTGTATATACATTTTTAGCATTAGTAGGTCTATTTCTTAAATTTTTACCTATATTGGGGGTGTAGTTAAGTAGCATTCTGATTCTACCACATTATTCTTTCAAGGTAGGTATCTACTGTAAGTTAATTTGTTATACCCTCAATGTTCGTTAGTAATGTAACGGCACACTCGTTGCAATAATGCATTTTACCGAAGCAAAAGAATATTGTTCTTGATATGTTTGTTGTGATTAGTTGTAATAGTTTAATTGATTGCGCAAAATGAGTTTTATTGTGATAGATTTAGAATGCCATTGTGTGCACTTTTTAGTTTTAATTGATTTCCTCAATTAGTATGTCATTCCACATGATCATATTTTTAATAGTGCCCATAGTTGTAAACAACTCATTCCTTTTACATAGCTTTAGCTCCATATATTTTGAATTGATCAAAGAGAAGATTACCCTTTATAAAAGTCATGTTACTAGTGCTCTATTGAGAACTAATTTTAATCACCATCAAGTTACATATTTTTAAATTTGATTCAGTTTGTCACATTAAATGGAACATCAACCACAAAATTTACCTTCCTATTTATGTTTTATAATATTGCTGGTAGAGAAATTGTTATTTACTTTATTTTTTTTTTAAACAATTTGTAATTTATGGTTGATGCTTGTTGCAATAATGTTAAAGAAAATTGTCAAGTTGCACACTCTTTAGTAGAATTTAATTATATAAATAGAACTATGATATAATTCCAATTTCTAATATTCATTGGATAGGTATTTACGTTTTTCTAGTCAGTGCAAGGATTTTGTATCGCTTTATTAAATCATTAAAAAAACAACTGATTTAATTTTTTACTTCCTCACAAATAATATAATTTATCTTTTTTTATATTTAAATAAAACATATATATTTATATAAAAAAAATGTATATTAATTTCTAAAAAATAATAACAAGCACCACAATGTTAAATAAAACAGACAACATTTTAATACTATTTTAGTACCTTAAAGCATTTAAATTATATATTACTTAATGCAGTAACAAGGTTAGACCTTCTTTGTCATGATTATGAATACTTTGTATGGAATGTTTAAGTTAGTAATATAATAACAACTTACTGTTAAATTGTACATGATTATAACAGAGTTAACATCTGTTGAGATTCTTTAAAATCTAATTAAATATACAGTAGAAATGAGTATTCTTGTGATTTGTAGGTAAGCTGCAGCAGCTAACGAACAACATGTAATTCCATTGTTGAATTTTTTGAACTAATGATGGATAATAGCTGGTTTTCCGATTCCTCTGATATCTCATACCAGGCACATTTTCCAATTAAAGGTACTTCTTCCAAGGGTGCTCGAAATGCAACAAGCAGTGTAAGACAACAGCCGTCTTCTTCAGGATTTGCTTCTAAATTTAGTAGACCCAATGGTTTGTGTGGCTTTACATCCGCTCCAAACATTTCAACCATGAACCTCCTTAAAGTAGAATGCAAACTTTTAGCAGGATTTATCTCACATACAGGAAAGTGTATATGTTTCTTTTCACTCAATAATACATTCATTTTGTTGGTTGTTCTCTTTTTAATGACTACAATCAACCTAAGAAGGTTTTGTGAATGAGGGACAGGTGCAGGTAAAATATCTTTATGCCACTGTCCAATTGATTTATTTGTTTTATAAATATGGGCTTTTTCTATGAGGTGAATGATATCATTTGCTCTAAGTGTAATTTCATTAAGATCAGCTATCCATTTTGCTTGCAAAGACTCTTTATCAGCTTGAGCAGGGGTTTTAAGTTCCCCTCCAGTTACTACAGCACTCAAAACATAACGAAACCATGTTCCTCCTGCCGTTTCCACCATAAGCAGAGTGTTTGGTTCACAGTGTAAACCTGTTTCCTCTAAAACTTCACGTTTGGTTGCCTCTATGATCGTCTCATTCTTTTCCATACGCCCTGCGGGCAAGTACCATTTCCCGGCGCAACTTTCCTTCGCTTCTTGCATCATTAGAACTTCGTTAGACTGGTTTATGATCACACATGCGACTACGTAAGTAACATTTCCGCCAAGTACCGGTTTGAAATTTGATGGCGTGGTCGGGGTGATTCCTTGAGATTCAGCAACAGAATTTTGATCACCTATTGTGAAGTCACAAAAGCTGTTTTCCTCACCTTCCAAGCCCAACCCATCAAGTAGCTTGTGAATATTACTGTCCACTTGGCGCGACATAGTTACCTACTTATTGAACACAGCTTCTATAACTTTGGTAATTTAGTTTCCAAAAATGTACGTCCAAATAATTTTTAATGTATTTTTAATTCTTGTTTTCTGAACTTTTTCATGAAACTTGATAAGTTTGAAAATCACTTTACGAAGGCCTCCATCAAAACAAATTCCTTTCTAGGGAGGGGCGGAGGGGAGAGAGGAGAAGTACAAAACGTAGGTATTCTGAGGTAGGTATGTTAATTAAGTGTCAACGTCAAAAAATTAAGCTTTCCGTACACTCGTAAAGCTCATAAAAAGATAAGTTTTTATAAAAATAATGTTCCATAACAAAATATTAAAAATATTGGACAATCAACTTGCGTAACATAAGGAGTCTAATGCTTAAAGTCACGTTTACATGTGACAACTACCAGAATGATGGCTTTATTTTCATTATTAGCCAAATAAGAGTGATTAAACAAAAACATTTCTGTTATTCTGCTCTTCTCACCTCTATTGGTTAAAAACATAAAGAGTTGTTTACGTTTTGACTTTCCTCGTCTAAATACCTCCTAATAATTTGAAAGTTGATTGATTGTCTCTGGCGGACTGACTGACAAATTGATTGAAAATTAAAAAAAAGAAATACGCGGCACGCGTTGCGGTGTCAAAACGTCAGCTGGATTTTCAATTCACCAATTTCTGCACAATTTTGTGTTTTCAAGCAATTGTGAAAGTGGCTGTACATTATTTTGTACATAAGAATTTTCAAACTCACATATTATTTACAATTTAGACGTTAACCATGGCGTCGAGTGAAGGGCGCAGCGCCCAGTCCAACCTACACCAGCAAGATTTGTCGAAATTGGTACATTTCTCTATGAAATTATTGTAATATACGCTTCAAAGAGCTTCTCTCTTCTATTTTAAATTATGTTTTTCTCTAGTGTTCTCATATAAACCTACTTGATTATATTTTTAAAACATAACCTCAACTCTTAATCTGATGCAATAATACCATGAAAGATTTCCTTTCAACTAAGGCCTTTATTCAACGTGTAATTTCAGGATGTCACAAAACTATCTGCATTGTCGCCTGAAGTGATCTCAAGACAAGCCACTATAAATATTGGTACCATTGGACATGTAGCCCATGGAAAGTCTACTGTGGTCAAGGCTATATCAGGAGTACAGACTGTTAGATTCAAGAATGAGTTAGAAAGAAATATTACTATTAAACTAGGTGAGTGTCAATTTAAAAAGTTTTATAAAACTTGCCTACTTGGTATATTGTAGTTATTCTATAAAACAACTAATATGGGCTGGCTCCTTATTTTTATTATTTTGTAAAATAAATTGCTAAGTTATGCATCACACTAATTTAACTCTTAGGTTTATCATCTAGTTTCCTATCACTTATAATTTTAGAGTTGCTATGCAATGTACCATGTGACAAAATTAATTAAAAAGTATTGTATTCAATTATGTAATTCTTGATATTCCAAAATATTGGATAACTATTAATTATCACATGGTATGTTGCAGAGCGGCTGCCAGAAGCAGTAATTAAAATGTTCCGTGAGAGAGCTGATGAAAGAGATGAGTTTGTATATTTCGAAAAAAATGCTAAAACAAAGAAGCGCCAACTGTCTATTGACTCTGAAGACCACGAACAACAACCCCAGAGCAAGAAGCGTAAGAAAAATAAACAAGAACCTGATGAATTCATAATTGAAAAAATTTTGAACATTAAGTTTGAAGCTGGAAAAGAATTATTCCACATAAAATGGAAGGGTTGGCCAGACAGTGAAAATACATGGGAACCCATAGAAAATTTAGACAACTGTCCAGCAGTATTAAGGTCTTTTTTATTAGATCAAGAAATAAAATACTGTGAGAAAATGGAGCAACTGAAATATGAGATTTCATTTAATGGTCTGTTAAGTGATGATAACCTTACAAAAAGAATCAGTGAAGTTGAAGGAAATGATCTTTCTAAACTAAAAGAAGGCCTAATCATGAAATTAATGAATATGATATTGTTGAAAGAGGAAGATGAAACTTATGCTCCAACCTTGGTAGAAGATACCAGAAATATATTGCAATTATATGTTTTGACTAGAAAAAGATGTAGACAACTTATAGAATTAAAGAATTGGGAGGAACACATGAACCAAGTTGATAAATCAAAGAAGCTAATTGTGGAGAATAACACAGACTTAGCTGGACCACCTGACAACTTTACATATATTAATCAGTCTATTCCTGGGGTTGGAGTGACAATTCCCGATGATCCACCAATTGGATGTGAGTGTGAGGCCTGTAATTGTAGATCAAAATCATGTTGTGGCATGCAAGGTGGCTTTTATGCCTATACTGTTAATAAAAGGCTAAGAGTAGCATCAGGAACACCAATTTATGAATGTAACAAAGCTTGTAAATGCTCTTCTGAGTGTAGTAACCGTGTGGTGCAAGGTGGCAGAAATATCAAGCTTTGTATATACAGAACATCCAACGGATGTGGTTGGGGTGTACGCACTGAACAAAAGATAAGGCAAGGACAGTTTTTATGTCAATACATTGGAGAAGTCATAACTTTCGAGGAAGCTGAAAAAAGAGGAAGAGAGTATGATGCTAACGGTTTGACCTACTTATTTGACCTTGATTTTAACTCAGTTGATAATCCATATACAATTGATGCAGCACACATGGGTAATGTGTCTCATTTTATAAACCATTCATGTGAACCAAACTTAGGTGTTTGGGCCGCATGGGCAGATTGCTTAGATCCAAACCTTCCCATGCTGGCATTGTTTGCTACTCGTGATATTGAGGCAGGAGAGGAACTGAACTTTGACTATCTGCAGAGATCATCAGAAAGTGAAGAAGAGCTACCAAATGTTGGTAAAGATGTTGAAGAGGATAATGTTGCCATTCCTACAGAATCAACTGCCGGTTCTGATGCAGTTTCCTCAGCATCTCCCATGAAGTCACGGTTTGAGATGCAACAACAAAACATAGCACTATTAAGGAACCTTACAGAATGTAAATGTGGATCTGTTAAATGTAGAAAATATTTGTTCTGATATGGTTGATCCAATGTGTTCATGGAAATGTTGGTATCGGTATTGAGTTTTACCAATTTAATTTGGAAATTGCATATTGTTCAGATTGTCCAGCAGTTTGTTATGAAATCACAATAGAATAGGGAATCTCTATTGATTTAAATAAGTATTAATTTGTCAATGTTTTTTGTTATGTGTTGAACAATTAAAATATTATCTATGAACAAATGTAATAAAGGTGCTTAGTGAATTAATTTTAGTTTTGAATACAATATTTCAATGCTATCATCTAAAATGTAATAACTATTACTTTATGTAATACAGAAAACTCTTGTTGCCTTCTCTGTGCCTTGTCTTATACAGTTTTATAGAACTTTTACACCTAATTTTTAAGATTGTCTGTACATTATTACAAAATGCCTTTAGGTAACCTGTTATTAATAAGTTAAAGATATACTAGGTTAATTAAATACCATTAAATATTTTAATAAAAGATATTAAAGCATAATAGCAAAAATAATCTCACTTATTTATTGTACCAGTCTCAAATCACCTGAAACATTAATTAAGTAGTAGTTTTTTACTGTTAGATAGACTAGACTTTTACGAAACATTAAGATTGATTAATTGAAAGGACCTTCTTTTTTGGTGGGTAGTTATCACTTTTACGTTATTGCACATGATTTCAATAACCACAATATGCAACTCATTCAAGGTTACGCCAACGCTAAAATCTACAAGTGCGACAACCCTAAATGCCCGCGGCCTGCCAGCTTCATATCCGGCGGTTCTTCCAAGGACGACAGCTTCCCCTGCCTGCGCGCGGCGTGTTCTGGAAAGTTCCAGCTGGTTCGTCACGTGAGCTTTGTGGACTGCCCCGGGCACGACATCCTCATGGCCACCATGTTGAACGGAGCCGCGGTTATGGACGCCGCGTTGTTGCTTATTGCTGGTATGTATGCAAACCACAGATCACCCCCTATTAGATTCCGCATGTTCGTACATTTACGTTGTATCAGGGTCACCAAAAGTTGAAGAGCGGGGGAGGAAGTAATGACATTCTGATTGGCTAATTCAAAAACGTTCTAAGATGCACCCGTCAAATAGTGATAAAATAGTGATGTAAGTATTCGATAAAAGTATCGATAAATTATAAATATCGTTTAATAAAAATATCGCCAGATTTACATTTACCTGCTTGATTGGCCTTCATTTTTTTATTATAATAAATAAGACTATTAATGTTGTGCCCAAATCAGAAAAGTACCGACCAACAAAAAAATATTTTCGCACAACTAGAAATTATATTCATAACTAAGGTAAAAGCACCTAATTCCGCAGTATTTTTGCATCATTAAGAAAGGAACAGTGATATTAGGGATAAAAAACGCGGTTTAGGGTAATAATATAACTTTATAAGATGGACGATCTAATATTCTTTACAAATATTTAAATACTTTTTCAGTTATCAATGGGTTTATATTTCAAATTAAGCAAAATGTAGGCTAAGCCAGAAAACCCTAATTCCGGGGTAAAAATCCTAACTCCGCGGTAGTTAGGCACCTAATTCCGAGGTATGGATTTGTAGAGAAAGCCCGCTTTAATAGTTATGTACTTATGCAGCAAATTATGCAAATTATGATGAAATATTTACGTGACTTACTCTGCTTATTGATTCTACGGAATTATTAACTAAAATTCTATAAATAATAATATTTATCATTATTATTGATAGAATTTTTAGCCAATATGTTTTAAATTTATTTAACTCTCTAAAGTTCATATAAATAAGAGCCATGAGTAAACAAAATATTGATAATTTTATGCATTATGTTTGGTCTCATTACATTGGAAAAGTAGCACGGCATTACGTTACGATTTATTTCCCATATAACTTAATTCCGTGGTATATACCTCGGAAAAACGGTCCTACTCGAAAATTAATATTTCTAAATCCGAGTCCGCTTTAAAAAAATGGACGGTAATGCCGATGTATTTTCAACACAAAATTTCTTAAAAAGTAAGCTAGTAATGCATATTTTTTTAACAAAAACTTAAAGATTAAACGTTTGACTATTGAATTAATATTTAAAAACCGACCTTTTCTGTTAGAACTAGAATGATAATCACTCCTCTTGTAAATTGAACGTTACGGAGAAATGGCGTGAAAATATATGGCGCATCCTTTTACCTCGCTCGCCACAGCGAAATACTTTTTTATTTAATATGTTTTGCGTGTTTATAATAATATAAGCACTCAAATCTGTTCTTAAATTAAATTATCTTAAGGCTGAAGAACTAAAAAGTCTAAATATATGACGGAAACTATAAAAAACTTAGTTTTTCTATTTACCGCCGGTTTGGGTTCCATTTTTAGAACCCCGCGGAATTAGGTGCTTTTACCTTATCAATTATTGCTATGGTACCAAAACTGTGGGACAAGTACTAAAGCTATTATAACATTTTGAAGCCTTTTTAAGTAGGCATTAGATTGTTTTTTGTCTAACCTAGATAATATTTTGTTTATCTCTTAATGAGAGAGCAAACATTTTTTACAAATGTAAATCTTTATTTTTACACTTTATGTTTGAAATCTACAATTTCCGCAATTTTACTTTTTGGCCTAAGTTTGCGTGAGTTTCCTTTCTAATTTATAAATGTTAGATTCAAAGTAAATATTTTTTACCTAATTAGAGGGTACTACACGATATCTAGTTTAAAATTTGGTTAAAAGTTAAGCAACCTCTTTTTACGAAAAATATCGATACATCGACAGCGTTGATGTATAACTTTCAAACTCTAATATTACTCGGGTAAATTCGTGCTACTTTAAAAAAAAGGGATGACCGTATATATATTAGTACTGATAGAAAGAGATATCCTTTGTTTGTTAACAATAAATAAACCAACGCAAGTTGAACTCCACAAAAACAAATTTTCTATGCACAAATACGGAGTGACACGGATGCGTACGTGTCTGACGGTTGGTCATGACTAAATCCACAAATGTAGGCGTGGCTTGCACTATGTTCTAAATCACATAGTGGCGAAACATAGGTCGTCACCTCTAATGCGGAATCTATTAGGGTAGTGTTCTGCATTAGCTATGAGACTTTTTGATACTAAGACAGTTTAGTCAAATTGGGGATAATTTCTGAATTGACTGAAGCAAAATCCTTCCCTAGCAACTGCAACGTCAAGATATTATTAAAAACCTCCTCATAGCGAAACGAAAATTTTTGATGATACTTTGATTATATCACAATTTACGCTTCTAATATATTTCACCTCACAGGCAATGAGTCATGCCCGCAGCCACAGACGTCTGAGCATCTGGCTGCCATTGAGATCATGAAGCTGAAGCACATCATCATACTGCAGAACAAGATAGACCTGGTGAAGGAAGGCCAGGCCAAGGAGCAACATGAACAAATCGTCAAGTTCGTGCAAGGCACTGTGGCGGAGGGCGCGCCCATCATACCCATTTCTGCTCAATTGAAGTATAACATTGAGGTAAATTTTATGTGGGATTCATATTTTTTAAGCACACCTTTTCCGTTTTACCCTGGAATGCTAAGTTTTTCCTAGTATTAAAATAATCAATTGCATTAACAATTATATTTGTACTATAAACATAACCTTACTATGAGTTATAGACCAAGAAAATGTAAATTGCAATTAGTCATTGCAGAAAGTATGCATTTGTTATAATCATAATGCTGACTGATTGGAACCAAAACGGTGCCGGTTTCAAATTAAAATTCTCTCAAAATTTCTAATTATTATCATTTTGGAATATTTTTATTTCCCTAAAGCCTTCTCTTATAAATGGACAATTTATTCAAGCCAAAAAAAATTTTTTTAATCTGACTTTGATCCGTCTGATTTTTTTCAAACAATCAACCAAACACAGCATAAATATACAGCATCAATCAACCTCTCATTTATACCCAGGTGCTAAGCGAGTACATAACCAAGAAGATCCCGGTGCCGCTCCGCGACTTCACGTCCCCGCCGCGTATGATCGTCATCCGGTCGTTCGACGTCAACAAGCCGGGCTGCGAGGTCGACGACCTCCGCGGGGGCGTCGCCGGCGGGTCTATATTGCAGGGGGTGCTTACTGTTGGCATGGAGATTGAGGTAGGAGGCTTTTGAGAATTGAGCTTTGGAGGTAGAGGTAGTTTCAGCTAAATTTGTTGGGAAAGAAACTATAATAGACAACCGTTAGTGGCATTTACAGCTTCGCTGGACTTAGAGGTTTGCAGGAACGATAATGAATTAAACTAGTGGCCGCCCGCGACTCCGTTCGCGTGGAAGTCGGTTTACCGTGGGAATGAGAAGTTTTTCCGCGGTAAAAAGTACCCTATGTGTTTTTCTGATGTATAACCTATATTACTGCAGTTTCATCCAAATCCGTCAAATAGTTTTTACGTGAAAATCCATCCTCACAAACTTTCACATTTATAATATTAGTAGGACTAACGCGTATTTTACTAACTAAACAAGACTTTTTACGAATACTTCCCATACGCAAAACATTAACCAATTACATTCCCAGGTGCGACCGGGCCTGGTCAGCAAGGACGCGGAGGGCAAGCTGACGTGCCGGCCGATCTTCTCGCGGATCGTGTCGCTGTACACGGAGCAGAACGAGCTGCAGTACGCGGTGCCGGGCGGGCTCATCGGCGTGGGCACCAAGATCGAGCCCACGCTGTGCCGCGCCGATAGGCTCGTGGGGCAGGTTTGTAGGATGGTTCTGTTGTGGATCGTGGCTATTACGATCATTCCACTTGACACAACCAAAACGACACCACCGGTGGTGTCATATGGAATCTCCAGTCCATATGACACCACCGACTATTAGTGATGTTACATACAACCCACCAAAGTTGCTTAGTTGTTGATATGAAAACTCCAATTAAGCAAGCAGTTTCATTAATGACACACTTTATATGGCATAAACTCGGTTATTAATTATCGTTTAACTATAGATAACTTAAAATAATGAATTGGAAGCTGTTTGTCAAAAACGTGTGTCTAGACATCACTAGGGTGGTGTCGTTTTGGTGGTGTCAAGTGGAATGATTGGTCTGTTATAAATAGTCCAGAATTGATACAAAATTTGTTAAAAAATAAAAAAATATTCACATCTCGTTACTCACGATATCTAAAGTGGACATGAAATACTACTGTAATTAAGCAAATGTCGCTGTGTCACGTTTTAACTTTTATTTAAATTTGGTTGTTTTTTTTATAGGTATTGGGAGCAGTAGGCGCCCTTCCCGGTATCTTTGTTAAGTTGGAAGTGTCATACTATCTTCTGAAGAGATTGTTAGGTGTTCGTACAGAAGGAGACAAAAAGGCGGCGAAAGTGCAAAAGCTAACTAAAAACGAAGTAAGTCGTCAATTTTTTTTTTCTTGTCCAGTATTTTTTTTTGTGATAAAATAAAATATGTGTGATTTTGTGTTATAGGTCCTTCTTGTCAATATTGGATCCCTGAGTACCGGCGGAAGAGTGATTGCAACAAAAGCCGATTTGGCCAAGATAGCTCTAACGAATCCAGTATGTACCGAAATTGGCGAAAAGGTAGCGCTTAGCAGAAGAGTCGAAAATCACTGGAGGTAAGTGATTATTTAAAGATGAAAAAAGTTATAAGTTTTAAATGAAGCACTTAGATTAATTGATAAAGTTTCAATCTTTAACAACATTTTGTATACTTACTTTTACTCAAAAAGCATTGTAGGCTTCCTCAACAATAGACAGCGGCGTTCGTATCGTGATCGCGTGATGTTTTATTGAAATTATAAGGAACGCTTTTTAACCATAATTTTATTGCGTAAAGAGAACATTATATCTTCACAGATTGATAGTAGCGACATTTGAAATATTATAATACCTATAATAGGATTTCGCAACACTCGATGCATTAACCGACTCCTGTCCTGTGACGCGCCTAGCGCGTCATGAAGAAACCTTCAGGGAGGCCCATGACGCGAGAGATGCGTCATTAGAAAATAGTTGCAATTCAAATTTTTATTTGATTTAATCAATAAAATATCTTATTTTATATAAAAATTAACTCATTAGGAACACCAATATCAAGGGCCACTATTTTTTTTTGGAAAACTAAATTGCCAGTGGCTGTCAACCATAGGGTGCCTACCTAAAGGTAACTGTTTATCCTACTAATTATTGAAAAGTGTTATTATTAAAGCCAGGATTCGAACTTAGCAAATCTATAAAAATAATTACTATGTTTTGGTCACCAATGAATAGTTTAGATGTAAAAACGGAAGATTTTTGATTTGCGATAAAATACTTCCCACAGGTTGACAACCAATGGTAGAAATCTATAACTTACCTTCTATCTCGTATAAAACACGTAGATCGACACTTTTAAATACACTAAACTAATAAATGAAACATAACAAACAATAACAGGTCTCACTTTGTATTCTTTTAGTTGAAAAAGCCTAAAATAGCGTAATAACATCACCAGTGGCCCATGACGCGTTAGTCGCGTCATCATTTAGGAGGGCCCGTGACGCGACTAGCGCGTCATTGAATTTTGTATGGGGCCACGGACGAAAGGCTCGAAAAATGATGGTGGCAAGGAGTCGGTTAAGCAGTACTAATGTGGGCTTTTAAAGATCTCAACTTTCTTTTTCTTTACTAATATTATAAAGAGGAAAGATTAGATTTTTTGTTTGTTTGAAATGAATAGGCTCCGAAACTACTGGACCGATTTAAAAAATTCTTTCACCATTCGTAAGCTACATTATCCACGAGTAACATAGGCTATAATTTAGTTGCGGGTGAATCCGCAGGGCGGTAAGCTAGTACTGAATAAATTACATTATTAAATGTCAATAAGATTATTAAAACTTGTTTCAGGTTAATTGGCTGGGGCCAGATTCAAGGTGGAGAAACCATTGAACCAGCTAAAAATTAAGTTATTCTAAATGTATGTTTTATACCATATACGAGAAATATGTATTGTAATATTACAATAAAGAAAACTATAAAGATCAAGTGATTTTATTTATTTATGTACATTTCTAGTCATGAAGATCAGAATGATTTTGAGTAAATAATTTATTTAATTCATTTATATGTGAGTGATTAGGCCATATAGATAAAGGTGTTGATATCGTCATCATCGCGCTTCATGTATTTGTGTTCAATAAGCCACTCCAGTTGTTCTTTTATCATTTTCTTAGGAGGGAAGAACATATTCTTCAAAATATCAATTAGTTCACTCTGAAATAAAATACAATAATTAGAATATTAATGTTAGTTTCCTTTGCCGCATAATTAATGTTTAGTTTTAGACTTAGCAAGTAAATAATGTATGAAGAAATTACCTGGAGAGCAGTATTTGTGACACGCTTCCGCATTTTCAAGATTTTTATAATGGCTTCCTGTGTTCTCAATATTCGCAATTGTACTATTGAATGGTTGTCCTCAATCTGAGATCGCTCGGTACTCAACTGAAGACGACCTATCAAATTTATTTTACCCCTCTTTTGAGGTTTCGCATTCTTGACCAATGCGAATTCTTGGTTAACCCAGAATGTTGTATTTTCCGAGAAATCTTTAGGGTTTTGTACAAGAGGATTATAGCACAAAAGCTGTCTTTTTAACTTAGGGAATGCCACAAGTGACCACAAAGTTCTTCGCAGTTCAGGATCTGGCAACTCAGTAGCAAGTCTTAAGTTTTCATATGAGATTTTCTCCATTGGTCTTTGATTCCAAGCAAATAAAACAGCCATCTGAAACGTTGTGACGTCTAAGTCGAATCTGCCTACCGAATTTGCAAATGTAATAGTTCCATTGCTCATATGATGATACCACTGTAACTTGCGTCCTGAATGTTTTTTCTTATAGAAGTCTTCTACCTCGGGTATGTAATCTTCCAACTCTAAAGGAAGACTGACTGTGACTCGCTCTGAACCTCTGGCCCATGCACCAGCATTTAATATTTTTATATTTATTGCATCATGACGAGTGGTCTCAGCTCGGAATTGGGTATTGAGATCTTCGCTGACCTTTATATCTTGGAACATTCTTGCTAATTTATTGACATAGTCAGCAGGCATTCCAACTTCTCTTAGCCACTCTACCATGTCCTCTTCTTTTTCAGAATCAGCACTTGAATCCAGTATCAACCTTCTTGTTAAATGAACCTTATGATATCGCATAAAAACATCCTTATTTTCAATGTATTTTAAAACTAACAGTACATCTCTAAGCCTAGATTCTATTTGATCACTAGTTAAGCGTTTACTAAGTGGTGTCTTTCGTAGTAACATATCACAGTAGTTAGCAAGCAGTTCAGGACATTTACTCTCAGGAGCAGTGCCTTTACTACCACGGATTAGTGCTGAAGAGGGTAGTTCTAATTTAAAAACAGTTGTGTCATTTACAACACTCTTATAAGCTTTATCCCTGGCAGTTAAGAACCTTGGATCATCCATGAAGGCTTCCTTAACCAGGGAACTAAACATTTTAAACAAATCTAACAATCTTTCTACATATTTTTCTGAATCAGAAGTTATGATGTCTGCAGAAGCAACCATATCTGCCAGGCCAGCTGACACTATGTGAGCCTCTAAGTCCCTGAGAATGGGAGTAACTCCTTCAGGCACTCTGTCCAGGAGGCGAAACATTAGCTGTAACTTCTCAGTTTCTCCTGCTTTAATTAAAGGTGCACTTTCAGCTAGCAGTGTTGGCAAATGTTCACCGATTAGTACCTTCTCACAACATTGAGTAAGAGCAGCTACACTACCACTCCCTGGTTCCAAATACCGATGGGCTCTAGCTTCCTCTTCTTTCAATCTCTGATCAGCATATTTCATGTAGGATTGAACACCATTTGCCAAAAGATGTTCATTAGCTTTCAACTTGTAAAACTCCTCAGTTGCTTGCATATAGGCTGCTTCAAAGTTTTCTCTATAAATTTGAAGTTTGTCACCAGAGTTGGAGCACAAATTAACTGGAAGAGAATTAAAATTATTAACTAACTATTATTTTCCTAAAATTCAAACAATAATATATCAGGGAATATTAAATTATTGCAAACAAAATTAGTGTAACAAATAATTTAACTCACCATATGATTCTCTCACACCAATAACTAATTGAGAATCAAAAGATTCACCATTCCTCTCAGCTTGTACCAGTTTCATTGCTGAATCTTGCAGTCTCTGCTTTATATCCACAAAAATACTCTGGTTCCATGAATCTAACATCAATTTACGTACCAAACTGTCTTCAATGTTGTTATTATTGTTTTTCTTTTGTGAATTTGATGTGTTAGAACTAGAAACTTTGCTTATTGTATTGATAGAATTCTCCAACTGTCGAAAAGGAGTTGGGAGATAATTACATTGAGTAAAAAACTTTCCCCACTCTGCAATGTATGCTTTTAATAGTGCTTGATCTTCACGTTGTGCAAGAACTCTTGCCTGGGCTTGCTTTATATACATCATGATATCTTGCTGTAAGGCATCTCTAAGTTTGTAAGGACCTCTTTCATCCCACAAACATACAGAGTGCACAGCACCAAAGAGATCTTGCCATTCTGTTTGAGAAACTGCCTCTTGTCTTAGTAATTTTAAAACAATAGGGCGCATAGATGGCCATTTATCCTCAAACGTCACTTGACCCTTTTCCTGTAACAAATAATTAAAAATGAAATGAACAAGATATGTTTTCAATAAGTAAGTATTTTAATTTCAATTCAAGGATTGAACAGTCACGCACAACACGATGACTTACCTTCAACATGATGCCCAAAATTGTTCTTACAGATTAAATTTCTGGATTCAGAATAACATTTATAACGTTTCAATTTATGCTTTTATAGATTTCCATGAATCCATTCAGCTACTGAAGAGCTTTTGCTAAAGAAACCCAAAATAAATTAAAATCAAAAAGCATCAAGCAGCACACATCGATCTCACACGTCAAAGTCAAATTTGCTTGCATTGCATTGAAGATGTCATGTCATTCTTATGTCAAATAAAACAGTGTCAATCAGTGTCGACTGTCACTTGTAATATTATTAACAGCAATCATGCTTAAACTATAATAACCAACTGCTTCTAAATAAACTACTTAATCTTTGCAATGGAATAGATAATAAATTAATTTATTTTTATTATTTTACCAGGAGACCCGGCCACGCGTTGCTGTGGCTAAGGCTTTTGTTATTTTATATTTTGCAATAGGTAATAAAATATTACGACAATAGAGATATACGCTTTCCTCTTTAAAGTTGGATCAAACTACACACGGTATGCAAATTTGATTTAAATCGGTTAAGTAGTTTAGCGAGTCCATCGCGGTCAAACAATGAGACAAGACATTTATATAAATTATTAAGTGAACATTCGCAACTCTTATAAAGATTGAAGTTGCCCACCAAATTCTAATAACTAGAGTATTTCACCAAATACTACGTATTTTTTTTAAATATGCAAAGTGTTAGATAACAGATGCTTCTAGAAATCTTCTCGTTTTATAAATAAAATCACTTCGGGTGTAATATTAATTTATTTAGTAGTGTTTAGCAGCTAATTAACAATATAATTAGTAAGTATTTCACTTTCTTCTTGTGACAAACTAATTTGAAAATATAAAATAAGAATATTATACTGACAGAGTAAAAGCAAATACTTCATAATTAAAGCAATACATAGTTTATGATTCATCATCACTGCCGGCGGGCGCCCTTGGCTTCGGTCCACCAGCACGTTTCGCCATGATAATTTGATCAACCTTCAGAATAGTAGCGGCGGCACCCACAGCATATTTAAGGCCCCAGCTCTTCAATGGGTACAAGTCAAGAATTCCTTTTTCTTTGACATCACAGACACCATTGTTCTCAGAGTCAATATCAAAACCTGCATTTTTGTTTCCTTCCTGAAAACAAACATTAAAATGGTGAGGTTACAGTTGATGGTTATTGCTTTATTTTAATCAAAGTTTATTTTTTACCTTGTGAGCTTTGTAAATATTGTTGATAACTTCTGTTGCGTTTGCCCCTGAGTTTTCTGCAAGGGCTCTGGGTATGCTCTCAAGAGCTATGGCAAATTTCCTGATGGCATATTGTTCTAAGCCTGGCAAAGTGTCTGCATATTTCAGGAGATTCTGAGCTAACTCTATTTCTGTAGCACCTGCACCAGGAACAAATCTGTGAAAGAACAATATATTTAATATATTGTATTTTAAAATGAAAACGTACAACATTATTTTAGTCCATACCTTCCATCTCTGGCAATACCCTTGAATGTATTGACACCATCATCAATAGCTCTTTCAATATCATCCATGTAGTTGTCTGTTGACCCTCTGACAACAATTGTGGAAATTCTGGATTCTGAACTTTCCATTTGGAAGATGACAACTCTGGTGTCACCAACCTCATCAATGAGAACCTTGTCACAATAACCCAGTTCCTCAGCTGTTGGAGTCATAAGTCTGGGCAACACCTATAACAGTACAAACTTGTAGTTGATATCATAATTTAATGTATAAATAAATTTCCAGACTAACACACCAATTGTGTTATAGGCATCACACAATGGACTAGGGGAGAACCAGACTCGAAAAACCATTTTATCGAAATTGGCTCAACCAGGGGATCGAACCCAGGACCATCCACTTAGAAGTCCGGTATATAGTTATACTGCTGCACCACAGGGGGCATCAAAAGGTAATAATTTAAATCTTAGTTACAGATACTTACAACACCATTAACAGTCTTAGCTAGACGCCGGAGATCAAACTTAGAGTTAAGACGAACACCCATTAATCCGTATTTGTTTAAGTAATGAAGGGCCATGTCTCCGAATTTGGCACCAGCAACCACAACTTTGACTCCTGTATCAGCAATATCTTTTATCTGCTTCTCTAACATGGATTCCTCCCCCTTGCTGAAATTCAGTAACTCATCAGCAGATTTGATGAGAACTGTGCCTTTAGTTTCAGTTTGAGTGATGTCAATTGGGCAGGAGTAAATCACTACTTTGGCTTTCTCCGCAGAGGATATGTCTCCTTCTACTTCACGTTTGAACACCATGCCTGATAAAACTTCTGACTGTAGGAGACCAGCTCCAAGAATCTGTAATATCAAAATAATTAGTAAAAGGAACCAAAGAAACAAATTTGACAGAAAATTACTAGCAGTCTTTTTACCTTGCACACTCTGACATTATCAACATTAAATGTGTTCTTTTCTGGTAGAATAGCAACACATGCTTTAGCAACTAATCCTGCAATAAAGTCCTCATTTCCATATTGTTTCGACATAATGGCTGGAATGATACCTTTAGTAACTTCTGGGATATTCTTGACATCTTTGATTTCTTTACAAACTAGGCTGGGAAGGATTTCCATGCATTTGTCTAGGGCCTGTTCATAGCCTTCAGCTATTTCACTGGTAGTGACACCAAGACGCAGTAATTCATCAGCTGCTTCAAGTAGAGCTCCGGACATGACAATAACAAAGTTAGTGCCATCTCCAACTTCTGAATCTTGCATCTGACTGGCCAAAACCATCAACTTAGCTGCCGGGTGCTCGACATCTAATTCCCTGATTATAGTGCCGGCGTCACTGGTAATGAACTGTTTATCAATGTGGTTGATGATCATTTTGTTCATGCCATTTGGACCGTAAGCTGAGCGAACACTATGTGCGAACTGTTTACACGCAGTGATATTCCGGTAAACTGCTTCTTCTAAGCCAGAAAACATCTGAAATATATTTCAACCTCATATTTTAACAATATGCTTAAAATATTGCGTATATAAGTGTTTCAAGCAGTTGGGTAAATAATTTCAAAGCGAATTATTGCTATGATAAGAAATTAAAAGGGTAACATGTCTAATAACAGAAAAAAAGATGATTCTAAAATCGGGTGTTCAACGGGCATGACTCGTTTTGTGGGTGCCGAAATCTTGTAGGTTATGCTACTTACCCGTGCTCCATCCTTCAACATTGAAGGCACACCAGGTGCTTTGGGAACATGAAGGGCCATTGTTTTGTTTAGCGTAAGTTCTTTGAAATAATATCAGCTTAAGTATCTGCGAAATTCCAATAAATTAAAATTCCACCCGAGACAAAACTCACAAACTTCACAAAGAATAATCAATAGACAAGAAACATATTTTTTTTAAAATGTGAGATTACATAGACAAGACAAATAGATTAAAAAGTTGATTCATAATCATAAAGTATAGAGGAAAGCTATTATTTTTGTCAGTACGTCATTGTCATTACTGTCAATCAAGCCTACCTAGGAAACTCATGGGCATGGCACATTTTTATAATAATTTAACCAGACTTCACAAAACATCGGTGCAAGCATGGAACTTTTGACGTTAGTAGACAATAAGCAATGCGATGATGATGCCATGTCGATGGTTCTCGCTACTTGGAAGCATGGATCTCCGCTCGTTAGCTCTTACCGAGGAGTGAAAGAAATTTCCCACGTAACGAATTTTGAATGTTGCCATTCATTTGTACATTAATTAAATGATAAATTCATTCGTCAATCATTCAATTTTGACCGAAATTACAATAGCCAAGGTAGAAAAACCTTAATTTTTATGACAGCTGACATACTTGATTAATCAATGTCATGTAAAAAGACAATGTTATAGTCAAAGTCTTTAAATAAATTAAAAAAAAAAAAAAAAAAAAAAAAAGACAATGTTTGTAAATAAAAATAATATATTTTACATTAATGTGAATCAGATTCCAAAAGGTTTTTTAGTTAGGTTTATTACAAATTACAACTTAAATAATTAGAATGTGACAAACACAGCAGCATACCTTATATACAAAAGCAGGAAGATGAAATCTTAACAGAAATTGGTCATTGGACATGGAAATTGTTTTGGGCTTTTATGAATTTTATAAATCAATGTTTCGTGTTGCACAGACGAGCATGATATTCAACATAAGGTTATTACCAACAGTCATGGGTGCCTAACGTGCATTTTTCATAAATCAAGACAACTAAATATAAACTTCAATTATTATAAGAAAATTCGAGAGAACTCTCGTAATAAAGACTTAAACATAGAATTTAAAACAAAAATTACAGAAAAAGACTAAGAAAATTGTAGACGTAACCAAGAAAGCTCAGAAATTTAAGTGGGAGTGACTATGACATAAGGGAATGTTGGGATAAGTACTACAACATGGAGCTTACCTGCAGGAAATCGAAAACTACCTATCTTATATCTACCTTATCCTTGCTGGTCCACCTTAGACTAGATTCCTCGGCTTGATGAAATAACAGTTCAAACAAGAGAAGATAAGAAGAGACGGGGAGGCATTAACTTGAAAAGGTCTTTATTCAAGCGAACACCTCCAAAAGATTCTTGACATAAGTAGTTTATTTTATTTTATTCGTTTATTGTTAAATAAAACTAAAAATATATACCTACTACAACTATTACTTACAAAAATATTGAAATACTAGTATGTTTATTGTTATTGTATGTTTAGAATAATAAAGGCATTTTGATTTTCATTATTTTATTTTAAATCTATACTAATATTATAAAGCTGAAGAGTTTGTTTGTTTGTTTGAACGCTCTAATCTCAGGAACTACTGGTTTGATTTTAAAAATTCTTTTTGTGTTGAATAGACCATTTATCGAGGCAGGCTTTAGGCTATATAACATCACGCTGCAACTATTAGGAGCGAAGAAATAATGGAAAATATGAAAAAAAACGGGGACAATTATTCATCCTTGAGCTTCCGTTGCGTGCGTGAAAACAGTTCTAGATACCAAAAATATATGTATGTAAGAATTAAGGGAACTTTTTACCGCGGGAAAACTTCGCATTCCCACGGGAAACCGACTTCTACGCGAACGAAGTCGCGCGCGGCCCCTAGTACCTAATATAATGTATATGTCCAACGCTGGGCAAAGACTTTCTTTGGGGAGGCATGAGAGAAATGTAAAGTTCACATTGAAAACCCATATTCAACCATCCTTATGAGTTGAGGGATTTTTAAAATACCTTGATAAAAAAACCTCGGTTAATAATATTAAGTATGTAGTTTACTTAGCAACTACATACTGAAACAAGACAATATTTTAATTGTGGAACAGGATAAAATGACCATTTAGTTATAAAATGGCTTTATTTATGTTTTAAAGTAAATAAAAAAAAATAAATAAATAAAGTATTCTTTACTATGTTACGACACTTCTCGAGCTACTTTTAGTAGTAGACAAATTTTCGTAAATAAGCAATGACAAATGTCAGACAAAAATTCGACAAAAACTTCCATGCTCGCTCTTTCGTTAATATTCGACAAAAACTACTAAAGTTTCGTTAACGGTAACGATGACTTAACAAAGAAAGTTCCATGCTTCCAATAGCGATAAATGTAGAGACAAGTCTATTTTTTTACGAAATCTGTCAAATAGGCGATCGGTAAAAGTTCCATGCTTGCACCGCAGGGTTGCATCGAGAAGTCGTATTCACCAAATATTAAAATTATCTTCTATTTAGAAACAAATATTGCGTTGCATCATACGCAGTGTCACATGTCACAGTTTAGAAAGCACCGTTACATGCATTTGACGCGGGGTAAGGAACTTGGTTTCACGGGTTGTAGGACTATCCCTATCACACATCACTTAGGATTTTTAAAGCTGCCTTTCTAATCCAATGTAAAAGTTCCTGCGATTAACGTGCATGCGATAAGCAGCGAAACACTGGTTTTCTTACATATTATTATCATAATTATGTTAACTAGCTAGATACTGTAATGGCATCCCGGCCGCGGCCGTGCCAAAGTCTAAGTGCCAAAGTACGTTTTTTGTGTGTGGTATAGAGTAGAGCATGTTATTACAAACTCTTTTGTGTATACGGTATTCAACAACTGAAAGACATTGACTTTGAAGTGTAAAATAAAAAAAATTATCTTGTTGACATGTGTCGTGAAAATATATTGTGTTTTTGGATTGTGAGATTTTCTTTTAGTAAACTCTTTAAAAAGTATAACCACGCTCTGCTACCACATCAGGTTATGGGCCCAGCACGAATATGGAGTCACTAATTGGAAAAGTTCAAATTGGTTTACTAGAGGATAAAACAACATGGGATACTTGGAAATACAAAGTACGCTGCTTATTGAGCACCGTTCCGAAAGCGCTCGATGTAGTAGACGGCTCGTTCCAAAGACCCACCGCGCCCGCATCCGGAGCAGGCGATCCAGAACAAGCAGCATATAACAGTACTTTGGAACAATTTACTAAAGCTAATGCAGCTGCTATACTACTCCTCACGACCAATATGAAAGAGACCACATTACGTAAAGTTATGCGATTTTCGAACGCTAGAGATATTTGGCTTGAGTTACTTCGCCTCTTCGACGGCAGCGACGAGGACAAAGCTTATAATTTGTGCATGAGCTTCTTTGGTTACAAAAAAGATACCGCAGATGATGTAGCTAGCCACCTGTCCAAACTAAAAAATATTTGGACACAGCTTAATATAGAATTAAAAAAGGATAATAACAAGGAGCTACCGGAACTAATGCTTATATGCAAAATTCTAGATACCCTTGACGATTCATTTTTTGCATTCAGGAGCAGCTGGCTATTAATTCCAAAATCCGAAAGAACCCTTGAAAGACTCACTACACACTTATGTGCATACGAAAGAGCTGTTCAAAGCAACAATTCCTCAACTGCACAACAAGAAGCTCTTGTTTCGATAAGAAGGACACATAAGAAGGACAAAAAGATTAGGTGCAATTACTGCAGAGCCGTAGGACATCGCGTCAAAGACTGCAGAAAGTGGATAAACGACGGGAAACCGCCTAAGAGTTCAAATCCAAAGCCACCTACGCCTTCTGCCTTGAACACAGCGAACATGCTTTTACTAAGTGTTGAAAATACCGAAGCTTTCAACATCGTAACAGACACTGAGAGCTGGTTTGTAGACAACGGAGCCACAAGCCACGTCACAAACAGAGCCGACGTTTTTCAAACCTACGAACATTTCAAAGAGAACTATACTGTTACAACGGCTGCTGGCAATGAAGTCCGTGCCAAAGGCAAAGGTACAGTACAACTCAAAGGATATGTTAACGGGAAACAAGTCGACATCTGCCTGCAAGACGTCTGGTATGTGCCAGCAATCAGCAAGAACCTCTTCTCCGTCCTCGCACTTCACGATCGCGTCCCAAATAGCATCTTTTCATCCAGGACAAACGTATGCAACGTCACTGTCAACGGTAAAATATGCCTGATTGGGAAGAGACAGAAACAAGGTGGCTTATATCGACTGGAAGTAAAACCCGTACTACCAGAAACACCACCCGAAGTCTTTGCAACAATTACAACGATGCAACTCTACCACGAGAGACTCGCACACCAAAACAAGAGGCACGTAAAAGCCACAGTTAAGCGAGAACTGGGCCTCGACCTACCTCTTGACAAGGATACGTGTGAAGGCTGCATCTTCGGTAAGGCGCATCGACTTAAATTCGGTACAAGATCCCGAGCAACCGCGGCTGGAGAAATTGTACATACTGACGTTTGTGGACCGTTCCAACCAAGCTTCTCAAACTATCGTTACTACGTTCTGTTTAAAGATGACTTCACCGGCTACCGCATGGTGTACTTTCTACGAAAGAAGTCTGAGGTCAAAGACAAGTTAGTTTTGATGATCGCTCAAACAAAAACAGTCGGACACACCATAAAATGCCTTCTGAGTGACAACGGTGGTGAATTTGACAATGCATCCACAAAGAGTATTTTAGACACTCATGGAATAGTACAACGACTCGTCACGCCGTATACACCAGAACAAAATGGAGTTAGCGAAAGGGAGAACAGAACCCTACTTGAGACAGCTAGATCGATGATGTATGCTCACGAGCCATTGCCTCAGACGCTATGGGCAGAGCTCATTAACACAGCGACCTACATACTAAATAGAACTGGTCCCACAAGTTCGAATAACAAATCTCCACATGAACTTTGGCTTGGAAAGAAACCAATAATAAAACACCTGCGAATAATAGGATCGACTGCCTACGTCCATATTCCAAAGCAAAAGCGGAGAAAACTAGACCAAAAGGCGATTAAGGGTAGACTAGTCGGGTACAACGAGGATTGTTACCGAATTTGGGTCACAGACGGAAAACATTCGACGCTCGTCCGCTCTCGTGATGTAATCTTCGACGAAAAACCTCTTCCTGTCTGTAACAGCACAAGGCCTAATACAGAAGAAGTTGAGACAAGAGAATACCCGATCACCTTAAGGCCAGAAATAAATCTAGAGAGGGAAGTTATAGGTCCAGGACCAACACACGTTCACGAGGGAGATGCAGTATCCGATCCAGTGATCTCCAGCGGCAATGGTAATGCTCTCGAGGAAGAAGAATCGGAACAAGTCCTCATTGAAGATCATAACCATGTCACCGAAACAGCTCCGGAAGAATTTTACGACGCCGAACCAGCGCCAACCGGCTATAATCTTCGTGATCGCTCTCAGCTACGTCGTCCGGAAAGGCTACGAGATTTCATCTGTGTCACCGAGACGTTTCCAAACAACTTCGCAGATGCGATGAAAAGGGACGATCATGAAGAGTGGCAAAGGGCAATGGACAGCGAATTAAAATCTTTTGGAGACCTGAACGTGTGGACGCCCTGTACTCTGCCTAAAGGAAGAAAGGCGCTTCCGTGCAAATGGGTTTTGCGAATCAAACGACATCCGGATGGTACGATCGACAAGTACAAGGCTCGACTTGTCGTAAAAGGATACAGACAAAGGAAAGGAGTGGACTACGACCAGACCTTTAGTCCTGTGGCACGCCTAGCTACGGTAAGAGCACTACTCAGTGTCAGTGCACAGGAAAATTTGTACCTGGTACAATTCGACGTCTGCACAGCCTTTTTGAATGGCAAGCTTAAAGAAGAAATTTACGTGCAACCTCCAGAAGGATTTGCCCCTGTAGAAGGAACGTCTACTGTCTTCAAGCTTAACCGAAGTCTGTATGGCCTAAAACAAGCACCAAGATGCTGGAACTCTTGCTTTCAAGAAATCCTAGTGAATATAAACTTTAAACAGTCGGAAGCTGATTGCTGTCTATATTCAAGAGAAATAGCTGGAAAGAAGATACTAATAACGTTATATGTCGATGACGGATTAGTAGCTGCCACGGATGAAGACACGGCTAATACCTTCTTAGACGAATTAAAGACAAGACTACGCATTACTACAAAACCTGCGACTTATTACCTCGGTATTCAAATTCATCGAAGTAAAGATGGCTCGATCTTCATCAATCAAGAAGCCTACGCAAAGAAGGTTCTAGACCGCTTCCAAATGAGTGAATGTAACTCTGTCTGCACACCGATTGAGAGAGAGATTCCTCAAGAAGGGAAAGTAGTCTCAGAAGACTCCTGTTTCCCATACAGAGAAGCCGTTGGTGCTCTGGCCTACCTAATGGTCGGTACTCGCCCCGACATTGCTTACGCCATAGGAGTTGTCTCGAGAAAGCTTGATAAACCATCTAAGGCAGATTGGCTCAAGGTAAAACGTATCTTGCGCTACATTAAAGGATCCACCACATTTGGGATTCTCTACAGAGCAGGTCTAAAAGTAGGAACCTTAGAAGGCTTCAGTGATGCCGACCATGGTGGTGATCCGGATACTGGACGTTCGACAACTGGAGTGGTTTGTCGATACTCTGGAGGCACAGTTTCCTGGATCAGCCAGCGACAAACATCGGTCGCTATTTCTACCACAGAAGCGGAGCTTGTTGCCGCCAGCGAAGCATCCAGAGAGCTATCATGGCTCACCAGAATCTTCCAAGATATGGCAACTTTGTGTCAAGTCCCAACTCTTTATGTGGACAACGAAGCTGCTGTTCGTCTGGCGCACAATCCAGAATTCCACAAGCGGACCAAGCACATTCGGTTACGACACTTCTACGTGAGGGAGTTGGTCTCTGAAGGAGCGATCGTGGTTCAGCGAATAGGATCAGCAGATCAAGTGGCTGACATACTGACCAAGGCACTTCCGCGAACAACTTTCCACACACTCTGCCGTGACATGGGTGTCCGACCAGCTGTTGAATAAGGGAAAGTGTTATTACAAACTCTTTTGTGTATACGGTATTCAACAACTGAAAGACATTGACTTTGAAGTGTAAAATAAAAAAAATTATCTTGTTGACATGTGTCGTGAAAATATATTGTGTTTTTGGATTGTGAGATTTTCTTTTAGTAAACTCTTTAAAAAGTATAACCACGCTCTGCTACCACATCAGAGCAAATAGAATATTACAAGTCCATAAGCTTCCTACGTCTTATGTCTTTCCTAACGTTTCAATCTCATTCAA
Organism: Emmelina monodactyla; assembly: GCA_916618145.1. NCBI lineage: Eukaryota > Metazoa > Arthropoda > Insecta > Lepidoptera > Pterophoridae > Emmelina > Emmelina monodactyla. Next base: position 4,425,260 of record OU745311.1, on the reverse strand, counting down.
TTCATTCATAATTTCATTCATTCACCTTCGTTTCGATTCGATGGTGTTGTTTAGTTCGGTTTTGTTTATTTTTTGCTTGTGGACGGTAATGCATACGAGTCTTTGTTTTGTTCATCGGCTTTGTTACAAAGTTGCAATTTCTTTCGAGCATCAAAGTAAGAGTTAGAATTACTTTCAACATGTCTGGAGGTGATGCTCAGAAGACTGAGTCTTCAAAGGACAATATTTCTACAAATTCAATTGATGAAGGACTCCCTCGTGAACTTAGCCAGCTTAGTCTTTCCAGCACTTCAAGTCAAGATGAATTCTACTGTAACAAAGGACATTCCGAAACTACTTTTAAAAATATGTATGGTTATTTCCAAGCCCAGAAGTTATGTGATGTGGTGCTCATTGCTGGAGGCTGCAGGTATAGTTAATTATTTTTAATTATGTCGATCTTATGTTTTGGTATTATAAAAAAATATTTTTTCAGAATTCCAGCCCACAAAGTGGTGTTGTCATCATGTAGTGAATATTTCGCAGCTATGTTCACTGGTTCATTGAGAGAGGCTGAATTAGATGAAATAACTTTAGAGAGAGTTGATCCACAGGCCTTGCAGGCTCTCATTAACTTCTGCTACACAGGAACTATTGGTATGATCAAGTAATAAATAAATGTATTTATTTTATATTTATTATTCAACCTGTAAATATATTTATTACAGAGCTAAGGGAAGAGACTGTGGAGACTCTTCTGTCAACAGCCAGTCTCCTACAATTAATTAATGTGACAACAGCTTGTTGTGCTTTTCTAAAAAAGCAGCTTGATCCATGCAATTGTTTGGGCATAGCTCTGTTTGCTGAACAACAATCCTGTTTGGGCTTACACAAAAGTGCATTAGAGTATACACATCAACACTTTATGCAGGTGAAACTACTAACCAACATAAGTAAGTGTTTTTAATACTATTATAATACACTACTAAATGGTTTGTTTATATTTAAGGTTGTCAAACATCAAGAGTTCCTATCACTCCATGCTGACCAGGTAGCAAGTTTGCTAAGGTCTGATCACATCAATGTTGTTACTGAGGAGAATGTATTTGAGAGTCTCATGACATGGGTCCAACATGACAGTGTTAAAAGAGAGCCACACTTGCCCAGCCTACTAAAACTGATCAAACTTCCTTTGTTGTCCTCAGAAGTAAGCTCTTTGTATTGAATGATATTTATAGAATGAAGTGCATGAGTGCTAGCCTTGAATGCATGCTTGTTATATATCTTAAGTATATTAAACAACATATGATTCAGCATGATAACATTTGTAGGAAAATTGATCTTATTAGATTTTTATTTTATTTTTATTATTTCAGTATTTAATTGACAAAGTGGAGCAAGTATGTGGCAATGTGTTAGAGTGCCAGCCACTGATCATGGAGGCTGTAAAGTGGCATCTGCTGCCTGATCGGAGGTCCATGCTGTTCTCTCACAGAACAAGGCCCAGGACTTCAACTATTGGCAGGCTGTTGGCTGTTGGTGGCATGGATGGTTATAAGGTCCGAATTTTTTTATTACATTAACAATAAAAAAAACACAGCAGATATTTTTAAACATTGGTATTAAACCTTTTTAACTTTGTGTTACATTTTTTATTAGTTTACCTCATTTGTTTTTATAACACAATACAATTTGTGAGTTTACGACATATCAATAAGTTAATGTTCAGCCTGATATTTAGTTTTTTCTTTGCTTCACAATACGCAATGGACTGTAAACATATATTTACATACATTATATATAGGGTGCCAGCAACATGGAGATCTACGACCCGCGCACGAACACCTGGTCTCCCTTCATGAGGATGGGGGCGCGGCGGCTGCAGTTCGGAGTCGCCGTGCTGCAGAACAAGCTGATAGCTGTCGGAGGCAGAGATGGACTCAAGACGCTTAATACTGTGAGTCGTTTTGGATTTTTGCTCTTTGAGTTGTTTAAAACTAGCTTTTACCCGCGGCTCCAAACGCGTTAAATTCGGAGTATGACACCTTTCTCTGTACTATGTAATTCTACATGTAAACATCTTCGAAAAAAAAAACGAATCAAAATCCGTTGCGTAGTTTTAAAGATTAAAGCATACATAGAGAAAGCAACTTTGCTTAATACTATGTAGTAATTTAAATCTACATTTAGAATACGTATAAATCTTTATAAAAAAGTTTTTGAAGGAAAAGAAGAATTTAAATATACGCGCACTAAACAATGCATTATAATTTGTTTCGTGCATCGTAATTTGGTAATCTTACAATCAATATGATATCAACAAGATTCTGCTATTGCCATACAAACAGTATTTCCCAGAAGTTTCCTTTCTTTGTATTAGTACTCAGACGACACTATTCTCATATGTAAGAGATGCGTTTCCGCATCTATACTATTCCGCATCAGTAGTAATAGTGCAATTGATAACTGGCACTAGGAATTTCACTAGGTATCATTAGAAGTGAATCAATTCTAACTAAAATTTTATACATAGAACTAAATGAGTCCTATTTCAAATACTCGTTCGTTCCATCATAATACTACCAGCACATATCCTACCAACCACTTCTTACTTAACAAACAAACACCAGGAGTGTTTCGACCTGACGTCTTTAAGTTGAAGCACGTTAGCGCCTATGAACACGCAGCGCCACGGGCTGGGCGTGGCGTAATACTTATTGTATTCAAAGACAACTTAATTACTCCTATTCCAAATGTCACACTTTCACCAACATACTACCTTCCATCAACATATTACCACTAGCACATATCCTACCAACCACCTCACTTAACAAACAACCACCAGGTGGAGTGTTTCGACCTGACATCTCTAAGTTACACTTGCGCCTATGAACACGCAGCGCCACGGGCTGGGCGTGGCGTAATACTTATTGTATTCAAAGACAACTTAATTACTCCTATTCCAAATGTCACACTTTCACCAACATACTACCTTCCATCAACATATTACCACTAGCTCATATCCTACCAACCACCTCACTTAACAAACAACCACCAGGTGGAGTGTTTCGACCTGACATCTCTAAGTTACACTTGCGCCTATGAACACGCAGCGCCACGGGCTGGGCGTGGCGTAATACTTATTGTATTCAAAGACAACTTAATTACTCCTATTCCAAATGTCACACTTTCACCAACATACTACCTTCCATCAACATATTACCACTAGCTCATATCCTACCAACCACCTCACTTAACAAACAACCACCAGGTGGAGTGTTTCGACCTGACATCTCTAAGTTACACTTGCGCCTATGAACACGCAGCGCCACGGGCTGGGCGTGGCGTAATACTTATTGTATTCAAAGACAACTTAATTACTCCTATTCCAAATGTCACACTTTCACCAACATACTACCTTCCATCAACATATTACCACTAGCACATATCCTACCAACCACCTCACTTAACAAACAACCACCAGGTGGAGTGTTTCGACCTGACATCTCTAAGTTACACTTGCGCCTATGAACACGCAGCGCCACGGGCTGGGCGTGGCGTAATACTTATTGTATTCAAAGACAACTTAATTACTCCTATTCCAAATGTCACACTTTCACCAACATACTACCTTCCATCAACATATTACCACTAGCTCATATCCTACCAACCACCTCACTTAACAAACAACCACCAGGTGGAGTGTTTCGACCTGACATCTCTAAGTTACACTTGCGCCTATGAACACGCAGCGGCACGGGCTGGGCGTGGCGTAATACTTCTTGTATTCAAAGGCAACTTAATTAGTCCTATTCCAAATGCCACGAGTTCACCAACATACTACCTTCCATCAACATACTACCACCAGCACATATCCTACCTACCTCTCATCACGGATACAACCACCAGGTGGAGTGTTTCGACCTGACGTCGCTAAGTTGGAGCACACTGGCGCCTATGAACACGCAGCGGCACGGGCTGGGCGTGGCGTAATACTTCTTGTATTCAAAGGCAACTTAATTAGTCCTATTCCAAATGCCACGAGTTCACCAACATACTACCTTCCATCAACATACTACCACCAGCACATATCCTTCCTACCTCTCATCACGGATACAACCACCAGGTGGAGTGTTTCGACCTGACGTCGCTAAGTTGGAGTACGCTGGCGCCTATGAACACGCAGCGGCACGGGCTGGGCGGGGCGTAATACTTCTTGTATTCAAAGACAACTTAATTAGTCCTATTCCAAGTTCCACGCGTTCACCAACATACTACCTTCCATCAACGTACTACCACCACCACATATCCTACCTACCACTTTTATTTATTTAATTATTTACATCTTAAGTCTAGTCATTACAGTTGCCTAATGCGACTAGTTTAAGCCATAACATAACAACATAGTTGCTGCCTTTGTGAACTCCAACAAAGTACAGTTAAATAAATCTAGCCCTATTTCGGAACTTGTAAGGACATTGAGCAATCACTTATACCTACAACCACCAGGTGGAGTGTTTCGACCTGACGTCGCTAAGTTGGAGTACACTGGCGCCTATGAACACGCAGCGGCACGGGCTGGGCGTGGCGGTGCTGGGGGACGCCGCCGGCTCGCCCGTGTACGCGGTCGGCGGGCACGATGGGTGGATCTATCTCAACTCGGTGGAACGGTTGGTTATTGATTTTTTTTTTTGGTTTTTCGAAGGGCGACGACTGGCATTATGCCTTATAGTTTTTTAACTTGTAAGTAGATGTGTCACAGTTCCTTTCAAATGCATTATCCCTTTTGTGTATTTTTATCAATTACCTTTTCATAAGACACCATTAACTCTGTACTACCAAGCAACTTTCTTTTTTATATATTTTTTCAATTGTACTATTCACTGGTGGAGACTTGTTATTAGCTTTGTCACATATGTATTTAACTCAAATATTTGTAAACTAGTTTAGCTGTAAGACTCCCTAATAAATATAAATAAATAAAATAAAATAAATAATAGTTAAAATTTAGACACTAAAGATAGAGTCACCTTTTAACCGACTCCTGTCCCGTGACGCGCCTAGCGCGTCATGAAGAAACCTTCAGGGAGGCCCATGACGCGCGAGATGCGTCATTAGAAAATAGTTGCAATTCAAATTTTTATTTGATTTAATCAATAAAATATCTTATTTTATATAAAAATTAACTCATTAGGAACACCAGTATCAAGGGCCACTTCTTTTTTTTGGAAAATTAAATTGCCAGTGGTTGTCAACCATAGGTCAACCATGCCTACCTACAGGTAACTGTTTATCCTACTAATTATTGAAAAGTGTTATTATCAAAGCCAGGATTCGAACTTAGCAAATGTATAAAAATAATCACTATGTTTTGGTCACCAATGAATAGTTTAGAAGTAAAAACGGAAGATTTTTTGATTTGCGATAAAATACTTCCCACAGGTTGACAACCAATGGTGGAAATCTATAACATACCTTCCATCTCGTATAAAACATGTAGATTGACACTTTTAAATACACTAAACTAATAAATGAAACATAACAAACAATAACAGGTCTCACTTTGTATTATTTTAGTTGAAATTGCCTAAAATAGCGTAATAACATCACCAGTGGCCCACGACGCGTTAGGTGCGTCATCATTTAGGAGGGCCCGTGACGCGACTAGCGCGTCATTGAATTTTGTATGGGGCCACGGAGGAAAGGCTCGAAAAATGATGGTGGCAAGGAGTCGGTTAAACAAAAACATCCAAATGATTATTCAGTTTATCTAGAAGCTAAGATGCCATTACAAAAAAAACATCTTTACTAATTTACCCACATTAGTTTGTAATTCGGAAAAGTATCTTTGTTCAAACAAAACTGCAGTATTCGCAAGCCTTTTATTTGCCCAACATTTTCATTTTTATGTCTAAACTAGCGACCCGCCCACGCTTCGCAATGGTGCAATTATGAGCGACTTGCATGTTGTATTTTGGCTAACTTAAAAATACTTTTTCCAGATGTTCTTTATTTACAAATTTAAATGAATAAACTACCTAAAAAATTGTTAAAACCGCTTTAAAATCTGTCAAGTGGTTTAGGAGGAGTTAGCGGCCAAACATACAAACAGACACAATTAGCGACTTGGATTTATACTATGTAATGATAATGATAACAGTTGGGACGCGTGCTCCCGCCAGTGGCGCATCGTGGCGCCGATGACGGGCGCGCGCAGCACGTGCGGGGCGGCGGCGCTGCGGGGGCGGCTGTACGCCGTGGGGGGGCGCGACGGCGGGTCCTGTCTGCGCTCCGTGGAGTGCTACGACCCCGCCACCAACCACTGGGCCAACTGCGCGCCCATGATCCGACGCCGCGGCGGCGTCAGTGTGAGTAGATAGCTACAGTGGGCGGGGGCGGCTGTACGCCGTGGGGGGGCGCGACGGCGGGTCGTGCCTGCGCTCCGTGGAGTGCTACGACCCCGCCACCAACCACTGGGCCAACTGCGCGCCCATGATCCGACGCCGCGGCGGCGTCAGTGTGAGTAGATAGTTACAGTGGGCGGGGGGCGGCTGTACGCCGTGGGGGGGCGCGACGGCGGGTCGTGCCTGCGCTCCGTGGAGTGCTACGACCCCGCCACCAACCACTGGGCCAACTGCGCGCCCATGATCCGACGCCGCGGCGGCGTCAGTGTGAGTAGATAGTTACAGTGGGCGGGGGCGGCTGTACGCCGTGGGGGGGGCGCGACGGCGGGTCGTGCCTGCGCTCCGTGGAGTGCTACGACCCCGCCACCAACCACTGGGCCAACTGCGCGCCCATGATCCGACGCCGCGGCGGCGTCAGTGTGAGTAGATAGTTACAGTGGGCGGGGGCGGCTGTACGCCGTGGGGGGGGCGCGACGGCGGGTCGTGCCTGCGCTCCGTGGAGTGCTACGACCCCGCCACCAACCACTGGGCCAACTGCGCGCCCATGATCCGACGCCGCGGCGGCGTCAGTGTGAGTAGATAGTTACAGTGGGCGGGGGCGGCTGTACGCCGTGGGGGGGGCGCGACGGCGGGTCGTGCCTGCGCTCCGTGGAGTGCTACGAGCCCGCCACCAACCACTGGGCCAACTGCGCGCCCATGATCCGACGCCGCGGCGGCGTCAGTGTGAGTAGATAGCTACAGTGGGCGGGGGCGGCTGTACGCCGTGGGGGGGCGCGACGGCGGGTCGTGCCTGCGCTCCGTGGAGTGCTACGACCCCGCCACCAACCACTGGGCCAACTGCGCGCCCATGATCCGACGCCGCGGCGGCGTCAGTGTGAGTAGATAGCTACAGTGGGCGGGGGCGGCTGTACGCCGTGGGGGGGGCGCGACGGCGGGTCGTGCCTGCGCTCCGTGGAGTGCTACGACCCCGCCACCAACCACTGGGCCAACTGCGCGCCCATGATCCGACGCCGCGGCGGCGTCAGTGTGAGTAGATAGCTACAGTGGGCGGGGGCGGCTGTACGCCGTGGGGGGGGCGCGACGGCGGGTCGTGCCTGCGCTCCGTGGAGTGCTACGACCCCGCCACCAACCACTGGGCCAACTGCGCGCCCATGATCCGACGCCGCGGCGGCGTCAGTGTGAGTAGATAGTTACAGTGGGCGGGGGCGGCTGTACGCCGTGGGGGGGGCGCGACGGCGGGTCGTGCCTGCGCTCCGTGGAGTGCTACGACCCCGCCACCAACCACTGGGCCAACTGCGCGCCCATGATCCGACGCCGCGGCGGCGTCAGTGTGAGTAGATAGTTACAGTGGGCGGGGGCGGCTGTACGCCGTGGGGGGGGCGCGACGGCGGGTCGTGCCTGCGCTCCGTGGAGTGCTACGACCCCGCCACCAACCACTGGGCCAACTGCGCGCCCATGATCCGACGCCGCGGCGGCGTCAGTGTGAGTAGATAGTTACAGTGGGCGGGGGCGGCTGTACGCCGTGGGGGGGCGCGACGGCGGGTCGTGCCTGCGCTCCGTGGAGTGCTACGACCCCGCCACCAACCACTGGGCCAACTGCGCGCCCATGATCCGACGCCGCGGCGGCGTCAGTGTGAGTAGATAGTTACAGTGGGCGGGGGCGGCTGTACGCCGTGGGGGGGCGCGACGGCGGGTCGTGCCTGCGCTCCGTGGAGTGCTACGACCCCGCCACCAACCACTGGGCCAACTGCGCGCCCATGATCCGACGCCGCGGCGGCGTCAGTGTGAGTAGATAGTTACAGTGGGCGGGGGCGGCTGTACGCCGTGGGGGGGCGCGACGGCGGGTCGTGCCTGCGCTCCGTGGAGTGCTACGACCCCGCCACCAACCACTGGGCCAACTGCGCGCCCATGATCCGACGCCGCGGCGGCGTCAGTGTGAGTAGATAGTTACAGTGGGCGGGGGGGGGCTGTACGCGGTGGGGGGGGCGCGACGGCGGGTCGTGCCTGCGCTCCGTGGAGTGCTACGACCCCGCCACCAACCACTGGGCCAACTGCGCGCCCATGATCCGACGCCGCGGCGGCGTCAGTGTGAGTAGATAGTTACAGTGGGCGGGGGCGGCTGTACGCCGTGGGGGGGGCGCGACGGCGGGTCGTGCCTGCGCTCCGTGGAGTGCTACGACCCCGCCACCAACCACTGGGCCAACTGCGCGCCCATGATCCGACGCCGCGGCGGCGTCAGTGTGAGTAGATAGCTACAGTGGGCGGGGGCGGCTGTACGCCGTGGGGGGGGGGCGACGGCGGGTCCTGTCTGCGCTCCGTGGAGTGCTACGACCCCGCCACCAACCACTGGGCCAACTGCGCGCCCATGATCCGACGCCGCGGCGGCGTCAGTGTGAGTACTGATAGTTACAGTGGGGGTGTCGCGTAACTCGAATATCAATACCTTTGAAAGGTATCGGTATTGGGACTCTTGAACGAAATCGGTTTTCGAGTCGCAATCGCGTAAAGTTTCGAATGAAATTGCTGAATACTAAACGCAGCAACATCGTTCAGCAATTTCATTTAAAACACCCCCACTGGTTACAGTACAGTGAGGAGTTTCAAATGGATGGATGAACACTAACAGAATCTTTGGTCGAAATAGTGCCCGAACCATTTCGTACGGTTTCCGGAATAGACCAACCCATTCCTCTTGTATTCTGTTAGTGATGTTTAGCGCTACCTACAAAATTTACATCAAAGTTTTTCTAGTTATCATTTCTTTCTTTTTACTTTTAAATGACTTCCAGTACGGTGCCGACAAACCCATACCAACTCTGACAAAATCCTGCTCCTACCTGCGCTTAATATGTCCAATCGTGGGAACTAAACGTGGGAACGTGTAATTGGCCTTCTAGTCCTAAAACTTGAATTTTATAATAATTTTTTAGCTGTATGTTCCCCCAAAATTTGCAAACCAACTCTGACAAAATCCTGCTCCTACCTGCGCTTAATATAGTGTCCAATCCCCAGGTATGCGCCGCGGGGGGCTTCCTCTACGCGCTCGGGGGCCACGAAGCGCCCGCCAACACGGCCGGCGGCCGGCTGGCGTGCGTGGAAAGATACGACCCCGTCGCCGACTCGTGGGTGCTGCTAGCAAGGTTGTCGTATGGACGGGATGCTATAGGATCCTGCCTGTTGGGAGAGAGGATCGTTGCTGTTGGTAAGTAAACATGGAGGTGAAATCGACTGTTAGCGACTATATGTATAATGGCGATATCTTAAAGCCAGAGTAAAAAGTAGAATATTGAACATATTGTTGTAAGTGCCAAGCCTTATATTTTGAAGTCGTATAAGTAAAAAGGGTTATTGCAAAGCTTATTAAATAAATAGACTTGGATTTATAATAAACAACTTATCAACAGAATCGTTAGTATCATACGAGGCTATCAATCGTTTACGTCTCCTCTTATAAAACTTAATTAATGCCGCTGGCTGATAATTATTTTATAGTTATCTTATAGTCGCTTCATTAAAAATTACTTATATAGCTAACACTAACAAATATCATTAAATGTTTCACAAAGGTGGTTACGACGGCGTGCAATATCTCTGCGTTGTGGAAGAGTACGATTCCGAAACCAACACGTGGCGTAAACTCGCTCCACTAAGTAGTGGACGCGCCGGGGCCGTTGTCGTCACAATCGCACCACCGAAGACACTTCCCTGATCGTACATAAACGACAGTGACCACTGTAACCATCTCGAAAAACTTTTACGAAAAAAGGTGCTCGCACAGAAAAAACTTATCAATCGCTTCGCAACGAATCGAAGCGGGGACTACTAGGACTGATTATATATATTCGAATTAGAGAAAAGACATGATGGTGGAATGTAAGGTAACTATGAATTAAGTCAATTAGTATTACTTACTTGCTTAAGAAAATTATGATAATTGTGTAACATGCATATAATATAGATATAAACATAGAATATAATTAGTAGTGTTAGGCACTGTCTGTATTGCCGCCTTGGTGTTTTCTTATTTGATCTCATTTTAAAATTTACTAAATTAATCCAGTGATCGTTTTTATTTGATAACTCTTTGCGTATCAAAATTTGACTCTATAGAATATATCAAAATTATAATAATATATGTATATATTTTTGTAAATCACTATAAGATAATTTGTAAGGAAACTGAGGCTATTTTGGTAAAAGTTTAAATTGATTACATGCACATGAAATTAAAAAAAAAATCCTTTTTGATTTCAATTTCATTTAGATGTATGGGAATTATTATGGTTTTATAACTCTTTATCTTAGTACCTATATCTTAGTACTTAAACAAAATTTTATGCTCTTTTCTAAAGGGCTTATACTGTGATTTTAGAAATAGTATGAAAATGTATGACAGTGTTATTTTACTCTTAGAAATGTGTAAAAAGAGATCAAAAATCAACTTATTGTTATGAAACTAAATATAAGACTTTTAAATTTACTGTTTATGTACCCATGTCACTGGTTTTTAAGTCGTTTTCGAGTTTATACTAGATTTTGACTCAATAATATTGTAAAATAAAATCTTCTCAGATAGATGTAAAGCCTCATTTACACGATACCATTTTCTTGCCTGTAGCGTACAATTATGTAGAAGCAATACTTGAATTGCAGCGTATAAACAACATGCCATATTCTTTCTCTACTAGGCAAGTTTTGCATTCAAGAATGTTCTCGGTTTAAACTGTACATACAATATTTTCTTGTGCAATACTTGTATTCAAAAGTTTTCTCACTTGACTTTGATAGTCATTTTATCCGAAGACGTCAAACACTTGAATGAAAATATTCGTCTGAGCAAATACGGTCAATTCTTGAAGCAACGTGCCAGTAAATGGAACAGGAACGTTCAAGTCGATGTTTAGACAAGACAATTCTTGAAAGCGATAATCTCCTTACCATTTTTTTGAGTGGTAGAGTCTAGCTGTAGGCTCTGTCTGCAGCGATTGCTGGGCTGACTCGACCGGTGAAATACCACCGTCGCACAGGAAACCGACGTGAAGTAGGAACGATGCTCCTGCGTTTCGTTCGGTGAGTGCGGTATCCGGTGCCCAATTTTATTTATTTATTTATATATTTTCTTAAAGGTCAGCAACACACCCCCAACACCTACAGTGTTGAGGGTAGTCATGGGCGGCGGTGATCACTTACCATCAGGTGACCCGCATGCTCGTTTGCTACCTATATTACATAAAAAAAAAAAAAAAAAAAAAAAAAAAAAAAAAAAAAAAAAAAAAACCATTATTGTATCAATGTAAACAAAACACGCTGGCAATTATTTCTTTTCAAGATTTGCATTCAATAATGGCGTTCAACTTTATAAATAATATCCACGTGTAAACAGTTGCTTACAATTATTGAAATGCAAATATTGCGCTTCCACTATTGTATTCAATTATTGCTATTGAACGTGCAAGAAAATGGTATCGTGTAAATGAGGCTTTAGTCATATACCATACCTAAACTCCATGCAATATCAGATATCAGATTATAAATATATGTATATTTTTTTAAATCTAAAGAAATTTTTGGTGGTTAAATAACTGACTTAAATTATATGCTTTATATACCATCTCTTTGGTTGTCTGTACTGACACATTACAAAGACATTTCCTCTTTTTTTCTTCTTTTTTTTCGTTGAGGCAATTCTACAAACCCCAATGTATTGTGGTCATTGTTAACTAAGCTAATTTAAACATTAACTATACAGATTCAGATTATCATGTCTCGGCCATAGTGACGAGCGCATAAAAAATCATTAAAATCGAAAACTTGAAACAGTAAAAACCTCTTACCTTTTAGAGTAGGTTATCAACGTTAACGACCATGATTATGTATTATGTTATATCGTAAGTAGTCTACTAATTCTACCCTCATACTATTGTATCATACAATGCAAATTGTCTTAATACCAACTATCTATGTATGTATAGAGTGATTTTGATGATCTCAAAAACTGCAATTCCTAAAATGCATTTCGTTTTTTTTTGTATTATGAGAAATTATTTTTATGACTATTTGATTGATTACAATTTCTTATTTATACGACTATTCTAGTCCCAAAACCGCAACTTTTTAAATATTCAATTATTCGTTCATTTTTAGCGACTTATTTTAATATTAAAAACTAAACGATACTTACTACGTTTTGTTTAATTCCTTAATTTCACTAACGTTATTATTAGAGATGCGCCGAGTAACACTTTTGCCGAGTACCGAGTATTACTCGGTTCATTTTTTTTTAACCGGGTACTCGGCCAGGTAACTCGGTTCTATCAAATTCCCAATTTCGCGCGCGTAAACAAGTACAAACGAACACAAGTATATTTAGAAGAAAAATGTTTGGCAAATGGTGGACAGGACACCAAACAAGTTATCATAATTTACATTTATTAATTTTAAATATTGATTATTTTTGTTACTGTTCCTTTAATTTTGTCTCACTAGTACTCATGCATTAGTATAATTTTGATTCTATTACCTGAGGATGACAAAGATTTCCTCAATCAGTACGTTTTGATTAACACTGTTGTTTCAATTATATCTACTTACCTAAATATATTGCTTTCTTTAAACAATGTATTTTATACTTTTTTGTACTTTTTTGGTACTCGGTACTCGGCATTCGTATACCGAGTTACTCGGCCGAGTACCGAGTACAGTCAGCATCATATAGTTCGTATCATCCACTGTAGCCAAATACTTGAAAACAACCAGAGTCCTCACTTTCAGCGAATCAACCAGTGTCATCAGATTAATCAGAGCATTCAGGTTGCTCTAAATTATCGTAGCGTGCAGAAAGCCTTATAGAAAGTCGCATTCAAAGCGTCTTAAATCCCGTTTCAACCAAAGCGCCATCGGTAACGTAGCGCCCAGGGTAGTCACAATCTTCGGTACAAAGTAAAAAAACAACTTTATGCTTCATGTCATAGAGGTGTACTTTGCTTGAAACGCTACCGCATGTCTAGAGGAAACTGTTTTGGCAGGAAACTTAATTTGATTAATTTGATTTATGAGATATTAGAATAAGACGCGACTTAACTACTGGGCTCTCAGATTTATAAAGATATTTTGTTTGTATAGGCATGCTTTATTACATACGTAATACCTACGTCTGAAATTTTATAAAACATCTTAAGTAGTAAACAAAAATAAATTTAAGTAATTCAATGGAATTCAAGTGTATTTCAATAAATATGTTACTAGGTTTTCATAAGTAAGAAAGAGTCAACGAAATTTTTCATTAGATCTTAGATACGAGAATTTAAACTTAGATTAATTGACAGCTTGAAGGCTTTTTTAATTTTTAGTGAAAGTTAAAATTATGTAGCTTATTTTGTTTGCTTCTAACAAGTAGCGATGGTGTCAAGGCTGTGGCATCCGATAGGCGATTCATGAGCATGGGTTCAATTCCAAGTTTAACCAGTCTTTTTGAAAATTGAATACATTATTTCTTCATTTTTTGCCTAGACTTGCAATAATTTTATTGTTGAAAACGTAGATTCATTATGTAAAATGAAACAACTTTTTTTTTTCATCAATTAAATGTCAATCAATAGAAATTATAATCACCAGTTAGAAAGATGATCAAATTAATTGCATTTCAATTCATTATACCATTTTAAATCGTTAAAATAACAAACACATATCATTAATTGTCAAGAGTAAGTAAGAGTATCAGTTGTTGCTAATGAACAGCAAGAATGATGAATTTTTCTTTATCGGTGAGTAGGTAAATGAAGCCATGCCAACGCGGAACTGTTTTATTTTCAAAGTACTAGGCTATCATGAAATAAAAAGGGTAAAAAATATTGTGATAATCACTACGTCACATGATCATTATAGTTTAAGAGCCGGATGTTCATTAGTAAATAAGTTTTTTTTTAATTCTGTTCCATTATACGTGTATCAATATAATATTATGATTTATTAGTCTGTGCTGTTCCTACTTGACCACGAATTATTATTTAACACACGTAATGTTAGGATTCCTACCTGAAAAATAATTTACAGTAGGATTCAATAACCCTAACGACAAATTTACAATTGAAAATTGAGACTTTTTCGCGCGGGAAATTTTTATTTTAAGAGGGGGTATACAGGTAAATTTCCAGTCGTAATTTGTATTTTTACCCTAGAAAACAAAGCACAAATTACCCGAAAAAAATACCATAGATATTAAAGCATATTTCCAAGGGACTGATCAGAGTGAAAACATAAGAAAATAAAATTTTCTCGATAAAAAAAAATCACGAAGTTAGCTCTAATTTTCAACTATTATTCATTTATTTCCAATACTATGCATACTATTGAGCCAATATTTTAATACATACTATCAAATTATATTACCCAGCGACCCTACTAGCGATTTTAGAAAATAATGTATACTTTACGAGTTATTACATTAAAACCTATTCGGCGCTTACTACGTTTTTATTTCGCGCAGAACGCTTTCGTCTGTCGCACCTGTCCTGGGATCTAAGGCATGTTTTGTTTCATGGTTTAGTTGTGATCGCTCCGTTGAGACAAGAGGACTGTGTTTCTGTGCTCCGGGGCCGAAAAAATCTTCGTTATAATTTCTAATTCTTGTTTGACTATGAAAAAAAACTCTAAAATATGGCTAGCAAAAAAAACGCAGCAAAAGAGTATTTTAGAAATTAAAAATTTATCTCATAACTAATTTAAATAGATTTTAATGGCTTTTAAGACAAGTTACAATGAATAGATCATAAATCATAATATATATATTGTGATTTATGTATATTATATGTCGGAGATCGACTATGCTTATGGTTGATATAAGATGAGTGCGGATTGCCAGTACCAAATATGGTGCTAGACAGAGTCTATGTGACATCGAGCGAGCAGCTGTCAGAGTGACAGAGATGGTCTTGGGCTTTGGTGAAGAGCGGTTGGGAAATTGATATTGCTTGGTGTTTGCGTAGAAACTGTCCGTGATCCGTGCCTTCTTGTGAATTAATCGAATGACCTACGGAGTGCTATCAAGAGGAGATAATTACAGTGTTGAAACAGTTCTATTGGTTTTATTTGAGTCTAACACATAACCCACGTACGCCCACACAAGTTATAGTACTCAACGGCCCCTGAAGACGGCTCTGATGACGAAGGTATCCTGCCGTCTTCGTCATCAGAAGTGGGATGATACTGTGTTAGTTCAAATGAAGAAATGAAATTGACCGTTGCTATGATCCTGTGTTAGTTCAAAATTGAGAAGAAGAAAAAGTGAAATTGACCGTTGCTATGCATTGTTTGAAAAACAAAATGTAAACATGCGCGTTGCTATGCATTGTTTGAAAATCAAAATTAGAACATGCGCGCGCAGATGTACTGAAAACAATTGCATGAAGTAACCTGATTTCAAACTTGGAAAAGAAGGACACGGATGCGAGATCATGATGCACAACTGAAAATTGTGTTTTGAGAAAATTATTTATGTGGTACCTAGTCAACATGTCGTCACAATAAACAATGAAAGAAGAAAATAGCATCAATGTTTCCTACCAAGGAATGTCATAAACTAAGAATTAACTTCTGTTCACAAGCCGTCTACTTCCAAACCAAAACCTGCATAACCTCAAAAATCTGGTTGTTGTTGTTGTTTTTAAATTCGCTCATATTACGAGCAGGAATTTCACTAACAATTTTGGAAGGAAGAATAAAAAGTCACAAGTGTCAAGATGTGCAAGTGGGTATGACAAGATGTATTGTGCGTAGAGTTAGCGCAACCAAGAGAATACCAGTGGAGTCGGAGCTTTCAAGTCAACCTGTGCACCGTAGATACGCCAATTGAGGTCCTGCGTTACACTATCCGGTGAGAGTTAATTGCTTTGAATAAAAGTTTGCCGAACTATGTGATGCTGTGTGATGTAATTTGTTTCAGGAGAAATAGCTATACCCGACGCGGCTGTTGTTTGCAAATAAACCAAGGTTGGAGCCGCGATGACGAGCTGTGCCGACATGAGAACCAAACCCAGCGGTGCAGCAGCATACAGCGAGGGCGCTGTTTCGGTACAAATGTATCGTGCCGGGACATCTCGCGGCCTGGTGTACGTGCGGTGGCGGCGTCGCAGAGGCTGGAGTTAGACGCGTGCGCACCGTGCTGCGGGTTGACTTAAGTTGCCACGGGTTATTGAGAGCACAAGGTGATCCGTATTGTTTCTTTTATGATTGTGGTGCTGAATGCTCGTTGGTTAAAGAAAGTTTTAAGGTGTAATTTAATGGTAAACGATTTGACAAGGTGGCTTATGAAAGGCGTGGTGGCCTATGAAAAGCGTGCTGGCTTATGAAAGGCGTGGTGGCCTATGAAAAGGGTGGTGGCTTATGAAAGGCGTGGTGGCCTATGAAAAGCGTGGTGGCTTATTAAAGGCGTGGTGGCCTATGAAAAGCGTGGTGGCTTATGAAAGGCGTGGTGGCCTATGAAAAGCGTGGTGGCTTATGAAAGGCGTGGTGGCTTATGAAAAACGTGGTGGCTTATGACAAGCGTGGTGGCTTATGAAACACGTAGTGGCTTTTGAAGCGTGGTGGCTTATGAAAAACGTGGTGGCTTTTGAAAAGCGTGGTGGCTTACGAAAAGCGTGGAGCCTTATGAAAATTGTGGTGGCTTATGAAAAGTGTGGTGGCTTTTGAAAAGCGTGGTGGCTTATGAAAAGCGTGGTGGCTTACGAAAAGCGTGGTGGCTTTTGAAGCGTGGTGGCTTATGAAAAGCGTGGTGGCCTATTAAAAGCATGGTGGCTTTTGAAAAGCGTGGTCGCTTACGAAAAGCGTGGAGGCTAATGAAAAGCGTGGTGACTTTTGAAGCGTGGTGGCTTATGAAAAGCGTGGTGGCTTTTGAAAAGCGTGGTCGCTTACGAAAAGCGTGGAGGCTTATGAAAAGCGTGGTGACTTTTAAAAGCGTGGTGGCTTATGAAAAGCGTGGTGGCTTATGAAAAGCGTGGTGGCTTATGAAAAGCGTGGTGGCTTGTAATAAAACGGGTGGTGGGAGCAATGGTGATGTTGCTGGTCGGCGAGGCCGTGGAGATAGAGGGGTGTTCACTCGTGTCGTGGAGTGTTTCAATGATTGATTTGTGGTGATAAAGTCATGATCTTTATCGATGGTACATGATCTATACTGACTTTAGTGTTGTGATATTACTGTTTTATGATATTCTGATTTACTTCGACAAGGAGTAAAAACAATAGTTCAAAAATTGAGTTTAAATTTTGGTTTGCGTATGAAGTTGTTTGATGAATGTTGGTCAGAATTGGCCGAGCGGTACAAGTAGATACTGTCGTCGTGTTGTGTTTGTCCACAGTATAATACACGAGGACGTGTATACGCAGGATGGCCGTGTCGGAGATCGACTATGCTTATGGTTGATATAAGATGAGTGCGGATTGCCAGTACCAAATATGGTGCTAGACAGAGTCTATGTGACATCGAGCGAGCAGCTGTCAGAGTGACAGAGATGGTCTTGGGCTTTGGTGAAGAGCGGTTGGGAAATTGATATTGCTTGGTGTTTGCGTAGAAACTGTCCGTGATCCGTGCCTTCTTGTGAATTAATCGAATGACCTACGGAGTGCTATCAAGAGGAGATAATTACAGTGTTGAAACAGTTCTATTGGTTTTATTTGAGTCTAACACATAACCCACGTACGCCCACACAAGTTATAGTACTCAACGGCCCCTGAAGACGGCTCTGATGACGAAGGTATCCTGCCGTCTTCGTCATATATATATTATTGCAATTTCTTTCTGTCTGTGCTTTGCAGTACAGATACAAGACACCGCATTTTGAAAAAAAGGTCATTGTATAAAGCACATAGTAAAAAAAAACATTATTATAAATAAATTATTTACCACCAGCAAAAAGTGGAGTACAGTCAGCATCATATTCTTCGTGACGACTACTGTAGCCAAATAGTTGATTACACCCAGTCATGATTTTCATCGTATCAAAAAGTGTCATCACATTTAATCGGGACATTCACGTTGTACCAATTTATCGAAGCGTCCAGAAAGTCTTATAGAAAGTTGCATTCAATTACGCATCAACCAAAGCGCCATCGATATCGAAGCGCCCAGCGAAATATAAAAATACTCTTTCTTCTTCTAATCGTCAAAAACTAAACCAGGAACGCACAAGTGTGTAAGAACCTATGTTTTCAAACTTCACAAACTTTCTAGCTTTTGTTTTCCGGTTCCAAGCTTTCAGGTAAAAGTCACAGTCGGCGCCGAACAATCAATTTTATGTACTAGCATTTTATGTTAAAACGTTTTAGCAAGTGAGCCTTGGAATAGTAAAATTAAACTAATTTTAACGGGTTTTTACGCGTTTTATTAAATTAATTTTGATTTTCCGACGTTTCGGCCTTTTTACAAATGCCGTGGTCAATGGTAGACTGAGATTGATGTCTTCATAGAGTATAGTAAAAAACGATTTTTAGAATTCACCGCCATCTGTTTCGTAATTTTCTCGCATAGTTGTTCGGGTTCACGCAATATACGCTGACAGTGTCTTGGTGTTTCTGCTTATTTGTCTGCTGGTTTTTTTTTTTATTTTGCTAAGTATTGGATCCCACGTTGGTGATAGCATCCAACCATTTTCTCTTTTGAAGTTAGGGTGTTTTATAATTTCAATTGTTTCTCTTACCAACCTAGGGATAAAATGTTTTTCTTTTGCTAGGATTTTAACGGTATCAAATCTTAGATAGTGGTTGGGCTTATCCATGGAATGCTCACAGACTGCAGGTTTTGTATAGCGACGCTTACAGTTTAATTTCAAGTAATAACAATCGCGTAAATCTAAGAAGTTACGTAGAATAGTTAGTTCAGTTAACATTCTACCTTTTTGCTAGACACATTTTTATTCCGAAATTTTTAAATATTTTTTATTTTGTATGAAATTTGAACCTTCTTCAAAGAAGTTTCATATTTAAAACATCAGATACCTATCATTTCTTGACGTATAATTAAGCAAGAGCCAGATGCAACAACTTTCCTTAAAATAAATATTTGCCGCGCGTAAATAAGTCATAATTTCCGATCATAAAATTGTTATTAGGGTTATTGAATCCTACTATAAATTATTTTTCAGGTAGGTATCCTAACATTGGTATTCAAAATAAAATATAAATTCGTGGACAAGTAGGAACAGCAAGGACTAATAAATCATATATTGATACACGTATAATGAAACAGAATTAAAACTTTAACTTGTTCTTATTTTATTTACTTATGAACATCCGGCTCCTTAACTAGAATGTTCATGTGACATATTGATTTTTACAATAAGTATTTATCTACTTATTTTATTTCATGGTAGCCAATAAAAATAGTACTTTGATTTTAAAAATAAACTAGAGACCAGTCCCACGTTTGCATGTTGCACTTTTAATGCTCTCCGTTAACAAAGAAAGATGCAAAAGGTTTATCAGAGGTATCGATGAACCGATTTGTGGAATATTTGAGAATGTTGTTTGTAAGGTTCCGTACCCAAAGAATAAAATCGGGACACAGATAATAATTTTCCGCTGTCTGTGCGATTGCACATCAGTCTGTATCTCATAGGCCGTGAGAGCTAGACAGTTGAAATTTTCACATAATATATTTTCGTTGCCGATAGAGCAACAAATATTTAAACCAATATAGATAATGATATGGAACGTTTCACCCGCGAGTCTGACTCAATTTAATAACTTAGAAAACAACATGGCAACTTCTTTATAAATGTTTATGTTTCAACTGAGTAATTTCAGTAAATATTTATGACAACGAGGGTCAAAATTAATATAGTAATGAAATCAAATATTTACATGAAACAGATAAAAACTAAAATAATTTAAATATTTTTACTATATACATAAAAAAACGTACGTTGCATGTTCCTTCGGATCCTCATTTATTGCAATTACTGATACTCTTACTACCTCTTGACAATTTATGATATTCTAGTATGTGTTTATTATTTAAACGATTTAAAATGGTATCTTTGAATTGAAATGCAATTTGATCATCTTTCTGAATGGTGATAATAATTTAAATTGCTTGATGAAAATAAAATGTTTCAGTTTTCATAAAAAAATGATTTTTAATAATAAAATCATTGCAAGTCA
Organism: Emmelina monodactyla; assembly: GCA_916618145.1. Lineage (NCBI taxonomy): Eukaryota > Metazoa > Arthropoda > Insecta > Lepidoptera > Pterophoridae > Emmelina > Emmelina monodactyla. Next base: position 4,404,726 of record OU745311.1, on the reverse strand, counting down.
TCTTTTGGACTAGAAATGAAAAAAAAGTAGGTCATTTCAATTCTCAAAAAGACTGCTTAAACTTGAAATGAAACCCATGCTCATGAATCGTCTATCGGATGCCACAGCCCTGACACCATCGCTGCTAGCTAGAAGTAAACAAACTAAGCTACATGCTTTACATTTTCACTAAAACTTAAAAAAGACTTCAATCTGTCAAACAGAATCTAAAATTAAATTCTCGTATCTTAGATCAGTGGATAATTTTGTTGACTCTTTCTTACTTATGAAAACCTAGTAACATATTTATTTAAACACATATGGATACCATTCAATTCAGACGTAGGTATTACGTATGTATAAAAGCATGCCTTTACAAACAAAATATCTTCTTTATAAAACTGGGAGCCCAGTAGTTAAGACCCCGTCTTATTCTATATCTTATAAATACATTTTTTTATCAAATAAAGTTTTCTGTCATAACAGTTTCATCTAGACACGCTGCCTGTCAAGCAAAGTACACCTCTATTACATGAAGCATAAAGTTATTTTCTTACTTTGTACCGAAGATTGTGAATACCTTGAGCGCTACGTTACTGATGGCGCTTTGGTTGATACGGGATTGAATGTGACTTTCTATAAGGCTTCCTGCTCGCTACGATAAATTAGAGCAACCTCTGAGAGAGAGAAAGAGAGGACTCTGGTTGTTTTCAAGTATTTGACTACATTGGATGTTACAAACTATATGGTGCTGACTATACAGGTACAAATCAGTCAACGAATTCTGAACAAAAAAAAATAAGTAAATGTAAATAAAGCACATTCTAAAAACAACATTACAAAAAAATATATTATACACTTACTTACCTTTGCGTATTATTTACTACAAGCAAAAAGTATTTTTAGCGTTTCAAACAGCTAGGTGATCCGGCACTCACTTAGCCGGTATTTATCTGATTATTTTAGGTATAATTCGCGCGATCGCTCTAAACACGCGGTAGCATCAGAGTCACCGGACGACGGGACGAGAGAGGGGCGCGTGCGGCGCGCGGGTGAAATTCGATTTTTTTCTAGGTTTATGCGCGCTCTTAAGGAAGGTTTTGCATCTGGCTCTTGCTTAATTATAGGCCAAGAAATGACATCTGATGTGTAAAATATGAAACTTCATTCGAGGAGATTCGAATTTCAAACAAAATACCAAAGATATGAAAATTTCGAAATAAAAAAGTATCAAGCAAAAAGTTTGAATATTAACTCACTGTTCTAACCCTTTTACGCTCATGAAATTCTAGTACATAAAAGTGATTGTTCAGCGCCGACTGTAACTTTTACCTCAAAATTTGAAACCGGAAAACAAAAACTAGAAAGTTTCTGAAGTTTGAAGACATAGGTTCTTACACACTTGTGCGTTCCTGGTATATTTTTGGACGATTAAAAGAATTAAGCGAATTTTTATATTTCGTTCTAATCCTTGTTCAATACCGTCGTATAATGGCGGGGACGCGGGAATGTCTTGTAAAGGTCTGCTCGCCGCGAACCCACCGACGGCTGGCCACCGAGGCAGCCCCCTCAAGTTTGGAGGCGCGCTGGAACAACCGCGGCGCGCCTACCCCCTCTTGTTCCCTTGATTGGCTACCGACCTAGCCCTGTGTCGGCAGCTTGGGAACCTCCCCAGGGTCTTCGGCCGTCTGCCGACCTGGGGCCTAAGATTGTGACTACCCTGGGTGCTACGTTACCGATTTCGCTTTGGTTGAAACGGGATTTAAGACGCGTTGAATGCGACTTTCTTTAAGGCTTTCTGCACGCTACGATAATTTAGAGCAACCTGAATGCTCTGATTAATCTGATGACACTGGTTGATTCGCTGAAAGTGAGGACTCTGGTTGTTTTCAAGTTTTTGGCTACAGTGGATGTTACGAACTATATGATGCTGACTGTACCAAAAAACCCGCCGAGTACGCCGAGTATAAACCGAGTACTCGGCCCATCTCTAGTAATTATATTAATCAAAACTTCTTAAATATTAACGCGTACATAGGTATGGTACGTTTGTTATGTTTCAGACAAACTATAGGTAGTAATAAATTAAACGCCCATAAATTTTTAAAATACCTACACAATTAATCCGATTAAAGTGACTGTTATGCGGGTACTTCCGGGTTCGATTCCCGATTCGATTGTGCTTAGCTTGGTTGGAAGGAACACAGTTGGTGTTGTAGTCTGGGGATTATTTTTTGTTCTTTAAGTTTCGATATTACCTTCAGCATATTATTAGCAAAGACGTCATTCATCGCCAGACACTTGCCATCGTGGCAACCCCTTGCCAGACGTCCTTATTGCTTATTTAAATCCAGTTACATCGTCCGTTTTCAAGTTAAAACTGCTTAACAGATTTTACTAAATTTTGGAAAACAGAATCTGTAGTTCCATACCCTCAGAAGAAAATAGGTTACTTTTATCACGGAAATAAGTCTCATTCTCATAGGAAAATCACATACATTTACTCTTCGCCGTTAAAGTCCCGGGGTCCCGGGTATCTAGTTGGTAGTCAATAATTTAATTTGCTGTTCTTTTTTTTTATTATTTTAAACAAAGTCAATCTAGTTTTGTTTTAATCTTGAACACTTAAAGTTACTCGCTGATATAGAAGTTTCTTGTTGAAACCAACAGCTTTTGCATAGATTTATTATTGCTCTTCGGTTCCGCGTGGCTCCCGCTCTTGCTAGATGGAGCACTGGTACAGTCAAAAGCATAAAGATATTATAAGACAAGATAGTCAAAAATATCTTTGGTTGAAAAATTCAATTTTATGTTAGTGTCATAATAACCATATCATTGTAACCAAACAAAGTTGACATAAATATCATCGCAATAATTTGCAATTTTATATAACGCATCAAGATGTTCAATATTATGTTGGCATAAACACTATTCATTGGTATCTAAGCATTTAATTTTTCAAAAATATCTTCGCGCTTAAGAAAAATAAACTCTATGACTTAAGTCACAGTAATCATCTTTATTTATCTGTTTCATTTTATGCATGACGTCATTGACGTGGCTTTTGTTTAGAACTGAATTAACTTTTATAAAGTGGTAAGAAAATAGTTTTTTGAAAGAAAGCCCCGCCCGCGGTTTTATCTGAAATTACACTACTGGAAAATGCCGATAGTGTAATGGGAGGTAAAAATCTCCCATGGCACAACTAGTAGTGTCAAGCGGTAGTGCCTAAGTAAAAAAACGTATTCGTAACCATTAAACGAATTCACTGATCTCATTGACTAAGGGATTGAGTTAAAAAAGGCGAATAAATAACACCAATAATAACTTATAAAATCTAGTGTAAAATAATAATTACCTACAAAAAAAAGATCACTTCTCTCGTTTCTGTGTGATTTTAAATTTTCTTTTCTTTATATTTTCTGTTTTTTTCTTTACTACGATCGTAAGTATGTGCCATTAATGTTTAGTTAAGGTTAGAAATATATGACGAGAAAATAAATTATTTAATTATTGATTACATGAACCGACAAACCTATTTCTTTATTCTATTATGTATAGGTAATCAACATGACCAGTGACATACATTGTCATATAGTATGTTTTTTATTGTATGTCAATATGACATAACCACGCAATGAAAATCTTCAGATATAAAATAATTATTTTCAAATAGTAGATAGAACTTAATCGAAAAACCACTTTGGAATCTATAAACATAGATAATAATAGTTCTGACATTCATGTCATTGTATTGCAAATTAATAAAATTGTACTGCAGAATATTTGTAAAATTCTATCATCATCGATGATCACCATGAATCCCGAACCCCAGAATCATTGCGTACGCATGTCATGCAAATATGGGATTCCCTGCGAGGTGTTGATTTCTGTCAAAATGCTGTACTTCTAGATGTCATCAATGCAGAAGGACGATACACAAGATTTTTATTTCCAAGTTCAATTTTTTTTTTTTATTTAATCAAAGGGTTTTAGTTTGGTTTATAATTCATGTTTTATTTATATTAAATAACTAACGCAATATACGTAATAACGTTTTCTTCATGTAAATAAATTTTAATAATTTTTTTAGGGCTACTTCAAAAATAGTACATTAATACATAGACCCTGTTAAGCAGAAAGGTGTTAAGTGCCAAAAATCGGATATTGAGTTAAGTATACCACTGTTTTTGTAATCATATAATCTAGTTGTACGCCAAAAGTGAACTCTCCAAAAAATATATATTTTTAGTTATTTACAAAAAATAGGTTTTGCAAATTTCATTACTCCACCTTTTGAATTTTGCATAACAGTGTTATGTCAAAAAGTTCGGTTCTGCATTTAAGAATACGTTGGAAGCCTGATTTATAGTAAGATTCAAGTGCAAAACCTCATAGAAAATATTCATATCTCATTTTTGCAATCTCATTTAATTCTTTAAAAAATTTGCCAAGTGCGAGTCGGACACGTGCACGAAGGGTTCCGTACTATTTTTATCTATAAAAACGGTAAAACATAAAGTGTTTTGATTTGGTGCAACCCTTTATAATAATACGAATATTATTGATTATTATTGAAATTAAATAATTAATTTTTACAGTGAATATATCACTGAATATTTTTTGAATATTTCAAACGTCTATTAGATCAGTTGTCGTTAATAAGATCAAGAAAAAAATTGCCAAATAAACACGCTTGGTATATGGGATTCCTCTTAAATATTTTAACTTTATTTAATTGTTAGTGTTTGTTATTATAGCGGCAACATAAATAAAACATGTCTGAAGAACTTTCTAGCTATCACGGTTCATAAGGAGGCTTAGTAATAGGGTCCTGATTTTAACCTTTGGGTACGTAAGCCAAAAAGAAAGATTGGACTTAGGTAATTAAAAGTAAATTGACACCTTTTGTTTAATTGCTTCCTGCGCCACCGAGAAGCACACTTGGCAGTGTTACCAAATACGTATGTTGTAATAGTAGGGTACTATTATAGACGCTTTGGTATTTTTTACCCGTTTTAGAGTCGGTTTTCAATAGACAAATATTGAACTGTCCGATACTAAGACGAGAAATAAAGTTTCAAATTTTATCAGTGGTCAGATAGCTGCTAGCTATCCTAATGATTTTTGTGACTAGCTTCACGTTAACTCTGTGAGTACGAGACATTCTTTAGTATTTTACGGTTGTTTGAAAAGGTCAGTTATCTTTCAACGGATACGGATTTCGCCACTGTCAGAACTAGACCAAATTGACATTGAACCACACGGAAAGCACCACCTTTAGAATAAAAAGTAATCATCGAAACCGCCTACCTACCTCCCCGTCGTAAGCTCTGAGGTAACAAAAATAGATAGTGTAAACCTCCGCCTCTCAAACAGTCATAAACTTCAGTTCTGGAACAGTATAAAGAGGGCTTTACCGTTCCACAACGTCCTTCCCAACTTGGACGGATAATCGCGGCATACCTGGACGGCAGGCGCCTAACACACCATCGGCGACATAGAAAAAAATGTGGTTCCCATGACCTGCTGCTTTCCACAGGGCTCAGTTTTGGGCATCCTCTTGTGGAACGTCAGGTATGATTGGGTTCTTTAAGGCGCACTCCTTAGGAGCTTAAGCGTGATCTGTGTTGCCGAAGACCCGATCGTTATAGCTCGTGGGATAACATAAAAGACAGCTGCCCGTCTTGCAAACGCTGGTGTGGCCACCGTTATTGGTAGTTGACAGAATTTTGGGCAGAATTTGGTGGCCCCAAACAAAACAGAAAACATCTGCTGTGTGCGAATTGTGGTTTCGTGAGTTTGAATTGAGGTAGATTCTTGGGGTTCGTACGTCCATCCGTCCGTCTGTCTATCTGTCTGTCACCAGGCTGTATCTCATGAACTGTGATAGCTATGAAATTTGCACAGACGAATATTAAAAACATTATAAAATACTTAGTTAATAAGAGGTGCCCCATACAACACAGTTTTTTTGCTATATTGTTCTCGAATTTTCACTTTAAATAAATTAATAACTCGTTTTTAAAATAACTGGGATACCAAATAATAATTAAACAATAATGCTTACCCATATCTACAAAAACGTTATTTTTACCGTTTTTAATCGATAAAGGTACGGAACCCTTCGTGTACGAGTCCCACTTACACTTAACCGGAGTTTTGACATAATAAGATTAAATTCAAGACAAGAAAATTATTAGTTAATTAAGATTTCCTTATTTCCAACATAGTCAAAACCAAACTTACTGTAAAATTCAATTTTGGGCCCCACCGCGAAATTAGCGTAGTATTGAAATTTTCTTAAATTATTTTTAATTGTTATAAGTTTATACACAATAAAAGTACAAAAAAGCGAGTGAACACGAAAGTAAAAAATAATTCCTATCCATTTAAAATTGTTTGGAAGTTCAAGTCTGGTTATTTTTTTTATAAATAACTTTTAATCTTCCTATATACGGGGCTTTTTTAACGTAAAACTTAATTTAAAAGTAAAAATTAATGACATTTGTTTTTTCTTTATCTTTTTATCTTCGTAAAGTAATTTGCAAAAGCGATTCAAAGTGACTTAAGAGGGGGTATACAGGTAAATTTCCAGTCGTAATTTGTATTTTTACCCTAGAAAACAAAGCACAAATTACCCGAAAAAAATACCATAGATATTAAAGCATATTTCCAAGGGACTCATCAGAGTGAAAACATAAAAAAATAAAATTTTCTCGATAAAAAAAAATCACGAAGTTAGCTCTAATTTTCAACTATTATTCATTTATTTCCAATATTATGCATACTATTGAGCCAATATTTTAATACATACTATCAAATTATATTACCCAGCGACCCTACTAGCGATTTTAGAAAATAATGTATACTTTACGAGTTATTACATTAAAACTTATTCGGCGCTTACTACGTTTTTATTTCGCGCAGAACGCTTTCGTCTGTCGCACCTGTCCTGGGATCTAAGGCATGTTTTGTTTCATGGTTTAGTTGTGATCGCTCCGTTGAGACAAGAGGACTGTGTTTCTGTGCTCCGGGGCCGAAAAAATCTTTGTTTTAATTTCTAATTCTTGTTTGACTATGAAAAAAAACTTTAAAATATGGCTAGCAAAAAAACGCAGCAAAAGAGTATTTTAGAAATTAAAAATTATCTCATGGCTAATTTAAATAGATTTTAATGGCTTTTAAGACAAGTTACAATGAATAGATCTACAATAAATATATATAACTATATTATTGCAATTTCTTTCTGTCTGTGCTTTGCAGTACAGATACAAGACACCGCATTTTGAGAAAAAGGTCATTGTATAAAGCACATAGTAAAAAAAACATTATTATAAATCAATTATTATATTACATACTTACCTTTGCGAATTATTTACCACCAGCAAAAAGTGCAGTACAGTCAGCATCATATTCTTCGTGACGACTACTGTAGCCAAATAGTTGATAACACCCAGTCATCATTTTCAGCGTATCAAAAAGTGTCATCACATTTAATCGGGACATCCACGTTGTACTAATTTATCGAAGCGTCCAGAAAGTCTTATAGAAAGTTGCATTCAATTACGCATCAACCAAAGCGCCATCGATATCGAAGCGCCCAGCGAACTATAAAAATACGCTTTCTTCTTCTAATCGTCAATAATTAAACCAGGAACGCACAAGTGTGTAAGAACCTATGTTTTCAAACTTCAAAAACTTTCTAGCTTTTGTTTTCCGGTTCCAAGCTTTCAGGTAAAAGTCACAGTCGGCGCCGAACAATCAATTTTATGTACTAGCATTTCATGTTAAAACGTTTTAGCAAGTGAGCCTTGGAATAGTGAAATTAAACTAATTTTAACGGGTTTTTACGCGTTTTATTAAATTAATTTTGATGAGATTGATGTCTTCATAGAGTATAGTAAAAAACGATTTTTAGAATTCACCGCCATCTGTTTCGTAATTTTCTCGCATAGTTGTTCGGGTTCACGCAATAGACGCTGACAGTGTCTTGGTGTTTCTGCTTATTTGTCTGCTGGTTGTTCTTTTTTATTTTGCTAAGTATTGGATCCCACGTTGGTGATAGCATCCAACCATCTTCTCTATTGAAGTTAAGGTGTTTTATAATTTCAATAGTTTCTCTTACCAACCTAGGAATAAAATGTTTCTCTTTTGCTAGGAGTTTAACGGTATCAAATCTTAGATAGTGGTTGGGCTTATCCATGAAATGCTCACAGACTGCAGGTTTTGTATAGCGACGCTTACAGTTTAATTTCAAGTAATAACAATCGCGTAAATCTAAGAAATTACATAGAATAGTTAGTTCAGTTAACATTCTAACTTTTTACTAGACACATTTTTATTCCTAAATTTTTAAATATTTTACATTTTGTTTGAAATTTGAACCTTCTTCAAAGAAGTTTCATATTTTACACATCAGATACCTATCATTTCTTGACGTATAATTAAGCAAGGGCCAGATGCAACAACTTTCCTTAAAATAAATATTTACCGCGCGTAAATAAGTCATAATTTCCGATCATAAAATTGTTATTAGGGTTATTAAATCCTACTATAAATTATTTTTCAGGTAGGTATCCTAACATTGGTATTCAAAATAAAATATAAATTCGTGGACAAGTAGGAACAGCAAGGACTAATAAATCCTATATTGATACACGTATAATGAAACAGAATTAAAACTTTAACTTGTTCTTATTTTATTTACTTATGAACATCCGGCTCCTTAACTAGAATGTTCATGTGACATATTGATTTTTACAATAAGTATTTATCTACTTATTTTATTTCATGTTAGCCTATAAAAATAGTACTTTGATTTTAAAAATAAACTAGAGACCAGTCCCGCGTTTGCATGTTGCACTTTTAATGCTCTCCGTTAACAAAGAAAGATGCAAAAGGTTTATCAGAGGTATCGATGAACCGATTTGTGGAATATTTGAGAATGTTGTTTGTAAGGTTCCGTACCCAAAGAATAAAATCGGGACACAAATACTAATTTTCCGCTGTCTGTGCGTTTGCACATCAGTTTGTATCTTATAGGCCGTGAGAGCTAGACAGTTGAAATTTTCACATAATATATTTTCGTTGCCGATAGAGCAACAAATATTTAAACCAATATAGATAATGATATGGAACGTTTCACCCGCGAGTCTGACTCAATTTAATATCTTAGAAAAAACATGGCAACTTCTTTATAAATATTTAAGTTTCAACTGAGTAATTTCAGTAAATATTTATGACAACGAGGGTCAAAATTAATATAGTAATGAAATCAAATATTTACATGAAACAGATAAAAACTAAAATAATTTAAATATTTTTACTATATATGTTACGGCTAATACCCGAAGCGCGGCTACACCTAGTTTTAGCCGGTTAGAAGTGTTTTTAATATGGAAAACTGTAAAAAAAAATATATATTAATGTATATAAAAACTGGCTTGAATCATGAGTCGACGGAGTCCCGCTACGCGGGACTCCTTTTCCTGGGTTGTATCAAAAAAGTAACCTAACTAACCTAACCTATTGATGTTTCTAGCCGGCTTAAACTAGGTGTAGCCGCACTTCGGGTATTAGCCGTAACATATACATAAAAAACGTACGTTGCATGTTCCTTCGGTTCCTCATTTATTGCAACTACTGATACTCTTACTACCTCTTGACAATGTATGATATTCTAGTATGTGTTTATTATTTAAACGATTTAAAATGGTATCTTTGAATTGAAATGCAATTTGATCATCTTTCTGAATGGTGATGATAATTTAAATTGCTTGATGAAAATAAAATGTTGTTTCAGTTTTCATAAAAAATGATTTTTAATAATAAAATCATTGCAAGTCATCTTTTGGACCAAAAATGAAAAAAAAAGTAGGTCATTTCAATTCTCAAAAAGACTGCTTAAACTTGGAATGAATCGTCTATCGGATGCCACAGCCCTGACACCATCGCTGCTAGCTAGAAGTAAACAAACTAAGCTACATGCTTTACATTTTCACTAAAACTTAAAAAAGACTTCAATCTGTAAAACAGAATCTAAAATTAAATTCTCGTATCTTAGATCAGTGGATAATTTTGTTGACTCTTTCTTACTTATGAAAACCTAGTAACATATTTATTTAAACACATATGGATACCATTCAATTCAGACGTAGGTATTACGTATGTATTAAAGCATGCCTTTACAAACAAAATATCTTCTTTATAAAACTGGGAGCCCAGTAGTTAAGACCCCGTCTTATTCTATATCTCATAAATACATTTTTTTAATCAAATAAAGTTTTCTGTCATAACAGTTTCATCTAGACACGCTGCCTGTCAAGCAAAGTACACCTCTATTACATGAAGCATAAAGTTGTTTTCTTACTTTGTACCGAAGATTGTGAATACCCTGAGCGCTACGTTACTGATGGCGCTTTAGTTGATACGGGATTGAATGCGACTTTCTATAAGGCTTCCTGCACGCTACGATAAATTAGAGCAACCTGAATGTTCTGATGAATGTGATGACACTGGCTGATTCGCTGAAAGAGAGGACTCTGGTTGTTTTCAAGTATTTGACTACATTGGATGTTACAAACTATATGGTGCTGACTGTACAGGTACAAATCAGTCAACGAATTCTGAACCAAAAAATATAAGTAAATGTAAATAAAGCACATTCTAAAATCAACATTACAAAAAAATATATTATACACTTACTTGCCTTTGCGTATTATTTACTACAAGCAAAAAGTATTTTTAGCGTTTCAAATAACAGCTAGATGATCCGGCACTCACTTAGCCGGTATTTATCTGATTATTTTAGGCATAATGTGCGCGATCGCTCTAAACACGTGAAGCATCGGAGTCACCGGACGACGGGACGAGAGAGGGGCGTGTGCGGCGCGCGGGTGAAATTCGATTTTTTTCTAGGTTTATGCGCGCTCTTAATGCTTTTAAGAAACATATTTCGAAACATAGAGCATTAAACAAAAAGGTGTTAAGTGGTATTTTCACGATTATTCATCAAAATTAGAATTTCTATTCAAAAATGTTTATGTTGTCATATAAACAATACTTTTTTATAGGTGTAAATAAATTTTTATAAAATAACATTTATTAGTTTCGCAGCTACACGTTTTGAAAAACCAGCTGATGTCAAAATCTTTAATCACGTCTAGCGAAAAATGACAAAAAAGCACTTAACACCTTTCTGCATAACAGTATCCACATAATATACGTTTTTCTTTTGATAAAGGGCATTTTTCCTGTCACGTTTTATTTTTGTAGTCAAGTTTTACACGATTTTTGTAGGATTCCACATGTTATGGCTACACTACTAGCTTATGGACATGTGATAATAAATCTTTGCAATAATCATTAATTATAAACCTTATGGCGAAAGACTTAAAATTGCTTGTACCATGTAACCGAAGATATTTTTGACTATTCTGGGCGCTTAGATACCAGAGAATGTTAGGCAGCCTATATAATACAGACTACTTTAAAAGATACGATGTAATTGGACATTTTCAACCCGCAGATATATATGATTCTTATACTGGTGACAATAATTTGATAACTGTATATGCTAAAATAAAATTGAAACTTTGCAACTAACATTTAATTGTAGACTCTGATACATTATATTTTTATGCTTTTGACTGTACTCATAAAATGCAGCATAGAATAGTACCTATGCCGAATTCGGCATACCCGCACCTACCCGAGCTAATGTCATTGATTGCGTACCTTTTGTGCAGGGGCGTAGTTACCAACGTATCAAGCTTTTGGCCAAGAGTTGCTGGGGCCCCAAACGTGTGTAAGCAAAAAAACTTTAAAATGTTACCAAATTTGTATTACAAATACGTTAAATATAGCTTGATTTATTCCTTTTTTATTAACAATAAAAACTCCAGGACTACATACATTAATTTTTCCAATTAGATCATTTTTATATGTTAAAATTACAAAAAATAAAATTCAAGATAAGGTTAGATACAGATTTCTTGTATACTTTTAAGTAGTTATATCAAAATGATATTTTGTAAGGTTTCAATAAATATTAATATATTTTATAAAATTTGATAACAGTGTCCTAGGTACTACACCCATGTTATTATATGACATATAGTAATATCTGACATAACAAAACAATAACTCTATATAGAGTAGTCACTAAGGTTTAAAACTTGCAGGGGTAAGACCGGTAAGACCTAGATCTCGTTTTAAGATTTCGAGGCTGATCACTTTTTTTGCGAAAACGATTAATGCAGCTGTGTGATTTTCATTTTGTCACGCTTGTAAACTTTTACGTATTATTTGTTGCTTAGTAAAACAGATGAGTAATAAATAGGTTTATAACAAAGCGACATCTTGATTTGTCTCTGAGTATTAACTCCGAGAACATGGCATGGTCTAGCTAGTCAGAAGCTTATCGAATAGTATGTGTAATATTTGGCACACCACCTGCCACGAAAATAAAAAGTTGCCGCAAAAACAAAGCTATTGCTTACATCAGTGCTCCATCTAGTAAGAGCGAGAGCGCAGACCAGTAATAAATCTATGAGCTTTTGCTTTATTTATTTATTGCGTTGCGTTCAGAGGAATTGAAAAATAGTATTTCCATGTCCATAGTTTTCCTAGGTCATTGTAATGTAAACACATGTAAACACCACCGTTTTTTTATTGTATACCTATCCAACACCATTGTACACTTTTTTTTTTTTTTTTTGTTAGATTCTTCCGTCATGCGGAAAGGCAAAGAGACTATGCCCATACAGCCATGTCATCAATAATTTGGTTTTCTTCTTTCTTGTTGACTTAGCTTTGTTTAGTTTTCAATAAGAAGTAACATTGACGATATTTTATTTCCTCATAAACAAACATAATAAGGACCAAGTCCATGTCTTTAATAATAAAATGCTAATATATATTTGTTATGAGTATACATAAACATTTTCATCAGATATTACACACTGTAAATTTTATGAATTTATACATAGGTAAGTAGCATTCAGTTGTTTTTAAAAGTTCTTGAGTATTACGCGGGATATTTTCTAATGTTTTATAAATTTCTAATAGCTCATCAATGAAAATTAACCTGTCAATATGAAATTGAGGACATTCAAAAAATATATGATCCAATGACTGTACTGACTCATTACAATATGAACAACAAGGGGAAGTTATCATATTCATGCGATATAAGTGTTCATTAAAAGCAGCATGACCTATACGAAGACGACAAATTGTTGTATAAAAATTTCTATTTTTGAAAGAGCCCTTGGTAAACCAAGGAGACGAAATTTTTTGATTACATACGGAATACCACTTGCCCTTTTCTTTAAGAGAATCTTGCCAAAATTGAAACCAATTATTAATCATTTGATTTTTTATTTCAGGAAGAAACTCTGAAATGGGAATTGCTATGTTTTTTAATTTGCAAATGTTGTTATCAGTATTTGTAATGATACTAGCTAATGTATCAGCTAATTCATTACCACTAACACCAATGTGTGCTGGTGTCCAGAAAATGACAATTTCTTTATGTTTCAATGATAATTTATAAATCTTTTCCCGGATCTCATATATAAAAGGATGAATTTTACTAGAAAGACGAGGATTATTAATAGCTTGAAGAACACTCATACTATCAGAAATAATAATCCATTTACCAGAAGAATCTACAGAACTAATCAAATCTAAAGCAAACAGAATAGCAGCAGCTTCTGCCGTAAAAATACTGCAAATATTGGACAGCTTATAACCATGTGCAATTTTCAAAATAATATCATAAGCCGCTATCGACACAGACTGAGATGTTTTTGAAGCATCTGTGTAAATTTGACGGTAATTATCATAGTATGATAACTTTTCATATACTTCATATTTATTTTTTAAATTTGTGTCTATAATGACATCAAATTTAAAAAACTTACCTTCATATGTTCCACTATAACAAGGTAAAATATCATACTGAGCAATATTTTCATTTTTCAAATAATTAATGAAATCAAAATTTTTACATAAATAAGAGTAATTAGATATCAAAATCTTTTTGTACAACGCATTATTAGAAGTTTTCATCAAATCAATTATGAACCTTCTTTTCAAATAATCAAACCTAAATTTAATGGGACAAGTGTTAGTTTCAACTTGCATTGAATTAATCGGAGAAGTACTCATGGCTCCTAGAATTATCCTGAGATTTTTATTTTGTACTTTATCTATTTTATTTATAAAATTATTGTCAGAAGCAAAGCAAAAAAAAGCATATTCAAAGTGACTTCTAACTAATGATTTAAACAGCATCAATAATATTTTAGGATCTGCACCAAAACGACAACCAGTAAGGCATTTTAAAATATTTGTAGCTTTTACAGCTCTATCTATCAATATTTGCACATATTTTTTAAAACTTAAATTTTGTTGAAATACTACACCTAAGAATTTTATTTCTGTACAGTTAGGAATAAGGTTACCATTATATACACATTCTAATTTACAATCTTTATCTCTAGAGAAAACAAGAGATTTACTCTTTTCTGTATTTACAGTTAAACCTAAGAAAGAAAAATAGACTTCAAGCCTTTTACAGGCATTATTTAAATTCGTTTGCACATCTTTAAGTTTTTTGCCAGAACAATAAACAACAAGATCATCAGCAAACTGCAGATTAGAAACATTTGCGCCTAATATCTCATTCAATTTATGAATATAAATTATATACAGTAGAGGGCTCAAGATGCCGCCTTGATTGACGCCTTTATAGGAATTACGTGGACCATAAAAGTTGTTACCCAATTTAACATAGACCATTCTTTCATTTAGAAAGTTATATATCCAAAGAACCATTTTTTTTGGAATTCTGAGTGATAGCAAGATATTAGCAAGCGTTTCTAAACCTACATTGTTAAAGGCTCCTGTTACATCGAAAAAATTACAAGCAAGATAATTCCGTTCCTTTATGGATTTATTTGCATCTAATAACAAATGTGCAATGCTTTCCCTAGCCGAGCGTCCACGCCGAAAACCAAACTGATTACTAGGAAGAATACAATTTGATTCGATGTAATATTCCAGACGTTGTTTGAGCAGCTGCTCAAAAATTTTACCAACACAAGAGGACAACGCTATAGGTCGATAAGAATCTGGACTATCAAGATCCTTCCCTGGCTTCAGTACAGGGACCAGACAATCAGTTTTCCATTGATTTGGTATTAAGTCATTTTCAAACAAAATATTTAAAATTATCAAGAATTTACATAGATTTTTATGACTGAGAAGACGAAACATTTTATAGGAAATACCATCTAAACCACAAGTTGTATCTTTTCTTGATTTTATGGCAGCAGTAAGTTCAGAAATTGTGAACGGATCAAGCAACGAAAGATTTTGTCTATGAAATTTGTTATCTACAAAAGTAAAAGGTTTCGAGACATAGTCTGGAGTGTATTTTTTTAAAAAACTATTTACCCAATGATCATTTTCACTTCTAGAAACAAAAGTTTTGTTAAATCTGCGTATTTTATTCCAGACATGAGAAATTGGAGTAAGACGATTTATAGAATTGCAATAATCTTGCCAAGATTTCTGTTTTTCAAAGTTTATAGTCAATTTCTTAGAAGCCTGATTTTTTTTAAAAAGCAAATATTTTTCTACAGAAGGATCATTTTTGAAAGCAACAAAAGCATCTTTACATTTTTTAACAGCATCTGCACATTTGCTATTCCACCAAGGAACGGAATGTCTTGCCCTTTTTGCCCTAAAACCTGAAACGGAACGTGAGCATAAATGACAAAGATTTTGACATTGACAACAAGACTTTGTTTTCGTTTTTTGTTGTGACATAGATTTTTCAACTGATGCCAATAAAATATCACAAAACTGCAAATAACTTTCTAGTGAACATTCAGAATTAATCATAAAACTATTCAACGAAGTATTAACAATATTTACATACAAATCCCAATTAACTAAATTCAAGTTTAATTTCTTACTGACATTTTGAGAGTGAACACAATGTTCTGAAGATATAACTGGAGTTTGAGACAACAGAAGTTTAGTAATTGTAGGCAAATGATAACTTCCAAAGGAATCATCATGAACAGACCATTCACAATCCCATGATAAAGCTGGACTAACCAAAGAAAGATCTAAGCCATTTGGTCTCCAGGACGAAGTTCCTACAGTCGTGACTTCTCCTGAATTTAACAGAACAAGGTTATTTTCATCAAAAGAATCTAGTACTTCTTCACCTCTTTTATCCACTTTTTGACAACCCCAAGAAGTATGGTATGCATTGAAATCTCCAGCAATAAAGACTGGAGTTGGAAGACTATCAATTAATTTTGAAAATTTTAATTTTGAATAATGACACCTAGAAGGACAATAAACACTAACAAATGAAATATATTTACCACCTATTTTTATCTGTACAGCAACATTTTGTAAGGAATCATCAAAATAAGTATCAATTTTTAAGAATTGTAATTTGTTATGAATTATTATTGCAACTCCATTATGTGTATTACCAGTGTCATTTCTAACTATTGTGTATCCCTTTATGTTAAAGGTATGATGTGGTCTAAGCCAAGTTTCACTTATTAAAGCGATATCAACATCATTACTATAAAGAAAATATGTAAATTCAGATTTATTACTTTTAATGCTTTGAGCATTCCACTGAACTATTTTTAAATGAGCCATTAGGATGGATTATTAGCAGATGACTTTTCATAAATATCACTTAATATTTGTAAAATATTTTTAGTACTGATGGAAGTTTCCTTTGTTTTATTTAATGTAATTATTTTAACAATAGCCTCAACCAATAAATTCAAAGATTTATTATCTTTTTTCAAGTGACTGAGCAGGTCAAACTTTTGTCCTAAGGCTGGAAAACTCTCTGTATTTGCAACTGAAGCATAAGACAAAGAGGATAAACCAATTTTAATATCATTAATTTTTTTCTTTTTAATAGGACACTCAGCAGATATACTAATGTGATTTCCTCTACAGTGACAGCATGTAGCCTTTTCCCTAGGTACTGTACATTCTTTAAAAGAATGTGCATCTCCACATATTGAACATCTAACATTATTTTTACAGTACTTAGCCAAATGTCCATACCGTAGGCATTTAAAGCATTGTTTTACAGGTGGAATGTACATCTTAACTGGAAACCTCCAGCCTTGTAAATCAATATGATCAGGAAGATAAATGGCAGCAAAAGTTATGATTACTGTTTTAGTCGGTTGTAATTCAAAGTTTTGTTCATTTTTAACCTTCCTTTGAATTCTCCGAACAGAAATAATTTTTTTATTACTATTAATCACTCCAAAAATTTTTTGATTGGACCATTTAATGGGCACATTAGTAA
Source organism: Emmelina monodactyla (assembly GCA_916618145.1). NCBI lineage: Eukaryota > Metazoa > Arthropoda > Insecta > Lepidoptera > Pterophoridae > Emmelina > Emmelina monodactyla. The sequence goes on along the minus strand of OU745311.1, from coordinate 4,387,376 downwards.
TAACACCAGTAATTTCAGTAGTTTTTGCAGGAATAGTTGCTTTGAGTTTATATTCTGATAACAAAGTCTTATTGTTAAGAAAACTATTTGCCAAATTTGCACGGTCAAAATGAACTGTAACTTTGTATTTATTAAGATTTTGCATATATTTTATGCCTTTTATATATTTCTTTAATGTTGATGATAAAGAAATCATATCTCTTGTTGAAATAGGTTTGGACTCATCGTTTGATTCCAAGAAGACAACGAAATCTGTAGCTGAAGAATCCTCAGGATACCGACGTGTATAATCGGGAACGAAATAAGTTTTATATGGATCGGACTTAGCTGAATTGCAGTCACTGTGCATGGAGTCGGAGTCCGAAAGCAGCGAGTCTTCCCCTGATATTACTGCCTCCTCCTTCTTTTTCTTGCGTTTCGCCCGAGACGTCATTTTAATAAAAATTAAGCTTCTATACTATAGTTATTAAAAATATATACAAAATGTACACTATTTAACAAAATTGAAAGAATTAAATGAATTTTTAAGTTCACGAAAAAAATTTTCACTTCCAATTTTCCCGCGCGCAAACCGGAAGTCCTCCCATTGTACACGATGAAACTGTTTTTTTTTTTTTTTTTTTTTTATTGAAGCATTGGTCACACGACCATCAGCTTAAACTAAACAAAAATACAATATATCATAAGCTAAACTAACAAACATAAGAAGATATTTATAACAAAAAGTATACAAACAAAAAACAAACAAAAAACGGAGAAAAATATTTACAATGAGCCAAATGTGTTCAAAATAAAATCAAAAATTATATGGTATAGAGATTGATTTTTGAGAAGGTCTTGGACATTCGTTGGGACAACATTCATTATTTCTAGGATTTCCGATACAAAAATTAAACGTTGTATATTAAATTTTGGACAAACAAAAAATAGGTGGTCTAAGGTACATGGATCTATTGAACAAAAATTACAGGAAGAGTTGGAGGCTAAATTGATTCTAAAAAGATGAGCAGGAAATTTACAATGACCGATTCGTAATCTACAGAATGTGGTAAAGAATTGTCTGCCTGAATACATAGAACTATTTTCAAACCAGGCAGCCGTAGAAGGTACCGGTTGAATTGCAGCTAACCATTTGCCTTTACTACATCGTGAGCTATTTAATAGTGCAGACCAACGATTTAACATATTGTGTTTTAAATGTATATGTAAGTCACTGAAAGGAACCTTAAAATTACAAATTTCTACATTTTCTGTCAATTTAGTTAGTGAGTCTACAATTTCATTGCCAAGAATGCCTGAATGCCCAGGAACCCAACAAAATTCTACATTTATATTGCTGCAAACTAAATCATGTACGTGACTTCTTAAAACATAAATTAGGTAATTAAGATTTGCACAAATTTTTGTATTAGTTATAGCTTGGAGTGCACTCATGGAATCAGATAAAAATAAAACTTTTTTACAATTATAAGAATTAGACCTAAAGTATAACACTGCGTAAATCAACGCTAATACCTCTGCAGAAAAAATTGAGAAATTATTATTACATGCGTAAACTTTGCCAAAATTATTTACAGCATCAAAAAAGGCAAAAGAAGTTCTTTCTTTGGTTTTAGAACCATCCGTATATATCCTTCCAAAATCTTTTTTCGAACTTAAGAATTCAAAAAAGTCAAACTTTGTTTTGTAGCGGGTTAAATGAACTGGAATATTAAACACTAAACTATGAAAATTAAAATTAAAACAAGGCAGTAATTTAGACCAATAAACAATATCTTGAAACTGATTATTTAAATTAATTAAAGAGCGAGTTAAATCTACTGAACAAAATTCCAAAGCATTTGTAAAATAATGTACAGGGCACTTTTCGAAAAAAACTCGTAAAACGACATTATCACGACTTACTAGCTGTAAAGAGAATCTATCGGTAATATAACTTCTTCTAACCATAAGTGGTACCACCCCTACTTCTACTTCCAGGGAGTTAATTGGAGAAGACATCATAGCACCAGATATGATGCGTAAAGCCTTATTCTGTACGACATCAAGTTTTCGAAGCAGATAATTGTCAGCATCCGAAAATAGCATGCAGCCATAGTCAAAATGACTACGAATTGCCATTATATATAAAGTTTTTAAGACTTTGGGGTCTGATCCCCAATGGAGTCCGGCCAAAGATCTCATTATGTTCAAGCCAAGTTCTGATTTTTTGCAAAGCTGTTCAATGTGTTCCTTCCACTTCAACTGTGAGTCTAAAATTAAGCCCAAATATCTTTCGGAGCGCTGCACAGGTAGTATAGAGTTATCATAATAGATTGTAGGCATTAAAAATTCTGTCTTTGAAAAGTAAATAACTGAGCTTTTTAAAGTATTGACTTCTAACTTTAATTTATTTTTTAGTTGATCGGAAATTATACTCAAGCAAGAATTCATGTCACTTTGGCCTTTCTCAAAATTATCACACTTTAAATAAATAACTAAGTCATCAGCATAAAATGAATACTTAGCTGAAGTTGGAATTTGTCGAGAAAACTCTATAAGACTCAGTATAAAAATTAGAGGCGATAAGACAGAGCCCTGAGGAGTGCCTTTATAAGTATGTTTAGGGCCATAAAGATTGTTTTTGACTTTAACAAATGTGCTACGACCATTCAGAAACTGAAAAATCCATTTTAAAAAAGTACCAGGTAAACCTAATTTTGATAAACTTTTTATTAAATATTCATGGTCTATATTATCAAATGCTCCTTTAACGTCAAGAAAAACTGCTAACGTAGCTTTCGATTCCTTGAAATTGTTCTTTATGTCACCAACTAAACAAGCTAAGTTATACATAGCACTTAATCCTTTGCGAAAACCAAACTGATGATCCGAAATGAAACAATTATGTTCCACAAACCATTCCAGACGATTTTTTATCATGGTTTCGAAGCATTTAGCAAAGCAAGAAGTTAAGGAAATGGGTCTAAATGCTTCTAAACTATTTAAGTCTTTATGTGGTTTAGGAATAGGTACTACGTATTGGAGTTTCCATTCCTTGGGGACTACTCCATGTTCCCAAAGTTTGTTAAATATGTTTAATAAAATAATGAGGGCATTTTCAGATAAAGCTTTTATAACTTTATAAGGAATAAAGTCTGGTCCTGGTGAAGTATTTTTTTTATAATGAAGAGCAGCATTTAATTCATAAATTTTAAAAGGATCGCATAACCATTTTGCTGTTGGAGAACCTTCCAATTCAAAAAAAATTGCAGGTTGCTAGGATTAGCATCAGATATTGAGGAAGAAGTTATTTTATTAAGAAATCCAAATACGTTTGACTGTTCATCAAAAAAATTAGAATTAAATTTTAAATCTTGTTAAGAAAATTTAAATTTTCTAATGTATTCCCAAATTACTTTTGAAGAGGTCATACGATTGAATGTAGTACTTACATAATTTATGCCAACTTAAAAGTTTCTGTTCAGACAATGTCCTTTTTTTCCTAGCATCGAATTTTTTATATAAAATATAATTTTCAAGACTGGGACACAATTTATAAGAAAGTTGAGCAACCTTCGCTTGTTCAACAGCTTGACTACAAATATCATTCCACCAAACTAAAGCTTTTCGTTTTTTATTGGCTTGGCAATCTGTCTTTTTCGGAAACGTCATTAAAATGTCACACAAAGTTGAATAAAATCGTTGTAAGCTATAGTGGGATCAGAGTTAACAACAAACTTAGAATCAAGGAAAATAATACTCCTCTAACGAGGAGAAGAACGTTAACTCCATATAAAAAACTTTGACCTTACACGTACACACGTACAACACTACCGCCGCGACGGAATAGCAAGACATCTAAGGCTACTAAGAAAAGCGCGGGTATTACAAATATTTTTAGATTTAATACCTACTGTTATATTAAACTTGGAATGAAATAATGAATAAAACGGGTATTTACGTTTCAGAATAATCATTTATTCCAAAAACCATCATTTTACTGTGTTGAGATTTCTTGTTTTCGATTTACCTGATAGGTAGGTAAACAATCATATCTTCTGATGGTGCAGCGGCAGATGTAATATAATTTAACTTTGAAAATGTAGCTTGATTTTGGATGGTTTGGGAATTTCATAGCATTATGATTTTTACCGGTGTTTTCTGAAATTAAATCAGGACTTTATATAGGTAATTAATGTTATGTTATCAATATTACATTAATAAATGAATAAAGTAGTAGTAAATAAAGAAGTAACAAATATATTTATAGATATATTTTAAAATGATACGTGAAGGCCAGGTCTTCGTATAATCTGCAAATAATTCGTACATTCATAACAGTATCGTAAATTATACCTAGTAATCATAAATTATGATTCATAATAAAAACATTTAGTACCTGAACTGACAAGATTTCTTTATAAACCAACAGGAATAGCAAACTTCTGCGCTGCAACTGCAAAAGATTTGTTGTGGGTTTGCCCAAGTATGTGCCCTTAAACAAAAATAACAGGAAACACATTTATTGCAATTGCATAATCAGAAAATAAAACAATCCATCAAGAATCATGGTGCAAATTAGGTACCTCCAAGACAAGTACTTACTTAGTTATATTTTGATTTTCTAGTTCGAGAAATCTGTGGTAGGTTACAGATATGTCTTTGGCTTCTGTTTTACTGCACTTTCTGTGGTGGTTGACCCACATCTGTCTTTTTATCTTTACACAACCAAAAATCACCCAATTTAGAGCCGTCAGGCCGTAAGGGTGTTTAACTACATAGAAAAGGACTTTTCATTAGTAAATCCTTGCGAAGATGTTAGAGGCACTTTTGTGTTTGTAGTTCTTTCTTCAACGACACTGGTTGATACGTTTAAATGAAAAAGAAACCACAAAATTGATCACAAAAATAAACACAAATGGCGGCCATACTTGTTTTAATCAAGTGTCGACTTGACAGCATTAGTGTTCCTGAGTATTACCGTAGAAATAGCATGAAAATACGTAGACGCCATTTTTAATATCTGTTTAAAAGTAGCTTACCTATACCTAGGTATCTTTAAAGCCGCAGTTAATTACTGAACCACTTTTCGTCTTCAATCATCAAATGAACACTGTACCGAAATTCGGGTCTCAAAACATTAAAAGCTTTTAAAAAGTTAACAGATTACTAAGAGAGTTAATATTATTAGGGTGAAAGAAGGGTAGTAGTGAAACGATATTTTTCTTATTTTTTTAAAAAAGCTACATAAATGATAAAATAATAAAATATTAAGAACTGTGTTAAAAGCTACAAAATCGGCAACACAAACAGCGACTCCCAATCAGTGTGACCATTTTTAATTTATAAATTTACAAGTTTTTACCGGTGCGGCTTCCGATGCTTTAAATTCGAAATAAAACTCCTTTCTCTGTACTATGTATGAATACATGTAAATCTTCATCTTGAAGTATTCTATCTATTAAAAAAACCGCATCAAAATCCGTTGCGGAGTTTTAAAGATTTAAGCATACATAGGGACAGAGAAAGTGACTTTGTTTTCTACTATGTAGTGATATTTTTTTCAACGGGTCTATAATAGCAACCCACACTTATTAAAATGTTTATATGTGTGGAAGGTTAAAATTGCTTGTATGGAACATATAGGACCCTGCTTAGAATATTTTTCTTTGCATAAATCTGAAAATTTGGACCAATTGATTGCATTGAAGTTAACGTTTGAGAGGCAATGTAAAGAATTTCTCGAAGAAGTGTGAGATGTAACGTTTTCATGAGCAGACTTGGTGTAGAGAACACCAATTATAACAGGAAAGTGATCGCTACTCATAGAATCATCTGATACAGTGAAAGTACAACTAGAACTAATACTCCTGGAAGCAAAGGCCAAATCAATTATATTGCCTTCTTTGCCGAAAGGTGGAAAAGTTGTATTACGTAGGTCATGATCATTCAAACATACCAAACTATGACAATCAGCAAAATCATGAATTAATTTACCTCTAGAGTCAGCTTTTCTACAACCCCAAGCCGTGTGATACGCATTGAAATCACCTATGATAAGGTAATTTCTACTGGATATTTTTTGGAAAGCTTCATTCAGTTGTTGAATATTAAATTTTCCATTAGGTGGAGGTGGAATATAAACTGATAATATTTCTAATTTTAAAGAGCCAATAGCAATAGAAAAAAGAATGTGCTGAAAATGGTAAGACGAATTGGAGTTAATAACACTGACATTAAACTTACTATTGACCGCTACAACAATGCCGCCATGAGGATGACAGGAGTCCTGTCTCAGAAAAGTGAAGCCAGGTAATCTGAAAGATTTGTTTATATCAAGCCAAGTTTCATTTAAAAGAATAATGTCAATATGATTGCTAGAAAGAAAGTGCTTAAGCTGAGAAAGTTTGGGAAGGATACTACGTGAATTCCATTGTAAGATGACTAGCTGGTGATTATTGTTTTTATAATCCATAATATTAAGTTGTAAAATTTGTAATCAGCAGTTCTTTGATAACTTTAGAAGATACAGGAGAGTTAGCACCTGATGTTGCAGTATCCTTTTTTTTCAGTATGTCAAGAACAGTTTTAGTGATAGCAGAAAGAAGTTCATCTGAGTTTAACAAATCTGACAAAACAGCTCTACGGCGAGGTCCTGATGAAACTTCTGGAGCCTTCAGTGTGGGAAATGTAGCCTTGCTTGCAACTGACGCGTAAGTAGTTTTACCATTGATTTGGTTTCTAATTTCATCCAATTTTGCTTTTTTAACTGGGCACAAAGATGACACTGCGATATGATCAGATTTATTACAGTTAACACACTTCTTTATTTCACTGGTACATTCCTTATATGAGTGCTGCCCAGCACACGCTGAGCAGATTTGCTTCTGTTTGCAGGAATTCTTACCATGTCCAAATTTATAGCATGTATAGCATTGTCTAAGTGGTTTAACATAATTTTGTACGTCAAACCAGATTCTGTCGTAAGTCACGTGATCTGGTTTTGTAGAACCCAAAAAAGTTAGTAAGACTGTTGTTAGCGGGATTGTACGCTCTGGCGTCCGTCGCTCAAAGCGCTTAAGGCCTATGATTGGAACTGTTGAAGTCAGCTGCTCTAACAAGTCTTCTTCTGATATTACAGTTGGTGCCCGGATGATACCCTGCGACTCCAGACTGTCGAAAGGAATTTTTGCATTCCAGTTACACGAGGACAAGAGAGTACTATCCATAATAAAATTATTGGCATCGGACTTAGTGGCGAAAACAACTTTCAGCAAGGACATGCCAACTTGTTTGACATATGCAATGCCCTGGACAGATTTGAGTTTGCTGTTCGTCTTCATTAACCGCCGAAACCAATAACCTACTAACCTTTGACGCCTTGTCATTTCTGTAACTATTAGTAACATTACCTATGATTTTGCGTCCCAATAAACTCTGGTAAAGGGCGATTACTAACCATTTGCTTGATCTACCAATGAGTTTACCATAGTTTGTCAAATGCATAGAAAAAAATATTTGAGCGTATCAATAAATAACTATTAGTTTTCTTTATCTATTTTCTGTAACTATTTGTTATAACATTGCTATCTTTCAAAATTGGGCGATAAAGTAATGGTAAAAGATGGGTAAAAGAGCTAATATAACCTTAAAATAAAAATGTAAACAGAATAGTTTATTGAAGAAAGTGATAAAAAACAGTTTGAACGCAAAATATATAGTCGAACAAGTTATTTAAGTATATTTTGAATCGGACTTTGAATTAATATCCCGATTATGATTAAAAAAAACATGTACCAAAGAAATCCTAATGAAAATATCACCATCTCTGAAGGTGTTATCCTCCCGGTAAGCAACATTAATTAGCTTAATTCTTAACTAAGTACTTGGTTCTTTTTGAATAAAGATTCTGTTAAAAAAATGTTGAAAAGTTTATGTTTTTATAAATATACTGATATGTAAAAAACATTCAAGGAACCACACCACCAATTGATGCTCACTCTGCGATTTTATGCATTGGGCACAATGCTGGTATCTGTGGCTACTACACTACTACTACTACGGCTAGAGCCTGCAGAATTGTGGCTGATGTGTCCCGAGAATTAGCTGGCTTGTATCGGGACGACGTCAACGAACAGGACAAAGCCAAGCAAGGATTCTACAGCATGGTACGTTTTCCTAAAGTTCTCGGTGTAATTGACTGCCCACACGTGCCAATGACTGTAAGTTGGGTTATATGGTTTATATATTTGCCTGCCAATCTCTTTAAAACTGTTATTGTATTAACTACGTACTGACTGTGAATCACCAATAAAGGTTTATTTAATTTTCAGATTAACAAGACAATAGAGCAATAAGAGGCAGAAGATACTATCCCTATACTTGTCGAAGATATGGGTAACCAACATCATGCAGCTAGACAAAATTCGATACATAATTATTTACGCTCATACATAAAGGTTTATGAAATGTTATTATGATTATTGTCAAACATTTTTTTTCAGATAATCTTCGTTTAAAATATTGCTACTAAAACTAAGACCTGCAAATAAAAAAATTATTCTGAATATTTGTTTTATTATTAAAGTCTATTGTATCCAACCATTATCTGAAATCTTTTCGAAAGATAACATAGGTAGGTATTGGTAAAAATTAAAATCAAAATATCATATTTTAAAATATTTATTATACATTTTTATACAGTATTGGAGCCATTATTAAAATATCTTTATCTTTTACCACACCTTGACATGTATGGGGCAACAGATGATTTCACTATCTCTGATATGTCTTGGCTATCACCACCATAGTGCGTAGTCAACCCAGTAGGTACATGTAGTACCTAACTGGTCAAGGGAGTTAAGGCAACACCACCTTCAGTCTGCAAATAAAAACTTCTAGCTTATACCTGCAAAAAGCTGCATTTTGACTTCAAAAACTTTTTTTTTAATGCAGCAGTCTAAACAAGTGCTTTCATTAAAATTGGTTCAGTCGCTCTGGCGTGAAAACGTAAAAGACAGGCACACAAACACACAGTGTTTCTTTCGCATTTTACATTTTATTAATGTGGGTTTATACTCGTTACTTTATAACCTAGAAGCTCAGGTCATATGGAGAAATATACAATAGAATTACAACCTTTAAACTATTTTGCCTTATTAAAGCACTGCACTTCCTTGCCGCCTTTTTTAAATTACCCCATCTAAGACGTAGTTGATCAGAACGATGATTTTTAACTTTAACGGCATTGAATTTCTGCGAAAGTGATTTCCAAGCATCTTCCTCTTTTAATTTATTACGAGTGGCATTTGTTGATTTACATGTTAAGACTTCATGTTGAGATATTAATTCCATCAGGAAAACAGTATTTCAGATATTTTGTGGCAGTAAAATGTGTTTTTAAAGATTTATTTTTTTGGGTTTATTTACATAAACAAATTGGAACCTGACAAATGTCAAAACTACGTAAGTACCTATGTAGAAAGTACGTTATATTGATAATGGAAAATTCAAATTGTTTTAAGGGTACAAACAACTTTCGAAGAGGTCGCTTTAATCAATTGTATTTTATCATTATGTTAGTCTCTTCTAGCATTTGGATGCTTTTTTTACAAATATTAAGAGTAAGCGCTTACTTATAAGCATTAGCTCATAGGTTTCGTACGTTTACGAATACCTGCCTTTTGAATAAACAATTACATTAAAGATAAAAAGTATAGAGGGCGCTTTTTAAGCAGTTAGCTCATTACAGTTATATGATATCATATACATGAAGTACTCTGTAGACAGAGATGAAGGCTGACACATGTAAAAAATACGTTTCGTTACTCCGTATCGGCAATGTTTGCAAAACCTATTTAAAGAGAATATACATTAAAAATAGAATATTATATCAAATTTAACTACATTAGTTTAAGGACTGTGAAGTCAAATTAGTATATCTAAGTAATAAATAGGGGTACAATGTATATATTTTTCAAAAGCGTTTAGTTTTAAGGGTACAATATGCAAACATCGGTAATCACAAACTATTGTCCGGCCACCGAGAGAATGCGTTCCTGACACATTGTGTTTGACATAACGAGGTAACTTTGACAGGCCGTCTACGAAAACAAACAAAAAAAAAGTCGTCTATTTTGACCCTACAAACAAATAATAAGCAATAAAATGATATTAAAACACACTGATTTTAAATTTTATAACTGATGGCTTACTGTAAGGGTAATAATTACTGATAAAATATGTATTTTTAAAAATGTAAACAACATCATATTTTCGTAGGGATGTGCTAAAAATATCAGTCAATTTTAAAGTTATCAATCAATTTCTAATAAAAAAGCAGAATAAGTAGCTTGGTTATAAAAACATGATATCGACGTAAATATGGATATGCTTGAAGCATAACTATTGCGGTTAGTGAAAGAAAATAAATCGGCAAATGTTAGATATGAAATAGATGAATTAGCTCTGCAGTACGGTCATCGGGTGCTGAGACTTCCACCATATCATTGCCAATACAATGCTATTGAATTAATTTGGGCTCAAATTAAGGGTTATGCAGCCCGTCGCAATACGTCCCCACCTTTTAGCACAAAAAAGATGATGGCTCTATTAAAAGAAGCTTGCGAAAAAATCACGAAGGAAGACTGGGCGAAGGCGGTAGAAAAAACAAAAAATCTTATTACCAAAGACTTTGATCGAGATATTAGAATTGATTCGATCATTGATAATAACATAATTATAAATGTTGGAGAAGATGATGATAGCACCTCCTCAAGCGAATCGGAATCTGATTAAATTTATACCAGCGCGATATCTATTATTTTAAGTATTTATTACCTACTTTTAGTTTTAGTACTTATTGTATTGTAGACCTAAATATTTGTTTTGAAAAAAGGCAGCAGTTGGAGTTTCTTGCTATACAAGTAAAATAGATATAAGATAAACTAATTTTTTTACTAATGTTGATTGAAAAAATATTTGTCAATATTATTTTTTACCCCAACACTACTGGCATGTGTCACAAACGCAATCTCTCGGTGGCCAGATTATAATGATTTCATGGAGCAAAAGTTAATATTGGGACGGCAGTAACAGTTACATCAAACGTCACTGAATAACTAATAGTAACCAGTTTCCAAAATCTATAGTAAGATATTGGTTTCGGCCGTAAATCAATTTTGGGTACGCCATCAGTAGTTGCGGCGCACGATAGAAGAACCGGATACTCTTTTTTACCTTCGTCTGTGTATATATGATTGTAGTCTTTAAATAAACCTCTATTGCTCCTATTAAATTTAGTTGCGAGTTTATTTGGCGCTGCACCACTCATATCAGGGTTTTTCCGCTTATACCCTTTTCCTCCACTATTTTCACCCATTTTCAGTATAACTAATCACTTTCTATGAATAAAAAAGGGCTAAAAAAGATTTGTTGAAAATTAAATGAAAATTTACAACTTTCTCACTTCGAACTTCGCGCCCTTTTTTGCGATGAAACTGTCAAATTCTCGAACCAAAGAGTAGACAGAATGATTGACAAATGAGGAATTTCTGACTATGCGCATGCGTATTAAACAGGGCTGCCAACTTAGGGATTTTTCTCTTAAACTAACGGGATTTTCTATAAAACACAATACTAACTACTTCATATTGACTAGAAGTTGGTTATATTTTATTTGTCAATACTTACTGATTTTTTTGTATATAAAAATAAATGAAAATGTGGAGTATTTTAGTGTAAATTGTGTGCTTGTAGGGTTTTAAGTATATACATTTTTAAAACTTGGTAGCACTGGTATTAAATTAAAAACCATTGTTGTTTTTCGCAGTCGTTCGTTTGATGTTTATAATTTTTAGATTATTTCTTGTTTAGCAAGGTAAATTTAATTCATTTGATGTTGATAAGTGTGGTTCGTAAATTGGTGTAAAGTTTTCATTATTACTTAAGCCCAAATATTAATTTTCAGGTCGTTTCGTGGAGGCAACGCCCAGTTTCTCTTTGAGTGGCCCTAAGATTTTGTTTCCAACATAGGCCTATCAGACACTGCCATCATGGATATGATGGTTTCGAACTTGCAACAACAGCGCGCTGTGACGGAACAGTTACGGAGAGAAGCATCTATCAAACGTATACCAGTGTCTGTTGCTGTAGCAGATATCGTGAAGTACATCAACGAACACGAACAGGAAGACTGCCTACTGGTGGGGTTTTCGAGTCAAAAAGTCAATCCTTTCCGTGAGAAAAGTTCTTGCACAGTTTTGTAAATGTATTTCTTACTGTTTGTTAATGTCATCAGTTTGAGCTGCAATAATTCATAAACAACTATAATTACTTAATGTTGTATTTCCCATTGTCCCTGATTAGTAACACAATGTCTATTTAAATGGTCAAGAAATGGCAGCTTCTGCTTATTCATATCTTCTACCAAAGTGAATTATTTATTCATATTTTTTGTATCTAAATGAATGGTGGTAATTCTGTGTAAATGTAAAATAAACAAAAATCTAATATAACTTTGTTGTTTTACTCTTATTTTCCCACTAGTGGCTGCTCGCGACTCCGTTCGCGTAGAAGTCGGTTTCCCGTGGTAATGCGAAGTTTTCCCGCGGTAAAAAATTCGGTTAATTCTTTCATACATATATTTTTTGTATCTAGAACCATTTTCGCAGCGCACGCAACAGAAGCCCTCAAGGATGAATAATTTTCCCCGTTTTTTTCACATTTTCCATTATTTCTTCACTCTTAATAGTTGCAGCGTGATGTTATATAGCCTAAAGCCTGCCTCGATAAATGGTCTATTCAACACAAAAAGTTTTTTTTTAATTCGAACCAGTAGTTCCTGAGATTAGAGCGTTCAAACAAACTCTTCAGCTTTATAATATTAGTATAGATATAAAAAATACATTCAATTATAACTATATATTTATTGTGCACAAATAAAAAAATCAGCTACAATCAATTCCACTAATAGGAATTTGAGATATCAACATGGTAAAGTGTTTGCAAACCATTCAGTACATAGTTATGTTTTATGTGCTACTTAATAATGTCTATTTTATTCATGTTGCAAGCAATATGTGCTTTTTTATAAACTTGATTTTAATATGTTATATAAAAGCCTAAATTTATATAAATGCAATGTCCACATCAAAGGCAGGGTATACATTATGATAAAGTGTGGGATGACAACATATCATTGGGTATTAGTGTTGTGTATCATGCAATACTATATAATATTTATTCTACTTTGGAATAACTGCTGGTAAATAGTCACACATTACAATTTATATTAAAAGTACATGGTTACTACTGTAGGGTACATTACATCTTATATGGTAAAGATTACATTATAGGTATAAACTCACTAGCCATTATTGGGAGGAAGTAGAGGACAATAACTTAAATTTTGTCCTAAAGTATTACTTACTTTCTTTGCTCTATAAAATCTAGGTCTTACAAAGCAGCATTTGATTTTAAACCACTTTATATCTTCTTATTATGTCAATTAAGATTATAGCGTATTTGTGGTTACAACTATTAAAAATCTACGAATGTATGTCAAATGCTGCTTACATCTAGAATCTATCTAGCCAACAAACTAACAAGGCATGATGATGCTGATTTCTGGCAGTGGATTAAATTAAAGAGAACTTATTTAGTATTTGTAAGTTTGAGCAAATTTGGAAAAAACAATGTTCTTAATACTAGGGGTAAAAACGATATAAAAAATTAAATTTACCAACTATCAGTCTTTTGAATTGATGTTGACTTATCAACCTTGTGGCATTTTGATTCTCAAAAGTTTACAAATTAGTGTAATGAATGAGTATTCCTAGATTATTTAGCTTCTATTGTCTGCTTTTATAAATCTATATAATGGGTAAATACATTGAAGTTATTTAATAGAGATGTGCTAATCACAGATTATTCAGTGAAAGAGACAATGTTACAATACATTAAACACTACATACTAGTTAGATTAATTGGTATATTGATACTGTTGAGACATAATTATTCCAAAATATAATTTTCAAATCCCGAAGCTTAGTGGGAAAGATGGAAGGTTCAGCTATGAAGGTTTGTAATTTAAATGTTCCGGATTATGATGTAAATATAGGCCCAATCCTTAAAATACCTAGTCTGCTTACGTACTAGTTACTTACATTCAAGTTTTAGCTCAGTACTCATAAGATTACAGTTAACTACACCTAGCTCTTAACCTGCCTTGCTTTTTTGGTAAATGCTCCTATGATAAAAGATGTAAAATCTGCAATAAAATTGTAATAAATTTGTTTAAAAGCAAACACACACTCCATAAATTATACATTTCACATAAATATATCATCTAACTAATACTTATATAATAATGGTGTTCTTGTTTTAGTTACAATGTTTTGTTTGTTTTCGCCTTTTGAAGATAGTTAAAGTTATTTAATAAATCAATTTTTAAAGTTGACAGTATCATTAGTGAAGATTCTGAAGATTCTGATGAAGATTAGTGTAAACTTTTGAGATTATAACATTCCTTAAAACCAAAGTGAGGGCAATGTTTAGAGGTACTTAATAATGAATTTGCTGGATCAGAAGTTTATACTCTTTCCTGTTTAGGTGAAGTGACATCTTCTGAGCCATTAGAAACACTTTGATGGTAAAGTTTCAACAACTCCATTGCATCTTGAGCTTGGCGTTTTTCAAGCAATATTCTGTAAAAGATTAAATAATATTATTAACACTTCGTTATGTATTTATTGCCTGAATAGTAATAAGTAATATTTACCTTCCTGAGGCCTCTTTGATGTGTTCCAATATTATCCGGTTGTCTCTATCTGTTACTATATCAGCTAGACTGTCTGGATCCATATCTGATAAAAGCTCCAAGTCTTGCCCTCCCAAAAGAGAAATATGACATAGATTATGTTGAAGACGGCCAACCAGGTTAGCAACTTGTGATTTATCTCCCAAAGAAACATCATCAGTCTGATCCAAAGAAACTTGACATTTAGGCATATTTGGTGCCCACTTTTCGTTTCCGTGAAGAATCATTAGTGACGTGTCTGGATCCAAAGTAGAAAAATATTCATCATCATCTACTTCTGTACCATCACACTCCAGCACCACAGTTAAATTTTCGGGAGGTAAACCTAATTTCTCTGGCACTTTAGTAATTAAATCTTCCAATGATACAGCAACGGTACCCTTCTTTTTGTCTCGATTCACATCACATATTTTGTAAGGCTTCCCACTTGAATTCTCCATTGTGTCGGCTACGGGAAAAACTAGCGATAATTATTTTATATAGGTTATATACTTTGTTTATTGTATGTACTTTGTAAAAAACGCCTTTTTATTAATTAAGTACTTCACAAATAACAAAATGTTTTGTTTGATTTCCTTGACTGACAAGATTTCTTTCTACTTATTGCTTGACAACTGACTGTTTGACAACAAATTATTGCCAGATACAAATTTGTAAAAATATAGGTAAATACCAAACAAACCGCTTTGTTTATAAAAACACGTTTATGAACACCTACTATTTTGCATTATATTTATTTAAGTTCTGTTAATATAATTGAACTAAATCGATTTTCCCGCGTAGCGACGTTTTGTAAAGCGCTTGGCGCGACCGTTCCAGATAAAGGTTTTGCAATGACTAGCTAGCTTCGTTACTTACTTTAGGTATCGTATCTATTTGTTTGCGCAGGCTGGTTCAGTCAGACTAGACAGACACAGTAACAGCCAACTTGGTAACGTAACATACAACTCTCTCCCGCAAAATAGTTCAATGTAAGGTCGTAATTATTTAAAAGGAACTATGTAGTTGTAGTTTATGTTCCAATACACCACAACAAATAGTGACTGTCGAATTTTATTTGCTTAAACCTTTTTAAAATAAAAAGCTTTTTACCGGTTTATGTACTTAGTTGTTGAAACCCTTTGAAAGATGTTGGTAAGTTGTGTATCGATACCTACCCACCAATTATTTACCAATTACTTACCACCGTATTAAAATAAGGCAATGTTTTATAAGTATTTATATTATTGGTATAACAGGTATCTTATTTCATAATTTAACTTAATTTAATATTTAAAGAAAACGTGTTGTTATTCCATTTGTAAACAAGCGCGTTGGTGACAGGCAGGATCCTTGTAGAGGGCAGAAGTAAAGTTCACTTTCGGTCAAAGCTTGGCGCGACGACTGTCTATGAACACACTCATAGGTATAGGTATATCTTCTGAGCTTTACCTAAATGTGCGTTGCAAAGTCGACTTATTGTCTAGGGAGTCAAGGTTTAAACGGGTGGGTAAAGTATATCCATATTTATGTACCTAGTGTACGCTAATCGATAATAGACGTCTCGGTCAGACCCGCCTCCAGACTGACTTGCATCTTTAACTGCAACTTCGGGTCACGTAATTTTGGCTTGCATGCATTTTTTTAAAGATTCTTGAAAAAAAATTACCTATTTATCTTATGTGACTGCTTGTGTAACTAATGCAGACAGCAAATTTTAGCGAATGTGGGTCTAAAGCGCGATTTTGTATGTGGAGGTAAGTTTTTAGTTACCTACTTATCATCACTGCGAACTTATCACTTACAGTTAGTGATTCATTTAATCTAACTCTTTGTTAAAATAACAGCACCGGCGTCTGATGTCTTTGTTTTAAATCTTGTCTACTAGCACAAAGCCCCTTTTAGAGATAATACTTACTGTGATGGAGGTTCAGACAAAATGAAAGTGAATTTATATTCATGACTATAAAATTTTATTCCTTCACTTATTTTTTTTTCTATAACGTAAAGGTTTTTGTTAACTGCCTTGATTCGTTTTTTTTTTAATATTTGCAGTTATTACATTATAGTTTCAATTTGATTTTTTTTGGTAAAAGTAGAGTAGACAAACACGCGTTTGGTAAGCACATGGCTCGTGTAAGCGGGAATGTAGCATGTATACCGTACCTGTAACGTGTTTACTTCGCCGTAAGTGACAGGGCCCTGAAACAAGTGAGCAGCGTGCTTGTGAATTAATGCGTGCATTATTAAAGGGCTGAGACTACGGAACAAAATGGAGATCTTCCTGAAATAAAAAGAGTAAGTAACCTTGGGAAAAGGTATTTTTAAAAGAAAGCCATAGTGTTAAATTTTGAGGTGAAAGGAAAATTGAGATAGTAAATCGTCTTAATTATTTATTTAACTTGGATACACTATTTAATATAAGTCTGATGAAAACATAAGAACCTGAGTGTCTAATAAATTCTGAGATAATAGTTATATAAACTACTTAATCTTCTTGAATACTCCGAGTCTCTGCTACAGACGGAGCTTATGAAGGCTTATGAATTATGATGTTGCCTCTGTTCAAACACCCACTTTAGTCCACTATTTTACAGTGAGACGAGCGGGTTCCAGGAATATTATTCCGAGAGGCATGTAGGTTAAGTCCTGTGACAAACGACACATGGGATGCATTGGGCGGAATAAACTTCCACCGAGGGAGTTGCGGCCCTTCAATATTTCCAGCAATACGGACCGAGCAGAGGAGTGAAACACCAGAATATTTATAGATACCGACATGTGTCTCCATCTCTATAAATAAACTCATAGCTAGTCCTCTAGAGAGTAGGTGATGGTTGGAACGTATTTCACGGAAAGTAAATAGCAGGCGCTGTGGGCATATTAAGTGTATTGCCTAATATATAGGTAAGTACCGAAATATATTGATATTGAATTGGACAAAGTTTTAGCAAGCATTCGACGTTGTGTAGTATTGACATAAACTTCGATGTCTGGTCAAGATATATTTCCAATCATATAGCTATGTGAGTGAGCGTTATTAAGTAATCTATTTTGATTCTTGCTAGTATTTTATTACATTAACGTGAAGGAATCAGATGAACTATCTGTATTAAGGAAAACGTTAAGAAGAGATGAATTATATTTATCTTGATATATGAATTTTAAAATACTGCGACATCAAATTATTCTACAGTTGTCTGTTAGCCAAAACTCTATTTTTTAGGATATAATTATTTTTAAATAAATGCTACCTTTTATTTTACCACGTCGTAGTCGATACTATCACTTTATTAATTAAATAAAAGAATATAGGTTTTTAGAAATAAACACCTTGAAAGTTATGAATAAGATCATTAAAAACTGTATTTGAAAAGACATGTAATTTTTTTTTTTAACAAATCAACAATTTCTATTTTGCCGTCTACACCACGGCTGAGCTAATTAAAATATGTAGCTCCCCACACGTTATATTAGCGGTAAGCTGCACACGGAATAGTTGTATGCAAATAGGTCGAGGACACAATAGGTGACCTTCCCCAATGCCGCCGCCGTCGAGGTCTTAACTACAACAAAACAACGGGGATAATTTGCGGGCGGCGCAAAACTATTACAGCAACAAGACTTTGTTCTTACAAAGAAAGGTACCTTACGGGGGAAAGTGTGCCTTAAGTACACATAACTTAAATTCAGATTCAAAACACAATATACCAGGAAATGCCGCCTGCAGCAAGGTCCAGTTTAGATGCGCCGATACGAAGTCGATATCTAATTTAAACTTGCACCATTTAAATGCTGACTACGACTAACGACCACACCGCAAATTATCTGGAATAGTTAGTCAGCTCGATTAAAGGAAGAAAAAAGAATGAGAGAAGCTGTATCGTACTTTTGTACCTATATCTACGATGAACCATTTACATACAGGACAAAACTGAAATAAATGACTACGATTAAACAATATACTGTGACGCCTTCAGATTTAATCTTAGCGTGAATTAAGGAGGTATCAAGTTGCGAATATCCTTGAGTATTGTTTGCCAGCCTGATAATTTGGTTATTTTTACGCAGAATATAAAGTCGCAAAGAGGCTTGTCATGTAAAAGATCAATATTTCCTGACAATAGAGTTTCAGATTTTCAACAAAGATCTTCAAGGTCCACGAGGCGGTTCAATGGGATGTTTTGAATTATTTATTACAAAAGGTAGAATTTGCTTAAAGTGACTAAGAATTAAGGTCAACCCCGGTTTATTGATTAAAGTGTCTACTTACTTAAGTATGACAAATGACAAAATATAACATTGTTCTAAGTTTAGGATAAACTACTGAAACAGTTTTGAGCCTACGCCGTTTCCCGGCTAGCTAGACTTAGTAGTTTGAAATTAATGTTGTCAGTAGTGAGACCAACTTGCACTTCCTAAAGTTGCAGCATCGGGCAACACTAGAGGTATACCAATTTCCTGATACTATAACTAGCTATACCTTATAATTTCCCTATCGCGGAAACAGAAGTCGAACCGACTAGGTACGTTCCCCAGATAAAATAACATTTATTCTATTAGGAGTAGCTATGAAAGTAAAAAAATAGCACAAAGTTGTTGCGAATAATTGAAAGTTGTTTTAAAAAGGAAGAACCTAACTGTTTCAGTGGTTACTGAGAAAGCTTAAATGTTTTCATAAGAATGTAGAGCAAGGTCAGCTTACTTTCTAGCTAAGAAGTAGGTACCTAAGTATTTATCTAAAGTTACAGTACTGAATATTTATTGAATGTCCTGTGAACTACCCTTTCGCTCGTGTCTTCACTCGAGTGGAAATAAAAAAAACCTATGACCTGGTTTTCTACTGATGAAAGTCGTTTTAGAATCGGTTCAGTATTTCCAAGGATTAACCATTAAATTCAATCTCACAAACTATATCTCTCAATAATAATTGGTTTAGATATGGATGGAAATAAAAGTCTATTAAATCAATGAAACACATTTTTCACAAACATATAAAACTACTTATAACCAACAATTTAAATGCAGTTAAAAGTATAGCAAGCCCCAAAACTTTTAGTTCTGCAAGCTTCTACAAAAACATTCTCTTTTACAATCGTCAGTCAATAGGTCATTCTACTGAACTAAGAAATCCGTCTTGTTCCTCATTTGGTGTGCTTGCTATACTTTCAATAGTCACACTGACATTCTTCTTTCTAAGCTACAGGTTATTTCGATAATTAACTTAATATGTACATAATGACTTGGATAGGGCTTCTCTTTAAACACACACAAATATCTATTTTACCCTTATTAAGTATACTGGATACATTAATATAGTATGCCTATTAGCAAAAGCTCCAAATTAATTGGTATTCCAACATGTACATTGATATCGCGTTTGACGTTTTAATTCCAGATAAGAGTTAATTAAATGCGATTTCGCAAATCGACGGCAGCCGCTAGTGACAGATTGTCAATAATCACTCATGTTTTTAAAATAAAAGCTTTTCAATATCGCAACATCTATTTTTATAAATTTGATCAAAAGTAAGATAGTAATTCAATTTGCAAGGTTGAAAGTTGTTACATTACGTGTAAAGTTATAGTTTTCATGGCAACCGGCTCGAGGAAGTTTTTCGCTAACGAAGTGGTTTCACAGACGTGTTCAAGTGGGGGAACCCAAATGATCAGCCGACTTGCCTCGGCTAACTTACGTAACCTCATATGGGCCTCGTTCAGAAGCTACTTTGGCCTCATTTAGCATACAGTACAAATTACATAATCTAACTTAATTACCTACATGTGAAGGGTGTAAATAATGAAGTTATTGTACCCTTGTCATAACAATCTAATAATTTGCTTAGTCATTGTTACCAGTGGGGTAATGATCAAACAAATTCGTTGTAAATGATGATAGTGTGTAACAAGTTGAGCCGTGTTGTTTAGTCGGCGTATAGGCCTTCGTAGAGGGAGCGGGGCATGTGTTCGGCGAGGATTGACTTTAGTTTTTCTCGTGGGGAGACTGGGGTGTAGCGAGCCAGCGGGAAGGTGCGAGTCACGCCCTCTACCAGCGAACGGGTCACCGCTGTCAGATCCGCATCCTGGAAATTAAAGAAGAATAGGTGTCATAAGCAATAACAAAAACACTGTTTAAATAATAATCTACATTCAATTAAAATAAAGGACCAGGAGCGTGAACGAAATAAAGTCCAAATAAAAATCCTTGTATTCTAAAGTTAATTGAAGATGATTGCTGAATGTAAGGTTAGTACTCAAAGATAAGTAGATACAGTTAAAGTAGTTCCTATCTAGAATCTGAAATAATCTAACCTGCCAATCAATCCACACGCGAGCACTCGTAAACCTAATACTAAATTACCTGAGCTCATCTAGGCTATGCTCAACACGTAAGTAAGACGTGGCTGGGCAAAGTCTGAATATTTCAAAGATAGATCTTGTACGTTACTCATGTAATGATTACTATTCGTTCACCGACGTGTTTAAAATCTCGAGCATTCATCGCGCGTCACTGCTAATGGCGAGACACCATCTCGAAAATACCTTTGAAGTTCGGAAAGGTTAAAGGTGAGACTGTTGTAAAGCGCAAAAATTCTGATACGATCGTTAATGTAAACATTAGAGTGGCGGGAGTGAACCATTATGATAATGGCCGGAATATTTTAGTTTATCAATCTGTAGCATGAAAAATTTAGGCATGAATTTACCTACAGACAATTTGCGAGAATATCATCATTATTAAATATTCAAGTGGCGAAAGTGTAATTTTTAACTGAAAATTTTATGAGTCGCCTGGCAAAGTTGTATGGACTTGTGCCAAAAGCGATACCGATAACAGTCCCAACAAAAATCTACATACACTTTTTATCTACCTATTCAGCCAGATATGATTGGAAATGAGTGTTTTTGGCTACTTGAAATGTTACTTTAAAACGTGTCTTACAGCTCCTTTGGTGTATTTCTCGAGGCTTCGTAGGGCTTGTTCGAAATAGTCTTCTCCGTAGGCACCTTTCTGTTCGTCGCTGAGTCTCTTCCACATGTCGCGCGCTTGTTCCAGAAGCTTCTCTTCAGAGAGCCACGCGCTGCCTGTCGTGTATTCGCCGGCTGCGACAACCACCTGCCAACATAATACGGGATTTAGGCTTTGTTGGTTTAATTTGCAATTCTTCTTTTTTATTGTTTTATAAACGATTCTTTGCAAAAAATCTTAAGTATACAGAGACATAGTACGGCTCTGAGAACGTAAACAGGATAAGTTGTAGTTGATTTACTTGTTTTGTTATTTAAACTTAGTAGTTCATACTTCCAAAACAACATAAGCCTTCAATTTCGGAAAGGCATCAAGAAAACAACGAATGGTTAAATAAATAAAGGGCAAATTCAATTTTCATGAGTTTCAGTATAAGTAATATAAAATCAATGGATAGTTGATTCAAGCATAATTTGGAAACCTATTTAAATGTAATTTTGAAACAACAACGTGAATATTAAATGTCTTGTTAATAAAGTTTCGTCGAGGGTAAATCTATTTATGAAGTCCCCAAATAAGGTTTCGCCGTTAGATCGACTTTTAATACAGTTTGAATCAATGTTACTTACTAAGTTCATGATGTGAGGGCAGCGAGAAGTACTCGGATTAAGTAAGCTACTGGTTCGAGTAAGGTTAAATCTACAAAAGTCCTTATAAGCATGGTAATAAAAACCTTTTATAATATGTATTTTTTTTTTACAATCACTACATAAAAACAGCCATGTTACTCGACCCATATCAAGTCATGCTATAACAAAAATACTTTTTTTATTTTTGGAGATGACGGTAGTGAAAGGGCTATCCAGGCTTATTTTAAGAATATTGCTTCGCTCGTAGCTTTGCACGTGATATTTTTAGATTTTTTATAATAATGAAAAGTCTTTTATTTCACCATATTTATGCAACTAGCCGTTTTTGGGTGGTTTAGTAAAGAACATCTAAACATACAACCATCAACGTTGATAATAATAGTAAGTAGATGAATGAAATCTGTTTTTTGTTCATCAAAAACTGTCTATTTCCTACGAATAATAAAACCTGATAATTTAAACCCACATCTTTTGTCAAAACATTAACCAAATTAATTTTATCAGCCAAATTAGTTACATATATCCGCAAATTTTTTGCTTAATATATAATAATCTACAACGGTTATCCGCCATAATGTCCATATAGGTTTGTGTCTTCAAAGGCTCTATCAGGTTCACAAGCGAATTAAAATTGACAGACATGTTTCCACGACCCGATTTTCCATTTGAATAAATCGCTTTGTGGCAGATTTCATTTGATAAAATAAAGTAAGTTTATTTTAGATATATGTCCTTGTGCGAGTATATAGTATGTATTTGGAACAATTCGCCGAATATTACGCAATAATATCGTCAGCATAAACGGCATGTTTGCAATGCCAATAACGTTTATAGAATTGCTGAAATACTCCGCCGTACGGTGGTGGGTAGATATAAAAGGACGTATAAATATGTATGCCTATTTCTTTCTATTTATTATTCTCTGTGTACATATTAATATACAGTTTGGAAAGCTATCAATAAACGATGTGATCACCCAGCGGGCATAATTCGATCGTTATTCATAAAGTTCTTTTAACTCGTACCCAACGTTACCTTTTCTTTATTTTTAGCTTTTACTTATTCTATATAATAAGTTACGTTCGTATTTTTTTTGTATGATTATGAAACATATTTTATTTAATAGATTTACAGTAATAGATAGTAAAAGCAGAATCATGTTTAAATTTATTATAATACCCTTAAATGTAGGTGACTGTACCTGTATTCCAAATTAACAGAAGTATAGAAGTGGCTGTAGGCACATACGCCTACATTCGCCAATTACCAACGTATTTTTCGTGTTTGCTAATATATGTGCTTATCATTTATCAGTGACGGCTACATTTATCAGCAACATGTACTAACACATTTCACGAATGTGTATGTTTGTGTGAACACACCTACTTTGCAAAGTAAATAATGAGTTTCGAATTGTTAGAAGCCTTACATTGAGGTAAGAAAAGTTTCCGTTCAGTAGGCTTTCTGTAATACTATTTGAAAAGAAATAAAAATAAATTACAGTCACAATAGATTATTGACATCTTTCTGTACGTTACTATTGGTCGGCTACTGGCGGGGTGCCAGAAAATGTACTATGCAAGCAAGAATAACCTTAGACCAGGTTTCTGTGACTTCTGCAAGTGTTGCTACGTGGCGTAGGTCAATGTAGAAACGGTCTATTAATCTTGAAAAATTACCTTCTCGTGTGCAAGTTTAACTTAAGAGTGCTTTTTGGCTGAAACTGTATTTAAATAGGTAAACTATATTCGCATCTGTTTCTTTTAAAAGCGAGATTGCTAATTAGTTATTTATAGGAACGCCGATTGTCTATTTTTTTCTTTGCGGTAACACACTGTTCTGTTTGGAAGTCCCCATATTTTATTGAAACGCTTTTTGTATATGTATGACTAATAAAAAAGTAGGACTGAAAATGTAGCAAACGAAGAAGTAAAGTAATAATTTTAGTATTCGTAGGGCTTTAGCACAAATATTTATTTTGTAACTGGCCAACTTGGGTGTTGTCTTTCTTTTTTATTTTATGTTATTTAATATGGCATCGATATGTTATTAGTCTTCGTATCTTTATCAGATATATCCACTACTTTATTAACATGTAAGAGATAGATGTATGCTATAGGATCATTAAGGCTCGGGTCATCATTACGTAGTTTCCCGGATGTCCTCTAAAGCTCTATTTACACATGGGATTCCGCTACGGAGGCGTGATTGATTGATTGTTCAATCACAGCTGAATAGTGCCCATAGATTCAATGCCTTTAATAAAACCCTAGTAGTTAACTCAAGCCATTTTAGACTCTAGCAACAGACTATAGCTTACACTTTTCTTTATTAAAAGTACTCTTTATTGCATATTCTGCGCGGCTTTATTGCTTCATTTTTCTCAACTTTAACTTAACAATAACCTTTATGAGTCTTTAAGATCAAAGTAAGTTCCTTCTCTTTGGAATATTATACGCTTAATTATTTAAGTAATAATGTAAGCTTTGGTCGTAACTCTAATCAAAATTTTACCTTTGTTACGATTTTCCTTATTTTGAAAATATAAAGATGATATTAGCAGTATAATTTTGATAACATTACAGTTCGGGTTTAGCTCGCAGACCGAAATATGAAATTAAAATTATGCGGTTTCCAAATGTGATACGAATTTACCCAGCAGCGGCCGGGAACTGACATATTATCTGTGTGAAAGGTAGAAGCACTCAGCTGTGTGCGCGTTCTACTCTCCAGAGAACAACGAGCCGGGAACGAAACATTACTTTAAAACAATATGAACGAAACTTTCACGGCTACTCTTTGCGGAATTTTATGGTAATAACTAGCGGAGTACATAATAAATGAACACGAGTATCAATAACAAGCTGAAAATCAATGTTTGTGTCCTCAGTGTACACCCGATAATGTAATGTAAACACCGCGGTCCTCACTCGTCGTATCGTTTTATGCAAATGAGGGATTTTATTAGCATACACTACAACTCACTCGTGATCCAGACGGTTAAAGCCTCATACAATTTTATGACTTATCGGCATAAAATAGGCTTCAAATCGAATACAACAGAACTTCAAAGGTAATCCTTTACGAAATGGGGGCACTATAGGCTACGACCCGAGCTACGACTAGTAGTCGTAACGATTGAAGTAAAGCTGATCGATTCGAACATATTACAGACTAGACCTAATCTCAAACCTGTTGAAACGTAGGTCAAAGTAGACATTACAGGTGACCTCTTAGATATTGGATTTGGGTTTGTGGTTATGTAAACATTTTGTAGGAACGGCTGAAAAACAATCGCAGTTACTTTACTAAAAGACGTTATTTACGGAACTGTATCAGACTGTAGCACCGTTTTATGAAATGGCATTGATGCTGGGTATTTCAGGATATTAATAAACACCAGAACAGCGATATATCATTCTGTGTAAGCGAAAATGTACACAAAGTCTAGCTTCCACTTCCACTATTTTATGCTAAAATTCATAACAGCAGGGACATCCATCATTTCGAAACTCGGTCTGGGTGTTAACTTTCATCAAATGTTTAAAAATGCACCTCTCTGCTGCAGGTGCCGTACATGGACTGACCTCGATGAGGGTTATATGTCAAATACATTTTGAATCCAGTTAAAATGTAAAAGTGATGAAGTTCTCTCATCTAGAATTTGAGGACAGAATCGCGTGTCGCTCATTTTACAAGGTGACCTTTTTTGGCCGGCGGAAGTTAAGTACCTACGCTGAAATTGGCTTCTAATTTATTTAACCCCGATAGTAAAGTAATTATGGTTCAGTGATTTAAAGGAATTTCCTTTAGTTTGTGAATAAAATATTGTCATTTCTGTTGTAGAACAACGCTTAAACAGTTGGTAATTGTTTAATTACTTCACTGAGACTAAAGAAATAATGTATTTATATAATGTATTTATATAAGACTTAAAGGAAAACCACGTTTTTAATTTGAATCGAGGTCACAAAAAATAAATATTCCGGAATATTCCACAACGTACAATTTGGCTACCAGTGTTTTTACTCCTGTCGAGTAGAAATACAAAATTCAAATAAAGTTCGTGATGAAAAAACGGAACAGTTGATTCGGATGTCAAATTATATACCTAGCACGCAGACAGGTATTCGATTTAATAGTAAGTAATTTGATTTGTTTAGGATCACGAGGTGTAAATTTGTTGATTTTCGAAATTGAATTTGTAGGTATTATAGACAAAAATAATAAGTATACGAACCTTTACTTGAAAAACTTGAATAGAACCTTCATGTTTTTAGAAATGTGTTAAGCTTAAACATCCTATTCAAAACACGAACTTGGTCTTTATCATGATTTTATGGCTGTTTTTAATGTTTAACAGACAAAAAGCTTTTTTCCTACATCAGAAAATAACTTTGTTATCGGTTTACAAATATACGGTTACCTTAAGATTGGTATTTCACAAAGTTACGTCGTAAATTCAATCCACTTTAATATGTTTCACTCTTCACTTCCTGGCATTTATTTACCGTCTTAAGAAACTGTGAACCATAAAGTGCAATACCGTAAAGAGAGCCCCTGTCTTTTAATGTGTTATTGATTTGTTGCTGTGATAGGCATTATGGTGTTGTGGACTTTTTTAAATTAGATTCAATAAGTGAAGATAAATATGTTTGTAGTACATTGTGATTTAAGCTGTGGTTTTAAGTTATTACCTAAATTTAATAAAACTACTTAGTCAGCGTATGCGGTTAAAGGTTTTATTATCGATTCATATACTAAATTGATAAGTACTTTAATATTTTCTCTCTTTTATATTTTTGAAGCAAAAGATAAGCAATTTTTTCGTCCAAATTTTTCATGAATACATACACCCCTCCAAGCTAATTGCCTCCGGCTTTCTAAGTCGTGTTTCTAATGAGATTTCCCGCATGACATAATGATATACTTGCATATTAATCCCGCCATTTGCATTTAAAACCAGCACTTGGTGCCAAGGTGGCACGGAACGAGCATATTCGCTAAATAATTCGCGGCAATGAAGCTGCGTTAATTTATTAAAGAGATGACCGTGAACTTTATCTGTCTGGGGGCCGTTCATGTATGAAACTAGCAACAATGCAGTTTTAATGCAGGTTTTGCTGTAGGTAGGTACTGTTTTGTCCTAGATGTTATATTCAGAGTTACAAAATAGAAGAAGGTAGGTACAGAGATACTCTGAGTGGTAACGGTTGACGCTTTCGTAAAGCTTGTATTGTATTAGTAAGTTGATTGACTCAAACTCAATATATTCGACGTCAACTGTGCTTAAGAGATCCTAATTGTCTCTCCAACACGTTTTGTGTCTCATGTTAGGATCAAGTGATACAGATTCAGCAGGTTGATTCATTTGTGGATCTGTTTCGTAAATGCTCTTAACAATGTCCGTTATCTCAATTTTAATTGAAGAAGGGAGTTTTAATAATGATATTTTCTCGATACTTTATTTGAATACTTTCTTTAGCAAATAAAAAAATACATAATACATTTCTGTATATTACAAGTCCAACCCATAGGTACCATACATTTCGAGCCACTAAATAATCACGGTACATGTAGCATGATTAAAGTTGACAAAAAAGCTGCAAGATAGTACTGACAATGAAAAGTTCAGATTGCTTTCTATTCAGGATTAAAATGACTTTTTATGCAGTATTTTTAACTGGAGCGTACGCTGATCTAAATTCCATTCGTTGTAAAATGCAAATGTTTTTCGAGTAACGAAACACGATCACAAAAAATATTGTTGCACTATCTATGAAATAGATATATACCCTAGCAATTAAAGCTTGGTAGCGATGGGGAGCAAAATGCAAATTGCAAGTTCACTTCATTCCGGAATGCAATGCAATGCATTTATTGCTAGCTGTGAAGAGTTTGCGCTCTTACAGTATTGTAAACCAGTTACAAATGTACTCTGAATGGCAGAGCACGTAGTAAAAAGTAATTGGTGACACTTTTACGATTTCTTGGTCATTTACAGTGAAGTTGAATACAAATTCTATAGGAAAAGTGAAAATAAAGTAAAACAAAAATTATGCCAGATCGGAGAAAAATCGACGACGCGAGCACGATGCGCGGGTTTCGTTTCGTCAGTTCGCCCCGGTCCTGAAAGCACCGCGGGGCCAAACGCACAACGACTTTTTGAATTGGCCGATTCACCTTGCGGTGCTAGTTTATAATAAAAACGGTGTCAAGCGGGAATAACATTTTTCGACTTCGTCAGTTGGCACTACCACCAAAAATCTTATTATTGATTTTTGTACAGTAGGCCTACCATCAACTTTTAGTTTGCGATTCAATGCCGGTGCTATCCAGTTTAGGTTCCTAAACTGAATCGCTAAGATTCGTACCATGAAGTGTTTAATGGTGAGTGGCGTTTGAATCGCGCACGGAGGAACGAATGAACGAGATTTGTCTGTGGTCCGCAAAGTGAGAAAGAAATGACGCTCTACAGTCGTTGCTTAATTCTATCTCTTTTATTCGATCTAAATAAGTTGCGTTTCGAAACCTAGTTTAAAAAGGTTGGTAAAGGTTTTAAGCTATTGCATAGCTTTTATCTCAGGCTCTGAGCGCGGGGACCGAATGTAAAAATTCCGTAACGAAAAAACCTAACACGTCGTGTATCGTCGGTTCAGTTCAGCAGACTTCGGAACGGTGTTTGGGTGCGTGCGTGCTTTGACTAGACGTATGCATGTAGACTGTACAT
Source organism: Emmelina monodactyla (assembly GCA_916618145.1). Lineage (NCBI taxonomy): Eukaryota > Metazoa > Arthropoda > Insecta > Lepidoptera > Pterophoridae > Emmelina > Emmelina monodactyla. Next base: position 4,358,247 of record OU745311.1, on the reverse strand, counting down.
AGCTCGCACGAATCGAGACGAGGTGCTCCGAAATTAGAGGAATATGTAAACAGCTGTCAACAATATGATCTTCTTATTTTTCATATAAAGGGCCCATCAAACTCAAAAACATAACACAAGCGCGATTTAATCTACCAGTGGTGCCATCTATCGAACGTTAGTACAAACTTGGTATAGAAATTAGCGACTTGGATTATTTATTATATTATACTATACTAGCTGTGCCCACGACCTCGTCCGCGTGGAATAGTTATTTTAGACAATTTTTTTAGATCATGTCAAGAGGAATAATTCTTTTATAAATTTTTAGGTATCTTAAACCGTTTTCGCAGCGCATGCAACGGAAGACCTCAAGGATGAATAATTTTTGAATAGATGCTATGCAATAGCTTTACCGCGGCAGTCCTCGAGTGCCACACGTCATTTTTTTTATTTATGAAAAAATACATAATACATTTTAAAATTGCACTAGTTAGCATCAAATTGTACCACATTAAACTATTTTTAGCACTAATTAAATTATAGTAATTCTAATTACTAATTAAATGTCTGTTAAGTGTTGTCGTAAAAATGAATAAAATACGTTTTTGAACGCACTGATATTTGATTTGACAGGTATTATTCCTGGCTTGCCAACTTAGGTCTTTTAGCCGCAAGAGTTTTTTTTTTAGGGCCGTATATTTTTTGTAAATGCTCTGCTAATCACAATTTTTACCCTTTATTTACATATACTTATAAAACCCACTAAATATTGAACTGAAATATATTCTCACTATTTTTAAAAAGTAATTAACAAAACGATTCACTTCACGCAACGAAAGAAGCAACTTTTTTTGAATCGCTTAATTTGACATTTAAGCTGTTCAATTTAGGTTGAAATGTCACGTCATGGTACGAACTTGCTTGCAAAAGAATGAACTATTTCAGATGAATCGCTTACAAACTAGCGACCCAGTTTATGTTTGTTTAAGTAATGTTGTGGTTCGAATAAGCGAAGCAGTACAGTTTAGGTCCTAAACTGAATCGCAATAAGAGTTCATGGTAGGCCTCCAGTTGAGTACACAAGTAAGTTGTAGATTAAATAGGTAGGTAGTGTTTATTTAATAATTCACGTTTTGTAATGTAATTACGTATAGGTACTCTAAAAATGCATATTGTAACAAAAAATATTTCATACAAATGTATTTACTTACCAAAATATAACGAATAAACGGAAGACACCCTGTGCACGATGACCATATTTAGGCTTAGATTTGTGGCGGCTTAGCCACCACTTAGTTACTACGGAACGCACCTTTAATGAGGCGCTATTATTATGTCAATATACAACACCAACTCTATGTTAGATTATTACTCTGTGTTACGTTCTCTTGTTTGAATCTCTCTGTGTAATGTAACGTATTTTCCTTGAGTAACATTTTCTAGCAATAAACTGTGAACTTAAATGTAATTCCGTGTTTGATATCCAAACGAACATTCTACGCAACCCCCAAATTCCGTGTTTGATATCCAAACGAACATTCTACGCAACCCCCAAATTGGTGACCCCGTACGTTGCGATTAAAATTGGAAATCAATTCGACCGACCCATGTGTTTTTACGTGAAGACTGTGTTCGTCGCTCGCTGCAGCCACCTTACACCGGCCCGTACCAAGTCATTGACCGCGCCAGCGATGGCAAAACAATGACGCTGGACGTAAAAGGCCGCCGTGCCGTTGTAAGCGTCGATCGCCTCAAGCCAGCTTATGTTGACCACACTGGCCCGACAACATTCGAGCCTACTGCGGGAGTTGCACACTCTTTACCTATACCTGTACCTTCACGGAACCCACCCTCATCTTCTGTTCCATCAGATACCACCACAAACACCAAGCCAGAGTACACTACTCGTTCTGGTAGACGCGTCAAGTTCAAGATCTTTGACTGATCTCACTCCGTGGGGGGGTGGTGTGGCGGCTTAGCCACCACTTAGTTACTACGGAACGCACCTTTAATGAGGCGCTATTATTATGTCAATATACAACACCAACTCTATGTTAGATTTATTACTCTGTGTTACGTTCTCTTGTTTGAATCTCTCTGTGTAATGTAACGTATTTTCCTTGAGTAACATTTTCTAGCAATAAACTGTGAACTTAAATGTAATTCCGTGTTTGATATCCAAACGAACTAAACTATATCAATAAAGATTCGTGGGGCTGAGTGATAGATAAAAATACGATTTTCGACGATTAGTATAGTGAAAATGATAGTCAAAATAATTCGCTAAAACAGTGCTCTCTTTAAGATATTGCTCGGTTTAGTTAATGAACAGGCCGAAGAGAGCGCCGATGTTTCAGTCGGAATCAAGCCTCCAAATAGAAAAAACTCAAGAAAACTTATATCATCGGAAACACCCTTTTCGCTACAGTCTTGCAATAATATTATTGTATAAGAAATATGGTGTGAGCGAGATGGGCTTAGCCATCCCTCCCACTCACACAAATGATGCGCTTTTGTCTTTAACTGTACATAATCATTGGTTTATACAGCGTGTCCCAAAAGGTTACGTAGCTGGGAAGGGGGGTGGTAGGGATGGTCACAAGGGTCCCCAGAAAAATAATAAAAAAATTCCCCTCTGGATATTTCATTAAAAAAAAACCATTTTTTTAAAATCTAAAAATTTTACACCTTGTTACCCTATATTGCTTACTGTACCTACAGATATTGCTTTATTTGAAAAAAAAAACCTGTTATGTAATCGTCAATAACCCTTTATCAAATTGAAATAAAAAAAACTATACATATCTAACCAAGTTTTAAAGAAAATTAAGTTCTTGTCCAGTCAAGGACTTAGTAATTACGACTTCACTCAACTTCTTGCAAGCGTACTGAAAAAAAAATGTACTACGCAACTCCGGCGTACAACTTTTTTTTTTCAAATACAGCTATTTCTGTAGGTACAATAAGCAAAATAGGGTAACAAGGTGTAAAATTTTTAGTTTTTAAAAAAATGTATTTTTTTTATTGAAATATCCAGAGGGGAATTTTTTTATTATTTTTCTGGTGACCCTTGTGACCACCCCTACCACCCCCCTTCCCAGCTACGTAACCTTTTGGGACACCCTGTATAACAGCGGTGTCAAGTGACGAAGTCGAAAAAAGTTGTTCACCGATTGACACCGCGGGGCCAATCGACCAATTCAAAAAGCGTCCTTGTGCGTTTTGCCCCGCGGTTCGTTTAGGACCGGGGCGAACTGACGAAACACTTCGATGCGCGCCCTATGACGTAGTAGCACTCACCACGTCGACGCCGCGCGGCTTGAGCTCCCGGCGCAGGCAGGCGGCGAGCGCGTCGAGCGCGGACAGCGAGGCGGCGTGCACCCCGCGCACCGGCGCCGCCACGTGCGTGAGGATCGACGACGCCAGCACGATGCGCCCGCGCGCGCGACGCACCAGCGGCAACATCACTTGCACCAATCGGGAGGGACCTGCACACATCATGCTCAATGATTTTGTGAACAAGGACAGGAGGCCTACTATGAACTCTTATTGCGATTCAGTTTAGGACCTAAACTGAACTGTTTCGCTTATTCGAACCACAACATTTCACGGTAGTTTTCGTTTCTGTGCATCGAAATGCTGGAATTCCCTTCCTCCACCTTTACGTTTGCTACGTATATATATATATATATATTATGTATAAACATTAAGAAAATATAGTATTATATAAAATATAAACGTGAAGCGATTCCTCCCACGAGAATAAAATGTAGTGCCTAAATGGTAATAATTTTCGTTCCTGGTTTTATTCGTTAATGCGCTGCGTATCTAAGAGGTGTTTCCGATACTGAAATTTAAAATTTGATTTCGAACGTAGCAATATGCGTATATGTAAGTGTATGTATACAACATCTTTAAATGTTTATATTATTTTATTTAAGTATTGCTTTTGTGTTTTTGTATGGGAAGCCAACGTCAGTATGCCACCAAGAAGGTTCTGACAGAATACCAGCGTTGCTTGCTAGCAACACTAAGCTGAGTCAGACTCCTATTTAGCCAAATACCTGTGTGCCTTACTTTTTATAGCGTTTAAGTTTGTTTTCTGTATGTTTTAAATTTAAGTATTTTGGTTAAATAAAAACCTATTCTATTCTATTCTATTCTAACATTACTTAAACAAACCTAAACTGGGTCGCTAGTTTGTAAGCGATTCAGCTGAAATAGTTCATTCTTTTGCAAGCAAATTCGTACCATGACGTGACATTTCAACCTAATTTGAGTAGATTAAATGTCAAATTAAGCGATTCAAAAAAAGTTGCTTCTTTCGTTGCGAGTGAATCGTTTTGTGAATTACTTATAAAAAATAGTGAGAATATACGTATTTCAGTTCAATATTTAGTGGGTTTTATAAGGATATGTTAAGAAAGGGTAAAAATGGTGATTAGCAGATCATTTATGAAAATATTTACGGCCTTTAAAAAATATCTTGGGGCTAAAAGCCCTAAGTTGGCAAGCCCGGAATAATACATGTCAAATGAAATATGAGTGAATGTGCGTTCAAAAACGATTTTTTTCATTTTTACGACAACACTAAACAGACTATTAAATAAATTACTATCATTTAGTTAGTGCTAAAAATAGTTTAATGTGGTATAATTTCATGCTAACTAGTGCAATTTTAAAATGTATTTTGATTTTTTTTCATAAATAAAACCTTTACCAACATTTATAAACTAGGTTTCGAAACGCAACTGATTTAGATCGAGGAAAAGAGATAGAATTAAGCAACGACTGTAGAGCGTCATTTCTTTCTCACATTGCGGACCACAGACAAATCTCGTTCATTCGTTCCTCTGTGCACGATTCAAACGCCACTCACCATTAAACACTTCATGGTACGAATCTTAGCGATTCAGTTTAGGAACCTAAACTGGATAGCATCGGAATTGAATCGCAAACTAAAAGTTGATGGTAGCCCTACAGGTATCTTAACACATTCGCAAGCATTATCGTTTGAGCTATTTGAGTAGAGACAATTCAACATAACTGAAGCTAAGTAGGAACACGTGCGGCTATGACAACTAAGTTAAATAGGTTGAACATTGAACTTCAAGTTGAACAACCTCATCATGATATGTCATTTATCATACTTTAGGTCACAAACTTCTTATAACTGGGGATACGACGCTCCATCACACGGAAAAGTAATCAAGAAATAACAAATCCGTTAAATAAACGAATAAATAAAAGTATAATACTTAAACGGAAAATCTGTTTCCTTTATGTTTTGTATTAAATATCTTAAAATAGGAACACACATTTTTAACAAGTCCATGTATTGTTTAAAACGCTAGTTAAAATACAAAATTGCGGCTTTGAGGCCTTAAACGGCGGTTCCAAAAACTCTAACAAGATATGAATTTTAAAGTACCCGTTAAATTGAGAGCTGCCTAATACCTACTAAAACAAAATCCTACTTCGTACTAATATTATAAATGTGAAAGTTTGTGAGGATGTATAGATGGATGGATGGATGTTTGTTACTCTTTCACGTAAAAACTACTAGATGGATTTGGATGAAACTTTGCAGTAATATAGGTTATACATCAGAATAACACATAGGATACTTTTTACCGCGGGAAAACATCTCATTCCCACGGGAAACCGACTTCCACGCGAACGGAGTCGCGGGCGGCCACTAGTGAAAAATATAACTAGAAAAACTAATGGTTATTTTATAAGAATAGCCATTTTATACAACTTTTATTGATGTTATGTGAATTTTTCTACGATCCACCTAAATCTTTAAAAGTTAACTGTATAATGTAAGGCAAAAAAATAAAAATAAATATACCAACTTTAATCTACATACGATGAAAATCCGCTATCCGAATAAAAAAACCTTTACGGAAAATATGTGTACCTTTTCATGATAGTAATGATAAAATGATGGTACTTCTTAGTTGACACCGTTATTTTTATAGGTATAGTTCTGGGCGTATATAACTTTTTGAAAATAGTTCAATACGCAACTTACGCTTAATACAGACTGCCAGTAAGTAACTTTCAGAAATAAAACAAAAATCTCTACTCATTTAAAGAATTTTAAAACAATGGCGTGATAATTTAGAAAGAGCCTGGTATTAAAACATAATAATTATGTTAATAAAAACTTTGTTTTCTCTTCATTAGAATGCCGTGGGTTGGGTTTCATTAGAACGGTCGGGACTTTCATTTTAATGAATATAGACCTGCTTACTTGGCAACTAAAACAACGTTACTTGATAAATTAACTTTGCTTAATTGTAATATTTAACACAAAGTTGAAACTAATAATGAGTTTTGTTACAACTCAATAATCTACTAACTATCCATTGATGCTTTGTTAAATCTGTTTTGATTGCAATCTTTATCTGTGTTTTTTACTCTCAATAAACTATGGAAGTTAGAAATTTGATTTAAAAACGAGAAGTTGATAGTTCGAACGTCACAAAACAAAACAAGCCGTTTCCCGTTTCCCGTTATCTATAGTTGAAATATTGCGACCAGCCATTAGAGTTTAAAACTGCTTGGTAAAGTCCTAGATCATAATAACATCACGGCAACTTAGCATATCGGTAAAATATAGTATCTTAAAAGGGGAAATAAATTTAAAACTAGTCTATAACGCTAAATTCTCTCTTGTATATCTTCTATATTCACATTCTGCTCCTGTCCTAATATTTCCCAATTTCAACTTAGGAACAACACAGACAGCGCCATCTAGTAAATCTTATACGCGACCTTTCGTGTAGCAAGCGTAGTCGTTTCGTAGCCAACGTAGCGTATCCGTAGCATTGTGAGTTTATCCCAACTAGAAACCTTTTGGTACCTAGTTAGCATGGTTTTACTCGAATGTGAAAGGAACTAACCAAGTAAGTTGACTTCCATGGAGCGGCGTACTACGGAGAAAGGCACCCATTCTAGTTCGCCGAGCGCGCACCAGGACTCGCAGTTGACGACCGCCCACAACCCTTGCGCGCCCTCGGGGAGGTGGTCGACTATGTACAGGGATGCTGACAGGATCTGGATGACGAGGAAATTATTATAAATACTTAAAGATTAGAGTAAGAGTCTGTCAAATACTTGAAGACACGGTTACTTATACGAATATACTTATATGAATCGGAACTTTTGGTAACATGTGTGCGTTTTTTTTTTGTTTTTTCAATGTTTCGTTTATTATAAAAACAGTCTTCTTTATGTCTTTTTAGTCTGAGAAACTATGTTTATAACTCTTTTGGTTTGTTATTTACGCGATGAAGTATATGTATATCATTGTAATTTAATTATTTAATAGGTATTAAAAAGCGTATTTAATATTTATCCATGTTCGTTAATGTTTTTTAATCTTTGAATTTTTTCTTTGTCAATACCTAAAAACATATTGTATCTAAATGAGTTTTGTTCAACAAAATTATGCCAGAAACCTAAAAAGTGGTCTGAACAAAGTATACAATGTATTTATTTTATTTGAAAACCAATTCACTTGGAAGTTTTTTGAACGAACCTAAAGTTTTGGTATTCATTCACGTGTTTTTTATATTGCATTTTTATTTTATATTTTTGTAATATCATTGGTCGATGTAGGTAATTTCGCGTAATCGATCCTACACGCTACTTTTACCAATTACTCTGGTTTACTTAAATACAATTTAAAATCTGTTTTTCCTACTCCTACTTACTCTGGCCTTCTTTTTCCATTCACCAGCAGAAAAAACATATATTTATTAAAAATATTTATATTTACATTAATAACTGTTTACAAAAAAATCTTCTTAGCAAATTATTTTATTTCCAGCTAATTATCTCAATGAAATAGGGCTTTTTATCCGAAAAACCTTGATTCTTTAGCTTTGTTCTTTTATATAAACGTAGGATTTTAGTGTTGGCGCAGGTAATGTTCTGTCTTCTAATTAAAAGGAAAAACATTTCTAAGATAAAAATAAATTATTCTTGACTGGAATTTATTAAAGAGGACAATTGGAAGCCATTTTGTCCACTGTTGAAATTAAGCTGTAATTGTTAGACTGTAAAGGATTAACACGTAAACTGATCTGTTGAATACCAGCTATAACTAATTGGTGTTAAATTATTCTATTTGTTTTATAGAAGTGTTTGTACAATTGATTCCAGTCAGAGGTTGTTACCAGGCGCACAGTTTGATTTTCCGTGAGTTTATTCGTCGATCATTTTGATTACATTTGAATTGATTATGCCTAGTTGAGTTTGTGTAAGGCAAGGAATGGTATTTGTGTGGTGTGTAGGAATCCCGCAGTAATTCACAGGCTATGGTAGGAGGGCGTGGGCGAACTCAGTCTTTTCTTTGTACATTTTCTCTTTTGTTCCAACCGAGATTAGCGTCCTAACTCACCGCAAGTACTACTGAATGTTTTAGTCTTTACAAATCTTTGTTAGTAAAAGCATGTTTGATTTCATTATTAATTACGAGATTATTTAGTCGATACAAATTTTTAACAAAAAAATATAATAGCTAGCTTATTAAACTTGAGTTTCATATAAAGATTGAGAAAATGATCTGCCGCAGGCCTAAGCAAAGTCAAGTTAAAAAGTACAATATAAGCATGTGAGTACCTAAATGTGAGTTATTTCATATCCTACATGGAATAACGTTTTTTAAAGTAAAGATGATAAGAAGTCCGAGCAAATAATACGTAATATAAAGTATCATGATAAAAATACGTGATCTACTTTTATATTTCGTTTGATGAAGGAAATGTTTTTGACTTTTTCATTTAAAAAGAAAACTTGAGCGTCCCAGTTCGCAAAAAAACATTACTAAGAAACAACATCATTATTTGCAACTTTAGGCAGTGGATTAATTGGAATATTGTTTTAAATTAGGTAGCAATTACGTTAAAACAACTGAATTTGATATTTTCTTTGAAACTGCTAGTCTTAAATATCATTGACCTAACCTCATTATTTTTTACTGGGGATCTTAAATCATCCAGTTTGCCGTAGTATTAATATGCAGGAGCGTTGTCGAATCTAAAGACTTTGAATGCTAGTCTATCCTGTCTTGCCTGACCTAACAAAAACAGAAACCTACCTCTAGTAAAAACGCTTGATGGTAAAAATGGTAGAACTTAAGCAAAACAGTCGGCCCTTATATTGGTTATTGATTTAGTACAACAAACGTGAAAGAGTGCTCCGCGGAGCTTTGGGTTACCCCGATGAATCTGTAGGAAGTCCGAAGAATTATATCAATAAATTAACTTTGTATCTCGTAGATATCTTAACATTATTTTCAGTTTTGCAAAAACTTGTTAACCAAATTTGAACCTTATCTACCTGTGTCTCAGAGGTGATATCCAGCTGCAGGGTGTGCAGTCTTCCGGAGCAGTCCTGCTTCAGCAGGTCGGCATCGATGTTCCCCGCCTTGGTCTGGAAGCCCGCGAACACGTGGTAGCCGAGGTCGTCGAGCTTGCGGGCCAGCGCGTTGCCGAGCACGTTGTCGCAGCCCGTCACTAGAACAGCCTTGCCGGCTGCGGTCACCTGACAATAACAAACAATTAAATTGTAAAAATATAAAAGAACGTAGTCGCGACTCCGTTCGCTTGGAAGTCGCTTTCCCGTGGGAATGAGAAGTTTTCCCGCGGTAAAAAGTACCCTATGTGGTATTGTGATGTATAACCTATATTACTGCAAAGTTTCATCCAATTCCGTCAAATAGTTTTTACGTGAAAGAGTAAGAAACTCTATACATCATCACATCTTCACATACTCACAAACTTTCACATTTATAATATTAGTAGGAAGTCAATATTTGCGGTCACCTGGCTATGTCCAACAAGAGGTTGTGGAAAAATATTTTTAATATTCATAGAGTAAATCATTTTAAGGTAGCGTAACTCCTTATGTTCAACTAAGTAAAAATAGGCATTGAGGTAAATTTGAGAAATTGTACTTGATTCAGTATTTTTCAAGATTTTAGTTATAATACAATTTTGTTTTTATGACTCAAATGATAGTCAGAGTTTGTGGAAAAAAAATGAGGCTGTAATGTATGATGGATTCTACTAAATTTCACTTCTATTACAAATTCAGTTAGAGTCACAAACACGCCTACGCACAACATTTTGTGAAACTGATAACTTTCTTTTGCACAATATTACAAAAGAAAAACAATCAAAAGCTCAGAGCAGTAGAGCAATAAAATCGAATGAACCTCAACTGTTCACATTAACGCAGTGATGAAGCCATAACCGAGAGCAAGACTTAACTTAACCACAATGTTCTTTTTGCCGCAGTTACCCGGGTCCATCGGACAGTACCGGGAAATGAGACCCGTTAGCACCGAGTGTTAGTTGTAAATTACAGCTATTCAGTTAGTGCGGAATGTACAGAGCTAATCGAATAACTAAAGGTTTCGCGGAATCGGAACTGAGTGGGTGTGAGTTCGGAATGGGCTAAAATGTATGTATAATTAATTTGCGCGGTTGACGATGTGTCTTTGGGGATGTTTCCATATTTAAAATTATATAGCATTGAGATCTGATGTATTTGCTGCATGAATATGTAGGGCATCAACAAGAAAAAGGGTCTTTTGTCGTGTAAAAATATTTGTCCAAAAATTCCAACAACTATTTAAACTTTCGCGATAAAGAAGTTGTAGGAACACATTTATACCTAGTCAAAAATGAAAAAGTTATTCTATCACTCTGTTTTTTTAAATGAACTCATTTTATTTTCGTGATCCATGACAATAAAAATTACAGTTCTCAGAACAATGTTCCAAGATATAGGATTGTCTCAGAACAATTCGCAAAGCTGAAGCTTAGTTTGTTAGCTTATGCTCACGTCTTTAGTCGCGTCTCGTTTCCTTTCCTAGATTATAAAGTTCCACACGTGACACTTCGACAGCGAAACTTAGGACATTAACTCTTAGCTTACTCATAATCTACAGCTTAAACACATCCGTAGCTTATACGATATTGGCCTAGAGTTATGGAAATGAGAAAATAAAATAAAGTTGCCATTAATCTTTATTAACATTTTGATAGCGAATCGATGGATATGCCCTTTCAACCTACGCATCAATATACGTAAAATTTTAATATTCCATCATAAAATTGCTAAAGAAAACAACAGAATGATTTATTTAGCTTTGCCTGTGGGAACAGTAACAACAGAGCAGTTAACCTATTTTTAAATCGGATATCCAGCGGAGGGATGGCGTTAGTAGTTCTTACGTAGTTCTTTGCATTCGAGTATTCGTTTACTTTTCTAAATTAGAATTTTACGATATTGCTTTATTTTAAACAATCCAACATTTTAAAGATAACTTTGGTCAAGTATTTTACTGTTGTATTATATGTAGTAGTAGTTACTGTTGTATTATATGTTTTTTTACCTGACCTTAGCCCTATTTGCTGACGTGCATTTCATCGTTTGAATTAAGAGCCGAATACGAAAACAAATTTATAGGAATATAAAGAAAAGCGTGACAGATTAAAAATCATTTCCATTACAATTAATTTCCTTTGAAGTAAGTAGTTTTAAATACAGATCCAGTTTGTTTGCGGTGCACAGCTGTAGCTCTGTCATTATTCGTGTTATAAGTATTACGCACTTGCTTCCGTTGGCAACACTCCATCCATATATTAATTATCTCGCATTTTTCGAGGAGGTTAATAAGAGTTTGCGCTTTTCAACTACATGAAATAACTTGTTATGATATTAAATGTAGCGTGAATTTTTTCACTTGTTAATAAGTTTGTATGAAAGAATCTATCACGGGTTTTTAAGTGTATCATGAATTCATGTTTCTTCATAGTAATTACCTCTGATTGGGTGTTATTCATAGTACAGTGTAGGTTTTCCTTAATGTAAAGGTATTCCCGAGGGGGACGCCGACCTCATTCTTGGAAACTTAAGATATTATATGTTACTCTGGAGATATTACTATCTGTAGTAACATGCTCATTTTAGCAGCTAACAATGAACATTTATAAGAATAATTTCTTATTTATAGAGAAGTTATTTCAGTTTAAATAATAATTCGTCTATTATGTGAACCTAAATAATTGTAAGTGAAAAGCATATTACTACTTTATATTTTAATAAAAATGTTGCGTATTCACTTTAACATACTGTAATTCTTAATAATATTTTAATTCGTATTTTTCAGACATTCTAGCTTATTGATGAGTGATGGATTAATCACTGGTAAAACGCGCACTCAAAGGCGCCCGCGGGCCGTGCCTTTCTATGGGAAAACAGCGAGTAGTTGCTGAATCCATTCTGCTGCTGTGCTCCCAATGTGACATTTTCATTCGCAACGAGGATTTTAAATTGAGAACGTTACAAAGAGTCGGAACAAACTCATCTACCTTCCAAATAAAGACTTCCAAATAAACCTAACGTAAATGCTCCTATTAACGACCTACTAAAATTTGTACTCTATTAACGATCTATTTTTTCAATCAGTCATATTAGACTTAATATAGATTCTATAAAAAAATTAACTTAAAAATTAGATAGGTAGATTAGTTAGTCAACAAACAGAGTAAATTTGTCTTGTCTAAATAGCCAGTTTTAGCAATAATTTGTTATTGAGTGAGTGCCGCTCGATACCGACGCACTTTCCATAGTGTCGCGTCTCCAGCCTCGTAAGCACACCGAAATATTACTTAAGGTAAACAACAAACTTAAAGTTGATTTATCTGCTTGCTATCACATAACAACGATAATACATATATTCGTTTTCGAAGTTACATTGAATTTAATCATTTTTATTGGTTTTTATGGCATAAAATCATATCTTAATTAAGGGCGGTAATAGGATCCAAATTTCATAACTTGACTCTATTAACGATCCGTGGCGTTATTAGAAGTTTGTAAGTTTTTAATTTGATTCTATTACCGACTCACAGCTGAAAAGAAATAACAAGAACCATTTTTATAGAAGCATGTAACCAAACCTCTGCTCAACTAAAAGCTAAGCTGATAGCTGTAAATGAAGGAAGCAGGATATACCAAGCTTGAAGACCTATGGCATACCGAGAAAAACAAGTGACAAGACAAATTATAAATACACAAATGAACATTGTGGAAAACAATATTGTTCAACGAAGGACGAAGAAAAAAGACTTTTGGACTAGATTTTCTATGTCGGAAAGTCAGGTTTTCCTGTAACAAAAGACCAACTGTTAGAAACAGTTGCAAAATTGGTGGAAAACTTGGAGCGCTCTTATCCTTTCAATTATGGTGTTCCAGCTGTTTCTTAAGGCTATGTCTAGGCATCCTAACATTTCAAGGCGAATTGAATTAGCCTACAAGCCGATTTTTAATTGCTATGAGACGGGTTTTTTTTATGTCCCAAAGAAAAACAGGTTTCCGTCCGAAAGGGCAGCAAGGAAGTATATTATGTACGACTAGTGGCCGCCCGCGACTTCGTTCGCGTGGAAGTCGGTTTCCTGTGGGAATGAGAAGTTTTCCCGCGTTAAAAAGTACCCTATGTGTTATTCTAATGTATAACCTATATTACTGTTAAGTTTCATCCCGTCCAGTAGTTGTAACGTGAAAAAGTATCCTCACATACTCACATACATCCACACATCCATACATAATCAAAAACTTTCACGTTTATAATATTAGGAGGATTGCAATATTAAGATGTTGATTTCAAAACTGTAATAATGTCTTAATATACTTTTAACTGCATTTTTTTTATTTTTCGTTTAGATGAAGGGGCAATTTTTAGGGGTCGGTAATAGAATCAGAAAAAACGGTAATAGAATCAAACTACATCTTTAGGTCGGTAATAGAATCAATTGCTCTTTCGGATTAAACAATTATTTAATAATTACTGTGTAATAAACTATAAAATTGAAGTATGGAATCCAACAGAATACTTTACAAAGATTGATATTAAATTAAAACACCTTAACTAACCTATCAGTATCTATCTATTTACTCAAAGTTATTTCAAAGACAGCTTAAAGGGGCGGTAATAGGAGCATTTACGTTACTATGAAATCATCAAAATTGTGTTGTGAACTAAGTAGGTATTATATATAATTATACGCCAATACAGTGGTGAAAGCGATTGCCTATATAGATTCATCAGATTCGCGTCTCTTAAATAGGTATTTGACCCTTGAATGTGTAATGCACAAAAAATGCTAAATACTATATTAAAAGTAAATAAATTTAATGATAATCGATAATTGGAAGGAATTATATTTGAATAAGTATAAAGGGAAATTTTCAATAGGAAGTTTGGTTTATGTATTCACAACACCTAGTTCATTAACATTGTTTGCTTCCAATCACGAAGTTCCCTTCCGTAACAATACATTATGACTAGGTACCTATAATATAAGGCGTTTTCAGTGTTTATTGACAATAAAGCATTTTCAAGTTCATATAATAAAAGAAACGGATGTCATTTGGGATTCAGGAAATATTGCAGATTTTACCAAACAAAAATGTTGTCAATTTTGCCTTTTTGTAGGAAACGGCCGTAAATTACGGTTAAGTAAAAATCTTAAAGAGTCGGACGTTCATCATGGTTTTAACCGAAAAGTTGTTTATTGGTATTATTTTAAGTAATATATTTTTTATGCAAAAAATATTTTTTTAAAACAAGACTATACCAAGTTGGAGTCTCACAGGAAAGGTTTCCATTAAAAAAGGACATAATAAAAAGAAAGCTTTACTGTAACCATATACTTCTACTTTTAGGGCGGTTGTTAACTAACAAATGACCTTAAAGCGATCCCTTCATTAAAAACAAAGCTCAAATTGTGTGGGTGTTCTCAACGCTTACAGCCCTCATAATTAATTTAAATTGTATTTACTTACTAACTAAAGTAGGATTTTTTTTTATATTTAAAGAGTATTTTCCCTTTGTTGTGACTCAACTCCATAAAGTAAAATAAGTCAGTTTTCAAGAGATCAAGCGCTCATTCATTCTTTCAGTAAAGGTTATTTTCTCGTCTGCTGTCAGGTAAAAGTCGGCGTTAAAATATCGCTTTATAAACTGAAAACAGCTTAGATTTTATTCAAAAGGAATTTCCTCTTGTAGAAAGGGATTTATTTAATACGAATAGCTATAGTCATGTCAAGGAAGTAAAAGTTAAACGACCGTATAAGCTCCACGACCTTTTCAGTTTTAAGTTCTCATTTCTCAATTAATATTCCTTATTTTCTATATTCATAATAATTAAAATAAAACTCTAATGAATAAGCTAAAGCCAAGTTACGAATCAATTTGAATCAGTTACTACCCTTTGCTTAATTAAGAAGTAATAACCCGAGTAGACGTTTGCCAATTTATTTGTCACTTCTCGGTATAACAATGAACCACATTATGACTTAGACAGCGGAAATTCAACTGTTATTCTGAATCAATATTGTTTGGGAATTTCAAATATTTATTGAATATTAAGAAGGAATATATATTTGTTACTTATGTTTTCCACATTTATATAAACTTCGTATATAGATAGAAATTATCCAAAAATAATGCATGGTGAACTTTTTACCGCGGGAAAGTAACACATTCTTCGGGAAAAGCCATTAAGCCGCGAGGGAAACCGCAGGGCGACAAGCTAATATTTAATACATTTGTATTGATTTTAAGCATCTGATAAGCTTGCCGAATAGGCAAGTGTTAGGTTAAATCTACTCGAATAACTACTTATAAGTTATTTTGTTTTTAATTACTTTTTACAAGGTTCTCAAAGTAATTTAAATGAATATTGTGGGCGTTAATGAGAAGTTGCTAGGCACTTTGCCTACGCGATATCTACAATGTCATCCGATCTTTCCTTTAATAACAAAGGTAGTAACAAGATGAGCTTTAAGGTTGATGAGGGTTCGTGTTGTGATCTGTTGCTCACACGGACACCAGGACCTCGCAATCTGTATCCAGCCTAGATGACGTATGAATATTCATAGAAATTCGTCATTTACCAGCTCGGTTCTAGATTGAACCGTTCATCAATAAACCGTGACCTTTAAAATGCTGAAAATTTTCACAAGGCACAGCGGCGGCGATGCGCAGACTGATCATAAGCAATACAATTTTTTTTGTTAATAATTCTATCGTAAACTTTTCATTGCCAATTTTCATATTCTTATGGACTTAAAATCGGGATCAATGAATTGTAAAGGTTATGCAAAGATTTATTATCATGAAAGACAAAATAAAATTGGTTAACAAAGGTGAAGACTCAATTGGAGGGAACTGTCCGCGCTAATATGAATCTTGCCTTTGATCCTAGCTTTGTTGTAGACGTGACAGACAGTCGTATAATAACTTTAAGGGCAACTCTGACGTTTCCAGGATTTTGTACATTTACATTATTTCAGTCAGTTCTCCTTAATGCATTTTTACAGCATGAATCTTGTTAGGTGTGATATTACAGTATTTTTACTTTATAAAAAATCTGAGTTCGGTTTAGTGTGGTTAAAAGTCTTTTTATAGTAAACGTTTTTAGTTATAGTCTATAGTCATATGTTACAATAGTTTAAGTAGTATGGAT
This sequence comes from Emmelina monodactyla, assembly GCA_916618145.1. Lineage (NCBI taxonomy): Eukaryota > Metazoa > Arthropoda > Insecta > Lepidoptera > Pterophoridae > Emmelina > Emmelina monodactyla. The sequence continues at coordinate 4,341,709 of OU745311.1, read as the reverse complement.
ATAACCCGAGTCCTACTAACATTAAATAAAAAGTACCGTTAATTTACAGACGCATATTCAACAGGCGTTACTAAATATGATTTACACACACAGCTGCTGCTTAGCGAAAGTGGAAAAAAGTGTTCCGAGCTTCTGCTTTGAAGAGTTCTTATTTAAAATATTACGTTTATTTTAATTTAAACAGAAAATGTGACTCTTTCGATGTAAAGGTAAAAAATATATGAAATGAAATAATATAAAAAGCAAAATGAAATATGCTTTTACTCTAGCTTACTTTACATTATTTTAAAATCCTTTGCATTTTTATGAGAGACGCGATTCGGCGCGCCTTTGGGGTGAGGTTTCTTTTGCCTCCAGGCGTCTCGTGACAGTCATTTTAAGATTGCTTTAGTATAAGTCGTTATAGTTAGTAATAGTTACGTACCTGTAGGTTATGGTATAGGGCGGCCGAGGCCCCACGGCTTCACCACACAAGGCGAAGACGGAGCGCCGCGGGGTTTTAGTGGGTAGTCCCCTGGGCGACATGTCAGTTGCTCAGGTGGGAGTCCCACACACGCCCCCCGCCACCCCGGTGGGGGGTCCGGTGCGTAAATGCATTTCCCGCAAAAAAAAATTTTTTGCGCAAAAAAAAAAAAAGGTACCTGTAGGTTATGGTAGAACCAGAGCGAGCCGACGACGGAGATGGAGAACCAGAGGAACAGCGTGAAGACGGAGACCTGGCTGAGGTGCAGCACGTTGAGCAGCGTGGACAGCACCACGGCCGAGGCGTGGCACAGCACCACGGGCAGCGCGCAGCGGTCGATGATGTCCCATGGCACCTCCTGAACAAATAATAAATAAATAAACAGCCTATAAAGGGTTATTTGTAATTAACGCATCACCTCTTGCAGGCGGCTTCCTTACATCAATCCCATTAACATTTGTTCTACGACTTTTTGCAAAACTTGATAATTAACACAAAAACAAAAAAAAAAAAACAAATTTTGGTATTGATGTAGAAAAGCTGCCTACAAGAGGTGATGCGCTAATTAGAAATAACCCTGTATATGTCCCATAGTTGAGCACAGGCCTCCTTCTCGGATAGCGAGAGGGTTTGAACCGTAATCCACCACGCTGGCTCGGTGCGGGTTGGTGGATCACATGATGGATTATCATCCAATCATGTGGGTTTCCTCACCATGTTTTTCCTCACCGTCAGTGCGTGATAAACATGTACATACTTTGAAAATGACCAAATTAGTGGTACACCCTAGTGGGGATCGAACCCGGAACCTTCGGTAGTAGACCGTACCTGTTGCCACTAGGCTACCACGCACTTCTGAACATTTAAAATTTGTCATATAATAAATACTGTACTTAACCTTGTAGTTGTGTTAATAAAAAACGTATTCGAAATGGTATTGCATACTGAAAACTATTTACGGAAAAGTTAACATGTGGATCTGAAAGACAATAGTTGAATTTTATTCTAATAACATTTACGGTTTTACGGTCCTACAACTGTAGGTAGTTCTATTACTAAATTATTCTTTAGCATTCCTAGAATTCGTACATGTGATAAGCATTTTTCCACCGAACTAGGTGCGACTTGTAGAGTTTTCTGGTCAAGGAAAGGCTTATGAGTGGGAGGTTTACAGCCTGATGACGAGGGTGGGCGGGACTCTCGGGACCTTTGTGCAAATTTGTATGAAATAGGAATTTTATAGCCTCGATCACGAAATGAAGTTTTCGTTCAAGGGCTTAGCTTTCCGTGCACTTGCTCATCGTGACGTAATGGTCGGTTTATTCAGTTACGCTACGACCAAGTTGGCTCTCAATTTAGAATGAAGACGGTTATTTTCGACACAAATACGTAAATAGCCGGCATCGATTCGGAATCAAAATAAGTAAATGCCAACAGGAAATTGTAAAGATGATGTGTACTAAAATAGATACCTAACATTGAAATAATTCACTATTTTCAATTGAAAATGTTTAGCACAGAAGTTTTAAACAAAGGCTGAATAGTTTGTTACCTGTGATTGCGTCTGTGAGTTCTTAATGAGCGACCCCCGCCTGACCGATGCGCGTCGATGCATCGACGGCGCCGTGAGCGACGCACGCCGCGTTACGTCGCCTGCCGCCATCTTGGAAATACTGTCAAAATGTTGTCAAATCAGCGAAAAAAACAGGTGAGCTTACATAGATGTGCTTAAACTGTTGCTTCACTTATTTGTTAGAACTGTTGTCGAAATATAGGGACAACTATTACACTACTGTAACAGGGGACATATTTTTTGAGAAACTAACCTATAACCCTATGTAGAAAGACTATATCAATCGTAATAAAAATCCAACTTAAAGTTATGATAAAAATGGGATACTGTTATAACCTTCTTAACTTTACATTTCTTTTCCCTGATTCCCTCAAAGCAAAGTTTAATAGCAGCAATTTCTCTTACAAACTTCAGAATAAACTGCAGTTGGGCGGTGGCGATCACAAGCTGGCTCGCAGATTAATAGCCCCGACCGCTCCAGATAGGATTAAAGCTGTAGCTATTAGAGTTACAACCACCAGAACCATATCTTAACAGCGGTACCTTGTAAGGGAAATAACCCTAACCTTGGCTTGCCTCACCTTTGCTGAATTTCTATTCTATTTTTAACCCGCCGTATGACACAGATCTTAGATTGGATTTACCGTTCCCGCACGTGATATTACTTTTCAACTTTGTTCATAGCGGGAAAACGTTTTTCTAACGAAATAAAGAGTCGCGAAGTAGGCATGTCTTATCTTGTACAGGGGAGACGTGGTTGTCGAATTTTCTCGCAAGCTTCTACGATGTAGGCTCATCGGAAATTGTCTACGCTTATCTACTCGCAGATAGCTGATAACATGCGTTGGCTTTGTTAACTTTTTTCTTTCTTTGGAAGTAATTTTCTTACACTTTAGTCACATCGAGGGTATCCTGAGGCAAACGCGTCGGCGACTTTTATCAGTTTTCTGATTATAGCAACTTTTCGTTCAGAGATACGAAGTAGAACTTTAACTAATAAAATACGTTTTTTTGTATCTTGTTCATACAGGATATTTTATATGTTTATTTTGAAAGATAATAAACATATTTTCAATTCGAAGAGAAGGTTATTTAGATTAAAAGTTATGTTCATCCTAGTCCATTCAATTTTAAAGTGTTACCCTTTACGTTAACAAAATTGCGATGGAATTTATTGCTTCGAGAGTTTTATAGCGATCTGGCAGGGTTATATAACGTATGATTAATGTGATAGGAGTAGTAAGCGGTGTTAGGCCGAGAGCCGGGAGCCAGCTCGTAAATAGAAAGTGCATCGGGTAAATGTCGCGCTCCTCAAATACGCGCCTGCCGAGTGTTGTAACGCCGGCCCACTACATGTTATTTTTACACTGGCAACCGTGACGTGACCCAACCGCCTAACGTGTCCCTGAGCCCAATTTATTTGATTTTTTTGATAGATGTACTCATCGCGCGGGAAACATCAAATAAATCCACATACGCGAATCAGTCGACAGCAGTAAAATCTGTTTAACCTATCAATTCTAAATTCGCAAATGTAAATTGGGTTACGTTTTCATGTTTATTCAATATCGGTTCATATCCAAACATGAGTTGATGTAACGAAAAAAATATCCAAAATGAGAGTAGGAAGGTTTGTTGTTCACTTTGACCTTTAATTATGATAATGTTGGATAAACATCTCATTAGGGTTTTTTTGTGCTATAAAAAAAGTAAAATGTAATAAATTGTTATCAGTTAATATAGTTATTAAATATTTTATTTCTCGTATATTCAAAAAGCAAAAATAGCAATTAGCAATCGGACCGATAATAATTTATAGCTGTGTGATGACAACTGTGAATGATTGCCACGACCTGACACACTATTATTAATATACCGTTTGCTTCGTACCTACACAGATAGGTACCTACTCAGAAATCTTATACCTATATATTTAGAATTTCATATTATTAACATAGAACAATTTTAAGAAAAAAAATCCAGCTAATTATACGTGATTCATGCGTGCAAAAAACAAACGTTTTTTATTTCGTTGTTTACCAGTTAGTTCCGTTCCTTAACAATTTGCTTTCTCCATAATACCTTGGTACGTTTGCTCTAAGTATTCCAGATAGCAACCGCTGCGAAAATATCACTAAATACTTGTACCCACGCTTTCAGTTCAAAGATTCCACCACTAAAGCTCAAGTGGATAGTAAAATAAACCTCGGATATAGGTAAGTAAACAACATTGACATAAATTGTTGCGCTGCATTCGAACCGGCTAACACTGACACACTTTTGTATGTTTCCACTGGTTACGTAACGGGATTGTGATTGTTTGTCTGTTAGGAACACAGATAACTTGACGTACTTTAAGGGTTGACAGATGTACAGTCGGGTCGTGGGGACACCGTCGCGTGCGCACGGACGCGGCTCTCTCCTGCAGCAGCCGGCTCTCACTGAACCCCGCACAACAACTCACGCGCATGCCAAAATTAAACACCCACCATAATAATTTTATTATAACAAAATCGAGCGGGTTATCAACTCGGGCAGATGAAGGATTTTTGGCAGTGTAAATTATATTTACAGTTCCAGATTTAAAAACATATGGGTTTGATGGACAGTTAACATTATTTTTATTTATAACGGTGCACGTTAGTTGGTACGTTGAAATGCTATTATGTATTTGCATATTACATTTTTATGCATCTATAATTCACTATTTAAACATTAATCCCGGAAATACGAGTTGTTGCTTGAAGTCAATTTTCTTATGATTTATCTTTGAATATAAAACATTAAAACTATAAGGTGTTTTGCATATCATAAACTGTAGGTATATATTACACACAGACTAAACTATAAATCTTGTAGTAAATTAAACTCCTAACTAATGTAAATATTAGGGACGTGTGATGTTTGTTTGTTTGTTCAAACTTACGTGTTTTCTAAACAAGTGTTCGGTCTTGTTGATGTGGTTTCAAATATTTTAGCCAGGTACTTACCGACTGTAATAATAACTTTACACAAAATTGGCTAATTACCTTCTTAATTTAAATTTTAAAGAGTAATATGGTTCCTTGACTTACTACGTGAGTCTTGATAATTAAGAAACAATATTTATGAAAGATATAGTTATGAAACAATTGAATATTTTATATCTAAGCAGTCCACTTTATTTTTTGAGCTGTGTTGCTTCAATTGGAAGTCACGCTGTATGGTAATTTTGACCTGTGTGTGTGGAAGCTAGACTTGAGCAGCGAAAACGAGGAAGCACGTAGATGCTAAGTATTTCAGAAGTTGAAAGTTTCCTTTTAACTTTAGAGACTTAAAATATACAATAAATTGTTGATACATTCAGGGAAATTTTAGATAATTTATTATTCCAACATGAAGCATAATTTTTCAAATTTGTTATTACCTATGTCTAGACTATTTCGAAGCTGTCGAAATACATGTTGCATTCGTTCTTTTCAATTTCAATAAGTAAACTGCTAGCTTTTTCACTATTTAAAGAGCTTTTTAACTAAAAGTTTCTTAAAGCTTCAGGGCGTGTGTTACTTAAGTAGATAATATTATACTGCTTAAAATGTTTTTGATCTCTGTGGAGAAGGTCTCAGTACCAGTTTAATTATTTCAAACTCATTAAACTCCGCATTGCGTCCTTTTAAATTAAATTAGCAAAATTAGCCGTTTTATTGCTGTCAGAGATGGAACTGACAAAAAGGAGTTTATTTTTTATTTTTATCCATTTTAGTTATTTGTGAAATACTTTTTTATTTCACTAGTGTCACTTCTTTTGTTTTTCATTGTTTGTAAAATTTGCATAGTTAATTTTTATGACCCATAACAAACACCACCACACAATTCGATACTAAATTCATTTAACTATTTCCTAGTTAAAATGTAGATAAAACTTTCACGCAAAAATTGCCGGTTATCCCGGTCGCCGCTGCGGTTATATCGGCTGTTCGAAAAATCATTTCTATAGAATTGAACGATGTAAATTTTTCAGTCTACCGCCTCCCGGTAGCAATTTGAATTTCATTCGCTGCCAACTCATCGTTAAATGTCATTGGTTCATTATTATACAGTTCCTCACCTCACCTGTAGAAGTCACCTCAATAAACTAATTGCTTTACTAAATGAAATCTTACAGACTCATTAACTTTACATTTTACAGTCAACTCAATTAAAGTGCCAACTTATAACCAGCAATTGCGCGTCGGCCAATATTATGTTCTTATAAAACGAAGATAAGTTGGAATTTCATCTGAGCTGAGAAAAGATTTCCCGCTTCCACACTTTGAAGTGAAAAGTTTAATTTTGTTCGAGAAGCCTGTAATGTGGGAAGCGAGCTCGTTACACGTTTGAGTATGATCAAATCTGTGCGAGTGGGTATATAACGTAAGTCATATTGTGAACGGTTTTATTCTGTGAAATAAAACGCCTACACGCAGCGGGCGAACAATTCACTGGATCAGCACCGATGAGGTTTTTTGTGACTTCACACTCTTTATGTGTGGTGTTTATGACACTATATTTTAGCCGCTGTTAGTAGCTTAAACTAAATAATTTTATCTACGAGTATGATGTCAAGTTTAGCAGATAACGGGTTTTATTAGATATTCAACTGTTAACGCAGTGGTGATAAAAGTTTTTTCAGGTTCGGATAAAACATGTTCATGGAGGTCTTAATTTGACTGAACAGTTCGAATCGCTTGCCTACCTCTTGCATTTATTCCTATTATTAGTCGATGATGTAATCAAAAATTTTACTTCTACACCAGTTAAATTTAAATGTATAAACTCTGCAACCTTCAACCCAATGCAACATTGAACATTTTAACAACTTCGTGTTAGCCTGAAACTCTTAAACGCTCCGACACACAAACGCTGGTCCGTTCTAGTTTAAACAGTAGAATCACGTCCTCGGCGATCCAGTAAAAGGACGCTTCACTTGAAAAACTTCAGAGCAACAGATACTCTCCAGTGAATTCCTGAAGTTAGCAGTCGAGACTGCGACTAAATCAGCAGCAGTGAAGGACTACAGCGTGGGACCGTTTATAAAGCTCAACATTTGCATTTACTAACACTGCACAGCTCACAACGTTGACCTAAGTTTCTCATACTTCCTACTAATATTATAAACGTGAAAGATTGTGAGTATGGATGTATGGATGTTTGTTACTCTTTCACTAAAAACTACTGGACGAATTTTGGTGAAACTTTACAGTTATATATTTTATACATCAAAATAACATATAGGGTACTTTTACCGCGGGAAAACTTCTCATTCCCACGGGAAACCGACCTCCACGCGAACGGAGTCGCAGGCGGCCACTAGTTTCTCATATGTTTGTCAATCTTAAATCATAGCGGCAGTTATTAATAAATTTAAGGCATAACTTTACATTAAATAAACATACATCATTGCAAACTTCTCCAGAAGTTCAGTTCCGTACGTTCAATGAAGACAATTACCAAACTAACTAGGTACATACATACGGAACTCTCAAATGTCATAGGCGACACGGGGACGCATTTAGCAGCGAACACCGACGGTGGCAGCTGCATTTACAAAGCGGGATACAGAAGCAGGTACATAATAGCTTTCCCGGTAATATCAGCGGCACTATTCAATACAAATACCACTGTGTTCTTCAAAGAGCAGCATGGAAATTGAATATTTAACCCATTTAGCTCAAGTTAAATAACAGCCTTCATACGTCCCACTAGTTGAGCAAAGGTCTCCTTCTAGCAAGGGATTGAGCCGCAATCCACCGCGCTGGCTCAGTGCGGGTTGGTGGAAGCCCATGATGGATGAACATCCAACCATGGATTACCTCACCGTAACTTAAGTTTTTTTAACTTAAATATGCATAAAGAAAAAAAACCATTTTTTGGCAATTTTCTACTGTTTTTTTATACGTATAAAAAAATTGCATAACGGTAGTTAGTTTAGTTAATCAAATAATTTGAATAGCAATTTTGTTTGCAATTCAAATGTTTGCATATTTTGTAACTGTTTTTTTTCAGTTGCAACGCGTTGGAAGTATTTAAAACATCACACTGAAAACACAATGTGAGTGTAATACTTTGTTGAAAATACACAGCCGCGTATTTTCGTCGCTTCAAAATGTTATGATTAATAAAATTTCAACGCAAAAGTTCATTATTGTTCTCTTAAATAAAGCCTGTTAATGCTGGATTATTAACTCCGGTTGTTAATCGCTATGTAGAGTTGTGTTTAAACGGATCATGAATTGTAAAGGGACTTAGATTCGGTTATGTTACTTTATTCATGTGGTTTAGGATGTAAATGTGGGTCTTGTGCATGCTTTAATGGAATTTTGATTAAGTTTGAAGTGTGGGTTTACACGTTTGACAGATTCTAAATTGAAAACAGAGCGGAATGGTGGACCGACTGCGGTTACAACAATATGCAAATACAACTGATTCTCTACTACAAATGTAAATTCTGATACTATTTTAAGCCTTTAGGTTGTATGCGGTCATAATCGTAGTAGAGCTGTTATTATTACATGGCAAGCAGATTTGTATAAGCTTACAATTGAAATGTGTAAAGAGTTTTTCCCACTGGATTTTTGTAATCAGCCAGTATCTTTTTTTACTCTAAATCGAGAGAGCGAGTTATTTATTGGTATTAATTTTATTTTATAGACCTACGTCATGTAGTTGGTTTTTTCCATTACATCTCCTGGGAAATTATTTGCAGGTAGGCCCGTCGCGGCATTAGAACGCCCATAAAAGTTATTGATTTCGCTTTAAAAAGTTCCTTGCCTGTACGAAATAATACGTTTCATTCATATGATAAAGTCATCATCCTACGAACACAGATATTGATACAAATTTACGTTAGATGTCATTAGTCTGGACTTCTTACTGTTTCTTTAATTAAATAAACTCTAATACAGAGGTACTTTACTATTTCATCGGAATAAAGTAGATAAATTCATTTTCTCTAAAGTTCAACTAATATAATTTCTTAGTCAATACAAACTTCATTAATAACTCAAATACCCTGATAACTAATCTCGTGCGAAAAAGGTTGAAACAGTATCCATATCAAAATAAATTGCAGTATAAAGTAGAAGTTTATGAGCTCTATGAAAATAATTTGATTATTTTGTACAGACTACTATTTTACTCTTTTAATAAAATTAGCGCTGAATCTCACATTATCAGGGAATTTTAGAGATAAATACCTAATACAGGGTTTTGGCAGTGGTAAAAATGATAAACTAACTGATATTATAAATACACAAGTTTGTAAGACCACGGAAAGTATTTGGATGAAACTTAGTAAACCTATGACAAAGTAAAGGCCACAAGCTATTTCCCTATAAACATGGGGAAAGTATCCAATGTGAAAGTAATCCATTTAGCAGCGGATGAAAACGCAGGGCGAAAAGCTAAGTACTAATTATTAAATTTAATAACGTTAGACCATTTGTTAATGTTATAAAATATACGTTTAATTCAACCCTGACCTACAAGCAACAGGATATAACCCAGGTAAGGTAAAAGATAATTTTCTCTAAGAGACAGATTAATTTTGAGATCAAATAACAAAAAGTAAGCTTTTCTTTGTTTTCGCTTGTATTTCAGTGTGGGTTCAGACCAGAGTCTTTACGGTCGCAAGACGACAGTATAATAAATCCTGTAAAATTACTTACAGGAACGAGTTGCGCAAACAAACGGACACATTATAAATTTCTGAGCTTGGTTTAATTTAGATATACACTTTAAACCGTATATAACATTATTATGAGTGTTGCACCAACAAAAAAAATGTTTGCATTTAACATGTCTATTATATTTTAATTAATATAAAATAATAAAAACTTATCGTATTTCAAGTATTGGTATTGATGCTCGTGCTGGCAAAATTATTTTAAATAGTTCGTTTTAATTAGTTATTTTAATAGCGGGTTCCATAATGCAATATTGAGTGAAAATTTAATAACATATATTTTATAGTAGTTTAAGTAAGTGTAAGTTTGAATAATGTACTTAAATATATATTATATATTCGATAAGCTTTTTTGTGTCCCATACAACCATGAGTAAATTTTTTCATAAATTATTTTTTGCCGCTATCACGTGATATTGGCCAATATTGCTTCTGAATTTCCCAATTTTTTCAAAAAGGATTTTTTCCTTTGTATTTAAAATGAAGTCTGGTTTTTAAATAGTGGCTTTTGACTCAAAACGTCTATGCTCTAGAAAAAAAAGTAAAAAAATGAAGGACAATGGGCAAATTGAGACCACCCTCGTTGGATAGGTCCCTTCAATAGGAACAACTATTGTTATTGCAAGTGTGTCAAAATATATAACTAAGCAAATGAGAACCTAATAGATTCATTCGGTTTTTTTTAGTACAAAATATATTTTATGTAATTATTATTTTAAGATTTCGAAAAAAAACATTTAATTTCTGAATACTACATGTCCTACGTTTCGGTTCAAAAGCCGCTAAAGGGGGTCGATGACTTTTCGGACACAAAAAACTGAGACACCTTGGTAAAAAATAATATTAAAATTGAAAATCCACAATTTGGTGTCCGAGTTTTTTGTGTCCGAAAAGTCATCGACCCGCTAAAGGACCCCAGTGTGTTTTCACCGGTTAATTGAATGTTTTGTGCTATACCGAGAATTCTATTTCGAGTTCGACGGCGATGGCCACATTCATACGTGTGTACGTTGTCTGGCAGATTCTACGGCACGTCCGATACACATGAGTACCTCGTCTGAAAAACAGCGCAGGAAACAAATTGAAAAATAAAGAAATGAATAAATGCGGTTAACCAATAACCCTTTAGAAGTTTAGAGCGGACGTGGCCGTTCAAAATATTGAAGGCTTCAAATTGTAAAAAGTCTGATGTACCTACAAAAGACTAACTTTGAACTATACCTACATGTAGCGTTTGGTGTTGTTAGGTCTTATTTATAAGATTCAAAAGATATTGCAAAGCTTTTAATATGTGCAGAATTCATTTTACTTATTTACCTGCATATTTGAGATATACAAACGCGTGTTAAGATAACTCTTTTATCGCGAAACAAGAGAAATAACTTCGGTAAGATATTATGTTCAGCTCCTGAATTCACACATTGTTGCGCTGAATATTTACCGCTTCGTAAAGTTATTTGATAACTTATCTTTCAGCTGTGATGTTCTTTATGAATTTGGAAAAGGTATTGTATTTTTCTTGTTCAGAGAATTCTAATGTTTTGTTTAATGTAACCATAGTTAAGGAAAACATTGTTATGATAGGATTTATCCACCATGTGAATCCAACAAACCACTATATGGATTAATTCTTCTAGCTAATTAAAGAGACGTCCTGTGCCTATGTAGGGATTATAAATTATAATGTTTAGGTATAAATGTTTTATAACGTTGTTGAACTTTCTTAAATAACCCGAATCACCTAATTAGAAAGCCTTTGGTTTGCTTACTGTAAGTTAGAGCTTTTATGAAAATACAACACCAAGTTTTAAAGTAGATCGAGGTATTAAGTGGGATAAAAAGAAAACAAAAAGAGAACTTATACAGAATTATATTAATGACTAGTGGCCACCCGCCACTCCATTCGCGTGGAAGTCGGTTTCCCGTGGGAATGAGAAGTTTTCCCGCGGTAAAAAGTATTCTATGTGTTATTCTGATGTATAACCTATATTACTGTAAAGTTTCATCTAAATCCGTCCAGTAGTTTTTAGGTGAAAGAGTAACAAACATCCATACATCCATCCATACATTCTTACAAACATTCACGTTTATAATATACTAGTGGCCGCCCGCGACTCCGTTCGCGTGGAAGTCGGTTTCCCTTGGGAATGAGATGTTTATCCGCGATAAAAAGTATCCTATGTGTTATTCTGATGTATAACCTATATTACTGCAAAGTTTCATCCAAATCCATCCAGTAGTTTTTACGTGAAAGAGTAACAAACATCCATCCATCCATCCATCCATCCATCCATACATCCTCACAAACTTTCACATTTATAATATTAGTAGGATTTTTACGTGAAAGAGTAACAAACATCCATCCATCCATCCATCCATCCATCCATACATCCTCACAAACTTTCACATTTATAATATTAGTAGGAAGTAGGATATACGATTAGATAATGATGTACGAGTTTTTATTATTATTGTTTGTATTCTAGTTACCATCATAAATTATTTTAATTTCAATGTTTTCATTTTCAATTTAAGATGGTAAGTGTAATTTAGTTAGGATTAATTTATGAAAATTAGTGGGTATTAAAATCTTGTCATTTTAAATATTGCATACTTCCAAAAAAAGCTTGCCAAAGCTAAATGCCGAAAATATTTCGGAGTCGCACTTGCATTTTCTGATATTATTTACAGAAAATAAAGCATCCTAATCAAGAAAAAAAAATTATTACAAAGATAATTTGTTTGAGTATTTGCGAAGCTCATTATAAAAGTATTGTGTATATAGTTACAAACTTTATTCGAATTACCGTCAAATCAATTGTTATCATCCTAAACCGCAGAAGTAATGTTGGTTTGATAACTATTTCAAATTTTTCAAATTACACACTAGACAATTAATAGTACTTCTATTTTACAGAGTACATTTTATATACAGGGTCTGTCGTAATGAATGGATAACCCGTTACCTACAGTTGATCCGGATGTGAGGCTATAAGAAAATGATGTCTTCTTGCCAGGGTTGTCAACCATAAGAAAATGGCGTAGACTTTTAAACGGTCTTGGTTCGATTTTTAAAATCCGTTTCAATTTCGAATAAACTTGTCGCAACATGTTTGTCGCATGTAACTATTAGAGCACAAAAATTTTCATTTGTACATTTTCATTACATTATTATCGTGGAGTGATGTTATTTTTTTTCCAAAAACAACCGGGTTTTCTTCTGAATATCCTATTAGAGGCCCGATAGTGTTTGTGCAAAGTATCTTGATAGAATAAAATCATTATGACGAAGTTTTACAACCATTTATAACATAACTTGAAAAATAAAAATTACGACCTTGATTAGTGTTCTCGCTCCTGTAACTTAATGTTGCTTGTAAAGTACACATCGTTATACCTTTTTAGAATCTACACATAATAGACAATTTATTGAGATCAGCTGCTGAGATGGGCAGCTATAACGTCTTACTTTTTTTTTCACAGGAGTTGATCAAAAGTTGACATAAAGAAAAAAAAATTGGACATGTTTTTCTTAAAATGAGAACCTAAAACACCTAAAATTGTATTAAAATTACATAATACACGTCTTCAGGAATATAATACTAAAAACATTATACAAATATATCAAAATTTGAAGAAATGGCAGCGGAATAAATGACGAAAATAGGGAAATTTATAAAAAAGTTTAAAAGTCTACGCCATTTTCTTATGGTTGACAACCCTGGCAAAAAGACATCATTTTCTTATAGCCTCACATCCGGATCAACTGTAGGTAACGGGTTATCCATTCATTACGACAGACCCTGTATAAACACAGATTATATAAACTAAACCCACAGAACTGAACCGAATCCTGAAAATAATTAATTCAAGCTGGGGACGCGGTAGTCGGTAGGCCGGGGGCCGAGACAAGCCAAGAGAAGCGCAACCTACCTTTTCTCGAAGTGTTTCGTCGATTTTTTTAATCCTCATAACTTGAGTTTGGAATACACCCTAGAAACTAAAAAGAAGTTAGGGCGTGTAGAGTTATTCACTTGGCTCTACATGAGATTTGATAACTTTATGACAGTGCGATACCTTATTTATGGTGGTCTTGGCAGCATTTTACATGAGATTGTTTTTGTTGAAATATATTGTACATGTAATGAATGTAAATGATGTATAAACACAGAATAACTTTACCAAATCAAATAAAAAATACAAGGCAATGTTTGTTATTTTGATTGAAAAAACCAATTCATTTCAGTTCAACTTTTAGTATGCGCGTTATTTTTAGGTTTTCGGGCACATGTTTTTTTAAGATCGCATCTAAATTAGGAAAGGCCTTGAAAGTGCTGGCACTAACGTATTATAAACATAGTTATCTCGTAGAAAACCGTCTCGAGTTTGAGTTCTGGGAACCGAATTGAGATCTCTTAGTTACTGAGAAACACCCACACCCAGGATGCGCCACGAACTACTATCTTGCAACCCAACATTCCTTTCTACACAAATACAAAGATATTGATATATGTATATGTTACGGCTAATACCCGAAGTGCGGCTACACCTAGTTTTAGCCGGTTAGAACATCAATAGGTTAGGTTAGTTAGGTTACTTTTTTGATACCACCCAGAAAAAGGAGTCCCGCGTAGCGGAACTCCGTCGACTCATGATTCAAGCCAGTTTTTATATACATAGGTATACATTTTTTTTTACAGTTTTCCATATAAAAACCACTTCTAACCGGCTAAAACTAGGTGTAGCCGCACTTCGGGTATTAGCCGTAACATATATAAACTAATTGATACAACAGATAATGTAGCAATTAGTTTAAGAAAGTGGAATATACATATATTTAATAGATACACAACATTGTTCAGGCATAAGTGTTAGTTGCACAGATTCAATCGACCACTCGACACAGGTTCCTCTTATTTTCTTGTAAGAGAGGGTATTTCTGAATACCTACGCTTAATTTGTCGCATAGGCTACGCCGGTTTGTTATTGTTTCAGGTATAGTAGGTTGCCTATTACGTTATGTTATAACTTATACATACCTACAACGTGTTGGAGTGGTGTGTTCAGATCTTTTACGAGAATATGCAGTTTTTTTAATTTAAATTGGTCAGATTTATTTTACCTTAAAGTAAACATTATAAGTTTCTAAAAATAGTATTGCTCGATCGCATTTGTATGATTGCAATTGCAATTGAAGAAATAACAAACCTTCTTCAACTCTAACTTTAAAAAAATTTGATTTGTTACTTTTTATCAAACAAACGAACTGATTTCCAAACTGTTGCATATTTCCCGAAGTACTAACCAGAGTTAGACGAAGTCAGCAAAGTTTTTGTACAGCTGCCCTTTATCAGACTTTAAATGTACTTGCTGTTGCAATTCCAGTAAAAGTAGCGGTTCCAGAAAAAGATTATAGATTTACTGTGCAGTATAAAGGTTGTTTTTGGGTTATTTTGTGTCCGGATTGAAGGTGACCTTGGTCGATAGCGTGGGCAGGATCTGGAGGTGGTGGGACGTGGCTCCATGGCAGTCTGCGTCCACGCGTGGGCGGCCATAACTTATACAGTTGAACACCGTCCAAGACATGGGGAATAAACGGGAAACCCACTACACTTTAGATACGTAACTTTCGTTTTATTATTACGTGACAGTTATGATATTGGGGATTGTTATCCGCTGATTGATCGGCCAACACACGGCTCAAACTGCAGGCAGTTATGTTTTAGTTACGAGGGAAATACAACATATAAAAAACGTACGATAGATAGGCATTTAGGAAAAAAAGGAACTTTGACAATTTAAAATTGTTGTTCAATCAATAATCTCTTACCCAATTTATGACTTCGAATAAAAAGAAAAAGCATTAAATGAGTTTAATGTAATGTTATCGTTCGAATTTCTATTTAATACAGTTATTTGCCTCACATTTTGAGACATAGTATTAGTAAGATGCATAATCTCAATAATCCACTAATTCTTACACTATCATCGTGTGAAATCGTAGCATCATTTACTTACATATAAATTACAACACTATGTAACAATTTTGAACCTATTTTACGAAATATGAAAAACTTTTATACGCTTTTAAACGCATTCGCCTGAACCACTTTTAATGTAGTTAGTGTTTATAACAAATACAATAACGCGTTTTTAACTAAATAACTATATGGTAGACCGAAGCCTACCTGATTAAAAGAATGGAAAAAAAATTCAAAGCATATTAATAAGATAAGAAACTAAGGTAAAAAAATGTAACATCAAAGCACAAAAAGAATAACAATACCAACGCGTAATAAATAGTCACCTAATCCAGTTTCTACAGTTTTCTGTACGTATGTCAAGGTACTCTATGTTAATTGCATGCTAATAAACCATACTGGATAAAATATCAATTCTCCTCAAAGCATCCCTCCTAATACAGCTATCATCAACATGCCTAGCTTAGGTATATTAATTAGTAAGTGAGTCCACGTACTTCCGTAGTGCACTTTGTAGCTCGCTCCTCATTACCGTGTCACGACGCAGCACGGAGCGCCCGCCAGCTCGCTAAATGTCACCCTCATTATACAAACTTCCAACCCACGGACGAACTGCAGGAAAACAATAAATAGAACAACCTACCTCTTTGGTTAACACTTCCGACGAGGTAACGTTAAACGAGAAACATTTGTTTTGTTGTTTAACTTGCCTACTTCAAAAACAAATTTTCCATGGTATTTTTGGATTGACCTTTAATTTATAAACAACGGGATTGGTATACTTATTTCTTTTGCAAATTAATGCAAGGAAACCGACATGTTTCAAAATTGTTTAGCCGCAGGTGTTCAATTATTGGGCAAAGGCTTGTCTCATATTTGTTCAATGTGATTTTATTCGTAAAAATTTCGCTTGTGGCTGACTTTATATGTTTTAGCGAACATTTTGGGTATAAAGTATAAGGTAGGTAAACTTTCTGCTTCAATGAATCAAGATAATAGATATTGTAATTTACAAAGGAAAAAATACTTTAAAGTTTTAATAAAGTATTTTAGGTTACTAAAAAATGAACAGTATATAAATTATAACTTAATATAACCAAATAGGTACTCAACCAGGTTTTATCGCCTTCAAATGAAGAGAATGCAATCAAATATCTATTTCTTTATTTAGTTTTATTTAATTTGTTCTGCCGCGTTCCCAAAGACCGTGACAAGACGTACATTGTACCCACGCTAATTAATCGGTGCTTGAAAAAAGGTTTTCTTCAGGTAATTCAAGCCAGACTTAAAAAGTAATAGTGCTTAGCTTCGCGAAAATCAGTCAATGTACAATGTAATAAACAAAATACACGTACATTTTCTAAAACAACCTAAACACAATTTAGTTGGGTAAAGTTATGAACGAAATACTGAATTACGTAAAGTTGATTTTAATACCTTCGTGTTACAACATTTACGTAACACCAAAGATTGAAATTGAAACTGAGTTTTCATACATGAATGCACATCAACAATTGCTACCAAAACTAAGACACGCTCAGTTTTAAGGTACGGACTTCGAGAATTGCTTAAAATTTACTAAATAATACTAAAAAAGGTTATGTTATACTTAAAAGCTAATAAATACCTCCGTGGCTGACATGTATTCAAGTCAGAAACACTGACCGGTTATGATGCAATTCATGAGGTCCATTTTACGTGAAAGGACATAGGTTAAATGTAATAAACAAATAAACTAGTCAGCTCAAAAGTAAATTGTATCGTAAGATCAGAAAGAAAAAAAGTTATAAATAGTTGTTTTGGTAACACGTCTCATATTTACTGACCTACATTTGAAAATGGAACATAGTTTGTAGGTGTATAATTAATTGATTCGTTTGTTTATTTAACACAATTGTTAACTAAATTATGTCGTCTTGTCTGTTTTGTCATACTTGAGGTCAAATTTGTAACAATAAAAAATTTTGTTCTTGGGAAAAATAATAATAAAATAAGTATATGGTAAGAACAATACAAGATTAATAAAGAGATTTTATCTTAGAGTTAGCCTACACAAAAATGTCTAAAATTAAAATAATAAGGTGCTAGTAT
Organism: Emmelina monodactyla; assembly: GCA_916618145.1. Taxonomy (NCBI): domain Eukaryota; kingdom Metazoa; phylum Arthropoda; class Insecta; order Lepidoptera; family Pterophoridae; genus Emmelina; species Emmelina monodactyla. Next base: position 4,323,899 of record OU745311.1, on the reverse strand, counting down.
TCACAATGTCATAATTATATAGGCAACCTTCAGTCCAGACTACCTAAATAAGATTCAGATTTTAAAATTCTACAAACATCATTAACATTTAAATGCAAATTGTGAACAATCAAATAACGAAATGATGTCGGAATTATGTATTTTAAATGCGAGTGAAATGCCTTGAACGTGTGTTTCGCATATTATAATCAATCACGTACCTTTAACACTTCCTAAATAACAAATACTAAATATAACTACTGCATTTTTTTGTACATTTGTCACAGTCTAAATATTTGTAATCTAAATAAATGTTACCAGAATATGATGGTCAAGTTTGGCAACAGTATAACGAATTGGTGTAATGGTAAATTATGCGACATCGGTCAACATCTAATTGCGGTACGTCGTCATAAACGACGCTGGCGCAACCGACATTGACTTGTATAGCTACCGTTACTTCCTTTTCACAAGCCTTGATGGTAATCATAGATAACACTAGATAATAATACTGTTACATAGACAAAAACTAGCTTGTGCGTTTTAATAAATAACTTAACTATTAGAAGCTTAAATTACGCTAGATTCATAATTTTGAACCAAGTGTCCATATTGTCTGTAGTCGTTTCGGTGAATCTGGTGCCGTCCATGCCGAGGCCGAACGGTGAAGCGGCGGAGGTCTTCAAGTAGTAGAGTCCTCGGGAGCTGGTCGAGGTGCCGTACCCCATGACGGCGTACTCCGAGCTCTCACAGGCATTAGCTTGGAAGTGCTTCCAGCTCTTGCATCGGACGGCGAGGAAGGCTTTAGGATACTTGATGCTCTCTGCGTAGACGTTGGCAGCGCGCAGGTGACTGCAGGATGGCATGAGGCAGCCAGGCTGGTTGGGTCCGCCGCCGTTCAAGTAGTAGTCAGCATGCCCCAGCGGCTCTATCACACCTTGCACCAACCGGTTCGAGTGTAGCACATCCACAAAGTCCGCATCTGATTTATCCAGTCGCTGTTCACTGTACGCGTGAGAAAAACAGGGTCCCGCAGGATCCAGCCCCGTGATGCGACCGAGGCGGTGACTCTTGAACTTCTGGTAATACTTTCCCGCCCATCCAGCCGTATGCGCTCCTAAACTAATCCCCACCAAGTGTAAATCATCCGCACTAGCACCAAAGTTCTCCAAATTTGCTAACAAATTTGCAAGTCTTTTACCGACCAATCGCGTGTTGTGCACTGATAAAATGTACCACTTATTCATTAACTCTTCGGCATCCACTAAAAGAACATTAAAACTTTCCTTTTCGTTGTACGCTTCCGCTATATCCATCGAAACGGATGATTGAGACGAGTCTCTAAAACCGTGGATAATAATCTTGGTTTGTTTGCTGATATCAAATAATGGTGTCTGCGTGAGTGCAACGTAAGCTTCATCGATCGAGAAAGTCTTTATCGTGCTACCGTTGAGGTAAACAATCTTCATAGACTTGACTAACGAGGCGTCCTGAGCCGGTTCTGATATGTATCGAAAGTCGACTACGGCTCTACCTGCGAACGAAAACGAAATCATTACTGTATAATTAAACGAGTAACTCAAGCGCAAGGTCAAGGTCGTTCCACTCACATGCTCCAGATAGTTTGACGAACATGGATTCGGCAAAGGTTAGGTCGGTTTGTTTGGGGCGTTGTGCTTGTGTGTGCTCGCTGGTAATTAGCACGTGGTAGAGAAGGATCACTGTGGTTGTCCGGAGGCTCGGCATGGCGGGGCCCTTCACCGGCGCGGGCGCTGTGACACTCGGAGCTGGCCGACGCACGCGCAGCCACGACGCAAACTGCACTTGGAGGGGGCCGCCACTCGGGGCTAAGCGTTAGGTACATTCACTTTCTTGCTACAATTCTTAATCCGAGCAATTACAGTCACTGTCGTCGATAAACTTGAAACCAAACGATTTACTCTGACCAGCTATCTAGGAAAGAAAATGTTTATGCTACTGTAACCCGTCAACAAAATATAAAACAAGAGTACCGTAAGGTTCAGCGCCTGTGAACGCATATCTACTGTGAATATTTTATCTTATGGCGGTGTTATGTCTCTACACGTTAGCCTACTTCACGACCCTGTCTGCAGTATCTGGCAGGCCGCATAACTATTTAACCTCCAGCCTTTAACTTTTTTAAGCCTATTTACCGTAAAGAGGTTAAGTATTTTGGCAGAGGGAAAACAGAATGAAAGTCGTAAACAAGATCCTTACAAAAGTTTAGCTAAGATCCCTTTCGAGTCCTTTGGAATTTGTTACTTCAAAGAAGGTTCCTGGTAATTTAACGGAACTATACTTAACGTGGTGAGATTGTTTCTTTCAAAATAGTTACCTAAATCTAGAGTTTGTTAACCTTCCACGTATGTTTTATTACATTTCTGGTTAACCTTTACTTGCTTAACTTTGCTTCGTACATTATTCACTTACAACTTACTAACAAGGTAACCTACTTATTAGTGACTAGTTGCCACCCGCGACTCCGTTCGCATGGAAGTCGGTTTACCGTAAGAATGAGAAGTTTTCCCGCGGTAAAAAGTACCCTATGTGTTATTCTGATGTATAATCTATAATACTGTAAAGTTTCATCCAAATCCATCCAGTAGTTTTTACGTGAAAGAGTGACAAAAGGGATGACTGAGAGTGTTATTAAAGGAAGAGTAGACAAATAAGTATAATCAGAAAGCTTCGATCTGCTTCTTCTTCTTTTGTGTAATGAATATGAACTTTTGCAGCACATATTCATCTGCTAAGCTATCGGGAGGTTCACGTGCTATTGTGACATATGCTCTCGCGGGATATTTTTTATATAATTTTAAGGAGAACATTTCCGTCATACATGACTTCTGTGTAGCTTTAACCATTACGGTTGCACACGCGACGAAGCTTAAAAAATGGAGTAACTTCTCCCGTTTGCCCAACATTTCCCTTCACTGCTCTGCTCCTATTGATTGTAGCGCGATGAAAAGTATATTATAACTTGCTCAGGAGTATGAAAAATAATTGTACCAAGTTTCGTTAAAATCCATCGAGTAGTTTCTGTTTCTATAACGGTTATACAGACAGACAGACAAAAATTTTACTGATTGCATTTTTGGCATCAGGGGATCTACCGGGACTTTACAATCGAAATCGTATCCGTGCGACCGAAGTACGAACGAACTTGAAGGAATGCCTTAAGGGCACTTTATCACGACAATTTGACGAAATTAACTGTCAAACTTGACAGTTCAACTAGGCGACGACACAAGTCCCGGTAAGGTGTTAAGACGATAATCGTAACGACAGGATATATCGTTTTAAAAGTCGTAAGTCTCGGTACCAATCTCGCGATTTTGATAAGATGCACGATACGATTGTCAAGTCCCAGTAGACCCCCAGTATCGATCCCTAATCACCCCCAGATAGTTATTTTGGAAATATATTTCATGTACAGAATTGACCACTCTATAGATTTATTATAAGTATAGATGTGTTATTAAGCCAGTCGGTATGTTTGATTGGTAGGAAAATTTGAATGAATGAACTTTATCATATTTCTTGAAGAGTAATAACTTGTTTTTAAGTAGCGTTCAGGGTTTTCATAGGTATTAATTTAATGTTAGTCACATTATTTTAATGTATCATAGGCAAGGCTTCCTTTGCTGACCCCTTAACATTTTGACGACATCTTTAGCCATATCTCGCAGCTTTTTCTCGAGAAATCATAGTGAAACTTCCTACTCATATAGGCACATAATCCTTTCTTAAAATATGGTAAGCATAGGATTTATATTAAGTGTATATGTACCCTTAATACAAACTTCTTTATACCCTCACTTCGGTGAATCATCCAGAAAACAAAACCATAAACAGTGACTCACAAAGTGACCTAAGTGTTCTTAAGAAAGGGGAGGATGATATAACATTGTGAAAGTCAATCTTGGTAAAAAGAAAGTCATAAAAAATGATTCCACGACTCATAGTTGTCGGTACTTATTTACGGTGAAAAACAATCAATTTACTAGCAGACGTCATAAAAATAGAACGTGTCGAGTAAACATCACCCTTTGGGCAATAAATACGGTGTCAACGGTGTCGCGCATAAAATAAGATTGATAGTCAGAATGGGGGGTGCGTAGTTGCAATTTTATGTGGGGAATTATTTGGTGCGATGTAAAGATTGTGGGGTAAGCGGTGTGGCAGGTCGCGTGGGCGGTCGGTTTGCGCAGCGGCGGGCGTCAGTGGGGTAGCGCCGCCGAGCTCTCCGGACGTCCACCGCTCGCGCTCCGCACAGTCCGCGCCACGCCGATACGCCGCCGATACGCCGCGATACGCCGCGATACGCCGCGATACGCTCCGATACGCCGCCGCGCCGACTCCACACCCCGTAAGTGTATCCTCCGCTACTGCTGACGTAACCTCACATGGCATTGTTTCCAAACCGACCGGTCAATGGAAGGCTCCGCAGCGAGACCTTTGATTTGTGGATGCCGACTGCGATTACTGAAATTATGAATAATTATGTTGACACGGCAAAGTTAAATTGCTAAGGTGCCACTTTTTAGTTGTTCAGTGAACGCTAAGTAAATCACATTATAGGGTTATTTAAATTTTTGAATATGCTGTTTATCGAATTGCTTCGCCAAAAGTTGATGCTAAACCTTACAAAATAGGTTGATATTTACGTTTAAAAACCGGGTTTATGTTTTTTTAATCCCAGAGTTTTGCTTTTAACAAATACAAAAAAAAACAACTTGTCAGCTTTTCTTACGTAAATCAGAAGGTTTTCTTTCTGATCGGTTGCAATATTGTTTCAAAAAGCGGGATCGCTCGCGCTCATTTTTAGTTTTTTTTTTTAATTCTGCCAAATAATGTATGTACCTGGATGACGTCACGCGATATGACGTCTCGAGGAGCTGCTCAATGACGTGGTCGGTCGAATGAATCAGTCACTCCGGCCAATCTAGATAATTGATATCTAGCTACTAATACATTTAATAGCCCCTAATTACCACTACAGAATATTCACTGTAAAATAAATGCGATTTCGAACAAAGAGTCAATTAACTTATTAAAAACATAGAAACGTAGATTTGTTATCGTTTTTAACAAATTACACTAACCTACGTACATTCGGGTTTAAATAACAAATCTGAGAGCTTTAAAAAAGTAAAAAAGAAGGTTTTAACTAAAGAACGGTGTAATAAATTTTCAGCGGGCGACAGGTGGAAAATATTTTTCAAACGGAAGTGACAAATGAAGGGCTCGTCATTTTGTGACATTTTACGATCATTTACAACAGACTTAACTTCCCTTTTATAATAATTCTTAATCAAGCCGTTATTAACATTACTGAAGCAATAATTAAAATTTTTGAACATTCAAACAAAATTGAGCTTATTTTAAAACACTTAAAAAAAACTTTTTTTTTACTGAAATGGTTTTACAACGTTTTTACTGACAGAACTTGAGTTGTAAATATGTAAATAATATCCAGCTAAGTTTAGGCGTACCTGTCGGGAACGTGTTTGAAAGAAAAAATGTTTCATTAGGGTCTCATTCATGACAGAAGCATCCTGAATACCCGATGAGGGGTTATTTGCAGGAAGCTATTTATAAAATAACTCCCTTTACAAAAATAACCTTTGTCCGCGTATGAGGTCTTTTATAGACAATGACGTGCGAGACATTAATGTTGCGATAAGGTCACAATTACAAGGTTCACTGGATATCGGTTGGAATCGCAAATTTCCCTAATGCTGGTGGTTTTTTAGATAAATGGCTGAAAAAAAAAAAAATATTTTTTTTAACTTAGAAAACAGGAATATTCTTATTAAAATACATGTAAAAGAGAAATACTTATTTCGGATACTTTTCCTAAAGTAGGTATATGAAAACTAAGCGATCCCTTGAGTGTATAGAACTCATAATACGTAGAATTGGTGGAGTTACTGGGAATCATGACTGTTGCCTAACGATAACATGTTTTTGTTAACAAAACGCAATTATTTATTTGTTCGAAACTTAAGAAATCAACTTGATGTAGTTAATGGATGATTACGGATTTGGGACATTTTCATAAATTTAAATATAGGGAAATATTTAATAAAAAAATATACGCCAATATTTTTTTCCTGAACAGTCCCTATTGGCTGATTAATCAACGACAAGCTGGGACCTCAAATATTTTTTTATTAGATTTGATTCAGTAGATTTATGTGATGACGTAATTGTCGAGCAAAAACGGATTTTATGAAATTCGCAAATTGAGTGGGTTGATGTTTTTAGATTTTTCTTGAAACTTGTTTAACGGACTTATCTAGGTAGGGGTTGAACAAATACGGTCGTTTTTAAGAATTCTTCATCATGAGATAGATTATTATAACTAAACATTAAATCGGAATAATACGAATGTTTATTAACCAAAAAATACTCAGATTGTAGTGGTACAAAAATATACTTGAAAAATAATTAAGAAAATCGAAACTTTCAACATTTCAATAAATTGCAATAGTATTCATATTCGTAATTAAAATAAAACATGGTTTAAAAAACTTGCCGTCCGCGGTTAGCCCGCAAGTCTTAACATCACTGACAGTGTCTAGCGCTAGTGTCGAAACGGGGATCAGTTTTAATTACAAAATAATTCATTTTGCTTATTAAAAAAAATCATATGTTTATTTATATTAAAATGAGAACCGTTTCAAAATTCATTTCGCAATTTAGGGAATAAAACTTCACACAAACAAACGTCTAAGGCAACTCTGCTACGACTCTAATGTTACTAGGTTTTTGGCAGCTAAATGTTATAATTATACGGTAGTTAAATGTCTTGTTAGACGTCACTGAAAGATAAAAGAAAAATAAATCAAGTGACTCTAAATAGTCTTACTTAACGTCAAAAAATTGTAATAAACTATCAATAATCTAGGTTCCGCTAAAAAACTAAAAAAATCAAAGAATATCTAAACCATGTTTAATGCTTAAAGTTGTTAGATATAATATTTTGAGATTTTAGAATAAAGGGCAAAGAATTTTCAAAATAATTAAAAATGTATAACACGACCAATATTGATTGTAAACTTACGTTTTCTCTTTTTAGGGTTCCTTTCACATACGGTAAAAACGGGAATCTATTACTAAGTCTTCGCTGTCCGTCTGTCTGTCCGTCCATACGTTTGTTTGCCACCAGGCCTAATCTCATGAATCGTGATAGCTGGAAAGTTGAAATTTTCACAGAAATACTATTTTTTTGGCCTCTATAGCAACAAATATAAAAAATAAAAAAATTAAAATTTATGGTTCCTATTACAATAAACGTCATTTTTGCATTTTTTTTCCTTTTTGATAACGATAACTGGTAGAGGCTTGAAACATTCACAGAATATTAAGTAATATGTAACTTTCAAAAATAAATAAATAAATAAATAAATTTATTTTTAAAGGTTAAATACAACAAATGTGATTTTTGCATTTTTTTTTAGATAGTACGTAACCCATGCTTGAGTCCGACTCACTCTTATCCTTTTTTTTCTCCACGTCTTTCTTAATAGAATTTCATCGAACCAATTTAATTAAAGCAGTATGATGCTGTCAATATCGGTTACTAAGGTTCCGGCGCTGCACCGAGCCCGGCGGTCGAGGGCTCCGTCAACAATGCCGCTACATAATTAACTAGAAGTATTATCACATTAATTATTAAGAGACGGTGACATTTATAGTTTAGGCTGTATTTAGCGTTTGTGGTTTAGTAAAGTGGCTGCTATTTTGAGCGTGAACTTTACTGATGTGGCGGTTTTTTTTTTTTTGTCACTGACACTGACACTTGAATGGCTTAAAAAAGTGCTTGAATTAATTTTATTCGATACATTATTATAATTAAAAGATAAATTAATTACGTTTTTTAATATTACCTTAACTGAAAATTCCTATAAAGGTTAAATAACAGGAAGAAAAGGCAATTTTATTCAACAAATATAAAAAGTTAGTAAAGCTTTAGATGTTCGTGATTGCAAAGGCTTTTTAAAGGTTAATGAAAGTTCAAAAGTAAAGTTGTTTATTTAAACACGGACGGACATAAATTCAACGTTTTATATTTATTTTTTAAATATTATTTTATATTATTGATTATCAAGTTTAAATTTTAGAATATTTTTATAGTTAAAAGTTAAGTAAGTAAGTAAAAATAAAAGCAACGTCACATTTGTAACAACGGAAAGTAGTTAGTTAGGTGTTCACTAATCTACGTCTTAATACTGACTAATATAATTTAAAAGTCTTTTGTTGAAATATTTTTACAGAGATGTGAACAGATCCTGTTAAATATCTTTACATCCGTTTCTACAGGGAAACCACATGGGAATTAGAAAAAAAAACGATTTTGAAAAGACATAAAAAAAACATTTTTACACCTTTTTATCTAAGATGGGAACTTTTGTTTATAGGTTTTCGATTGAAAAATAGAATTTCGACAGAGTTCCTTTAAGACCTCTAAACTAAAAAAAGACCTTTTTGTGGGGTAACTAAATTGTGTTAGCGGATTCCTTTCGCAGACCAAATTCCATTATGGACGAATAGCACCTTCTAAAAGCTTGCTGCAAAGGTATCTGCGTCTTTACCCGTTTTTTATTTCAATTTATTTTGGCCTTTGTTCCAAAATAGATGTGAAAAAATGTTTATTTGGGATGGTGACGATTGCTTTTATTTTGTAAATCATGTGAGAGATAGAATGTGAAAGCGAGTTCAAAAAAGCCGACAAAAACATTTGCAGGGAGATATCCCACGCGATTCGTCAGACAACATAGATCTTAGCTGCCATTGAGCTAGATAAAATGAATATTTATATAAAATACGGTAGTTTATCAACAATTTTTCAACATAAGATCTAGACAAAGGATAGAACTTTATTGCCGAACTTTGATAAAATAAGTTACTATTGTATTTATTTATTTTCTTGAGTTTCTGAGGAACCATTAGGTTGGTTTTACACCTGTCAGATTAAGATTAAGATAAGTTAATAACTTAACATTAATCTGATAATGTATTTCACATTTTGTACGTTAGTTATCTTAACACATTCGTAAGTATGGAACTTACAAAACGAACCCATTATCATATAAAAGATGATAGAAATCGCGTTTAAGTGATATTAATTTATACGGACACGGATAGGTAGTGTTACGATATTTTTGGTTAAATTTATCTTTTTGTTAATAAAAAGTATATAAATTCAGCTCGTTAAAACTTCGCTTGCACAACTTTGTACAAGTACTAGTAAATGTTCATTGCAACACGTGGCTTTAAATATTTACTGAGTTTGACGTTTGCCGCCTATAAAGTAACGCGCGTAAAGATATGCCTAGAAAACGTAACTTGGTATTAGACAAAACAAAACCGTTGTCAACAAAGTAAATATTTAAATAGAGTCGGGAACTGCCTGTTAAATTAATTGAATACAATGTAGTTCAGGTTATTATGTTTTGCAAGAGCCGTATTGTTATTTTCTATTAGCAACCAGGAATTAACATAGAGATTGCCGCTTTTGGATTAAGTAACCAACTTTAACGGAGCAGGGTTCTAACGAAAGACGTTCTAAATGGGGTATGTTTTATTTATATACGTAATAGCTGAGATCCGAATTAGAGACGACCTTTACCCTATTGTCTAATTGATTTAAAGACATTATGTCGAGCTTACTAGGCTATGTTAAAAAATCTCGAGTGATAAAAATATTTTCGCCCAAAAGCGCTGAATTTTTTTATTTTTAAACAATGCACTCATGGGTTAACCGATTGAAATTTAATACCAACCGAAAACATAAAGTTTTACAAACGTAATATGGATTCTCTACTACATCAAAAATATAATTATACTAGTGGCCGCCCGCGACTCCGTTCGCGTGGAAGTCGGTTTCCCGTGGAAGTGAGAAGTTTTCCCGCGGTAAAAAGTACCCTATGTGTTATTCTGATGTATAACTACAGTGTATAACCTATATATCTGTAAAGTTTCATCAAAATCCGTTTAGTAGTTTTTACGTGAAAGAGTAACAAACATCCATCCATACAAACTTTCACAATTATAATATTAGTAGGATTGGAATACTATTACAACATGCGCTACTTAATACTCTTTTGATTATAATTTATCTGCTTGTTCTAACTGAAACTGCTCTTTGCTCTAGTTAACTGATTGTCCACTTTTAAAAATAATTAAGTTTCCTTCACCGAGAATAGAAGCTTAAACATTCCCTTTCTTTTATTTCCGCAATTGCTGTAGTTTTAAAGATTGGATGTATTTATTATTTTAGGGCACGTACTTAGCCCGTAGCAGGTTTTGGTTTATTTTTAAGTAAACAAATTGTAGTATATACATACTGTTTAAATTGACTTGGCTTTTAATAGGGTTAAAAGAAAATCATATATTTTCATCGGATAGTTGTTCCTGCGGCTTTTACGCGTCAACCTATCTGTTTACGAGTCATTGAATATCATAATATCATTATTATTAAACCAACATGTCGATTACAAAATAAACATAGTAGGAAAGTGTAATTGCAAAAACAAACCATATTGACTAGTGCTTAGTGGGAGTTTTTTTTCTTTTGAAATAGTAAAATGTAGTTCAGTTTAATTCATGTTTTCAAGTTTTAAACAGTTTGGTATTTAAGGTAACAACAATAAATGTTTATGCGAAGTGCCTGTCAATAGCCGTGAACGATGCGGTGTCAGCGATTATTAGGAAAAGTGATCAATCGGGAATTTAATCGATTGTACCTAGACATGTCATCACCTATCGTTAAATATCACCCTGTATAAGGTATATTGATGATACCGAAACTGTTCAAACTGGCACCCCTGGTTAACTACTTCAAATTAGTTTGAGAGGGATAGAAAAGGTTTTCAACACAATGGATTTGGATATTAGGCAGCTTCGTTAAATTGGATGGCACCGACCGTAGTACAAAGGATCGGCTAAAGTTACAATTACGTGGTACTTGAATTAGGACCACAGGTTTTATCATACAACCAATTAGGAGATACGATCTTTCTGAATTAGATATTAATTGGAGCCTCTTGGATATCAATTTCAAAGAGTTTCGCTGCCGAAAAACATTACTTTACGAAAGCTCCTTTTCGAGATATAGTTAAAATATCAGATTATACAACACCAGACTAGTTATGAAAAAAAAAACTTGCCGGAATTTTAGACCTACTCTACCTTTAACTTCACTGAAACGTCTAAAAGATAATTTAAAGTGGTAATTATGAATTAAAAACAATTTATTTATTCTTGCAAATATATATTGCATCCGTTTTTAATAATAAAAGTCAACTTCAACGATGCTCGATGTATTTGGACAGCTCGAATTGATATTAAAAGGTTTACAAACGAGATACGAATCCATCAATCATTCAGTAACGTAGATTTACCACCACTATTGTTCAATGTTTGTGTTCAAGCACGAAAGTTAAAAATAAACCAATTCGAAGGTCAATGACCTCTGCAGGGGAAAGGTAAGGCATCGTCCTCTCAAGACATTTTTTTGCAAGGAAATTAATATCTGCTTAGTCTGGGGAGGGTGTAATCAAAGCTACCATTCAAGTTCTCCACGATGAACATTTAACCTTTTTTTGGTATTAAAAGAGTTGTTCGTAAGAGGCCCTTGTATCTTCGAGAATATTTGGAACTTGTTATTTAAATACCTTAAAAATATAAATTTAATATGAGAAATAGTATTTTGTCTACCATTTGAAACACACTTGAGTCAAGTGTGGGTATTTACAATAGCCTTATTATACCACCACCTACATCGATAACATCGTATGAATGGGCAAAATGGTGATAGTCGTAAAATTAACATTTTGCCAAGAAAGCCAATTAGGTCAGTGGCGGCGGCGTGTCTCTGCCCCGGTCTCCCCTCATATTCTGGAACCATTTAAATATTCCGACACTGGCAATTTCCTGAAACACCCCCGCACACACCAGCCTCGTCTAATTAATAAAACGGTATCAGTTGTCACCATTAAAATTAACTCTTCAGTTGTTTCCAATTACTGCAGAAAAATGATGCCCAATATTATTGCATAATTGGACAGACGAGACGTTTAAGTTAAGAATGGCTCATCGATCAATGAAACGACTCGATATAGTTCATTGAGCTTTGTTTCGTGCTCGGGTCCGTTACAAAAACTGAAAGTATTCAGCAAAAGTAGTCTGCATATCGTTACTTTCTTAAACTTTAGCATAAAGGCTGTGTCTGGAGCCAAGTGGGTTGTGAGGGGACACAATGAGGTCTGCCCAGTGCTGGCTGGCCGACAAGGCTTCTCCTCAACATTGTGCTTATGTCATGCTCCACGAATATACTTTAAACGTAATAATAATTCCGCTCATGAATTTTAACGTGAGCAGTTTTAAGCCTACGATAAAAATGCTCGGCTTACTTGGCGCGGGTCACAATAGCGCGTAACGTACAAGCGACGAATAAGAATCAATGCGGGAAATATGCTTTGGTAAGACATTTGGGACATCGATTTTGGATTATAACAAGAGGAGAATTTTATATGAGTTATATGTTTCTTTATACGTTGATTTATTGAATTAAATTTTAACCGAAAAATTGTGAATAGCAGCATTAACAAAATTTAAAATAAACTTATAATGTAGCAGTTTGTATAAATAATAAATGTTATTTATTATCCAAATTATATTTCAATTAACTACAATAATTTATTAACGAATAGCTTTTATATAATCAAAAACGAGACAATAAGAAAAATTTGATATTACACAATAAAAGTAAATTTAGAGATTTTGCCTCAAACCGGTTACGTATAAAATTCAAAGGGACAACTAACGTCGTAAAAATAGAATTTTAATAAAAATAGACGACAATATGCAAACTGCCCAAAAGGTTTATTATAACGTCGTTGTTAAAATTGTTTCAAAACTTGTAACTTAATTTGTTCCAGACAGCCATTGTTCTTTAGAGTACTTTGAGCTTAGAAACACTTGCATGTTGCTTCTTATATTATTCTGTAATTCCGTTATGTTGTTTATCTGTTATATAATTATAAGGTTAGAGTTTGTGCGGAAAGTTTATTGAGTAGAAGCCTGAGGAGCATCGTAACGAGTAACGTTGTAGCTACATGCGCGCTGCTCTTACCCACGCTAATTATTTAACTAGCTGTTCTCGTGTAGGGCACGACGTACAAGGTTGGAAGGTATTCTTGTTATTTGTAACAAGGTCCTTCCTACACATTACGCTAATCGTATTTTTTTTGCTTATATGTGTTGATTATTAATACTAAAGACGTAAAAATGATACAAGTCTGTATTTTCTGTATAAGGCTGTAATTTTCTTTCTAATCATTTGGTCGACGTCGATAAGCGGCCAAGCGTAAGTAATTAAAATGACATAGAATTAGCTCCGGTTATTTTATCAGCAAAAAAAGAGAATGTTATAATAGGCTATTAAAAATCTAAAAGTGTTCCATTTATTTGTTGTAAAATTGTAATGAGAATTTTCTGTTTTCGTTCCATTTTGTTTTTGTGCTTATTTTTGTTTATTCTTTCACGTAATTTAATTTTAATATTTTTTTAATAAAACGGTTCATACGGCTTTTAAACAATGATTTAAATGTTTATATAAAAATAAATTCACTAAAAATCAATTAAGACGTTCAAATTTCTAAAGTGATCATACTAAAATCTAATTCTCAACATTTTTTTTTGTCGAAATAATTGTGTAACAATTTTTTTGTTTTGTGACAAGAATAGCTCCTATAAATACATTCGTCTGATGTCAAGAACTTTAGAACCTACTAACGACCTATGACGTAATTCCCGCAAAGCCTTACTTACTCAATTCAGACACAAAACCTTTCACAAAACTAACAAGTGAGTTGGTCAGCTGGGTTTTTTAAAAGACGGGAACGAAGTATTTTTTGTAGAAAGTATCCAAGGCTTTCCGGGCTCTCTGTAGCATAGTTTTGCTGGACTACTGGATATGTTATATCATTAGCGGTTACTGATCCTCGATCTGCCTGCGACTGACGTTTTTTCACGTCAACGTGAGCGTTGAGTCTTCAACATGTATGTGGTCTAAGATGAAACAACGCCAATGATTTGTTTTGTATCACTTTTTGGGTTCAGAAGGCAGTATATACGGGGTGTAAAAAGACTGCTTCCGAAAACAAAAATTGGGCATTGCTAGAGAGGTACTGGTTACGTTTAGAGCATAAAAATATTTTTATGATTAAAAACATTTTTTTTACATGATAGTACATAATTGCATTTATACTATTAGATTTTGTGATGATTTCAAATGAAATAGTGTTTTAATTTAATTTGCAATGTAGAATCATCGCACCTGAACCATCAGTTGATGTGTGAGCGTTGATTTAAAACGGCGAATATGACTTTTTTAACCCTTAATTACTTTTTTATATTCATTTTTCTGGGAATGCTGTTAGTGAATTTAGTTATAATTGAGGCTCAAGAAAACATGGCTTCAGGTTCGGAAGTGGTCTTTTTACACCTTTGAACCTGTAAATCACATAAATATGTGAAGGCTGGGAGATAGAATTCACATTTGACACTACGTTTGACTTAAGTTGGTTTAGCGTTTGCTTGGCGCAATATAAATAAACAGCATCATTGAGTCTCGGTCGTATTATACGACATCGATGGGAGAATATCGAGTGGCGCTATTCTAAGTCGCCCCTTAACCTTGTGCCTGTAGAAGTAGGTACTTATAAATAAATGGCTGCCTTGTCAAAAATCAAATCGGTTCATAATAATAATCCGTAACGGTGAATAACTTGCTAGTTATATAGCGTGTTCAACAACTGTCAATAGGTGGTAATAACCTAAAACTTTCATATAGTAGGTAATAATTAATTTGGTAGGTACTCCGCAAAGTTTAATTAAATGTTACTGAAGTCGCGAGGGAGACGTCGTCAGTGCGAAGGTTATTATTAGGTGGCGTAATCACTACCGGGAGGGAGTTCTGCGGGTAGAATGCAGAGGAGTTTGCGGCGCGAGCCTGGCTTGTTTGAATTGAGGATAATTTGATTCATCCATGAATGGAGAGGTGCGAATTCGAAAGTGCGTGTCGGAGGGCGCGGTGAAGGAGGCGCGCGCCGCTTCGCAATGACGTCAGCCAATCTCACCCCCCGCGGCCCGCACCCCCCCGCCCTTCATCAACAAACATACCAAAACCCACTAAAACGCCACAGGTTTCACCAGTTTAATCTGAGGACAATCTCAACTCTATAGAGCGAACCCGACGAATGAATGTAAAGAAACTTTTTTGATAATTAAGAAACTTGTTAGATATCAAAACTGAGAAGTTAAAAAATATAATGTAAAAGCGGTAACTGACAGACGCTAAAAAGTTATTAATATTTTTTATGGTACTTTTCGAAAAGATAAGTCTAGACGATTTTAAGGCTAATATTCTTGTAAAATTATATGTTATTTGTTTTACAATGTTCCAAGTTAACGCAAGATGATTTCGTTATAAAATCACGCTATTTGGTTTGCGTTTAATTTAAAGGAGAGTATGCTGTGTAAATTAACATAGAGTTCTTTGAGAAATTAACAACTGTAGAGAGACTTATAATTTACTCTCAAACATTACAGTAAACGATAAAGTAAATGTAGTTTCGTTTATTTAGACACCTATATCTTTAACTCAGTATTTCCAAGCCCTGATAAATCACTCCTCAGGGGGTCGTTTCAAATACTGCCTGGTTTATTCTTCAGCGGTAAACGTTTATCAAGGGATATCACCTAATATTTAATGTAACAGAAAACTTACATAGACATAAGGGAACGCTGTACTAGCGGGTCAAATGTCAGAGTGCATGGAGAATTGTTAGTGATGGCGAATGGGCCACTTGTGCCGTGGTAAATAAAGTTACGTGAAACTCATAACACTGACCCGTCTGTAATATTAGTTCCCGAAGGAATCTGCTAAGACTTGTATTCATAAATTGTCTAATCCTACTAATATTATAAATGTGAAAGTTTGTGAGTATGTGAGGATGTGAATGAGTATGGATGTATGAATGTTTGTTACTCTTTCACGTAAAAACTATTGGACGGATTTGGATAAAACTTTGCAGTAATTTAGGTTATACATGAGAATAACACATAGGGTACTTTTTACCGCGGGAAAACTTCTCATTCCCACGGGAAACGGACTTCCACGCGAACGGAGTCGCGGGCGGCCACTAGTTGGAGATATATTTATTTATTTATATATATTTATATATTCGTGTGTCGGGTGCGCGGGATAAGACGTTCGCCCACGCGCGTTCGCCGCGATGTTAATACGATGAACCGTGCTGCGTAAAATACGGTAATTGACCCGCAGGTGTATGTCATTTAATTGTGCCACAAAATTATATTACAAAAGACGAAATTCGCTATGAACTTAATATTGTCATTGAGAATGTTTTTGTATTGGAAGCAGTATAAGAAATTGTAACGCAGGTTAATCCATTTATTAATGATGAATTTGTGTTTTATTATACAAACAAGTAAATATTTTTAGCTTTATTATTTACAAATAAACTAAAATGTTATAGTTTTCCCAGTTAAAGTTAGACAGCATTTCACACAAAACTAAACCATGACTATGATAACATCCAATTTGTGTATCGGAACTGTGTTTTGAACTTTGTTTTGTTTTAGCCCATCTGTTTCATAAACTACCTTTATTAGAGTTGATGTATGTCTGAAGTAATAGAAAAGGTTATTTATATCTTATAATTAATAAATAATATGAAAATGGAAATAAATTACGAAAAATATTAGGACTAATAGCCGCATGTATTTCTCACTGAACCGATTTTGATGAAATTTGGTATGAAGAAAGAACTGAACTTGGGAAAGGACATAGGGTACTTTTTACCGCGGGAAAACTTCTCATTCCCACGGGAAACCGACTTCAACGCGAACGGAGTCGCGGGCGGCCACTAGTACTAAATAAAACTAAATCCCGAAGAACGTCAACTTACATTGAATCCTTAATAATACGAAACTTAAAACAAAACACTGCTAACTCAAATTATTAAACTTTAGATCGTCAGCTTTTAATTGTAATTAGCAAGTTTCATTAACAAAGTTATCAGCCACGTATTATCTCACATAGTTGTAAGAACAATCAGAAACTTACTTGTCTTTTGTTGTGAAGGTGTCTGAATTACCTGTTTTATTTAAATAAAATATAAGACAAAAAGCCTAAGATACAGCACGGCCTTAACAACGGACAAATAATTAAATTTTGACAATTACAATGAAAGATTAAATTTTTAATTGTATAAACTGCACCGAGAAATCAATTATGGAGGATCAATTTATAAACTGAAAATCATTTTCGAAGTAAAACAAAAACGCGTAATAATTTGAATATTTCTCAGAAACAATCGCGCTATAGCGAAGTTCTGACACTGTTTGATAATAATTATGAATTCTGGAACATCGTCATTTCCTTCTCTGTCCTTCTTTCGCTACAAATAAGATTAAAGGCAAACTTCCAAGTAGTCCTCGCCGGAGTGAATGGCGAGCACTTACACCGCAGCTAATTTGTTTTTATTGGCAAACTTTTCACGTTCTCGGTAAATAAATGTTAATGTCGTCTACCTTTAACGAAAATATGTTACGGTCTCTTTGCGAATTTACTTTATACTAACCCATTACACTAAGATTCGCAGTTTTCTATATAAACTTTTCGCTATCGGTATTCATTTACCCGGTTTTTACGTACCCCACGGACGGAATACAAAAAGTTGCGCGTGCGATGAGACAACTCGTAGTCATTACGAGGTTACATTCTCGGCACGTAGCGGTCGTAGTCGCTACAAAAGCTCGTAGTCGATACTGTTTTCGGTCGATCTTTATTAGTTTTGCAAGTCGCGTTCGCCGATGTCACGCTCACGCGGTTGTTATATCTCTGTTTCAGATTCGAGTGAATTCGGCCGAGATCGTCGAGACCCCCGTGCAGCCACAGAGAGTCGGGCAGTCCGCGGCGTCGCGTGTGATGATGCCGGGCGCGGGCACTTAGCGGGCTAGGTGCATGTGGCGCGGGTCGCGGGCCATGCGCGTGCTCATGGTGGTGGTGGGGGCGCTGTGGCTGGGCGCGGCGGGCGCGGGCGGCGCGGGCGGCGCGGCGCGCGGCTGGGCGCTGGCGGCGCGCGACCCCGCGTTCCCCGCCGCGCCCGGCGCCGGCTCGCTGCGCGCCGGCCGCCGCCCGCGCACCGGCAAGCGCGCGCCGCACATCCCCGCGGAGATCGCCAGCCAGATGATGCTGCGCGCCTCGCGCTCCAGCCGCCCCTACGACGTGCCTCAGATTGGTGAGTCACTATTCGCTACCACTTGTTTATGTTTCCACGTTGTTAATAGTCCGAGAGTGTCCACTTTATCGAAACATAAGCTACACGCCCTTGTGATGAATAACGATACTTTTGGTAATTTGAGCACAAGAACATTAGATTATTTAATATTTTTAAGTTGTGTAGTTAAATTGCTCGATTAAAGCTATTTCAGAACGTCAAAGAGTGATTTCCAGAATAAAAGCGGGTTTTCTTAAAAAAGTATTCAGATAAGCGCCTATCATATTGTTAAATTGGTACACGCTATCAGACACATACTTATTGCTTCAATCTATCTTGTGGATCCTTCTACAGCGTGGGATTGCTGTTTTTTACAGAGTTTGTAGATTTGCAAAGGTCAGACAAGAACTTTGATTTCGTTAATGACAGTATTTTAACAAACCCTTAAACTTCTGCTTCAAATACAGCCATAAAACAGCGATAAACCGTAGTTGTATCAACTGAAACTGTGCCATATACCAATTAATATTCAGTGGCGTAGAGCGGTTGCATCCAACGTAGTTTAGCGCCGAGTGTGGAATATTGTCCAGCGGCTAATTCCGGCCGACGACTAAACTAGCGTTATCGGGAATCGAGCTCATTCGTATGCGCGCGTCATACTCAATTATCTCACTCAGTCTATCAGATGACATGATGTGCCCACTAGCACACACAAATCTGAAGAGAACACAGGGACGAATCTACTACACGGCAAATTATCATTGTTCTAGCACACATCGAGATTCAATTCGTGACGTGTGATTGTGACACGTGTTTATGCGTATACAGCAAACGTTTACTTTAGTGTTTATTGTGACAAAAATTGCTTTAAGAAGCTCCGACAGGAAAGTGGCTTTATTATAAGATTTTTAAGTAACGTGTTATTAAAAGAAGTATTAGGTATCTTTCTTATAGTACTATTATCTATCTTAAACTTATAAAATAAACCAATAAATAGGACGCCCAAATAGTACTGTTATTATAATTTTCAACACACTTGCTCAGAAAGTAAGCTTTATAACATCGTTTTTAGGACTATAAACCGACCTATTACAAACTTGTGTATAATAATATTAAACACTAGGGCATAATATAGCGATCCCTACAAAGTTAAGTTAGTGCCATACTCCAAATTACAGTTTTTTTGTAAAAACTAAGAGGGTTTGTGCCACTGAAAATGCATTTACATATTTGGAATAAATAAATGTGTCCATATTAAAAAAAAACAATGATTATTATCAAATAAATGATAATAAACAATAATTTGTACAAAATAATTGTATTTTATCTCAAAAAATATATTTTGAAATATGCTGCATGGCGGCTGATTGGCGCGTGCAAAAAAAGTTGCGCGTCATTTCCCGAATATTTTCCTTTGTATTTTGTTTACATTGCATTTGTTGCTGTGTAGGAAAACTATTTATGCAAAAAATAACTGTTTTTTCTTCGCAAGTTTGTTGAAAATGTGCGTATGGTACTCGTGAGCAACATTTTCAATAGACACTCAGCTGACTTATGCCCCCGCTTACGGCTCGGGCAACCCTCAGCCTCGTGTATAATGAACAAATTTGCACACTTGTATCAAATAAACTAATATGTCACTGGGCACATTTGTAATTCAGTTCCAACTACGGCAATTCAGTAACATTCCATTCATACATTCAGAGTTGTTTCATTTCCTTTTGTTGAATTTGATGACAAATTGGTGTCTGTAAATGTTGTTCTGAATAAAATATGAGCCTCGAGCGCAGGTGACGATGTTGACTCTCACCATTTGCTGATATTTTATTCTTCCTAAAACTTAACGAAATTTCAAATGTGATCATATGCAAGTTGGTATAATGAATCGAAATGTTCATAGTTCTCTTGGAATTGCAGTTGAATAACCAAACAATTTAAAATTAAAGTCTGTGTTTATCTTGCAATCTACAGTACTAAGGGGTTAACAAATTGCCACGATTATGAGCATGTACTCGTCTGGAAACTTTCTAGAAGTACAGTTTCTACATAAAAACCTATTATACATTAATTGTTTTAGTCTTTTGTTTTCGTTCATGCTTTATTCTAAGCTTTCTTAAGGACACTGTAAATTATAAACTAATTAAAAAAGCTATGAATGTGAAACTTTTGCAAAATAATTATAACTCTACAAAAATGTTGTCCTCAATCTGAAGAAAATGTGTTCTCTTTTAAGGTAGTACTTATTATTCCGACTGAATAGGCCCTAAAAAGTTCTTGTTACATTAAATCTCCTTACTTGTTCGACAAAGACTAAAAACTCTTAACATTCAGTAGAGACAAATCCTGTAAATGTATACTTTTTCCTGAAAATCCGACGTTTTCCCCCGAAACATATGTCTTACTTAGTAAAAGTAATTACTGTGCTTTGATTAAACGCTTGCTGCCTTCAGTGGTTGTTAGTTGTTACCGAACTTCCTACAAACCGGACCTCTAAATGTCAAAGTGCCTTTGTGCAAGAAAAATAGAAACGTTTTACTTGTATTGTAAGCGAACCCATTTATTGCCGATTTCCTATTCTTGTGCTGTAGGAAATCATTAACTTAGGGTAAAGTTTTTTTAATGAGTTACAAACAAAATTAGCCAAATGATGCCTCGCTTGATTGTGTGTGTAATCATAAAAAACTGATTGCAAAAAGTTAATAAGTTTAATAAGATAGTGCAAATAAACATAAATAGTTTAAAATGGACTGATTTGTCGCTAAAATCTCTAACATTGCATATCATACGATACCATTATCAAAGAACCTAAGTTTTAAATTCTCATTGTCACTGTTGTTTTATCAAGCAATGAAGACATTGTTTGTCTTTTTGAAAATTGGTCGGTTTTGTCACAGACTCTGTTTACCAGGTTTTGGAAACTCCAAATTTTTAAAGCAACATTGTAAAATAAATTTTATACCGTTACAATACTAACTATAGTTAAATAAATGCGCGGGGTCGAAGACTTTTCAGTTAGCATACGTTCAAATATGGAACGTGTAGATTACGTGTGAGGTGCGTGGGCGCAAGAAATATTTGTAGACTATATCTACAAGTCACGTCCGAAGACGTGGGGATCATACTGTCTATATACGACCCACTATGCCGAATCTCGGGTGACATTTTATTAAGAATGGCAAAGGAAAAATCTTAGAGCAAGACATTTTGTTCCCGTTTGCAAATTGTTTGGTTTTTATACAAGATAGTTCCGGATTTTATTGAAGCAGTTTTATAAATAACTATATTTTTATAAAAAAAACAGCTTTTTGCGTAAAATGACAATTATAGAAAACGAGTTTTATATTACCAATCGTGAAAAAATTTTTTTTAACCATTGATATTTTTAATATTGTAAAAATAGTTTTGTTATTTATTTCCATTACGTTAACTAAGTTAAGGTAAATTAGCTATCTCGTGAAAATAACGTAGTAACGCTAAAAATAAATTTATAATAAAAGTATCTTCCTACTTGAAATTGATACGCAAGCCACTTTTAATAACAAATATTATAAGTTTCTAAAAGGTAACATTTTCAAGTTTCTACTTTTATGATGCATAGTCGACATCTTTCTAGAAAGCACTCAAATGAAAGTTGCGCGAAGAAAACCATTTTATTAAGCTTTCAGCATTAGCATATGAGAAAATTTCTAGCAGCAAGAAAGTTCATGATGTATATATATCTTAAAGTCTTTTGCTAGTAACTTACACAAAAAACTTTGCGAAATAAAGAAAACATAAAAAAATGAAATTGTCATGCTGAAATGACGTCGAAGTAAACGAGTTCCGCTTCCGTTACACATTCTCAAAATCTACTTACGATACATCATATTACGTCGAGTTCCTTCTGCGCTACAAGCGAGATATTGTTAAAATATGCTTAATACTCCGAGAGCTCGAGATAAAAAGCTCGGTTAAGTGGCTTAAGAGCGTGGTCTGTAACATGAACAAATGTGTTCGGTGCTCGCGGCCGACACGCCTCTTAATTGGTGTCGTGAACTATACCAGTAGCAGAACAATGTGACGCCCGACAATTTACACTTTACGATTCCGTTTAAGTTTTTAACCACACAGCAGACCTTGTCACGCTGACTGTAAAACGAATCACCGCACTTCAAATTACAGCTGTGAAAATATTACTGCTGAAAGAAACTAAGCAAAATTAAGTGATCATATTTCGTTGCGATGTTTACGTTGTGAATGTTACTTAAAAAACTTACAGTAAGCCAAAAATATCGGCCTCTTGAGAACCCAGCGAGCCTTGACATGAACGGAAAGTTGAAGCACATCCGGAAAAATAAGCCGCGAATTATGTTTTTTCGTCTTTCCGTGGCGTATTTTGTCGCGCTCGATTACGGAGTTTTTCACGGATGAACTATGAAAGTAACCTTTGGAAGGTAATGGGGGTGGAATGATTCGTTCGGAATAGCAAGGAGTGGCGGCCGCGTCCATCAGTCACGTGCAACAAGTCCATTAGCCACTTCCGACAGCCTCCACAACACCTGTTAACCAGAATAAATTATACCGATACGCCATAAGACGCTCGTACGGACCTCGTAAATATCTATTAATAAAGGGTAGCCAGTTTACGACCGCATAAGCGACGCAGCCATTGATACCGCCTCCTATTGAATTCCACACCAAACGAAGTTTCATAAACAAAAATAAATAACATAACAGCTTTCTTAAAAATATCCATAATATTCTCAAAGCTAATAGTTACCTACGGCTTTTGGGTGGCTTATGCCATTATGGTGACATCAAAACAAAAGTAAAAAAGCCGATTATCTTTTCTATCCCGTCTCCTTACTTTCAGAAATTTAATTGAGTGAAAGATACTGCCTTGTTGAATATTACCACTTTTATGTTACGGGAGTTTGCTTCTGGAAGTTGTTATCCTCGTAAAAGAGGTCTACGTTTTCTTTGTGATACATTTTTGAGTTTAAACCAACTTAATTCTTGTCTTGTAAATTGAAGTGGCTATGTCAAATATTTTATGGTTTCTACATTGAAGAACAATTCTAATACAAAGTAATCCTTCTATTACCGCAATTGAGTTTTGAAATAAGTACATAATCGTTGGTTTCAAATATGTACCAGCTTTCTATACTAAGGTTAATGCCGCTCAGATTGACAAGAAGCTGCCTTTCGTTTGTCGAACATGTTAACAAGTACAACAAATTTTAACAAGTTTTGTTTATGTTTACTAACATTGGATATCGCTAATTCACTAAACTAGTTTAAACAAAATAATTGTATGCGGTTGCAAAATATAATGGAGTGGAACATTAACCTTTAGGAAAGCTCCTGAGTGTTAAACAAATACATAATTGGTTAAACAATCACATTTAATTATTTACATAGATGTGGTTGAATTTTTTTTTCTATTGCAGTGTTTACTTAAGGAGGAAATGTTTCTCTAGGAACCGTACTTAGAATCATAAAAAAGCAAATTGAGACGAACGCGCTTTCAAGAAAGCCGTAAAGCGCGCTTAGTGTCATTTATGACAGCCATCTTTTTTCATATGTCAAATGGTTAAGACGTATAAATAAAGATAGTGACATGAAGAGATAGTGACATGCGTGGGTTATATGAATAATATAATTAATGTTCAAGGAAGGAGCCCTGTAAATAATTATGGTATTGATCCAGAAGCATGGTCCATTTTAGAATTTTTTTTATAAAATAACGATGTGAGACAAATTGTCGTAGACACGCGAGCATGCTTCGTTTCATACGCTCATTATGTTCCTATTTGAAAACGTAATTTTGTCCCGAGGATAAAATCGGAAAAACATAGCAATTTGGACCTTCTCAGTGTGTCTTAAGATTTAAAATAGCAATGACAATTCTGTGGTTAACTCAGAACCAAATTAATCAAGTTGATTGTAGTATTTCGCTCTCGTGTAAAACGCATTAAAGTCTGAACTGCATTTAGTGTTGCATTTATTTAATGCTCGCCCACATCAAACAACCGTTGCTCGTTGGAACATCCAAATGGCATTTGTTTTAACTGTCTTGTTTTGGTAAATTTAATATCACCTACGCAAAAACTTTTTTATGAAACATTCCAAATAAAAACATTTGAAAACTAACAATTTTATTTACTTATTGAAGAAAATTATTTTATTGGAATTAAATAAATAAGAAATTCTTGATGTAGGTAAACTCATTTCTATTAATCAGTATTTGTAAACATTTTTAAAAATTAATAAAGTAATAACTGTGACATAATTTTTATTTTAATATGGCAAAAAATATTGTTATTAAAAGCCATTCTTACTTAATATGGTCTTTTAATTCCTGTTTTTTAATCTTTTGTTATTCCCAAGTCTTTGTTTAAAAAAAAACTTGGGAATGAGACCCATATCGGTGTTTTCTAACACGACCAAAAATAGGGTTAAACCCTGACTTCCGAACCGCAAACTATGAAGATCTTGTTCAATCTTATCTATTTATCTACAAAAAACCAAAGAAATGAGTATTAAATGTCTTAATAAAAGGTAGTGTAGAAGTAAAATTATGTTGCATATTTTAATAAAATAATAATAGACACTTTAAGCTCTTGTGTGCAATATAATTCCAACAACTATGGTAATTGTCATATATTGTCATACGCTTAACAAAAAAATAATGTCAATTAAATAAAACTGCCACAATCCTGCATAATATGTGTGGTCAGTTTTTTCTAGTGTTAGCATGTCCATGTTGGCAAATGAGCGAGTCGAGCGCGCCGACCGCTGCGGCAAATTGAAATAAAAACCAACTGTTACTGTGAGAGACAGTACAAATTGGTCAAACATGTTTTATTACTTACACACTTTTGTCCGTAGCGATATTTATTGCCCTTTCCACAGATAAATGCAAAGTGAGAAATAAGGACAGGACGTTTTTATAAAGCTTTTGCAATTTTTTTGTTCGTTTTATAAACTAAAACGACATGCCTTTGCGCTACCGTTTTTATTTTTAGCTTTCCTTATTCTACCTTTAATTTTATTTTCTTTTATGTGTATTTTGAACAGCTATTGTTATTTGTTCCCTTTATTTGGAAACATTATTAAAGGGAAAAGTTTGAATAAAAGATTTTTGTTGGTTTTGCACTGAAGTAAAGAAATTGATATTTGATTTTAGTTATGGGTAACTCTTGCTAGTTTGGTTCCTAATCACGTTAAACAGAGTCTACGAATTTTAGTGAAATTGGATATTTAAGTATAATGCAATCACGAAAATACAACAAATGCTTTTTACCGCAGTAAAATACCTCATTACCACGGGAAAAGCCATTATGAACTCGTCATAATTTTGCTCACAAAATAAATTTTACGAGGAACACTACTTGGCTATGCCAATACATTATCTGTACAGTAACTATATTTTTTGCAATAATGTAATAGATCTGAACTTACAAATAAGGTTTCAGCTGGTTAGGTCCGCGAGTCTGCCGAACAAATGGCGCTCATTTCAAACTGCGAGCTGGAAACTTTTGCGCGAGCTATCTGCCAGTTTTACAAATGTTTAGCCATATCGCTCTCGGAGACTGTTAATGTTGTTGGGAGTTAGGTTGACTTTCAAAACTTTGCTTTTATTTCAGTATCAGGTGTCCGCCTTAATTTGAAAGAGTATATTTCCATGGCCTCACGGCAACAGGTGAGGGAGCCGCGCATGCGTCGCGCGTCAGTCGATACCGCCCCTCGGCTCCGCTACCTTAGCCCATTCACACGTGCACACATGCACACACGCTATACAAACACGACACACACATACACAGCTTTCTTAAAATAGTAAGGTCGTGCTGCCTATTTCTGTTTAAGAATACCATTTTTGGATTACCACAGATTCAGACGAACACTAGATTTATAAGTCTGGTATTCGCTTTGTTCCATTTTTAGTGTTGGTAGAAGTGTTGAGTGCTGTTTTTAACAGTTATTTGGCAGTGTCAACGTAAAAAATGAAATATACGAGGATCGTGAAATACCTCACTGATTCCAGGATGAGACCCGAAATGAGCATTAAGGTCAAAAAAATCAATCATTTCCAATACTCGTCAAGATAGGAAATAATCTCTAAGGAAATATCCTCTATGACTGTAGGCGAAAAGACAAAAATATATTTTTAAAGGTCTTCATTATTTCAAGCAACAATAAAATTAAGGAATTAAAAAATATATCGAAATAAAAACGAGTAGGAAGAATTCAATTAACGGAATGGTGTATATTTAAATTAAGCGGTTGATTGGACCAACGTTTATATTTTTATCATCGAAGGGTAATCCCAAACGGGATTAATTAAATTTTAATCTGTTTCGCCGAGCAAGAACCAAAAGTGTCAAAGTGGATTATTTATGCCGCTTTCGCAATCGTATAGCAAACTTTTAGAAGCTTTGTACTGAAACGATTGGTAATATATCAAGAAGCAGGTAATGTCAAACTGAATTTGTTACCCTTGGGAATTGGTTTGTTAACGAAATGGGAATTGAAATTAAAAGAATATAATAAAAAAATACACTGTGCTCGAATGGAACTTCACGCCTTCGTTCTGTTTTATGAATCGGTATAATATCATTCACAAGGTTATAGGAAAAATATACCTTAAGGAAAATATTTTCACTGACACAAGGGCATCGGTACCTACCTACCTTTTTTGCTAAAGATTTTCGCCCACTGCTTTCTTGTTCGTCTTTCCTCCTCTTTTAAACTTATTTTTAAAATAAAAACCTTTTATAGAAATAAGAAATAGTGATTTAGATGCTTCTTAAATTTTAAGACGGCAAATTAGTAAGTTCGTTGGCCAGCGATACTTAACATTAAAAATATTTCATTTTATTTACGAAACATCGCAACCATATAAATTTTTCAAAAACCGGAGAAAAAATAAAAAAGTGCATATTTTTTCCAGTGTGTGAAAATCTGATAAAGTTTAAACACGTGTAACAAACTCAGGGAATTGCTTCAACCGTGTTTATTTTCTTGAAAAATTTATATATCTTCATTCTATACAGGCAACCTTACAATGTTGATACTTTCTATTTACCTTATTTTTACGTATGCTCTGCCCTTTCAAGTTCAAGATACAAAATAACGATAAGACATAACGATATTGCTTTTTTAAGGTAAACATAATTTACTAAATAAATTTAAATGTTGAAATAAAAGATCTGAAGTGAGCCGCATAGCTCACACCACAAACAGGTTTACTTGTAAAAAATATTACTCAAAAGTTATATACAAACGCTTAGTTAATTAATGGTCAGTATTTTAAAAACGCCGTTTGCACCACGCAAAAGGATTTACCCTCAATCAGGCTTATCTTTAATAATAATAAAAGCAGGCATGTTCTATCAACACTTAGTTGATTAGTTACGATGACGTCAACATAAAATGAAAATGTCGCGGAAGGCTATAGGAATGACAGCAACAGTGTTTCAGAGCACAAAGGGAGCACAGGTTTCATTGATAAACTTCAGAGATCTAAGCGTGAATAACACTGGGCTATTCAAGTAAGCCTCTTTTTCTAATAGGAGATAGCATCTAACCGTTGCTAGATGATATCATTTAATTAAATTATAAAATGAATGCCTTTGCCTGAATGTGACAACTCGGTTGGTCCGTTTATATTAAAAGCAGAATGGATTTCAATAGTTATTGAACAAAACCTATAACTATAAAGTGATAGCAAGAAAATTGTTTTTAATTATATGTATGACTACAAACTAAAATTAACATTTATTAAAGTAATGAAACCTTTTTCGTTTTTTTATTCGAAGCGGCTACAATAAATCACCTATTTTTTTTCAATTATAGTTTTATTTTTACTATGTGTATTAAATGGATACGAAAATAAAATCAATAACTGAAGTTTGATTTAACCTCAAATCTAATTTTGACCCTAATCACAGCCACTGAAGTAGTTCTCAAGTAATTACCTGAAAATATATTTCCATGTCAGTTTCAGGTAGAATATAGAACCAAATTGATGGATATTATTTATTCATGAACGCTTATAACAAAGCAGAAATCTATATTAAAGTTATACGTTAGTTGGTTATTAAATAGAATGATTGTAAGGAAGTTGAAGGTAAAATTGGAAAGGGACAATAATGGCGTTATATTTCCTTCCCAGCGGGACTCGACACTTCAATAAAATCACAATAGCCGATTCATCAAACTCTTACACACGAACCCTTTCCATAAACACTTACGATGCTAGATAGCCCTTACAATAAACGATGTGTTACCAACGAAAATAATGGACTCATTCATCTGGCGAGGTTTGTTGTTTACAAATCCTACTTATCTCAGTATGATCTAAGTGTAAAGGATATGTGTGGATTTATTTTACTTTTTTACAAAATTCTTATTGATTTTCATCACAAAATTTCGCATTTGAATTGAATAAATGAAACCTGGAGTAACACAAAGAGTTTTTCATTGTGGAAAAATACCACATTCTAAAGGCAAAACTTACATAGCCGCAGGTTAAAAGCGGAGAGCTAAAAGCTAGTAGACGGTCCTTTCAGGGAAATTACATTGAATTCAAAAAATATGAAATAGTTCTACATACTCAGGTACAGAGCCAAAAAAACAGCCAAACATATTGTAGGTACTACTTTATAAACGTTAATATATATTTTTTTTAGATATTATCGCATCTTTATGAACCTATATTTAGAGTACCTAACTGTTTTGTATCAATAGTATGAAGTCTTGAACTTTGTAATCATAACATACACCGTCGAGATATACTCTTCACAAATAAACACAAAACTTAGCGAACTAGAATGTTTAGCTAAAATGGTTAGTTGAATTAAATACTTTTAGTAAGAATGAAGAAATAGAATCCACCGAATTTATGAAGGTCCTAACATAAAACAGTCGGGAAATAATCCTTCAGAAAAGTCATAAAGCAGACGCGTATGTTCTTATATAGGTTGATTACTTTCTCTACTTAATGCTTATTGTTTCGTAGTACGAACGTACTTAGAAGTACTCTGATACGTTTATTGTTGCTTCCAGAGAGCCAATAACGTGATGAAGATTTTTATTAAATAAGAGAAATATAATATTTTTATAGACAATAGTAAAATAGAGTGTCATGCAAAATTTTAAGTTGTTTCTTTGAAGTTAATTTAGTGGAAGAAATGCCTTTGAGAACCTTTTAAAAATTGATACTAATGAGATTTCAAATGATTTATTCACTCGTATAAATAATAAGTTAGATCTGAACAAACTATGCAAGGTGAATACGATATCTAAGAGATGTACCTAAGAAAAGAAACATTTTACTTGTTTAGTCACTAACTTTAAACATACCAAGAAATTGCCGCAAAGTTTTAAGCGCCAGTAAACTCGTGAGAAAAGACTACTTTAGACTATAAATAAATCCTGCAAAAAATACTGTGTATGTTAAGATGTTTGTAACTCAATTATGCAAAATAGCTAGTTGGATTTGGATAAAACGTTTTACATACAAACATAAGAAAGCACACCAGCTAATGTATTTTAAAATTATTTGTTGAACTTGAATTTTTAAGAAAAAGATAGTCCTACTAATATTATAAACGTGAAAGTTTGTAAGTATGTATGGATGGATGTTTGTTAACTCTTTCACGTAAAAACTATTGAACGGATTCGGATGAAACTTTACAGTAATATAGATTATACATAAGAATAACACAAAAGGTACTTTTTACCGCGGGAAAACTTCTAAATCCCACGGGAAACCGAATTCAACGCGAACGCGCGCGGCCACTAGTAATACATAAACGTGAAAATCAGAACACAAAGTTTAAAGTAAGTACTTGTTCAATGTACAGCTTTGATTTTTTTACCGTTTCATAGACAGTTTTTCCAAAGAGACCTAATAATTGAAAAAAATTACGCTGAAAATTTACCTTAGTTTCGTAACTTTTAAGTTATTTAACTGCAAGTTGGATACAGTTTCCACTGGAAATAGTACAACATTACACATACCTGTTAGCTTAGCAGGAACATGGTCTTAGATAAACAAATCTATTTCGGTCCGGATATGAGCTTAGGCAGAATTGTTCATTAATATTATACCAGAACAATGTATGTACCTACAGTTATTTAGTACCAGCTTCTAGCAAAACTTTGCGGAAGCTCCTGAGGGTTGAATTAGTGTTAAGATGATTATGATGATGTTATTGCAGTTTTTTCGTCGGTTAAACATAAAAAGATATTTAAAAAAGTACCGTTTAATAAAAATTTACAAATATTCTTCCAAGATTTTTTAAGGGAACCTCGGAAGTGATTTAAATTACTAATTGGTAAGTCAATTTTTATTCACATCGAAACTTGTTGCAAAGTGTCGTTAGACTCGGTTTCAAATCGATTGAAGAAGATTTTTTAACAAGTTGCGGAAAAGTTAAGCGAATTGGAAAAAATACTTTTGATAAAGTTTCTTGTGAGGTATTGATAAATTTTGTAACATAGATTACAAAAATAGGTTTACCTAGAAAGGCTTCTTACCTTGAAAGGAAAAAGGTAAGTCTTATAGAATCACTTCGCTGTTCGTCTGTCGTTTGTTCGCATATTTTGAAATTAGTTTAGGCAAAAATGAACATTTTGTTGAACTAAAATCATGGCGAGTGGAAAATAAATTTGTAGTCAAATCACAAAAATATGTTGAAAAACTCATAACTTAACTGACCCGTCCATGAGAATAACAGTTTCCCATCATTTGTATTTAAACGAGATTCCTGTGATAAACGCGCCATTAACCCCAGTGACCAAAATATTCGTACGGAACTTCCGGTATGCAAGTGTAACTTGTTGGTTGCTTTTTGTTTAATCCACATCAAAGTCAAAATAAAAACCGAATCTCTAATTTAAACCTTTTCGATTCATCAATTACGTGGGTAAATAAATAACGAGGCCCAATAAGCCTTCCACCGCGGTTAATGTTCATTTTGATATTGCTTCTCATTTTACAAAGCTTTGATATTTCTAAATCGACAAACATATTATTCCGTTCATTTCTACCGATTTCTAAACCAAATGAGCATCGTCAAAATTATGAATTTCCGAGAAAAATAAAGGTCACCAATGAAAATAAGTTCCCAAATATCTAATCGAATTGTAATCCAGGGCCGGATCTAGGGGGGGGCAAGCCGGGGCCCGTGCCCCGGGCGGCAAGCTCAGGGGGCGGCCAAATTCATTATTTACAAAAAATAATATAATAATACCTACTTAACTTTGACCACGGAATAAATAAAAGTTCAATTACAGAACTTTCACTCTTATTTTACTGTGGCCATATCAACTAGACCGATACTCAGGGACAGCACATGGAACATGTGACGTATTATTCGTGTGGCGCCTCTTTAGGCGTATTTCAAAATGCGCACCCGTTCGCGCGCAGGAACGGAAATTATGACAAGGTCATAGATCAATTTGCTGAACAAAAATCACGAAAAGTAAATTTTAATTCATAATAATTGCAATTGAATACACCAATTTAATTTTTATTTTTACTATATAACTTTTTATTTTTAATCCTATCCTGTGCAGTGTATAAAATATACAGGGTGTTTGGTGGGTGAGTGCTAGTAACTATTTACTTCCACTTATTATATTGCATTTTGGTTCACGTTTAAGAATTTACAACATTTTTAAGATTTTCCTAAGAAAATCCCCAATTTTTTCATGAAAAGTCAAATATTTTTATATTTACTGTCTGACCAAACAAAAATAATTTTAATTTAAAGTCCAATACTGTCTTATTTCGATGCAATCATAAATTTATACCAATCATCTCACAAAAAGTTACAGTGGGTTCATAAACTTCGTTGAACCAGTGGGGGTTTTTTTTTATCTCAACTTTGCTATGAAAAAAAAATAAAAACATTAACGAGTTTGAAAACATTATTTGCTTTTAGAAACTTCTACAGCTAAAATACTTTATATCGATATGCTAAATAAATGTAACTTAAATAGTTAGAAATCTCAACTAAAAGAGTAAGTTAGTCCTCAAAGACGCCTGGTAAGGAAGGTACAAACCCCTTCAACTACCTATGTAGGTAAAGAGTTTTGTCTCATTCTAACAAATCTATGCCTATTGTTGTATCTATTTTGTGACCAGGCAACATTTCTCTTATTTGCTATTCTTATGTACTTATAAAATAATGATTTTATTTTCTGACTAACGATACGAACTAATACGGCCACCTAGTTGGGTACGGTCCTCAGTGCGTCGTGATCATTGTCAATACACTGTTTCCTTTAGGAGCCTCTCTCTAAGAAGACCTAGCAAGAAACTCGACGGGAGTCGGATCTGATAAGCGATGAAACCAATTTTGTTGAATGTCGCACCTGCCGGTTTGAGAGGTGTATTTATAGGGAAAACTTAAGGCTGTTACCACAATCGTGACCACGGGGTCGGTAGCGAGCGCGGGCTGGAGGAAGCAGATTGTTCCCGACAGTAATCTTTTAACGTTCGAGTTCATTTTTTGGTCGCCTCTTGCGAAGGTCGCAAATAGCAGAATATTCTGCGGCTTCCACCACCAGACGGGTGGTGAGGGACGGAGTAAAAGGAACTCCTAGATTCAGTCTCCGTAAACCGGTTCTACATGACTTGCAGCCGGTGAAATGAGATTTGCTAGCATGCGTAAAAGTCACGCTACCGTTGGTCATGACTGGCTGATACGCTTATTTTCAAGTAAAATCTTACTCCAACTGTAGAAAAGTGTAGGTCACCGAAAATCTACGCGGCCCGAAGTCAAACGTGTGAGATAGCAGGAGTCCTTAATTCGAGGCAGGAAAGTGAAGGGAGAGTCAAATGAGATAGCATAATTGTTTAAGATTTGTTAGAATGAGACATAAGTTTTTATCTACATAGGTAGTTGAACGGATTCGTACCTTCCTTATCAGCCGTCTTTGAGGACTAACTTACTATTTTAGTCGAGATTTCTAATTATTAATGTTACATTTGTAGTATATCAATATAAAGTGTAGGTATTAACTGAAGAAGTTTTTAAAAGCAAATGAAATTTTCAACTCGTGTTTTTTTATTTTTTTTCATAGCAAAGTTGACATTACATTTTTTTCCCACTGGTTCAACGAAGTTTGTGAATCCACTGTAACCTTTTGTGAGATGATTGGTATAAATTTATGATTGCATCGAAATAAGACAGTATAAGGCGCTCAATTAAAATTATTTTCGTTTGGTCCGAGAGTAAATTAAAAAAAATTGACTTTTCATGAAAAAACCGGGGTTTTCCATAGGAAAATCTTAAAAGTATTGTAAATTCTTTAACTTGAATCAAAATGCAAATTAATAAGAAGAAGTAAATAGCTAATAGCCTCGCCTATACACCATTTTCTCACCCAGCAAACACCCTGTATTTCTTACGCGTTCATATCTATACATCTGTAAATAAACAGGCATAGCATGGAAAGAACAGCAAATGATTATTTCCGGAAGGGCTATTTGTTAGTGGACATCTGATAACTGAAATTATAAAGATGATAAAGGTAAAAATAAATATTAGTGGTTGGGGGCGGCGTTTTCAGATTTTGCCCCGCCTTAAAAAAATTGAAGATCCGGGGCTCGTGCCATACACACAAAGTTGAAATTTCCCCATGCCGAGACAATAACGAACAATCTTATCTCATATCCTGTTACTTACAAGTGATACCGCAAATGTCAAATCCAACGTGTATTCTATTGGGATGACATCACTGTAACAACCAGTCGGGGGTTAATCTTCTGATTCACAAAGGACCCAATCTACATGATGCCGTGTAGGTGGTCGGGAACGATTACTACAACTGTAATCTCCCCGGGACGGAATTGCACTTTCATTGCTCATTTAACTAGTAACACAATGCGTGTATTGTGGGGGCGATCATTAAAAGTTCAGTGGCGTACACAGGAAGGTGTTAACGCAGAGTTGTGCTAGCTCATATTAATAATTATGGAACTTTCATCCATTACTCACGACCCCATTTTGTTACGACCAATTTCATTGCGTACACCAAATATGAAGGAACAAACATAGCAAATTAATATTTTACAGACGAGATTATTTGAGCAATATAAAACGTTTTAGCCACTAAGTGACTACACGTATCAAAGAGCAGATTTACTTCCAAGTGAAGTTATATGTAATCCGTCCAGTAGTTTTTACGTGATAGAGTAACAAACATCCATACATCCTCACATACTCACAAACTTTCACGTTTATAATATTAGTAGGATTTGCCAAGAATTGACTGCGATGATCATGATAACCAAACATTGTGGGAAAACCCTTATGGATGAATCATGTGAACTAGCCAGCGTGGCGGATAACGGCTCAGCCACTGTCGATAGCCGAGCCGGAAGCCTCTGTTGTTATCCTATCCTACTAATATTATAAACGTGAAAGTTTGTGAGTATGGATGTATGTATGGATGTATGGATGTTTGTTACTCTTTCACGTAAAAACTACTGGACGGATTTGGATGAAACTTTTCAGTAATAAGGTTATACATCAGAATAACACATAGGGTACTTTTCACCACGGGAAACCGACTTTCACGCGAACGGAATCACGGGCGGCCACTAGTAGGCTTATATTATTATGTTAATTGCTTTGAATTTATAACACAATACAGTTAATTTTGTGAGCTCAAATCATGTGACACTGTTTGTCAAATATCTATATGTATTATGATTAATGACGTCGGTTATTAGTAGTTATGTACTTTCATTCAGGTTAATTAAGTTTATATAACATATTAAACGCAAAATCAGAACTTACGAGGCTTTGCCACGTTGAATTAAACCAATTGATTTACATAACCGATATTACTGACACGGCTTACGTCGGCTTAACAATAATTATTAATCATTGTATTAAATTACATTAATAACGTTGCATTTGGGCGTGCAATTTTCAACAACTTTCAGTTAATTTCCAAATATATTATTATTAAAAAAAAACAAGAAAATTCTAGATTCATTACCATACAACACAGAAGCTTCCTGTAGGTGTGGTATATACTTCAGAGATAAGTATAAATCCAGAAATATTTTTTGGATCAATGACAGCAAGAATACATTGATTCTAATTTATAGCGAAAGTTAGGCGAAGAAACGTATATCATTCTCTTGCTAATAAATAACACGACTCCTACTCCTTACGGTAAAAAATACAAGAGAGCGATTCTAAAAATAGCTCCTTTGATATTTGAGTTGTTCAAGTTTTAGTTTAATAAAAAATGGAAAGCTCTCAAAAGTGTTGTTCGTTTGGAGCACGTAACAGCCAGTTAGCAATATTGCAATCAACTTATTGGCTGTAAAATGGTTTTAACGGGTATCGTAGTCTGTAAAGGGGCATCGAGCTGGGTAGGTCGGGATGTTTTACAGTGGATAATTTACTTCAATTATAGCCCCCGGCGCCCCCTCCGCCCACCACTGTCTCCGGAGGCTACTCAAGGATACAACTACTTGCTTTATTTATTGTTTCTTTTCTCAATTTGACCTTCGCAGCATTCTATAAAACATTCTTAGAAGTTAGACTTTGTAAACATACCTTAATGAACCTCCCG
Organism: Emmelina monodactyla; assembly: GCA_916618145.1. Lineage (NCBI taxonomy): Eukaryota > Metazoa > Arthropoda > Insecta > Lepidoptera > Pterophoridae > Emmelina > Emmelina monodactyla. The sequence continues at coordinate 4,287,990 of OU745311.1, read as the reverse complement.
TGTCAAAGTGTCTATTTGCTATCTTTTTTCCTTATTTGTTTAGTATCAAAATATCTTCTCTGTATGACGATTTCAGAAAAGGAAATGTTTTTATTTATCTGAAGCAAACGTTTATACTTATTTCAGAAAAGAGAAACATTTGTAAAAGCAAATATAAAGTAAAAACGGAATGGAACTGCAAATATTTTTTACTGATTCATTTTTATCTTTACTATCAAACAGGTTAACATTCAACCATAAACATGTTTTGTACTGCAACTGTTGATATAAATAACTCGGGAAATAAAATAATATACAACAGAATTATAACACAAGATAACTGTAGTTTGTTTGTGCAACATCAAAACATCCACGATACTTGTCTTAAAACGCAGTTCAGAGTTAAAACGAAGAATACTTCGTTCCATTTAACGATGCCTTAAGCTTTGTGGTTCTATCATATTAACATATTCCTACTATACTACTAATATATAGATTTTACCGTAAAAGCCACAAGTTCTACTTTTGTGTCACGGCTCCCCGCGTGTTTTGTACTCGTTGTGACTTTAACCGCCTTACACCGAACAGACAACTTGGCGACGATCTACGTCACTACACACACTCCGGACTTTTCTTACCGAATTTATCTTAATTATTTACTACATACTGTAGAAAATAAGTCATTCACGCGCATGGGTATATATAACAATAAGTAATCAGACATGATCATTACAAAACAGAGACGTAATAGTCAATTTTTAACAAACTTTTTTTAATTGATTGTAAAATCGAATCAAAATCCGTTGCGTTGTTTAAAAGTTTACTACATACACACGCAGACACGAATGGTTACTAAGATCTATACTATGTATAATAGCAGCCTGTAAACGAAGGTACTGCTTATCATTGATCGTATGAGCAACACGTGGTTCTGATTGGGGGTGAGCATTACATTATGTATGATATACATATATATTTCATATGATACGCTGCAGCTTTGCTCACTAGATATTCGCACTTTCAGGGTAAAATTTAAGAAAAAAGCTCCAACAATTTCGTTTTATTATTAAATAATTTTATATAATCGTCTATAATTTTGCACTGGCTCAGTTACGATAGACTTTTACATAAAAAATGCAAAGTTTAATATTTTCGTCTTAAATAACTAAGTTAAAACATAACCCATGCTTCAAAAAATACTATTACTCCTATATATTATTTAATAAAGTAAAATTACACGGAACATAAGGTTGTATTAAAAAAAGTCGGTGCCTAACGAAAAAGAGAATTGACATTTTCATTCGACGAGTACAATTACGCACACCGAAATTTGTACAAATGAGACAGAAAACAATTTCACGGTGTCTGGGTGCGGGCCGTGTGCGTCTACGGCAGCATTCAATTACAGGGAAATGCCGTTTGAATATTGATAACAGGACGGTGTTATTGACTTTCTCCAACCATTACTCTAATTACAATTATACAATTAGACACTGGTAATTACTCTTCTGGTGGTGTATATGTTAAGATATTTTTTTAAACGGTACCGTAGAAAATCGATTTTTAAAAATTCTCCGTTGTAAAATAGTCATTAGTGGGGATCGGATTATACGCATTTGCATATTTAAGTCATAAAGTTTAGGAGAATTAGCGTATTTTTCTTTATATATAATTATGGTGCATATTATCGATATTCATAATATTTTTCGAGCGCAGCGCACTTAGTTGCCGCGCGTCATTTGTTTTGTTTTGTCATACTATTATTACCTTCTGACAATTTGTTACAATAGTTGATTGATTACATTACTTCACCTAGCATCGTCTATGGTATTTATTTGATCGGATATGTTACACTTTATCTGATAAAACCCTTTCATCCTTTTTGGGTTTCTTAACTTAACTTTTTTTGTACTCAATTTAATGCAAAATTGATTTATATTTCAAATTTTTTTGAAAGCTATACCCAATTCATTAGTAAGTTATTTCTAACTGAATTTCTTCAATAATCTAGTATATTATTAGCCCCGTAAGGTCACAAGCTGGTTCTGAAGTACTAGTTAGTTACATTCAAGTCTCCAACCTCAAATGTCCCGTCGTTATTATTATCTTGGTGACATTGCGTCAACAAGCGCGGACAGCGATTAACGCCCACCTCCCGCGGTGGCAGTCAAATAACCACCATCGCATGCTCACCACCCATTCCGTTGAACCACAAGATCATTCCCCACTGAGCTTATCCATGTTAAACCAGATTATATAAAAATATTCATATTTTATTACCGACACGCGGATCCTTATCCGCACGTAGAATAAGGAACGAATTCGTATCAAATTACGATCGTGCTATGCCGTTTGTTTGCTTAAAGAATCATAAGTATGTCAGCACCGAGCTTAGCGTAACCTTTGAAACTGGATCAGTTTATTTTTGTATCAGGAGTTGCTATTTATATCGGATTATAAACGATGATTGCTGGCGCCCATATCGAGCGTAGTCGAAACGGGATACGCACCGCGCCCCAATAACAAATTATCAATCAAAGTTGAAAACAAGCGTGGGAGCGTGGCGGGATGTCGGCGGGGGCGGGGGCGGGTGTGCGCGGGCGGGGCGGGGGCGCCGGGGGGGGGCGGCCGGCGCCCGACTGGCTGGCTGCATGCGGCTGCAGCGAGCAGGTACACCCCGCGCCCGCCGTCTGCCAGGTTCGACGGGACATCATACCTTGCACACCCCTGTCTCCTAGACACACTCTCCCAAATACATACCATCTCCGAATACTAAGGTGCAGCTTTTACCGATACAATGTGATGCAAAAAATCATGTTACAGCACTTAGCTTGCGAGATAACGCACAAAAACGCCAGCCCTTTCTCGACACGAGTTGGCAAATACAAATCGCTTTTTTGTTGTCTGAGCCGGATCCAAAGCGGAGGCGGGCATCAATGGTAGTTACTCACTAGTTTTCACAAAAGGTCCCGTCTGCCAATGACTCACTTTATACTTTGGGCATAATAAAAATACGCGAATTCATTCATATTCATTGTATATTATTAACTTTATCTCGTTTCGTGTAGTCGGCTTCCCACACAGAATTATGTAATGATATAAGGTACCAATTTCATTGTAATGTATTCACTTTCTTATAAACGCTTCGGCTATTTTATGGAAACAGAATAATAAATAGAATCTTCAAAAGCAGCTGAGAGTGTTTATAACGTAATTAAAGAGCTTCGTTTTAGAATAGCCTATAATCTTGTTTACAGTAGAACACAAGTGCCAAAACCTAGATAAGTGGTAAAAATAAAATCAAACATAAATAGAAATGAAAGGGAAATGCCCTCATTTGGCCCAACCATTACAGTTATTTGAAGCCTCCTCACGCACGCTTACATAAAGTTATTTTTAGCTATCGGCTGTATAGTACACTAGTTTAGCCTCAAAATACGACAAATTACAGTTGTTTTGGATTCAATGGTATTTGTGTCGGGTAATTAGGTGGAAGTGAGCCTACGGCCGCGCTCGACAAATTGTTCGCGGCGCTATCGCAGATCTAAACAAACTTGTAACTGGCGAGTGGTAACACGACACAACACATTTTGGCCGAACGTTGTAAATCTTTCGCCACCAATTATAGCCGCAGCCCACTTTTGCTTCTATTTTCGGAGCAGGGATTGTAAAATCTAAAAGCGGTTTTTTCCGGGTGGTTCAAGTTAGGTGTTCAAAGGTAATGATGGCGTAATAAAAGAGTTTCGCCGCCATTTGTCAGGATATTGGCGCGATGTGTCTTACGGCGGCTCCTACTTGACGAGGGTCGGCTGTATTTATTATTCTGAAAACTCACAATCAATTTACCATATCAAGTCCCCGTTCAGTTTAATGGAGTTGTCGATAACGGGCAAAATAACGACCCATTACGTCACATTGTGCAACTTTTATCAGAACCAATTCATTAAACATCTTAGTTTCGAATTGAGTTTGCGCCGGCTATGACCTAACTGCGTCTTAAGTTTAAGTGGTTCTGACCAAACACTATTAGATTCTATACAAACTTGCCTTTGAGATTAGAAATGCGCTTCCCGTTGTGTGCCAGAGTGTTCTAGTTCCAAACACAAGTATTAACATGTGGATTAAATGTTCCGGGAGTCAGGGGTGCCAGGTTTAGAACTTCACGGGGATTTTGGCTACAATATACATGACAAATTGACCTGTATTTATGATATGTTATACATACACTTGTTGTCTATCAGCTTGCATATGACTGTGAAACGATAAGACTAAGTTACGTAAAAAGAAAACGATTGTATCTTCAAAACTAAGTTCTTCTACCTCGAATAAATCTTCTACAGAACTTTCTTTCTTCCACTTACCTTACAAAAATACTCTTAACAACCTCAATCAATGCAAATAAAGGCAGCACCTGGCACCCTTGCAAGTGGACAAAACTATTAGAGCGGTTGCGGAGCTAACGAGTGCGTCGCGGGCGCTGGCGGGCGGCCAGCGAGCATTGTGGCGACCACTCTACAGCGAGGCATGTATCGACGGGGAATACTAACTGATGCAGGTTAGATAGGGATTTTTAAAGACTTAATACAGCTATTTATATTCGGCCAATGATTTGTTGTAGCCGAAACGAATGATCCAAATACTCAAATCAAATATCAAATATTTTTATTGTTTAAAAAACTGCCTAATACAATTTTCACTAATTTTACAAAATCTGTAGCTTAAATATTAATTATAATAGGCTACATATTAACATTGATACCCTACCCTCTAAACTAGTTAAAACTGTATCATAGAAGGTAGTTCATTTGTCCGTTGTAATTATCAAAGTAGCTTTCTAAAAAAAATTTTTGTTGAATAAGTTACATTTTTTTTTTATTATTTGCATGATGTAAAAAATGAAGCAATCATAGTTACAGGCTTTTTAGATGTTAGTAAGAAGTAAAAAGTTGTGTTATATTTTTAATAGTTAACATTTTAAAAGCATTGCAAATATTCAAACCGTTACAAGATTCTCAATAGCAGTGTAATCCTTTTTTTTCAAAAAATTTACTAAAACAGTTTTACAGTCGTATTGATTATGTTTGGGAAGCTTTGGAATACTTTTAACTAGTCTGTTATAAATGAATGGTCCAAGAAAGTCGGGAAATCTCTGCGTGAAAGACTTTTTACTTTAATACTACTTCAGTGAAGCTTAATCTAGCATTATCGTTAAATTAAAACCTCTATTTAGTTTGACACAACAATAAAAGACGTTTATATATTTCTGTTTGAAAATAATGTACAAATATCGTCATATGTAAAACATACCTAACTTTGTCTTAGAACCGTACATGGCGAGAGAGGGGGGTCTTGTCTACGAATGCTACGACGTAGGCACCGTAGCAAACTGTAGCACGATTAACTTAACGTAGCATGAACTGTAAGAGACGATCTTCATATCGTTTTATTATTTTAAATATTTAATGCACAGTGTAAAATACCCTTTTAGCAAGTTTAAACAGCTTTGTACCTGAGCTTACCCAGAAACCGCTGTAGTAACTCAGTTTGGTCTTTTACGGTAATGAAACCAATTTGGCCGGCCATATCGAGTGATGAACGTGATTTTACTCGTAAATGCTGAAAGCTTTAGTTCGAAATAGCGAAAAGATTCTATCTTTGCGTTTTTAACATCAAGCGTCGTTAACAATATGTAGTACTCGTAATAAAAGCTTAAGTTTTTGAAGTGGCTGCTTTGCATTTGTAACAAGATATAATATTTCAAGCTCGCTGTTAACAGCCACTTGAAGGAATAAAAACACAACGATGATTTGTGCAAAAGATTTCTGTTCTGATTTTTTGAAGTAGAAACTTACTTTTGTTGTTTCTATAAAGTTTGATATTTAACATAAAAGTCATCAATTTTAGGTATTTATTTTTCCAAAATCTAATCTTTAATGGCGTTCGACCCGAAAGTATTAGCGAAAATTTCTAAATGTAGGATTACGATTTTATTTGTAGTATTGTTTTTAAAAATGATAATAAAAACTGCGCTTTCAAAATGAAAACAAATCAAACTTATAAAAATATCAAGATTAAAGAGAAAAATTAAGATTAAAAAAAAAAATACCTCTTCCCATGGTTCAGAGCATAAACTAATGAATTTAGAAAGTATGTGTAAGTTCCTGGTTTTCTATATTTACGCGCAAATAAAGTTTAAATAATTCAATATACTGTGTAAGAAGCTTATATAAAATAAAGTTTAATTTTAAGACTTTTAAATAGAAAAGCAAACATATTTTTAGCTTGCTACCTCACAGTAGCTATTACGTAAACATATTTGTGTCATTGCGTTACTAATTTATGTTGTTACAAAAAATAGACAATCGATATAACAGTTTACGTACAAGTAACGCAAATACACCCCAGCCAGTCCGATTTAGTATCGATCACCTTCATCATACTAAATTATGTACCGAGGCCCATGCCCTGATAACTTAACATATGTATAAACCCTAAGTATGGTTAACTTAAGGTCACGTTATAACTAAAAAGGATTATTTTTCAACTGCGTCAACTTTGACAAAAATTGATGTTTTCTTGCTTGAAGTAGATCCGATGTTTTCTAAGCAAATATGTTTAAAAGAGTGTTTTTGTTAAGTTTTTCTGTTAAAAAGCGAAAGTTGATAGGAAATTGAAAATTCTGTTTTAAGTCTTAAAGATAATTCTCAAAGGTTTGTGTCGGAATATTTTGGTTGGTTTTGTGAAGGTGTGTTAGTGATCAGTCATTCGGCAATTGAGCCTGCGTAATAATAGATGACGGAGCACGTCAGCCACATGAGTAAAGAAACTGAACAGAGACAAAGCTACATACGAATGCGCTGTGACAGGTACATCACTACAAGTGCAACGCGTGTGTGTGCGTGACCACTGGCCGCTTGTCACGTATGAGCCGAAACCGCTTCAAACTAGATCAGCCAGTGGTCAATCTCAGGGCGTGCAGGCGTGACGCGACGCTCGAACGTTGTGCGTGTTTTGTTTTTGTTTTCGAGTTTCTCACATAATACGTAGTAATACTTTTGTTTTAGTATTTAAAAAGTGTGAAATCAGGTTTTTTGATTATACCTCCTGACAATTTTATTGAATTTGTTGAATTGCTTGAGCAAAAATTTCGCGAATATTTTGATCTTCATATTAAAAATGTTAATATTGGTAATGACATATTAGCACGTTTGCAAGATTGTACATTTCATATGCCATGTGAGTGTTTCCCATTGGTTTATTTGAAAAAACTTTATATTAGATTTAGAATTTATCATTCGATTAAAAGACACAACAAATTATTAAAAACCAAAAGTAATAAAAAAAAAAAATTTAGAGTATGTAATTTATAAAAAAAAACCTATTTTAATAAAAAAATTGAAAAAAAAGTACATTTATATTTTTAATTTATTCAATCGTGCCAACCCTACCAAAATAGGTATAAATTTTGCTAGCTCTTTAGAAGCTTTGTCTCTGTTCAGTTTCTTTACTCATGTGACGTCAGCCGCGTCCGGTGTATCGTTACTTTAATTCCATTAGCGTTTAGTTCCCCGCACCATCATTACCCGGTCCCCTGACACCAGACCACATATTTCATTCAGTAAAAACTCCAATATCCGACTCAAGAAATTGTACCCATCGAAACATATTAAACTAACTGCTTTCCGAACATTTATAAAGATTAAAATAGGTATAATTTATCAAGTGTAGACAGCTGAATGGTTCTATTTTCGAAGTTCTCGGGTTAATATTCATACATTATAGGGTTAAAGTACTTAAGCTGACAGTGCAGTGAGTCGGTGTTGTTAAATGTGAGTTGCCAAGAGTGGGAGATGCCAAACAATGGGCAATATGCGTGGCTGGTCGTCGGTTATGAGGCGCGGGTTCTGTCGAACGCTGCTCCGGAAGTCATTCACATGCCGTGCCATATACCGCCTTCAATTATACACCATTCCCCAGGTCATTGACTCGCGACAATGCAGCTCACCAACTATCTGCTTTGTTTTGTTTCATAACTAAATGTTACGTTTCCTTCAATGTACTCTACGTTTGCTTTGGTATTTAATCAGGAAATCATTTTTAACTTTACCTAGTTAAAAGGTTATAAAAACTAACCTTTCATGAAATTACCGTTGTCACTGAGATATAGTTAACCATGTATGAGCTTGTAAAGTATGTATCGGTTAATGTGACGGTAATTCTGTCCGTGTACGTGATGTGTATATTCTTGGACAAAAATTGATCGTCGGTTTGACGTCACGGACTATGTTGTGTGTTGTTGAAGCGGCCGTAAGTAGGTACCTACAAAAAACCTTTTGTTATTCCAGTTTAAATCAAAATTGTTTGTACGGTTTTTCGTTTATTTGAAAGTTTTTTAAGCTTAATTAAAGACTGTTTAGACTCAATTGTATGAATTTGAATTGTGTTACAATAAACAAAAGAAAAAAGCGGTGAAACAAAACTTGTTGCCGAAACTCAGACCCTTTATGAACCATAAAGGGAAAAGTGTGAATTGTTCGGGTTTCCTTCAAGGTAGAAAAATTTTAATAAAGATGTTTTTTTATGCCCAAAAGTATTCGTCAAGCTTTTCAAATTTCAATGACTTTATACTTAAATAGGCTTTTATTAAAAATCTAGGGTTAATTTTATTGGACTTCGCTGTTGTTATTAACTTTTATACAATACGCTCAGCAGGGTGATTCTGTAAGTCAACTTGTATCGACCAAAAATCTTTAAAAAGCTAAGATTTATCAGAAAATCTTGTGCGCATTACTGAAATGATCAAAGGAAGAGAGTAACAACTGCAAATAGACGCTAATAACAACTTCTAAACATTTCCATATTTGAAAATTGCTGTTAATAGAGTAACAGTTTTACAAATACGTGTAAAGACTGGTTAAAATTACGGTTAACTTTCCGGGCATCAGGTGGTTATTCAGCTTACTGCACTGGATAATTTAACTTGCGGCTAAAATGACTTAACAGCTTATTGCACTCAATTAGTTGGAGTATGTGTTTGTGTGAAACTGAATTAATTGAATTAGGTCCTGTCTGGATTGGCCCACTTTAATACGTGGCATAATATCATACTAATCTTATTATGAGGAGAAAACGTGGGAGTTGTGATTTGAATACAAATAAAAGTTATCTTTTAAAATACTAAATGTGGTAAAATAATAATAATATTAAAATGAAAGAAGCGCAATGTGTGTCAAACAATAAATATAATAACATAAAAGAATAAAATGTAGTGTGAAAAGTATTAAAGTAAAATGATGATAATTATAGGATTATCATTGAGGACAACATTACTGATATTGAAATTTTAAATTGCTTTATAAAAAGTATTAACGAGTGTTTACATCGTTTTAATTTAATGAAGTGGTGATGTATTGACTGCGAGGTTTATCTAAAACAAAGTTCATACGATCGCTTTTTGTTTACGCTACTAGAACATACCAGCCCAAATATGTTTGTGTTTTCTTTGCACCTCATTATATCTATTGAACCACAACTTACTGAACAGAACAATCAACTAAGCTATGACAATCAATATCATTATGAACGTTATTAATTCTCCGTCCAAATAGGTTTAAGATATTGGAATGATAAATCATAAGATGATTTCGTGATTCAATCGTATTACTTTATTTCAAAAAACAATCCCACTAAATTACAGGCGAACGTTCTAATTTTAAACCTTTATAAATCGCTTGTAATTTGTACCAACATTAGCGTGAATTATTATTGTATTATCTTTGCAATGAAATATTTTGAGTCACGTTCAACAATAATCTGGCACTCTGGGACCGAGGAATGAGGGAGGGGGTAGGAATTCGAGTAACACAACACTTGCCTACCTTGATTAATCTATCATGGTACTTGTTACAAATAAATAGCCTCGTCGTATTACAGACGTTATTGTAGCTCTATTTATACAATTATTTATTGTAAATATGGTAAAACTATTTACTAAATTATTTATTGAATAAAAATAAATGATCCCTTTTTTATTTCTTCTTTATTATTCAGTGTATGCAACTATTTATTTTGCTAATACATAGCTTTATATACCATACCCATTTTTTCGCTAGGCTTGAAACCACGAGTTGCTCTAATGATAACGGCAAAAAATATCCATACGCGCAAAAATAAATATGTACCTATATTTGTTAAACTTCATTTGTACGTCCCACAAGTAACGCTGAATAATAAAAATATATCTAATTCCGTCCCAATAGTTGGTCTCAGGCCTCCTTCTGGGAAAGCAAGATGGATTGAGCCGTAATCCACTGTGCTAGCTTAGAGCGAGTTGGTGACATTATGATGGATAATCTCTTCCTACGTTGTTTCCCCTCAACGCCTGTGTTGAATATCCCTACTTCCCTACTAATATTATAAATGCGAAAGTAACTCTGTCTGTCTGTCTGTCTGTCTGTTACGCTTTCACGCCTAAACCACTAAACCGATTTTGATGAATTTTGGTATGAAGATAGAACTGAACTTGGGAAAGGACATAGGGTACTTTTTACCGCGGGAAAACTTCTCATTCCCACGGGAAACCGACTCCCACGCGAACGGAGTCGCGGGCGGCCACTAGTATACAATATTTGATGATTGTTCACCAAAATCGAAACAGTAACTTTGGAAGACTATTTCTTAGCGTATAACAATTTCTTTAAAATTGAATAGTATAAGAAAACGCAAACAAAACCATCCTTTACATTGCTCGGCGGTGTATTATAGTGCTTATCAAATAAACTTGCACTGGCTGATTTCTATTGAAAGCAAAATGCCTCGACATAGAGTTGTATCGTTACCTGTTCCCGCCGGTGCCTTTCTTGCAGCGCCATCAATCGACAAAGGTGGTGGCGTATTATGATTAATGAGCTTTAGTATACAACCACACGGGAAGCTTACAAATAACTATTGTAAACACGACACATTGATATATTTGGTTACAAGTTTTTTATTTGAGGGTCTTTAAGTTATAAAAAGAAAGTTAAGAAGACGTTTTTAAGTTTAGAAACTACGAGTATAAGACTGAAAAAAAATTTACACCGGCACTATGTGCATTATATATATGCAGCATAGTCACAGACAAAAGAAAAAAAACTGAAAAACAAATGTCTGATTTACAAGGACCAGACATTTAACCTGATTACCATAGTACAAATATTGTCCATTCAAACCAACAATCGAGCTCTTGTACAACAATTGACTTACTCAAGTAGCTCTCGTTTGAGTATGTTTGTTCAGTCTGTAAGTACTTACAGATTGAACGAGGATTGTAGTAGTTTTATCTAAACGCGGTGTTCACTCGGCCAACCACTACAACTGTAAGTCCAGTCATTGTAGTTTCATGCCGCGATAGCTTCTCTCGGGCCGGCTGTAACTAGGTTTTGATTCTAGTTTGAATTCCCTTTCTAAATAACACTAAGCTTAGTATTTTAAGTTTAGAATTTGTTTTTGTAACTTCTTAAACAAATGATGCTTTTTATTAAGTAATTAGACATTTTTCGTATCTTATTTTTGTCTAATGAACTCGTAAAAGGTTGAGATAACAAAGAAATGATAAATCGTATGAAATTAGTTATTTCATTAATGAACTTCATCAAAATGAATATAAATAAAGGGTTGCGTCCTCGAGGGGATGATTCAAGATTATTAAATACCGCCCCGTCGTCTTCAACTTTGAGTATTTCAGAACTTAATTTTTAACCTTTTGGCGTCTCCGGGCTAAATTACTTGTTAACTGTAACTTTATGGTGAAATTCAATGATTTAATTTTAATTGGATTTCTTGACCTTTGGTGATTTCTGTTTGATGTTTAGTTCCTGGTGTTTATGACAGAAACAGCCCTTCTCGGAATATTACCACAAGGCAATAATGACCTTATCGAAGATGTAGGGTCAGGTCACACATCGGGTTGCTTCGAGTACTGGTGACCTTTCTAGAGATTTCAGCAGTAATTGACGCAACAACGTCATCATAACGCCAATCGAAATGCTTAATCAAATTGAAGTACATTAAAGCTTAAATAAAATATTGAAATCGTAAAAGGTCAAATGTGATGAACGAAGTTGAGATTCAAAAATAAATTTAAAAAGCTTTTAAAAGTAGAACGGCGGTAAAAATATTGTGATGTGGCAAAGTAGAAAGTTATTCTTTAGGTGGTCTGTATCAAGCTAGATAGTTTTTCTTTAATCACTGTGATTTTTATTTAATAAAAAAAAGTAGTACGAATTAATTATTTAAATAAAGCACCTATCATTTGTTTTATAATTTAAAAAACTCACTTCCACTTTTTCAAATTTGGAAATATAAAAGAAAATTTGTTATAGGCCAAAAACTGGGCGGTTTCTCGCTGCTGCCGGCCCCCGGGATCGGATTTGTGAAGCCGAAGCCCATCAAAGACTCTTTGTCCGTTGAGAACAGATTGATCAATCATCTGTGCCGCTTCGGAGCGAAAAATCACGTTATGTTTCTTATTCTTTAGCTTAACACTTCGTCTGCGCAAATGAAAGGAAAATGCTGAAGGTTTTCCCAAATATTGGTTTAGAGTTAATTAATGCTATTGACAATAAGCTTTTCGTGATTGAGTTGGGCTTTGGTTGATTAAGTATTCATTTTGACCAAGAAGATATTGAAAGGAACTTCTGTTTTTTGCAAATAATTTATTAATATTTTGTTTAACACATTGAGTATCTTTAGTTAACCGCTTAGGTTAATCATGGTTATCTTAAGATGTTTATCCTCCATAGCATTTTAAAAGTGGAAAGTTCATTTTTCCTTAAAACAATTACAGAATGTTATACGTAAGAACTAATCATTAAAATACGTAACATACTATCTTTAAAAACAGATTTGTATTTACTTACTCTACATTATAGGACACTTTTGCACGCAATATCGTGATTTGCGTGATTGGAGCTATTCAAAATACTTCTAAAAATACACCGATCCACAATAAACGTGGTTTACGTGCAAACAGATCTATCTATTGTAGAAAATTAGATCTATTTTTACAAACACAGCTTAAAATAGCATTGTAAATCATATTTCCAACGTGAAAGAAAATAAAACTTTCACGATTCAATTTTAAGGTAAATAAAATTTGCTTCGAAGACTCTCAGAGAGAATCATATTTATTGCAATCGGATCGAAGTGCCAGGAGCCACAGCCTGCAGCCACTGCCTGGCCTTACTCGACTACGGAACTTAAATTAAACTGTGATCGCACGAAACGAAAAAACAAAATAAAGCAACTGTGAAATATACTCTTAAAATACCTGAAGGTATACGTAGTATTTTCCAAGTCTTAAAGTGATTTAAGAGAGTAGGTATGAAGTTGCCGTACTAGTCGAATCTATTGACTTTAAAGTTGTTCTCGGCATGAAGGAGAAGACGCGAGTCTCCTCGGTGCCTACACAAACATGTATCAGGGAGGTACTAAATATTTATAAAGTAGACTGGACTTCGACTCTCAGAGAAGTAAACACTAAGAGAATTCTATTTAACAGATGCTGCCTTTTCAGAATTCCGTATGGTCAACTATTTTTCAAAATAACTTTTTTCGTATTCTGACGATAGCCTCTTTTATTATTTCGACACAGATAATTACAGACTTAATTATAGCTTGTTAAGTTTACACCTTTAAAGCTGTGATTAAAGTTATATTGTTTCTTAAGTTTAATTATAGATCCCGAGAATTGTAAAGTAAACATTTAAATAAGCTTTTTGTTGCAAATCCTATTCAAATAATAAGAAAATCGAGCCGTGAAAGTTAAATACAAAGATGCGTCTTATATTTTATTCAGATTTCCCAGTTGAAACGGAACCATTGTTTGTTGAACTTTCTAATCTTACTTAAATGGAGACAGAAAATAAAAGATGAAATTGATTCACATTTAGTGTTCTAAATGGTTTCCTTGTGATACAGGAATATATTCTTCAAGTGATTTTAGAAATGATAAAGAAATTTTTCAAAGTTCGTTATAAACATGATGACAGCAAAAATACTAAACTTTAACAAAAATAGTTTTTCAAGCTAAAACGCAGCTCAAACAAAATGTCAAAGGTCGTCATAACATGGCTCCGTACTACGTGACAAAACCGATACTTAGCCGCTACTGTCGTTAAACTTGGCGCGTAAAAGTGCGAATATCTGTGTGTTTCATCGTGAGTGCGAGTTCCGTAGTACAGGGTGGTAGTATGGCTGTCGTCAGTGAGTCTGCCGCACATCCAAGGCGGTACACAAGCCGCCCACGCTTTATTCACTGAATAGACATAAACATGGGCACGGTTATCAATCAATTGGCTACTTAAACTTATACCGTGTATTTCGAAAGAGATTATAAGTAAGTTTACGGACAAAAACAACAAAGTAGGCAACGTTAATTGGATTTTCGTAAAGTTTCGCAAAGGTTAGCTTTCTGGATCTTATCTGATAATATTTTATGTTTTACTAAATACCTATTTTATTTTGTAATTAATTTGGTTTTATGACTTCCATGAATCTTGGGTGATAATTAAAACGTCATATAAGATAAAGGTTAATTGAAGTGATAATTTATATATGTTGTCTTTATCGTTATTATTTCATAACCAAGACGAGCATAAACTAGGAAAGTGATTGCAGGAAGGTTCGGTTTCTCACCACGGGGGTGCGTTCTTTGTTCAGATAATATTTATAGCTTACCTGTGTTGCCGCGGATATCCTATCTTTGAAATATCATTTTCTTAGACTTTTATGGCTTTGCAGTGGAAAATAGTAAAACTTAGATTGGAAAAGAGCTCTTTATTTTATTGTAGTATAATGTTATTGCGATTCCTTTTCTTTTTAGATGCTGTTTGGAATTGTTTGTATTAGGCTGCCTGGGATAGACTTTTATTGCAAAAGAAGGGTTCATTGACCGCATGTTACACCTGCGTCATACAAGTCTAATACTTTTAGAATCAATCTATTTGATATCTCTGTAGGTAAAAAGAATTCGTGAATGTGCGCTCAAAAATAACTGAATTTAATATTGTTGTTTTTATTTAACTATCGAATAACGCTCAAAAAATAAAACAGTAGTAGGTACTTAAATCTGCTTCTAAAGGTTACGTGTATTTTTGTTTATTTATGTTTTATGTGCACTCAAGGAAATAATTAACAACTCTCGTTTTATCTGCGCATATGCTGATTTTATTTTGTGCACTTTATAATAAACCTCAATAACTCGTGTAAAGGGCTACCCATTGCTACCTCACTGAAACTCATCGTGTAACAAAACGTCTAAACATGGAATATATCATAATAATAAAACAAATTTCCCAACAATAATATATCATCCAAATCCAGTTATTAACAACTTAGATAATTTTAATATCGCACGATCGTGTAAATTATGAATTCTAAAGTTTAGACGCGTGTTGTGATGAATTTTTTATGACCGTTTATATTTTATATGATAAAGTCTATGTAGGAATAATCATCTTTTCCTGCTTCTAAAATAACTTTTGAAATATAAAAACTTACATCCAACTGGTTGAGTGAGTTTGAATGATGTTGAATTTAATTAGAGGTTATTGAAATAAGAAGAACTACAACATTTTTTGTAGAAATCAGCAGTCTTGTTGAAAATATATTAAACTATCGCTGACACTCCAAATACATATTTACATTTCCTTGATGTGTGTGTGTAATCAGTATGAATAGTCCTGCTTGCGTCAACGTTAGTGTCAGTGTCAGAATCTCAATCGAGTGACAAATCAAGCCGGGTTCCTGACCGCAGCGTCGGCCACTGAAAACGGATCACCGGCCGACGACTTGCGGTCGAGCCTCGCTGCCGACCCTAATGAGCTACCCAGCTGATCTAACGCCTACCCTACTAACTCAACACTATTAAACCCAAGCCTATACACAACCTCATCAAACCAAGCGTACGCGCAAAGAAATTACAACTAAGATCACTTTGTGTAACGTGTTTGCTATAAATGATAACAATTAACGACAATCAATTCGGGTAATACTCGAATGCTTTGAAGTTAAAGGCCGTTTGAATTATAAATTACATCTAAAGAATGAGGATAGAAATCATTTATTTTGCGTAAAAGGAAAACTGTGAATCTGTAACGATGTCACTTTGTAATGCCCTTGAGCGCCTTAATAGAATTGTCTTCTTGTTTTACTTTGTTTTAGTGATTTTTTTTCTTTGCTTTTAGAAATATTAAAAAACATAAGAACCTTAATTACAATTATTTAATTTCTGAAAACAACGGTTTATAAAAAAAATTTTCGACTTTCTAATATCTAAAGTACCTACCTACCCAATAATTTAACAAGAATCTTATAATAAAATTATACCCACGAAATAAAGAAATTACGATTTCCGTATAATGCTACAACTGGAATGGAAACACGAAGTTATTAAAAGAAAATAAACATTCTAAGTAAGACATTTTGCACGCAACTACTTTTAATTCCAGGTAAAAATATTTCGTAGCAAATGCTTTTGATTGCCAGTATTAATCAGGCGAACCGCTTTATAAGTTTAAAAGTGATGTAGAACTCTAAAAATAGCAGGAAACCTTTAAATAGTTGGGTAAACCAGAACTATTGTATTGGCTAGTTAAGAATGCGAAAGCCGTAGCCGACAAAGTGAATGGATGGAGCCGAGATAAGGAGCGGCGGTGGAAAGGGGCAAAGGGCCTCACTTTCCCGGCCCACGCTAAAAATAGACGCTCACAAGTAGCCTTGCTCACAGACTTATAAGAACAGTATACTTACCTTTAAGCGCAGTTTCCAACTTTCATAGCTTTGCGTGTCTGTGACAAAAATACGCAGCGACCTATCGCGGTTTATGAGGTTAGTCACAAGACGACATTAACTTTGGGGAAGTTACGATGAAAATAAGATCTAAATTAAGTTAGTGTATATGATGATGTTATATGTTTACTGTAAAGCTATTATAGCTTTTTACGGTTCAATCAGTAAATATTAAGTTATTAGTATTAACCTGTAATTATCAAACATCAAAATGAATCGTGAAATTGCCTGAATAGTCAATAAACCAATGATTCCAAATTCAAAGGCTGTATCTGAAAGTTGGGACTGGCCTATTTTCCCGCAGATTTTATCCAAAGCTACTTTCTCTACGAGCGGAATTTTCAATAGGTACCAACCATATTCATGCAAGCTTTTGTGTAACGAAATGTAGATTTTTTCATTTCGTAGATTATACTTGACTAATGGAATTATGAATTAATTTTCCTGCTACATGAATCAGAACATTTTATGACTGTTTTGTTTGTGGATACTTAAGTAACTTGCAGGGAGATTTCATGATAATTCAACACATTTTCCTCGTAGGGCCAGTAAGCTTCCCACATATCTCACTCGGAATAGGCTATTAGCAGAGGCAGTTATAACGAATCGTCCCTCTGTTTAGCCTTGATCCTGAAAAACAACTATTCTTAGTAAAAATGTAACAACTTATGGCGGAGAAAATTACGTTAGTGAGCGATCAATCTTACCGTGTCGTGACATCGATGATGTAGGCTTGCACGGTATAAGATATATTAACGTTTTATATTTATTAGGTTACGAAAATTATAAGTGACAGAAAATAGTATCTTATTCATTTAAACAACATGAAAATAAACATATTCAAAACATGTCCAAATTAGCCCTGTGTTAACAGACATGTATGGCCATTAAATTAACAAAATTACAGCTCATTAACCCTAGCAAGGGTATAACCTCGGAACGAAGGGCCTGCCAGATACCAAGAGTCAACCGTGGCCCGATACTGGAGGGTTGTCGACCTTTTATAATTTTGCATCCCAGAATTCAGCAAACGCTGGTTAAAATCATTAGGGTAAAGTAATTCTTACTTGGGTGAACTTGTCTCATTTATAACTGATTTGCATATTGAAATTAAAATATGGTTAACTAGCCAATCCAGTATTCCGTTTACTTCAAAGTAATGAATGTGCTTTTAACTGCAGCTTCTCGTTACAGTCGGCAAACAAAGTATTTTCAGAGCACTTAACTTGTAGGTAAACTTTTACTTTTTAAAAACCTTTTATTATTGTACAGCATCTAGATTAATCTGCTAGTAGCGAGAGACGCGAAGTAAAAGTTAGATTTACTTTTTAATTGGCTCGTCGGAAACTGTTAAACTTTTTTTGACATTTCTTGGCAGTTTCATCAAAACACGTTCCAAAAGTAGGAAGGAAGGAATGAAGATGTAGTGCATGTAGCTTAGATTAGCTTTGTTTTCTTTATTAAACTCACAAAGCACATGCCGTTTAGTAAGCTTCCATTTATGAAGATGTTCAATTTTAGATTTGCTATCTACAGCGATTTTAAAGCGGTTTATTCGATACGGTAAGAGACCCGTTAACGATAAAGTACCAGTTATTTCTCGGGGTCTGCCGATAACACCCATTAATCAAAACTTTTCGTATCCATTTAGATATTTATCGTGATAATAAAGAAATAAATTCACTGAGATTTACCGAGTTTTTTTATTGTTTAATTTTAAAAATGCTTTTAATCTTCTAGTTAAATCTAATATTTTTGACTTCTCAAAAAACATTATACTTATTTTAGTGTTAATATCAATCTGTGAATAATTCTGCACCCTTCAGATAAATCCTTTTCAAAGTTGATGTTTATATAATAAGGTTTTCATACGTCAACTAAATAGATCCTCGACAATGCTTTCGACGCTTCTGACGTTATTTACACTTGTGTAAACTTGGCTTAGGTAAATAAAAATAAGTATTTATTTATATAGTTGGAAATAATAACATTTACAATTTTTTATCTCAACTAATTATCGTTACATAAACGGCGGTCTAGACCCAGACAATAACTGTAAGTCTGTAGACAACAATCAAGAAAATATTAAATTTATTTTACACTAATTTATTAACTATATTTATTATCCAGGCACAACATTGTTGTTAACCTAGTGATACTAACGACTTAAAATGTAACAGACTTAAACGCTTTTATTCTCAAACTCAAATACGTTAAATAGTTAACTACTGACTTAGTAGGTACCTTTGTGAAGAGATACTTTCGAAGCCCTTTTCCTAACCCGTCAATGAAATTCTTCCTCATATTGTTGACAAAGTGTCCTCCAGGAGTTAATTGTTAATATTATTGTCGACAGAGTGTCCTCTAGGAGTTAATTGTTAATGATATTGTCGCCAGAGTGTCCTCCAGGAGTTAATTGTTAATGATATTGTCGCCAGAGTGTCCTCCAGGAGTTAATTGTTAATGATATTGTCGCCAGAGTGTCCTCCAGGAGTTAATTGTTAATGATATTGTCGACAGAGTGTCCTCCAGGAGTAAATTGTTAATGTTATTGTCGCCAGAGTGTCCTCCAGGAGTTAATTGTTAATGATATTGTCGCCAGAGTGTCCTCCAGCGGCGGACGGCATGGAGAGGTTTGCGTGCCCGACGCCCGACCGGCAGGGGCGGTACCGCTGCATCGACGACCACGTGCTGTGCGATGGCTTCATCGACTGCCCCAACGGAGAAGACGAAGACAGACAGGCCTGCATGTTCTATAAGACTGTAAGTACTAGTAACAAAAGAAAGAGCATGAAAAATAAGGATGTAGGCGCACTGTCGCTTAGGCTTGAGAAATTTGGTTCTAATGCCTAAATATTGGGTCATAGTAAAACTGTTTAAAAGTTAAGAAAATAAGACGGTGGTAAGGTATCCATGCATAGAGTTAAATAAAAGTATATATTTAAAGGTTGAACAAATACCTAAAAGCAATCACAAAAAATACTTGAATACATTTTTTCCTTCTATAAAATCGTTTTTGTTACTTTATTCAAAATCAATGAGTGAACAAATTCGAAATACCAATTTATATTTGAATTTGCAGAAATGGTTTTCAAAAAGAAAATAATCATCCGGATTCAGATACAAGGGCGACATTTTATATTAGAACACCAAATAGCCCCCAAACATTTTGGGCGCAACAAGTTATTATTACATCACAAAGTAATTTAATCCTCGAAATAATTTGTTACAAAGTTTATTGTTTCATAAAACCCGCCACACTGACCCAACTCGTATAATCGAGGCTTGCTATCATAATTCCCTTCAGAGCACGCACCAAATAAATAGGCTCCTGTATAAGTTTACTCTATAGTTGAGCCTTTATGAAATATGTATGACACCATTGTATTTAAATAGTAAAAAACCTACACAAACGCTAAAGGTCAAATGTTAATAGATTGCTTCTTGGTACTTCGTACAATTTTCCACGCCTTTTCCGACTATTGCTAGTAACTCAATTTTCCATATTAACTAACTAGATCGTTGTTATTTTCTACTTATAAATGAATATTTATAAAGTAACTGTGTAGAAAATTCTATTAAGGACCGGGTAACCTATTCACACACACACAAATACACACACATATGCGACAAACAATCAAGTCCTAAAACTTGTTACTGAGTGTGAACTTGGTATTTGATTGACACATACTTAGTTTTAGACGTCTACTTAAGCGCACGCTTGGCAAGACAACTTTCTAAAATAAACTTCGTTGATTTAATAATTTTAGGTAATAGATATTTTGTAATCTCGAACTCGTTGTGTCAGCAACTAAATTAAGTATTTTTACTAGTTATCATAGAATCATACTAAATTTAACAGTTCAGATATTAACATGAATCAAAACAGTCGTTACAACATGTATAACTTTTAACAAATACTTGAAGTTAATGTTATCAGACGCCCTTACCTATAACTAAAGGACTTCGCGTTTGTACAAGAGCAACAAGTAGATTTTTAAGTGGGTACCTGAATTATAAGTACTCGTCTCCTAATAGTATGTCGTATTAAGAGGGACACCGTTGTAAATGGTATATTTGTTGCAGACGAAAGCCCACCTGGACGTGTTGGCGGACGCGCTGCTGCGATGGGCGCGCGGCCGCTAACTCCCGCGCACCCGACCCGACAGACACTCCACGACCCCTGTGATCCACACGGTTAAGCTGTACACACGACCCCTGTGACCCACACAATCAAGCTGCACTCACGACACCGCACCCACCGCGGCAGACTTATACAAAACATATCAAGTTGCGGTGCAGCTTATTATGCCAAAGTGTAGTGAAAGCCCAGAACCGAACGTGCCAGTGTCTAGATCCGACACCGGTCGATCTTGTCCCAACCTCTACGCAGCTATTTATTTTCTATATTTTCGTACCTTCTAGCACTTATTAAACTAAAATGTGAGACTGGTAGTCAACATTGTTAGTCAGTAGAACATTATATATAAATATTTTAGAATAAAATTCTTCATTTGACGAAACATAAATGTTTATGTCGATTTGTTATAATATGTACTTATTCTCTCGACGTACTGTTACGTACGTTACTCTATGTTAAGTTACGACATTACTTATATAATGAGGGTTGTAAAATAAATAAGAAAGTTCTAAGAATGTATAAATAGGTATACCTAAAACTTTATTTACTTATTCGGCCTATATATGGCTAGAGAAGCCTATCTGAAATTTGTTATGAGTATCTTTTTTAAGCCGAAATAGAACGTTTGTGTTTATTTGTATTATAATTCTAAGGAATTTGGTTGAAAAGACCACCCTCACCAAGATGTTTTACGAATATTATTTCGTGAAGTATTTGACTGATACTGGCAGCTATTGTGGACTGTAGAATTTTATACTGCTTCAAGTTAATTTTGGTAACTGTTCTTAATGAATTTTATTTAAAAAATGCACCTTGACATACATCTGTTAAAAACCAAAGTTAGATATTTAAAATGAGATTTTCTATGTATGAATAGTTATAGAATATATTGGTATGACTTCCAACGAAAGCATTCATATTAATACTTTTTTGCGTTAAATTGTATATTCTAATTTATTGTTTATCTTTTGACAGATTAAGTTCTCAGCGTGTTTTTTTCTTTAAAATACAAATTCACATCAATAGTATGTAGTATAGGGTAGGTCTAGAGTAAGTACTCGTCATACGCATATGTTTCTTAAATATTAAATTTAGAATCAATCGGTGTTTTAAAAAAATAGTGTTGAATTCACTATTTATTATTCCATTTAGAAAGTAATAAACAAAACAATTATTATTATGCACCTAATTACATAATAAATACATGCAACGTTATTCTAAGTATAATCATATAATTAATAAATAGATGATATTTTATGTAGAAATTATGTATTAAACGTATAGGTCTATGTTCCATACATTAATGCACCAAATTAGAGTAATTAGATATAATATAATATACGAATATAACGCGTATTGTCATTGCACTTATGAGTTTAATGTAAATCAATGTCTAAAGCACATATAGGAAGATATATTATATGCACATATTCACACAAAATATAATTATAATTCAGATAAGTGATAAATAGTTTTTATGTCTAGGTTAATGATGTGAATTTGTCATTATGATAAATAGCTAAAAGGTTTAGGAGGCACACCAAAGCCAATAGTAATCAAACCACGGTTTCTACACAATAAACCAAAGCCTTATGTTTACAATTGCAACATGCTCTTACAAAATACGTTTTAATACTTAAAATAGTAAAATGTTGGACATTTATAAAATTTATTTATAGTAAATACCATCTGGTCTGTTAGAACTGTAGTTCTTGAGCCATCAGACTCTATGGTATTTACAATTTCTTTAAACATTCATATACATCTTAAGAGTTGTGTCAAAAAATGCTTTGGTGTAATAACCTCTAGTTATTTGTCTATATATATTTGGCGATTATTATTTAGTTATTTCATTAAAACTTTGGCGATTACTGTTTAATTAGTTTGAGATATTAATATAATCGATTAGATTTACCTATTAGAATTTTCGAAGTCATGCCAATAATTCTCTATATTTCTTCCAGTTATTTTTGTAGTAATTATAACTTATATTTCACTTAATTTAGAGCTACAATAGTTAAAAATATGAATTATTTACTTAAAATGTTCAAAATAAAATAGAACTTTTACTTAAACATATCACATTCCTTTGTTATATTGTTTTTAATAATCTAATTATTGTCTAGTCAATTTTATTGCCAAGTTGTATTCCTAGTCATTTTTGTCTTTTCGATTGCATTTTACGTACGTAGTTGTATTTGTATAATTTTATATTTGAATTGGTATCGGTATGGATCGTAATGATAATGAAGTATATGGTTACTATACTTAATGTAATTGCACTCAAAATTTGCCTGTTTCGTATGTGCACAGCAATTTATTGTGATATTTTAAATCTTCTAGACTAAGTGCCGATGATCTCGAGCATAGACTATGTACCTCGATGTAATTATACTGACAAGTTCTGTATTAGATACGAACTATTTATTTCCATTACTTTAAGCTTTTAGACATTCCAAGTGTATTTAACCATTTCAGTTGGTAGGCTCACGAATTGTTTTACGTATGTATTGCTTTATAACGATTATATGTGTCACATATTTTGTGTGTGAGATATTCAGCAATTTCGGTCAATTTTTATCGATATTATATGTGTATGTAGGGTATAAAGCACGCTTTAGGTCGACAGTGTTCACTGCGGAGAGGCTACTCTACCCATGCACCATCCTCGCACTTTCACCATAAGTATATTTATATAGTCATCTTTACCATATATATTGTAAGCACAAACTATATGCACAACTTTTTTGTATTCATATAACGTGTACACATTTGTAAACCTGTCTAAAAGATTTTACTACACCGCAATGTTTGCGACTTATAGACAAACTGTCTTTTCTATGAATAGGAAACTTAGAAAAGATGCTCATGAAATCTTCCGAAATCAGTTCAAAGTACACTAACGAGTAGGGTACCCACGCTGTTATACCGAATGTTGGATGCTTTGATAACGCGAGGTTCAACTCCTTTGCATCTGAAGAAAGCTTTGTTAAACATAATTATCATTTGAAAAATATGTACGTGCATTTGCATAAAGCGCGATGTACATGCTTATTTTAAGCTTTCAAAATCTACCTTTACATTGGACCGCTAGCAATGCTTATGTAAGCAGTCGTCACAGTGGGAACCTCGCGTCACCAAAGAGTCGCGACGCTACGCTCAAGTACAATGAGTTCTTCGAACTAGAAGAGCGATATTTTTAGAAAACACCTATGTAGATAAAAACTGTACATCTTTATTTAATAAATTGAAGGGTGTCTCTAAATGAACAGTTAGTTTATTAGAAGTCGAAAAATCAAAGTTACTTTTTGTATTTTTTCTTTAATATATTAAAATAAAAGAAATATGTATAGGTATCTCTTCCTAATTCTACTCATTTTAGTTTCCACCATTTTTCGGTTCCCTTCAATTTTGTACAGTGTTCAAAAACGTCATTTTGGGAATAACTTTTTCTGCAAACCTTTCTCGCCTCGAAAGCAGTGGAGTTTAAACTTACTGTTTTTCTTGGCAGCTGTTACCTAAAAAATAACTATTTTTGTAGATACATATTATATCTATTTATTTACCATTAGATAGAGAGTTACATATATTTTCACAAAGTGTTACGTTTGCTACTGGAATGAAATTTCAATAAGTTCTTGCCGCACAAAGTTGAGAACCGTTGTCATTAAAAACTCGCAGGCGTCTAAAATACCTACGTCGTGGTATGGACTACCACTCCGATGTACTTATCGTTGCAAAGCTGACGTGGAATGGAATACACTCTGAGAGAAAACACTCACCCTATCCTTGAGAACCCACTGTTACAATAGCCATTACTTTTGTTCAATAATCTTACCACTCTTAATTTCGAGAAAGTCGTTCTTATACTCTCTCAATGTGTATTCCCGAACTACCAACGTCGTCGATGGGTTGCCATGCTTCGCAAAGGCAACTCATAATGGCGATAATCTTATAACGACTACGCTATTTTGTAGGCGTAATATACTTTTGGACTATTTATTATGTATTGTTAATTACTATGTATGTTGTATTAAGATAAAAGTGAAAAGAAAAATAAATGTTAATAAATGCCTCAGCCAGAAGATTATGTAATAAGTGTTTTATTTTTTTAATTTTCAGTCATTATTTTCTTATTATGTAGGTAAAAACGGACAAAGTGGGAGTCGGACTTGCGCACGAAGGGTTCCGAACCACTGTGTATTAAAGTTAAAAATACACGTTTTTTATTTTGTTTTTAAAGAAAACATATTATTTAATATTTTGTGAATATTTCAAGCCTCTACCAGTAATCGTTATTAAGATCAGATCAAATCGCGTATTAACATTTCGACTGTCTAGCTATCACGGTTCATGAGATAGGTACAGCCTGGTGACAGACAGAAAGACGGACAGTGAAGTCTTAATTATAGGATCCTGTTTTTACATCAGGTACGGAACCCTAAACATGTCAGCCGTAGTGCTCCATTAGGGTGCGAACTATAGACGTCTTGACCACAAAACATCTAATGCAGGAGTTACCCTAAGCATGGGTTGTTGTGTCTACGCTTTATCAAATTGAAAGCTGTCTACGCTATTTTCACTTACTAAAGTCGAATATCTACCTGGCGACACGGAAGGAATACGGTAGTCGGATTAAATAAATAGCTATGTATGCGATGTTTATATTTATAGAGAAATTTCGTTAGTGCCAGAAACCAACTGGCAACCTTAATTCAATATACATGCTGAACAGATAGACAAGTGTTGTTCTGCCAGAGATCAACTCGTTATTTCGTAGGCATATTTATGATAGAAAGTTACAAGTTTTCACGTTTACCTTACCTAAAGGTTCTTAGTTTCATCGTTTGTATCTGTGCAAACAAGACCAACACTGCTGGGTAAAAACTAAAGTAACGTAGTACCATCTCCTGGTATCTCCTGAGTTTGTGCCTTGCCGAGGTGCTTGGTGCGGTATCCTATCATTAGACAAAAATCGTAGGTATGACAAAACTATCATTTGACAACAACGTTAGATACATTTTTACTTAATAAAATTTTCATTTCACATACCATTTTTTTAATTCAAATAACTATTTTGACAACCTTATTTTGCAAATGAATGTTTAGGTATATGACTATGAACGATAGCTTAAATAACGTTTAACCTGCCTGATTTATCAAGTGACAGTTTATCTCTCGTTATTTTATAAACAAAACATTTTATAAACGTAATACTTACTTGTCAAATGAATGTTTTTGTTACTTACTACGTAACGTTACTTTAACATTTAAACAGTTGCCATGTGTAACATTTGCAACATGAGTATTTTGTCAAAGGATTACTTTTAAAATAAGAAGTGCAAACGCTGAGATGTTTGTCAAATTATTATTTGTTCTATCGTTATTTTTCAAATGATCATGTCTTTCGTTGTTTGGTCAAACATAAGTGAACCGCTTGGTGCTCAGTTGGCAAAGGGTGCGTACCGATTGACACGAACGACGACGCTCAAATGTAAATGCACGAACTTACCGTTCCGAATTGCTAACAGCGCTAACATGGCACTAACGCACTAAATTAAATCGGAATGCTGATGCTAAATGACGACGATGATGCTGACGGTTGGTGAGTGGTGAGTGCGCTGGGGTAAGCTTAGACAAAATCCAAGCATTTCCTTATTCTCGACACGTCATGGCGTTAGCGTGATAAAAACGGCAGACACAGATTTACTTAAGATACTAATGCAACAGACAGCGTTCTTCTATTGGTATTATTTCTTCTTCTATTATAATATAAATTGTTTTCTTTTTTGAGGTCAATTTGCATAAATGTGATTGGAACCTGCAAACCAATGGGATGACATCATCATTAAAATTCCGGAAAAGGTTAAAATAATAGAAGATCTTTACTTTTTAGGCTTAATAGAGAGTTTATTTTAGACAGAACATAATTTGCACAATTAAGAACGATTTCCTAAGCAATACCTGACTGTAAATAAATATTTACCTACCAGCTTTAACTATGGCAAAAACATAGGCTTATTTAATAGGTATTGGCTTTATACGACGACCTCTAAGCCCGGATTCGATTCCCAGGTCGGGTCGATTTCGGTTAAAATATAATTTATACAGGGTCTGTCGTAATGAATGGATAACCCGTTACCTACAGTTGATCCGGATGTGAGGCTATAAGAAAATGGTGTTTTCTTGCCAGGGTTGTCAACGATAAGAAAATGGCGTAGACTTTTAAACTTTTTTATAAATTTCGCTATTTTTTTCATTTATTCCGCTGCCATTTCTTCAAATTTTGATGTATTTGTATAATTCTTTTAGTATTATACTGCTGAAGACGTGTTTTATGTAATTAAATACAATTTTAGGTGTTATTCACGTTGAACATTATCAAAATACTCATTTTAAGAAAAATATTTCCAATTTTTTTTCTTTATGTAAACTTTTGATCATCTCCTGTGGAAAAAAAAAGTATTACATTATAGCTGCCCATGATCTCAATAAATTGTCTAGTATGTGTAGATTCTAAAAAGGTATAACACAATGAACACACGGTAATCAGGATGTCGCACATTTGGATATCTTACACGATAAACACTAGAAGCTCTATTGGTGCTGCCATTACATACACCGTTAATGTAATGCATGTTCAAAACAACAAGTTCAATCGATAGCACAACACAATGTCCGTAAATGTGAGCAAAGTCATCAGTATCACCACGTTATCAAGTCCAAATCACAACGAAAATCATAGTCAAATATTAGAAAGCAGGAACAAATTGACGAAAATAGTGGCCCCCGATTCTCAAAACACTCTCTAAAACTAAATTAAAAATATCGCTGTCACTTTCTCATGCTTCGTATTAGAACAAGACAGGTACATTGGTCTCACTAAATTTAGTCCACATCATTGTGAAATTGAACGAAATGCGCTGAGGACTAGCCTAAAATTGCCTTCGCCGTGTCATATTGCATGTACATTTTAGTTTGACAGGACTAAAATGATTACCTGTCTCTGTCTTATTGATGTGTAAGTGACAGCGATAGTTTTAGTTAAGTTTAGAGAGTGTTTTCAGAATCGGGGCCAATGTGAACAAAAGGACATGCGATGGTCAAAATCACACTGATGTGATGAGTACCCTTTTCTTTGTAATGCGGTCTTGTTCGATTTTTAAAATCCGTTTTAATTTCGAATAAACTTGTCGCAACATGTTTGTCGCATGTAACTATTAGAGCACAACAATTTTCATTTGTACATTTTAATTACATTATTATCGTGAAGTAATGTTATTTTTTTCCCAAAAACAACCGGGTTTTCTTCTGAATATCCTATTAGTGGCCCGATAGTGTTTGTGCAAAGTATCTTGATAGAATAAAATCATTATGACTAAGTTTTACAACCATTTATAACATAACTTGAAAAATAAAAATTCCGACCTTGATTAGTGTTCTCGCTCCTAGAACTTAATGTTGCTTGTAAAGTACACATCGTTATACCTTTTTAGAATCTACACATACTAGACAATTTATTGAGATCATGGGCAGCTATAATGTAATACTTTTTTTTTCCACAGGAGATGATCAAAAGTTGACATAAAGAAAAAAAATTGGAAATATTTTTCTTAAAATGAGTATTTTGATAATGTTCAACGTGAATAACACCTAAAATTGTATTTAATTACATAAAACACGTCTTCAGCAGTATAATACTAAAAGAATTATACAAATACATCAAAATTTGAAGAAATGGCAGCGGAATAAATGAAAAAAATAGCGAAATTTATAAAAAAGTTTAAAAGTCTACGCCATTTTCTTATCGTTGACAACCCTGGCAAGAAAACACCATTTTCTTATAGCCTCACATCCGGATCAACTGTAGGTAACGGGTTATCCATTCATTACGACAGACCCTGTATATTGGCTCGTGTCTGGGTGTTTTCCCTTAGTCCATTGTGTGGTACCTATAGTACAAGTTTCGCTTTGTGTTAGTCTAGAGAAATAAATAAATAAAAATAAGGGTGAATATTGAAACGGGTAAGGTACCTAACTGTAACTTTTAATAAGTGAACCACAGAAAATCAAAGCATGAAATATTAATTTATATGCAAGAGAATTTTCAAAACTTGCACGACTATGAAAGTAATTGTATCGAATATAAAGTAGGTAGGTAATGTACGGTTAAAAATGCAAATTAGTTGCAAAATAGATAAAATATAATTGTAAAATAAATATATTTTTGTCAGAGATATCCTTGCGCAAGTGGGCAACTTTTTCTTCGTGTTTTTCTTCATTGTGGGCACCCCACATAAATCACAATCTAAGCATATTGTTGCTTTTGCTACAAACATAGATGAAAATTAAAAAAAAACGGCCAAGTGCAAGTCGGACTCGCGTACAAAGGGTTCCGTACTATAATTTTCTACCTGTTTATTATGATCGAGTAATAATTGCTTAAAAATTACGTTTGTTGTATGGGAGCCCCCTTTAATATTTACTTTATTGTTATTTAATTATTAATTTAAAGGTAATATACAAGTTAATATTCTGTGAAAATTTGAAGCGTCTACCTATAACCGTTTTTAACATTGAGCAAAAAAATACGCAAAATAATATGGCTAGTCGAACTATTTCATTCCGTTTGTAATATCGTAGCACGCTCATTCTTATGCTAACGATTGTGCGATTGTAATGGGTGCTATTGGTGTGAAAACTACAGGAACCACGTCAGAGGCCCTAAAAAGGCGGTTCCCAAAACCCTGATACTGGATGAATATGTGCTGCAAGGTGCATATTCGATTCATTTCAAAGGTGCGAAAAGAGATTATTTTCGCGAATCAGAACGCAGCCACTGTCAAAGTCAATGTGTCAATGACTTGACAGAACAGTCAAGATTACGGTCAACTTCGGTTTTCGGTCTGGCTTTACTACGAACAAAAATAATTTTCCGAAATTCCGACCCAAAAATAAGTGTGCGTGATTAACTTTTACAATTAAAAACTGTCTTTCTGTATAAACGAGAACAAAGTTTAATTTTCATCTTTTAAAGTTGAAAGTATAACTAATAATACATCATGGAAGGCGGCGCCAGTGACGGCTCTAATCCTAAATCTTATTCAGGGATACCCGAGGCTACATTTGTGGTAAGTTACAAACTATATACCATTATTATACTACACATTTTTTCCGTTAGTTTTCATCAATACTAATTGCATCTTTGTGTTAAAAGTAAGGTTATGTCTCCATAAATATACCAACACCTGTGTAATTTTTATTAAATACTCCTATTTATATCAAAGTTTAGTTATTTTAATTTATTTAGTAAAGATCATTAATGGAAAAACACTTAATTTTTCAGGACAATGTTGATGAATTTATGAATTTACCTGAAAACTCAGAGGGTGTAGATAAAGTTCTACGAAAACTTGATGAACAGCATGGAAAATACAAATTCATGGAGTACACACTGGCAACAAAGCGAAGGAGGCTTCGTCAACAAATCCCTGACTTGGCTAGGTCTCTTGAAATGATTGAAAAACTTAAAACCCAAACTAAAATTATGGATACTCAATTTCTCTTAAGTGATCAAGTTTTTGTTAAGGTAAATCTGCATTATTATCTTTAGTTTGTAACCCTACGCATACTTATAATTTTATTTATTTCTTATTTCTAATTCTAGGCTACAGTATCCCCAACAAAGACTGTTAATTTGTGGCTGGGAGCAAATGTGATGTTAGAATATACATTAGATGATGCAGAAAAATTGCTCACAACAAATATGACTACTGCTAAGAAAAATTTGGCCTGCGTAGAACATGATTTAGATTTCCTGAGGTATTTTATTATTTAATATTGCATTTTCTTTAGAATATCTAGATGGTTTACATATATATGTAGATATAAATATCTACTTAATAAGTTATTTTTGGTCTAGTAGCATTAGGCATATAACACACTTAATAATGGTGAAAAAAATATTTTCAAATAAATTCATAATGTGTTGTTAAAGACTACAGCAGTGAAGTTACAGTTATTAGGTATTTATTCTGAAATCAAACATGTAACTTCACAATTGCTTTCTAGACCTCAGGCAATTTTATATTTGACAAACTATTTTTTTCGGAATTTCTTGGAATTTAATTTGATAATTATTATTTCAGGGATCAATGGACTACAATTGAAGTAAACATGGCTAGAGTATACAACTGGGATGTAAAGAAACGTCAAGCAGCAAAAGTCAGCAGTTAACTCAAATATTTATTTATAATTTGTACACAAATTGTTTCAAAGTTATACTAACACTCAGAATGAGAATTTTATATAAAGTAACACACCCACACCTTTCAAGCATTTAATGTTTACTGCTTAATTAAAGATAGCTTACTGATTTTAAAAGGTTTTTTTTAATTCATCTTCATTCATCATTTTTGGCTGAGAAAGTAATTTATAAAAAAAATATTTTTTTGTAATTTTAACTCAACTTGGTAACAAGCGTCTGTTCGAGGCGCTTATCTCAGGAACTACCGATTCGAAGTGAATAAATATTTCTGTGTTCAATAGTACATTTATTGAGGAAGGCTAAAGGAAATTTACGGCTGAAAAATACCTAACCCAATTCCCACAGGAAAAGCAATTTAACTGCGGCTGATACCGTACGGCGGAAAGCTAGCACATAGGTATAGGGTGCTAGGTGCAATTTTCATAATAACAAAGTATTATCGTTTCCTTATTGTTTATTTTCGGTTTTAATGGATAATTGGTTTCTTGTCCAACCCCAAAAGAAATTGGTTTCTTGTCTTTACCACCTTTCTTATTTATTCATTTTACTATAATTTACAATTGAAGAATTACTATTAGACCCATTACGTACCTAAATCGTTTCTGTTCGTAATGGGTTATAATAAAAATAAAAAAAGTATGATGTAATTTAGGATGGCACACAATTCTAAACCAGGTTCTGATTGCTAGTTACAAAATTGTGTCATAGTCAGTCATCTCATCTTGATGATGTCAAGTTGACACTTGACAGATGAAATTTGGAAGTTTTGCTTGATGAAATCTTGAAGACGTGTAAAAAAATATATAATTCTGTGGTTTGATTAGTAAATGCAACATATTTTATAATTAGTAAAGATTAATCTTTCATGTTTTCTTGTTAATAAATAAATAATAGTTTAGTGAAACGGTAGACATGGCTCCATCGACTGATTGGGATGAAATAAAGCGTTTAGCAGCTGATTTTCAAAAAGCACAGCTGAGCACCACAGCACAAAGGTACGAATTTTAAATGTTAGAAATGATGTTGTAACAAATATGAATAGAATAGATAAAAAATAATTTGTTTACATCAATATTGCAGGCTCTCTGAGAGAAACTGTGTGGAGATCGTTACAAAACTCATTGAACTAAAGTTGATAGATGTAATATTTACTTCCGATGGCAAGGAGTACCTTACTTCGCAGCAATTAACAAGGGAAATAAAGGATGAAGTCTTTGTTCATGGTGGACGAATCAACACTGTAGACTTGGCGAAGCAACTAAATGTTGATCTTAGCCAAATCAATGCAAGTGTAACTGAAATTGTGAGGGGCAAGGAATTGCAGCTCGTCTCTGGTTACATTATTGCTCATTACTACCTGGAGAAAATTGCAAGAGAAATCAATGAGAAATTACAACTACAAGGTCAGGTTACTGTGGGAGAACTAACTCTTCAATATGATCTACCAGCTGAACTTTTGCAACATAGTGTCCTTGAAAAATACTTAGGTAAAATTATAATCGGTAAACAAGACAGTTCTGAACCAAGGACTTTCTACACTGAAGAATACATTACCAGAGCTAAAGCCAAGATTCGTGGAGCACTGATGGGTCTGCTTAAACCTACACCTGTGGCAGTTATTATTAACCACTGTAATTTAAGTGAAAGGTTATTTATGTCTCTCTTTGATCAGGTCAATGCACCAGGAGTATTGACTGGACGTCATGCAGGTGCATTATATGTACCTTCATGTTATACAAAGTCACAAAATGAATGGGTTATGAGCTTCTTTAAGCAAAACAACTATTTAGAGTATGATGCTTTATCTCGTTTGGGTATCTCAGATCCCAAGGGGTATGTTAAGAGGACTCTGCCAAATGAACAGTTGACTTTTCTTAGCAGTTCTGTCATAGGGTCACAAATTGTTCAACAACTAGAAGTTGCTTTAGAAGAATGTATATCATCCAAGAGTTACATGGATGTAGTCACACATTTACCTTCAATTTTATCAGACACAGATATACAGTATGTTCTTGATAGCCTGTTAAAGAATAACTCAAAATCTACTTTGCTATTTGAAAATACTGGTAAGTAAGTACAGTTTCTAATCTAAAGTTATGGGGTGAAACATAAGTCTAATTATTTATTGATAGTTTTCAGCAACCACTACATTGAGGGACTGAGACAGTCCTGTCTCCCTAAAGTTCAAGAAAAGTCAGAAGCTGTAGTGAAGTCTGGCAAATACCAGCAGTTTTATCTGGAAAAGCAAATTTCTAGGATGTCTGATTCTCACCCAACTTATGTTGATCACAAAACAGAAAGAAGAGAGGAGAGGAGGAAAAAAGCTTCAGGAGGAAAAGGGGGTGGTGGGACACAGGGAAGGGAAACTAAAACTAAATCAGTTAAAAAACATAATAGATCAAAACAGGTGGCACAGGATTCAGACTCTGATGATGGATACAATGTCACCAAGAAGGAACAAGCTGACTTGGAAATAATTTCTGTTGATGATATTGAACAAATTATAAAACCAGTTCTAGAAAATGAGGGGTTGGATGATCTATTGACTACAATTGCAGAATATATCCAAGGGTAAAATTGAGTTTAATTTGTCCTTATCATTACTTAATGGTGAATATTAAGCAGGTCCCTGTGCATGTTAAGGTAATATAATTGTATTTATATTGTCTAATTTCAGAAGCCTAAATAATACAGCACTATCAATTGCAAAAGAGGCAGCTGCAAAACTACTGCAGGATGCAAGTCAGAATAGAAAACAGACACATTCTTCAGCTCAAGACAAAATTAATCTGTTAATTAATGATGTCAAGCTTTACGAGAAGAGTGTCAAACTTTTTACTCCAGACCAGCAACCTCAGTTCATTAAGTATTTACTCAAATCTTTAGGTGGAGATATTTTAGGCGAGTTTTGTAAATATGCAGCTAGTCAGTGTAACTTGTCTGTTCAAACTGATGTCCTATCCATTGAGCAAAGAAATAAAATTCTTAATGACTTGACTGACGAATATAAGAAGCCCCTGAAAGCTTTAAATGTGGCTTTGAGTGAACACAACATGGAATCATTTTATCTGGCTGTGGATTTATGCCTTTCAGAGTGTGGCATGATTTTGAAAAAAGTTGACAAAAAGAAAGACAAGTGAGTTTTTTTTTCAGTGCTTAAATATGAATAATAAGTTTTGTTGGATTACATGTTCTTACATTCTGTTACTGTTTAATTTCAGAATGTTAATACAAAACCACAGAGAGAAACTAATATCTGAGCTTGATGGTTGTGATGACCCTGCATTGGTATTGCATATTGCTGCATTAGCAATATTTACCATTGTTACCCAAAACATGCTGCATGCTTCTGGAAGACAAGTTTTATCCATCATAACATTTCTTAAAGCTCATATTAAGGAAGAACATTTTGATATCATTCAATCTTACCATGGTAATCTTTTTTAATTTGTTTTATAAATATATTTTTTGAGGTGGTAGTTAGGAAGTTACAGTAATTTTCTATCAGTTTTCAGGAAGTCTGAATTGCTTTCCACCATATTGATTTAATTTACAAGAATTTTACTTCTAAGTCTTACTTTACGTCCAAAAGGTTAAAAAGGCGAATATTTAGTCAGAAACAAGTTTGAAGCAGGTAAAAACCTGCATTCAATTAATTTGTCCTTCATAAAGTTTGTCTTTGTGGTGTGCGGCTAGTAGCTAGGACATTACTTTTTTGGAGGGCAAAAAAAACTTTTTTGTCATAGACGGCGTTTCAAAGTTACGTCGTCGTCATTTCGATCAGTATGTGTAAAGAATTTTATAGCTAGTGAGAATCCAGGAATACGACGTAGCGACGAGAAGTCTTTAATTTGGTCTTATTTTTTACTTTGTATGTGATAAGATATTATCTGGAAACCTTCACTGTCTCCTGTGTTTAGTATGTATGCATTTTTTTTCAGAAATGGTGACACAGTACCTGGTAACGAAAGATGAGGACAAATTGGAGCTGGAAGAAAAACTAAAAGAAGAAATGCCAGCCGTTAAAATGATTGTACATGAAATAAAAAAATATAAGTAATAATAACATGTTACTGTAATTTTGGAAATTCAGTGCCAATGTCTTATAAACATGGAAATTTTAAATAATAATGATTTATATATGTGTTTAACTTTTTGTATAAGTTACTGTACTAATTGCCTTATTGTGCTAATCATTTCAAATTAACCTATATATATGCCATCAATACTTAACTACAATATTATATATTTTAAATATGCAGATTTTTATTTATTTACTTTGCTTGTTAGCACAACGATAAGGCAGTATATTAAACACACATTTCTGTTAAGTAGTACGTAGCTATAGATATGAACTCCTTAAAAAAAAATTATATTGGCAATGCTTTGAGTATTTAACCAAACTGGCTAAGTTTCTGATACTTGCTAAGAATGCTAGGGCCACAAATGCTATAAAAACTGAACGTAATAATTTTACTCGAAGTTGACAGTGTTATTCTTACATTTACGGATAGTTTCCGGCCCCTACTTCATAAATACCTATTATAAAAGTATTGGAACACATAAATGAATTATTTGTGTTTTTTTGCAAAAGTTTATTCTTTATATACCCTGACTTTTACTTTTTTCTACCTGTGCTGTTTATTTTTGTCCCGTATTTGTGGATTAAAGTCTTTGCTTTACTGTATCGAAATAACTGCGAATGACGTTGTCAAATGCTTGACAAGTGACAGGAAATAGCTGAATTGACAACTGACATTAAAAAAAACAAACATTATTTTTGTTTTGTCTTCGAGCAATAACGTGTCTGCAATTTTAGTTCTATTTATAAATAAAAATATATATTTTCGTAAAAAGCGCATCCACCATTCAAAAGAAACAAGTCAATAGTTTTACGTATTTTAGTGGAGCACAAAATATGACCCGGTGAAAATACCCACATGTCCATAACCCGCAAGTTGTTTTTCAAGATCTTTTTTATTTAAAACATGAAAGAAGAAAGGAAAGAAAATTTGGATTTGCTGTATGGCAACGGGAATAAAAATGAATGTATTATTCATCAACACCGAGACGATGATCCAATAGATAGCCCTCCAGATGGCGGGCTTAGGGCCTACGCCGTCGTGGTGGCTTCGTTTCTAACCAATGGCCTGATGTTTGGAGTTATCAATTCATATAGTATCATCCATGAAGAGCTGCGTTCCCAACTCATAGCTATTAATGTTCCTCATGCTGATAGCAAAGCGTGTAAGTATATGAAATATTACCTTTTTTTAGCATTTACATTATTTAATACAAGCCACTTGCACTGTAACTAACTTATAGAACTAATTAAAAAAACCATAAATGCCAGTTGGTATACCCACATAATTCATAAAAAAAGTAATTAAATCCTAAATTCTAAATAAGCTCTATTTAAGGCAAAAGTATGATCTAGTTGAGAGCCAAATTTAAATTTCACTATGCTTAGGTATTTCTATTCTTAGTGGGGCTTTAATTTTTCTTTTGCAAAGTAGGTAAAGTTTTATAAATTATTAGCATTGTTTTTATTTATATTTACTATATAGTTATTTTCTTCACCCACCAATCTTACCATATACCTGTTACCATGTTTCAACGTCTGATTTACATTTGAGTATCAACACCTTATTTTTTGCACATTTCAACCTTGGTTAATGTCAACCAGATTTTAATGACCATAACAGGTAATTTGGTAAGATTTATTTCTTTAAATAAGGAATAACTTTGTTTTTCAAATGATTTGCTTTAAATATCAATATCCACCATTTGAAAAATATTCGCAATCAATACTTTAATGTCATTTGTATGATTAGTCTGATCAAATTAGGAAATTGAATGGGAGGTTCAAAACTGTTCTAAATTAATTGATAGAAATATCTAGGCCATTTCCATTTTATTGATAATCCCTAAAAAAAAACTAAACAAGCAATATCTTACATAAATTATAAGCCACAAAAAGAGCAGGCATAAATGTAGGCAGTTACTATTTATAGCCAAACTATTTTCTAATGGCTTACAAAAGAGCATTTCCTTTGTCAAAAGAGACAGTGGTCTGATTGTAGTTTATTTGTGTCCGTCTGTCTAAATATAGATCATTTTACTCATTGATAGTTAAGGTAGACTCTTAAATTTGGTGGGGAGTCCTCATCAGTTGTTATCTGGCGCCAACAAGCCGCCGCCTAGCCGCCGCCCGCTGCGAAGGCCACTTGATTGTCTCCAATTTCATTAATGTTTCAGCACATCACTATTGATAGGCATCTATTATGCAGTTAACAAATGACGATTACAGTCCCTCTATGTAATGAAATCGTGTGTTAATGTTTAGGTAACGGTAGAAATCGATTTAAAGTAAGCTCCTTCAATTTAAGAGGAGTAATTCAGAAAAGACTTATCTAAGGAGCACATAGTTAATTTATATGTTGATTTTTATCTCAGTAGCATAGAAAAGAGTTAATGTTGTTATAACATGCTAGGATTGAAGTGACCCGATTAGATTATAGACTCAATGCGTCGCTTCCACTTGTCAACTTTTAACTCGCCGAAGTATATTTAGATCCTTTAATTTTATGTTCGGTTCAACAGATGCGTGTTTCGCCACTGTAACCCTATTCTTATAATTTGAAACTATATATGAAAGATGACATTTGAGAAATTATTGCGTCAGTGCATATCCGTAGGTATTTATGTTTCAACCACCTATTCTGTACAAACAATGTGCACTTAATATCGGTGTTTGTGGTTTGGCTTTACAGCAGTATTTAATTAACTCGCCATTATAATTATGGTGGTTCGAACTTAAAGCAAATAATTTATCTAGTAGATCTTATTTATATTTTATTAAGTTATTAAAAAAAAATTAAGTGTTGTTATTTTTTTTTAGAAAGTGGGTAACGCCTAACTGCAACCTCTACTTGTTTTATACAAGGGTTATTTACAATAAAAAGATATGGGCACATTCGCAAAGTTTTTGCAACTACTTGATTCCTAAATGCTAGTTACAGATTTTCCCATGATAGTGTGTTAGTAATAACTCTCGCGTGCTCACTTTACACCACATTGAAGAACTTAAAATTTTAGAATTTAATAGTTAAAACAAAGTCAACAAGTTTTAAGATCGTGGAAAATACACAAATTGTTAAATCTATCCATGTGGTTGGTAAATACGCGAAATGAGGAAGGAAGCTGACACGATAGTTGAACATACATAGTTTATATCGATGAAAACAATTATTTTGACGTAACGTTGTACTTAATTGCATCATAATTAGAATTAATTGCATCAGAATATAATAAATTTTGTGTACACAAAACATGAGCCGCATGACCCCATTTGTATTGATTAGATTCCTAAAGACGCGACGCACACGTCATAAACATGAGGAGGGTAATTTACTAATACTAATGATTTGATCTAACACGCTATTATCATATATCTAAAAAATTGGGATACGTTTATATTTTTTTGTTTTTTTTTGTTGCAGCATTGGTTGGTGCACTATCATTGGGAACTACTTTCTTACTTTCCCCCATTTCGGGAATTTTAACTGCATTTTTGGGTCTTCGGCAAACCGCTGTTCTCGGTGGTCTTATCGCAACAGTCAGTCTGTTGTTGTCATCTTTTCTAACAAGGAACGTCACGGCACTGTATTTCACGTACGGTGTATTGTATGGCCTCGGTGCATCGCTGGCATACACACCGTCATTAGCAATTCTGAGTCATTATTTCAAAAAATATCTAAGTCGCGTTAATGGCATCGTTACAATAGGCAGCTCTCTTTTTTCTGTTTTAATGCCTTTTTTAATGGAACATATGATAAAAAACTATAGCTTAATCTGGTTGTTTCGTGTGCTAGCTGTTTTAACTTTCGGAGTGGTTCTTTGTGGATTAACATTTAAGCCCATACCAATTGTAATTATTGACGACAGGTTGAAAAACAAAGCGGGGTTGAAAAAACTGTTTAAAGTAATACTTGACGTCCATATATGGAGGAACGTTCAATATAGAATTTGGGCGCTATCACTACCAGTCGCTCTTTTTGGTTACTTCATTCCCTACGTGCATTTAAAAGTATTTATCCAACAAAACTTTGAGAACATCAATCCCAATGTGCCTCTGCAATGTATAGCTGCGATGTCTGGTATCGGCAGATTGGTGTTCGGTTTCCTGGGAGATAGGCCTAACATAGACCGCATTCTGTTGCAGCAGATATCGTTTTATGTTATAGGGACGTTGACAATATTGTTGCCGTTTGTTAAAAATGTGCCGTTGTTGATTATTGTAGCGCTAGGGATGGGTCTGTTTGACGGTGCGTTTATTGCTTTGATAGGGCCGATAGCGGTAGAGTTGTGTGGGAATCACTACGCGGGGGAAGCTATAGGGACAATGTTGGGTATGGCGGCGCTGCCGTTGTCGCTGGGTCCGTTGGTGGGTGGTTACATGTTCGAGTACTATCAGACGTATACCGGTGCATTTGTGATGGCGGGTATCTCGCCGCTAGTGGGGGCGACGCTCATGTTTGCAGTCCGCATCTTCGGCCGGCGCCAACTAGCAAAAAATAAGAGCCTAGAGTCCGGTGAGTGTCAAAAAACGTTACAAAAAATGTAGTCACACAAATTATCGACAAATAATTGACATAAAAATATACTTTGTTTTAATATTTTTAACAAGCGAAACCATAATGAGGAATTCAAATCGATGTAAAAAAAAATATGTTATTCTCTTAATTATTATTGTTGAATCATTATTTTATCGCTGCTGGTCTCGTTTAAATACGAACACTAAATTAAAAACATCGTACTTGACGTTGATAAAATTCAAATTAAAAACTTTTTTTTAGGTATATTGAGATTTTTACTTATAAATTTTGCATTTTAAATGCTGATTTATTAATTTTGAAGTTATAGATCTAAAGGTCCCAGGCCTCTGTATTGTTTATGATAGTTATGGATTTAATTTCAGCTCAAGTCGTTCCACTGCAAATGAAGAATGGAAATGCTACACATGATCCTTCAGCCTTATGAATACGAAGTCGTGATTCATCTTATAATTAAAATAGTAAGTAACAACTTGAAGAAGAAAAGAGGGTGTTTGTCTTAATATTTATAATAAGTACAGTCTAAACACTTCGTTATTTCAATAAGTTAATATCTAAGTTACCTTTAAAGTTCCTATACCTAATTATGTTGGCAGATTCATTTTGCTGTATTTAAATGAACTTGTTATCAATAAGTATTATGACAATAAACTATGGTAATCGATTATTTTGCTTTTTTCGTTAGGTTTTGTTATGTGTGGCCAAGTTACTACTAATTTTATAATTTTAGCATAGATAACCATCGAATATAATATTAAAAAAGTGCATTTACTGTTTATTTATACTAAACCTAACTATCGTGCAATATTAAATAATTGTAGTATTTATTATAAAAAAATAAAAAAAATATTTACAAATCACAGCAAAAATGTATTTATGTAAAAACATATTTTTTATGATGTGTGCCTAAATTGAAAAGTCTAAAAAAGTTAATTAGTACCAACTGTTGTGTATTTATTTTTAAAAGTGTAGTTTAAACATAAAAAACGTAGTAAAATATATTTTTAATACTGTAGTAGTAAAATATGCTGTGATAGTGAGCATAATCAATCAAAAATGCATTAAGTATTCAAAATATAATTCTACCTTCCTTAGTAAAATAAAAAATATTATATATATTAAATATGTTGTAATAATGATTTGTTATGAATGTATTTGTTTACAAACATGTTATCTATGTAAAACGATTTAGGTTCCTGTACTATAAATAAATGTGATAGTCGCTGACAGATAGATATGATTTGATTGTTTATTGAATATTAAATTATTTACGCACATAGAATGTTACAAAACTATTGTTTAATACTGCCAAATAAATGATTCCTTTATTTATTAAGTTTAAAATGAATGTAGGTGCTATCGTGTGATAGAGATTCGTTATTTTTGTTATGTTAAAACGATTCCCACATTTGATTTTGATCGTTCGTAGGTACGTCCTGTCCATATTGCGCACTTTAGTTGTAAGTAGTTTGTTTGTCTCGGCTCGTTGCAGCTTGATCTACTGTCATTGTGAATAACATTTAGATTTAATAAAATAATATGTTGTTATCGCGTGCTATCTTGACACAATTAAATATTGACGCAGTTTAGCGGATCGAAGCAGAGCGGAGTTTTTATTCGTCTACCAGTACATAAAAGTACTTCGATAATGTGCAAATCTACGCACATTTATCGGCGTTTAAAGTAAGGTTTCTATTAGTTTCTAACAATTAATGGACCGTGAGAACGCACCGAAACTTGGTTTTCGGACTTAAGTCCTATATTTGGTATGAAACTTTGCTCCGCTTTTCATTCCCTGAAAGAAATACAACTGCTTGACGTACACGTAAGTCCGATTGAGCATTATATTTATGAGCTAGTAACTTATGTAAGGTCTTTTTCCTAATTTATATTTTTGTCATCACCTCTGTAAGATATTCCCGTGTTACTTCTATGGTTAAGGCTCTTTTCAGATTGAAGTGCCAGTCTCGTTTGTTCTTTCGTTTCGTTGAACTTTTGCTCGAAATTGTGAACGCTATGTATATCGAATAACTAACTAATTTCAAGAAGATAGTTAAACTTAGTCATGCCATGCGCACTTTATCTCAACCGCTACCAATGAAAACGCGTGTACCTCGAATTACGACGATTACGACGCGCCGAAATTATTAGGTACTTACTTAAACAATCTGTAGATACCTAAATGATTATTGGAAACCAAAAATGCAAAAATATTATGTAATGCAATGTCGAACGTATTAAAATGTATACGGCTATAGACGGAAAAGCATTAAATTATTGTTTCTATTGTGATGATAGTTTATGAAGAGCCATAGAGCTAACCACGTAAACTAAGAGCAAAGCGAGAGTGGTCTGAAACTGAATTGCCTCTTGAACTCTGGAATACTTACTTAAGAAGATCATTAATTAAAATTAATTAGCGGAATCTCTTTATGATGCATATCATACATAACAACTGTCAGATTTATGAATAAGTTAAGAGGTTATCTTCTTTATAGAGAATACAGTTAACATTATTTTAAGTAGGGTAGGGTTATCAATGAAGTATGACGATTTTTATACAAAATGGAAAATAAATAATAAACAGCATTGTGATGTTTTATTTCTTTTGTGTTACACTTGCCATACCTATACTCCGGTCAATCTAGACATAAAAATGAGAGCGAAGGTACATAAATTCCCATCAAGCTGAAAATCAGTAAGATTGTTAAAAATATGATTAAAAATAAAATTTGAAAGATCCCCATCTTTCCCCTGTATGGAAAAAAAATTATTCAAGGTTTAAGGTTTAAAAAAGGTTTTTTGCGATTTTCATCGAAACGGTAAATTTTATAATAAACATATCTCAATAAAAATTGGGGTCGGTGACATTTCGGACCAAAAAAACTCGGACACCTTCGCCAATGTATGGAAAAAAATAATATTAAAATTGAAAATCCATACATTGGCGAAGGTGTCCGAGTTTTTTTGGTCCGAAATGTCACCGACCCAAAAATTGCAATGTATCAATACTTTTTTCCTACGAGCCACCGTTTTTAATATAACGTATTTAAAAAGTTGTATTAATATTTTAGCAAGCGTTTTAATGTCTTTATTAATCTTTAGGTATGTCGGTGATTGTAAATTATTATCAATCTACAATAGAACAGTTGACAAATAACACTTGACTTAATTGACACTTAAACAACTGCAGAGCTATTACGAAACTCGAAATTTCGGGAAACGGAGAGGTTTAGAGAAAGAACGGGTACTCCGTCAAGCAATGACGTCATCATCACAGTGCAAAAATTACTTTCAATGCCGTTATTCGGACGGAAACCCATAGACTTACATTCAACACCTCTATAAGCTCTATACATCTTCAAAAAATGACACTAATCTATAGTGTATTTTTGGTAATTGCCATCCTACTATATTCTAAAACAGTTTTAATGCCTTGAGCTGGGGTCACACTGTTGAAAATGGTAATGCCCATGAATGTGACAATTATAATTATTGCTCCACTATATGTCTCTAAAAACGCCATACATCTTCCATTACTCTCCATTCATTATCGTAGCATATAAAAGCATAGCAAAGGGATCGCATCCCTTTGCGCTACCGATGCACACTTACAAAACGTAGTGTGCCCGCTTGATCGCGATAATTATCGCTATAATCATTATGATGTGAAATATTCAGTAAAAATAATACTGTCAATTACTTTAAAAACACACACCATTACTTTAAAAAAAACAACTATTCATTAGACAGACTTTTAATGTCAAGCCATAATCAAAGCAAACAGTTTTGTTTTTTTTTCATATTTCTCATTTCTTATTTCACCAACTTTTCTTACCTACTAATATATTACAAAATCAATTACACAACAAAAAAGGACTAGGATTTCAGTGCTAAATATGTTAAACAAAAACTTTACATGTGTAATCCTTAACCATCTTCTATCTAAAGAATGAGAAGTATCCTTTATAACTCAAATACCGGCAATAGAGAAGAAGAATGGTCTTAATTTAGTGAGCTACAGGAGGCAGCTGCTATAAAATGCAATTGAAGATGGCATCAACACGGTAAAGGTATCGTATTGTTTTATTATAATGAGTTTGTTAGTGTGAAATAATTTGCTTATGAAAACTATTCCAAAGCTTTTTAATAACCTTAGCGAATTTATATCTGTGTTTAATTATCCATATTTACGACTATCTAGCATAACACGTAGGTACTAACAAAAAACTATATATTTTTAATTTGTTTTAGTTTGGTATCATCAAAGGATTAACCTATAATCTACACGAGGCCGTGCAAAACAGCAGAATTATCAAGTATTCTGAAGACAATTCAGATGGAGTACACAGGATCCTATATAAATATTATACCTATATGTACCTGCCTTATTATTTTTAAATGTTGTTGCGACCATATCGTTTTATTTTATTCATTTTTATAGATTTTTAAGTAGGTACTTACCTATGTTCATTACCTTTCTACAGTCTTATACTTTTTCATAGAAATTAAAAAGTTCTTTTTAAAGTAAATATCAATTTAGTTAAGTTTAAAATTTCTTTTACTACTGCTTTTTCAGAGACACGTTTTTAGATTACAGTGGTACGATGTAAGCGTTTTCTAATGCCTCCGAACTTCACACTAAACTAAAAAACTAAGGAACCTAACCTATATTAACTGCAAAATAAAACTCTTTTACCTCTAATATTAATTTTATTTCAATTAATAATATTTATTTTCTAATTGTGACATTTTATATGTTCAGATGATACATGGATCAACAGAATAATAAACGAGTTGTTATTTTTTACTGCGGAACTCCAAATATTTCCAAAGTATTACCATTTAAACTATTAGCCAACTAAACAATTAGCCAAAAGCCATTCAGATGGATGGTCTTCCCCACAGAACACCAACTGAAAAGTGGCAGCTGTAGCAACTGAGAATCTGTAAGTCTTGATACATGACAGGTTTATGCGCACCTCAGCATGTTGATCTCTGAAAACCTTTCGATGTCGATGAGTTACGGTCCCTATCAGCCCCGGATCTTCAATTTTTTTTAGGCGGGACAAAATCTGAAAATGCCGC
This sequence comes from Emmelina monodactyla, assembly GCA_916618145.1. Taxonomy (NCBI): domain Eukaryota; kingdom Metazoa; phylum Arthropoda; class Insecta; order Lepidoptera; family Pterophoridae; genus Emmelina; species Emmelina monodactyla. The sequence continues at coordinate 4,243,070 of OU745311.1, read as the reverse complement.
CCCCAACCATAATTTCAGTTATCAGATGTCCACTAACAAATAGGCCTTCCGGAAATAATGCATCATTTGCTGTTTTTTCCGTGCTATGTCTGTTTATTTACAGATGTATAGATATGAACGCGTAAGATATACAGGGTCTTTGCTGAATGAGTAGCCAAAAATGGTGGATAGGCGAGGCTATTAGCTATTTACTTCTTCTTATTAAATTTCATTTTGATTCAAGTTCAAGAATTTACAATACTTTTAAGATTTTCCTATGGTTTTTTCATGAAAAGTCTTTTTTTTTTCTGTCGGACCAATCGAAAATAAATTTAATTATTTTCGATTGGTCCGACAGACCTCATACTGTCTTATTTCGATGCAATCATCAATTTTTACTAATCATCTCACAAAAAGTTACAGTGGATTCACAAACTTCGTTGAACCAGTGGGAAAAAAAAAATGTAATGTCAACTTTGCTATGAAAAAAAAAAACGAGTTGAAAATTTCATTTTCTTTTAAAAACTTCTTTAGTTAATACCTACACTTTATATCGATATGCTACATGTAACATTAATAATTAAAAATCTCGACAAAAATAGGAAGTTAGTCCTCAAAGACGACTAATAAGGAATGTACGAATCCGTTCAACTACCTATGTAGATAAAAACTTCTGTCTCATTCTAACAAATCTTAAACAATTATACTATCTCATTTGACTCTCCCTTCACTTTCCTGCCTCGAATTAAGGATTCCTGCTACGAGTATCTCACACGTTTGACTCCGGTCCGCGTAGATTTTCGGTGACCTACACTTTTCTACAGCTGGAGTAAGATGTCGCTTGAAAATAAGTCATGACCAACGGTAGCGTGCTTTTTACGCATGCTAGCAAATCTCATTTCACCAGCTGCAAGTCATGTAGAACCGGTTCACGGAGACAGAATCTAGGAGTTCCTTTTACTCCGTCCCTCACTACCCCAACCATGTGGTGGTGGAAGCTGCAGAATATTCTGCTATTTGCGACCTTCGCAAGAGGCGACCAAAAAATGAACTTGAACGTCAAAAGATTATTGTCGGGCACAATCTGCTTCCTCCAGCCCGCGCTCGCTACCGACCCCGTGGTCACGACTGTGGTAACAGCCTTAAGTTTTCCCTATAAATACACCTCTCAAACCGACAGGTGCGGCATTCAACAAAATTGGTTTCATCGCCTATCTTCTTAGAGAGAGGCTCCCAAAGGAATCAGTGTATTGGAAATGATCACAACGCACTGAGGACCGTATCCAACTAGGTGGCCGTAGTAGTTCGGTGGAGTTGTAAAGTTTTCATTTGGGCCAACAGCAATCGTTAGTCAGAAAATAAAATCATTTTTTATACATAAGAATAGCAAATAAGAGAAATGTTTTCTGGTCACAAAATAGATATTACAATAGGCATAGATTTGTTAGAATGAGACAAAACTCTTTACCTACATAGGTACTAGTTGAAGGAGTTCGTACCTTCTTTACCAGGCGTCTTTGAGGACTAACTTACTATTTTTGTTGAGATTTCTAACTATTATAGTTACATTTAGCAAATCAATATAAAGTATATTAGCTGTAGAAGTTTTTAAAAGCAAACAAAGTTTTCAAACTCGTAATTTTTTTCATAGCATAGTTGAGAAAAAAAAATCCCCGCTGGTTCAACGAAGTTTATAAACCCACTGTAACTTTTTGTGAGATGATTGGTATAAATTTATGATTGCATCTGAACAAGACAGTATTGGACTTTAAATTAAAAATTTTTTTGTTTGGTCCGACAGTAAATATAAAAATATTTGTCTTTTCATGAAAAAATTGGGGATTTTCTTAGGAAAATCTTAAAATATTGTAAATTCTTAAACGTGAACCAAAATGCAATATAATAAGTGGAAGTATAAATAGCTAATGGCCTCACCTACCCACCATTTGGCTGTTCACCCACCAAACACCCTGTATATTTTATACACTGCGCAGGATAGGATTTAAAATAAAAAGTTATATAGTAAAAATAAAAATCAAATATGTGTATTCAATTGCAATTATTATGAATTGCAATTATTATGAATTGAAATTAAAATTTACTTTTCGAGCTTTTTGTTTAGCAAATTAATCTATGACGTTGTCATAATTTCCGTTCCTGCGCGCGAACGTGTGCGCATTTTGAAATACGCCTAGAGAGGCGCCACACGAATAATACGTCACATGTTCCGTGTGCTGTCCCTGAGAATCGGTCAAGTTGATATGGCCACAGTAAAATAAGAGTAAAAGTTCTGTAATTGAACTTTTCTTTATTCTGTGGTCAAAGTGAAGTAGGTATTATTATGTTTTTTGTAAATAATTAATTTGGCCGCCCCCTGAGCTTGCCGCCCGGGGCATGGGCCCCGGCTTGCCCCCCCCATAGATCCGGCCCTGGTCCCTATGCGAATGACAATTCTTCATTTCCAAGTTAAAGACACTACAATTACTACATACATACATTTACACAAGATACTACAATTTTTTGACAAAAAACAGCTATTTGGATTGGGATAACGTAGTTTATAACCCAAAATAGAAATATAAGGCGCCACCTGTAGTTGTCAACGCATGTGAAGCTGCGGGCGTTTTACTAGTAGGTACAAGATTTATGTTAATAACAAAAAATACAAATTGATTGATCTTTTAACTTTATATTAGTGGGTAAGCTACGAATTACACTACAATGAATTTGTGCTACGGAAATTCCAAAAATGACTAGGCTTTTCTTGTAAACCCCATAAAACTTAAGTTAAAATGCATAACAAGTTTTTATAAAATCTGATCAGCATCATAGGAGAGAAAAGATACTCCCGCATTGATAATGTTTATGTGAAATATAAACGTGAATTGATATTGAAAGTACATACCTACAATATTTGAATAAGTAAATAACACCTTCACGCATTTCATACCCAATTTCGAAAGAGGCTCATCGGCGGCTTGCTGGCCCATATTTCTCATTTTGACCTCCTCTATATTTAGCACAGTGCAGATTTTACGCTTAAGCTTCCTGAAACAGGCTTAAAAATGCTATTCTATAGTAAAGCAATTACCCAGCTGATACTTGGCATCTCCACCACCACGCCTTTTTAAGTGTGTTGTACCTAAACACTAGCTGGAGAGTTAGTGACAGGTTTTAAAAGCTGAGTAGGATGGGTTCTGTGGTAGAAAAAAATGGATATTACAGAAATAATCCTAACCTATGTATTTTTTTTTTGTGTAGGTATATAAAATCAGTCCAGTTTTTTATAAGAATTAAATCTTTCTTTGCCCTTTATAATAAAGTATAAGGTGCAGCGGGGCAATTTCAACTGGTAATGGCAAAAACAAACTTTGAATACTTGTAAATAATATCTAATGCACCATTACTGAAAATTTATTGCATTCATGCTCTAGAGTAGTTATCTGTGTTTTATTTTTCCATATTTGTGTTTAATGATATTGATTTTTATATCTGAAAATGCGTTTCTTGTATAAAAATGCCAAAATAGTTTAAATTCCCCCTCAGGGGGGCAAATTCAACTATTGATTATAAGCGGAGTTATAGTGTAAATCAACGGCTAAATTTCAGCTCCTGAGTATTGACACAACGTTAGTAATCTAAATTGAATCCTATTCTCTATGTGACAAGGCTCATATTTGTAGAAAAACAGATTATAGGCTTAAGCGGGGTAATTTCAACTGCTCGCTATAGTAAATAGTGATGCGACTAATAAAAAAAAAGTCGATAGATGTTTTTATTTTTACCTATTATTTGAATTTTGTTCCTACGATATAATTATTAATGTACACACTGGAACACTTTATTAGGATAACTCTTTACGCCGAGAAATCTGATTTACAAAAGGAAAGTTGAAAAACAACAGGTGTGGTGAAAATGTAGTGCATAGTTAAATAAAAAAACTACGATCAAAATTATAATGACACATTTATTTAAAGATCAACAACCTCTATCCTTACACAACTTTATTTCTTAAAATTACATTGGCACAAAACTCCAGTCTTAGGTTTTATAAAGTCAGAAATACAAATTAAAACTTAACTACTTAAATTCTTTAATATCAATGTTCTTTGGAAAAATATAATCAACGCCTTTCACATCAGGATCAGGAAGATATTCAACTATCTCATCTTCTTCAATGATTGAATGGTCATTTTCGATTATACGAAAAACGTTTTTATTTTTGTTTAATGAATGGAATCCTTGTACCACAATTTTGCCTTGAGTCACATTTTCTATCATGCACACATACTTGAATGATTTTTTCCCCTTCGATGACGAGAATTTGGCCAAAACAAATTTACCTTCTTTTGGATTTTGATATTTTGACGTTCTAGCTTCAACATCTTTAGAAGTGGAATAAACTAAAGGTTTTTCTAACTCCGCATCAGCAAGATTATCCCCATATTCTGAATCCAAGTTCTGGTCATGTAAAATGCGTTCGTAAAAGCTTTCTAAATTGTCTACTGATTCAGTTTCACTCATAGATACGTAGGAACAAGAAGAATCACTGTCTGTTACATATTTCTGGCGCTTGCAGATAGTCCTCTTACCAGACTTTTTAAGATTCTTTGGCTTTGGATCCACCCCGACTAATTCTCTCTCTTTTCTTTTTAGGTTGCTGGGATTTTTACCCTTTGAGATGGCCTTTCTTTCATTTTTCTTAGCCTCCTTTTGCTTTTTTTGGTTTTCTTTATTTTTTAATTTCTTCTCCTTCTCTTCTTTTTCTTTTTTCATTCTATCTATTGTGTCTTTATACGTCAAAACTTCAGCATTGCTGTTAGTAATACGCTTTTTCTTAGTTTTAGGAAGATCACTTTTAGATATAGTCTTAAGCAATAATTCTTCAAACGAAACACATGGGGCAGTTGTCTTAGTTGCAGCTTTTACTATCTTGCAATCTAAAATTTTCAGAGATGATGATAATTGCTCCACGTCAATTTTGTCGGGTATTGGCAGTTTTGACGTGATGAGTACATTTTGCTTCTTGACTTTACTATGACTCGCTTTTTTCTGGTGGGAGGTAATGGGCTTGTCACTGTTCTTATTTATTATTTGCTCGTTTGTTAATTGCTTATTAACTTCTGTTAGTGCAATTGAGGTTAGACTTGGAACCGATAACACGACAGGCATGACATTTTCTTTATCCTGTTTTTCTTTGCAATTGAGACAGCCACGTGTATCTCGTGGTGGTATGGGGCTAGCTTGGATGGTATTGAATTGAGAATTCTTCCATTTTTGCAATATCAAAGGGTTAAAAATTTCTTCCCGGATGGCATTTCGATTTAATGGTTGAATGCCAGTCTTGCGAAATCCATTTTGTAAAATTAAAGGATCTAGTTCATCCCATATTTTGGTTAAAATACGTGCAAATTCCGACTTTGGTAACTTTGCGCCAATATGAAGTCTCTGCCATTTAATTACTTCGTCTTCCCAGCGGTCTTTCAGGGGTTTCATGGCGCTGCAGTCTAAAGGCTGCAAAACATGTGACGAGTGTGGTGGAAGTTTTAAAATTGTTATTGCTTCAGAGGCCGCGTACTCAATAACATTTAAATCGACATGCGAAGAATGACCATCGTATATGAGCAGCACCGGTCTTGCACTTCCCAACGCAGGCACAAACACCGATTTTAGATATTTTTCAAATATGCTGGTTTGCATCCAGCCTTTTTCACTTACTGCATAGGCTGTGTCAATGTTATCATTTTTGAACATCCATTCGGTCCAAAGGTGTTTTCCTTGGAAAATGATTAATGGTGGGACTTTTTTCCCGCAAGCATTCGTTGCCAATAAAACCGTTGTATTATTTCTTCCGGGACCACTAGTTGTCCTGGTACAGCGGAATCCTTTTTTACCCATAACTTTACCTTTGACGGGGTCATTGCATATACTGGTTTCGTCTAAATTATAAACTTGTGATGGTTTATCCTTTAACCCCAATTGTGTTAGCACATTTTCCAACAAATCGAAATAGCCATAAACAATGTAGGATCACAGGCGTTTCGTCTGGCGATTTCGACTGATTGAGGCTTTTTGATGGATAGGCTGTTCCTTTTTTGGAAAGCCTGCAGCCAATCCTTTCCAGGCATATCATTTTTAAAGGGAGTTTTAATTTCATTTCTGCGCACATATTGAGACACCAGAACTGCCACTTCTTTTCTGGTTTGTGGGAAACCATATTTTTCCATAATGTGTAAGCTTTCCGCCATTCTTTTTTCTGTTTCTTCATCAATAGCCAATGGTATTCCAGTCTTGTTACTCATGTCAGTGTTGTATAATCTAGTTATAATAGTCGATCTTGGTATTCCGTATATTTCTGCTGCTTGGTAACTCGTCATATTTTTCTTTTCTACATCTTTTACTGCTTGCTGTAGTCCTGCCTCAGTGTAAGTCTTTTCATTCTTTTTTTTATAGTGACGAACCATCTGTTATAAATAAAATATATTTTAATAAAGTTTAGAGAGAAACAAAATTTTTTTGATTAAAATCGAAAATATGTAATGAAAAAATTCGCTACAGGTGGGATTCGAACCAACGACTCTTAGGTCTGCGCCCTAAACGTGCCAACAATCTACACTACCGTAGCTTCGAATTACCCCGACGAAATTCGTTACCACATATTACCCGGACCGGAATGCATGCGTATTTCTCCAGTACTAATTTAGAGAATTTTTTCATCACATTTTTTTCGATTTTAATTGTGTATTGAGCATTGTAATGCTATTAAAACAAATTAATTTTTTTTTCAAAGTCGCTTAAATAACTCATTACAGTTTTTTTTCAAATATCTTTAATGTACACACACATAGCTCTGTTAATAGTTTCATAATAGTAGGTACATCGATTAATTATCGAAAAATGCACATCACTACTATTTAGTCATTTTCATATGAAATATAGAGGGGCAATTTCAACTGCCAAATAGTTGAAATTAACCGACAAAACAATTTCATTGGGGTTACTTAAACTATTGCCAAAATACTGTTTAAACACAAAGAAAAGCAGAAAATTCGAACTAGTATTATGTAATGGGTTATGAAATATACAACTTACCTTTAAAAACCTTGGAAAACCACATTTAAATCACTTTTTTAATAAAGATATTAGGCTGTCAATTTGTACGTGTACGCAAGGAATATTGTCGAAAACAAAATGGCGTTGTCGGTCAAACAGTTTTAGATCTGTGAGCGCCATCTATGATGGAATTACGAAAAAACGCATTGCGCTTCCCGATTATAGATGGCATTTTCACCAAATATGTAAATTACGAAAGTTATGTTGATTAGTTGAAATTTCCCGCAGTCGAGATTGCCCCGCTGCACCTTAGGTTAATCTGAAGTAAAGTTAAGTTTAATACTAGTATTTCATATGCTAAGACAAACCAAAATCAGTCCAGTAGTTTAAAAGTACGCTCCACTAGGCTGGCTCAGTGCGGGCTATAATTACGAATAATCAAACCATGTGGGTTTCCCTCATCGTAAGTTAGTGATAAATCCTTACTTCCTTACTTTAAATGTGAAAATAGAACTTGCTCATGCAAGGACCTATCCTGTTTTCATTATACCTTTAGACAATCATTAAGATTAACAAGGGGAAAAAGGAGTAACTTATTCTTTCCCTGGATCCAATCTAACTAGGTAAATACTAGATTGATAGATAGAAACAAACAGTTTGTGGCACTAACATTTCTTCTTCCATAGTTGAACGATACAGAACTCGGACAAACTTCAGTATCGTGCAAAAGATTATTGGAGCACATTATAATAAAAGTGTATTCTTTGAATAAATCGTTTTTCATTTTATAATATAAGTAAACAATGGTCGTTTGATGGGAAAAGTCAGTTTTGAAATATTGTCAAAGTGGTTTTTTTTATAGCTCAAGTGAGCGGTTAGAATCTTTCGGAGTGAATAGAAAAATAATGGCGGGTAATTTAAATTTAAGAACACAAACCAATCTTACAGGATCCGTCCGAAGCTCGAAACATTTTCGTAATAGCAAGCCTGTTTCTAAATCATAGTGTACATATCATGGGTATATTAATATTCTAACGAAACTTAGATTAAGTGATTGCTGAAGGAAATACCAGTTATTTTTATAACTCTATATTTTTGGGCTGTATTAATTTCTTGCTTGAAAAATAGACTAGATTTCAATCGAATTGAAAAACAAGGTATAATAAATTAATTGTGTATTAATCGAAAACAGGCAGTGTCTGCCGCCAGGCTCTGTAGAGCCAACGCAATATGTCCATTCCTATAGGACGCGCCGGTACCCGAACAGGAGGCTCTAGCGCGTTGCTTCCAAATGAATATACACGAAGTTCCACCTCCTCTAGAGAGACACGATCAGTTTTCACCAAGGCCCAGCGGAGGGGTTTTGTCAAACTGGAAATTAAGTCGTAAGTAGTGTTAGCGGTAAAACAAAAGTAATCGGTAACTGGACATCCCTAGCATTCGATGGACATCACTGGTTGGCGTGACTGCCGTTGGGCGCGGATTTTGTATTAAATCTAATGGCGGCTACATGTTGTATTTTCTACTAATTCATATTTAATTAAAGAGATGTTTAATCTAAAGCCTAATAAATATTGTTAGTTCATAGTAGGTAGTAAGTAGGAGGAAATGAACCTTCAGACCTTGCTATCGCTGAGATCATTGGTGTTGTTTACTTAATGTGAAGATTCTGTGCATGAATCAAAAGGGTTTACACGATACTATCTTAAGTGTAAATGAAAGCCAAATATTGTTTTGCATAATCAATCAATACTTTGTATTCTAAAATAGGTAGGTATGTACCTATATCTCAAGGTAAATTTATAACCACCTAATATGACTATGGAGTCACAAAATGATTTACGAAATTTGTAAGATCTCTGTCATATTACGATCTCATAAGTTTGTTGTTATATGTAAGTACATGGTTTAGTAACTCATGGGTAGGACTGACCATTTTTTTTTTAATTAAAAGTATAAACCATTAACCCCTTTTCTCTGGGATTGCACAACTTACTCTGAAAAGTAATCCATATCCTCAAGAACATCAGGCAATTCTCTCCCATCAACGACAGGAAATGCTAAGCACAAAGCTGCTAGTATCAGCATTACTATAACGTCCAAGATCAAGTTGGTCGAATGACTTGTTGCATTGAAGTAGAAGAGTAGGTAGCTACAAATCACGCCTATACTAGCAGTAGCGTGGCAACAACCCATGAAGGTACAGCGAATGTTTATAGCGTAAAATCTTGGCGTCATCTCTAGAAGAATTACTTGGGCTAGGATACCTGATGCCATAGGCACCGATAATAGAAGTTTGACGATTGAGTCCTAGAAAAATATCACACATTACTCATAAGCGCAACATTTCAGAGGTAAGTAAGGGAATTATATCTTACGTTAAGGTGTCCCTGTAAGGCTTTGCTACAGCTAAAAGCACCAATGACGAATATGTTTAACAATAGCAAATACTTTTTCTTGAGCTTTGTCGACAGTAAATACTCGATCACACTGAACAATGCAAGGAAGCAAAGCATTTTCAATAAAATGTGATTCGTGTAGCCATACTCATCATAAAGTCGGACGTATATAGAACTCCATTGAAAATAAAAAAGTCCCCAAAAGAATAGTGTTACGAAAACTATCGTTCGAATATTGCGATTGCTCACAACATGCACGCAAGTTGTAGTTTCGTCCAGTGCAAGGTACGCCTGAAATGCAACAATAATGATCAAATTCCACGTCTTTGCTATCATTTACGATAAGGCGTTTTACTTTAAATATTTAACTTACAGATGTAAAAATAGACGTACTCTCTGATTGACTGGTCTTATACTGAAACAACTGCAGAGTTTAATTTTGTTTATTGAAGCGGCACGTTTCAGGAGTGTCTCTGCTTTGGCTATTTTTCTATTGTACAGGAGCCACTGGGGCGACTCGGGAATCCACCTAAAAGCAACACAATCCACATGTAGGTACAGTCGCCGGTATTAATTACTACCGTCTTATCTACAGGGTGTTTGGTGGGTGAGTAGCCAAATGAAAATGGCGGATTGGCGAGGCTATTTACTTCCACTTATTAAATTGCATTTTGGTTCAAGTTTTAGAATTTATACGGTTTTTAAAAGTCCAATTTTTTTTATTTAGGGTTGGAACCAAAAGAAAGTAATTTTAATTTAAACTGTTTTATTCAGATGCAATCATAAATTTATACAAATCATTTCAAATAAAGTTACAGTGGGTTCTCATATAAAGTTGGCTATATCTTAAAAACTGTAAATAAGTACCCCCTAATTATGACTTAGGTAAGTTGGTATTAGGTCTATTTTATTTAACCCTACTTAGCAGTTAAACCCATGTGTGAAATTAGAAAATATTAATAATATAGAATACAGACGAGTAGTTACCTATAGGTATTTGAATCGAAATTTTCTTAACCTATGAAACGGACGGAATTCATGTAGCATGTTTACACCTGTATTCTATTATTTTTATTTGCCTGAATTTTAGCCAATCAAAAATGGTATAGGTACTTAAATAATTCCGATGTAAAATTCTGTACTAAAAAATACTAAATATAAATCCATGTCATAAATAAAATTAAATGTTTAAGAACTAAATTCCCCAAAGGTTAAATCTTATTTTAAAACCGTAAATGTAGATATTTTAAGTTTCTACACATTTAATATACACTAAAGAATTTGTCGGCGGTAGTCTGGCGCCTAAGTTAAGAAACTAAAGAATGTTAAACCTGTATTACAGGTCATCGTGAGGTGAGCTCGTTTGATAAGTAGCTATTACTTATGTTTAATAAAAAAGGGAAGGCGTAACATATTAAAACATTATTTAGAAAGGCCTTTATGAAAGGGTTATTTATGCTATCTACTGTAAAAAATTGCAAGTGAGTATATAGAGTTGATTTAGTAAGGAAAAAAATGTATATTTAAAAATTCGAAAAAACGAATAAATATTCAAACTATATGTAGGTAATCACGCGACCCTGAAATCGAACCACGGCTATTCCCCTTATAGTCCAGTGTATGCATATTTTTTAATTTTTTTCCTTCGCAGGAAAATTATGATTCCAGTTTTTATGTTTTTTTTAAAGTTTAACAATGTACACTTACTTGAACAACAGCAACAAAGTACAGCCAATAAGAAACCCAAGGAAATGGTATGTCTCCATGTTAGGCACTGTGTTTACTATGGGTATCATGTACAACGATGCTAGCAGCCGAGGCAGCATCGCGAGCGTTACCAGGCACGCTCGCCATTCGTTGCTTGCTACTTCACATACTAAAATGTAGGAATAATTAAGTAAAAGTTGGTCTAATTAATGATTCTCTCTGAATGATGAATTTAATATTTTTCAAATTTTTTTTAAATTAAATTATTATTTTTAAGGGGTTTTTTATTATTCATTAAAGTATTTATTTTTAACAAGACCTTTCATTCGATACCCATTATGCAGTAACTATAATATTGTAGTCATTATCATTACATAGTATAAATCCAAGTCGCTATTTCTGTGTTTGTATGTTTGGCCGCTAACTCCTCCTAAACTACACAACGGATTTTAATGCGGTTTTCGCCATCTTTTAGGGAATTTATTCATTTAAATGTGAAAAATAAAGAACAATTAGAAAAGGTTTTTTTAAGTTAGCCAAAATTCAATATATCGTGAGCAAGTCGGCGAAAATTACACCATTGCGAAGCGTGGGTGGGTCTCTTGTTAATACATAAAAATAACTACTCCGCCATGTTTAAATTTGAATGACACATCGCTTGCCATGCGTTGTTATCCAAATTAAACCTATACCAAATTTCAGCCTAATCGGTTAAAGATATCTGCTGCAAGACTGAGTTGCAAAATTCAACAAGAACGAACGTTGCTATTTAAATAAAAGCTTTAAAAAAAATGTTCCTTTCTCAAATATAAATATGTTATCAAATATGAGTAATTTCTGGAGTTTGCAGTTCAAAATACGGATTTTTCTCATGTTGCGGTTTACACTATTGTTAGACTAATTCGTTGGAAATTGAATGTCTATGCTACGCGTCTACAGTCGTAGTCCGACTACACCGTAGACGCTATAAATAGACTAATCGGGGCGAATTTCGGGAGCCTTTGAGGACAGTGAACTTTGTGACCTTGCTTCTGAATAACAAAACTTAATTACTTACAAACAATACGTTTGTCTCCTTTCGTATTATAAATCTATTAGGGGTATACAAAGTTTTCGCGTTGTACTCCCATTAGTTGATTAGATAATTGTTCAATAACTTAACATGATATAAGTGCGTGTTACGTCGATACGTTAGCTTTACTGACATATTTAGTTAGGCAACTAGACCGACAACTTTCTAGATAAGTAGGTACTTTAGTAATTAATCAGTTTAATATTTTTGCTTTGATATGGCATCAGTTGGTTATCAAACTAAGTTACATGCGAAGTAGAATAAAAATCTTATTAGAGATCTAAATAACTTACTTAAAATGATGCCTAAGAACGGTGTGGCTCCTTCAGTCAGTGCTCTAAGGAACACCAGAAGCTGAAACCAGCTTCGCGCATTGCACAATATCGCCATTAAAGTCAATACGGTCATGGCACTGACACTTAGAACTGCACATCTTCTTCTACCAAAACTAAACGATATAATTTTATTATAACATGACTGATTTAATGCAAATTCAAAATGTACCTTATCGTATTAAAAAATCGACTGCCAATTTCGTTTCTTTTTTAAGGTTAGTTTAAAACTAACTTAATATTATTTATTTATTTATATTCCTAAGTGTAAAAAGTTGTAATTGCAAAAGAATTATACACTCACTTGTCTGCAAAAACACCTAAAATAACGCTCCCAAAGACATTACCAAGCCGACATATGATGGAATTGGAAATTATTTTGATCTTATCATCGCAGAATATTAACCACTGTAAAATAATTCGCTTTAAATATATGGCTGTGTTATATAATATAGGAAAAGCATAACTTACCGATTTTCTTTGCCAAATCATCCACACAAAGCGAATGTACCATTTTTCGCATTTTTCAATTACCTCTGTACCATTTCTTTCTATAACCATAGTGCATAGAGTTATGTTTTTTACTTTTACCCCCTCTGGCGGATCGCAAGATATGGATCCTAAAGGTTGTATTAGGAAAATATCTTCATTTGTGTGAAAAAAACAAGGTACCATAAGCGAGGCAGATAGAAAAGTTATCAGGCACTGCCAAGCACCGATTTTACCAAGGACGTCGGTGGTAACATCCTCCAATACTGAACCAATTCTAGAATATATAAAACAACAATAAATTGAAGTTCAAGTAAATTACTTAGAATAGGTACGTAAACATACATAGACATTATGAAAACATTAAATTTATGGATTGATTTTCAGCGAATGCGTATAGATTTTATGTGAATTGTGTCAAATGAAATTGGTTTTAAAACTACCTAAGTACTGACTTTGTAGTCATCCTTGTTTATTGGAATATTCATGTGCTAACTCATTTTTAATTAAAAAGCTAAAACGATTACCAAAATTTGAATTTAAATATTTTCGAAAATAATTGTCATAAAAAACTGTTTTAAATAATAAGTCTGTTTTACCTTAAGTGATTGTGTAATAAAGAAATGCATACGTACGAAGCCGTACACGGGTCTCTCGTTATTTATAACTTACTATACTTTAATTTAAGTTGCCAGTGAGGATATCTTCGGCCCGCGCATTGAAATTACTGTCAGACGTCAAACAGGTCTGGTTATTTTTAACTCTTGTTACCAAAATAGGAATGCGGCATGCTTGCTTAGCCGAGGAAATACAATTATTAGCCACCTTCTTGAAAAGCTGCTATTAAAGTAATGCTTCGACTAGAAAATAAGTATAGGAAAACGATTTTAATATTGTATTATTAGTTCTAGCCGATGCTTAGGTATAATTCAAACCAAAACATTAATTAAAATCACTGCAGATAAGATAGTACAAATATTCAAGGCCGTAATAATCGCAAATACCATGGGCCAGAAAAATGTGCGGGCTGAGTTTTGACATAAATTTCCTTTTAAAGTTCGATTACGTTTAAATTTGTATAATTGCCTACATTAAATCGTATTCATTGCATATTTGTATGTTGTTTGTGGAACTGAATTAATAATCAAGTCATTTAAATTTAAGTTAAAGTAACAAAGTAACGGCGACTGTACAAGATTATTGTTTTATCTGCATACGTATAGATTCTGTGAAAGTAGATAGTTATGTATAGAAGCTGCACTTTAGACCGAATTTTTTGGGTCACAAAACGGTAAAACGCACCCACTCTAGCCAAACGCCGCGCCGGCGCGTTAACATTTACAACCGTATGTGATGAGTACCTTGTGGTTAATAATAATATAGTATAATTGCGATGGTGGTTAGATTTTATCATCGTGAAGAGGCAGGAAAATAGACTAGGCTTGAATACTGACAAAAAGTTTGGCTAACCTTGAAAACAATCATTAAAAGTTGTTAAATAGGTCTAAATATGGCTATCGCATACCTTAAAAAACTACAAATTTCGATAAAATAATAATAATGTGATTAAACAAGTAGGTATTCGAGTTGACACAGTTAACTATTTCACTTACTAAAAGTTGAAAACTTTTTTAATTGGCTGTTACTTTGCACATGATAAATAGTGATGTAAGTTAGTCAGAGCATATGGCGGGATGGTGTAACGCGGGCCGCCGCGGGGCTATCAGCCGCGTAGGTTAGACAGATAAGAGGTTATACACGTTTTTCGCGCGGTTGTGGTAATCGACCGCGGCAGTCTTGATACTAGCCGAGAGCATTCGCCAGGCCGCCGCCGCCGCCGGCGCACACGCCCACCCCCGCGCCGCGCTGCGATCACACCCGACCAATGTGCTTGTGAATACTCGTATACACACAGAACACCAGAAACAACAACCATGGACAAGGAACACGCGCTAGAAGACATGATGGGCAAACTGGGTAAGCAAGCTAGGCGTTGATAAGTCAAACATATGCTTTGAACTCTCGATTAAGGATGCAAAGCGTGGAAGTCAACTCGGCGTGTCAACTTTTACGCGAACCAATATTTATTAATGAATCCAATTAAATAGTTTTTTTATAAACTTAAAAAATGACTGAAAACAAAAGTAGTTTTAGGGCTCTACAAAACCCACAATTTAAAGATCACAATTTTACGTATAATTATTCGTTTATGTTAATTGCGTGCTCCATAAACATAATGATGTCTGCAGTAGTGATAAAAAAGTTAGACTTAAAAAACGATATGTAGATGTAATTTTACTTTGGCGCCATTCTCCGTGGTTACTTTCCTGCCGACATGTCTACATTACCCATACTTAAAGCAGTAGGAAGATAATTGTGGGGGCACTTTATGTTACATTACTTAGGTATTAGAATCACGCAGATGTTCACTGATGGTATTTAAAATATAAATTTAAACCAGATAAAACTCATAAGTACGCGACCAAAAAAGTTTATTCAGCTTTCAAACCTCATTAACGGCTGTAGGCACTAGAATGTTCTACGCAACATGTGCTCCGTGTGGATGTGGACGATTTGTACAAAAAATATACAAATATATGCGAGATGATGATCTACTTTAAAAAACTAGACAACATAAGGGAAACAATTTAGGCGCCTTAAATTTGGATTAGAGGTCGCATTTAAAATATGTATAATACTGACTTAATCATTTATTTCATACATGTATTTGAATTATCGATTTGCGGTAGGTTAGACTTATTTCGGATGTTTCCACTACACCTGATTAAATATTCATACCGCGACGATTCTTCATAGTAACCACGCTTCCTTTTAGATAACATTTATTTTATTCAATGAATTAGAGTCACGAGTAATAATTAAATAACGTTGGTATGTAAAAAAGGAATTTAAATAAAAAACGACAAGGTATTTTCGCCTTCGGCTTTGAATATTTCATTGAAATCGTTTTTTACTTTTTAAAGAGTTTTGACGTTGATTTATTTGGAGAGCATTCTGCATGTTGCAATTACCAGTTCTTATTATTCGGCGAACAGATACTCGCTTGCTTCGAACACTGCGGCAAGTATATTAAAAAATAAAATATTTTCTGTAGCTATTATCCAGTTATTACCTACTCATTATGAAGTACTTTATGATACCGACCTGTGTAGGGCCAACATTAATATCAAGCAACGGAATGTCGTAATGGTTTCCCTCATAATATTAACAACTTTCCTATTTTAACTTCTATGCAATGCTCATGTGCTGCGCCGACGCAGTTAGTTTTAATATACGAAGTAATATTTTAACACAGTAAGCGCGATGTAGGTAATATTTAACACAATTTACTTAATGAGATGCCGCAACAGCGGCTAGATTAAGGTTATCAAATAAGTATAACTGTATATATTTTTATTAATTTGTTTAATTACCTTGATAACATATCAAGCGATATTTATAAGCTGCAAATACGTTATTACCAAGCGGGTGGTTGCACTTAAAAGATAAAAACATATTGTGTGTTTATTCTTTATTGCTATATACTCTTTATTGTTCAGTATTGTAACCACTTTATAACTTTCAAATTTCGATGTTGATCAACGCTATCTCGAAAGTAGAGCAGCACTGTTACGTCGTATAGGAATAAAAAAAACTGGCCTTTGCTTAGGCTTCAATCAGTTCGGTCTATTTACTTACTTCCTTCCGTACTTTTGATGTTAGCAATGCCAGTCAAATAACTTACCTTAACTCATAGAACTCACAGACTTTTTTTCGTCAGCTGCTCTGAGACAGTATTTGACATGACATTCTAAAATGTTTTAAGAATGAGAATTTAGCGTTAAAAATACATTATCTTGGCCTCATTTTGTGTCCGTTAATAAACGAATAATGCATGAAGACTATGAAGTTTTCTGCTGTCGTTTACCTAGATTTGGGTTAATAATAGATACTGCTAGCTATTTTTTGGAGGTGTGTCAAGCTGGTTTCCTAGACTTACCTTCACATGAATCCATCAACGTGACACATTAGATAAGTAGGTATCTCTGTTTACGTAGCAACTTTTGGAGGTTAAAAGCAGTTTACCATAAGACACACAATGCACCACTAACTTCACAAGATATTTAAACATTGTTTTACAATAGAAACCACAAGAGGTTATTGTTAAAACAATTTGCACCGTAAATGAGTCTACAGTGGTGTGATTAGAAATTTTATATTTATAATTTCAACAATTTGAATTATATTTTTATTTGTCTTTATTTTCACCTTCAATGTAACCTACTAAGATTATTTCCAATAATAATCAATTATTTTCAGCTCAAGTACCTACTTACTGACTTTGATAGAAGCAATGAAATTGCACTTAATGCTAAGAAATAAAGAGAGTTCATATTAAAATATTTACTCAAAACTTAAAGTTAGGTTATCTTTTGTAATATTTTGAAACCGATAAAATATGTTGCCCAATTAATGTTTCATCTCAAGTTAATATCGATCTGTATGTAGGTACTTGTTATCTCATTGAAGCGATAATGAATAGTGCTAAGTAGTTTCATAATTAGAGTTAGGCAACACATCATAATTTATCATTATTGGTCGTTATACTTAACCGCTCACTGCCTGCACTGGGTCTTTACGACTATATAAAGAAGTATTCGAGTGTTTGTTCGTTACTGTTCTGTTCAACTAAATAAATAAGTCTTTCATGAATAGGTCGATGGCGTCTTGCCCAAATTGTCCTTTGTAGGAGTTCAACAGTCTTATGTTCTAAATACAGCATATTTATAGATATTTCAACCAAACATCGCGTAAACTGCGTATTTGCTTATAAACATGATTAGTCAGTTTTGTTTATTTTGGCAATCGCGTCAATGATTACCAAATTATATAGTGTTAGAATCGTTAGTGGATAAGTTTATATAGTTTATAATCGTTAATGATATTATTCATTTTATTTGAATTGTATGGCAAAAAGTTTTTACCTATTTAAATTTACGTCTCCGAGTTAGCTAACATTAAATACATCATATGTGACTACGATACTCACTATTTGTCATATGAATTTTGCATAGTAGGTAATTAGAGGAATTTTTGTGTAAAACCTGTTATATACATAAAAGTTTACACGATGAGACGTATTGACGTCAAATAACATTTTCGCGGATTGAGTCAATAGATTAGCTAGTTGTTATTGCAAAAACCTTCAGATGACTGTATCTTACGTAGGCAATTGTAGTCTCCTTTTGATTGGCGTAAATGAGTAAGTAGTGGTTGACCTCCCACAATGTTTGTAACCAACGGTTACCTAGTAACCACAAACTTCACCGATTCTTCTACTTTCTTACCTTAGTCCGTCTTCAACACGAAAGAAGTAAAGCCTAAATCGAAGATAGGTCATTGAGAACGAGCAAACTCGATTTCAATAATTTTACCTTGCTAAACCGGTTCGTTTTGCATAAGGCATTTAATTTCGATATTTATTTGATAAAAAAGTGGAAGATTGTATCGGAATTTGCTTAAAAAGGAACCACGTGGCTGCCGTTATGTCAATAAATATGTCAGAATTCTGCGGTAAGCCGAAAACTTATATAATTTTTACGTAGAGACGACAACACATTACATTTTGACGTAAGTGATTTTAAACTTAATTCAAAAAGGTCTAAATGGAACAGTTGCCTCTATAACGCGTTATATTGTTGAATAACAATAATGTATGATAATTGTGAATATTTGTTTTTGTTATCAGTAGGCGTCGATGGCCACATCTGTGTTAACAGTAAATATAATGATATGTTATTTATAGCTCACATCTTTAACGTTGTCACGAGAATTTTCTATTTTGTGCACTTCTCAGATCGACTCACTACTTTTATGACGATGTTTTGGGTCTGTGTTATCTTAGTACTAAGTACTTATCTTAATTAATTGATAAACTTGCTGGTTAAGTTTGTTTATACTCGTATATTGTTTAATATTTTATTAAGGTTCAAAATAACTTTAACAAAATATTTTAATTTAGGTTTCTAAAACGCAGTTTTAATTTTGGTCTAACTAGAATTTCTAACTCCTACAAGCAAGAATAATCGCGTGTCTGAAAGGCTAAATTTACAACGGTAATATATTCACTTTAATAGAGGTTCCAATTTATAACTATATTTATCTCTGGTAATGGTCTGAATGACTTGAGGACGGTCATCCTCATGGAATCTTCGTGTCTCAGTAAGTGATAGTAGATACATGGTTACAAGTGAACACAGTCGATGGCAACAGTGATTCACATAAACGGCGAGGTTTATAAGGAATCCGCCTTGAAAACTTGTCGTCGCCCGTTTTTGTCGGTAAATTAACTAGTTAGTGCAGCAACTTGAGTAACACACGTTTTTACTAAGGTATAATTACTTAGAAAGTAACTTGGTTGTGCATACCAATGTCTCCATTATGGGAAAAGGTACTTTAAAAGTGACGAGTGAGTGGGTACTGCAGGCTGCACTAGAACTAATTGAGATGTATGAGATGTTCTCAAACACAGAAATTCTAGATGTGATTTAAACCGATACATTAAAGTTTTATAAAAGTAGATAGTTAATTTTTTTCTTAGTAACAATAATAATAGTTAAACACTACGGTGTGGATTTTTTTGTTTTTTTGATAAGCATGAGTTAAAAGGAAAAAACAATGTTCACGACCTTCAAATTTAAATTAGCCTAACGAGTTCTACTATTCGAAATAGAAACTAAGCATTGAGTTGGTAGGATTACTAGACAATCATCCATAAATTTTGTAGGTACCTACTAAGTTACAGACAGTGAGTAACCATAGTAAAAACCATAATTTGTTGACATAAGACAACCGTTTTTCGAACCGTATAAATTAATATATAAATTTAAAAATCCTTGTATTAAATTTTGACGCTGTATAAATAATGTCATTTATAGTTAACTCACAATAAAGTCATTTAAGTTGACCGTTCATGATCGTACCTTATTTTTTTTTCTTTTGTGATTTCCAGGCGACTTCGGTCGTTACCAGTGCTTCCAGTTCATCCTGCACATCCTGGCAGCCATGACGGCCGGCATGCACATGCTGTCTCTGGTCACCGTCGCCGCTGTGCCTGACCACAGGTAAAAAAAAACAAAAAAAAATGAGCGCAAATCAAAATGGCGGCCCGAAGGCGGGAGATCACGGTGATTAGATTAAATTAAACGGATTGAATTTATAATTTAAGTATATTAAAAAGAAACTTTAAGATAACATATGCAGATTGAAAGAAAAAATGCAGGGTAAATAAATAGGTATATTTAACTTTCGCCTTCAATTATTAGGTCATTGAATATCACGACATTTAGCTATGCTTGGGGAAAACAAAGATGCTTAGGGCCGCGGCCTCAATGTCCTAGTCTAGATATGTATATGAGTTGTGTCAGAGAAATTATGTATTTTGATCAAAATTGACCATCAAATTATTTATGTAACTTTACAGTTCATACTTTTATTTAAGTACCTATCAATGATACAATAATTCTAATTAACCTATTTATATCTATGATGCTTCTAATTAACAAAACTAAAGTTAACACAATTATTCACGTATATATTCTACGTATATTTATGAACTAATAACATTACCGGATTAGATAGCTATACTTTGCGCTATGAAAATGATTCACTCTGTTGATAGCGGAGGTAAAGTATCACTTGTCAAACGGTGAAGGAAGACTGATCACGTGGGTGGCCCAAGCCGTATAAATGTTTACTTTGGGCCATCACGAGGTCACCGTAATTGAGTGGTATTACACAAACTATAACGTCAACTGACGATAACGATAATCTTGCCATAACAGAGTACTACAGCTTACGGTAGCTCAGAAGTTAAACAAAACGCCGTGTCTAAAGCGACAACTTAAATAAACAATATTAACCTCTAATAAATTGCATAAAGATCAACTGTCAAAGGTAGTTTCTCAAATATATTTGCCACTTCGCCGTGTATTATCCAATTCAGTTAAGTAGGTTCTTAATGTAGAATATTAACACGAGATCATGAGTGCAACGAACTGCAAAGAATAGCAAATGTCTCAGATATGGAGTTACGTTGCGGTTAACCGTGTAACTTTGCCGGGAAATGGTCAGTTATGTAATGTTGTTCATCTGACAAATGTGGTCAATTAGGTAGTTATCAATTTCTAAATAGGTACCGATTACCTAGGTTTTGTAAAATGTTTAATCGATAGCCTATTTTATTTATTTAAATAATGCGTTTCTTTAAAATATTATATTGATAACGTTATTTCTATTCGTTTCATCATGTTTTTAATGGTTAAAAGCTTATGTTTTAAGCAACTATACGTAAAACATAAGTTAAAAAATTTGGTATTTTTTCACTGGTTGGGGACTCCTTTATAAGCATGAGCATGAAATTTATATAAACCTTAGGTTATTGGGACATCACCATGGTTAAACTGTACTTACCTACTTCAAATTCCCTTAATAGACTTGACAATAAAATTTTCTCCGTTCCTATCGTGTTTTTGGTATTGCAGGGTGGGTATTTACGTCCATCTTGTCTTTGCCAAATCGTGGCGGTATATTTATTTCACACCCTTCGCTTTGTTATACAACAGTGCCTATTTCCTCGGGTGTTGGTCTCTATATCAGAAAAGGAGAGATATCACGACAGTAAGTAACTCTTGTTTGTGTTATAGAACTTTAATGCATGTCACCTAGCAGCTATTTAAATATTAACCTCATTTATACCATTTAAAACATATGTATTTAACTGTTTTATGCATTCATATCCATTATGTGACTAACCTATATATTTTTGTCTAAAAATGTATCTACTTATCTATTCACATTATATAACACTTATACTATAGAGTTCAATGAATCCCGAAATAAAACAGTCTATACCTTCGTCATTTTTTGTACTTAAAAGATACTTCTAATATTTTTGTTCGTTTTTGTAAAGCTAAATAAAAACAATCACACAATCTTGAGTACCATCAATTAATGCAAGAAAAATACTACCACTCATACACACGGCATTATGTTAAAAATCTGTCTGCACTAAATTTTGTGTTGCGTTATGTTCAAGTACTTATATTTTTGTAGATAATTGTTAATTTTAGTACACCTGAACAAAATATGACTAATTACTTATTTATATTTTCAGGTGTGCCATTCCCGACTTCGATTTCGAACCAAATAACACGGGCGTCTTGTGGAACTCCTCCGAGATACTGCGAGCGATACCCGTTGATGAATACGGAAGACTGCAGTCATGTAAGATTTACGGGGAAAATAACATCACCGAGGAGTGTGACTCCTGGGTGTATTCCACTAAGTACTTCACATCTTCACGTGGTATAGAGTGGGACTTTGTATGCAGCAGGCGATGGATGGGCGCTGCGGCTCAGACGCTGTACATGTTTGGAGTCGTATTCGGCTCAGTTGGCCTTGGAAGGCTTTGTGATAAGATCGGACGAAAGACCGTATACCTCTGGTCGGGATTACTGCAAATTATCTTCGGCGTGGCAGTAGCCTTCTGCACTGACTTCTACACATTCCTAGCACTGCGCTTCGTGTACGGCATCTTCGGATACGGCTCCTACATAGCTGGTTTCGTAGCAACAATGGAAATAGTAGGTCCATCGAAACGCACAATATGCGGTGTTGCATTTCAAATTATGTTTGCGGTAGGAATAATGCTTGTCGCAGCCTGGGGATACGCGCTTGACAATAGGTTTTATTTACAAATTTTGTACGGATTACACTCTATGCTGTTACTACCTCATTGGTTTTTGATGGACGAGTCACCCAGATGGTTGTGGTCCCAAGGAAGAGCTCGCGAATCTATAACTTTAGTTCAAAAGGCTCTGAAAGTGAATAAATCCCCAGAAACGCTTAACACGACCGCTTTAATTTCGCAATGTAAAGCATCCAACTTGAAATATTCAATGGTTAGTACAGGCACCATAGATCTATTAAAGACAAGAAATATGCTTAAGAAAACGTTGATAATATGCGCCTGTTGGTTCTCCAATTCCGTTGTTTATTATGGTTTATCGCTAAATACTGGAAAACTCAATGGAAACCCATACTTCATTATTTTCTTGCTCGGTGTTGTGGAGTTGCCAAGTTACGTGCTGATAGTGTACTTTTTGGATAAAGTCGGTCACCGCGCATTTATCAGTGCTATGATGATATTGGGCGGCATATGCTGCATTGCCATAGTGATTTTGCCACACGGGTCTCCAGCTGCAACTGGCGTGGTTATGCTGGGCAAGTTATTTATATCAGGTTCATTCTCTATTATTTACAAGTACTCGGCGGAACTATTTCCGACAGTAGTCAGGAGTTCTGGAGTGGGCCTTGGTAGTATGTGTGCGAACGTGTCCGGTGCTTTGTCTCCGCTCATAGGCTTGTTGGACACCCTGAACCCGAAGATTCCAACTATGATATTTGCCGTTGTTGCCTTACTATCCGGTTTCTCAACGTTTTTGTTGCCGGAGACACTCGGTCGCGATTTGCCTCAGTCAATGGAAGATGGAGAAAGATTTGGTATTGGAGAAAATTGTTTCAACAACTGCAGTGGACGTCGCATGAGCGATAGTAGTGCCGAAGATATTCCAGAGACTATGGTACCATTGGAGCCGATCGAGAAGAAATAGACAGTACATAGTCAAGACGTTTTAGAAATTTAATACAACCTAATTATTATAGTTTGTACAAACAGCTTAAATACTTAATACTTATGGACTTAAGTATACTTAAAACTATTGATTATATAAAAAACAAACATGTCAAGTAAAATATTTATAAATAACAAGCCATACAGAGGTAAAGATATAGCTCATACAAGATATAAGAGTATTTTTGCATCTGAGTTTATACAAGGAATGGTACGTGTTCTAATACTTTGGACTAAAATGAAAGCATTTTTCATTATTTTTCTAAATACCATATCAACATTACCGATACGTAGTTTTTATATTGTTTTATAGTTAGTCATCGTACTTAGCTAAGAATGCTACTTAAATATATAATAGGAATAAATAAAAAGATATAACATAATTTCGATACAGGGCTATTTAAACGTACCTAACATATTTTTATGTGTATTTTCTTGTAAATTATAGCCAGTGCTTTATTTGTATAAAAGTTAAATAAGTAAATCAATGGCATTTAACTTACTCCAGTGAATACTGTCAGTTTTTCAAACAGAACTTTAATTTCCCAAATTAGAGGCGTAAATATAACTCTTGCCAATTGAAAAATGATCTGTCTCCTTACTAATTTACAAATAAAGTTGGTTTACTTAATTAACTGTAGTTATTACAACATTTCTATTCACTAGAATGCTCTCTGGTTAACCTACGATTGTACTGATTTTACTTTTAAATTAAGTACTTATACTAAGAAGTCAGGTCAATTTGACCCTAATTTATTAGGTACATAAATGTCCAAACAACAGTTTTGTATGGAAAAGTCTGACAAAATGTTAAGTTACGGTTACCATAGAATCTCATAAAAAGCCTACAGTATCGTAAAAGTCTACCTGTAACTCAAACCAATGAGGCTATATAAAGCCCGATACGCTGTTTACTTCGTTATATATGCACACTGCCCGAAAACGTTGAAACTTGACCTACATTTACAATTTGACTGTTAATGTAAATGAGCCGTGGGGACGACGTAAACACAATTCAAAATTCTTAGTTGTTAGCGTAGGCTTCATAATTACCTATCTTCTACGTCTTATTTCACAAACGAATTGTGTTCATGTAACTAATAAAAATAGGGTACTTATAACGCTTATTAAAGGCATTTAGCAGATATAAATTAAAATTTAATGTGAAATAAGTACCTATTATATTCGGATCCTACTCAATACACTCGTAAACGAATTTAATGCATTTTTACACTGAACAAATAATTCTACGTTTATAAATAAAAAACACACCATTGTTACTGTACTATTAAAATAAATACAAATAAACATCACTTCTTAACTTAAAAGTATAGATTAAGTTTGACAAATAATTGTCTAGTCAGAATCATATAAAACATTTGCATAATTAAAAACTGTTGTACTGTTGATGCTATTACTCTTTACGTGTTCTTAACACTGCCTTTAATGCATTTCCTTAGTCTATACAGGTAATCTACTTGCCAATTTCGAATAAATTTACAAATGAGCTTGGATTGTAATACAAAAGTAATTTACATACAAGATGTTTTTTGTTTTAGAATTTAGAAGGTCTGACTAAGTTAATGTCCTGTAACTGTTCGATTTTATATAATTATCTCAGTAGTTTTGTAATTTAGTTTGTACATTTATTCTTTAATAAATTGCGTTAAAACTGACTTGTTAGTTTATTTTTACACTTCGTACTTCTTCGTAGGCAGGTTTTAGTTTTGGGATCAATAATTTACAAATATTGAACTGATCATTTTAGAAAAAGAATAGGTGAAGAATTTTATGTAAGTAATTTTTGATGAAACGCTACTTTGGGGTTGGTAGTAGGCATTATACATGTTATTTTATTATGAGAAGAAGAAATAACATTATTTCTTTTATTTTCAGATGTTGGATTGAAGGTGTAGATACAAACGAAACGACAGCAACGTGGAATTCGACGCTACTTGCAACGTTCATACCACTGACTGAAGATGGAAGTCTTGAAAAGTGCCACATGTACTCTTCCAACCAGACCGTTGAATGTACTAAGTGGGTATATGACACAACGTACCGGACCTCATCGCGGGTCATCGAGTGGGATCTCGTATGTGGAAAAAGGTGGATGAGTGCCCTTCCCCAAACTATGTATATGATGGGAGTGTTCACAGGAGCAGTGGTCCTAGGAGGCATGGCTGACAAATACGGCCGCAAAACAATATTCGTTTGGTCCGCAGTCTTACAACTAGTTTTCGGTGTGGTGGTAGCTTTCATACCCGAATACTGGTCGTTTGTTGCTATCAGATATTTGTACGGAATTTTCGGATCAGCTGGCTCGTATATTACAGGATTTGTCCTAACCATGGAACTGGTCGGTCCAAGTAAGAGAACAGCATGCGGAGTGGCTTTCCAGGCTGCTTTCGCCGCTGGTATTATGTTGGTGGCAGCCTGGGGAGCAGTTCTTGATAACAGAGTATATCTACAAATTTTATACGGTCTACATAGTTTACTACTTATACCACACATATGGATTATGGATGAATCTCCTCGGTGGCTGTGGGCTCAAGGAAGAGCAAAAGAATCGGTAGATATCATTCAAAAGGCTTTGAAATGCAATAGGTCTCCAGCGAGAATAGACAGGGCTGCAATGGTTTCTAAAGGAAAAGTCGAAGCAACTAAAGGAACGGAAGAGGCTCCTTCTGCTGGCACTATGGATTTATTCAGAACACCTAACTTAAGAAATAAGACACTCAATGTATGTCTTTGTTGGTTTGCTAACGCAATTGCATATTATGGTCTGACTTTAAGTACGGGCAGTATGAAAGGGAATCCTTATTTAATTATGGCTATATTAGGATTTGTTGAAATGCCAAGTTATGCATTTGTAATATATTTCTTAGACAAATGGGGCCGTAGGTCCCTTATTAGTTCAATGATGTTGTTAGGTGGAATAGCGTGTATTGCAGCTACGGCTATTCCAAAAACTAGTCTCATATCAACTGCTGTTGTGATATTCGGAAAGTTGTTTATTGCTGGATCATTTGCTATCATTTACAATTACTCTGCAGAGTTGTTCCCTACTGTCGTTCGAAACTCTGCTATGGGTTTAGGATCTATGTTTGCCCGTCTGTCAGGAGCTTTAACACCTCTTATTTCTTTGTTAGATTCTTTCGATCCTAGAATCCCAGCAGCTTTATTCGGCTTTATAGCTCTTATTTCTGGATTTTTATGTTTCTTTTTGCCGGAAACGATGAACCAACCAATGCCACAAACTTTGGAAGATGGTGAGAAGTTCGGCAAAGGTGATACAGTATTTGCAAGTTGTTGTGGTAAAAAGCGAAATAAAACATATACAGTCGAAGACGCAGCAGCGGCTGAAGCTATGGTTCCTTTAGATGATATGACAAAAAAATCTAGAACAAATATATAATTTTGTAAATACCTGCGACAAATTAAAAGATACATTGATGCCATATCATTCAAGTGACATCGAGTACAAATAAGGTTAGGACGTAATTAAGTCGAAATACAACCTATTCATTATTCATTTAAACTTCATGATCGTCAATTAAGTGCCTAGCTATTTTAAGCTAAATTATACATGTTACCTTAATGATATACATGTAGGTAGGTAAGTTATAAATGAAGTAAGGTATTCCGTTAATTCCTTAGAGATTTTTCGCGTGTTATTATTTTTATGTAAATAATTTTACTTATACTTTTTTATTATATGTGTGTGATTGGTTCCTAAACAGATTCGTGCCTAATAGTGTTTTATAGAAAAGTAGAATTTAATCTGTACCTAACAAATAATATTGTTTTAAAAGATTCTTTTAAAAAAGTAGTTGGTGGATACTGTTGTGTGAGCTTTTATAAATGCATGAAGCGTTGATTTGGAACTCAGGAAATATACAATACTGAGGTAACGTGTAGATAAATAAGTATTTCTACAAAATGAAATAAGTGCCTGTTGAAAAAAAACATGTCGTTACTAATATAGGTACTTACCTAATAACATTCAGTGGTTTCACATACCTATAGGTAATACAAGGATTATCAGAACTTATTAATAATGGTAATAAAAGCTACTTTTACAGTTTTTACCTCTTTAAGTGTTACTTTTAAAGTTGAAACTTAATCAAAAAGTAGACTTGAAACTTGTGAATTGAAAATCTGAGACCTGAAGTATCAATTTAGACGTTCCATACTGTAAAAGCTACCAGCAAATAAAACGGGTAAAAAAATCAAATGAATATAGGTACCTCGGGGCGACCTTAGATCAAAATCTTACCTACATACATAGGAACTTACCTACAAACACCTTCGCTTGAGCAAATTGTATTAGAATCGATCGCTTTTCGAAATCGAATTATAATTGAGCGGGCGATGTTGCGATGATATCGTCGATATTATGTTCACTAACCTGACCCTCAGAAGTCGGTTCTTTTAGTTAGTATCTGACCTACCACATATAAATTAAGTGATTTACGTTACCATATCTACCTATAAATATAATAAATACTACCTTTTTAAAAACAATTGCAGCATTGTTCTAGTTGTGATATACAAGTGATTTAGAGATGTTTTTATTTATATAGCAAATTTTTTGTAAAAAATAATATCTATTGAATGTTGGTAAGAGTAATTTGTTGTTTTTGTATGTACATAACGAAAATTGAGATTTTATAGATGTTTTAAGCTCTAATGCGATGAATGTTAATAAATGTGTATTTTTGTTTTAAGCTGCTTTGTTATTTTACTGCAATGTGTAAAAAATATGTTTTCTTCTTTAAGCTATCCACTAAATTGGCACTAGTGCCTATTTCCAAAATTTTTATAACTTAAAAAAGTTTATTACTTTAACCTATTGGAACCTTTGGCATTTACAATTGAAATGTAAGTACGTATTAACCAGATTTAAGGAAACAACATCATCAGCTGCGAGTCCGGATATCATGTATAGGTAAGGCGATCTTAGGTGTTAATAGCAAGACATCGTTTTGTTAGCTTCAGTTATTTCAATAACATCTGCAAAAGAAAAAATATTCAGCTAGTAGGATCAAGTTCAGAAAGCTAAAAACCTATAAGTAGGGACATAAACGGTATATCAATTAGAAAAAAGGTTAATCTATTGCAATACAATAGGTTACTCTGTTGATGCCAAAACACTTAATTGGGCAACTTTGCTTCATTAAAGTTAAAGGCGATATTTATAAAGCGATCTCAGCTGGTACGATTTAGAGGCGATATTTAAAATCACTATAGTACTCAAGTACCTAACTAGTCAATCAATTATCATCAAAAGCGTGTCATCTGTGATTATTCTCAAGTTCGATCTCAGAGTTTGCAATTCAACTCTACCTATATTGGGCAACACACAATTGGGCAAGTTTGCTTCTCAAAACTTAAAGGGTACCAAAAAACCTAGGTAATAAGAATCAGATGCTGGTTATGGGTAATGTATACTAGGTATTTATAAAAAAATACAGGAACAAATAACTATTACAGTAGGAGTACGAAAAGTTACCTTTTTCAACTTGTCCAGTTTATATTAGTTTAGTTAACGTTCTTCACTTATTGAGCCGATTTAATTATTCGTAATATGGACAACAAATCACTCGGTAAAGCTCGCTGATTCCCATAAATGTACGTGTGATGGCAAATTTTTACAGCATACTGAAAATCACAATGAGAAGTGTATTTTTTAGAGATGGGCCGAGTACTCGGTTTATACTCGGTACTCGGCATACTCGGCGGGTTTTTTGGTACTCGGTACTCGGCCGAGTAACTCGGTATATGAATGCCGAGTACCGAGTACCAAAAAAGTAATATACTTTGTTTAAAGAAAGCAATATATTTAGGTAGATATAATTGTGAAACAACAGTGTTAATCAAAACGTACTGATTGCGGAAATCTTTGACATCCTCAAGTAATAAACCAAAATTATGCTAATGCACGAGTACTAGTGAGACAAAATTAAAGGAACAGTAATAAAAATAATCAATGTAATAAATGTAAATAATGATGCCTTGTTTGGTGCCCTGTCCACCATTTGCCAACAAATTTTCTTCTAAATATACTTGTGTTCGTTTGTACCTACTTGTTTACGCGCGCGAAATTTGGAATTTGATAGAACCGAGTTACTAGGCCGAGTACTCGGTTAAAAAAAAATTGAACCGGCAAAAGTGTTACTCGGCCCATCTCTAGTATTTTTTATTCTATAAAAAATATTACATTTAACAAAAACCCAATCAGGCACTGTCTACGTTATCATCGTAAGTACGATAAAAAAAAAACTAAAAGACTATCCAATTTATATTCCAGAGAGATTACTTAGACGATACGCTACACTTTAAGTTTTTAAATTCTCTTTGAAAATGCCAATGTTAAAAACTGTTGTAACTTTTTTAAATTTAATTGAAAAACTTTAATATATCCAGTACCCGAAAACCGGTTATTTCTCCGCATTATAACTATCAACACAAAAAGAAATTTCTTGTAAAAATAACAATATTTTTAAACTCAATACGTTTTATTTATATTTACATTAAACAATAATTTCTTGAAATCACAGTGAGATAAAACATTCATACGTCATATCTTTAGACATCGAAACTTTAACAGTGAACATTCAGTGAATGTAACATTAAATAGGTATTTTAAATAGTTTTGTCCAATTTCAGACATACCTACGCTGGCAATTTGTAGAAGCAAGTTATAAGTTCTACACTTCTTGGTGTTTTAACTAGAACTACTAACTAAGAAAAGTGTAATTAATGATCTATAGATATAACAATCGCAAACAGATACGCTATTTGAAATTTTTAAGTTAACTTTAAAATAGACCTGCCCATAAACATCATCAAATAGTTTGATATACATAAAACACATATTAACATTATTTACATACTTTAGAACATATATTGAGTAGTAGTTCTTGCATCAAATTTCATTACTTATTTATAGTAAAGTTTAAAAATCAATACATATAAAGTAAGAGAGCTTTCATATGAGAAATACTTGTTGTTTGATATAATTTTAAGGGCAGGTTCAAATGTATGTAATTTCTTTTAATTATTTACAATATCATATATTTCAAATATCATGAGGATTGAGTCTGTAAACAGAGTTTCAGTATTAATAACATGGTTAAATCAATAAAATTGCAATCAGTTTTAAATAATACAAGCTATTAGGTTAATCCATGCTGCTCACATAATAGTCCATTTTTTATAAATTCTACTGCTAAATAAACCAGTGTATAAAATTTACAGAAAAATCTTTGGTCTTTTTCATTACAAGGAGTAGTAACAATTTTTTTTTTACACTGAGCATCATGATTTATGTCATCTAAACACATTTGTTTAGTGAATAAAAACAAAACTTGTCTAAAAATATTGCCCCTAGCTTTTATCAATGAAAGTACTTTAGTTCATTTAAAAATTACACTGTATGTTTGTCACTAATTCAAATAGTTTTAATAAATTTCACCAACCATGAGTCAATTACAGATGTCTTATGATGAAGCTTTCATAAAATTCAAAAATAACTATACTTTGATATGTGACCTAATCTGTTATCCATGACTTTGTAATATTTGTTTTTATGGTAGGTATGGTATCTATTAAATAAATAATTATTTTTGTTAAAATACATTAAAAAATTAGAGCGAAGAAAAGTAGACAGTATGAAGAAACTAAGCTATGTAAATATTGTATAAATATTTATGCAAACTTTTTATTACATAATTCATCCAAACTTCTTTTGTATTTGATAACTTTAAAAAATAGCACCAATTTAACTTTAATATATTAAAAATCACAAACCAAAACATAAGCATCCCTCCTGTTAGTATTTTCTAAGGCCTGGACAAAATGTTTGACTCTAAACGGTCAGCATGCTATCTATCAAGTACATGCATCTTTGGCATCACAAGTCTTGGAAATTGACAAGTGAATTAAGCAATCAAATCTAAAGTAAATTTCTACTAGTAACGAAGGCATATCAATGATTAGGGCAGCGTGTTTTAGGAAGTTTTGGTGCCAGTGGGGCAGGGTCGGGGGCGATCGCAGTGTGGACGATGATGGCAGGCTGCGTGGGCGTAGGCGCGTGCAGCTCGTGACTCTGTCCCGGAGCCAGGCTGGCCAGCGCCGCCAGCAATTCCGCGTTCACCACCGGTTCACCTTCCTCCCGCGGAGCCCACCCTACCGGTGGGCTTGACGGAGGCGATATCAGAAACTGCTTCGTCGGTAATGGAGGCCGCAAATTCTTCAGTGACACCGGCGTCACCGGCTGTGCGAAGTAACAATTGATTGGCGAATCTTGAAACGTATATTGATGTAATTGCA
Organism: Emmelina monodactyla; assembly: GCA_916618145.1. Classification (NCBI taxonomy): domain Eukaryota; kingdom Metazoa; phylum Arthropoda; class Insecta; order Lepidoptera; family Pterophoridae; genus Emmelina; species Emmelina monodactyla. Next base: position 4,211,009 of record OU745311.1, on the reverse strand, counting down.
CACGCGCGTTCGCCGCCGCCAATGGACTATCGTAATTCACACGTAGGCGTTTAAAACTGCGGAGCCATTGAAATGTAACAGTATCTGAAAACGTACGAAATAGGTCCTCCATTTCTTTCTTTAACTTTTCATCAGCAAAAATCTTTGTTGGGATATTGGTCACGATTACCGATTTCGGTAAATCGTCGAAATCATTAAATTCATCCTGAGAATCACTGTCTTGTTCTAAATTCGCGATGTTGGGATGAACGTTGGGCATTCCATCTTCGGGGTTTATATAAACATCGCTTTCTTGGTAACAATCTTCGTCTTCCTTATGTTCCATTGTAATTCACTAATGCTTTTATTACAACTAGGTTAATAAATTAACAAAATTCAGGCTAATCTAACAAAATTTCATCGATTATTTTGGAAACAAACACAACACAAAACATTCAAACTTCAAACTCAATGTCATTAATATGTCATTAATTTGTAGCAGCAGCAGCAGGGCTGCAAGGTAAAAAAAACCGCGATCGTACCAAGTTATAAAGTATTATTTTGCACTCGGGAAACAAAGAAAAATAGAGTATGATAAAATAAGCCTTTATTTAAATTTCTGTTTTCTATTAGTATTAAGTTGTAATTTAAATAATTTTATTTGTTAAAAAGTTATAATGTAGTAGTATGTAAGTGGCTAAAAGGTCATGTGCCAGGCCCGTAAAATAAAATATATAAAAAAAAAGAGTATGATAAATAAATAAAATATTTTTATTTAGAGATAAAATAATAATATTTATCGTACGAAAACAGTGATTCCTATCCTAGCAGTTTTAACGTTTGTTTTAGCTACGTTCCACTAAAGGGCCGAAAGACCGCGACCACGACCGCTTTATTTCTATTCCATAATAACCCGAACTAATAAAAGCGTGTTAAAAATAGAAAGCATGATGATCGAAGCTATATTTAACTTAGTAATATATTGAACCCAAACGGCATTATTTTCACATAATTCCACCACTTTTATTGTTTCGGTGACCAACGACGTTAAACCTTTGAGTAGTAGGCCTAGCATGACTGGTATCGAGATACTCCGTGGGTGGGAGTGGAGAACGAATCGATCTCTATTTTTATGTCGAAACCGGTAGCATGACCTTTGTGAGAGAGAAGAAAACTCACGTCGAGTTTCGATTCCGTGGTGATGAAGAGAGTGTTGCTATTTATGTAAATTTAACATCATCATTCGTTCAATTTCAATTTTTTTACAAATATCACCACTGTATTTTTGTCTATTGTTAGTATGTATGTTCTTACTATTCTGTAGTCTGTGGGTGGAGTTAGTAAACAAAACAAATAATGCGGGATAGGTAATCGTAGTTTCGTGAATAAATTTTATGATATCAAAAGTACTTCAACATCATTCGTGATCCCCATGTCAAAGGGATCACTTCCCTCAGCATCCTACGCTCAATTTTCCTTCTTTCCCGCTGCTCATCATCATCATTACATAGTATAAATCCAAGTCGCTAATTCTGTCTGTTTGTATGTTTGGCCGCTAACTCCTCCTAAACCAGTTGAGGGATTTTAATGCGGTTTTCACCTTCCTTTAGGCATTTTTTTCATTAAAATTTTTGAATAAAGAACATTCAGAAAAGGTTTCAAAGGGTTAACTAAAATTCAATGTTTCGGGAACAAGTCGCCCAAAATTACACCATTGGGAAGCGTGGTCGGGTCACTAGTAGGTATATACCTACTATTCATATGATTATAGTAAGGGACTGCCATAATACTTCAAATAATTACAAACGGTTTTACCTTATGTTATAATACTAGATTCAGGATGCTGCAATAAATGATATTTCTTGAATTCTATATTCTTTATTAATTTAACAAAGTAAAAATAGTTTCACAACAATATATTTTTCAATCTACAACGCCCTCTCGCGAGGACGGGCTCGGTCCGAATGCCAGACGCAATGACAGTTGTGTACAATGTTGAAACCTTTTAAATTTTTAAACATTAAAAATTCTTTAAAAAATTAAAAGTTCTAACACTTATCAGCTAATTAAACTCAAGTACCTATATATAGATGATGCATGCAAGCACAATTCGACACAATCAATCTCAGTAAAGCAATCTCACAGCTTCTCGTCGTCAAAATTTGAGGAAGAGAATTATCTCATATTAAAAAAAAAGAAACGTGTGTTTTTGGGCGTGCATGCTACCGATTACGACGTGAGAGCCAAATGACGTATGTGAGTCACTGATCACCGTGAGTTGCGATGAGATAGTGTGCAGTCCTGCTACCGAATTAAAAAAATCGAGATATTCTCACAAACAAATGTCAAATACTCGATATCACGCCGCTTATGCTAAGCCCATAGGTATCCAATGGACATGACAAGAGCTGAGTCGTAGGGTAGGAACATAATTATTTTTCAGGCATTTTTTTGGAAGACGGGGAACGTAAGTGATGTGACTAAAGAATGAATGGATGAATGAATGAGGTACACAAAATTTTTTTATTCTTAAAAATAACATATCTACTTACTATGATTACCTATAAATGTTAAAGTTTTAAGACAAAAGAGCATCATTTGTGTCACTTTTAGTTCGCTTCGGTTTATCTATAACTTAACAACATAGTAAACAACAAAACTAAATAAGTAAAATAAAATACTTTTGCATTGGTAGTATTTAAGTAGAATACACTATACAAAAGGGGTGTTGAAGTGATGAATTACTAACAGTAGGTTGACTACAATTTAAATACAGGACTTTTCCAAAAGATTATTGGTTTTTAAAATGGATAAGAATATTATAAATATGACAGACGCATTTTTTTGGTTTCGTTTTTCTTATAGGGACGATAGACGAATGTTTGTGTATTTTTCCATTATTATATTTAAAAAATTCTTATTATAGTTAACATAGCCATTTTCCAAAGCATGCTGTGATTATGTTTAAACCTATTCTATTATAAATGTGAAATCTCCAATAATTAAAAAATAATAAAACCTTTAAATTATTTAAAGGGTAAAAAGAGGTAATTATCTGAGTTAATGGCAATCGCATTAGCTCACAACGCTTGTAATTTAGAGGTGGGTCGGCGTAGTCCTTTGCCATTTGACAGCACTTGACATCTGACGGCGGTATCAATTCAACTAATTATATTATTATATGGTGCAAACACGGAACAGAGAAGTAGATGGAAGTGTGAAGTAGGCCGGGCACGCGCGCCACTAGTAAGCGGAGGATCGCAAACCCATACCTCAGTCGTACCTGTCTTATTGTCGTGTGCGGTTGTGTTTTGCTGTGATCGTATTGCGTTTTCTTAATCTAATATCGACTTTATTTTCACAGCAGTAAAGTTCAATTCAAATTCTAATGTAACACTGCTTCCATCTATTGTGGAGATGCTGAAACATAAAACATAACATTTGTAAACATGAACTTTATTTTCCAAGGAATAAAGTTCAACTTACATTGTTAAATGTAGGAACGCCACCTATTGTTAATTAGTTGAATTTTTTGTATGTCAACGCGAACGTGAAGTTAGTTGCGGAAGGTCGTCAATACATTATGGGTTTTAGTAAAGTAAACTCTATTCATCACTGACAAGGTGTGTTTTTGCTTGGCAGCATTTATTAAGGATATGCGACCAATAAAAACAATTGTTTACGTGTAGTGACTATGTTTATTATCAGTTCCATGTGTGAGTTTTGGCGACAGCGGTTCCGCCAGTAAGTTGGTCGTATAGCATTTCCATCTACTTCTCTGTTCCGTGGGTGCAAACTTAGAGCATTTAACCGAAGGAGATGGCATAGCAGGCGTTTCCCCTCAGGCAAAATCTTGGTCATAGCGATGGTCATAGTCGTGAACATATGTACCACGCACGGTACTTGATCATTCTGTGTCGCTTTGTCATGTGTTTATGTGCTCCACAAAATGGTGATTTGTTCGGTTTTGTTGTGTAAACGACCTTCAGAAACTTCGAATTTACTACACAATTTATTGATATTTTCGAATTTTAACCTTGATCGTAACGACACTTTAAACGATAGCAAATGTAAACAACGAATACTATATTAGGGAGACAAGCTGTCAACGTTGTCAAAGCTGACAACCACTGTGATGAGATTTCTTTTTTTTTTTTTTAATGTCCTTTTTACAGGCCGGGATTCTAGACAGTGATGGGAAAATAAAAGTGAATTGATTTGAATGACTGGTGGGATGAATGAATGGTTCGAAAAATATAAAGTTTAGCAGACATATATTACTAAATAGCGCTTACAGGTTTTAAGCTAAGACTTGCGAAAATGCTTATTTGTTATCTACTGTTATAACTCATTGATAAAACAATTATTTAGAACTATAATGATTGTATTGTATTCTGCTAAAATTCTACAAAAATAAAAGGATTTGTTTTAAACTGATGTTACCCACTCATTTTATTTATTCCTTAGCATCTTTTTTTAGATAAACCAAAATTTGTAAGTGTTTTTACTAAACACTTACAAATTTACAATTGTAGTAGTATTAAGAAGAAAAGGTAAATTTAATAATTAAATTGAACTTAAAAACTTCATTCGTTCAATAAAATTACCCATTCATTCTTATTTTTATTGTCACATCACTTCCTCGTCGCCCACTAAAAGTGCCTGAAAAATATGTTCCTGCTAAAATGATCTTGTCATCTCCTTTGGTTAAATGCTCTAAGGGTGCAAATAGTTTTTACGTTTAGCATTGTGGTCACCACTACAATAAAAAATGTGGAATTATGTGAAAAAAATCCGTTCGGGTAAAATACATTATTTTTCCATTTTGACATAAGAGCGGCCATATTGCGGTCGCCTACAGTCCATTCCACGTATAGTTTCGATTTTCATGCTTTCGGTTTAGTACAGAAATAAAACGGTCGCGGTCGTGGTCCTTTTGGACCTTTAGTGGAACGCACCTAAAATATTATACCTACTAATGTCCAGGAACTTCTTAAAAATCCTAGTTGGTATACTAGCCTTTTCCGTTTTGTAAAATACGTTTGGTTCACTTTAAAGTAGTTCTGTTTCTCGTTTTATTTTGTTATGTAATTTGTTTAATTTTCTATTTTATATGTATGTGTTTTTTTTTACTGGTATTCGTTTAGCTTTAAGCTGAGAGCCTTGTAGCCAATGCTTAAAATAAAACTTAAAACGTCAATGTCATTTTTGTCATGTCAAGTCACATGTCAAATGTCAGATTTGCCAATCAAAATAGCTTTATTTTGGGCTTGAATTGTTTGGTTTCTGATTTACTAATAAATTTAGTTTTAAAAGTTAAAACAACCTTTAACAAATTTTGGCGACATTAATTCTATCCATTTTGCTGCAAAGTAATTTCAAAAAGAACTATGAAAATGGCAGGATTAGAATCTATGGTCGTCGAAGAGGTTAAGACTGCAGCCGATAAACCAGTTGATCGAGAAAAGGTAAGCTTAACCACTTTTAATTTATTGATTACTCCGACAATTTTTTCAAGCTAATCGTATTTTTTTCCAGACGTGTCCTTTATTACTACGAGTTTTCTGTTCTACCGGCCGCCATAATTCTCCACTGGACTATGCTAGAGGAGCAGTGCCTCAAAATGAGCTCCAAATCTACACATGGATGGATGCAACTCTTCGTGAACTGACAGGATTAGTCAAAGAAGTGAATCCCGAGACAAGACGTAAAGGCACATATTTTGATTTTGCAATTGTGTTTCCGGACTCAAGGTCACCAACTTATCGAATGAGAGAAATTGGTGTAACATGTTCGGGACAACGAGGAGGAGATGACAATAAAACTTTAGCCCAAGTGAAGTTTCAGATAGGTAGCTATTTGGATATATCCATTACCCCGCCTAATAGAATGCCACCAAACAGGCGTCCACAGCCTTATATGAATAATCGTCCCTATTAAATAATACAACTCTGATAAAATATTAAGAACAATGTTTGATGATAGTAAATAATGTGTGATTGCATACTGACATTGAAGTAAACTATGGTTGTCTTCTGTTTAACTAGATGATAGTAACTAATTGTGTTTACTGAAGTTTACCTTGGTTAAGTTCATTATAAAATCACTTATTAAAGAAAAAAAATTCCATTCATCAAGTTTTGCTGTAAGTGGTTGATTAATAAAACAAATAGATAAAAGTTTTTTGTTTTACTTATTCATTTCATCTGATGTCTAGGCAAACACACCTAAACTTATGAAACTCTTAACAGCACAACAATATCCTAACATTTACAGTCACTAAAATAAATACATACAATTTAAAACTACTGGTTAACAGGCGATCTGAATGGCCTCTTAGATTTCTTTCCCATGGCAGCAAGATCAATGGTGATGCCATTGGGCAAAACAGCCTTATTTTCCTGGTAGTCTATGAAGCCTTTTTGTTCAGGTTCTTCCTTGGTTTTGTCACAAAGAATGCCAGTCTCATAGTTGTATTCCCTCTTGACGCCATCGGGATCGATGTAACCGTACTTGCCGCGTGTCACACAGTCGAAGCCAATCACTTCCTCTTTGAACGAGCCATCGTCGTTTTCAAAGCCCCACGTGATGCTGCCATCCTCATTCTCCTCTCTGTATTTACGGATGATCTGCGCTACTGGCTTCTTTTCCCTGTTGTTTGAGGGCTGATATTTTTGCTGAGGCACGGGCTTCGGGGCCCTAATCGGTTCTTGTGGTCTAGAGTATTGTCTGACGGGTTGAGCGGGAGTATCTTCTTCTTCAACGTAAGGCTTAGGGTCGGGTCTGAAGGATGGCCTTTGAGGTCTTATGGACAGGGGCTGTAGTCTGACGGGCTGTGGTTTAGGTGCGGGTGCGGGTTCATTCCTAAACGGCTGGAAAACTTGAGGTGGTGGCTGGGGCCTGTACTGAATGGGTTTGATTGGCTCGGGCTTGTATTCGTTCTGGGATTGCTGTTGGAACGGCAGAGGGTTGAATGCTATCGGCGGTTTGGGTTGCGATGTGGTCGTGATATCGAAAAAGTCGTTCTGTGGTTCTTGTGTGGTGAATATGATGTTGGGAGAGAACGGGCTAGCAGTGTTGATTTCGATCTCGTCTTCTGGTTCTTCGGTGACAGGTTTCGTTGGGACGGGTTCTTCTAAAGATTGCAGGCTGGGTCTGGGTGCGGCGTCTACGGACTTGAAGGTGGGTCTCTGCCCGGGTCTTCTGCCGCGCGGCAGAGCTCCAGCAGGCGCTACGGGGATGCCCTGGTAGCGGCCTTGTCTTATCACTTGTGGTCGGGGCTCGAGAGGAATTGCGCCGGGGATCTGAATTCGCCGCGGTGCCGGGGCATTTCCATATTGAGCGTAAACTGCTGTTGCACACAGCATGCATATCTGAAAGTAAACAATGTAGGTTTAATAAAAGGAAACGTAGGTACTTAAGTATGTAGGTAGGTAGGTACAGAGATACCATGAGAGAAACAATCCTGTCGTAGCCAGAAATTTTAATTTGAACGAGATAAAAAGAAGCTTATGTTTCTTTTCAATACTGATAATGATTTCTAGTAGGTAATGTAGATTTTTTAAATTGGCTTTTTGATTTAGAATGCAGTGATTAAAAAAACGTTATTTTGTAATGTTTGTTCAGATTGTAAAAACAAGAAATAGGTACCGAAATTAGCCTGGTATTTGTCCGTAACACCATTTAAGTTCAATGAAGGTGAAATAGTTTGCAATTATGCCTATATCTCTAGTGCATAACTGCCTACATGCCTGCAAGTGTAAATCTATAAATAATTAGCGTTTGCAAATGTTACCTGCGGATATCGACGTTGATTTAGGTTTACAATATGCAAATTTGATAGTTTCTCACGTTTCTAAGTACATAATACTAAATACCTATAATTAAATAAATGATTTCGGAAGTGGAGCTGTTTAAGCCTATATCATATTTTTCTGCTACAAAAAATCCATGAAAGCAGTTTCTAGTAAATACACGAATATTTTTGTACCGGAATATTGTAGCAATATTTGAAGTCATTAAGATTATTTAATTGCTTATCTTTACCTTGATTTTATTGAAATCTTACACTCTGCAATATTTGTCAGCATGTCGCGGAAGGAAATGAAACTTGTTACTGTTATTATCATTTCACGGTGAGTAAGTGCAAGTCTTATGGAGGTCGAAGTTAAAAGTGCATCCAAAATACATATTTTTATATGAAGGTTAAAGCATACCAGTTAATGTAAAACATTCCAGCTTTAAATAAGGAAGGAAAAAAGCAGTATTTTGTATTAAAAAGATAATTTTAACGTTCAATAATTTGACCGCGGTTGCATTAAATATATTAAGTCACAGTTTCACATTTATGTAGCAACATGTCGGTAGTGACATTGCCGTACTTATAATGCGAAATAACTTTGAATAAAAAGTAGGTATTGCGTAATGAAAGCAAGTATTTTATTGAAGTCATTCGTTTTGTAGGTAGGTTGGTGTATGCAAAGCTGGGCCAATGTCGTAACTTAAAACCGTAGGTTGTAAAGTTACCTATAGATAAATACGAGAGTACAATGACAATGCAATCATGAACCGGCTTATAAAAGGCAAGTGTTGATTGTTTTTAATCAAACAATGTTACATTATTTTCTAAATAGGAAATAAAATAAACAGATTATGTTACATGACAACGTTGTCAAACTGAGATATACTTTACAACTGGTTAACATTTATCTTGTTAATTTAAATAAAAACCGTTTTAATTTGCATCGTATATCAATTATTTTTATTTCATCTCCATTGTTTTTAGTAAGACGAGCTCCCACGAAGCTTCAATATTTGGTATGCATTGAAAGTTACTCGCATCCTACTTATAATACAGTCTGAACATAATGGGCGACGAGAGACGTGCGTGGGCGCAACGCGTTGATGTCTTTTGTACTGCAGCGTTTAACATATCATTTAGGCTTAAAGGTTACTTTATCGTTTCTTATTTAGGTATTTTATTAAATATATTTTTTTCTAAATCATAACTTATTAAATATCTAAATGCAGAAGAAATCCTATTAACAATTCTAAAATTGTTGAAGCAGAATAACTTCTCTACACGTAAGCGTAAAATGCACAACTCAAAACAAAAAGTACACAAGAACGCAACAAAATTATGACAAGCGATTAATTATCAGTTTACTTATAAATCAACGAAGTTAATTCACCTGTTTCTTATAAAGTATCACGTAATCGAAGACGTAACGTTCACGGCTGATCGCTTCAAGTAACGCATGAAATACAAGACTTTGTCGGCATGTTATATACATTGTATATATATATACCTACTATTATGTATATGAATAGTAGTGCTATGTCAACTTTTGTCAAAGTCAAAGGTCACTGCAATCGTGTAAGAATACGAATAAGAATCTTTGAACACTATAAAAGTAAAAATTAAAGAACTAGTAAATTAACGAGTAGATTAGTGATCATATTTATAAATACACAAAAATCTATTTGTAATAAAAATAAGCATTCAACTTGTTTCCTTAAATTAAATTGAAAAAATAATCTTCTAACAGTTAAAAGCACAATGCAAATTTTATTGAAATTCAATTATCGAATACACCTTCTTGCAATTAGGAGCGTAAAATAAAGTCAATGACTGTAAATTATAAATTTACCGAGCTATTATTTGTTTTCGCAATGATGCTACGCTACAAATATGCCAATTAAAGACTTATTTAGAGCACAGAGCTCATTTATTCTATATATATTAAAACCGGCATGGTTGTAAACAAGTGCCTACCTTCAAGTGTCGTCGTGAACGATATTCGTTTAAATAGACTTCGGAAAATGCAGTCGCAGTGTGTATAGAATATTAATGTTACATTTTAAATAATGTTACAGTAACGGTATCGAACTATGCAATGACAGACTTTTAAATAAGTATGTCGAAGAAATTCTATGGCGCCTCAATTGTTCCTTATACATTCAAATGTTAAATAAATGTTTTTCAAGTCATATTTACCATGCTTTACATATTTTGCAAAATTGCGTACAGGGTTCTTACAAAAATCAAACGAACTCTAAATTTGTAGTTACTTCTGAATTTTGAAGTGATTGTTCAGTCTAGTGTGTAATAACGTATTAATTCGCACTTTTAAAATTCCGTAACGGTAATAAAAATCTATAACTTAAAATGTAGGTCGGTTTGAAATACTTCAATGACAGCAATAGATGTTAATAGTAACACATATCGAAATACGATCTACACTTTATTGATCGATTTATCAATTTGTAACATTCTGATACTAGACTCTCCGACTCATGGCGAGCATGTTGAAACATCGGTTTCTAAATAATTAATAGTTGTTTTCAATTGCCACTGCTTTTAAATTTCGCAAAAATAAGTGATACCTGCCATGTTTCCCTTGGTTTACTGCAACCTTGCTTTACCGCTGAAGGGTGTGTTAAGGTTAACGATCTCTCTGCTTTAATTTTTATATTCATAAATAACTACTTGGTTGTTTGTATGCAGGAGTATTTATAGATTAATTATGGTATGTAGTATTAATTATGATATCACTACGCGACAGTCTGCAGAACGGGTTTGCAACCAAAACTGACCAACTACAGTGAAAAGCGCAACTTCTGTCGAAATAGATCAAGTTATGCATTTCTGTTGGCGCGCCCGCTGATACATAACTTAAACTACTTAAGTAAACGATTTGTTTGCAGCCCGCGTGTAAGTACATTTCACTTACGTAATCTCTTGTTTATATGACAAGGGGTACTTGCTAAATACGTACGACAATTAGTTCCGCTTTGTAAGCTAACAAGGGCAAGAATTTTGATAGAAAGGTTACTTGTCGACTTGCACGATATATTACTTGTGACCGGTTGGCTATCGAATTCAAGGTTGGCATGCGAAACCAATACCTCAAGTGTCGCTGCCAAGAATTGTAGACACTTTACATTTATACCTATATAGACTATAGTACAGATCAACATCGAGTGTTGCGGGTTGATATCTCGACAATGTCCCCTCGTGTGACTAATCGGTGACTTAATACAGAGGATATAGATTAGACTTTCACTACGCAAGATACGATGTTTATCGCGCAATTGCTTCCTTATTCGATTGTATATAGAGCATTTTATCTCATTACAAAGTGGAAAGCAAGTCCGATTAATAAATTATAAGTTGTAGCCAGCGAACTTAATAACCGTGCCGCAACATGGCAATTTTCCTATTATTTACTTAGCAATTTTGAATTAAAAACAACATGCAACTTTGTGATTGATGTTTACATTTGTTTTTGATACACGAAAGCACTATTTCCCGCCCTTGACACTAGTTCACAATACTCACAAGTAGCACGCGCATGTTGTCTGGTCCGCACGTCACTGTCACTGGACGCACCACAGTCAAATAAAGCTGGCTGCTCCCGCGCAGGGTATATGAGGTCGCCCACTCTCGCCCTGCGCGGCGACGCCAGCAAGGTAACCAACTATGGACGAGCACCCCACTCGCACACTGTTCCACTACTGTACAGACTCTATTACTTACTCCTTAATTTAGACTTACAGCTTAAATGCACTTATACACTTATTATATATTGTTCATGATGAAATATATCCTTGTGAGAAGTTAAAAAAATTGAAAAATTATCTTTTTGCAAGACTTTTAGTCTGACATTCAGTCTGAGATACTCGTAGGTTATGATAAATACCACATAAGTTTGACAGAGAAATATTTTTTAGCAAAAATTAGTTAAAATGTGATAAAGATTGGCGTACAATATTTGAAACAGCAAAAACAGTGATTAAGAAAGGTTTTCATTGTAATATTTTTAAAACAAAAAAGCTCATGGAAATGATAGCCACTCATTAAAACCTTAAACTCCGTTGGCTCCTACATAAATTTGATGTACAAACTTAAGCGTTGCTATAAAAAATAATTGCGAATTTTATCTCCATTTATTGTAGAGTCTCGACAGTAATTTTGGATGAGCAAGTGAAGCTTGCTAATAGAGTAGTTGGCATTTACGCAGCCCTAATGGAAAAACATGTTATTTTCTCTTTAAATTTAAATATCAATCATTACAAACTGATTAGATCGTGTTTGTTAATTAAAATGTTAATCTTTATATTTAATGTGAAACATTGTTATTTAGTGACGTCTCCAGGATTTAGTCACAACTTAATGTAAAGGTTGCAAATGTTGCCAAAATGAACTTGAACTTTGCAATGTCTGATAAGTCAAACGACATTCTACTTTCAATTTTTTTCGCAGTCTGCTTATCAGATATCTAAGTAATTTTATATAGCCTCATTACCATTTTTCTAAAGGCATTTTTTAGATACATTTGGATTTTGTTCATTTAAGTAACACCGAATTCCTTTTATCCAAATAGAATATTCGAATGTTTTTTCCATTAGGGAAGATCTCAATTAACAATAACTGATTATGCCAGTTTTAATTTAAGTCAGAGATTACATGGGAAAATATGAAATTTTGATTTCTATTCATAAAAAAAATTAAAACTGAGGTCTTAACTAAGTAGTATATTCTAACTTGACATGTTATAATAACTCAACGTGCGTGACGACGAAAATCAGTCGATTTGTTCTGGTCATTAACCCGTGCTACTACTGACACCGATACATGAAATTACTGCGCGAAGTACGGCGCTTATGACCCCATAGCAGGTCCTATTGTCAAGAAAATGTCACGCGTCGTACCGAGTCGGAAGCGCCGATGTAAATGGCGAAATGGAACGAATAACGGTGTGATACGCGGTTCGGACCTTCGGCGGGATCCTGACCGACGTCATAAATTAAAACAATATGGCGGGGACACGTAGGAACGTACTCATTTGAAGGTAGCACGATCTCGAAGAAATTGGAACCTACGTTTTAATATTTATCTAGTTACCTGGGAGGAACTGATTAAAAGGCATATCGTGTGTGCACTTGCACGTCGGTCTGTTTAAGTTTATTGCACAAGTGTGTATCTTGTTGACATGGACTTGATAACTAGCATGCATTTGATTAATAACCGCATTAATTATGTTAGTTATATGACATTAATCACTTAATTAATGAGGAAGGCAACATTTTCATTTTAATGTAGTAATAATTATTTTTAAGGGAGTTAAGCTATCTATCCACATGCTCCTTGAGACTAGTAAGAGTTAGAGATTTTTTAATTAGCTTGTGTATTGGTTGATAATTTAAAGGACTAAGTAAAAACGTCTGTACTTGCTAAACATTTCGCGAATAGCGTTTACTTTCAGGTACGTGACGAGACTGTTACTAAAATGTGTAACTGATGCAACTCGGCCAAATTACATGATCCTCCATACTACCTCTAATAAAATAAAAATACACTTCTAAATACTTCGCAGTAGGTAATAAAACTAATAACCTTTAACGTTGCTCTTTTTTCAAATGCGCACGAGCAATTGTTTGCTTCATGCAAAACAGGTGTGGTAATAATAAGTCGGTATTGCGTTTCGATTTTCTAAAATTATACTAGTGCTAGTGGTCGCCCGCGACTCCGTTCGAGTGGAAGTCGGTTTCCCGTGGGAATGAGAAGTTTTCCCGCGGTAAAAAGTACCCTATATGTTATTCTGATGTTAAACCTACATTACTGTAAATTTTCATCAAAATTGCTCCAGTAGTTTTTACGTGAAAGAGTAACAAACATCCATACATACTCACAAACTTTCACGTTTATAATATAAGTAGCATGAACGACAGGGTTAAATGTTGTCTGGTTGGCTTAACAATGCGCCTTGATTGGAAAGAAACATACAATATTTGAAATCCAAGAATTATTAACACAACAAAATTATTTCTACATATCTTAGGAAAAAAGTGGTTTGTACGATTCACCACGACTACGTCAATTTATTCAGTACTATGACAACTTGATTAAGCTATGATCAAAATGATACTAGGTACTGACTGGCATTAATATTTGCGTAGGCATAGTTCAGAATGTTCGGTGATTTTCTTAATTAGGTCTGAATGTTGCATTTGGATGTACCACCTTTTTTAATGGCGATAATTAATTATAATGCTATATAAGTAAAGAAAGCTAAGGGAGACTAATTAATCACTCTCGCTAACCGAGAAAAAGATAGTGAAAAACAAAAGTTGAGAACATTTTACATTCAACTGTCAATACCTATGTGACATGCGAATCTATAATGATTTCGAATGTAATTGGGTTTTAAATTATAGGCGAAAAACTGGAGCTAATTAACTGTTTATAACTTGATTAGCAATATTAGCATCAATATTACATAAATTGTGTGAATGCGTTCAAGCCACCAACGGATCCTGTCCGTTATTAAACACTTCGTGTTCCTTAATTAGAGTTATAATCCTAAATCATTCGTGATCGACAAGGCCCCAATTGATTCGATAGAAAACAATAAAAGAAACTCAATCCATTAATTTAATAAGGCGCTAATGCTAAACTTCCACAGGTAATAAATAAAAAAACAGATCGTAGGCGCCTTAAAAACAACTGTGTAAACATATTGGGTGTTAGGCCGGCGGTAAAAAAACTATTTTAATTCGAAATAGTAGTTCCTGAGATTAACGCGTTTAAACAAACAAACTCTTCAGCTTTATAATATAATTAAAGATGATTATTGTCTATGTACTAAGTTTCATCCAGATCTATTGATTTTTTTGTGTGATTAAGTGACCAACATCCAAACATCTAGGTACCTACTTTCACACTAAAAATGTTAAAATACTAAGGGTAATATAGGATAAAAATTGCCATTAACAAGTCAGTAGCGCCACTTAAGCGCACTACATTTCTGTCCAGTTTTTCCTCAGCGTCGACAATGTTAAACTGGTATGCAACAGTTTCCTTTGGCGTCACGTTAAAAACCTTGTCTGCATTAAGTAAATGTTACGTATGCGTCGCACACGCCGCCGCTGCGCTCGAGTGTTACTGTTACCGACATTTTGTAACGCAGCGCCCGGCGATGCAGTGTCAATGTCCTGATCTATTACTGATATTTTGTATGCAAATTTTGCGATATGAATTTGGTATATACATACGTAAAAAAGTAGGCAGGTAAGAAACTTATTACTAGGGTTAAACATAAAGAAATACAAACATTTATAATTCGAAGACATACAAAGGCAGTTTTTATTTTAAAGAAGATTAATGGAGATGCCCTATCAAGTTCTGTCGGCTTAGTAAGCTTAACAGCATTATACCTACAGGTGCGATAAAATATTTGGTTGCTAATTACACGGATAACCCGATGAATAAGTATTCCGCATTTATTAGTGTCTATGACAGCAACACAAGAAAAGTTTCGTTAAAATTTAAATGGTTTAACTTAATTAGCTCAATTAAATAATTGACACTCAATACTTTTTAAGAATTTGCCAACTTTGAAAAATTCTTATTATTCGTTATGTCATCAATTCTTGCATAAGTGATTAATTTAATACTTTTTTGAATATCGTGGGAATGAGGTAATTTGCTTACGCACTGAAATATTATTATTTTGAAGAATATAACCAAAATAATGTATGAATATAACCTAATGTTCAATTATTTAGGTAAATAAAAAAATTTAGACAAATCTAAAAAATATAAGTAGGTATTTAACAAAAGGAAATGTATATGTTACGGCTAATACCCGAAGTGCGGCCACACCTAGTTTTAGCCGGTTAGAAGTGTTTTTTATATGGAAAACTGTAAAAAAAAAATATACCTATGTATATAAAAACTGGCTTCAATCATGAGTCGACGTCTGGGTGGTATCAAAAAAGTAACCTAACTAACCTAACCTATTAATGTTTCTAACCGGCTAAAACTAGGTGCAGCCGCGCTTCGGGTATTAGCCGTAACATATATATTCCAAGATGGAGCAACTGCATATAAATACAAGCAGACGCTGATAAAGGAAGTAGGTTTATTTCTCAAATTTTACCACCTTCTTGATTACTTTAAAGTTTACACACATTTGTTCGTTCAAAAATATGCAAAGGTACATTTAAAATGTTTGTCTATTTAAATTGTATTTATCTCTTCAGTTTTTACTTTCTACATTATAAAAGCTCTGTCTTTTAGCAAATTAATTTGTTTCAAACACAAGTCTAAAGTAAAACCTTCAAATTTTTTATTTTGTTTTGGGTACAAGTGTAAGATAAATTACTGGCTTTGAAACTGAACATCCCTATGGTTAGCTTTACCATAGATATAATAATTGCTTTACTATGCAGTAAAAGTCGATGACCTTTACCTCCACACTTTTTTTTGCTTCTGATGCTTGTTTGACGTATTCCATACACTAGCTACGGTTTCACCCGAATGGCTTTTCCCTTAGGTATAGGGTAGGTTCTTTCCCGCGGGAAAAGTACCCAATTATATATTATCGTAGGTTTATCTAATAATACCAACTTTTATCCAAATCCACTCCTTAGTTTTTGAGTAAGAGTAACAAACACACATACACACACAAATTTTTGCATTTATATTGTTAGTAAGTTATTTAGTTTAAAAAAGTTCGAGTATCGGTCAGCTTTTTTGTTGAGTTACAATTCATTTATACCATCTTTCACAGCAATATTTAAAATATTTAGAATTACTACCTACTTTCTAGTAGACTTGAAAACTGAATCCAGGAATTTTAAAAACATAAAAGAGTGTGATAAAACTTTTTTACTTTAATAGTAAAACTTAAATTAGCTTAGGAAGATAAATAATTGCAACTTTACTTCCATTACTATACAGAATTACTTACGTTACATAGTTCTTTACGTCTGAACCTTAGAATGATTGTGGTTTGAAAAATAATTAACGAAAGTGTATCTGTTACAAAAATTACAAGATATAAAAGAAAATAAGCTAACACATTGTATTACTATGCGATAGTTTTTTTTTAAATCTCGTAACATTACAAAAAAAGAAAACAATTTGTAAGGTATGAAGATACATAAATTTCTTAATAGATTCACAGTAGGTCCAATAATAACCACAGAATTTCTCTTTACATAACAACCACAAATAAAATAAAAACGAATATTGCATGCAGACATGTTTGTCTAAACATTGAATATATCTACCTACTTAACTATTTATATTAAATTATATTAAAACTATTTCAATAGACGGGCATACATTATTACTTATCTACACATCACTAATTTTATTTTACGATAAAGTTAATATAACTTTAAACCTAAATACATTGAATATTTCAATAAGCTTCACATTATTATTTACAAAATTATCTTAACATTTAATACAAAATTAATGCCAACGCATAAAGTTGCTTTCATATAATCCGTAGGTTTCTTGTTAAATTGCGCAGATAGAAAAGTAAATACTAATAGTAAGTACCGTTGCCTGTACTATTTCGTATACATACTTAAAGTTTATTCGTAGAATTTTTGCAAATGAATAATAACTTTTCCATAGCGTACTCCCTTTTTTTTGTTTTACAATAAACTTGTACCTGTATTTTCTTTACTCTAAACAATACCTTCTTTTCTTCAAGTATAGTATGTTAATAACAGACTATGAAGTTTTTCTCCAACTAGTGCCCTCTATCGGGAGTTTTCCTTTTGACGGAGTGGTGCCGTCTTGTAGCGATGGCGGTGTGACTCTGAAACGGAAAAGGCGGGCTGTTAAGTTTTCGCTATTCGTAAATAGATGGCGCAAGCAGTTTATTGCAAGAAACTTTAAATCGGAGTTCAATGTGTTCAAACCAGTTGGGATAGTAAAAGTGCATTTGTAACTCATTGAATTAACTAGAAATAGAAAACCTAAAATAATACTGGATAACATAGTGTTAACCTTCAAAGAGTCAAGTTTTACATTTATTATGAGATAGCATTGCAATCTTGATATGGTTATCAGTGAAGAAGGCAATAACCAGTTAATATGCAATTTTTCAGTTCTTACTTGGATTCAGGCAAAGATTTCAGTTCCGCGCCCGCCCCTGTCTCGGGCAGGATGAGTATGATGGCTCCTCCGACAGCGCTGAGAGCGGCCAAACACACCATTGGCAAATGGTTGTTTATTGCTTGCTGAAAATAATTTAATAGATTTTCATTATTAATATAAAATAAATAAATCTCCAGACTAACACACCAATTATGTGGCCCTAAAGTAAGTTGCATTAAGCACTTGTATTATAGGTACCACACAATGGACTAGGGGAGAACCTAGTTATTATTCTCACGTTTTTTTAGTATGATTTAGAAATAACATATCAGATGTTCGAAAGCCTAGAATTTCGAAGCAATAATAATGTAAGCAAAGTAACTCACCATTTTCCAAAAATAAGGTATGCAGATTAACGCCAATCCAGCCGAGAATTGACTGGCTCCAACTCCTAGATTCCTGACAATCACAGGGTAAAGCTCAGCAGTAAATATTGGCATCATCATGTTTGTAGTTCCGATCGCAAACTTCCCCACCATCAAGAAAGAAACCATGATCCAGTGACTTTCAAATATGATCGTGGAAATTTCACCAGCTATGCAAGCAAGCCCACAGAGTATCATACTAACGAAGATTGGAATCTTGCGGCCACCTTTGAGCAGTATGGGTATGCTCATCGCAATTGCTGGGATTTCAACTGCAGCTAGAACGATTGACGTCAAATGGATGTTCCCTGTGCTGAAGTTTCCAATGTTCAAGAGAAGTCCATAGTAGGCTATAGTCATTGCAAACCACGATAAGAACAAACATGTAGTTCTGAGCAACAGAGGTCCTTTAAAAAGCGTGAGGATGCTAGCTGACTCGTCTCGGCATTCCGTCTTACTCGCTAGAAGCATCTTATCAATATCTGCTGGTAGTTCCATTTTATTATAAGCTGCTGCTTTCTGCAGGATCTGTTTAGCTTCTTGCGTTCTGCCCATTCCTATTAGCCATCTTGGTGATTCTGGTAGAATAAACCTGCAAAGAGGAAAGTGATCAAATCTAAGGGTTTCGGAGGTATAGCTTTATACAAAGTTATAAGCTGCTTACCACAATAAAATTAAAAAGCAGCCAGGAATTGACAAAGCGAGCTGTAGATCCCTCCAATCTGGTAGAACCATTGACGCCAGTGACACAATTATATACGAGATCGGCAAAGGGAAGAATATGCATACTCCTGCTATGGTAACCCATCTACCACCAACAACTTCGACGGCCAATACAAATGCAGCGTACACTACTGATACAGAAACTAGACCCATTACAAGCCGCACTATAACGTATTGTATGTAGGATGTTACAAGCAGAGACAATATTGCGAGAACACTTTGGGTCAAACTGGCAAGCATCAATATATTCTTTCGCCCAAATCTGAAACAAGAGATTTACTTAAAATACATTATATTCAAACATTATAAAAACATCATCCAGTTTTTTGTTCAAAAGCTTTAGAAATGTCTGTAAGTTGATGAATAAAGATATCAACCTTTTTCTATCCTACTACTATTTAATAAACGTGAAAGTTTGTAAGTATTGTACGGATGTATGGATGTTTGTTACTCTTTCACGTAAAAATGTATTTGATGGATGTATTTGAATAAAACTTTACACTAACATATTTCTAATTTAAAATAAATTATACGTTAGGAAATATATAGGGAAACCGACTTCCACGCGAACGGAGTCGCGCGGGCGGCCACTCTTAATAAAAAGGTAAATAACGTAAGTTTTTTTTACTCATCGTAATTATTAATGGTTATTGAACTCTTTTTTGTTAATTTTTTTCTCATATATTTGGGTTTCTAATACAATGACGTCATAGCTTATACATAGAAACTGTATGGCCTAATGATAAATGAAAATTAAACCAAGGATTTTCCATAAACCTAACAAGAATCGAGTTGCGGTTGTGGTTAAGCCTATTGTTAGCTATACTTATGCATAAATGACCATACGTCATCAATTTACCACATCCTTTAGAGCTTATTGTCAAACGTAAATGAAAAAAAAATGGGTAATAACGCTTACTTATCAGAAACCCAGCCACCGAGCACGCCTCCGATGCCGACGCCGCACAAAAACACCACTTCAGCCAAGTTCGTGAGGCTCGACCGATCGCAAACCAGACTCCATTCGGATATGATTGTGTTTCCCACATCGGTCCTGTCGTACGTCCATTCTGTGCATTTCTGGACGTCCAGCATGACTGCGGAACCATTGAGTATAGCGCTGGCGGTGATGTTGTCAAGTAGAGGACGGACGAAGCAGGAGTCGTTGTTAGGTTGGCTGTAGTTGATCCAGCTGGCTACAGACAGATCGGACAGGCTCGCGGGTTGTTTACACCAGAACTTCGTTTCCTTTGCCTGGAACATTAAAATATCCTTTACAACACGTGCACCGCAACATGTGCAGGAAAACGTGCTAATGTTTTATTTTTTGATTTAATCTTGTTAGGTTTCGAACAAAATATTTTTATTGTTCTTTATCCTTGATCCGAAATTGGAGGTCATTGTAGCGATTACATAAGAGAAACTAAAATAAATTCAGAGTTTTTCTTTACCTTTACCAGATAGGTCATTATGCTAAATTACGATAGATCCCACCTAATTTTAAAAATGTGACACCAACATTTGATGTGAAATTGAATACTTTTTAGGAAACTTATTTTACCAAATTTATTCAAGGAAGACAGATTTAAAATTAACTTGCCATGCTTAAAAGCTTATAACCGGACGTTATTCATAGAGGCACGATACCGATTAAACGAATAGGTATAGGGATGCCCGAGGTTTGCTCGAGTGCACTTGTTTACAGCATTAGTGCACAAAAATATGTCTTCCTTTTCGAATAAAACTTTTGTGCGTTATTTTTAAATAAGAATATTTTAAAATTTCTCAATTAAAGTGACGCGGATGGCGACTATCAAAATTATAAGTTACTTTATATAGGTATCTAAAATATAAGGGATATTCAATATACTCACAGTAAAAGTAGGTAAAAATATATGAATGGTGCACGGGAAGGAGAATAGAGAAAGCAGGAAGGTGATGAGGAGCTGCCATCTTCCATAGTCTCCAATCAGCTGCGACACCAGGTCGGCGGAGTCTACCTCGGAGGAACGCACCTTGCCTTTGCTGGGAGATTGACTGGGTATTACTGGAAATTAAAGAGAAAGGGCTTGTAAGTGTTATTCAATTGCGTCGATTGTAGAAACTTCTACTAAACGAGCGGAATAAGATAGATAATAAGAAATATTGGTCGTATGAAATTTAGTTTAAAAAAAAACAGTTTACCTCCCCCTTTTGAGTTAATGTAATGCGAATTCTAGCGATGGTAAAAACAATGGCCGGATTAATTTATTTTCAACACACTTGCTCTGAAAGTAAGCCTGAACATTTTTAATTTGATCCGGTAATACAGTTTTTTTTTGTAACAACAAAGATGTTTTATGCTACTGAAAATTGATTTATATATTTGGGATAAATAAATATGTCCATATTAAAAAAAAACAATGATTATTATCAAATTATTGATAACTAGCATATAATTTGCAGTAAGGCACTACATTAACTTTGTAGGATTCATTCTATTATGCACGGGTATGTGTAATATTATTATGAGTGGATTATAGCTCGGTTTACGGCCCTAAACACGATGTGATCAAGACCACTTTCTGAGCCAGTGTGATGTAAAAATAATTTAAAGATCTTAAGTATGTGATATTACAATATACCAACTTATTTACCCAAGTTATTTTGAGCAGCACACATAATAAACTAAACTATCACTTTTATATCAAAATAAAAATATTTTTTCTGTTGTTATTTAAGCCATTTCGAGTAGGCTTCAAAACCTATCAGTAACTACATATTCTTATAATTACTAACCAGCGAAAAGGTTTTAGCCAACTTGAAACTTATGGTTGTGAATTCAAAAATCGGTTTTTACTATTATCTCTATATAGACGTCAAACATCTTAGTCTACCCATGACTAAGGCATTTGTTAAAATGTCGAAACATCGGAAATATAAATAAACGCGTATTAATCCGTTAAAATTTGTTGAATTTCAAGTAATAGTTATCGCGCAAATCTAAGAAGTTACATTAGGCTAACTTGTTTCCGATATTTTAAAAATTGGCTACGTGAAGATTTTTTTTTCTGATTTTCCTTTATATATTCAGGTAAATAAATTAAAGTAATAAATAATAAAAATAATAATGAATACTAAGTATACGACAATATTTTATATATATTTCTTCATATAGGCACCATTTAATGGTGTTATAGCGTGTCATAGTAATGTGAATCTGAGGTAACTACTGCAGTCGCGTGCGCATTACCACGTGGCTTCATACAAATATTGTGCGCACTGTCAATTGCGAGCTCAAACCGGCGCATACGCAACCTTGCCATAAACCCGGCGCCTTGGCAATGATTTCTAATGCTAACAATGTTTTCATTATACATTATGCTTGTGCAAAACGGTTTTACGATACTTTGATTAGATGCAGATTTAATTGAATCCTTTTGTTAGATAATGTAAATTTAAATTTGTTTGGTTTGGACTGTTGTTTTAAAATAACATGCATATTCATGTTCTTTTTGTTTAGATTTCTTAGTTCAGACAGATTTTATGTAGTTAACTATGCAGTTAATGCCAGAAAAAGTATAATTTTATCGCCACTTAACTCGTTTTGCAACGTGCAACGCAGCGACTCTAAGTCGAAATATTAATAAAATCAGCTCTAGTTAAATAACTATTCTACGAGTACAATGCCAGTAATCCGAGTGTAGTAAACAAATGAAGCGGTACTATGAACATTACTCTTCATCTAGCAGACAGTGATGCATCTGTGGTTTGAGGCCAAGGCTTGATCGCTGCAATCTAAATAATGAGAAATTTTGCAATCTGCGTGTAAACCTATTAAGGGTTTATTTTTTTGGTGAAAATTCTTTCTTTATAACTTTGCATGTGGTCAAAACACCTCTCAAAATACAAGGTGTAAGGTGTAGCTTTTACCAATGTAATTGATCTTCATCCAGCGACGTAGTTTAACAGCATTTGTAAAAAAAGTTTTTATCAATTCGAGCCAAATACTTTAGATTATTTATTCATGAGTAGTTTGATTTATGTGGCTTCGTAGTCACTTAATATTTTTTAAGCAGTTCAAAATAAAAATGTTCTTTATATCCAATCAAATGCAATGTTAATTACCCGTTGTAAATTATGTCGGTAAAGTAACGAATAGCTTTTTTTTAAATATCAGTTCAAGAGTTTTTCCGTACCTATAGTAATTAATATAATAATATACACACATAATGTACACGTAATTTGCTTTGTTGTAAATTTATTTTACTCGTTGTTTCTCGAAAAGTAATTTGGTGGTATAAAACTTATACAATTTCCTTTAACGTATTAAATTGGATGACCATGAAAACACAGTCACTGAATTTCGCCATTTTAGATAATCTCCGTAAAATCGCTCCAATTCTAATAATTGATAGTTGCAGTGCAATATACAACATGCAAGGTCGTTAAATAACTATGTACTCAGGCGATTGATTAGAACTTTATATTGAACTTATTAAAGACTAACATGGTACGTCCATTAATAAAAATAAAAGCTATTTCATGTGCTAATGGCTCGTTATGACCCCATCTGTAAATGATAACTAGATTTATAATTATAATATTACTAGCGAACCGCCCACGCTTCGTAATGGTGTAATTTGGCGCGACTTGTTCCCGTTAAGTTGAATTTTAGCTAACTTAAAATAACATTATCAGAATTTTCTTTATTTACAAATTTAAATGAGTAAGTATTCTAAAAGATGGCGAAACCCACATCAAAATTCATTACGTAGTTCAGGAGGAGATAGCGGCCAAACATTCAAACAGACAGAATTAGCGACTTGGATTTATACTATGTAATGATGTTTTCTTTTCAAGAAGCTGAAATGTTGGATCGAGTAAGTATATAAAAAAAGCCAAACTTACGTACGAGTTGTCTTAATGCTCAGAAAGGTACAGCAATATATAACTTTTATGTCATTTTCATCAGTAACAAATCCTACTAATGTTATAAACGTGAAAGTTTGTGATAATGGATGGATGTATGGATGTTTGTTACTCTTTTACGTAAAAACTACTGGATGGATTTTGATGAAACTTTACTGTAATATAGGTTATACATCAGAATAACATAAGGGAGAATGATGAGAAGTTTTCCCGCAAAACTTCTCATTCCCACGGGAAACCGACTTCCACGCGAAGGGAGTCGCGGGCGGCCACTTGTCTCAAATAAGTTAAGTGGGTTCTTATTGGAATATCGTAAAATTGGCCAAAAAAAAATAAAACTACTTTCTACTTAATTATCGGTCCAGAAGTTGTAGACAATCTTTCTTTTTTTTATTACTAAAGTGGTTAGGCGTGTTAATTTAAAATCTGAAATCTTAAAAGATTGTTCTAAAGATACGTTCTACGTTTATACTTTCGCATCACGCGAATTTAAGAAATATATCCTTAACTTTACCTACTCTTCTAGAAACCCATTTTGGATTCCTGGGACACCTCTTTTTATATTATTTCAAAGCTTTAGATATTTAAAAAGAAAAATAATAAGATATCAGGCTTAATCGTTTATAAATAAGTAATGTCGTGTGTATTTGAAGTATGATTATAGTACGCAGTTTATCAACTGAATTATAGGCCTATCATACTTCTCAGTTTAATTGCAGTTATAAACAAATAACACATGACGCCTAACAAAATGTTTATTTGTATGTCACAAGATACCCCTTGTGAAGACATCATCATATCACATTACTTACAAATGCATTTACTACGACAATGACCCGCTTTCCAAAGACTCGAGTGTTTTATCTGTTGCAGCTAATCATATGGACTATTGTTGTATTAAGCGGACGTAGATAATGTTCAGAAATTAATTTTGAACATGCGAGAACTTTATATTAAAGTATGATTAAATACGAAGTCAATTACGATGATGGCTGTAACATTTACCGTCTAAATGAATGAATAGTTATTTATTATTTGACGTGTAAGCGTTAAAGTCGAGATTACACATTTATTTATATATTTTGTTTTATTAAGAAAACCAACCGCAATTACATTGAGTTAACTTATTTCTAGGTGAGTTTATACATATGCTAATAACAGGTTTACACATACCTATTTTTTATTAAGATAAGGGAATGTTTTTTATTATATTAAATCAAAAATAAAACAGCAAGAGCTGAGCATTGTAAGAGTGTCAAAATAATTAACTTCAGTGCTTGCTCAAAATAAAAAAACCGGCCAAGTGCGAGTCGGACTCGCGCACCGAGGGTTCCGTACAAACCTGCAAAAACTACTTAAAATTTTAAGCTTTTCGGAATTTTTCTGTTACCTGTGCTGTAAGCTATTGCTTCTTACCAAATTTCGAGATTCTATGTCAACGGGAAGTGGTCTTTAGGTTTTAATTCCCGTGCGTGTAGTTGCGAGTTTCAAAATATGCGGTATCAATGGTTGTACTTTTGCGTTTTGCGTTTTTGCGTTGACTTAGATTTTTTTTTTCACGGGTTAAAGGCAATTAGATCTAAGTATTAGATATGAATTTCAACTTATAAGTTTATATTTATTAAAAAAATATATATTTTGTAATGTAACTAAAAATTTAAGGTTTTCGGAATTTTTCCTTTATGTGTGCTATAAAACGTTGCTTCATGCCAAATTTCAAGATTCTAGGTCGACTGGAAGTACCCTTTAGGTTTTGATTCCCTTGCGAGTACTTGCGAGTTTCAAAATATGCAGCTTAAATGCTGTTTCTTTTGATTGCGTTGACATAGAAGTTTGATTTTGTTACAGCTTAAAGGTATTATAGACCTTTTTTTTTTTTTTTTGTTTGCGCGGTGAAATGCGTTTACGCACCGTACCCCCCACCAGGGTGGCGGGGGGCGTGTGTGGGACTCCCACCTGGGCAACTGACACGTCGCCCAGGGGACTACCCACCAAAACACCGCGGCGCTCCGTCTTCGCCTTTGTGGTGAAGCCGTGGGGCCCGGACCGTCGGCCCTACGCCACGACTTCACCGGAAGGTATTATAGACCTGAGTATTTGGTTTGAATTTCAATTTAATACCTCTACGCATTTATGAGGAAATGGGTAGTAAGGTTAAAATTACTAAAAAAAAATATTATGTGATGTAACTAAAAATTTATGGTTTTCGTAATTTTTCCTTTATCTATGCTATAAGACGTTGCTTCGTACCAAATTTCAAGATTCTGAGTTCACGGGAAGCACCCTGTAGGTTTTGATTCCCTTGCAAGTGTCGACTTGCGGCATAATTTGCGGCATAAACGGCTGTATCTTTTGATTGCGTTGGCTTAGAAGTTTGATTTTTTCACAGCTTCAAGGGACAGTAGACCTGAGTAATTGATATAAATTTCAGCTTCATACCTCCATGCGTTCCTGAGAAAAAGGGTCTTGACAGACGGACGGACGGACAACAAAGTGATCCTATAAGGGTTCCGTTTTTTTTCCTTTTGAGGTACGGAACCCTAAAAAAGGGTTTTGATACAAGTTCCTTTTTAGGGTTCCGTACCAAAGGTTAAAACGGGGCCCTATTACTAAGCCTCCGCTGTCTGTCTGCCTGTCTGTCTGTCTGTCTCCAGGCTGTATCTCATAAACCGTGATAGCAAGAAAGCTGAAATTGATGTATCTCCGTTGCCGATATAACAACACACCCTTACTAAAAATTAAAAAAAATATATATTAAGGGGGGTCCCCAGTCCCCATACAATAAACGTGTTTTTTTCGAATTTTTTGCTCAATATAAAAAACGGTAACAAGTAGACGCTTTAAATTTTACCTTTCAAAATGAATAATTAAATAACAATGAAGTAAATATTAAAGGGAGGCCCCCATACAACCAAACGTAATTTTTAAGCAATTTTTACTTGATCTTAATAAGCAGGTAGAAAATTATAGTACGGAACTCTTTGTGCGCGAGTCCGACTCGCACTTGGCCGGTTTATTAAATTATTAGCACCTAGTAGAAATACAAATATATGTTTTATTCGCTCACCCACTATGGTTTCGTATTAGTAAATCCAATTAATCTTGAATTACTTTCATGGCTTAAATGTAAACATAGAGAATATTGGGATTAAAAAATATTCATTCCATGGTTTCCAAATTTTCCCAGAAAAATTGCCAATTATTTCTATAACATTTTATTAGTTTCGATACAATTTTGTCTAATGTCTTAAGATATTTTTTGGGGAACGCATAGTAAGTAGGTATATAGTCGTATTTTACGTAAGTCTGTAACAAGTACTAAAACTAGTTTTAGGTCGTTTTTTAAAATAAAAACAGAGTAAAATCTAGTATTAATGGTGCTAATATAACATAATGATGGAGAAATATCCGCTTTAAACAAAAGTCCTTAGATCGACAAGCTTTAACAATGATTAAATCTGAGTCATTCGATAATACGACCATTAAAGTGTTTTTATAAAAATAATAAAACGGTCATATACTCTTAACAGTACATTTAATGTGTATTTTGTTTGTAACTTAAATATATTTTTCGGTTTTAAGATGCTTGTCTAACAATAATTATTAATTATAATGTGACAGAAAAATGCATGTCAGTTTAACTATGTTATTTTTATAGCCATTTAAATAAAAAATACTGGTTCAAACTTAAAACTAACAAATAGAATAAATATATTTTAAACGGTTATGTTTTTTTTCATGTCAATTTAAATTGTTTTCCAACTCCTAAGCTTGGATGAGATTAAAACAAAGTAGGTATCTACGAATGAAGAACAGAACATGTAACCGACCTTAGCCTTCACAATGAACATGCATATAACTATGTAACACACGCGGTTAATAATAGTTTGACGTAACCACAATATTATGCTATCGGTCAGAAATGGATGAACGACTTCGTATTAACCATTGCCTACTTTTGCGTGTTAAAAAAAAGAGAAAAAAAGCTTCGTTTTCACGCTTCTTTTGGCAATTGGTGACAAATGACAATTAGTTGAATAGGTTCACCACCTGTGTAATGACCTGTGTAATTAACTATTAGGCAAATACTACTCGGTTACATAATTGGCGATCACAGTCGAAGGAGGAAGACAGTGTCAGATGGTATCATGATTGTTTTCAAGCCAATCACGGATGTTATCTGATGGTCATAGAAGTACTTTTTATCACGTGATATGTTTAGAAATAAAAAAATACTTAAGTTTTTTGCGAGACTTTATGCTTCGTTGCTTAACGTTATCTGTAGAAAACTTTTCTAATGAAGTAGGAGTAAGTATATTTTGCCCGACAATTTGTTAAGACTTTATGAATATACTACTAAGTTTAGTGCGACAAATAACAAGATTACTCATATGAGTAATCTAAACGACAACGGCGTATTAATATTAGCACGGATAATATTCCAGATTTATTACAATAATTTATTAGGTTGACGGTGAAATCCACCCCTTATTAGTCAGTTTTAACCGTAATCAAGTGGCAGTTTCTAATAGCTAGGTAACCTAAAACTTAACTAAGTGCTAAAACTGAAACCTCAGTTTAGTAATCGTATTAAATGCACATTACCGCGGTATATACAGGCCCCGTTAGCGCGGAGATAGGGGACGAGTCCGGAAGCGAATCGCTCAATTACCACATTGATACCCGCTCCTAGCCGGTCACTGTTCTGTTTCTGCGCCCGCCACTGTTCCACGACAGATTGATCGCTGTCACACACTCGACGGAATCAACTGCGGTTTCTGAATGCGATATTCTGCGGAAGACGCGCTGGGTAAGGTATACCGCGTCGCGAACATGCCTTTGACATAGTTTCCGCATTTTTTAGCATACGTTATAATCTCTCATACAGTGTTTTCTATTGCATTCAATATGCTTTCTTCATAACATAACACTGCATGATAATAACAATGCGTTTAGCGCAGTGAATGTACCGCAGAAATCGCTTATGTAACTCTAAGCGACATGAATTGATACTTTGCTTCCTACGCGTACGCACCTCCTTAAATCTTTAAACAAGGATAAGTGTTGAAGGGAATTACGCCTTACAACTCGCAAATTAGGGCTTACATTAGCCCACATTAATATAAACACATGAGTAATGTTAGTAATCATCTGTGTGAAACATCGCGTTTATACACCTGCTATACCAAAATATATTTAGTAAATAAGTTATTTTCTCTACAAATAACTCTCCTTAACATTACTAAGGTAATCAATTAACTTATTAATACTGGTTTTAACTACTATGCGCGCCAAATATCTACCCTTATGTCAGATTGAAGTTTTCCATATAAATGTGTTAAAATTTAAACCTAACAGTAGGTATTTATATTTAATTGGCACTCATCTTAGTTTAAACCAAGACCATCTTTAGACCACGTCTTGCAATAAACCTGTATACGTTACATAGAACCAGTTATTATAACTAAGTACCTACTCATTTATTAACTAGTTAAAATTACCTTAGAAACTGTTTATATTTTAATGAATATGAAATTGTTTTAATGGAGACAACATA
Organism: Emmelina monodactyla; assembly: GCA_916618145.1. Classification (NCBI taxonomy): domain Eukaryota; kingdom Metazoa; phylum Arthropoda; class Insecta; order Lepidoptera; family Pterophoridae; genus Emmelina; species Emmelina monodactyla. Next base: position 4,181,512 of record OU745311.1, on the reverse strand, counting down.
AAAAAAAAAAAATTTTTCAATTTCAGTACCTATTACTTAGAAAGGTTTATACTCGTTATCTGAGTGGAACTATGCATCTCAACATAATTTTATCATCGATAGTATTTTTATGCAATTAGTTTGCGAATTCAAATCCCCGCTTATTCAACGGAACATGATAATGCATTCAAAATAAAGTAAATGCAATTAATTCATGATAAGAAATGTCACTTTATATGTGACCTACTTGATCTTGTGTTGAAGACGTTATTGTCTCTACGACAATTGATCATATTTGTGCCATATCAGTTGCAGCCTATTTATATAAAGGTACTGAGGCTATATTTTAAACCAGACTGGCTTGTCTGTTAAACAAAAAGGTATTCTAGCTATCGGTTAGCGTATAGGTTTTACTCGTAATAGTGAGCCTTTTGATATTGCTGATCACACAGCATTACCATTCATAATTAAAACCGACATGATAACAAACGCTTATTACATCATTAATTTAATATCTTCCTACGATTAACAAATTATAGTTAAATAGAACAGTAAAGTTAATTATATTGTATATAAATATGTTTGTTTTTCACAAAATGATGATTGAAGATACAATAACAATAGAGCTTAGTATAATTTCTAGATAATTAAAACCCAACATAACTTTTTCATGAGTGTACGAAATAAGCTACTATTCTGGAATCAAGCAGCTTGGCAAAAGATATAACAACAATTTAAAAATGTTAATGCCAAAACTTATTTTAAACAACAAAACACAAGGGTATTCTTATTCTTGAGTGCACCTACATCTTGTTATTATTTATTATATTTTGGATTTGGTCTCGTGGGCCAGACACGTGCAATACAATAATATAGTAATTTCCGTACGTAACGTACCAATCCCAATTTAGTTGAAGTGGTCACCCAAAATATCTAACGAAGTAAACTTTATACAAATAGATATAAAACAATAAAGGAAACCTTGCGTACTTTCACGAATCAACCTCAGAACCTTGATACCTCCCTAAAAAGGTTAAGAAAGGACAAACAACCATATAGCAAAGTCGTTTAGACTGAAACTACCAAAAAAACTCCTAGACAAGGATTTCTCAGTCATATATTAAAGCATTTTTATCTTAAGACACCTAAATGTTTATTTTATATAAATTTAAATAAGTTTTTTCTTAGATTAGATTGTTGTTTAGGTTCATATCATACCGGTTTCCACTAATGATTTATCGTTAAATTTATGTTATTTTAAAGCTCTATTAAAACTTTTTGCTTGGTTATTTATTGTATAACTTGTAATAAGTAATAATAAACGTAATAAGTAGTAGTGACACATACTAAAACATACAACAATTCTAGTAAAGTACACGTTATTCTGTGTGCCGCTGGCGTGTCAGCATACGGTAGTGAATCGTGAAAGACGACCCGAATGAAGCGTTATTTATTCAAGCCCCTCGAGGGAAACTCAAGTCTGCCTTACATGTTGTAAGAATGTACGCGAAGAATTTACTACCTTCAAGACTTAGAATAGACAAAAAGTTGATTTTTCTCTAATGGAAAAAAGGGAATAGATCCAGAGAAATATTTAACTGATTCGTTTGCTATAAATCAAAGAAATAATTAAGAAGTTACAAGTGGTGGTGTTTATAGCATTCAATTACATAATTTAGAATAGTAAATAACGTAGTTAACTTAAAGTACTTATCAATAAAGTTTTCAATTTCAAGATATTTTTCTATTTAAAAAAACGTTGAGTATTGATCTATGCCTGTTTACCATTTAACTATCATTTTAATAACATTTTCTATAAATAACTCCTTGATCCAAGGTTCTAAATGAAAGCCCTTGCATTAATTAATTGAGGAAATCGGATATTATTAAAGGACAATGGGCAAATTGGGACCACCCTCCAATAGCAATAAGATATATTTCATTGGATAGGTCTCTCCAATAGGAACAACTATTGCTATGGCAGCTTTGTTGTAAGAGCTGTCCGTTTCGAGTTATGAGACTAAAGAAAAATATTAAAATACAACTTTTCAAGTTTAGTTATGTTGAATATATTTATACCTAGGTGCTTTTTATTTCGCTTAGACACTAATGGTAGGCATGAGCAGCCCTCACCCCTCAAAAACCTTTTATTGGTTCTCGGTTCTCTGTTTCGTCTAAAAATCTCTATCGCGGAACATATCAATAACACGTTTTATTAGATAATCTCCTAAGAGCGCGACCATAGGTTGCTGCATAATTACAGCAACATGCATTATTGGAGGTGAGTGTGTTGTATTTATTTTTACCATTCTTTAAGAGTATTTTCACTCTAAAACTCAAATCACAGGGAAACAAGCTATATTGTATATAAGAATGTATCTTTAAGTTAGCTATACAGTTGTTTGCATCTGTAATTATACCTACTTTATTTTACCTAGTTAGTTAGTAGTTTAGGATATTTTTAATGATGTCATTGTAGATAACCCCTAAGAACAGTTTAAAATAGTAAACAATTTAATAATGTTGTGTGATCTTTCTATTTTTCTGTCCAAAAATATTTCATTATAACCTTTATATCTGAAAAGTACATAGCTATCTAAGATATTAAACAAACACTTAATAATAGTTTATTATTTTTCATAGGTTATAAAATGTCTAATTACTCAAAACGGACAGTTGTTACAGCAAAGCTGTCATAGAAATAGTTGTTCCAATTGATGAGACCTATCCAACGACATATATCTTATTGCTATTGGAGGGTGGTCCCAGGTTTCATACATTTTTGCCCATTCTCCTTTATCTCACTTTTATAATAAGCAATTACTATTAATCAATATTGTCACTTTCATTAGATAACAATGGTATCAGGTTGACAGTTGAGTTCATTGCTTCAATAACTGTGTGAAGGCTCCGTCGGCGCGTGCGCACGAAGGGCAACTCTAGAAATTGCAGGTTGCAGCGGATCTTGCGACACTACTCCTGAGATTATAATACATTTTAGAAACCTAATAATTGACTGCCGACGGTAATGGGCATGTGCAAATTTATATACTGAAGTAGGTAAATTAATAGTATAAAATTGATATGACAACATTTTGAAGCTAATTAGAGAGACAGTATTTTTTTACCCGTATCTGGTTATGATATCTACATATTAAGATCTAACTTCGCTTAATCAATATATTTTTGAGGAAAACAAAAACATAAGTGTTTCTAGACCAATTAAACACATTGTTAGCACACGGACTATGCAAAAATACTTTACCTTCCTCATAAACACGTGACAAGACTATCTTGCAAATGTTCTTGAAAATTCACTTGTGTTGAGAAGTCAAGTTCAGGTGGTCGGAACATGATGTCAGTTATGTATTGGTTTGGTTCTGCGAGGAAACGATATTGTCGTGAGCGTTTGTGGCGTCGCTAGAGTTTTCATGGATCCATATTGGCTCGCATATAGTTGAAAGCAAAATTTTTATAGAAATTAAAAAGGATTATTCCGTATGTTACAAGTAAATTTATGTAGTGGTATGATTACCTACTACCTACAAGGGTAAAAGATTTTTTGTACCAAAATATTCAAATAAGTTTTTTGAAATGGCATTGGCCCTGCGTTTCACCTAGACCCCAGCATCCATAACATGCAAAGAAAAATACAAATTTTATTTGTACGTAAAGTGTTGGTCTAAAGCAAATGGCCTTTTTTTAAAATTAGAGGCACAATAGATCGTTCCTCTTCCTTAAAGGCCAGCAACCCACCCTCAATACCGATGTGATTGTGGGTGTGAATTACTATCGTTAAAAGACTATCATTAAAGGATGAGACGACATTGGCTTCAGCATTCCTCATTTATGCTAATTAAAAGCTTAGTTCTCCATTACCTATAACATATTATCCTTTTACGACTTGACCATGATTATAAAAAATAGCAGTCTGCGGAAATCCGGAAACATCTTATGTTGGTTTACCTAGTTGCCAGGATAATCAAAGTAACTGTCATTGACATGGAGCAAAAATATATCATTAGTACGTGCTCTTTACTTCAATAGGAATAAGGTAAATGCATTTTTTTCTTTGTTGCAAGATTCCAATGACGTAAGGCAGCGCGGTATGTTACCACGAAAAAGAATCATTACTAATGCATTAAACAGTTTAAATATCTTTCAATTTCCAAGTAATGTTTACCTTTAATTTAAAATACTACTTACTAATATTATAAACGTGAAAGTTTGTAAGTATGGGTGTATGTATGGATGTTTGTTACTCTTTCACGTAAAAACTACTGAATGGATTTTGATGAAACTTTACAGTAATATATGTTATACATCAGAATAACATAATTACAGCGGGAAAACTTCTAATTCCCACGGGAAACCGACTTCCACTCGAACAGACTCGCAGGCGGCCACTAGTATTTAATAAGTCTAATAACGTATTCACTAAGTAGTTAAATAGAAACTAATCTTTTTGGAAAATAGATATTAAGAAACATTTTTTTGTGTAACTAAAATATGGGTAACATTAAATCATATCTCAGCAAAAATTTCAATTCTCAACAAAAATTGAATGTAGCACATATCTATAACAGGTAGCATAAATGTATGACGAGTTTTGATGGTGTACTGATGTTATTTTACCAAGATGAGATAAATTAAATTACTAAGTAACTGAACTAGGTGTCCCAGACCTATTTAGTGATATTTACTGTCAGGTTGTTTCTGTCACATTCTAATTTATTCAAGTTTCCTGTCGTGATTTAATTTTGCGGCAAAACAGACATCATAATAAACGATTATTGGTGCCCTTTTTAATCAGAAACCAATGTCAGTTATTAATTCTTCAATTTATTGACAAGTTAATTGTTTATGGGTATTCCTACCGGAGGAAGTTCTTTAAAATGTAACTTCTTAGATTTACGCGATCATTAGTACTTGAAATTAAACTAATTTTAATGGATTACACGTTTATTTATTTATTTTTTGATTTTCCGACGTTTCGTTTTATTTTTAAAAATGGTAATTGTAAATGGGTTAATTACTAATTTTTGTGAGGGTAATCGAAATTTGACGGAAAGAAAACTTAATTTTTGTTATTTTTTTTTACCATGCGACGAACACTAATTGTAATAATAAGTAAAGCACTATTGGCCGTTAGGTCAACTATTTTAATTGATACGCTGTTATTATTAATAGATTTTCAACTACCTATTAAGGTTTGAATGTGAGTAGTTTAAGGTTTATAACGATAAACTTAAATAAGGTTGCCCTTCGAAATTTGAAAGTCATTTCCGTATATTTATTTTGAAAAGTAGTTTTCAAAATTCCAATTAACATTTAAGGTAGGTTACCTGTTTTGAAACCGGTGTAGGTTACTATTGCAATGTATAATATCCTACTTAAGATAATGTCAAACTCACGAGCAAACGACAAAATCAAAACGCTTAAATAATCATAACCACAAACGATCGTTACAATACCTGGAAACCATTGAATACTAAAGTACATTGAAATAATGCACTATACTTATCATAACTCAAAATGCATAACACAATAATCAGCTTATCGACTTGTAAAAAGTACATCGTCTAAGATCATTGTTGTGTACACAACAAGTAGTTTAAATAATCTGCAGAAGAAACCTTTGTACTAACGTTTCTGTCTATGTATTTTAAAGTGTGTTCGTACAAAAATAGCTAATAAATAAATAAGATACATCGTAAGTATTGTAGGATTCAATAGAGCATGGCTTGTCTGACTCGCGTCACGGTTGCACACATATGCATAGAACTCCTAGATTGCTTCTTTTTTTGTATATCACTTTGATATAATTAACATAATTAAGTCAAATACTTATGTATCAGGTAAATAAACTTGAGGGTTTTCAAAGGTAACAAGATGAAAAAAGTTTGAGGTAGCGATTTTTTGTAACATATAAAGAAATGTAGAGTGATATTGTGATTTTCTCACATGGCTTACTTTAATGGCATAGAGCTATGCATGGATTACCCCGTGGAAAGTAAAGTCACTGACATATGGAATTAGCTTAAAGGAAAACTCATATACTTGTTAGGATTGAGATTGATTCGAATTAATGGTCCAGGAAAATGTAATTATTACATGCAAAACAAAAGTATTTCTGTCTCGTCGCCAATCCTAGTGAGCCTCTTGTAATGAGCACATCCTAATTAATGTAGGTACGTTTAATGAAAACAGTCAAAATAACATTTAATACTCTTGTTTTACAATTAAGCATACTCGTACACCGACATAAAAGTACAACATTAAAATAACAAAGGGTAGAATAATAGGTTCTGAAATCACGGAGAGTGTTTTAAGTAAGTGTAACGAGCTTCTTTTTGTTTTTAGTAACTCGGAGACGAATATATTATGTATTCAAGTTGAATATACATATTTATAATGAAAAACTTTTTGGACCTTAGGTTGCTGTTTTTTTAAGACTGTGATCGAAAGATATATAAATTTTATCAGAGTAGATATTTAGCTATAGAAAATAATAAAAATATATAACACATTTTAAAGTATGAAAGATCAATAATTGTGTGTTTTACATTAAAACGAAACGAAAATTATTGTCATTATTTCTTATCGTAAGACTATTAAATTGTATGAAACTATATGCTCATAAGCGATTCCGAACCGTAGTAAAATGTGTAAGTATGACCCTGTTTTGATTAGAAAACATTGTTATATAGGATTATATAATTAAATAATAACGTAATATCCAACCTACGTATTTACTGTTAACTACGTCAGCAGCAGGGTAAAGAAAATGTTTTTGTTATAATAAGAAGGAATCCACTTTTCATTCGGTGTTTATTAACCGCTTGGCTTTTAGCCAGTTATTTATTCTAAAGCATTTAAAGTAACATATTTGTTATATCTTCATATCCTTTGCAGCATCTTAATTTAGTTTTATGTTGATCACTAAATGTAAAACAAGTTCAATGACTATACTAAAAATATAAATTTTTGGTGGCTATAATAAAATAAAAATAAGTAAGCTTAAGAAAGCGGTCTCGCCCACTAAGAGCCTCAAAAATTTAGGTATTATACATGTATGTATAGGAACATCGTCTCAGTGAAGCATTCAAGTTTTAATCGAAAGACACTTTAAATACTTCATATAGTAAACAAGGATTTTGAAGACCAATGCCTTTATGATAATACATACGAGTACATACTGTTAAATATGTAGGTATAGTTCGTGAGTATGCATAATTATTGTGTAATTCTTGTACAAATTTAAATGATTTAAACTAACATAGATAGATATAACCACCGTTTCCAAAAATACTGGTTAGTGAAAATTAACCACTAATCGTTAGTCAAACTTACAGTATTAAGCTGGATAACTAGGTTTAGTAACTGAAAATACTAAATGGAGTTTCCTATGTAAAAAGTATGAGCGTTAAAATGCTAATAAATGAAATAAATATACTAAATTATACTTATTAATTTTCTGAATTTGGTTGCTTTCCGGCTAAATGTGATAACAAAAACTTGTTACACGGGTAACAAGGTTTTATTGGAACATGAAAATCATAAAGTTATTAACAGTTGAATCTAAAGTAGCCCAATTTTAAGATATTCCAATAAGAACACACTTAACTTATTTGAGACTAGTGGTCGTCCGCGACTCTGTTCGCGTGGAAGTCGGTTTCCCGTGGGAATGAGAAGTTTTCCGGCGGGAAAAAGTACTTATTTACTCTATGTGTTATTCTGATGTATAACCTATATAACTGTAAAGTTTCGTCCAAATCCGTCCAATAGTTTTTTCGTGAAAGAGTAGCTCACATCAATCTATACACCCTTACAAACGTTTACGTTTATAATATTAGAAGGATTAGCGGGACTTAGAAACATTCGTAAACTTTTCATTGACTTGCTGATAACTGCAACTGGATGTTAACATATTTTCAGAGATAACTGACTATATTTTCAATCTAAAATATGATTTTATGGCCTCCTAATAGCACTGGGCACAGGAACAAAACGGTTTAAATCAAGCTGTACAAAGTTAATGCATTTTTGAATTCGTTGACAAAAAAATATCACGATGTCACTTAGCTATGCAAAAAAGACTTTGTTCATACGATTTTTATGTAATTTATCCGGTTAATAATATACTATATTTAAACTATTAATTCCTGAATTTTAGTAGTAGATTAGAGACTATAAATGTGTTATTGAAAATAAACATTATATAGCCTTAACATTAAAATTACAAAACGGAAATTACAGTCGTCGTAGATATAAATGCATAATTTGTATGCAAATATGTTAATATTTCGTTACAAAAACCTATGTTTACAAATTTTGCAAGATTACATATATTACCAAAAACGATAAGAATAAATCAGTTCAATTATTTAATTAATTATATTAGTTTAAATTTCGATTGGATATTTTCAAGTGCCTTACCAAGGTACTTTCGAAAATTATTATTTATCTAATATGTTATGCCCTTAAAACGTCTATTAATGGGTAATTAAGCCAATTCCTAATTTAACGAATTCCTATTTTAACGCAAAAATGTATATACATATTAATGAAAATATAATTATTGTTGTTCCTGCTATTAATTTATATTCATTACGCTTTTTATTCTAAATAATATTTTTGGTAATGAAAATATTTATAAGTTTTTATTTTATTCAATAAGTTATTTTACATTTTAATTGAGTGCACAAAAGGTCTCTACTTTGTTCACCGATAATAATTCATGCTAAATAGTTTTTATTATCAAGTTACCTAAAAAGAAAAATACGTTATCGCAGAAATTTTGGTAGAAAATGAAAAGTGTTTTGGCATTGGGAAAGCAGCAGATAAAGCCGTCTCTGGTATTGATATTGAAAAGTCATTTCCGTTTAATTATCCCTCTGAAGGAAATTATAAAATATATTTGTAATTTTTTCTTTAATCCCTTTTCTCTTAAAAAGGAAATCAAATACTCGTTAGTTAGACAGTTTGTACTTACTTTTTGAAAGCCCCATTTTGAACTTCCGTAAAATGTCCGGAAATGAACTATGTTCTCCCATTGGTGCAACAGCTCGATAGATCGTGTTAATTATTATTATTTTATACTTTATAGTTTACATTTGTCGTTAAAACACAAAACGCTGTCCAGAGTCAAGTATTTAGGGTGTTAGTCTACAAATCATGAAACACTGGTTTCGAATTTCGAAGTTCGATTTCATGTGCAGTTTTTCGCATATGCGCGGGAGTGGTACCGAGCCGGCGCGGACCTGGGAGAGGACTGAAACTGCGCGCGCGCCGCTAGTAAACTGTTCTGCGGCGCTCGGTCTCATTGCCACCCGACTATATAGATCATCTCAACCTATCACACGAAGCTTCTTTACCTCTTACGTCAAAATTGTAAATACCGTGAAGCTGCACTTAATTAATTTTGTTTTTAGTAAGGTAGAAGTTCCCTTCCGAAGACAAGGTTTTTGTTAGCTTTTTTATAAATCCTATTTAACATAAGCGTGTCCTTGATTAAAATTAATAATGTTGAAAGATTTTTAGAGTTTTAAATTAAGCATATCCCTAAAATAAAATAAAACTATGTTTTAAAGATAGTAAAATTAAAATATGGATAAAAAACCATTAAGTAAACTAACTGTAACCATGTTGTTTCATTTAATTCACAAAAACATGATTTGTGCGCATGCCTGATACTTTTGGTAAGCAAATAATATTTTACGAGCATATTCGCAAATAACTCGCCAAAATCATGTCAAAAATGTTTATTTTAAGTTGAAGGATATATGCCTGCATTATCCCATAAAGAAGCAAAGTTCTCTTTACCATTATTTAATGTTAACGTGATTCTGAATTTAAACCGGACTACTAAAGGCCGTTTTGTTGTTTTATTCTCAGATGTAATCTATATGGGAACCATCATATTAACTCAAATATTTCCAAATATTTATGAGTTGCGGACCCAAAACATAACATTAAGCATGGATGACGAGGCCTTGGAATATGTCTCACTTCCTATTGTAAAACAATAGTCTCATGTTAAATATGCTTATTTCCTATAACAATTAATCACTTACTTATGGTGTTGAAGATATACTGATTATATGAGTAAACGTGAGTATCCCATACATGCTGGGTTTTACTAAGTATTGAATTTTTAGTACTATTAATATGTTGCCATTAAATATCATAATACCTAACATTTGGCATCTTAAGCTATTTAATAAGGGTATTATGATATCAGTTACAAACGGGGTCACATAGGATAGACAGAGACCAAACATAGTTTAATTAATAAATTTACTTCGTGATTAATAGTTTGTAATGTTAATCAATTTCAGAATGATAAGTCACTAAATTTTGCACATAATCCAAACATGTATGTTAATTCATTATGTATTAGGTAAAGATTGTTTATGTATCGTTTATTTATTTTTGCTGTTCACAAGTATTTTGGTTATAATTAAATTTAATAAAATCAAATACACACTTTATGGGTAAAACTGTATCACAGTTAAATCAACGTTTATGTTAAGTATAAGTACTTTCCGAAAGCTGACTCATGCTGCATAGAATTTTAATTGATGTAACGACTTTCGTTATAAAGGATTAGACTAATAATTAGACGATTACTAAATGTACTTATCAAATTTGCACTAACCCATATTTAAGGCAATACTTTTGGGTAATCGGTACAGTGAATCTCAAGCTTTTGTAACAAACAGTGGAAATAGCAGCTTTGAACAGTTACCGTAAGTTTCTTACTTTTTTTACTTAGTTATTGGCCAAAAAACTTTATTGAGGTAGTTTTTCCTTTTCAAGCCGTAATAAGTCATATTTGATGTTTCTTAATATATTTTTTGCAAAAATTAAATGTCCGTTTGCTTTAAAACGGCATTGTTATACTTTAATAAATATAACAGTGCTTAATTATTCTAATAAAATAACCTCCTAATCTAATAAATACACTAAGATTGCATTGTGAAATAATCCAGCTTTAGTAAACTTTAAACATTTAAAAGTAATTCATACCTTAGTGTGTCTTAAAAACCTTCTCAAAAAATAAATTTTCCATTAAGATTCTAAAGGAAGCAACATTTTTCAGATGTGCCGAGTACCTCTAGTCCTGTTGTTTGCCGTGTGCCTTGCCGGCCAGGGTCTGTGTGCCTCCAGCCTCGCCAAGCGGGACCTTCTCAACCTACTCGGAATATCAGCCGGTGACTCCGGAGACTCCAGCCCTATAGCATCAGGACTGGACGACATCGGCTCGATCATACTCACATTGAAAGGACAAGTCAAAGAAATCTTCGAAGATATATTCTTACAGTGTCTGCAACACTTTCTGGAGATCCTGCGTAACTTGAAGTTGAAATTCTTGAAGAAGATCGGCCAGTACACGATCTCGCACGTGTTTCATGCTATTTTCGATGGAGTGACGGAGTTTGTGGAAGAAGAAAACAATGCAAAGACAACTACTGAGGAACCGAGCTATGTGTACAAATATCCATACGCCACCTCGCAGATTCTAAAACAGTACTAGTATCTTTGTAATTAAGATTGACTATTTATTTAAATTATTGTGAAGCTACTTATGTTGTAATAAATGTTTGACGAATTATTTAAGTTTTTTATTTAACAGGTTAACTTGTTAAACTCCTCACATATTTTACGAGCAAATATTTAAGTTTTCAATTGTATTTAATACAAACCATGAGGAACAAGCTTTCAATGGATTTGGTTAAAGTTTATCATAAAAAAGTCAAAGATGTTTTTTTAGAACAATTTAAAAGAGTAATAGGATATTTAATATCACCTCAAGACTGACTTCTCGTCAGGGACTTTAAATGGCATTTTTTTAACTCCAACACTAGATAAATTTGATGCTGCAAAGATATATTCATGACAAGGAACAGGGGATTAAAAACGTATCATAGTTAAAACTTCAAGTTAATAATTCAGTAAGTACCCACTCTCTCTGTTTTACACTTAGTTTTGGTCCCGATTAAATGTTAGTAGGTACCTACTTCAATTGCCCAATAGGCTTAACTGGCGTAAACATGAAAAAACGACTTAAAAGGAGTTTTTTTCAAGATGTAGGTAAGTAAAAAAAATTGAATACCAGTTTTGGCTGTAGGTATCCCATGAAGGGTTTGTACGGACCCTATATAATAACTTATATTATGCATTACTGCCAAATTTCATCTAAAACCATTCAGTAAATAGAAACTTTGAGTCTGTAAGTTACTTTCAGATTTAGAAAATATTAATTTTTTACTGAGCACCTAAAATTAAAATAGATAAAAAAAATACTTTTCAAACCCTCTAAACAAAATAATTATTTTACAAAACGATTATTCCTGGAGTGTTAAATCCATTGACATGAAAAAATCGAAGTATTTTTTAAACAGTAAAGTTCGTAGTTAGTGTTTTGAATTAATAATAAAATAGCAATGTTGAAACATGGAACTATGGCTCTAAGTTTTTCATCAATCAGTCCCTTTTTTAATTAAAAGCTTTTGTTTTTACATAGCAAAAAAGTTATTATTTTCAAAATATAAAAACCTCTTTAAATATGTCTTTTGCAAAAAATATAAGCAAATTATACTTCGGCAAGCAATGTAAAAACATTGAAAAGTTTATAAAAATTCAGAGCAAAATTTTATTTATAGAAATTGCTATGTGGCGTTTTGGATGTTCCCAACGCCATCTGTATTATCATATGTCAAACTAGTCTGTCGCGCTCCCAAGCGAGCGAGCTTGTATCTAACCGACTCAATCACTCACTGGTCTATGTTTCTCTCTCTTGGTTCAACCGGCGTCTGAGCCGACACGTTTGTTATTAATTATTTATACGCAAGTACTGTATTTTAATTATTTCGTGTGTCGTTTGTTGTATTTGGAGTCAACAATAAATATCTGTTTGAAAGTACCCAAAGCTTTCATTACATCACCACAAACGACCCCAAAGTGGTGACCGCCGACTTTAGCGGCAGCACGCAACATTGCACGCGGAGCCCTACCGGATAGCCCGCACCCAACATTCAACCGCCCAGCTCGACGTCTTCAGCCAGGGGACACGGTCCCGCAGCATCGTCGGTGGACGAGCGGGCGCACAATCCGTGCTCCCGGCTACGCATCGTGTACTTCGTGGCGCCGATTTGGAGCGGCGTCACTCATCACGCATCCCGCCTTGCTGCGTTCCGTAAGCGCGCGGGTTGCGTACCCCAGTGCGAGCGCAATTTTACAGTGTTAGTGTGTGTTATAAGTGTGTGCATGTGGTGCATGAGGTGCATGATTAAGGGACCTATTCCTTGGTGACAGAATCCATCATCAAAATCATCATTCGTCTTTCGCGCCGCCATTTTGGACGCTTGTTCGCTCCGTCACTCAATCAATCTATCAACCAACGAACTGAAGAGTGAATGTCAGTCTGGAGACTGAATTGATTGATTTATTTACAAACAATAACCTTATTTTGGTATGTACATTTTAGTTTTGTAAATCTATGTTTTTTTTTTTTTAATGCACGACGCTGATTTTCCGAATGTTTTGGGAATAGGTACATATTAACACTTTTTATTATTATTTTTACTTTTGTGCACGGTTTTATGTTAACTCTTCGTACGCATGTATTCTTCGCGCTATTGGCATTAATTAAGCTACTTTCACACAATTTCTTTTTGTTTGTTTTATATATATTTTTTTGAAATTATCTTTTAAGTTACACCATGTCTTCCCCTGAGGAACTGTCAATTGCGGAAAAGACTGACACAGTTTTGGTCAACAGAATATCGATCAGAGCTCCAGTTTTTTGTAAGGAAAAACCTGCTCTTTGGTTTGCAAGTCTAGACTCACAATTTGTGTTGAACAACATCACATCTGAGACTACCAAATTCCACCATGCAGTGTCCCAATTGGACATTAATTGCACTAAAGAAGTGGAGGATTTAATTCTCAATCCACCCGCAAGTTCACCTTACACAAAATTAAAAGAAACAGTAATTTCAAGATTTTCGAATTCTTATGAAGAAAATATTCGACGTGTCCTAGAAAAGGAGCAAATGGGGGACAGGAAACCTTCTGCATTTCTGAGGAGTATGCAGTCTCTTGCTGGCCCTGCATTTCCAGAGAAAATATTAAAAACTATTTGGTCCAACAGACTTCCACAACAGGTACAAATAATCCTGGCTGCCCAGCAGCAGCAAGAGCTACAATCATTATCAAGCCTGGCAGACCAGCTTGTAGAAATTATTGATACTCCTGAAGTCCATGCGGTTACTTCAAGTTCTGCATATACCAACTCCGCAATTGCTGCTCTTCAGCAGCAAGTTGAGCAGCTTACCTGCGCTGTGGCAGCATTAACTACACGGAGCAGTCGGCGCGACAGCCCACGTAGACGCAGCCGTAGCCGGCGGAGGAGCCAGTCGCGTCCCCGCGACCCCAACTTGTGCTGGTACCATGACAACTATGGCACCAGGGCACAGAAATGCACCCACCCATGTAGCTGGTCAGTGGGTCTCAATAGTGACAACTCGGGAAACCAAAGGAGCAGTCGGTAGTGGCGAGTACCGACTGCCCCACACCTAGTCGCCGCTTGTTTGTTACGGACAGGTACACAAACAACAAGTTCCTTGTTGATACTGGTTCCGACATATGTTGTTTCCCCCGAAGGTTATTAAAAGGCCATTTCACCAGCAGCGGCTATGACTTATCTGCAGCAAATGGCAGTACTATTAAGACCTATGGCTGCATAACACTTCATTTGAATTTAGGCTTACGTAGAGCATTCAAGTGGAATTTTTTGATTGCAGACGTTAGTACGCCAATAATTGGTTCAGATTTCCTCAGCTTCTACCACCTACTGCCCGACTGCAGACACCAGTGCGTACTAGATGGCACCACCAAGCTTATAGTCCCGGCTTCCCTTGCCCATGTCTCACAGGACAGCATCAAGGCTGTGACGTGCAGGAACTCTGCATATGCTGATCTGCTCGCTGAGTTTCCTGAAATTTCACGCCCTCCTGGACCAGACAGGGTAATAAAACATTCCACATTTCATTACATAAATACCACTGAAGGACCTCCTGTTACTACACGCGCACGACGTTTAGCGCCCGATAAACTAAAAGCTGCACAAAAAATTTTTGCTGAGATGGTTGAATCAGGCTCAGCTCGACCATCCATGAGTTCTTGGGCAGCCCCCCTTCAGATGGTGCCCAAAAAGGATTTAACACTCCGGCCATGTGGAGACTACAGAGGCCTCAATGCTCGGACTATACCAGATAAATATCCTGTCCGGCACATAGGTGACTTCAATCACAGCCTTGCTGGATGCACTGTGTTTAGTACCATAGATCTCGTTAAAGCCTACCAGCAAATACCAGTCCACCCTCCAGACGTTTGCAAAACAGCAATAATTACACCATTTGGGTTGTACGAGTTTCCCTATATGTCATTCGGGCTCAGGAATGCGGGACAAACATTCCAGCGCTTTGTGGATGAGGTAGTGCGCGGCCTGGAATTTTGTTTTGCCTACCTGGATGATATACTGGTTTTCTCAAGAGACCACACCCAACACCGCGAACATCTGCGTATACTCCTAGCGCGCCTTAATAAGTATGGCGTTATCATTAACCCAGCCAAATGCGTCTTCGGCGCTCAGAAGTTGACCTTTCTGGGATATGAGGTCAGCGCCGCAGGTACTCAACCTCCCAAAGACCGCATTCAAGCTCTGCTGGACTATCCACCCCCCAAAACCGTTCAAGGCATGAGACGTTTTTTAGGAATGGTTAACTTCTACCGCCGTTTCCTTCCAGGTGCCGCTAAGTTCCAGGCACCTCTCATCGACGCAGTTGCCGCCACGCAAAGCAAAGGTGCAAAACCATTTCCATGGACAGCAGAACTTCAAAGCAGCTTTGAAGCCTGTAAAAAGAGCTTGATGTCTGCAACCAGGCTGTCTCACCCAAGTGATAGCGTCAAGCTCGGCCTTTTCACTGATGCATCTGGTACACACATTGGTGCATGTCTTCAACAACGGACCGGTGACGATGATGATTGGCAGCCAATTGCATTTTTCAGCCAAAAGCTGAAAGAAAAACAAAAAGAGTGGCCGACCTATTATCGAGAGCTTCTCGCCGTGTATGAAAGCGTACAACATTTCAGGCATTTCTTAGAGGTCCAGCATGTTACTATTTTTACTGACCATAAGCCACTCATATTCGCTTTCGCACAACGGCGAGACAAGCTCCCACCCGCTCAACTCAATCAACTGTCTTTCATCAGCCAGTTCACTACCGACATAGTCCACATCAGCGGTGAAGAAAATATAGTGGCAGACGCCATGACGCGGATTGAGGCCATCTCGCTGGAAGAAGATTACACAGCTTTAGCCGAAGCTCAGGCTTCAGATCAAGAACTAGCCCAGCTGATTAGTAGCAACAACTCTTCCCTACGACTAGAGCCCATCCCAATAACTGGAACGGACATTATTATCATTTGCGACACCACAACCGGTAAACCACGTCCATATTTACCTACATCTTTTCGCCGACCTGCTTTCCAGAAGCTGCACAACCTTAGCCACCCGAGTGCGCGCGGAAGCGCTCGCCTGGTGGCTGACCGTTACGTTTGGCCGCTTATGCGTAAAGATTGCAGTTCGTGGGCACGCTCTTGTGTCGCCTGCCAGCGCAGTAAAGTTGCGCGTCATAATTCCACACCTCTGGGGAATTTCCCATGTTCATCCAGACGATTCCAACACGTACACCTGGATATTATTGGTCCCCTCCCTCCCTCGAAGAACTTCACCTACTGTCTCACAGCAGTGGACAGATTCTCTCGTTGGCCGGAAGTGTGGCCCATGTCGTCCATTACAGCCGAAGAGGTAGCGGAAACCTTTATTGCAGGATGGATTGCGCGTTTCGGTGTACCACAGGTCATAACAACTGACCAAGGACGCCAGTTTGAATCTGCTTTATTTGCCAAACTCACAAACACCTGCGCCATCAACCGCACACGGACGACGAGCTACCACCCGCAAGCAAATGGCATGGTAGAGCGCCTACACAGGCAACTGAAGGCTGCTATGATGTGCCACGCCAGTTCGTGGAGTCAAGCTCTTCCACTAGTTCTTCTTGGCATCCGCACAGCTCTTAAGGAGGACTTGCAATGCTCTAGTGCAGAAATCGTGTATGGTGAACCTCTGCGGTTACCCGGAGAGCTCATCGTTCCCACACCGCCATCCCACCGTGATGACTCGCTAGACTTGGTCTCGAGGTTGCGTTCCCATATGTCCCAGCTTCGCCCCGTCCCCGCGTCACGGCACACACAGCCTTCGACATTTGTCTACAAAGACCTGTCTAAGGCTACCCATGTCTTTTTGCGCGACGACGCTGTAAGACGCGCACTGCAGCCACCTTATACTGGGCCCTACAAAATACTGGCGCGCACCGATAAGACCATGACCTTGGATACAGGCAGCAGGAAGCTGGAGGTGAGTATTGACAGGGTCAAGCCCGCTCACATCGAATTTGCTTTACCTCCAATTGCTCCCTCAGTTCCGATCGTTCCGGCAACACCAGCTCCTGTGCCAGCTCTACCTCCACACACAGTCAGTCGCAGGGTACATTTTAAGGACGACCATCCTCCAATAAAAACACTATTAACCCCAACTGTGAGTACCAGAAGTGGTAGGATAATTAATGCCAGGGAGCGCTTAGATTTGTAAATATTTTCTTGTACTTAATTGTAAAAAGCAGTACCTTGTAAATATTGTATTTTGTGTTTCACCATCCTAATTTTAAGCACTTATTCTCTGTAATTTTCATTTCAATGTGTGTATTTCTCTCCGTGGGGGGGTGATGTGGCGTTTTGGATGTTCCCAACGCCATCTGTATTATCATATGTCAAACTAGTCTGTCGCGCTCCCAAGCGAGCGAGCTTGTATCTAACCGACTCAATCACTCACTGGTCTATGTTTCTCTCTCTTGGTTCAACCGGCGTCTGAGCCGACACGTTTGTTATTAATTATTTATACGCAAGTACTGTATTTTAATTATTTCGTGTGTCGTTTGTTGTATTTGGAGTCAACAATAAATATCTGTTTGAAAGTACCCAAAGCTTTCATTACATCACCACAAACGACCCCAAAGCTATTTTATTTTATAATGGAACTAGAATAAAGGCTGAAATGTGAGTCAGAACTTTTATTTTTCATTTTTATATAAAGGGTGTAAAAAGACTTCCGAAAACAAACACTGGGTATTGCTATGAGGGTTATAATAATTTATAGAGCAATAAAAGCATAGGTGAATCATCAGTCAGCTATTTTGTAGAGTTTGATATAAACATATTTTTTACCAGTAAGTGCGATGTTAAATATTTTTTCTTGAAAAGCGGTTGTTTTATTTAAAAATATATACAAATATATATATTTTACTTTCGACTTATAAACAAAGGGCGATTATAAAAACAGTACTGATGTATACAATAATGAACATATTGTAGGCGATTTGTACAGCTTGCCATTTTACAATTCGACTACTCGTCTGTTTATAAACGCCCACCCGTATCTGATATGCTTAAGGCAAATTATCTAATCATTTAAATTGTAGGGTAACCACAAAAATTAACTCATTGTGAATAAATGGAAAATGTGTGCACAAAATATTCGAGAAAAGGTAGTTAGTGCCGTGTCCTAGGATCATAGATTAGTGAGGAGCGAATCAATGAGTCTTAATCAATTGCTCCCTTTTTCAATGATTATTAATTATTAATGAAACTAGCAACCGGTTTAGGAAAACGGTTTCCTTACAAGTTAGTTCAACAATGTACAATGTTGTAAACTGGTTTCGTCAGCGTAGACGCAGGCTCAAAACCACGTCATACTTTTGATCAGGTGCCGCCTTCGGGAAACGGTCTACTCTGGTTCCGAATTGTGGCGCGGGAATTTTCCTCAATTAGTTTACGAGCACTTAAATTTTTTTTTTACTTCAATAATGTTGAGCGGGGAGGTACGAGAAAATAATTTATATGTTACTGTATGTACACTTAATGAATATAAATATAAATTATGATTGTATGATTTCTAAAAGAGTGCCGAGAGTTTTTTCCGCCAGCTTTTTCTCTCGGTCTACTACGGCCACTGCTGATTAATGTAGGGGTGTCCCGTGACATCTTTTTTTTATATAAGACTAGTGGACGCCCGCAACTCCGTTCGCGTGGAAGTCGGTTTCCCGTGGGAATGAGAAGTTTTCCCGCGGTAAAAAGTACCCTATGTCCTTTCCCAAGTTCAGTTCTTCCTTCATACCAAATTTCATCAAAATCGGTCCAGTGGTTTAGGCGTGAAAGCGTAACAGACAGACAGACAGACAGACAGACAGACAGACAGACAGACAGACAGACAGACAGACAGACAGAGTTACTTTCGCATTTATAATATTAGTAGGGATTAGTTTTTAATCCTACGTACAATAAAGTAATTTCATTTCATTTCATTTCAACCTAAACAATAATTTTAGTAAAGAAAGTTCCGTAGACACCTGGAGATTTATTGCGTCTACTTTCGTAGTTTGTAGTAATACTACGAGTCGTAGTAGGAACAACTTTCTTTTTCTTAAAAAAAAGACCCCAACGCGTTGTATAAACAAACCATCGTTTTATTTTTTTGAAGGCATACAAAATATGATCATGACACTTTTACTTTATTCGGATAGGTTTTTTAGGAATTTGTAGAACTTATTTCCTCTTTTGAATAATTTACCGATTAAACTAACTACTTTGATTCTTGTCAACTGCTTACTATCACCATATTTTAGGGTAGCCACCCGAGCTACTCTTGATAGGTTATTGTGACCGGTGACTGTTCATTTTGAAGACCAAATGATGTCAAAAGTCTGTATACTGGTATTATTTTTTTTATTTTTATCTACAAAATCTTTAAAAAAAATGCATGCCATTACTAAGTGTCTAAAAATTCGTATTTAAATTTTAAAAAAATTGACGTATATTATAATATTCATTTTGTTTAGTCTTGTTTATATGTGTAAACTAAAAATAGTAAAAAAGTAGAGAATAAATTAAACAAAATATGTAGTTCGGTTTGCTTTTCATTTGTTCATCAACTATAATATATTTTTTAAGCGCGTTAATAAACAAAAGTACCAATTAAAATTCGCACACCAATTACTATATAAATTTTCACATAGTTCTGTTTGTTTACAAACGTATTCATTTTATACGTATCAAAACACGACATGTATTACAGTTATCTACTAAATGCAAATTCATATGACAGGCATACAATTAGAACAGTTTATGCAAATATCGAACAGATTAAAATTATACGGAATGAAGCAATCAAAGTGGAGTAGATTGATCGGCCTTTGAGTCAAGAATAACAAACATTCCACCAATGCGATGGATTTTTGACGACAGCAGTGCTGACGTCTGTTTTTTAATGTACTAATTTTTTTCTCTCTATTATTTAAGCTATTTTACCAAATTAAAAAACCTTAATAAAAACTTATCAAAGACATTATGTAATAGATATATTGTTTTTGATAGTGTTTAAATGGTTTAAAAACTAGGTTATAGATACATAAATATGATCTTTAAACCGTTAAATTTCAACATGAATTGTTCATTTAAGAAAAGAATTTCCTTTTTGGACAGGACGTTTAATTTTTGTGCCACAGTATTTTCTATTATACTATTCCAATTGGTTTCCATAAAAACACACAGGCGTAATACGGATGGACCAAATAAGACAAGAAAAGTACATATTTAGCAAAATGTGCTTACGTAACCAAGTTTTTTGATTTAAGTAGCATCTTTGCACTGCGAGAGAGATCAACATCACCAAAAAAACAATTACCTACTTAACCATAAAACCTTAAAATAATTTATTAATCTTAAGTGGTTTTAATTTTAGATTATGTTTTTACATTTTAATAATCAATTACTAAGCCATTAAATCTTAAAATAATTTATTAATCCTGAGTGTTTATATATAATTTACTGATGAATAATGCATGGCAGTAAATCATTGTGTATGAACAACATGAAGCTACTTGTCATCTGGACATAATCCTATGAAATCTTGAATATAATTAAATATTGAAACATTTAATAATATATTACTAATATTTATTAGTCAGTACCAAAATATTATTAAATTATTTCTAAGGTCAAGGGGCCTTGCCTTAGCCGCAGTTATATGGCATCTGTAAACCGGTGCAAGTGACGTCTCTTAAAAGTATTTTGTCGCCCGTTCTCAATATCTTACAAAATTTTAAATAAACAGTGCTTTCTAACCAACCCAAAAAAGATTTTAGATTAAATTGAAAAAAAAACTTCACTGTCTGTTCTTCCGTCAATCTGTCACCGGGATGTATCTATGATAGCTAGATAATAATGGTATTTCTGTTGCCACTAATATCAACAACAGTATATTATGATACAATTGTGCAAAGTTGTTCATTACACACTAGGCTGAGGGTTGCAGCCCGAGCCGTAGGCGAGGACATAAATCAGCAGAGTGTGTAATAAATTAGTTGCTCACGAGTTTCATACGCACTTTTTCAGCATACTTAACAAAAAAAATATTTTGCATAAATCGTTTTCCAATACAAAACAAATGCAATGTAAACAAAACATAAAGGATTCGGGAAATGGCGCGCAATTTTTTTGCGTTCACGGAGAGTCGCGAGCTTTACGGAGACATTTGAAGTTTTTAAATGTCCAAGCCAAGTATATTCTCTAAACCTACTAAACAGTATTTGAGCGTGAATGGTGGTGTCACGTGATGCATACGTCACGTTTTTACATCACCGCATCTAACACACTGCATATTGAAAATCTTACCGACATTTTAAGTCTTGTGAGTGACGGCCATAACAAGAAAGAAGTACTCTGAGACATGTTGAGCCGTTCTGGTACTACATCCCTACTAATATTATAAATGCGAAAGTAACTCTATCTGTCTGTCTGTCTGCCTGTCTGTCTGTCTGTCTGTCTGTCTGTCTGTTACGCTTTCACGCCTAAACCACTGAACCGATTTTGATGAAATTTGGTATGAAGAAAGAACTGAACTTGGGAAAGGACATAGGGTACTTTTTACCGCGGGAAAACTTCTCATTCCCACGGGAAATCGACTTCCACGCGAACGGAGTCGCGGGCGGCCACTAGTATTATAATAAAAATAAAAATTCAAGTTTTGGCTGACTGATTCATCATCGTCGAACGTAAACTATTAAAGTTAGGGTCATGAAAATTGGTGCAGGAGTTTCTTTTATGAAGCAAGTGAGCACTGAGAAATATTGTTTTCAAATTCCCACGTGAAAGGCTATTTAGCTGCGGGTGGAACCGCAGGAGGAAAAGCTAATCTGCATATACGAGTCCGATTAGCTGAGCACAGGCCTTCACTTCTGATGGCAATAGGCTCTGAGCTAGTTTTCACTACGCTGGCCTAGTGTGGGTTGGTGGATACCGTACCAGCTAACGGTAACTTAATCGCGGCTAGGTATGATGATTTTATTTGAAAAGCATTTTGTATAGTCATTGAACCGTAATATAGAAGAGTTTATAAAACGCTATTCACCTGACAAAAAAAAAGATTTATCACGAGTATGAATTCTTATTAAAATTTCTGTACGCATTTAATTTTCTGTAGAACTTTCAAAGATAACCACTGAAAAATTCATACTTTTACATAATTTTTTCTCATCCTTTAATTATTTCCCTGATTTCTAGTTTATGCTTGCGAATTTAGCTAGTAAAATTTTAAAGTTTGGCCATCAAATTTTTTTTGTAGAAGACATTACAAAAAAGTGAATCCAAGTTTTACAAATCCACAGAATCCTTGACCGAAACGAAACTAATTAATTAGTTAAGCGATTATAACTAAGACAAAAAATGGATTAATGTTGTGTACCTATCTGTGATAGGACAACTCACTATATTAAATATCAATAAATTGTTATTTATTACTCAAGTACGTAACTTAATTTGAATAAAACTTCACAAAGCTTTAAAATTAAATTTAATGCAACAATATTCTATGAGAGAGCAATAACGGCAATAAGCAATCCAATAAGCTTTAACTACCTTCAATTTAATTTGTAGATACTTACAATGCGACTGAGACATGCCTTATCAGTTATCTGAGAGTGAAAACATTTACAACTTGCATTTTCCGATATCCTACATTTTTAAAATACAATTTCGAATCTTGTCATATTGCACAACCTTATGTATCACGTATAGAAAGACGACAAAACTGGTATTGAACGCATTTATATGGCCTTAAAATGAGAAAGTAAATTAAAGAAATTCAAATGTTACCTCCAAACCAAACCAAAATTTGTTCTAAACTAAATAACTCTAAAACGAACAATATTACTACTTAATCCAACACGAAATACCTATTCGATTGTGCAATTTGCATCTTAGCTTTGCTGCGCACGCGTGACATTGAGAATTACAGATTTAACTGTCACACCTCTGTTTACCATTCAACGAATGTTTCTATTTGTGAACTAAAGCAATAAAACCAACCAAGCGATCTTCCATGTAAGAATGCAATAAAACGAGTCTTTGATGATACCTCATACATCTTAGCATCTAAGAGTTAGTAAGTTTCTTTAAATAAAATAGGCTGAAATGCACTAGTTTTAACCAAATTAACCCATAACCACCAACATAAGTAGCGTTGCAAAGTCCGTCTTTCATATTTTATTCATGTATTTTTACGTCAACATACCATAAAGGCATTCGACGTAACGTTATATCGTGGAGCAAATATCAGTTTTTAAAGAACATTGGTCTTTGCGGGAATCCGCATTGAGAGTTATTGGTTAACATTAAACTTGGTTAAAAATTCCCTAAGAATGATACATAAAACCTTTAAATTGATTAACCTTGCGCAGTAATTTATATATTATCTCATTTATATTGTTAGGTTGAATAATAGTAAGTTCAAGTAGCATATATTTTCTACTTCAGATATCAAGATTACATTGTTCGTAAACAAAGATGTTAAAACCGGATTTTCATGACAATCAACAGTTGTCATCGACCATGTAAGGTTAATTATTATGTTAGTAGAACGTAACTTGATTATAACCTGAAATTGATCTTCTTTACTTGCTTGTGAACATTTGCAATTTCCTTCTTATTAATCTATTATTTCCTATAATAGTGAAAGTTTGTTATGTTGGAAGGATGAATAACTAAGTAGACGAAGATGAAGAAAGATACAAGCCAATGGGTTCCCTCTAATTTCTGTTCCCTTACAACGTAATTAAAGTATAAGTACGTAAATATTATTAGAAAGAAATACCAATTACTTTAAATAATTAATACCACGCGCTCCGGTAGTATTTAAACCATAATTTTAAAACCAGTTCCTAAATCACTTAAACTTATCGATTTTAGACTTATGGGGTTTTGAGTAATGATCTAATAAATCATTTTTTGAACACTTTAAATTAGTTTATTTAAAAGAGCAATGTTATAATTTTTTAAAATTAAATCTTTTTTTATTTAGCGAAATAATGCTTTTATATGAGTAGATTTAAAAAAAAATTAACTTCAAACAGGGAATATACCTATTATAGCTTAATTAAAATTATTATTTTGAAAAACTTTCTTGCAAATGCATTAAAAAAAATTGTTGCTTTAATTTATACTTCCTTGAAAAACTTTAGCCGTCTTGTTAGCTTGTAGTAGTCATGTGTCGTAAATAAAAAAAAGCTAAAAAAAGAGAGGCTGACTATTGGCTAGCTTTTGCCAGAATTTTAAAGGAGACTCATAGTGCTGATGAAAATATGGATAAAATTATTGATATTTTATAGGTAAAACATGACCTGAATTTCTACGATCTTATGACATACTTTAAGCTAAAATTAAAATAAAACCATGTATAACATATCTATTAATCTACTACTTATGATTAAAAACATGTGCTAATTATTAACCTTAGGTATTTACAATGCTACTAGATATAAACCTAACGTATAGATCTTGAGTACTGCTAATTCATCTAAGTCTATAGATAAGTATTTACGTACGCACTACAAATTAATGCATTCCATATTAAATGAATTAAAACAGCGATTCCGATTAATAGTAACAAGTTATTCGCAGAACTTTATGTGACCTATGATTGTTAACATTGACACCAGCCTTGCCGATATTATCAGGCTTTTACTTTTTGGGACAATTTGTATTAAACTGCAGTTACACAATAAAAAAATACGATTACTAGCTAAATAATAAAAGTGCCTTGATGGAATAAGTTTAAGTAAAGTTGAATTTGCATCGACAATTTAGTTTTTTTCAAAATGAGGAGTGTTTAAGTAAAATATACATACAAAAAAACCTGTAATTAAAGCTCATTGAAAATAGATATTCCAATCGTTCTCTAACCATAAGAAGTTATTATGAGAATGTTTATTAGGCACTTAATAAATCTTTAACACATGTTTAAAGAACTATACATCTAACTAACCTACATAAAACAAGTTAAATGAGCGCTTTAGCCTTCTTGCCCTTTGATTTAAGCGCACAGATTTCTAATCTTGGAAATAATCTATCAATGACTCAGTAATATAATTTTATGGTTCACATGACTTAAATGTATGAAAAACTTGCTTTTCGAAAATCGATTACCTATTCTATGTTATTCAAAAAATTGCATAGATTTCCTTACAAGCATTTGTACCTTTTTAGAAAGAAGACTAGACTATATCAGAAATGGAGATGTGGCAACGGCATCAAATACTCGCCAAATTTTAAGCTTCGTTAACTTAGGATTTGCCCTCTAAGTTTCAACGCCCGATCTTAAAAGTAATTTAATTGTTTTGGATCGTGTTTTACCTACTACCCACATCTTTCCTATACCCATAATTTGTAGCTGTAGATTCTTCTTTATAATTTATTGTGTTGCAATATCATAGGTAAGTTTCGTAATTAGTTTTCTAGCTAAAGTAGGTATATTACAGACTCAAAATTAATTGATTATCTGATATAGATATAACTGATATAGAAACTAATAGAAAGGAGGATAGCTGTCAAATAGGGTTTAATAGCTATCATATAGCTGTAACTACATTAAGATATTAAACGCAGTGTTGCTTTAATAAATTATTTTCTGTTTAACAACATTTTTTAATTTTTGTCTCTAGGTTATATACTTTTGACTCTAGGTTACCAGCTTACATACCTTTAGGTACTTATTTGAAATACCTACTTTATAAATATACTATCTGTAGGGAGGTTCTATATCATCAAAGTAACTATATATTTTTTGCAAATGAGGCGTATGAAATAAAAATTAAGTAATTTATTCATAAGGTTTATAATTTTAGATTATTTATAACCCAACGATTTACCTTGCAGGTATTTAAAGAATGCTTTATCTTAGTTCTAAAGCGTTTTAGAATGTGCGCAAAATATTTGTTTGATCAAACATTTAAATATGTAAATTGCATTCAGTTGGTTTAGTATCAATACTTGTGGCTAATCATATGCGCGGTTTACACCTCGCGTACTAACGACCACTCACCGGAACCAATCTTTACATACGTCGCTCCAATATTTCTCAATAGTGCCAACTCGGACAAAACAAATACAATATGGTTTGACTAACTTGAGGCTGGCCTCCGGCGGTCTGACGGGTCAGGCAGTCCGTTTGGCTTCTGCAGTAGTTCCTCCAGCTCCGGCTGGTGGAAGTCATCACTCATTGTAAGTTCGTCACTCACTGCGTTCTCACTGAGTTCACTTTAGGAAGTACGCGTGGGGTATGAAGCGCACGGGGGATACGGCATGGTGCGTGGCGTGAGATTCGGGGGATTCCGATGGTAGACAGCACATGGTGAGGAGCCTCCGCGAAGCCGTCGCACGACACGAGGGGGTCAGAGCAAAGCCGCGCCGCGACTGAGCGCTACGCCCTGCAACACTTGTGCTCTCAACACGCAGCCTCCGCCACTTAAGAAAAAATGCGACGACATTGCTCAGAAATAACTAATCACAATGATTAGGTGGGACTCTGTAACAGATATTTTATTGTTTTCTAATAGGTAGGTACTATTTTACTACACGAACTTATGAACCTCTCGGAGGTTGGGCGGACCGTTACTAAATATAGCCTTCAAGGTATTATAAACATCTTAAATTTCTAACTACAAACTTATCAACATAAAAATGTGTAGGTAATCAACAGTGACAATAATTAATTCAATGTTTTATTTATTAAGATGTTTTTCCTTTGATAAAAATAATTTGTTTATCTGCGTAAATATTTACTGTTTAGTTAAGACCGATGGGGCTTTAACTTTAGGTGACACCGATCGCGATTCCTTTTAAATGTTAACTTTAGGTACGGCCCCTAGGATTTCAAGTAGGTAATAATCGTGTAAATCTTAGAAGATACGTCATTGTCAATATTTGGAAACTAGGATTTACCCTAAAAATTATATTTTAGATGTTGGCACGTACGAAACACATTTAATACCTACGCGACAATAATTTTAAACCGGAATTGGGGAAAAAATAGTTTTAACTTTTTGAAGCAGCCCACCGTAGGTAGTAGGATATATTTTTCTTGGAGTCATGTTTTTGCCCACCTTTTCCTTGTACACACATCAACATCGTCTAGGGATATTTTGTATAAAGTTCTTAAACTCAAAAAATACTGAATAATTTAAATTTTTTTTGAATAAAGTTTATTTTGTAAACCTTGTTGAACGATTCTAAATTTGAATTTGAAAAAAAAAAATAAAAACAAAAGATTCATGCTGCATAATGGTAGCGAAGTCTGAAGGTTTCATTTACCTACAGTAACTTTTGTTATTTTTTTGTGCCAAATTTAAGTTTTATAGCAAGTTATCGGTAAATTATCAATTAATGTTATTGTGTGCATTATGCAGGGGGGCTATTGAACGAGGAAAGAAATGTTACGGGCAGTAGGCATGCTCCAAACTGGGGCTACTCAACGGAATATTGCTGAGGAGATGGTAACAAGACAAAACGTGATATGAAGCTTATGGTCATGTTATCGTGCTCTCCGTGAGATGGCTGAAAGACACCCAGGCGGGAAACACTTAATCACTCAACGACAAGACCGAAATTTGCAAGTTGCCGCGAGATAGCAACCAAATTTTACGGCCATGCAGTTGGTTCAGATGCTCCAGTCAGAGCACCAGTTGCTTGTGAGTGATGAAACTGTGAGGAGAAGGCTGCATGAAGCTAATCTACATGCTCGCAGACCGCTTCGTACTCCAGCACTACGCCGAGAAAATCGGGGACGACGGCTAGAGTGGGTTCGTGAACATTTGCTCTGGGAAGATAACCAGTGGTTCATATTGCTGTTTACCGATGGCTCACGGTTCGGTTTTCATCCTGATACACGTAGAGTACGTGTTTAGCGAGTTCCTGGTGGTGAGTGCCGTCTGCGACACCCACAGGAAGTCCTTCCATACCACGGCGGGACAATTACAGTTTGGGCGAAAATTCGTGTTGGTGGAAGAACAGACCCCGTTTGGATCAGAAACACCATGTCAGCTGAAAAATATTGTAACGAGGTGCTACAACCAATAATCTACCCCGACAAACTGCAAATGGGCTAAGAATTCACGCTGATAAACGACAAAGCCCGTCCGCACACAGCGAGAGTGGTGACGAGCTGGTTGCAGGAGCACGACGTATCGGTCCTAGGCTGGCCCACTCAGTCGCCTGACCTAAACCCCATTAAATACGCGTAGGATATGCTCTAAAAAAGAGCTTTAAGGAACTTCGCTACAAACATTGCGACGAAAGAACATCTTTTTTTGCCACTTAGCCGGACCTGAGACAATATACCGCAGCCTGACTTGGATAACTTAATCCAAAGCATAAAAAACGTTGTAGAACCGTTTTTAACGTCGTAGATGGTTTTACTAACTACTGATTTTTCACAATACCGTTCAAATCTGAATAATTTCTGATTATTTTTCACTTTTCCTTGAGAAACACATTCATTGTTACTTTTACATTTTTTCACTTTTTTCTTTATTAAAAAAAAACCACTTTTACGCAAAAAAAAAGATTTATTTTATTTTGTTAATGTAGCCTGATAAATGAGCTTCATAAAAATATATACATGTTGTATGTTATTTTTAATAAATTTTGAGTAAACTAAGTAATTTCAAAATATCCCTAGACGATGTTGATGTGTGTATTTAAAAAAATAAGTTTATTAACAACACGAAAGGACTTTCCAGAAGCGAACGGTAAAATACCTGTTAGATTTTCTCATGAAATCTTACCTATGGGTTTTTACAAGTGACAAAATAATATAAAGCTTTTGTATTTTTTTGTATTTTTTGAATATCAATAAATTTGGTAAACTAAGCGAAGGAACCTGCCTGAAGCTATAAAAAATGGAAAAAAATTACGATTTCACTAACATATTTCCGTATCGAACCCGAATGATTGCCTAAATTACCTTGGGTAAGGTTATTGATTTCAAGTTTGATAACGGTATATAAATAAAGCTATTTTGTACTTTCCTTAGACAAAATAGCAACGCGATCACAGCATAAATTGTTTTAAAACTACAGTAAACACACCTTAACTTACATAGCTGACTAAGCGTTGAAGGCAATAATAAGCTAGTGTAGTTCAGTAAAGTAGCAACTTGCAACTCAACTTGGGTGCGGCACAGTGAGTTGGTTGGATACCAATGGGTCCTAATCGAAAGTAACATTCCTTAAACCTCACTCGGTGCCTGTGCTTTTAAGTTAATATTGCATATTTATACGATTAAAATAAGGATTTTTATAATATTTTTTTAATTAGTCTTTTAAAGCCGCACTTTGATCTAGGTTCTTCATTTTGAAGAACTACTTAACTACCTAAGGTATTAGAAAATAATCATATCATTAAATGTCCATAATATTGTAACATACTGAAGTATAAAAGCTATCTTTCCACGTTTAATTTTCCGATAGTTTAGCATTTTAAGCACATTTTAAGGCTTATCATAAACGAGCTTTTACTTCGCACGCGTTAAATTCGGAGTAAAACCCCTTTTCCTATATACTTATAAACTTCCTTTTGAATCACTCTTATCTAAGTAGGTATTTAAAAAGAAACCCATCAAAATCAAATATGTTGCGTAATTTTAAATATCAGCATACAGACACACAGACGGCGGAAAGCGACTTAATTTAATACTATGTAGTGATAGTAATAAAAAAACTAAATCAGCGTATGAATATATCGCAAAATTACTGTTCAGTAACAGATTTACACGAAAAAGTATGGTTTAAATTTCGAAAATTGATTGGATGGGCCGAACTTCGTTTTGCATTCGGTTTAACCGAACTTCGGTGGCTTGAACAACAGCATTCAGACGAAGCATGAAAATCCTAACTAATATTATAAATGTGAAAATATGTAAGTACCTATCCGTCTGTCTGTATGTTGCGCTTTGACATCAAAACGATATAATTGATTTTAATGTATTTAAGAATTGTCATAGTTCCAACAGGATGAAAATAGGCGGGAAAAAATCTCATTCCACAGGGAAATAGCCTGCATTTTTTCTTTTCCATTACAATAAACATATACATACTTACTTAGGCCACGTGCGGAATAAAGTAAACCTTAACAGTTTTAGTATGTTACAAAATAAAGGGCAAGTTAGACATAGAAATAAAATTACTGGCACCAAGACCAACCATCATGCTTCTGGCTAGAGTGCTCAACAGCTTATTTGTCGCCTAATTAAGTTATGTTATAACAACATAAAAGGCCAAACACTGCTTAGGTATATTAAACCGAGAACGTGCACTATACAAGCTATTGAGGTGGCTTGAGAAACTTCATATTATACATCATAAAACACGAAATAATTTAACCTTTCATCGTACATTTTGTCTAATATATGACTATAAAATACTAGGAACTTATTCAAATTGTAAATTTATATTTTATTAGAAATTAGTCAAATATGGCTTGGAATAATAAAAATCTTTTTTCGATAATGCATATTCGCCATGGTAAATTTATGGATTACTAGTGGCCGCCCGCGACTCCGTTCGCGTGGAAGATGGTTTCCCGTGAGAATGAGATGTTTTCCCGCGGTAAAAAGTACCCTATGTGTTATTCTGATGTATAACCTACTGTAAAGTTTCATCCAAATCCGTCCAGTAGTTTTTACGTGAAAGAGTAACAAAATCCATACATCCATACTGACAAACTTTCACGTTATAATATTAGTAGGAACTACTCCATAACATAAATGCTATTTCGGAAACATATTTTAGAAGACTTGCATAATCACTATAATTTAATAGTAGCAGACACTTTAAAGGTCCTTAATGCGAATGAAAGAGGAAAATGTATGAAAAATGCATATAGCAGAGATATGCACCATTTATTTGCATTTTTACCAAATATTGACAATAAAATCAATTCCAATTCTTACATTCCAACTAATTCTGCTGCTTTTGCTTCCCTTTTAGCACTCTTTAGTTTCAAACGTATAGCTTTCCGTTCTGCTGGTGTTTTCTTAAGACCCTTCATCTTTCTAGTCTGTAGGCGTTGGATATCTTGCTTTCCAATATGAATGCGACCCAATTTAGAACCAAAGGCATCTCTTGATATATTCTTCTTAGTGATGGTTTTAACCTCTCTCGGGATTCTGCAGGCTTCCTTGTACAAGTCATCAGATGCCAGTTTTGTTCTTCTCAATTTGAAATCAATTGACGGACCTGAAAACCAAAAATATTTTAATTTTAACTATTCAAGTACTTATAACCACTATAATCATTTTAAAAATCATACCTATTTCTTCTAGTTCAATTCTAGGTGTCCTTTGTCCACTCTTCTTGAGTTGGATTTTGTATGATCTGAAGTAAATATTACCATCATCTGTTGCTGTGAAACTCAGTACATGCTCCAAGCCTTGTAATCTGATTGTTTCAACCTGCAAAAAATTAACATGAAAACAATTTTACAACACAAAGAAAATAAATTATGAGCCTTTGTGGGCTCACAAAACACCTTATATGAAAAAAATACAAGATGAGGAATAAAAAATTGAAGTATTGTCCCATGAAATAAAATATACACCAGAAATTCAAAAATATGTAGGAACCAGTGGCCAAATGCAACTCTGATCGCATGGAAGTCAGTTTAAAGTACCCTATGTGTTATTCTGATGTATAACCTATATTACTGTAAAGTTTCATCAAGATCCATTCAGTAGATTTTACAGTGAAAGAGTAAAAAACATCCATCCAAATACTTTTTAAATTTTCCCATTTTTAATATTAATAGGATGTTTTACACATTTTTATATCTGTTTCTTTTTTTAATTAGTCTATGAGGCAGGTACAATAAGTACCTATACTTAATTCACCTTTTAGAGTAAGAGTCAGTGGCTCAGTGGTAAAGATGCAAGTGCAAGTTCTTAGTACTTCTTGGTCCTAGTAAATAGGTATAATATTTGTTTTTCAATTTAATAATTTTTGTTTTATCAACATACAAGTTTAATAAAAAAACAAAATCAAATCACCACAACAATATCATAAATAAGACAAAACAAAGTACACATTAAATACAAAATTATTAAAAAGAAAAACAAAAATATAAACTGAAACCTTGAAACTTGGACTTACAAGTTTTAACCTTTACATAGCATAAGCATTTTATTAAAAAATGATATGAATGATACAAACCTTTTCTCTGTGAAAAAAGTCAGTAAAAAGTGATTTCAACCTCTTTAAATCTTGGTTTAAATCCCATGCTGGCCCATTGAACACTAAACATGGCTTCAATCCAGGTAATATCTTCATGTTTTGGAATTCTGACATTGCTTTGAAACTGTCCGCACCAAGCTCAATCATATCTAGTATGTTGTAGTCAAATGTCCGTCCAAGAATAATGTTGTGGGGCCGCTTCTTACTGTGTGACGCTACTCCAAATAAAGAGGCTTCCTTTTTGTATGACATTCTAGAAGAAGAAATTTTGTTAGATCTCCAATAAAGACACAAGCTTAAATCAGTTAAACTTATAAATTAAAACTTACTTCTCAATAATGGATGAATCTTCGAATGGGACGAAATCTTTTTTTCTGCTCAAATAGGCGGCATCTGGTTTTTTCAAATCGTACAAATCTTTAAGCAAATGTCGTGCACGTTCTGAAGGATTACGACCAAGCATGAAAATACACTGCTTGGGACCCTCCACGGGTTTAGGCTCCCTGGATAGCAACACTTTCTTTCCCTTGCGAGTCGTAGGTTTCCTAAAATAATGAATAACATATGTTATGCTAAAACAATAAACGCCTCGCATATCAATACAACATAATATAAACAAGAATATCTTACTTTATTCTTTGAATTACACCCATTTTGTAGTTTGTAACAAAACTTTTGTAACAAAATTCATCAAACACGTGCGAAAATAAAGCACATTATTTGACAAGCCAAAGTGACTGACACAGATGACAGATGTCAACGTCAACCAAATACAAAAGACAAAAGAAACCTATGAACTATGATACCTATGGCTATCATAGCTATAGTTCAAAGGACAACCACAGCGCTAGTGTACTTTACTATTGAGGGCACGGAACAGAGAAGTAGATGGAAATGCTATACGACCAACTTACTAGCGGAACCGCTGTCGCCAAAACTCACACATGCAACTGATAATAAACATAGTCACTACATGTAAACAATTGTTTTTACTGGTCGCATATCCTTAGTGCCAGAATGACCTTATTTCTAAATGCTGCCAAGCAATGACAGTATGCTAAAAACGGAGAAAACGAAACGATAGCGAAGTGAAGATATATGTGTTGTGTTGCCAAAATAAAGTTTTTGCTTTCATAAGTTGAGGGCTTATCAGGAATAGAATAACTATCGAAAAGTAAGCTTAGCGTCATCGTTACTTCTGAACGTAAAAGAAACTAAATCTTTCGTTCACAAGTATTATTCAAACTTAATCAAGAAATGTTTTTTTCACATTGAACATTTATGAACGAGTTAACTGTAGCGGTACGAAGGGCTTTGTGATCGCTTATATCGTCAACCTCCTTTTTATTATAGATGGATCTTTACGTTAAGGGTGCGATTTGCAAAATATTCATGATTGAGGCACTGGACTCACCTGAGTATTGGTAGAAGAGAAGTTCTTGTATACCTATGCACCGCTCCAAGTACAAATATCTTCGATTTGGCTTCCATCCAATACTTAACTATACTATAATGATCGCTCATAGAAATACCTGACTGGTTTGATGATGAATCTGACGACTCTAAATTCAGTACCTTCACTACACACTATTTTACCCACACAAACTAAACTAGCTAGCTACTACCAACAAAAAACTACGAAAAGCGATAAATTTACGAAAAACGGAATCGATAAGTGCAAATTTCTGCAGCAGAGCGGGTGAATTTTAAAACTAAGTGCTGCCAAAAGGCTAACCGAAAAACTTACGGGAATGAATGTCAAATGTTGCCAATTTAATAATTTAATGAGATAAAGTGAACATGAATAAATGTTACCTAATAAAAAAAAATACCCTCAATTTGCCTGTTAAATAAGATATTTGTGCCGTAAGACACAGTTTTTGTGTTTATTTTATCTATTTATATCTACACTAATATTATAAAGAGGAAAACTTTGTATGTTTGTTTGTAATGAGTAGGCTCAAAAACATTTAGGTTTTTCGGACACAAGGTGTAAAAAATCAACCAGAAAAGTTACTTATTTTGCGAACGCTGCCTAAACTATAAAAGATAGAACCATAAAATGTTCTAATTAATTGTACATCTTATAAATATCTACAAAATATTCCGCGACACAGTATACCTATCTAAGTAGGTATGTCGAGTAAGGCATAACCACCTTTTTTATTTAAAAATCTAGAATTTTTTTGGACTACATTTAAACGCGTTTATTTTACTCATGCTATTAATCCTTATCAAAATAAATTATTTCAACACTAAGTACAGTTCATGTAGATAATATTTGGTCTTTGTATGATTAAAATTGGACGTTTGGTTTGAAGTTATGGTGAAACTAAAGTCCGCCTGCGACTTCGTTTGCGTGGAAACCCTTATGGATAGCTACTGGCGTACAGGCTAACATGGCTTTCAATTAAGATTTATACACATTCAGAACTAGCACTCTTCGCGCTATGTAACATTGAAAAAGGTGAAATAAACTTACTATATTTCCAACAAGGGGGCGCTGTTCAGTGCTGCCGCAGGTAAATTATATTTGTGGTATTAGAATTTCGCGGCTGTCGCGACAAAAGTATAGGTATATACCTAAGCGTGCGTAAAGTTTAGAACATTAACCAAACCACATTTAAATGTTATCACATCTTCCCTTAATGATTATCAAGTTATTTACCCATCATCATGAATAGGCGAATATGAACACGTGCACGTTAAGCACGTGTTTATCCTTTTTCTGACGTTAATTTGTGAAAAATATCTATATTCCTACTAATACTTTTATAAGAGACGGAAATATAAACCTGACAAACAATTCTGGTAAATAATAAATAACTTTGTTTCCTTTACCACCATTAATAACTACCTATCAAGAGTATAACTATCTATAATAAATCTGTAGAGAGGTCACATTCTGTACATGAAATAAAAATAACTAAGTACCTATTAGGGGGTGATTAGGGATCGATACTGATGCCAAAAATGCAAACAGTAAAATGTTTGTCTGTCTGTATGTATAACCGTTTTAGAAACAAAAATTACTCGACGGATTTTAACGAAACTTGGTACAATTATTTTTCATACTCCTGAGCTGGTTATAATATACTTTTCATCACGCTACAATCAAAAGGTGCAGAGTAGTCAAGGGAAAAGTTGGGAAAACGGGAGAAGTTACTCCATTTTTTAAGCTTCCGTCGCGTTGAACACCTTAATGGTTAAACTACACAGAAATCATGTATGACGGAAATGTTCTCCTTAAAATTATATAAAAAATATCCCACGATACCACATATCTTCTTACGTTTATAACACTCGCAGGCATCCCTAATTAAAAAAGTTAAACTTCTTATTCCCACGGGAAACCGACTTCCACGCAAACGGAGTCGCGGTCGGCCACAAGTAAAAAAATTTTTTTCTGTATGTAGGTTACATTGAATGTGAATTAATACGAGTACCTAATAGGTAATATTAGTTTTGGAGTATCTTCAACCAGATACGCTTGGTTTACAAATGGTAAGAATTCTATAGGATCACGTCTTTGTCAAATGTGCAATTTGAACCAATTCTTTAAGCTGTTTACCATTTGTAGGGGAGTGAAAAAGTGCAAAGTTGGCACCATCAATTCTCATCACGCAATGAATTTGAATACGGTTTTCAATGTTATTTAAAGTTTATTTGAAACCAATGTTAGTTATGTACTTAAAAAAAACATACAAAGCACTGGTGGATCACAGGGGAAAATTTTGTAATAAGTACATTGCTGTAGTCACTAAAAAGCTCTATCATATTGCATTCTCAACATTTCAGAGGCAGATGTTTAGGCAGAGGCTATTTTTTCCTATTTATAAAATTAAGAAGCTTCAGAGACTATTCAAAAACTGGTTACTTCATAAAAACTGACAAGAAAAACAATGAAGAACGTCTAAGTAATTACCTAATATAATTTAGCGTAAAAAACATAGGAACCTACTCGACCTTGCGTTTCTCAGCTTTGCAAAACTTTTTTATGTGTTAACAATTTTAGAGATTTTGAAGTTTGATTTGGTTAAACTTCAACAAATTAAAAGCCTAACAATTCGACCTGGAAATAATGAAAAACAGAGTAACAAAAGCAGTACCTATGCTTATAAAATATGCTAGCTATACATGGTGTAAGCAGGCCACTTCCGAAGCTGGAACCATGACTTATTGAACCTAAACACTAACTAAAGCCACTATCAAAATGCCCAGAACCTATTATTACCCATCGTGCTCTTTTTTATTTTTTCGAGTGACACAATCAAATTGTTAACAGAGAAACTTAACTCCTTAAATCGTGCGATAAAATTATATAAACGTAAGTACTTATTAGATCATGGTACACTCAAAGTCTAAGAATATAAAAACTTACCTAGAAATCGAATACGTAAATTAATAAGTAGACCTTCAGTTATCGACTTAAATATGTAGAGACTTATCCGATAGGCAAGTAAACTTGATTGAGGACAAAATCTGTAGGTACACACTCATTGAAATCCAAAAGTTCTTGAAACTAATAGGTCACCTAATTACTTACCGTTCATAATATTCAATATAAATACATTTAATTAAAGGTCTATAAGTCTCTTTGCCATTACTTATTTGACATCGATCAATGAAAAACTCTTTTATTAACCGACTTCTTTTGATTTATATTTCTTTGAAGTGATGGAGTTAAAAGACATCGCGACGCACAAAGTTTTATGTAAGTAGCAATATTTCAAAAATAAGTAAAAACAAAAATGCTTGGGAAAATCTGAAAATAAACATTCAAATATCTTACTAGCATCCGTACCTTAATTGTCTTAATACACGTATTATATTATTTTTCGGAAATTCCAATTACCTACTAATTTACGCACGTACTTAATTAAAACATAAGGCACAAATATGATTTGAATTTGTAAACAATATTTTTAATGAGTTGAGTCACTCTACGCATCGTTACCTTTTTTTTTCATGAGGTAGATGTCTCTTTAATTGGCACCTTCTAATTGCATGACGAATATCTGTTTAAATGTTTTAATTTTATTTGTATGGGTGTTGATCTGATAGCTTCATTAGTTTCTGCTTTTGCGTTTTTATAAACACACAAAGGTTTTTTAAAGATTAGCATTACTAAAACCCTGACTGTTAGGAACATTAACTATTTCAATATTACAGTTGCGAACTGGTGATAGCTACGTTTTTTACTTGTTAAATCAAAGTTAAAATACAGATTCCTAGTAATTTTCTAACTCAGCTCATTGTAATAGCAGGTATGTACTGACCACCTGCGTACAAAAAACATTCGACGTTGATATAGAATGCATCACAGTTGACACCTTTTCGACTCGCTTTAAATTAGTAGTTTTTGAAATGAAAAAAATTTTAATGAAATAAAATTTTAAAGTTAATTAAACTTTTATCATCATAAATCAATATCTTACAGCTTTAAGACCAGTCGCTTTATAAGAAGTTACGGGCAAGTAAGCAAGGGAAACCCCCGAACTTTACAACAGAATTCTATACATACAGTTAAAAATGTATATTTGCGTAATATAACAGTCCGATACGTAATTAGCCAAAATAAATCTCAAAACTTGTTTGTATTAGTCGTTTATAAAACCCACCAACCTTATCAAATTAAAATCAACTGTATAATTAGCTCAATAGAGATTAATATGGAATCTAATTTTTCGAAGGCTTGAATTTCCGAGGTTATTACGAGAACCTGCCCAGCCGACTTGAACACGCAGCTGGGGCGACTTTGCGAACACTTCTTGAAGTATTTACACGAGTTTGTTAGAGTTGGTTTATTTTTATGCTAACTTCAGAGTGTAGACAATGACTGATGCGTAAAGCTTTTTGCGTGGATCCCCCAGTACGTCACAATGACGACACAACGGTTCACGTATATACTGCTACCGAATAATTCTAAAGGCAGTCAGTCGCTGTATTTGCATACACGACTACATCTATTAGGTATACTGTTATATGGAAACTTTAATCAAACGTATTTTTTTAAGTGACACTAAGTTAACTGTGATATCTTGCAGACTTTCTACGTACCTGGAATAATTAAGAAAAAGCAGAAGTAAGTTTTAATCTGCTTTAATAATATTTTTGTTACAACTTAAGTTATCAAAACGTTATACCGTTTAACTACCAAATCGAAAAAAACGAAGTATTTAGGCACCTAATGTTTTTAGCTGCTACTTTCATAAATGCATTATTTTCTTCTTAACGATAGAAAAGGTTGTTGTTTTATTCTAATTTCCTTATTTATCCATCATAAAAAAAAAGTTCAAATAGGTATCTGATCGAGTAATGTGAGCCTTCACTTTCAGTGAATGTAGGTTTAATAGTAACAATAAGGTTAAGACATTATTTTTTACGATCACTATCAAAAAGTAGCACTTATTAAACCCTTTTATCATAAACGCACTATAAACCTTCATCATATGACATACATTTAAGCATGATTTATTTCGCCAAGGTCTTGATTACACATTTTTACAAAACAAATTTCATAAATCCCCTAATTTTTTTTGAAATGAAACATCTTAAAAATCGTTACCATACACAGGCTACCATGACAAAAAAAACTGAACCGTTACGAATTGGTCTATATCGCGCGACCTTTATAACTAAAACGATTCATCGTAAAATATGATTTCTGTGTCATTATTTGAAGTTATCAAGAAGCGCCTTGTTACACGCAATTTTTCATGATTTAACATATCAGAACTTGAGGAAATCATTCACTATTAACTTAATCATTCTGAAGTAATCGTCTCATAAACATCATAACTTGCACGTGCTCTAACAGTAAACATTTTCAATGCAAAGTATTATCTATCTATCCAATTTCCTACATTATTGCAAAAACAACGGGCAACATGCGCTTGAGATATGCATCCTGTTTATACTAAAAATCTTTGTTTAACTTCAATATCAGAATGTGCGTGTGTTGTATCCTACAAGTTTATAAACCCTCGCGCTAGAGCTTTTGATTTAAATACACATACCTACTTTTCTTTATTATGAACTTGCTTGCACTCTGTAACTTCGCTCGCAGTTCGATTAGTTTTCCCTTGTAAATTTGATACTTTACCGTGGTTGGAAATTATCCTTCGTGTTATTCGACATAATGATACACTCATCAACTTTACTGTCGTACTATATAAACACATTTTACATACAGATTTTCTCCTCTGTTACAAAACAAAATCTATGTCTACGCTAGTCTACGTTTCTCTTGTTTAATTTCTACAATAGGATTATTTTATAAACTACATCCCTTTTTGATCTAAGAGCTTGTAAAAAGATGATACAAACATAAAACCAAGATTTAGGTAATGTGTTTAAATATCGACTTCATTAACAATCTTAATTTCAATAAGTTTCTAACCTACTCGCTAGAAAAGGGATATCTGTAAAATAAATGTATTGATTGAAAGTTCTTGTAATGCGTTAAGTATTACGGAAAGAATAGTTCACATAACATTTACTTAGATACTTAAAGAGAGCAGGTTCATTGAGAAAATGATATTTTAGTCGCAAAAGCATTCAAACAGAGGCCATGTTCAATGTGTCTGACCCGAGTGTCAATAACGAAACATTATCTGATGTTTCATCATTACATCGAAATTTATGTTCACCAATTAAACTTAAAACTTATTTCGATGGTCATTTAACGCAATCATTAATCAATAGGGCGAAACAGCACAGAAAAATAAAGATTGATAACAGTATAGAATAGTGATGCTAAACAATTAGTGAGCCATTAAAAAAGATAACAGGATTTCCAGTTAGTGAACTAAGCCACAATTCACATAAAAGTCAAATTTGATTAATTGATTTTAAAGTTAGAATACAACCTACTCTTAGTATAAGAGGGTGTGTATAGGAGAAAAACCAAAATATTTTGATATTACCGCATACATAAAAGTTAAATATTTTGCCAATCAGCCAACAGTACGTTATTTATTGAATATATGAAGGGTCATGTTTATCATTCAGCAATGAACTTGAATGTCAACATTCATGCCGAAGTTCATTTAACAGTACCTATCAGACACGATACAAATGACTCAACTCATGCGCCGGAGTGTACCAACGTAGATTATCTCAGAGGCTTGGCCTCGCACTATCACTGATAAGACGTCAAAAATTACCAAAGATTGACCGCCAGACTGACTGCGCATATAAATCACCCGACTAAAGATCGGGTCAACAAAAACTGATAAATTCAAAGCATTTGTCATGCTGCTCCTTAATTATCGAAGAACAGACTATTCCAAATACATCGTAAAATTCTGTTATCACTTGAAGCTCGGAATGTCATGTAAATTTAATAAAAGTTATCTTAAACCTCGGAACAAAATACGGAAATAAAGTCACTTTGTTTGTTGGAAAGTTTTAGTAAGTTTTTAGTCTAGCTAATTTGACACACGTCTTGTAAATTCACTTACTTATAATCACCTATTTATTAAGAATCCCATGCTATGAACTTGCTCGAACTTTAGTAGTTAAATCTTTCCCCCTACGCGTAACCCAACTTAAAAAACTTCACGGATATTGATAATAAATTTATATTCTGTAAGATATTTAAATTTGGTGATTAGTATAACATTAAAAATCAGTTAATAATGCAGTTTAATTTATCTTAATTTTATATATTCCGATACTTCAAAGGGAAGTAGTAGAGGTACTACTACGGTGCTTTAAAATTAAACAATTTGAATAAATTTTTAGGTAACATGGTGCATGTAAAAATAGTCGTTGTTCAATTTTTAGGTCTCATTATTCAATAACACCAATCGGTCTCGAGGGGATCACGAGCACTTTAACTCAATTGGAAATCAAGTCCAAATGTTTGTAGCAGTGATCGTAGTCACACTGTTTATAAAAACATGATCGGTTCTGTAAATTATTAAGTATAGAGTTTGGTTAAATCACGGCTGCGCTGTAGTGGCTAAAGAAATATTCACGATAAACGCACGTGTTACTATGACTAGCAACAACACTCCCGATAACAATCACAGTAAGTTTATGAGCCAGATGCATAGTTTCATCGGAATTTGAACTATAGCAATTACAGAGAACAAACAAAGGTTTTGTTTTATAAACCTGACATAACAGCTTGGGTGAAACCTTTTACAGTGATATTACAGATAGTACTATCTTTTGCATTTATAACTAGACACACTACCTAATGTAGCGGGGATAACCGAAATAGTTAGAAGTTTATTTAACTTTAACATTTTTTTATTTTTGTTTTCAGTGTTGGACACTGCCAAAGATACCGAGCGGCAGAAGGGTGTAGTGATAGAAGAAGATCCTTTGACCAGAGCTATTGGTGCTATCGGAAAATGGCAAATTTGTGTTTGCTTGGTTATTTTCCTTGTCAAATTTCCGATGGCATGGCATCAGATGAGCATTATATTCCTTGCCCCTCCGATAAACTTTAAATGTGCCGACAATGACAATGCAACCGATGTTTTTGATAACAAGTGCCAAGGAAACTGTAGCAACTATATGTACGATGATTCCGTTTTCTCCAAGACCATATGTTCGGAATGGGACCTAGTGTGTGATAGAGAATGGCTGAAGAACCTCACACAGACTATTTTCATGTTCGGTATTTTGGTGGGAAACATGATGTTTGGACATCTCTCCGATAAGTAAGTTTAAACAATGTTAAAGTTGTTACAATAAATATAAAAACAAAACACTTTATTACCTTTTTAATTTGTTGTAGTTAATTGGTTACAATTATTATTTGTTAGTACTGTAAGCTAGGTATTACAACTATGTTAACTTTTCAGATTTGGCCGAAAATTACCTTTTTGTGGAGCAGTGGTCATACAACTTGTAGCAGGAGTCATAACAGCTTACTCCGTAAATTGGTATATGTTTACGTCACTACGTTTCCTACTTGCTGTTGCTACCGGAGGCACCATGGTCACCAGCTTTGTCCTCGTTATGGAGATGATCGGGGCCAAACACAGAGAAACTATTGGAATCATCTTTCAAATACCCTTTAACCTCGGGCATCTTACATTGGCTGCATTTGGATACTACCTCAGAGACTGGCATCACTTCCAACTTGCACTTTCACTGCCGTCGATCTTGTTTTTAAGTTACTTCTTCTTCCTACCCGAATCACCGAGATGGCTGCTCACCTCCGGCAGAGTTGATGAGGCTGTTAAGATAATGGAGACTGCTGCGAAAAGGTTGGTGCCAAACTAAAATCCAGTTTTCAATTTTTAACGTTATTGTTTACTGATTCCTATTAAGATCTTTGCGTAAGTATATTAATAAATTACGTTTATCCACAGCAACAATCTTCCAGTGGAAAACATTGCCCCGGCTACTGAAAAAATGGTTGCCAACGTGTCTCAGAAGCAAGACTCCCATACTGCAACAGTCTTGGATCTGTTCCGGACACCTAAGCTGCGTGTGCGCACGATTGCTATCTGCTTCAACTGGTTCGTCTGTGGACTTTGCTTCTTCGGAGTCTCACAATACATTGGACATGTATCGGGAAATATTTTCATGAACGTAGCGATATCGGGTGCTATTCAGGTTAGTTATTTTTAATAAAAAAACAATCCTATTAATTTAATAAACGTGAAAGTTTGTGAGTATAGATGGATATATGGATGTTTCTTACTCTTTCATGTAAAAACTACTGGATGGATTTTGATGAAACTTTACAGTAACTAATATAGGTTATACATCAGGATAACATATAGGGCGGTTTACCGTCCACGCGAACGGAGTCGCGGGCGGCCACTAGTATATTAATAGGAATAGAAGCTTATCACGTTTATTTTATTACTAGCTGAACCCACAAACGTTGTTTTACCAAATATAAAAAAATGGGGTTGGACCGCCCTTTTTAGGGTTTGGACTTAGGGGTATGAAAAATAGTTGTTAGCCAATTCTCTGACCTACTCAATATGCTCACAAAATTTCATGAGAATCGGTAAAGCCGTTTCGGAGGAGTATGGGAACGAACGTTGTGACACGAGAATTTTTTATATAAGATAGTAATATTAACTAAGGTGTGAACCTTCTTACGTAACTGCAAGGTTTTTAGTGTCATAAAATTATTTTGAAAATATCATTTACATTTCAATAAATAGATACTAATCAAATAACAGTTTATGTTATGGCTGAAGATAGATTATAATACTAAAGCTATAAGTTTGAAAAACAAGAATCTATTGTAATTAACCATTTCCATTGAAACGTAAGATATCAAGAACATCAAATTAAAATGTAATATTTATCTATTTCAGGTTCCCGGTACAATAATATCAATCTACGCCAACCGGCTGCTGGGTCGCAAGATCACCATGATCTGTTCCAACTGCGTGTCCGGCCTCAGCTGCCTGCTCATCATGGTGGTCCCCAACTCCAACGCGGCCCACGTGACCCTCGGCTGCATCGGACTCTGGGGCATGGCCATCGCATTCTCCACCGTATATCTATACGCCGGAGAACTATTCCCAACTGTAGTACGGAATTCGGGAGTAGGCTTATCTTCAACTGTAGCGAGAATAGGATCCATGGTAGCG
The DNA here is from genome assembly GCA_916618145.1 of Emmelina monodactyla. Lineage (NCBI taxonomy): Eukaryota > Metazoa > Arthropoda > Insecta > Lepidoptera > Pterophoridae > Emmelina > Emmelina monodactyla. The sequence goes on along the minus strand of OU745311.1, from coordinate 4,137,213 downwards.
CCATTTGTAGCAACTTTAATAGACACAAGTGCATGGTTGCCACCACTTGTTTTTGGAATAGTTCCCCTACTGGGCGCTGCTCTCTGTATTTTGTTACCTGACACTCGCGGGAGAAAATTACCCGACACTCTAGAAGAAGGTGAACTTTGATCTCACAATTTACGATAAAACCAAAAGTAAGAGTAATTTTAAACGTTATCATTGTAAATAAAAGTATTTTACTATCGTTAGTCTGTAGGCATGTACAAAATTGTGTGATGTGTAAAATTAGTTGCTAAGTGATAAAAGCAAATTATATTTACTGGCTGTGATGAATGATATATTATTTTTAAATATGAGAAATGGTTTGTACATATTTAAGAAAACTCCACAAATAAATAAAAACATTTATATTTATTTTCTTTATATTGCTCCATAAACTTTCAGTTTTTAAAAAACCTATCCAAAACTATATTCGAAATCGAAAAAAATGTGGTACATACAGTACAGTTAGCAACTTAAACAGACCGTTAAAGCATTTTTGATCGACGACCTCTTTGGCGCAACAGTTTACAGACGAAAGGTTTCTGGAGTTTTAAATACTTTACGAATTTGGCTGGGTTTAACAAGTTTCTCTTCTTATTATTTAATAATAAAAAATATAATTAAATAATATGGGCTGTAATTAAACCGGTTTTTTTATAATAGCATTTTCCGCCTCTAAAAATCCACATTGCCTTCTAAATAGCTAAGTCAACCACAACCAACATCCTTTAAAATAAAACTAGCCACTTGTTATTCTCTATGTAAGACACTCTGTACTTCACTACATTGATACAAAGTTGCTTGCTCTGTCCCTATGTCCCTATGCTTAAATCTTTAAAACTACGCAACGGATTTTGATGCGTTTTTAATGGATAGAGTCATTTAATAGGAAGGTTTACATGTAAAAACATAGTAAAAGGAAAGGAGTTTTACTTCGAATTTAACGCGTGCTAAACCGCGTGGGTAAAATCTAGTCTTAAATAAAAGCTAGTCTAAAATAAAAATAATTGATTCCACCTATTTCAAAACTTTTTAACGGCAGAAAGTAGATTTTAATAGTTTGCTTAGCTTAGGGCCACACATTTAGTGTTATTAATTTTACGATAAGGTTCTTACATAAAAAAACCTGAAAATAAAACATTCGAATTCTATTATGTAATGATATACCTACAGGGTGTGCCGTATATAGTGGTCCACCGTTCAGTGCTGGACACATCAGGTAGGTACTTACACCATACCAAAATTTTAATCCGGTCCGCCAACTGGTTTCTGTAAACGTCTGAAGAATACATTACAAACGTGCAAGAAAAGTCAACGATTTAGGTAATTCGCTTTGTGAAAAAGCAGGTTTTGTTTTTGCAAACTACAAAAATTATGCTACTGCTAGTACTTGTTTTAATGTAATAAAACGTTATATGTAATGATAAACAGTACTTATTTACACAGAATAATGATAAAAGAAAGCAGCAAATTTGCATACCACGAATGTTTAATCTTTCTCTTGTAACTGTGCGGATCTGTTCACTTTTCTTACAAAAATGACAGAAGTAGATGAAGATCCCATTGAAAAAGCAATAGGACGTTTTGGTAGATATCAAATATTTGTTTACCTCCTGATCACAGTTAGTCGTCTACCAGCGGAGTTCCAGGCTACGAATGTGGTGTTTGTGATACCCAGTGTTAACTACGTGTGTTTAGATGAACAAAGTTACAACCAAACTAATGTTTGTCCGTGTAGTAATCCCAAATATGACCAAACTGATATATCAAGCTCGGTTACAAGTGAATGGAACTTGATTTGTGAACGTGAGTCGTTAGCAAGCTTGACTCAGTCCATAATGCAAGTTGGCTTTTTAGCCGGAAGCGTCTTCTATGGATTCGTTTCAGACAGGTACATATCTGGCTTATTAATATTAAATTTAAAACGATCTACGGTTTTTGAAATTAAATTGTGGGTTTACAGATTTGGAAGGAAACATGCAGTAATACTTGCGTTATTTACCGACGCATTTTTTTCAACTCTATCAGCCATAGTTCCAGAATTCTGGATGTTCTTTGTATTAAGATTCTTTATTGGGTCAGCAACAGGAGGAACAATAATTTGCAGTTTCATAATGTGCATTGAATTGTGTGGAAAATCGTTCAGACAGTACATGATGGTTTTGATAGAGGTGGCCTTTGTTAGTGGCTATTCATTATTGCCTATGTTTGCCTTTTTTCTAAGAGACTGGAGACACCTCCAACTGGCAATATCTGTGCCGTGGCTCTCTGTTATACTTCTGTACTGGTTGTTACCGGAATCGCCACGATGGTTGATCGCCACGGGCAGAAAGGAAGAAGCTGTTACACTACTGTCGTGTATAGCTAAACGGTATTATACTTTTGCATTCAAAAGTTATTTAACTTATTTAATATAAGCACTTACTTGTAATTTTGTTTTTAGTAATGGACGCCCTGTAGAAAATATCGAGCAAATAGTCAACGAGGCAGATAAACAGTCAATGATATCCAAGGAGCAGAAATCTGCGACATATTTGGATTTATTTAGAACACCGAAAATGAGATTATACAGTGTGGTTTCAGCTATAGTGTGGGGTTGTTGCACTGGGCTGTTTTATGGTGTTATGCAGTTCATCGGTCACTTAGGAGGCAACTTGCACTTGAATGTGTTCATTACGGCGATTTCACATCTACCCGGCTTAACATTGTTGCTGTTTGCAACTTTATACTTTAATAGGAAGACCACTATTATAGGAACATTTTCTGTGGCGGGAATCAGTTTTCTGATAATGATATTTGTTGAGAACGTACCATCCGCATCATTAGCGTTGGCTACTATAGGTCAAATTGCAACTTATGCTTCTTTCATGCAAGTTTATTTAATTTGTTGCGAAATTTTCCCGACAGTAGTAAGGAACAGTGCAATGAGTTTTGGATCAGTATTTGGCAGAATCGGAGGTTTTGTTGCCCCATTTGTTGTAAATATTGGAATTAAATGGATCACGTTGCTTGTATTTATTTGCTTTGCAGCCATTTCTGTTTTACTCTGTATATTTCTTCCCGAAACAAAAAATACAACATTACCTCATAGTATTGAACAAATAGAGTCACGTCACAAGAAGGACATAAAATAAATCATTTGTGTTAAACCTGAAAAACAAATATCAAACACGTTATGAAGATATGAACCGTGAGAAGTAAATTTTAATAAAATGGGCAAACAAAAATAAAAAGCATGTGCGTTTTCTTTAATTACACAATTTGGGTAATGACATTTGCGCTTCGAATTTATCCAAAGATTACTTGTAATAAACGACTTAAATAATCTTAATTAGATTTTCACTTTTTCACAGGTTCTGTAAACTGACCCTTTTTTAACGTGGAAAAGTGGGGATGGGGGTTAATGGAGTCTTTGAAGGAATGGTTTTGACTGAGAATAAACTAATAAACTAAAGTTGTATGTTAAATATTTCTATGAACGAGATAATAGAAAGGTTTTCCAAAATGTAATAAAAAACGAAAACCAAAAAAAGAAAACAATGCGAAGAACCGTGTTTTTTTATGATACAAGCTAGCAAACGAGCAAGAGGGTCACGTGATGTTAAATGATAAGTATTGAGGGTGCGTTACTGGACTTTGAGAAAATTGAGCACTGAATATGATTATTATTATTTTTATACTTTAGAAATATAGGTTACCATTAATGATTATATCGTTAACGTATATTTTATTTTACTTTCCTCGCCTAATCAAGGTTTATAATTAACGTAAATGCTCCTATTAACGACCTACTGAAATTTGTACTCTATTAACGATCTATTTTTTCAATCAGTCATATTAGACTTAATATAGGTTCTATAAAAAAAATAACTTAAAAATTAGATAGGTAGATTAGTTAGTCAACAAACAGAGTTGTCTTGTCTAAATAGCCAGTGTTAGCAATAATTTGTTATTGAGTGAGTGCCGCTCGATACCGACGCACTTTCCATAGTGTCGCGTCTCCAGCCTCGTAAGCACACCGAAATATTACTTAAGGTAAACAACAAACTTAAAGTTGATTTATCTGCTTGCTATCACATAATGACGATACTACATATATTCGTTTTCGAAGTTACATTGAATTTAATCATTTTTGTTGGTTTTTATGGCATAAAATCATATCTTAATTAAGGGCGGTAATAGGATCGAAATTTTATAACTTGACTCTATTAACGATCCATGGCGTTATTAGAAGTTTGTAATTTTCATATTTGATTCTATTACCGACTCACAGCTGAAAAGAAATAACAAGAACCATTTTAATAGAAACATGTAACCAGAGGTATACTGCTTATTATCTCTTATCTTAACTAAAAGCTTAGCTGATAGCTGTAAATGAAGGAAGCAGGATATGCCAAGCTTGAAGACCTATGGCATACCGAGAAAAACTACCGTGACAAGACAAATAATAAATACACAAATGAACATTGTGGAAAACAATATTGTTCAACGAAGGACGAAGAAAAAATACTTTTGGACTGGATTTTCTACGTCGGAAAGTCAGGTTTTCCTGTAACAAAAGACCAACTGTTAGAAACAGTTGCAAAATTGGTGGAAAACTTGGAGCGCTCTTATCCTTTCAATGATGGTGTTCCAGCTGTTTCTTAAGGCTATGTCTAGGCATCCTAACATTTCAAGGCGAATTGAATTAGCCTACAAGCCGATTTTTGATTGCGATGAGACGGGATTCTTTTTATGTCCCAAAGAAAAACAGGTTTTCGTCCGAAAGGGCAGCAAGGAATTATATTATGTACCTTAGACTAGTGGCCGCCCGCGACTTCGTTGGCGTGGAAGTCGGTTTCCTGTGGGAATGAGAAGTTTTCCCGCGGTAAAAAGTACCCTATGTGTTATTCTAATGTATAACCTATATTACTGTTAAGTTTCATCCAGTCCAGTAGTTGTAACGTGAAAAAGTATCCTCACATACTCACATACATCCACACATCCATACATAATCACAAACTTTCACGTTTATAATATTAGGAGGATTGCAATATTAAGATGTTGATTTCTAAACTGTAATAATGTCTTAATATACTTTTAACTGCATTTTTTTTAATTTTTCGTTTAGATTAAGGGGCAATTTTTAGGGGTCGGTAATAGAATCAAAAAAAACGGTAATAGAATCAAACTACATCTTTAGGTCGGTAATAGAATCAATTGCTCTTTCGGATTAAACAATTATTTAATAATTACTGTGTAATAAAATACTAAATTGAAGTATGGAATCCAACAGAATACTTTACAAAGATTGATATTAAATTAAAACACCTTAACTAACCTATCAGTATCTATCTATTTACTCAAAGTTATTTCTAAGACAGCTTAAAGGGGCGGTAATAGGAGCATTTACGTTACTGTTTTATTAAAAGATAAATGTTTTATATCGCGGATGTTATGTCCCGTAAGAAAATTTTCATATACCTACGTATTAACACTAATGGCACCGCGGCGGCGATGCGAATATAATCACAAGATTCTGTAATATATTAAATATTAGACTATAAAACGGTTCAGATTTTGTCATCAACAATATGTTATTTTGTATGCAAGCTTTCTGGAATATTCTGATACAACTTTAAAATCGATTTTTGTTAAAGATCTCCGTATACACAATTCAATTAAATATTGGAAGTACTTAAAAAGCATTACGGTGACCTGTGTAGTTTGAATATGCATGTAAGTACCTAACCGTGTTACAACAACATTACAAGATGGCATATGAGTGGTATTCATCTTGTCAAGATCTAGGGCGACCTTTACCTTGAAATCATCTAAGTAAAATAACAGATATCACATTAATAGGATAGTAAACATGTCTGCTTCAATTATTAATTATAATAAGGAACTGTTTAAACCACATGTTTTAATAATTAAATATTTGTAAACACAAAGTACAAAATATCTGTCTCTTTCTTAACTAAAACCATACCTGAATAATTATCTACTGTTATCCACACAAATATAAAGTTAAGTGCGTACCTACTTACTTCTAAAAGTAACGTGTACGTTATCAACCAAATCATTCCCAGGTAGAAATGTTTAGAGCGGTCGATGAAGTGTGTTTGACACAATTATAGACCGAGATGGATATAACTTACGTCTCACATTTGTATAAAACCATTTCAACATTCATAGCAAGTCAACAAGACCGTAGGTCTTCATTTTATTCTGAACCACGAACTTGAAACGTTAGGCGAAAGAGTGGCTTAAAACAAGTGTAGAAAAACAAAAGAATGTCAAACCAAGATGCCATTGAACAAATAATTGGAGGATTCGGTAAATACCAGGCGTGGATATTCTTTTTAGTGACACTTGGACGGTTCCCAGCTGAGATACAACTTACGAACGTGGTGTTTGTGTTGCCGAGTGTGGACTATGTGTGTCTCGATGAGGGTGTGATCAATGTGACGAACTACTGCCCGTGTGAGAAGCCAGCCTACGACCAGAGTTCCATAGTCAGCTCAGTGACCAGCGAGTGGGATCTGATCTGCAGCAGAGAATGGCTGGCGAGCCTGACCCAGTCGATACTGCAGGTGGGCATACTAGCAGGCAGCCTGCTGTATGGATTCATTTCTGACAGGTATTTGGCAATGTTTATTAAAAACCCAAACAATTTTATATTCAACAGTCTTCACGCAAGAGACTAGATGAAATTAATTTAGAAAAATTGTTATGATGACTTGACTAAATTTGCAAATATAGGTCCCTTCACATTATTCATGAGTTAACAATTATAAATTGTAAGACATCCATAATTTTTAATTGTGTATAGAAACTAGTTTATAACTAGGTACTGTTTAATATTTTTTTGTTTTGTTTAACTTTATGTAACTTCTTAGATGTTTCTAAAGTTAAATATATTGGGCGTTTGAATAACCGTCATGAGACTAGTAAGTTACAAAATAAAATGTTGATAATGGTATCAAAATTACATAATATTGCATACTTACATGATCAACATTGATCGCATCGCATTATTTACCTTTCAAATCTCACAGGATAATCTGAATGTAAATTTATGAATTTTCCATATTTACTTAATTTTGCTAAACCTTTATATATTTATAAAACAAAACATAATAAAATATTTTACAGTGTAGGCTTAAAAATATTTATTTCTGTGACATGTTTTATCTAAATCTCTTCAGCCTGAAGGCGAGACAAACTTATCGATGTCTTTAGATAAGATTCTAATGATACCTACTTTATGCATAATCTGTAGTGAATTGCACTACCTATAGAATATTATACACGCGACCATTAAATTCAGGTAGGGTTTTCATATCGTGTGAAACTTGATTTGTCTCCAAAGACCGTGAGTATTAGGTACCTAATTCACATTTACATCTAATAAATAAAATTGTAGACTCTGTTTGTAATATAAAATATTCGGCTAATCTCTGAAATGGTTGGACCGATATTGATTGGACTTTTACTGGCAGATTGCTGACGTAATGAAGAATACGTTTAAACGACATAAAAAAGAGTTTTTTGTTACGGCACCAACTCGCGAGCAACAGCTAGTTGAGAAATACAAATTTATTTTAGTTGCTATAAGTTCGTTCACAAAAAAAGCATCAAAATTATAATACTAGGTACTAGGAAGAACTTTTGACATTGGAACCTAAATAGTGTTGTAGGTCTTTAACTAATAAACTAGGAACGTAATTAAAACAGTTTTTATTTCTATTATAGTATTCGGATCATCTTAAGTTCTATGGCTTAATTTTTAAATAACAAATTAAGTAACTTTCTAAATCTGTTCATGTGCTTAAAATGAAGCAATATCCGCTAACTCCGAATCAACTTTAATACCTAGTACTGTACTGTACTCGTCGTAAAATTTAATAATTACGAACAGTTTCATATTTATAGTACACTTGAAAATATGTTTTTTAATGACGTTAAGCCTCAGTTGGTTACAAGTTTTAACTCCGTCATGTCTTTTCAGATATGGCAGAAAGCAAGCTGTGGTGCTGGCACAGTTTTCGGAAGCCCTCTTTTCAAGTATATCCGGATTAGTCCCAGACTTTTGGATGTTTATAGTCTGTAGATTTCTAATTGGAGTTTCTCTTGGAGGTTGCATGCTCTGTGGATACATCATTCTAATTGAATTTAGTGGAAAAAACATCAGAGCATACGTGACAGGACTGATAGAATCTATTTACATTATCGCATACTTGTTGCTGCCAATCATAGCCTTCTACGTAAGAGAATGGAGGTTACTGCAGCTTGTGACGTCAGTACCCTGGCTGCTGGTGATAAGCTATTACTGGTTAATCTCAGAATCTCCTCGATGGCTCATAACAGTAGGAAAACGAGATGAAGCTATCAGAGTTTTAACAAATATTGCAAAATTGTAAGTGTCCATAAGTATTAACTTGTAAATTCAGTTTGAATAGCCAACCAGCAAACGTTAATGACATAGTTTTTAGTATAAAGCTTCAACTGAAATTAAAAGAAACGTAAAAATTACAATTATTATTTTGTTTCAGCAACAATCGACCGACAGATAAAATTGAACAGGTGGTAGCTGAAGTAGAAAAGGCTTCAATGGCAGATGGGAAAGAGGCATATGGAACTTATCTAGATCTTTTTAAAACGCCCCGAATGAGACTATATTCTTTCGTAATGGCATTTATCTGGCTTTGCTGCTCCCATACATTTTTTGGCATCACTCAATATATCGGAAGATTACAGGGAAACTTATTTTTGAATGTGTTACTCTCAGCTGTAACGTTGATTCCTGGTCTTGTTGTGGTTGTAATCATGTCTAAATACTTCAAGAGAAAACCGGTTACAATAGGATCATTTTCAATATCAGCAATTTCATTATTGCTGTTTGTATTTCTGCCGGCGAACCCGCCGTCTTTAAGACTTAGTTTTGCTATAATAGGTTCTACGGCTGCGTATATAGCATTTGTACAAATATATTTATATGCATCAGAAATATTTCCAACTGTAATAAGAAACTCTGCAATGGGATTTGCATCCGTATTTGCTAGGTTTGGAGGCTTTATTGCCCCATTCGTCGTTAATATTGGAATTGAATGGGTCTCAATAGTGATATTTAGCGCGATGGCATTTTTAGCTGCATTTTTGTGTATTTTCCTTCCTGAAACTAAAGACATAGTACTTCCAAATACAATTGACCAGACTAATGGAAAAGAAAATCAAAGGAATGTCAGTCAATGAATCGTTTAACGAAAATAAGACGCCCTGCAAAAGTTAAAGTTAACTTTTAATAAGCTGAAAACAACAAAACCACCTCAGGTACGAAGCAATTATTGTTTAAATATCAGATTTACTAAATACTTAAAGATTAACATGACGCCGGAGACACGAATTTCATTAGTAGGTAGGAAAACTAACTTAGTTATTAAGTTATTTAAATTATTTTTTAAACAATAACAGCCTTATTTTACAAATGGAGTATCTGTTTGACCACAAGGAAGTTCTTCCTAAACAATGTAACAGATTTGAACGTTTTATTTGTGTGTGATACTAAATACTTAAATTTTACATTGGAATCTACATACAGAATATACTAACTATAGGTAATTTGGCATTGTTGAGAATTCACAAAGAAAATGTACCTAAACTATAAGATCTAACTTAACCTATTCCTATAAGTCACTAATGTATATTTCTTAATAAAAATAAACTATGTAAACCTAAATATTTTCTACAAGCTTATATTGAATATATTGAAACCCACCAAAATAGCACGTGACAAAAACAAACAGCAGTGTGTTATAAAATATCCAAAATTGGAACATTAGGCTATTGATGGCAAAATATATGAAACCAATGTCTATGAGAGTCCAAAATACAAAAACTACTTGCGCCGTCACCAGAGATCGACACTTTTGTTGTTTTTGTTTAACACCAGTTGCATCCACAAACGATCCTGGAACGTAGAAAAAATATTAATAAATTAATTATTTAATGTCCATGTCTTTTATTTTACTATATTTTTTTTCATATTAAACGTTAAATAAATTAAGTTTGAAACTGATCACATAAAAATTTATAGACAAAAAGGTTGCAACTAGTTTTCTGTCCACAGCATCGACTGCAGAAATAAATATCCATTACAACTGTTTCGAGTTGATTGGATTTAATTATTATTTACTAATCAATAGAGCAGGCAGTAAATGATTATTACCTAAGATTTTATTAAAACTACAATAATTACCTTCTGAATGAAACTTTTGTAAGCTTTCCTCTTTCTCCGCCCACCGGTCTTTGAGCCAATTCCTAAGACCCTCTTCATCGGCAGGTAGTTCTAATACTGGATATCTAAATTGATACAAAATTTAGCAATGTTTTATAAAGTACTAGTACTTTATCCGCGACTTCGCTCGCATGGAAGTAAAATACGGCTAAGTAAGCAGCTTAAGATACTCTACGATAACCTAGCATTCTGCTGGTGAACGTTTTTTTTATTAGTGGTTCCAGCTTTTATTTCTATCATCCAAACTCAGAAACTTTTTCACTTTACAATGTTTCTTAGTGCAGATTGAAAGTTATTCAGATTCAAATGTTTAAAAAAATATAAGCAACAGGAATATATCATAATCAATGTGATTAATTATGGACCACCGTAAATTTAGTGGGAACTGGACTGAACTGGAATCTTAAATGTCGTTGAATGTGACTGAAGTCACTAAAAACCAAATTGATTATTGCAAACGAATTTTATCAGAAAGGTCATCTAAATCGCCATTTATATTGCATAAACATTTAGATTTAGAACCTACTTTAAGCATGTTCACCATATCAATATACAGTCCAAAATATTTTTTGCTAAAATTCCACTTCTGAATACTCATTTTATAGACCTTTTAAAATGGAAGTACACATGCTGAGGTAGCCTTCCCCGCAGCAGGTCCGCCTCTGTTTGCGGCGGGCGGTCGTAGGCGACGGTGACGTCATACACGGCGGCGAGCCCGGCGGAGCGCAGGCGCGCGCACAGCGACGCGAAGCCGGTCGTGCGCGGGTGCAGCACGTGGTTGAAGGCCTGGATGGCATAGCATCGATTGTTATAACCTCGATACATCCTACTAATATTATAAATGTGAAAGTTTGTGAGGATGTATGGATGTTTGTTACTCTTTCACGTAAAAACTACTGGACGGATTTGGATGAAACTTTGCAGTAATATAGGTTATACATCAGAATAACACATAGGATACTTTTTACCGCGGAAAAACTTTTCATTCCTACGGGAAACCGACTTCCACGCGAACGGAGTCGCGGGCGAACATATATGTACATATAAGTTCATCTAAAAAACACATACTAGCTATTAATTCTAGATGATTTGGATTTTTGTATTCGTAGGTATATGCTCTTGTTCTAGATTTCGTTTAGTTGTTTTATGAGCAAAAATTGTAGATGTTTTATTTCTAAGGTTTTTTTTTCATTTTTAAATAAGTAATTCAATTATGAAGATTTTTCTCACCGGTAAATTGTTAGCCAAAGCAAACTTTTCACTTCGAACCAGATTCTGTCTACTTAGGTCTGTTCCTTCGGGGAATATCAACACTCTTATGTTACATTTTAGCCTTTTATAGTAGTCCACAAAATTATTTAAATGAACCTGATCTGTCTGCCAGTTTCTTTTAACAAACAGAAAGAAGTTCAGCTGCATTATCCATCCTGTAAAAATTGTTTAGTTAGTTTTGTAAAAAGTAGACAGGTAACTAGTTTTAGGGAGCAAAACACATCTTATTTGACTAATGTTATCTATAACTACGAAAGCTGAATGTGTGTTTGTTACACAAAAACTACTTAAAGGATTTGGATGACTCTTTGTAAGTAGGTATATAGAACTAGTGACCGCCCGCGACTCCGTTCGCGTGGAAGTCTGTCACCCGTGGGAATGAGAAGTTTTCCTGCGGTAAAAAGTACCCTATGTGTTATTCTGATGTATAACCTATATTACTGTAAAGTTTCATAAAAATCCGTCCAGTAGTTTTAACATGAAAGAGTAATAAACATCCATCCATTCATACTCACAAACTTTCACCTTTATAATATTAGTAGGATATAACCTAGAATGAAACATGGATTTCTTTTTACCGCTATGGTAAACCGCAGGGTTAAAAGCTAGTTATAAAAATTCTCGTAGGTACCTAAGTCCGCCTGTTTCAGTAATTTAAATATTTAAATTAATTCACGTAGTTACCTAATCCTGGTACTGACTTAATTTCGTCCTTCAAAACATATTTTGTTTTCGCTTTTCCTCCAAAAGTTTCGGTGATTCGATTCGTATAATTGTTGGTGTTGGTGTGGCCAATCTGCGTCGCGTGGTACAATGCTATCCACACGTAGTTCCAATCCACACGAGTGCGATGGTTCATCACAATTATATTTGTCTCATTACTGTCCATTTGGTCACCAAACGTGTGCAACTTAGTCCCGCAACACCACTGAAATAAAGCCTGTAAATTGGAAAAAGTAAACATCGTTGTAAGAATGTGTTACTTTCGTTATTTATCAAATGTGTTCAATATATGCTTACCACTGGATATAATTCCCATAAACTAAAAAGGAAGTCAACTACTTTTCTGTACCAGCCATGATTGAGAAACATGAGATAAAACACTGGACTGTATAAAATATAGAAACCTGAAAAAAAAAAGTAATCACAGGACATTCGAATTTTTATTTATTTATTTGATTAAGTAACTTACCGGATAGTATAGTGAAATACCAAGAAGAAGTAACTATGAGACCAAGCAATATACCCATTATGTATTAAGCGGCAACTGACTACCACGGCTTCGCTCGGACGAAGCCATTAATGTGACTAGATTAGAAACACTACCTACCCTATTGACACGGTTACTAACTGCAACACCTTCCATTATTAGATTATTACAATATATGTACTAACAAAAATCGATAACCTTACAACATTTTAAATAGTTTATTATCAGACGTTAACAGTACTTAGAGACTTAACACTTTTTACATAGTTTACTTTAAAACAAACAAATTTAATAAATTTAGCCAACATCGGAGTTAGTTTCATTTGGCGTTTCGTTTGCTGTCGCGGGTGTTTTACCAAATTCCTCAGCTTCCTCTATAGACGTTATGAACATACAATCTTTTGTTTCTGGTAACCAAATGCACATAATGGAAGCGATGAAAGGGAAAATGCCGAAAGTTATCGGTGCACACCACAAACCTACTGGCCTTAAACCAGCTATGAAAGGGGCAAGCATAGCTCCTAACCTTGCAGTCATAGACGTTATCCCAAGAGCTGCATTCCGTACTACTGTAGGAAACAATTCAGCGGTATACAAATACGATACTATAAAAATAACAAAACTACACATTACCCCCATACAACCTAGCACAAGCGACGCAGGACCTTCGGGAACAAAAGCTGCTATTAGCAAACATGACGCACAGCATATGTTAGCTCCAATTACGACTGTTTTACGTTTCATTAGTTTCATTATAGGGATAGAAATAAAACAAGCAATTAGGCACACGCTCCCACTAGACATTACGTTGACCACGATATTCCCAGACAAATAACTAATATACTGAGACTGTCCGTAAAAACAGCAGCTAACCGCAAACCATAGAAAACACATTATTAAAGTGTTCTTCCTGATCCTAGGTGTGCGGAATAAATCTAATACACTTGCAGTCTTTCTATCAGCAACACGATTTTCAAATATGTACATCATGATGTTTTGTCTTATTCCCTGAGTTGGCCGCTTATTACTGAAAAATAAATATGTATAAATAAGGTGAACCTGACTTCTTCGAATTAAAATACAATATACTTACGTTTTCGCAATATCTTCCAATAATTTAATGCCTTCTACAGTCTTGTTAACAGCCAACAACCATCTTGGCGATTCAGGCAACACACAGATATAAAATAACAAAACTGTAGTCGTTAAGGATATTGTCAGTTGAAAGTACATGTAGTCTCTTATAAGGTAACCAAAAAGTGGTAAAAGCATATGCCCAATTGTAAACGGCATCTGATAGACAGCTGCTATAATGTAACGATAAGTATTTCCAACGATTTCCATAATCATCACAAATCCGACAACCATTACGCCACCAACAGCCACCCCCAAGATCATTCTCACAATAGTAAAACTCCAGTAATCGGGTAAAAAAGAACACATAATCCCAGTAAACACTTCCAATATAACTGCACCAATCATAGACCGGCGCCTTCCATATCTGCAGAAATTTACATCACAAATTACCTTGTACAAAAAATATTAATACTTTGTCTTAAATTACAGAAGCTTTTTGTTACCTGTCCGAAGCTATCCCAAATATAACACTTCCAATAACGACACCTAATTGAAAAAGAGTCTGAGTTAAATGTTTTAGCCAAGATCTCTCGCAGATTAAATTCCATTCCATGACAATGGTACGTTTAAACGTGCTTCGATTGTAACTGGGATTGTCGCAGCAAGTCATTCGTGGATCAGGGCAGGTATAATGTGGCGGAGGGGCCAAAATAATGATAGCTAATTGATGAAAGGCTATTCCAAATTTGCTTAACAAAACTATAAAACAAATCCAGAACTGATATTTTCCAAAATTTCCGATGGCTCTTGTAACAACAGCCATTATGTTAAAGGAAAATGTACTGCTACAACATGATAAAACTAGTTGGTTACGTGTTGTTATTTTTTTTATTTAACCCCAGACTGAAATTTGTTCATTTCAAAACAGAGTATCATAATCTGACAGATCTTCAAGAACATATTTATCAGTAGGACTCCTGGCGACGACTGCTTCACTTTCTTTAATGGTAGTACTCAAAATTACCCCTTTGGTCTCGGGCAACAAAAAAGCTACAAAACCAGCTATGAGAGGAGGCAGGCAAAAAATAATAGGTGGAACACATTTATTAAATCTATTGGCTTCCACAACAAAAGCCGCTAGCATGGCACCAACTCTTCCACACATGTTAGTAACACCCAATGCAGTATTACGGACAACTGTAGGAAAAAGTTCCAAAGTAAACATATACAGCAGTACAAATACAATGGTAGTAGCACAAAAACCGAGAGTTGAAAACAACATTTCACCATAATCCTGCATAAACGAAACCATCACAAAACAGGTAAAAGCGACAAAATTCATAATGCTAATAAGTTGTTTTCTACCATATCTTTGCATCATAGAAATGAAAACCACATTACCGATCACTCCAAAAACACCACTACAACCAACGTTCAAAAAAATATTACCAGGCAAGTGGCCAATATAAATGGCTACACCATAAAAACAGAAACTACAAGAAAACCATAAATACGCCATCACGATTGTATGTTTTCTCATTTGTTTGGTAGATAGTAATTCGTGGGCATGTTTTCTTTTCAAATCTTCATACTTTTGCAGTGACTCATGATATCTTATGACATGAGTTTTCATGTTTGCGGTAGATCGTCCGTTTCTGCAAAATAGTTTTTCAATTAAGTAAATTACAGGGTTTGTTATTTCAACATTTTGAATTCAACTAAATTGATGGGTACAAACATTTGGGCTATTTTAGTTAAAATTGCAACAGCTTCATCTAATTTATTAGTGGCAATTAACCATCTTGGAGATTCAGGCAGAAATATATAGGTCAACATGAAGAATTGTCCGATTGATGTCCAAAACAGCATTTCTTGAAAATCTCTAATGAAGTATGCAAAAACAGGAAGTAAACAGTGACCAAGTGCAAAAGGGGCTTTATGTAAACCTGACAGCCTTTCTCTGTGCTTAGAACCTACGGTCTCCATGATATATACAAAGCTTATGATCATTGAACCACCTACTGCAACTCCTAGGAAGAACCTTAGAGTCGTGAATAAAATAAAGTTGTCTACACCAGCGCTACTTATGCTTGTTACAAATTGTAGCACCCCTGATGCCCACAGTGCATATTTTCGACCATAACTGAAACAACATTTTAAGTATGAAAGTTTTACAATGGCAAAGACATTTTGCGAGCGCTTATGTTCAAGCATACCTAAGCACGTACAAGGGCGATTTGCTGTTTTATATATGACCATTGCCGAACGCTCTAGGTTCGATTCCTAGTCCCATATTTATCACGCACTTGACCGTTAGTCAAACATCGTGGGAAAACCTCTATAGATAACCCGGCTGATTATGAAGTATAGGCTTCCACCAACCTGCACTAAGCCAGCGTGGTCGATAAAAGCTTAGCCCGTCTTATATAACTTCTTAGATCGTCGTCGTCTGTTACGCTTTCACGCCTAAACCACTGGACCGATTTCGTTGAAATTTGGTATGAAGAAGGAACTGGATTTGGGAAAGGACATAGGGTACATTTTACCGCGGGAAAACATCTCATTCCCACGGGAAACCGACTTCCACGCGAACGTAGTCGCGGGCGGCCACTAGTATTTATATACTAGCTGACCCGGCGAACTTCGTACCGCCTTAGCGTTGCAATGATGCACTACTTTATATGTATTTTTGAGATTTTCTTAATATTTTTTTCCGTAAGAACCTTCTCCTAATAATAACAAATACAACAAAAAAAGAATTAGTGAAATCGGTCCAGCCATTCACGCGTGATGCCGTGACCAAGGAAAACGGGTTTCATTTTTATATATATAGATAGATAGATAATTATTAAGGCAAATGAATTAATTTATATACAGCCATAGTCTTTTTTTATCGTATTGGTACAGCTTGGCCAAAAAGTGTTGACACATATTGGCTGCGAATTTTACCAAATAACGAATATTTTATCGGAAAATAATAAATACCTACTTTCAAAAACTTTTCTTATTATGGCAGTTTGAATGACGTTTGACACTTGCTGCGGTGGCATTGCGATATGAAGAAAAAATTTAGTTTCACTTTATTTCATATCTGCACTTTCATGCCAAGCTATACTGAACAGGCAAGGTACCATACAGCCTTGTCTTAAGTTCAAAATTACGTTCCATATCTAAAAGATTCGTCACGATAATTATTTTAAAAATCAAAATAGGTATGTTGGTTTAGCCTATAACGAAATAACTTTGTCTACGCACGGGACTTTTTGGCGGGAGTTCGTCAAGTGATGTCGTGCTTGTTGTTAAATTTAAAATTTATGTATATTTCGGGGTTTGATTCACATTAGTGATAGTGTAATGAGTAGCAAACACCTGTGAAAGTGTACAGTGATTGAAGAATTCAATAAAAAGCATAGCCACTTGTCGGGCTGCTTTTCAAGAAGTCACAACAATCTGCAGTTTCATTACTATCGTGTTACTGTGGGTGGATTATAGATAGGAAAATCTCCTATCCAACACTGTTCAATATGAAAATTTACAAGAAAATAAAGAAAGAATAAGAAATGAGAAACATGTTTAGGCTGATGACCCAGATGTCAATGTCTTAATTTAATTTAAAAAAAAATGTCTACTGTCTGTAATGTGGAGATGAAGCAAGATGGAAGCAAGAAGGACGGAAGGAATGCACATGTTTTATTCCTTTCATTTTTCGTAATATTGTTATGGTTTTTTGGATGTTTGTGTGTATTATCATTATTTATCTTAGAAAATTATAGAATTTATATTATTATTAGATTAGATAAGATATTAGATAGATTAATATTATAATTATGTTGGTACTTTTTCAAATCGCGGTTTCAGTGTAGTTTGCACATCATACTACCACGCACCCCTATGAAATTCACGCGCAAACGTATTTCAAGTTTTTGCCAACCCACCCCCTTTTAGGGGTTGTTTTTTTTACCCTATAACCTGGTCCATAATTTTCTCTACATAATAGTAAAAGTTTCATCAAAATCCGTCCAGCCGTTTTCGCGTGATGCTCAGCCAAATAAACAGAGAAACAGATAAACAGATAAACAGACAAAAATTCTAAAAACTATTGGAACGTGTTCTGTTATCAATTTTAAGTATCCCCAATAAATTTTTTTTCGAATATCTTTTATGTACAGACTTTCCATCCTCTTCAGCTTTATTATATGTATAGATGACCATCAGTTGTTTTAACTATAGTGTGGCCACCGAGAGAATGCGTTTGTGACACATGCCATTAGTGTTGGGGTAAAAAACAACATTGATAAATTATTTTTCAATCAACAGAAAAAAACTTGTTTATCTTATTTATATTTTATTTATAATATAAAAATAGTTTCATGTTGTTACGAGTTCAAATCTAGGTGAAATAAAATAAAAAAATCGAAACAGTATTGTTTTACTGTAGGAACGTAAATAATTATATTAAGGGCTGATTTTTCAATAGTCTGATAAATGCTAACTGACTGATAAGAGGTATGTTTTCATTGTCACTTCATACATATGTCAAGTATTTATGTTCGACGTGCAACAAAAACATACTGATTTTCTGTCAGATAGAATTTATCTGACTATTGAAAAACCGGCCCTAAAGATACTTGTATAACGTTAATTTTGAAGCTAAGCCCAAGGTGGAAAAGAACTAGCAAGAAAATCCAACTGCTGCCTTTTTACAAACGAAACTCAATAGCATTGTATTGGCAATGATATGGTATAAGTCTCAGCACCCGATTACCGTACTGCAGAGCCAATTCGTCTATTTCATATCGAACATTTGCCGATTTATTTTCTTTCACTAACCGCAATAGTTATGCTTCAAGCATGTCCATATTTATGTAGATATCATGTTTTTATAACCAAGCTACTAATTCTGCTTTTTTATTAGCAATTGATTGATAACTTTAAAATTGACTGATATTTTTAGCACATCCCTACAAAAAGTAGTTTTGTTTATATTTTTTAAAATTCAAATTTTATCAGTAATTATTACCCTTACAGTAAGCCCACAGTTAGAAAATTTAATATCAGTGTGACTTAATATCATTTTATTGCTTATTATTTGTTTGTAGGGTCAAAATAGACGACTTTTTTTTTGTTTGTTTTCGTAGACGGCCTTTCAAAGTCAACTCGTTATTTCAAACACAATGTGTCAGAAACGCATTCTCTCGGTGGCCGGACAATAAGTAATTATTGTAAGTAGAAATATGGATTCTTACGCATCAGAAAATGCTCCAAAGAGTAGGCTACCGAATAAAGACCCTAAATGGTATAGTGTATAAGCGAGGTTGTCTAGTAGGCCTTTTTCACATATAAGGTTCCACTTCATGAGAATAGTATTGGTAAACACAGACCGATCATACACTGGATTTTCGCATGGACAAGTGTTGTTTTTGTTTGGATCACCATCGCAAAAATAGGTCGTCTCAGGTGCTAAAAATATAAATATCAACATGTGGTAACCGATGAAGATTCTTGATAGAGATACCACGAAAAATATTATAAGCTGATAAAGCCCAAAACTGCCAATAATCTGTTGTATAGCGTCGCCCATTTTGTTTTGTTTATTTATTTGATGTAGGTCACATCACACCAGAATAAAGCAAAGCTGTATTCACTGTTAAACATGGTCGTATAAGATGATTTTAATTTCGTTTTATTTGTTTTATTTAATTTGCATTTTAGTTCACATGACACATTATTTGTTCTGTCAACCCAAATTAACTTCAAGAAATAGAGTTAAGAGAGTTGACATTGACAGGATTCAACCGGATAGAAGAGACAAAATTGCCCAAAAAATGAAATTGAGTATAGAGAGAAAGCGAGAAAGTGTATTAAGCTCAGGCTCAGACTCAAAGTAATAAGTGGCATAACTAAAGTAGAGATACATAGATCTTAGAGCATTTAACCAAAGGAGATGACAAGATCATTTTAGCAGGAACATATTTTTCAGGCACTTTTAGTGGGGGACGAGGAAGTGATGTGACAATGACAATAAGAATGAATGGGTATTTTTATTGAACGAATGAAGTTTTTTAGTTCAATTTAATTATTAAATTTACCTTTTCTTCTTAATACTACTACAATTGTAAATTTGTAAGTGTTTAGTAAAAACACTTACAAATTTTGGTTTATCTAAAAAAAGATGCTAAGGAATAAATAAAATGAGTGGGTAACATCAGTTTAAAATAAATCCTTTTATTTTTGTAGAATTTTAGCAGAATACAATACAATCATTATAGTTCTAAATAATTGTTTTATTAATGAGTTATAACAGTAGACAACAAATAAGCATTTTCGAAAGTCTTAGCTTAAAACCTGTAAGCGCTATTTAGTAATATAATTATGTCTGCTAAACTTTATATTTTTCGAACCATTTATTCATCCCACCAGTCATTCAAATCAATTCACTTTTATTTTCCCATCGAATCCCGGCCTGTAAAAACGACATTAAAAAAAATTAAAAAGAAATCTCATCACAGTAATTGTCAGCTTTGACAGCGTTGATAGCCTGTCTCCCTAATATAGTATTCGTTGTTTACATTTGCTATCGTTTAAAGTGTCGTTACGATCAAGGTTAAAATTCGAAAATATCAATAAATAGTGTATTAAATTGCCAAAAATACTAATAGCTGATATGAAATCCCATGTAAACGTAAATTCGAAGTTTCTGAACGTCGTTTACACAACAAAACCGAACAAATCACCATTTTGTGGAGCACATAAACACATGACAGAGCGACACAGAATGATCAAGTACCGTGCGTGGTACTTATGTTCACGACTATGACCATCGCTATGACCAAGATTTTGCCTGAGGGGAAAGGCCTGCTATGCCATCTCCTTTGGTTAAATGCTCTAAGACATAGATTTATCATTATTTTTATATGTGCCACTCAGCAAGTTTCATAAGCACGCAGGTATTCAAAGCACACGAGACGCTATTGAGTCTCTAAAGTTTCATCTGTGTGAAAATAAGTTGTCTGATCGCTCTGAAATCTTGCTTGGACCATAAGTAAGGCAGTGGTCCGACCGACGGCGATAAACGAGAAACGAGTAGAACTATAAACTATAAACGAGTTAGCGAACAGCGGGAAGTTCTAAGAAGTGGGTAGATTCGCTAGTTTTGTCGCCGGGCTATAAGCGAGTGTGCAAGGGCGACGAGTGATGGACGATGGAATCGAATGGACGGCCTACTCGCGCCACTCGCTCTTCTACTTACTTACGTCTGCTTTTATTAAACGCTGTAAATAACTTA
Organism: Emmelina monodactyla; assembly: GCA_916618145.1. Lineage (NCBI taxonomy): Eukaryota > Metazoa > Arthropoda > Insecta > Lepidoptera > Pterophoridae > Emmelina > Emmelina monodactyla. Next base: position 4,116,066 of record OU745311.1, on the reverse strand, counting down.
TCAAGCGAGCGAGCATCGCTGAACAAGTAGCGCTGAGCGAATTTATTTTCGAAAACTCGTCGCTCAGCGACAAAACTAGTAAAGCGATTCTTCGCCGGCAGTGTGAACAGTCAGAGAGCAAGTGTGACGTCATGCCTCGAGTGCGACGCATTCTTTGCTTGGTTAAACCGATTCATTCCGCTTTTTGACTGTCCCCGAGTGACGCATCATCCCCGCGCACCCTCCGCGCTTCACCTGATTCTCGTACTGATTTTTTAATTCTTATTATAAAACTTTTGCATTAATTTTTTTACTAATATGGCTGCCAACACAAGTAAACTAAGTACCTATATCTCACTCTCGGCTAGTAAATTTAAATACGGGTTTGTTTCTTTTCCATTTCTTTTAAATTTATTCCTCAGAGGTTGAACTTTAATAGTTATTTTTCAACCGACATAAAAGAAACAGAGTTACTCAAGGCGAGATTTTTGTATTTTTTATATTTTTTATTATTATTTTTATGTATGACCACGTATCTTGTTACAGGGTAGTTAGATTTTAAAAATTATTTACTACATTTATTGTGCGTTTCTGACACAGAAAATCGCCGAGCGGTCGGATCACTGCCTAAGCCGTGATTTTTAACCTTTTTGTAACTTACGCATTAGCATCTTTACTAGGTCAAAAATCATGTGCATCTGCATTGAGTATTCTTTTTTTCAACTTTTAGTAAAAGACGTGAGATTTTGAAGATATTTAGTAAAAAATAGTAAAAACTCATAGCACTAAGTTAAAAATTTGTAAAAGTTAAAATAAAACTATTACAACCCAAAAACTAGAACACTCAGTTCAGACGTTTGAACCTAATGGCAAGATCTCAATCTCAAAAAGTACTAACTCTGTGCTGATAGTTTTTATATTAGATTTAGTAAAAAATTAGTAAAAAACTTTAAAGGAAATTACAAGTTCCTAGGTTGTGATCCTACAGATTAATCTGGGTTTCAATGGAACACTCAATTCATACGGCGTCTGAACTGAGTGTTCTCCAAAACATGAGTTTAATCAATGAATTACATAAATATGATACATTTATCTTATAGTTTGACTCTTAAAACAATTCGTAAAATAGAAATTATGGCTCAAAAGTTGTTCGTTGAAAAATAAACGAAAGTACAATTTTTCCAAAATGTTTGAACTGAGTGTTCCATTTAAACGGTTTAACAGATTATACTAAACTTTGTACACTGATGCAGATTATGATAAAAGTGTTTACTAATTTTTTACTAAATCTTAATATAAAAACTATCAGCACAGAGTTAGTACTTTTTGAGATTGAGATCTTGCCAATTGGTTCAAACGTCTGAACTGAGTGTTCTAGTTTTTGGGTTCTAATAGATTAAATTTAACTTTTACAAATTTTTGACTTAGTGCTATGAGTTTTTACTATTTTTTACTAAATATCTTCAAAATCTCACGTCTTTTACTAAAAGTTGAAAAAAAGAACACTCAATGCAGATGCACATTCAAAAATCTACTTGACACCAACAAATATCTTGAGGATACACCAGTTAATTAGCCATCGTCAATATAGATTTCGTCACGTAATTATGAAACTACATTACCTGAACCCCAATCAAAAATATTTTGGAAATCGCACCGTTAACGTGCTCTCGATACCAAAACGAGGTTGAAGCGATCACGAAGCACCTTCGCACCGCTACAGTTAACGTGACGTGTCGTATTGATACGTTTATAAATGGTCAAAAGTGAAAAAATATATAAAAAGGGGGCATTACAAAAGAAACTGAACGTTGGCCTTAAGTCCTATAAGACCTACTTCTTCTTAGTTTATCAAAAATTGCGTGTTATCCAAGCTGTTAAGTCACAAGACCACTAGTATTAGAAATGTGTTGAATTTACCAATTAAATATATTTTTGTAAAACTGATTATTAGTTGTAATTAAATGCAAAATATATATGACACACAAAATATCGTTTTCCTATTTCCTCTACAAATAAAACAAAATTATAAATTAGGAGATTTGTATTACAGAAAAGCCACAATAAAACAAATAATAACGTGTAAAAGTAACAAAAACAAATATGTAAAACACATACCTAAAAAAAATTTCAAAAAATCCTCTTCATTTTTTTGCAATTTTAACTCAGTCAGATGTCATTTGTAGAGACAAGTGCGAGTCGGACGCACGCACGAAAGGTTCCATTAACTTTAAAAATCAGCATAATAACTTTTGAGTGATCATTCTATTTTAAAACATGTATTTTAAAATTCACTTTAATAATAAATAATTAAATTAAACATATTCTGTGAATAAAATCGGACAGACGGACGGACAGCGGAGTCTTAATAATAGGGTCCCGTTTTCCCCTCTGGGTATGGAACCCTATAAACAATAGAAATCTTAAAAATATCTTAATCAAGACAAAATCACTCATAAGTTTAAACCAACTTTTAGACCACATTACTTAAAATACGTTTGGTCTCAGTTAGTTATGCAAACATAATTTTGTCAATGTAGGTCTAAAATTCGTTTTTTATTAGGGGTTTAGTCGTTACAGGGTCTTTGGACTATTCTGATTGGAACATTGTAAAATTGTACAGTAGTTTACAATGAAAGTTGAACGAAGCCTCAAACTTTTGAATAATATCTTAGTATTGGTTAAGAGAACTGACACACAAAATGATGACACGCATGATTATGTAAAAGTTTCTTGTGACCAAAACACTCTCAGTAAAAAATCTTATGCAACACTTTGAAAATAATACCAGATGTATAAAAACTATAAACGGTGAGAAAAATACTGAAAAGTAAGAATATAAATTAATTTTTCCTATCTCTTTGCAACGCATATTAATCTTGTAAATAATTATCAAAACAATCATTTCTGGCTAATATTAATTGAACTGCAAACAAAAGTTAACATAAAAAATGGCAACAGTGTAGCATATAAGGTTGAAAACCTCTAAAAGATGCGAGAACAGGCAACATCTGGTTTAATATTTTTAATACAACCAGAGCGGTAGCAAACCAATGTTATACTGCAGCTGACTCTTCACAATTTGTTTTAAACATAAAATTACTTGCACATCATTAATATTTATAAAAGGCAAATCTGACTCACTGACTAACATGTATACCTATATCAATGCACAGACGAAACTACTGAAACTGAAAACTAGAAATCTGGGACAAGGGATTCTTTGGTAATGTAAGTGAGCATTTAGAAAGGAATTTAAGAAATTTTACCACTAAGAGGGTGAAATAGGGCAGTTAAGTTTGTATAGAATTTTCTCATTTCTGGACTTTTATTTGACGCATGCGAAGCTGCAGGCGATATAATTGTCATTATTATTTACTGATATCATACCCACAACTGTAGTTTTGCAATTTGTCGGCAACAATATGTTTTTTTTTATATTATCTCTATTACAGTTTTCCTGAGACAGACGAACAACTTTCAAACTACCACAAATTTTCCACAAGTTCCTGAGACGATAAACCCCATAGTTCCCTTAGCAGAGAATTATAGCGGAACTAATGGGAATATTCGTGAAGGAATTACTTCCAACACATCAAGCTTTCTAAAAAGCTTTTCTCTGGAGGCTTTGTATGGGGGACTTTTGCATCAAGCCAATTTGGTGCTTTAAAAGCTTCTCCTTCAGCAATTGTAGTCATGAACATGTGCCCTTTGGTCTCTGGCAGGAGAAACGCCGCTAGACCCGCTATCAATGGTATTATACCAAATAATAAAGGAGGCAACATGGGGTGTATAACTTTTGTATCTACAACAAATGGTGCTATCATGGCACCTAATCGTGCCAACATTGAAGAGAAACCCACACTTGCATTTCTCACAACGGTAGGAAATAATTCGGTTGTGTAAAGGTAAACTAAAACAAACACAATAAATGATGCCATTTCACCTATTACAGCACAAACTACTTTTGCGACTCCTACTGGCATAAACGCCAGACCTAATAGACTGAGTGCGCATACTAAATTGAATACAATCACAATAGTTCTTCTGCCTAAGTACATCATCGCTGGCATAGATAAAAGAGTACCAACAAAAGTAAATAAAGCACCAAAAATCGTATTTAAGAATATATCACCACTAAGTGCTCCAATGTATTGTGAAATTCCGTAAAATGAGTAACTGCACGACAGCCATTGAATTGATATTACGATTATGTTTTTTCTTATGTTTGGAGTTTTAAATAAATCTAGGATAGTTCCTTTCTTGAGTGAGTGTTTCTCCGCTATCGTTTGGTAAGCGATGACGTTAGGCCTCACAACATCAGTAGGCATTTTATTGCTGTAATAAAGGCAAAATCAGAATCTTAAACTTAGTTAATTTAGAAACAGGGAGTTGAAGCTTTAAATACACTTACAATTTGGCAGCACGTTCTAGTACCTTTACGGCGTCATTGGTCCTTCTCATGGCTATGAGCCAACGCGGAGTTTCGGGCAAGTAACAAAAATATATTAACATGGCAACTGCAGGGAATGATAAGGTGAATTGGAAATATCTGTAATCCCTCAAAAAGTACGATATAACCGAAAGCAGAATGTGCCCAATGTTAAATGGTATCTGATACACCGCGGCTAATATCGCAATGTATCGTTTGCTTATAAATTCCGCCAGTATTACAAATCCTATCACCATAGTTCCTCCAATGGCTGCGCCTGTTATGAATCTCAAAACTGTAAAAGAATAATAATCGGGCACAAAAGCAGCTGCAACACTGGAGGTCATCTGTATTAGAACAGCTATAATTAAAGTCAATCTTCTTCCATATCTGAAAAAAATACAACCGCAAGATTTTATTTATACCGACTATACTTAAATGTAACAAATCTAAGTAGCTTAAAAACAATAATGTAATAGTACCTGTCCGCATATGTCCCGAACATTAAACTACCAATGAGTGATCCTGTCATAAAAATTGTTTGGTTAAACGAACCCATCCAAAATCTATCATAGCATATCAGCTTCCATTTTGTTGATATTGTTTCTGTGAAGATAGACCTGTCAAAGACAGGATTTGTGCAAGGGCAATGGTTTTGCACATTGTTGTCAGCGCATACATAATTTACAGGCGGATTCAAAAATACGATCGCCAGTTGATGCATCGATATAAAAAACTTCGTCAAGAACACTAGAAAGCATATAAAGACCTGATATCTACCAAACGCCCCAATGCAGCGTTGGATGGGGTCATTTTCAGATTCTCTGTTTTTATTAGCCATGAGTATTGTTGTGATTGAGAATACAAAAAATTTGAAAACATATCTTAACTGGAATGGCGATAAAATTTATTTTATGTTCTGTCTGACACGTGAAACGTCATAACTGCCATTTGCCAATAACACTATTCTATTTCTTTATCTAGACACGCGGCAGCATGTCCAGCCAAGTAGGTACCTACAGTGACAGCGCGCCATACGTATATTTATCCAAACCATTTGGAGCCACTTTTGTCCCCCTCATAACTTTAAAACTATTGCACATAAAAATTATAAATTTAGCCAATATATTAAGATCGGCGAGATAAATAGATGCTCCAAATTTCATTTCCCTTCTTCAAACCGTTATTGAGATAATAACATCCAAAAATCGCAAAAATTCATACTGACTGACCTATACAGGGTTATTTTTAATTAGCGCATCACCTCTTGTAGGTAGCTTTTCTACATCGATCCCAACAACATTTAACCAACGACTAATTAAAATTAATATTTTTAATAAAAATAGTTTTTTCGTACAAATTTATTAGATGCCTCTAACTAAACGGTCAAATACTCTACGCGCACGCAACTGGCGTGGCAGGCGTGCGGGCGACGGAGGGGGGGCGACCAGTTTAGGAACTTCTTACAAAATACAGAGTAATAAATAACAGAACGCGCAAATTTGTTTTTGATTTTTTATTTTTGCGGTAATTATCAAGTTTAGCAAAAAGTCGTAGAACAAATGTTATTGGGATTGATGTACGGAAGCCGCCTGCAAGACGTGATGCGCTAATTACTAATAACACTGTATATCAAAACTATATACCACTTCCAGGGGGGCTACCGCGTAACTAGCGTCGATTTGAACTCGACGTCGACAACTGTTTTCGTTGGCTAGAGACCCGCCATTGTTAACAATTTAGCCTATGAAAACAGTTGTCGACGTCGAGTTCAAATCGACGCTAGTTACGCGGCTGATAGGTAATTGGGTAAATAGCATGGAAAAAATTCAAAAGTAGTAATTTTTTATAATTTCTTTAACAATTTTATAAAACATTGTTCGTATGACGTACATTTACTAAGAATGTATGACGACCTCATCGGCGCGGCGGTATATGTACCGGACAGTAAAGCGGATGGTCACGGGTTCGAACTCCAGGCGGGCCAATTTTGGGAAATTGTTTTTTAGTCCGAAATTGTCATGTAAATATTATTTTGATAAATAATATTAATATTTAATATAAATAAATAAAAAATAAATAAAAATTTGGACCACCACAAACAGTCCAGGGTGGGGAATGCTGCGATAATACTTGACCGCGAACGTGCCCGAGCGGGCCACAGCCGCATACTCATAAACGAAAAAATAAAGAAAATAGCACAAACAAAGTAAATTAACCCCGTAAATGCCGCAAAATACAGGTGATTAACAAAACCCGTTTGGTGTCAAATTTATTTTAAATAAGTACCTACCTTAGTTACTTATTAATAATTTCTGTACAAAAAGTAATGATATCTCAACAAAAACCTAAATTTAAAATGATCTCACTTTCCTGCTATCTTTGAAATATCTAAATTCTTATAACTACTATATTTTTACTCGTATTTAATTGTTTACGCAACACATTGGAAACCTCAAACGTAACAGTATTTCTCCACTATTTAATGGATGTTAAAAATTAATATTCGGATCCCAGGGAATGGAAGAGGAAAAATGACGATTAAGGGTGTTTAAGTCAAGGTCAGCGGGGAGTTGACTGTAAGTCCGTTTGCCGGCGCCAAAATTTTTCAGGAATTTCCAGACCCATTTGGGATCTGGATCATCCACAGACATGTGGATGTGGCGACGCTGTGCATCTCTACGCATTGTATTGCAGCGATTACGAAGTGATTTATAGCTAGCCCGATTAAATTCTGAAGGGTTTTATTTTAAAACAATTTTGCACGATTGCGTTGTAGCATCATATCTTTAATACTTTTTGTCAGCCACGGAGCTGGTGGATGCCGGAGTTTAATTGGCCGTAAAGGAGCATGTTTATCATAAAGTTGAATTAAGTTATGAGTTAGAAACAGAACTTGCTCGTCTACGCTTGGCAAAGAATCATCAGAGGCCCAATCTATACCAGCAGCGTCGCACAAAAGTTGATCAAGCGTTATACCACCAAAATTACGATGCAGAAGGTTACGGGGTAAAAAATATTGGACTTTTAATGACAAAATCGGGGATTTTCTTAAGAAAATCTTAAAAATCGAATAACTTCTGAAAATTTAACCAAAATGCTATTTAATAAGTGGAAGTAAATAGCTAATAGCCTCATCTATCCACCATTTTCACTTGGCTACTCGCCCTCCAAACACCCTGTATATTTCCAAAATTACTATCCGGGGGTGATTAGGGGTCGATACTGTTGCCAAAAATGCAATCAGTAATTAATGTCTGTCTGTCTGTTTAACCGTTATAGAAACAAAAACTACTCGACGGATTTTAACGAAACTTGGCACAATTTTTTTTCATACTCCTGGGCTGGTTATAGTATACTTTTCATCACGCTGCAATCAACAGGAGCAGGCCAGTGAAGGGAAATGTTGGGAAAACGGGAGAAGTTATACATGAAATAAGCTAATAATAAGCCATCGATTTCAAATAAAACAATGAAAAGGCGTCGATGTTTATATCTAGGGATGTTACGGATTTGGAATTTCGGATCCGGATCCGGATACGGATATTGAATTTATTTTATATCGGTTTCGGTTTCAGATACGAATATGAAATTATTTCGGATTATCCGGTAGTTTCGGATAGTTTCGGTTACGAATACGGATATTTTTTTATTTCGGATATCCGGAAGTTTCGGTTACAGATAAGGATATCCTTAACATCCCTGATTATACCTTCCATCCTACTTCCTACTTATATTATAAACGTAAAAGTTTGTCAGTATGGATGTATAGATGGATGGATGGATGTTTGTTACTCTTTCACGTAAAACTACTGGACGGTTTTTGATTAAATATAGTTACAGTAATATAGTTTATACATCAGAATTACACTTAGGGTACTTTTTAACGCGGGAAAACTTCTAATTCCCACGGAAAACCAACTTCCTCGCGAACGGAGTCGCGGGCGGCCTAGTAATAAATAATTTCGATAATATCTTACACACACTTTGTTTTATTTAAATGTAAAGATAGGACACGCTTAATGAAAGACCCTGTCTTTGTTTACTTCTTAATTTTTACGAGCCACCTTCGAGCCACAGATAAAGAAGAGACATTTAGGCAACTCTCGGGTGACTACTAGATGTAAACTCACTGTAAACTAGACAGATAATGTCCAGACATATTTGCCTAAGTCTGATTTTGACAAATTTATTTCAATCAAAATTAAATAAGCTTCACTAGGTTATAACATACATACATATCCAAAAATACATAGGTTATAACTGAAATGTGATTTACCACTCGAGTAGGAGCCACTTTACTCAAATTTGAGTAAATAAGCTTCTTCAATGTTGCAACCACAAGACCAAATCGAAAAAATCATCGGAGGATTTGAATCTTATCAACAATGCCTTGTTATGTTTGTTTCTGTTATGAACTTCTTCGTGGCATATCATCAGCTTGGTATAATTTATATAGCCCCAAAAATAAAATACACATGTGGTAATAATACACAAACCGATATAGCTGTATGTCCATGCAAAAATCCTGTTTATGATCATACAAGATTTCGTGAGAGTATTGTCGATCATTGGAATATGATATGCCGTAGAAAGCTTATAATAAGTTTGACGCAAGCTTTGATTCAGGCCGGGGTGTTTATTGGCAGAATTGGATTTTCTTTTTCTTTACAAAGGTAAATTTTGAAATCATTTGCCAAGAGAGTTAAATACAAAATTAATTGCTCGTTAGTTAATTCGTTCATATCTTGTACACTTTGTTAAAAATATTAACGAACAGACTGACAGTGCTTAACCCGGTTCCTTTGTCCGTTGGCCTTAACAACATTCGAACTTATAGTATATATCTGATCCTGATCTAAAGTTTACTTTTTGCTTAGAACTGCGCATTAGCCAAAAGTGTATGATAATAAGTAGCTTAACTTAAAGTCAACAAGCAATAGTCAGGTTTTTTTATTTTCATATAATCTAATTAGGACTTCAGATATCAAGTATACCTCATTTTCAGATTTGGACCAAAAAACATTTTAATAGTTTGTGTGATCCTGCAAAAAATCCTAAGTTCGAGTATACCCTTTGTTAAAAGCTTGCCATTGTTTCTGTCCCTGCGGTTCTTGCTGGGCTCGTTCATCGGTGGAGCACTTGTATCCGGGTTTGCTTTCATCACAGAGTTCGTGGGAAGAGAATATATGGACATAGCCTTCGTTCTGTACCAGATACCTTATATCCTCGGCTACATATTGCTCACCATGTTCGGGTACTGTTTGAGAAATTATCGAGCTTTCTTGTTTTACACGACTTTATCCGAAATTGTTTTGGGATTGTATTGGTTTTTGCCACCCACACCAAGATGGTTAATATCAAGACGCAAACTGTCAACAGCGGCGGAGGTTTTAACTGCCATAACTATCACGTAAGAATGCTTTCTAGGGAACAGCCACAAGTTCTTATAGCGAGATCACAATTATCTAGTATAGAATTGAGTTAACATCACGCCTCTCTAGCAAACATAAATTAAGGCCATGCGATTTTTCGAGGTCTTACTTTGATTTAGCTATAAGAGTTTAAGGGTTGCAACCTCTTATTACCTTAATTTTAATCAAATACTAGTTACCTTTTCTGGTAATACAAAATTATATGTAAAAAAGAATATTATTTCTGGTCCCGGGATCTGTTATTAGAAACTGAGCACAGTGTACAGGGACAAAATATCATCAAGGTTTCAGCTGATAAATATTAATCTTTTCTTATATCTAATACAGGTTTTTTTTTATTAAAAGACCCAAAAAGTGGACCAGAAACGGAGTGTAAAACGAACTTCAAATGGCAGTTTTTTAATTTTTGTCGAATACACGGTCGAAGTTCGTATTCAGTTTAAAACACAATAGACCTATTAATACTTCATATCCTTGTTCCTGTACACTGTAATCTGCTTCTAGTAATAAAATATTTTTTTGTCCCCAAAAATTTTAATACATATACAGGGTCTGTCGTAATGAATGGATAACCCGTTACCTACAGTTGATCCGGATGTGAGGCTATAAGAAAATGGTGTCTTTTTGCCAGGGTTGTCAACCATAAGAAAATGGCGTAGACTTTTAAACTTTTTTATAAATTTCGCTATTTTTTTCATTTATTCCGCTGCCATTTCTTTAAATTTTGATATATTTGTATAATTTTTGTTGTATTATACTCCAGAAGACGTGTATTATGTAATTTTAATACAATTTTAGGTGTTATTCACGTTGAACATTATCAAAATTCTCATTTTAAGAAAAACATTTCCAATGTTTTTTCTTTATGTCAACTTTTGATCATCTCCTGTGAAAAAAAAAAATATGACGTTATAGCTGCCCATGATCTCAATAAATTGTCTAGTATGTGTAGATTCTAAAAAGGTAAAACGATGTGTACTTTACAAGCAACATTAAGTTACAGGAGCGAGAACACTAATCAAGGTCGGAATTTTTATTTTTCAAGTTATGTTATAAATGGTTGTAAAACTTCGTCATAATGATTTTATTCTATCAAGATACTTTGCACAAACACTATCGGGCCACTAATAGGATATTCAGAAGAAAACCCGGTTGTTTTTGGGAAAAAAAAAAATACTCCACGATAATAAATTAATGAAAATGTACAAATGAAAATTGTTGTGCTCTAATAGTTACATGGATGTCATAGCAAGAAAAAAGTGGGCGTGGGCAGGACATATTGCAAGAATGCCTGTGAGTTGCTGGACAAGACGAGTTCTGGAATGGAGGCCAAGAGCGGACACCAGAGGGCGTGGAAGACCACCACAGCGTTGGGTGGACGATATTCGACGGCACGGAGGTCGAGACTGGATGAGTCGGGCGCAAGATCGCCAAGAATGGAAGAAGAGGAAAGAGGCCTATATCCAAGACTGGATCACCAAAAGGCCGCTATGATGATGATGAAAAGTTACATGCGACAAACATGTTGCGACAAGTTTATTCGAAATTGAAACGGATTTTAAAAATCGAACAAAGTCCTCATGACAAAGAAAAGTGGAAAAAAGTGGAAGGAAATCGTTCTTCCATAAATGCATTGTGCACATGAACACACGGTAATCAGGATGTCGCACATTTGGATATCTTTCACGATAAACAGTAGCAGCTCTATTGGTGTTGCCATTACATACACCGTAAATGCATGTTCGCGTATTTGGCCGGCGTGTATTGTTGCGGCATGATACACAAACTACACAAAAACTTTTCCAAAACAACAAGTTCAATCGATAGCACAACACAATGTCCGTAAATGTGAGCAAAGTCATCAGTATCACCACGTTATCAAGTCCAAATCACAAGGAAAATTAAAGTCCGATATTAGAAAGCAGTAACAAATTGACGAAAATAATGAGAACAAAAGCACATGCGATGGTCAACATTACACTGATGTGATGAGTACCTTTTTCTTTGTAATGCGGTCTTTGTTCGATTTTTAAAATCCGTTTTAATTTCGAATAAACTTGTCGCAACATGTTTGTCGCATGTAACTATTAGAGCACAACAATTTTCGTTTGTACATTTTCATAACATTATTATCGTGGAGTAATGTTATTTTTTTTCCCAAAAACAACCGAGTTTTCTTCTGAATATCCTATTAGTGGCCCGATAGTGTTTGTGCAAAGTATCTTGATAGAATAAAATCATTATGACGAAGTTTTACAACCATTTATAAGATAACTTGAAAAATAAAAATTCCGACCTTGATTAGTGTTCTCGCTCCTGGAACTTAATTTTGCTTGTAAAGTACACATCGTTATACCTTTTTAGAATCTACACATACTAGACAATTTATTGAGATCATGGGCAGCTATAACGTCATACTATTTTTTTTCACAGGAGATGATTAAAAATTGACATAAAGAAAAAACACTGGAAAAGTTTTTCTTAAAATGAGAATTTTGATAATGTTCAACGTGAATAACACCTAAAATTGTATTAAAATTACATAATACACGTCTTCAGGAGTATAATACAACAAAAATTATTTAAATATATCAAAATTTGAAGAAATGGCAGCGGAATAAATGAAAAAAATAGCGAAATTTATAAAAAAGTTTAAAGGTCTACGCCATTTTCTTATGGTTGACAACCCTGGCCAGAAGACACCATTTTCTTATAGCCTCACATCCGTATCAACTGTAGGTAACGGGTTATCCATTCATTACGACAGACCCTGTATATACTCGTATCTTGCTGAAATCAGTATCAATGAAATTACTGAATCACTTTGCATCGTTATACGTACCAATTTTTTTGCAGGAACTCGCTGTCTGCAGAGCACATCCAACAGACTGTCAATAACTACACGCTTCAAAAGCAATCAATATCACAAACAAAACAAAATTACAAACTAATGCTTTATAACCCCGGTATAAGAAAATGTATTTTCATGATGTCACTGATGTGGTTTTCCAGTAGTTACTGTTTTTTTGGACTTGCCCAGTATATCAGTCAAATTGACGGCGATATCTTTAGAAACGTTTCAATAGCTGCAACTGCTTGCCTTCCTGGTACACTGCTTGCTTTAATATTATTACGAAAGATAAGCAGAAAGGTTATGTGCGTCATTTTAAATTTGATTACTATATCTTGTCTTGCAGCGATGGCTTTCATGCCAGACCTAACTGTTGCTTTGGTTGCTTCAATATTAGTAGTAGTTAGTAATTTTATGCTCAGAATTATTTTATTTGTATACTGCTATGAGATGTTCCCAATGATATTAACAACAGAGGCGCTTCAGTTCACGTGGGCAATGGCCGGACTTGGTGCTATAACAGCACCTTTCGTTATAAGCGCTAGAATTCTCGAAAAGTGGTTGATGCCCGTTATATTTTTCATCCCGCCATCGCTGGCATGTGCCATTTCATTTGTTTTGCCGGAAACAAAAGGCCTCAAACCATTGAAAACGATCGAAGAAGCAGAGAGGTTTATCAGGCACCCGAATTTTCGGAATGAATCATCAGCTCTTGCCGTATATACGGCTACTATCAAATACTTAAAAAACGTCCCAAGAAGTAGACAAGCCAGTGTTTTTTTAAAACGGAAATAATTCCGAAATTTGTCACAAAAAAAGATAAATAAGCAATAAATAGTGTACTAAATAATAATTTGTTTTATTTTTGGTTAGTAATTATATTTGGTAAGCTATTCCTTCCTACATATTCGGTACGGTAATGGCAATTTAAAAAAACAGCCAATTACAAATCAGACTATTCCAGTTCCGCGCGGGCACTCCCAGCGAACGCGCGTATAACCTGTTTTTATGCAATTTTCACCGCAATAAAATATAAACGCGAGTGCAAATAGTGTCTTATCAAACTCGACAGGGCAACTCCTGGGTCCAGGAGCCCCTTTACAACGAAATGTCTACACCACAGTCCCAAACTTACAACATGTCTCAAAATAAAGTAAATACTCCCTCCAGTTACGCCAACATTACGTCAACAACTTGCTACCCAAAAAAGAATCAAGCAATAGTTCTGGACTCGATTGACGGAATAACATTAAGAAATTACCTTATCGCCCTATCGACAATAATTCCATCTAAAAGTGTTAGATTTGTGTCGCGCATATCGAATGCTCGTATATGCATTTACCTAGACTTAAAGGAAACAGCAGATAAAATTATCGAAGATAATAAAAAGATTACTATACAGAATAACATATTGGAAATTAGACCACTGATAACCAGAAATAAACGCATTGTACTGTCTAACGTATGCCCGGTGATACCAAACCATGTACTCGAAGAAAAATTTAAGGAGTTGAATATCGGTATTATGTCACCCATTTCATTTATGAAAATCGGAGTGTCGGATCCGGGCTTCTCACACATATTATTGTAAATTATTATCAATCTACAATAGAACAGTTGACAAATAACACTTGACTTAATTGACACTTAAACAACTGCAGAGCTATTACGAAACTCGAAATTTCGGGAAACGGAGAGGTTTAGAGAAAGAACGGGTACTCCGTCAAGCAATGACGTCATCATCACAGTGCAAAAATCACTTTTAAAGCCGTTATTCGGACGGAAACCCATAGACTTACATTCAACACCTCTATAAGCTCTATACATCTTCAAAAAATGACACTAATCCATATTGTATTTTTGTTTATTGCCATCCTACCATATTCTAAAACAGTTTTAATGCCTTGAGCTGGGGTCACACTGTTGAAAATGGTAATGCCCATGAACGTGACAATTATAATTATTGCTCCACTAGATTTCTCTAAAAACGCAATACATCTTCCATTACTCTCCATTCCTTATCGTAGCATATAAAAGCATAGTAAAGGGATCACATCCCTTTGCGCTACCGATGCACACTTACAAAACGTAGTGTGCCCGCTTGATCGCGATAATTATCGCTATAATCATTATGATGTGAAATATTCAGTAAAAATAATACTGTCAATACACACATCACCATTACTTAAAAAAAAACAACTATTCATTTGACATGACTTTTAATGTCAAACCATAATCAAAACAAACAGTTTTGATTTTTTTTCATATTTCTCATTTCTTATTTCACCAACTTTTCTTACCTGCTAATATATTACAAAATCAATTACACAACAAAAAGGACTAGGATTTCAGTGCCAAATATGTTAAACAAAAACTTTACATGTTGTTATTCCTTAACCATCTTCTATCTAAAGAATGAGAAGTATCCTATTCCTGATATAACTCAAATACCGGCAATAGAGAAGAAGAATGGTCTTAATTTAGTGAGCTAAAGGAGGCAGCTGCTATAAAGTGCAATTGAAGATGGCATCAACAAGGTAAAGGTATCGTATTGTTTTATTATCATGAGTTTGTTATTGTGAAAAAATTTGCTTATGAAAACTATTCCAAAGCTTTTTAAATAACCTTAGCGAATTTATATATGTTTACGACTATCTAGCATTACACGTAGGTACTAACAAAAAACTATATATTTTTAATTTGTTTTAGTTTGGTATCATCAAAGGATTAACCTATAATCTACACGAGGCCGTGCAAAACAGCAGAATTATCAAGTATTCTTAAGACAATTGAGATGGAGTACACAGGATCATATATAAATATTATACCTATATGTACCTTATTATTTTTAAATGTTGTTGAGACCATATAGTTTTATTTTATTCATCCCTACTCCCTACTTATATTATAAATGCGAAAGTAACTCTGTCTGTCTGTCTGTCTGTCTGTTACGCTTTCACGCCTAAACCACTGAACCGATTTTGATGAAATTTGGTATGAAGAAAGAACTGAACTTGGGAAAGGACATAGGGTACTTTTTACCGCGGGAAAACTTCTCATTCCCACGGGAATCCGACTTCCAAGCGAACAGAGTCACGGGCGGCCACTAGTTTTCTATAGATTTTTAAGTAGATACTTACCTATGTTCATTACCTTTCTAGTCTTATACTTTTTTATAGAAATTAAAAAGTTCTTTTTAAAGTAAATATCAATTTATTTGAGTTTAAAATTTCTTTTACTACTGCTTTTTCAGAGAAACGTTTTAAGATTACAGCGGTACGATGTAAGCGTTTTCTCCGAACTTCACACTAAACTAAAAAACTAAGGAACCTAACCTATATTAACTGCAAAATAAAACTCTTATTCCTCTAATATTAATTTTATTTCTATTAATAATATTTATTTTCAAAAAGTGACATTTTATATGTTCAGATGTTACATGGATCAACAGAATAATAAATGAGTTGTTATTTTTTACTGCGGAACTCCGAATATTTCAAAAGTATTCTGCAATATTACCATTTAAACAATTAGCCAACTAAACAATTAGCCAAAAGCCATTCTGATGGATGGTGTTCCCCACAGTACACCAACTGAAAAGCGGCAGCTGTAGCGACTGAGTCTGTAAGTCTTGATACATGACAGGTTTATGCGCACCTCAGCATGTTGATCTCTGAAAACCTTTCGATGTCGATGATTTTCGGTCCCTATGCGAATGACAATTCTTAATTTTCAAGTTAAAGACACTACACTACTACAATTTTTTGACAAAAAACAGCTATTTGGATTGGGATAACATAGTTTATAACCCAAAATAGAAATATAAGGCGCCACCTGTAGTTGTCAACGCATGTGAAGCTGCGGGCGTTTTACTTGTACAACATTTATGTTAATAACAAAAAATACAAAGTTATTGATCGTTTAACTTTATGTTGGTGGGAAAGCTACGAATTACACTACAATGAATTTGTGCTACGGAAATTTCATAAAGGACAAGACTTTTCTTGTAAACCCCATAAAACTTAAGTTAAAATGCCTAACAAGTTTTTATAAAATCTGTTCAGCATCGTAGGAGAGAAAAGATACTCCCGCATTGATAATGTGATTGAATGAATTGATATTGAAAGTACATACCTAAAATATTTGAAGAAGCAAATAACACCTTCACACATTTCATACCCAATTTCGAAAGAGGCTCATCGGCGGTTTGCTGGCCCATATTTCTCATTTTGACCTCCTCTATATTTAGCACAGTGCAGATTTTACGCTTAAGCTTCCTGAAACAGGCTTAAAAATGCTATTCTATAGTAAAGCAATTACCCAGCTGATACTAAGGATCTCCACCACCACGCCTTTTTAGAAGTGTGTTGTATCTGACAGGGATTAAAAGCTAAGTAGGATGGGTTCTGTGGTAGAAAAAAATGGATATTACAGAAATAATCCTAACCTATGTATTTTTCTTTGTGTAGGTATATAAAATCAGTCCAGTTTTTATAAGAATTAAATCTTTCTTTGCCCTTTATAATAAAGTATAGGTTAATCTGAAGTAAAGTTAAGTTTAATACTAGTATTTCATATGCTAAGACAAACCAAAATCAGTCCAGTAGTTTAAAAGTACGCTCCACTAGGCTGGCTCAATGCGGGTTAGAATTACAAATAATCAAACCATGTGGATTTCCCTCATCGTAAGTTAGTGATAAATCCTTACTTCCTTACTTTAAATGTGAAAATAGAACTTGCTCAGGCAAGGACCTATCCTATTTTCATTATACCTTTAGACAATCATTAAGATTAACAAGGGGAAAAAGGAGTAACTTATTCTTTCCCTGGATCCTATCTAATTAGGTAAACACTAGATTGAAAGATAGAAACAAACAGTTTGTGGCACTAACATGTCTTCTTCCATAGTTGAACGATACAGAACTCGGACAAACTTCAGTATCGTGCAAAAGATTATTGGATTGGAGCACATTACAATAAAAGTGTATTCTTTGAATAAATCGTTTTTCATTTTATAATATAAGTAAACAGTGGTCGTTTGATGGGAAAAGTCAGTTTTGAAATATTGTCAAAGTGGTTTTTTTTATAGCTCAAGTGAGCGGTTAGAATCTTTCGGAGTGAATAGAAAAATAATGGCGGGTAATTTAAATTTAAGAACACAAACCAATCTTACAAGATCCGTCCGAAGCTCGAAACATTTTCGTAATAGCAAGCCTGACGACAATTATACATATCTCCTGAGGATGAAAAACGGCTTCCAGAATCAATGCAAATAAACTTCGAGGATACAAATTATTGGATCTACTTAACTACGGATTCCCTTAAGTGTTTTAATTGCAACACCAATGGTCACTTAGCCAAAAATTGCCCCCAGACTATCCAATCTCAACCCCAAATAATAGTCCCAGAGCCAGCACCGAAGGCAATTAGAAGACTCATTAATAGTGAAGACCCAGATTGCAATCTGATGCCAGCAAACACTCAAAATTTCCCCCATCTATCGGAAAATCAAAAAGGAAAGAAAAGATTACATTCCCCAACTACTAGTGAATCGACCAAACCAGAATTCGTAAAACCGTCATTTTCAGTTGAAAATGACTCGGATATAATAGAAAATGAAACTGATGAAACAAGTAGCAACTTATCACTGGACTTTACAGAAATCAAAACAAAATCAAAAAAGAAATTAAAAAAGACTGTTGTAAGAAGTGATGATGAGGTTTGGAAAAATGTTAAAGATAGCTTAACGGATACTAATACTCTTGTGTCTTTACCTATTGATGTAGATCAGTTTATAAGTTTACTAGATAATAGTAGTGGTAAGCAAAATATAAAAGAAGTAGTTTATTCATATACCGATGACATCAAAGCCTTAATACAAATGTGTCATTTAATACACGGTAAATTAAACAAAAGCTTAAAAAATAGATGCTCCAGAATGTTAAAAAAATTAACAGAATTGTCAAACACACCAATAGATAATGTTAATTTGTCTCTAACTCCTAACATTGACACTTAATTCTTGATTTTTGTTATATTCACATATTTTTCTTTTTTTTTATATATATTTTCTTTAACACACAAACTATAATGAAAATTTTGCAGTGGAATGTCAATGGCTATTTCAAAAGGATAGAAAATATTAAATTATTAATTAATGAATTAAATCCCACCTGCATTTGCTTGCAAGAAACTAACTTTTCTAACAATTATTGTGCTTCACTAAAAGGATTCGATAACTTTAACAAAAATCGTAGTTATGGTAGTAAAGCTAGTGGTGGAGTGGCGATTTACGTCAAACCCCATACATTTCCGGAAGAGATCAATATTGTCTCGGACTTAGAAGCAGTTGCGATAAAAATCCGGTTCCCAATTTCATTAACTTTATGCAATGTCTATCTTCCAAACAGTGTCCCACTTAATATTGAACATCTAAAAGATCTGATTAAACAGCTTCCCAAACCATTTATTTTACTAGGCGATTTTAATAGCCACCATTTCTATTGGGGTTCACAAAAATGTGACCATAGAGGTAGATTGTTAGCTGAGTGGATTGATGATAGTGCGGACATGTTAGTTATGAATAATGGTCTACCTACTCATTTTGATTGTAAAACTGGTTACAATAGTATGATAGATATTACTTTGGCTTCACAAAATATAGTTCCATATTTTGAATGGAATGCCTTAGAGGATCTTTATGATAGCGACCACTATCCAATAATTGTTGAAACTCTAGATAATGAAACAGATTCGCATCAAATCAATATCCCAAAGAAATGGAAATTAGACCAGGCTGATTGGAATTTATTTAGAGATAAAATAAATATGAATATGCAAGATCTCGTTAATTTATCATCTAGTTATACTGCACCCATAAATGAAATAATTAATAAATTTAATACACTAATAATTGATGCAGCAAATACTTCAATACCGAAAACTTCGGGAGTATTAAAAAACAAACATGTACCTTGGTGGAACGAAGACTGTAGAATTGCTAATAAAGAAACAAAAAAGGCTTTTAGAAAATATAAAAAAAATGCCCATAATGATGTCGATGGTAAATTCAAAATAGAATATAAGAAAAGAAGAGCACAATGTAGGAGACTTTTTAAAGAGAGTAGAGTAAAGTATTGGCAGAACTGGGTAGCATCAATTAATAACTCCACCCCCGTAAATGAAGTTTGGAAAAGAATAAAGACTTTAAAAAATAAAAAATCTAGCTTTAACCCAATAGTTTTAAAAAATAATGATAATATCTTAACAGTAAAACCTAAAGACACAACTAATATCTTAGCCAATAATTTCGCAGCTAATTCTAGTTCAAGTAATTATGATAATGAATTTATTACATACAAGTCACACGAAGAATCATTTTACAATCTGGATACTAGTGATAATACAAACCAACTAAATTCAAGTATTCTCATGCATGAACTAAAACTTGTGCTCTCCGAAATTGGTAATTCGAGTCCTGGACCGGATATTCCTAACGCATTAATTAAACATCTTCCCGAAAATGCCCTCAACTATTTACTGCAGATTTATAATATCATTTGGCTTAATCAAGTATTCCCAGATTGTTGGAAAGAAGCTTTAGTTATTCCCATACTAAAACCAAGAAAAATTGCAAATTCAGCTTCTAGTTATAGACCAATATCACTGACATGTAATTTATGTAAAGTTTTAGAAAAAATAATAAGTAAAAGAATAAGATGGCACTTAGAAAAAAATAACTATTTATCTAATAACCAATATGGTTTTCGACAATTCCGTTCAACTTTGGATCATTTGATGAATTTAGAAAATGAAATACTCGACGCATTTGCTAAAAATAACTTCCTAGTTGCAGTAGCCCTTGACATTGAGAAAGCCTATGAGATGGTGTGGAAACATAGACTGTATAAACAGCTAGAGGTAACACTTTGGCATTTGTTAAAAATTTTCTTTCGGATCGATCCATTAAAGTAAGAATTAATGATACAGTTTCTGATGCTAAACCTATTGAAAATGGGCTCCCTCAAGGTTCGGTACTAAGTGTGGTTCTATTTTTAATTGCTATTGACAACGTCTTCTGTTCTATCCATAAACCAGTTAAAGGCTTTTTGTTTGCTGACGATTTAACTATTATATGTAGTGGTAAAACTTTGGATCCTTGCCTTAATCTTATCCAAAACACACTAGATAAACTCCAAGAATGGTCTAAATCCACTGGATCCAAGTTCTCGAAAGAAAAAACTGAATATATTATATTTTCAAATAAAAGAAAGAAAAGTATACACAGAGACTTGACACTGGACGGTCATAAAATCAAAGAAGTTAATAGTTTGAAAATTTTAGGCTTAACTTTTGATCCCAAGTTGACCTGGATTGCGCACATTAATAAATTAAAAAGTGAATGCCATAAAAGATTAAATATAATAAAAGTTCTATCGTCAATTAACTGGGGTTCTGATAGAAAATGTCTGATCGAAACCTATAATGCCCTTATTAGACAAAAAATTGATTATGGGTCAGTAATTTATGATTCGGCCAAACCAAGAGTATTAAACTGCTTAGAAGTCATACAAAATGCATCCTTAAGAATAAGCATTGGTGCGTTTAGAACAAGTCCTGTTTATAGCATCTTAGCAGAAGCAGAGGCGATGCCTCTTAAATACAGGAGGAAACTTTTATCCTTAACATATGCGATGAATATTGTGGCACAACCTAACAACCCTGCCCATACCTTATTTACTGAGCCATCTGCCACTGATAGCTTATTTGAAACTCGGCAAAGTCTACCAAAACCATTAAGAATTAGAGTTAATAAATATTTTAATGAAATTAACTTAAAACCACCAACTGTTTTTCATAAAAAAATACAAAATTTTAGCCCCTGGGAATACTTTGACTTTCACATTATACACCAGCATTCATATATAAAAATTTGTTCAATGAAATTAAGGATAGAAATAAAGACAACAAGAATTATTATACGGATGGCTCAGTAATTAACGGTCGATCAGGGTGCGCAATTATCCATGACAATAATAGCTATAGATATAGGTTGATGGACTTCTGTTCTATTTACACTTGTGAAGCTATTGCAATACTTAAAGCCTTTGAGTTCATTAGCATAAGATCTGATAACACCAAAAGTATAATATATACAGACTCCAAATCGTCTTTAGAAGCAATATCCAATAACAAAAATAACGAGCCGATAGTTCTAGCAATTAAGGAAACAATGGTAGAATTAATAAAAAACCAAACACATTTTGAATTAATTTGGATCCCAGGTCATCAGGGTATAGAAGGTAACGAAAAGGCAGATGCTGAGGCGAAGAATGCAGCTAATGATGATGATATTGACAGTAACATTTGTTCAAATCTCTTAGATGTCAAGAAACATGTTAAATATAAAGTCAAACAACTGTGGGACTCTGATTGGAAACTAAATAATACGACAAAATTATTTCAGATAAGACATTCCATATTTGAAAAATCGCCTAAAGTACCTAACTGCCGAAGAGACCAAGTCAATGTAACGCGGTTACGAATCGGTCACACTAATATAACCCACCTATACTTGATCACTAAAGGCAACAAACAACAATGCAAATGCGGGCAGGATTTAACAATCTTACACCTCTTAGTATATTGTCAGGCATATAACTCTGAAAAACAAGCATGTAATTTACCCGTAAACCTAAAAGATTGTTTGGATGAAAATGGATGGCATAAAACCATATTTTTTTTAAAACTGATTTCTATATATAATTGTATTTAATTGTCAACTGTAGTCGTTTATGACCTGCGTTGTTAAAAAGCGACTTTAAATAAACCAATAAAAAAAAATAAAAAAAAATCAGACTATTGTACGAAGAATTCTTAACCATTATTTGTAAAAAAATACGAAAACATGTTCTGATGCCCATCTGAAATAAGTAATTTATTTAGCTATTAGGGGTTTGCTTTAATAGTAACAACTGTGCCTTAAACACGAATATTTTTCAAATCACACCGTTAACGAATCGAGCTTTCTTTACGAAAACGGAGGTTGACGATAGAAGAAATCACAAAGCACTTTCGTACCGCTATATTGTGAAAAAGTGTAGTCGTTAAAAGTAAACTCATGCTTTTTTTTTAGATTCAAAAAATACCTAAATTGTTTTTTTTTGTTAAACGTACGTTACTTTATGTAATTCCATACCAATAACTCAAATTGATCACAAATACATTAAAATAACTTTAGCTCAATCGATTGATCCAAATTAGTTCAGTATTAAGAACCTGCGAAAGTGGTTGCTGTAAATAATAACTTCTAAATATGATTTACATCATAAGCAAACAGTTTTTAAACTAAGAAGTAAAAAATTAAACTGACTATATGTAGTAGATGTGGTTTGGTCATAACAATGCAAGTTTGATGTCTAGCATAAAGAGGAAAGAAAGGATATCTACTAAACCAAAAACTTATTATGTTTTTAAAAGAGTCACGATTCGTAGTTGCTTACTACACACGTAGCACGTGTCATTTCCTGCAAAAAGAATTAAACGCGATCTTTAAAAGAAAACTCTGTCATAATAAATATGTTTTATTTCTATAATTATCTGAAATTTACTATGGCTATCGTTATTCTACTTCTTTGTTTTCTTTCCAAAATTCTCTCCTTCTTCTATGGTGGTCATCAATGGACAGCCTCTTGTCTCAGGTAGTAAAAAGGTTATAAAACCTGCTATCAGGGGTAGGACAGCGAACACGATTGGCGGTAGCCACGGCTGGATGTCTTTTAGATCAATCACAAACGGAGCTACCATGGAACCAACTCGGGCCATCATAGACGAAAACCCTATACCCGCGTTTCTCACAACAGTCGGGAACAACTCCGAACAATACAAATATACTATCACAAACACTATAAAACTAGAGACGACTCCTATAGTAGCACATACTACAGAGCCTACACCTTCAGGGATGAAGGCCAACACTATCAAACACGCCGCACTTAAAAAGTTAAATGCAATACACAGCGGCTTCCTACCAATATACCTCATCAATGGTATAGATATGAAAGTGCCTACGAGGGTGACGCTGGAGCTAGCGACTACGTTTATAAAAACGTTGCCGCCCAACTGCCCTACGTACTGCGATACCCCATAGAAACAATAACTACACGACAGCCATAAAAACGACATTGCTAATATATTTTTTCTAATATTTGGTGTCCTAAAGAGGTCAACTATAGTTCCTTTCTTGAGATCAGATTTCTCCAGCGAAGCCTGGTATGCGAGCACATCCGCCTTCACGTTATCATGGGGCCGCTTATTTCTGCAACAGGAAATAGGGATATATTTTTTATTTGAATTCCGCGTTGAAAAAATCCCATCACATAGTTATCAAGATTAAGGATATAAATGGGATTTTTCATAGAAACTTCTTCAATAAGTGATATATTTTCCTGGAATGTAATGTTGAGGAAATGTTTTCCTGCGCACTTGATATTTAATTGTAGATAAATCGATCGTGCCGATATGTGATCAGAAGATTATCCGTATGTCTGTGTTAGTAGGAAAGCTCAAGATATGGGGATACCTTGAACGCTGCTGACTACCGTCATCAGCAAATAAGCCATTTACATATAGGTATACGCCACGAGTTAAGGGCAGCAGAAAAATAATATCCAAAATGTATTTTAATAGGTTCAAGTAACGACAGAATAATTGCTCATTTAGTCCAAGCCCTATTTCTCAACATCACAAATTAATATCAAATACTTCGTCTGTAATCTTCTGCTGAGATTTCATCAAAATATTGATGAAACTTACGTTTTAGCGACTCGTTCTATGATGTCGATGGCCTCGTCTGATCTCTTCATTGCTATCAACCATCGCGGTGTCTCCGGCATGAGGAAGAAGTAACTTAACATGATCACCGCGGGAACTGATATTGCTAGTTGGAAGCTTTGATAGTCTCTGTAATAAAATAAATATGATAACTTTATTAATGGTCTTGACAAATAACCTATAGTTGTGTTTTATTGTAATCTTCAAGTAGTTTGAAAAGGTTGATTCATCTTAAAGTCATAGCTTTCTTATATGTAAAGATATTTTTTAAAAAATACTAAACACACCAAAAACCTTTGAATTTATTTTAATTTTTAATGAAAAAACACCAAGAAAGTGCCGAATACTTTACCTGAAGAAATATCCGTACATAGGAAGCATAATCATCCCTAAGTTAAACGGTATTTGGTATAAAGCTGATGCCACGTCTCTGTACTTGGTTCCTATGAACTCCATGACTATCACGAAGCCAGTCACCATGGTGCCTCCCACCGAAGCACCCACGAAGAACCTCAGTAACGTGAACAACCAGTAATATGGCACAAAAGCGGCACCAACACTTGCCCCTATTTGAAGTATAACTGCTACCAGTAAAGGTATCTTTCGTCCAAACCTGCAAAAATGCATTTATTTATATTTTTTATAATAATTTACTTGCTCGGTTTATTTAATGAGGTATTAAGAAATTTAAAGGTTCTCGAAATAAACGTATAACTTAAATAAGAGGATACCCGTACTTAATTGAATCAATCCATACAGGATTCATAAATACAGGATGAGTATCCTTATACTTCGACCTGTGAGTCATTTTGGGGCCCTTCAGTTAGAAATAAACTAAATGACTTAACTACCATGCAAAATCGGTTAGTCACCTATAACTCTTCATTAGTTAACAGGATAAAATTTGTATGACTGATTGTTAAAGAGAGTATAGGTACCTGTCTGATGCCATTCCGAACAAGACGCTACCAATAAGCGTGCCCAACTGGAACATAGTCTGAGAGAAGCTCACCAGCCACTTCCTCTCACATATCAGATCCCACTCCATTATTATTGTATCCGTAAACACCGACTTATCATATATCGGGTCACTACACGGACAAGTGTGATTTGTAGAATCTTCGCTGCCACCGCAAACGAACTCCACTTTTGGCGCCAAAAACAAAATGGCCATCTGGTGGTACGCAACGAAGAACTTTGTAATAAATATTAGTAGACATAGCAGCAATTGGTACTTTCCGAATGAGCCGATGTTTTTTTGTATTGGATCGACTTCTACTGCGTTGCTGTGTGGTTTGTCTTCAACTGAAAATGACATTTTAAACAATTTAGAATATCTTAAGTGGATTTAAACCAAAAGGAGTAGTGTGAGGCCGACATGTATTCCGTAATTTAAGAGGAAGTAGGTTATAATATTGTAAAGAGGGTACTTTTCGTAGACCTTAGAATACCTAATTATTATTGTATACCAAAGTTGTAAGGATATATGTATAACCATGTAAATGTGCTTGTCATAGATACATTATGGGAAAAATGTGTTATAAAACAAAACTTGTAACCTAATTTGAAATAAATACTAATTTGACAAAACAAATCCCTTTGTTTAAAGCATATTAGAAACGCTTCGGTTCAAAGGCCACTAATGAATCATCATGTATATCAAAATAGAAGACGAAAATTAAAAAAATAGTAGGTATCTGTATATTTATAAAGGGTGTGTCTGAGTATTATCTTGACTTGAGTTTTGACGTATGTGGTGTAAGGTTCAGTAAATATCACAGCTCATGACCTTAGATAAAACAACAGCAAACGACATCAACATATTTTTCTATTACAAGGTAAATAAGTATAACAATAATAATTTTACAGAAATTGAGGAAATATGCATATAGCATCATTTTCCTGTTAACGACTAATTTAGTTAAATATTATTAAGTTTTCTTTTATGCTTATAAATGCAAAAATAATACTGTCTGAATCTATTATCAATAAAATCAAAGGAATTATATATCCTTAAATAAAATTCCTATTTCGGGAATTAGGCAATGTTAAAAGTCTCTCGCATTTAATCTTAATTGCTTCCTTTAATAAATATTGTCAATTTTACTGATAAGTAGATACGCACCGAAGGGTTAAAACGTACTCGTTTGAAGATAAAAGGAAGGTTTCAAGCTAGCGGTTTATTACGTTTAATTTGTTTTATTATTTCAAACATAACACTTATTAATTTATTTTTCCTGGGAGTGTACCGGCACTAAGACCGAAAATCTTAAGTCTTTAGAAATGTCGATTGTCGACGCAACTGCATCCGTGGCTCTTTAAACGGTAATGATTAATTGTCTCAACTTCATACATACAGGTACATAAAAAACTCCCCCCCAAGGGATCGCGCCTTGCCGCGGCGGGGGGGCTTAGTACCCCGTAGCAAGCCAGCTACTGGGGGAAGCTAAGTGGTCCCACAAGGGGCCGGTCGTGAGGTAGACCGGCCCACGAGAGGGGGGCTGCTCCTAGCTAGGCGTAAGCCCAGCGTGCTGATGCGCCCGGAGGGGAGGCTCTGGCCGGGCACTCGGTCAGTTGCACCCCAGGAGGGGAGGCTCCGGCAGGGCCTTTGGCCCTCGTTCTGTCGAGCGCCCAGGGGGGTAATCGTGGTGGGTCGGGTGGCGCGGCGTGGCGGCCGCGGCATCCGATCCTCCGCGATTTGGATTGGAGGTGGGTTGAGGAAGGGGTGGTGGGGAAACCCCTCTCCTCGGCCCAGGGCAGATTCGGCGGCGCGCCACTGTCCCCGCAGTGGCGCGTCGGCGACTCCAGCCGGTGAGGCCCCAGGTCGGCAGACGGCCGAAGACCCTGGGGAGGTTCCCAAGCTGCCGACACAGGGCTAGGTCGGTAGCCAATCAAGGGAACGTGAGGGGGTAGGCGCGCCGCGGTTTGTCCCAGCGCGCCTCCAAACTTGAGGGGGCTGCCTCGGTGGCCAGCCGTCGGTGGGGTTCGCGGCGAGGGCCTCAACAGGTAATTCCCGCGGCCCCGCCATTATACGACGGCCTGAAGGACAACTCCAGGTTTTTAGTCGGTGCGAGTCCGACATAACCCGTCTCCTTTCCCTGGAGGGGACGGGTATGCGTAGGCATTTTCCTGGATTATCAAAAAAAAAAAAAAAAGGTACATAAAAAACTTGTATTCAAGTTATAAGGGTGAAAATGTGAATAGCTGATAACCAGTTTCTTCGTGTGCTCATATAAATCTCTACCCTAATTACTTATTGCGCAGTCGGCTTTTTTTCATGGAATTTCTTAGGTTCTAGCGATCATTACTCGAAGTTTAACTCATTTTAACGGATTATTATGCGTATATTAATTTATATTTATTTTCTGAAGTTTCAGCAAAAAATAAGATAAATATAAAAAAATAAAAAAATAAGACAGAATACTATAAACTAATCAAAATTCAATGACATTTTTTATAATAGATCGACAAAAAGGCGAACATACCTGGAAGGGCTTTTTGAAATTAAGAAAACCTAATAGTTATAATCTTAATTATGTTACTTCTAATTTAAACTTAATTGCATTAACAAGAAACAGTCTACAACAAAACTTTTTTAGGTCATTCGATCTAGACCTAAATATCAATTGAATCATGACGTACTCTGACCGTGTCTTTTATTGCTTTCCGCTATATAAATAACAAAAAAACATATTTATAGTAAAACAATTGAAACATCTTATTTTTGGCTTTATCTTATCCATACATACTTGTTTATAAAAAAAATACATCTATATTGTCTTATAATATATCACCTTGGTTACAACAGATTATTGTTTGAGGTGAATTTGGATCTTAACTGAATAGTTACAGTGCACATTATCAGTTTGGCTATAAACTTAAAACTTGAATATTGTTATTTGTTAACATACCCACTTACTTATTACTTGTGTTATAATTCAAAAAATCAATGGACGGCAGATATCCATTGTAATTAGGGACTATTGAAAAAAATTTGAACGCATAGTGTTAAATAAGTGCGTCAGTGGAGCTTCGCAATTTAAACTAATTGAAAAATATTTTTGTTGTTTTTATTTCACCTTGACAAACCATCTTGAGAAAATTATCTTTATGATAATGAAAACCATATCCAAATCTTATGCGAGGTTCAAACAACACGTAAAGCGACTATATGTTAATAATAAAATTATATAATTTGCGGTATAAACTAAATTCATGAATACATAAAACTGTTTTTGGTAACATATACAGAGCGCTAATGTAAATTGAGAGATTTAACAAAAAATTGTAATTACAACGTATTTACATAGGTCGTCACGTTATTTACATTGTAATCACAACGTGTTACGTGCGATATAATTAAGTAATTGAGACGATTGTAAGATAATATACCTAAATACAAAAAATACTTACTTAAATTTTAATTAATAGCACTGTAGGTTTTGTAGTTAAACATTGAACTGTACAGTCTGTGGGTTAGCTGTTACTTTTATTAATATCTATTAAGTAAAAATGTCGAGATGTGTTTAATGGTAGGTATGTACAAAGCCTTACTAAATATCATTGTTTTTTGAAATCGGTGAGTAAAAAAAAACAAAGATTTTCTAAAAATTCTGCAGTTACTATTGTTTTGATTCGAGCTTCTTATTTTCTCGTAGATTTATTTATAAAAGAATTAAAAAAAAAACATAAATTCCACGAGATACGAAAGTTAGGACCAACAGAACTAAACAGATTTTAATTTAAAACTTGTTCATAAATGTTACAACAAAAGTCCATTTCAGGGACGTCAACTTTTTTAGAATGTTTTATATGTCTTACGACAAATAGATACATAAGAAAATAAATGTACTTTCTTTAAGTCTGCAGTAAAATTGGACATAGTCATACAAAGACAACATAATCCAATATGTACAACAACCAACAAAGAACAGTAACAGTTTACAGGAAGTTGCCTTCTAAACATTTTATTGCGGAAAGTTAAACGTCACTTTAATATTGAACATTTACACAAATTGGATATTTGCACAATGACATTGGAATACAAAGGCACCCAAGGTCCTCAATCCAGCGAATTCGGGGTCAACACACTCAATACACACTACAAACACTTTCACCAGATGCTTACCGTGGTTATTTTTCGTTTCTCTTAACTCCATTTTGTAATAAATAAACTATATACAGTGTAAGTATTAGATCGCACGTTTCGCGCGGTTTTATCACTTTCTGACAGCATAAGCCTCCACTGTTTGTGGCCAGCGCGAGTAGACTGACACATCTGTCTGACAGCGAATTGTCAACGGGAAGTTAGTAGGTATTGCGTGTGGTTAATGCGCTCGCGCACTCCATCTCGCAACGTTGCAATCACTGATGTTAGGGTCCACATAGAAAGCAATAGATCACTGAGCTGAAACCAGTTTGGCTATGATCGTTACACATTTACTGCGTAAGATATTATTGTAACGTAGAGTACATACAAACTCAAGCTTCTACAAAGATTGGAGAATGGTTTTTAGCGGTAAGATGAAGATCATGTTTATTGTATTGATGTTAATTTTAAATATTTTAGAATTCAAGTATCTGAGTACATTAAAAAAAACAATTTCGTATTTGTGTAGCCAACAGTACCTACGTTTATCGTATCGAGTCTTTTGTCACGGGTAAACAGCCAATTTACTAGTTTGTTTAGCAGTGATTTTAGTGTAATTCAGAAAGATAGAGCTACTTATAGTAATCTTTGTGGCAAATAGTTCTGTGGTTTGTTTTGAGATAAGCGGTGTTACTGAATATCTTTATTCACAAAATATCACGTTTGCACAAAGATAAACCTTGTAGTAGTTACCTACCACGTGTTTAAGAGCATTGTAAATTACTTACCAAAAATAAATACAAACGTGTTTTTATACCACGACAAAGGAAATTGTTTTTTAGGTACGTATACAAAGGTAATGTATTTTTAAATAACTCGTAAACGGTATCGAACGTTGTGTGCCTAGTTAGCATGGTAAATCAAGGCAGACAAGGCATACCTACTTTTACTACTGATTTCACAGCGGACCCACCTAAGTTTAATACGGTTACTCAATTATATCTTTTTGTCAAAATTACCACGTAACGTTATATTTCAATTTATATAAATAAATAAAAGGTATAAATCTATTTATGTATATACAGGGTTATTTGTAATTAGCGCATCACCTCTTGCAGGCGTATATTCAATCGACATAAAAAAAGGTTTCAGCATATTCTTATGGTGACTTTAGCCGCAGATATGACATTAATGGAATTCCATTTTAAGGTACCTACTAAGATTCATTTGTTTGACTTAAGCCCTGAGCAAAAGAAAATTTTACAGTTAAAGTTATTTTTCTGTATGTAGATCTCGTTGCTTGCACTAAGTAGGCGTAGGAACAATAAAAAACATCAAATTATTCCTGTTATCATAATTTAAACGCCCTGCCTGCTGTAAGTAAGAACTTAGTATTAAAAAGTTCCAGGTTCTAAACCTGTTAATTTGTTGCTATCACCTGGTATATGATCAATTTGGTCGACTTTAATTAAAATTTTGGATAATTTCGCATAAAGGTTTAAGTAATCAGTGGCGCTGATGTCAACAAAAATAGTTATCTCACTGTATCTCCACCTCGTAGATGCCAAAAAACCTTAAGTCTAACCATGACTAAGGCGTTTATTAGCAAAAATGTTTTTGTTTGTAAGTCAAAAAAATAAACGCGCAATAATCTTTAAATAATCTTTTCGCGTTTTTCGCGTATGTGCGTATTTTATATTAGAGACAATCAAATTACGAGACAAACATTTATATACCTAAAGTACATTTTGATTCTAATAACCTAGGTTTAAGAACTTTGTGCTTTGATGCGCACATCGTGGGACCATTCCATAAAATGTACCTTATCATAACGCATATTGTGGGAACGAGACATAATACTCTCGATCGCAGATAAAACTTATTGTACCTAAATAGGTACCTACTTATTGATAACGTAGGAAATTTGTTATGATCAATCATGATCAATTTGTTAGATCATCATCACGGGAACACTGCGCCTCGTTAATTTTGGTTGGGTATATTTTTTCGTTTTTTTTTTGTGTTATAAGTACTACTTAATATTTTATTACTGTTACCTACATATTATTTAATTTTTGTATGCAAAACAATGTATAAAAATGCATTTTACTTTGCGCCAATGCTATGACGTAGGTAGGGACTGCATTCTTATGTGAAGGTGCAGAATTATAGCGATTAAACGGAAAATTGCATTGAATGTATCGTGCATACTAGCGAGTATAAATGTAATAAGAGTAAATATTAAAGTGGTTCTAAGAATTGTGCTCTTTGTATCCGCAATTGGTAACCTACCTACATTTTCGAAAGAAAAGAGAACCGACGAGAATCCTATACCTATTTAAACCGGCACTTAACTAATCAATCATTTTATACTTTTTGTACTTTTTGCAAAATAAGAGGTTACCAACTCCAGATGCTTTGCTTAAACGCTCTCCGCAAACGGCTTTTCTATTTGTTGGATATCGACATACCATCTGCGGATCGGCAACGGGAGCTTGAAAGCCCCCACGACCCCAATCAAACAGTTCACACTGTGTATGGCATGGTCATGGCATACAAGTTTTTTTTTTGTAATTGCTTGCGAAAGTTTGGCAAACATCTCGTCTTCATATGTCATATGTAAGTATCGCAGACCATTTTTAAACCGAATATTAACCCTTATGTTATGGGCTTTATGCAATATTATGAGCTTTTATTGAGTTAGTTTAATTTGACCCATTAATTTAATTCATGTTTTCGTCATTGGGTCAAATAAACTTGTTTCGCTTGAGGAAAATGGCTGCTTACAACGAATTATTTGATGCTATAATCGTTACACAGTTTGTGTTGTTCTTCTCTGAGACAAAGTCATCTGCAAAATATTTGTAGATATCAATGGTACTATTTCAAATAATGAAGTTTTTAATAGTTGTATCATTTTTTCTACATGATTTTGTGCTTTCAACACTAACACAGCCAGATGTTCATTTGTATATTTTTGTTTCTATGTCAGGGCAACATGTCAAAAAGAATGATAAGATCTCAAAGTACGATTTAAGAATATACTAGTACGATTTAAGATGAATAGTCTTAAATCGTACTTTTTTTAGGTTTTTTAAAATTGTTTATTTCTCAGAAGTTTATAAGATTTATGTTAATTTGTGTTGAAATACTTATAGAACTTTAGTCAAATTATAATTACTTTATATAAATAACTGTGTATCTTTGTTCATTTCCAAAATATTTCAGGTTCTCCTTAAGTGGTACGAATTAGGCAAGTTTACCCTAATTAAGCTCTTCCCAATGGCCTTGCAAGGAACATGGCTCCAAACAAGGCCAAAATTATGTATCAGTCGATAAACTTAAAAATAGAGTTTTAACAATAAATATATCCGCTTTTACTAAAACAACATAATAAGACAAATCATTTAAGCAAAACATTAAATGCTCAATATATTTTTATCACCTTTAAAAAACTCAACGAACATTAATAATAATAATAATAATATTGTAAGGCCAAAAAGTTCCCAAGAAGGCTAAACTAACAATTATGACTATGATTAAAAATATTAACAATATAAAAACTTATTTTGAGTTTATTATTATACTTAACTAAAAAAGTAAGTATTCATAAGTTCATGGTTTGTAAATGTTCTTTGTTAGGCCTATGTACCCTAGCAAGGCCAACCGTCAAATTTTCTATTGGCCTTATAAGGAACCACCGGCTTTTCTAGGAACACGACCAATATTTTACTTAAATTGAGGCAAAACTATGTTTGTTTTCTTTAGTAACATATATTATATCCATATACGACAATTTACAGCACAAACATTTGTGATAATAATAAGTTATTGACTAAAAACTTTTGTTTTGCTGTGCGCTCAAATAACAATTCTAACATCGAAAACCGAAGTCTACGAAGAGTGAGATCCCACTGCCACAATAGCGGCGCAAACGACTCAAGACAACATCCGTAAGATTACGGATCGAACGAAACGAAAACGGATCTTAATGTGTAGTAGAAGGAATATGTCTTAAGATGTCAATAAATACGACTTTTTAATAGTTGGCCTTCAAAGGAGCGTGGCCTTCCATGGTACACCCACCTTAGTTAGTATGTAGGTATAGTCATAATTATTAAAAAACTTAGATTTATTAAAAACTAAATTATTATAAACTTAAAACAGAAAACCTTTTAACAACAAAGCTTTAAGACGATTTGTCGTTGCACTTATTGTACCTACCTACTAGCTTGTTATAAAGATAACGAACTTACTTTGAATGTTTTTTCAGGTAAATGTCTGGGAAGAAGAATATATGACTGTCTACCAGTTTAAGGATGTAAACGGATCCAGCGAACTGGTAGCGACACAGGAGCGCGTCGAACCTTCGGTTAGTTGCTATCATACATTACTTACTTGATAAATAAATATTTCTGATGTGTGGCTGATGGTAGCTGGTATACACAAATGGCGCCGGTCAGCAGGCAGTTTGTAAAATCATCGGGAAAGTGCCAGTACCGAAGTCAGGTCGCAATAGCTTAGCTCCCGCCTAAATTAAAGATTTTAATAATAATAATATAAAAAAATCTCCAGACTATCACATTAACTGTGTATTGTATAGGTTCTATAGAAACCACACAATGGACTAGGGGAGAACCTAGTTACACTATTATTCTACATATTACAGTTTACTTTTTGAGTAAAAAGGAACTATAGATAAAAAAAGTTTTCTTAAGATTGTATTTGAGATGAAAAAAATATTTTTTTATTATATAATAATAATATAAAAAAATCTCCAGACTATCACATTAACTGTGTATTGTATAGGTTCTATAGAAACCACACAATGGACTAGGGGAGAACCTAGTTACACTATTATTCTACATTTTACAGTTTACTTTTTGAGTAAAAAGGAACTATAGATAAAAAAAAACCGGCCAAGTGCGAGTCGGACTCGCGCACCGAGGGTTCCGTACAAACCTGCAAAAACTACTTAAAATTTTAAGCTTTTCGGAATTTTTCTGTTACCTGTGCTGTAAGCTATTGCTTCTTACCAAATTTCGAGATTCTATGTCAACGGGAAGTGGTCTTTAGGTTTTAATTCCCGTGCGTGTAGTTGCGAGTTTCAAAATATGCGGTATCAATGGTTGTACTTTTGCGTTTTGCGTTTTTGCGTTGACTTAGATTTTTTTTTTCGCGGGTTAAAGGCAATTGGATCTAAGTATTTGATATGAATTTCAACTTGATAGCTCTACGCGTTCATGAGGAAAAAAGTAATAAGTTTATATTTATAAAAAAAAATATTTTGTAATGTAACTAAAAATTTAAGGTTTTCGGAATTTTTCCTTTATGTGTGCTATAAAACGTTGCTTCATGCCAAATTTCAAGATTCTAGGTCGACTGGAAGTACCCTTTAGGTTTTGATTCCCTTGCGAGTACTTGCGAGTTTCAAAATATGCAGCTTAAATTGCTGTTTCTTTTGATTGCGTTGACATAGAAGTTTGATTTTGTTACAGCTTAAAGGTATTATAGACCTGAGTATTTGGTATGAATTTCAATTTAATACCTCTACGCGTTTATGAGGAAATGGGTAGTAAGGTTAAAATTATTAAAAAAAATATATTATGTGATGTAACTAAAAATTTATGGTTTTCGTAATTTTTCCTTTATCTATGCTATAAGACGTTGCTTCGTACCAAATTTCAAGATTCTGAGTTCACGGGAAGCACCCTGTAGGTTTTGATTCCCTTGCAAGTGTCGAAAATTTGCGGCATAAACGGCTGTATCTTTTGATTGCGTTGGCTTAGAAGTTTAATTTTTTCACAGCTTCAAGGGACAGTAGACCTGAGTAATTGATATAAATTTCAGCTTCATACCTCCACGCGTTCCTGAGAAAAAGGGTCTTGACAGACGGACGGACGGACAACAAAGTGATCCTATAAGGGTTCCGTTTTTCCTTTTGAGGTACGGAACCCTAAAAAGTTTTCTTAAGATTGTATTTGAGATGAAAAAAATTTTTTATTTTTATTTTAGAAGGAGCCACCAAAAAGAGCACCAGCGGTCGTGGTTATATTCAACGGTCTAAATGCCACTAGTGCATTTATTGCTCCAATAAAGTCAAACGTTTTCTACGATATAAGAGTGCAAGCTTTTACAAACACAGAGATAGGACCACTGTCTCCTTCGCTCGGATTCAGAATACACTCAATGAAAACTTAGATAATACCTGGAAAGCTGAAGAACGGTTCAAAAACTACCGCCTAATTATTTTAAAAGCGAACTTGACTCATTTTGTTATCGTTATCATCGTTGAAAAATACTTGACCAAAGTTTGAGAGTTGTGTAACAACAGAATACCGAAAACGTTAGTTGCTACATTCTTCCCTGAGTTACCTGAGCTAGATATTCTGCAATAGAGAGGTCCTATCAGCTATTTACACCGGCATACCACAAGATTTTTTAGCACCTGTCAACGGTCAAAATTTATGTATACACAATACCCACCCAGCGTCAGTTACTTTATAATTTCACGCAAAACAATGTGTCGCACCTAATTACTGAATTAAAGACTCATTCTCGCAACTACACTGACATCATGCTAATTGGCACTAACTAATTAATATCCTGATGCAAAGAGGTCATGCTAATAAAACTAAAAATAACATTTTATTTGCCTTTTATTAATTTTTACATATCTGTTTCCAATTCTCATCTATGTACATTAACTCATATAAATTCTACTTTAATAAAATAATAGATACTTTATATGTGAACTGTTTCACTATATTTTTCTCTTATATACATAAGCCATAGACTTTCTGTGGAATACAGATACTAGTTGCTAACAACTGGGTTATTGCTTTATTTTAAAGCAACTCTTGGCGTTATGTAGGACCCAACTATAACAAAATAATCAGCAAAACCAAGACGCATAATTAAAACCAAATACGGTTATGTCACATAATAATCATGATATTTTGAGAAACGACAAAAATAAAAGCAACTCGGTCTTCAAGATAAATTCAGCAAACATTTTCTTGTAAAATATTTACAACAGCTTCTTCTTATCCAACTTAAATTAATATGTCATGACAAAACACGGATGACCCTCATCTTTTTTAACATATAATGTTTTAAAATTGTTAATACTATATCTTAATTATCAAATTATCACCGTAACAGATAACATTGAAATATCACATGATGAAACTTCAAACGCGAACTCAACGCTCTTAAATGGCAAATAAAAATTAAATAACACTTCAATTGGAAAATCTTATAGTAGCGTACACAAAAAACTTTCCTTTTCGAAAGCGAATAAAATTGAGATAAATGCGCAAATATTTATTTGAATATATCTTTACTTGGTGTTATGGTATAGGTACAAAATGGGGTCATTTAAGTACAATATCTAATTGTATTTGTAAAGGCACTAAGACCCTACTCTACGGTAGTTCTTTACATGACGGGCAATATTTGGAAGGTTTCCGTTATCGTGCACGACAAATAGGAATCCACATTACGACTAGTCGGAATATCTTATATACAGAGCAGTACAATTAAATCACTTCTTATATATTATTATTATCTAATAGTAGGTACAGCCAGCAGAATAAAATTTAAAATTGTTAAGTATTATATCATTAAAAATGAGTACTTACTACATTAAATGCGCATTACTCAAGTATTTACAAATAATTTGGAAAAGAAGTGGTCTATTTTAAAATATAAACAGGGACTCTATACTTAAAATGTCGACGGCTATACTATTAATGTGAATATATTCCTATTTAGTAAAACATTATGCATAAAATATTATATCCAAGAGATTCAAACAACTCTGTTATCATTCACGTAACGATCATACAAACCGAATCATTGAAATGCTGAAAAATACTACCATTAAATTAATAGAAACTTTTAGTTCCAACAACTTAAAAATAAAAATATGTCAATACGCAAGTATTTAGGTGCTGTAGTGTCTACGGTTTTTAATTTTGGAAACTAGGTTACATATCTTCAGTGCGGGGCCTAGCTTCAGGCCCATGTACTTCATCATCATGTCCGAGTTTAACAGCAACAGAGCCTTGCCGTCGATCTCCTGCGACAAAACAATAGCAAATATTAGCCAACGTAATAAATAAGATGGATTAAAAAGATATGGTGCTAAACTGATTATTCAAATCTTGCATTGGTCACAAAAATATATTTTATAACAGAAGCATATAATTATATGTTTTTCTTATTGTATATCATGTTTTTAATAATCAACTCTTAAGTTATTTTTCCTCTAGATCTACTATACGCTGCTTACTTATTATTTGAAGTCAAAGGTGTAAAATACTGATCATTACAGTATAAAGAACCTATTATCTATACTAATATTATAAAGCTGAAGAGTTTGTTTGTTTGTTTGTTTGAACGCGCTAATCCCAGGAACTACTGGTTCGAATTTAAAAATCCTTTTTGTGTTGGATAGACCATTTATCGAGGCAGGCTTTAGGCTATGTTACATCACGCTGCAACTATAAGGAGCGAAGAAATAATGGAAAATGTGAAAAAGACGGGGAAAAATATTCATCCTTGAGCTTCCGTTGCGTGCGCTGCGAAAGCGGTTGTAGGAACCAAAAATATATGTATGAAAGAATTAAGGGAACTTTTTACCGCGGGAAAACTTCGCATTCCCACGGGAAACCGACTTCTACGCGAACGGAGTCGCGAGCGGCCACTAGTTATTTTATGTAATTGACTTAGATAGAAAGCAGAATAAAGTAGTAGTAAGTATTCCTGCAGTTCAAACGTATATTGTGATTGATAAGCAATACACAATACAATAGTGTCAAAGATTTAAAGTAAACGAGGTTGATTTCGTTCTAAATATTTAATACAAGTGAGCTGACTATATATGTTACAGTCATAGTGATTAAATGGATATTATACATAATGACTGGTAATTATTTATAATAGCCAAATTGACTAGACAATGTAATAAATTAATCACTTTATCTGGACATTATTCATAATAGCGTGTCAAAGTTAGCCAAAGTAATATTATGGCCTAGCCGACTTGTTACCTCCCGCACTTCATCCCGCTGCCGCGTGGCGCGATGGGGGAATGTAACAAAAATATATATTCCTATATATATAAAAACTGGCTTCAATCATGAGTCGACGGAGTCCCGCTATGCGGGACTCCTTTTTCTGGGCGGTATCAAAGAAGTAACCTAACTAACCTAACCTATTGATGTTTCTAACCGGCTAAAACTAGGTGCAGCCGCGCTTCGGGTTTTAGCCGTAACACAAACGAATATCTACTTGTTTTATTACATTATCCAAGTCTTCGAAGATATTATATAAAATAGCCAGTTAATGTGATTAACTTTGTGTCAATTATCACTTTATCTAAATTGAGTAGACATTATATATAATGGCTAGACAGTATATATAATATGGATGAAGGAGTAAAAGGATAGACAATAGCCATACAAAGTAGCGTATATCAAAAAAAGTAGTATAAATCTAGATGGCGCTATACATTTCAATTTATAAGGTTAGATGGCGCTAGCAATTTGTCATTAAAATAGGTCAATTTAGTTTTGTAGAAAAAATAAATCTAAATTAACTAGATGGCGCTAATACAATAAACATTTTCATACGAAATCCCAGTAATGCCATTAAAAAAAACAATCAGCTGCACAAAGTTGATAGGTGACGTTTATAAATTAGCTTTTGTCGAGTGCTTTTTAATCTTTATCGCCGCATCTACATCTATACGTATAAGCTATAGTCCATTATAGAGTGTAAGGTCTACAAATTACACACACATTGGCAATAAATGTATAATTTGTAACAACTTTTTACTTTTGTCAACCTTAACATTTTTAAAAACATTAGTTGAAATGCGAGTTAACTATGAAAACATGTTGAACATTGAGTGTGAAACGAAAATAACCAAATCCTTCAATGATTGAATCATTTGTTTCATACTTTGTGGTACGCCTATGTTGAGATTGATTAAGTTGATTTCTAAGTTTTATAATAAGTATGCAAGCTGATATAAGTATGCAGGACAGAATGCGTATTATCGAAATGGATATAATCATTACAATAGTATAATCCAATCCAATTTTGTCTGTTGTAAGTATGTTTGTCCGCTAAGGAGATAGCGTGGTAAGTGGATAAACCACGAAATGGATTTTAATGCGGTTTTTGCCATCTTTTAGGTATTTTTTTCATGTCTATCCTTACTAAATATAATATTTTAAATGTGAAAATGTGTATGTTTGTCTGTTGGTATGTTTGCTTCACGTAAAAACGGCTGAACCGATTGTCTTGATTTTGGAATAGAGATAGTTCGACACTCAGGGAAGAAAATAGGATAACTTTACTTCTGGAAATAGCCTCATTCCCACGGGAAAAGCTATTTAGCTTACCGTGAAACCGCAGGGCGGAAAGCTATATATCATATACTAGTGACTCAATACATGATATTACTCAAACACCTTACGAGACTCGATTTACTGTAAGTATGAAATATTTGGAAACAACATTTTGTTATAAATGTCAAACATTACCTAAATATATTTGTAAACAAGTGTAAAATAAGCTTCTTCATTACATAGTATAAATCCAATAGGCCTAGCATGACCGGTATCGAGATACTCCGTGGGTGGGAGTGGAGAACGAATCGATCTCTATTTTTATGTCGAAACCGGTAGCATGACCTTTGTGAGAGAGAAAAAAACTCACGTCGAGTTTCGATTCCGTGGTGATGAAGAGAGTGTTGCTATTTATGTAAATTTAACATCATCATTCATTCAATTTCTATTTTTTTACAAATAGCCACCACTGTATTTTTGTCTATTGTTAGTATGTATGTTCTTACTAGTCTGTAGTCTGTGGGTGGAGTTAGTAAACAAAACAAATAATGCGGGATAGGTAATCGTAGTTTCGTGAATAAATATTATGATATCAAAAGTACTTCAACATCATTCGTGATCCCCCATGTCAAAGGGATCACTTCCCTCAGCATCCTACGCTCAATTTTCCTTCTTTCCCGCTGCTCATCATCATCATTACATAGTATAAATCCAAGTCGCTAATTCTGTCTGTTTGTATGTTTGGCCGCTAACTCCTCCTAAACCAGTTGAGGGATTTTAATGCGGTTTTCACCTTCCTTTAGGTATTTTTTTCATAAAAATTTTTGAATAAAGAACATTCAGAAAAGGTTTCAAAGGGTTAACTAAAATTCAATGTTTCGGGAACAAGTCGCCCAAAATTGCTCCATTGGGAAGCGTGGTCGGGTCACTAGTATATACCTACTATACATATGATTATAGTTAGGGACTGCCATAATACTTCAAATAATTACAAACGGTTTTACCTTATGTTATAATACTAGATTCAGGATGCTGCAATAAATGATATTTCTTGAATTCTATATTCTTTATTAATTTAACAAAGTAAATATAGTTTCACAACAATATATTTTTCAATCTACAACGCCCTCTCGCGAGGACGGGCTCGGTCCGAATGCCAGACGCAATGACAGTTGTGTACAATGTTGAAACCTTTAAAATTTTTAAACATTAAAAATTCTTTAAAAAATTAAAAGTTCTAACACTTATCAGCTAATTAAACTCAAGTACCTGTATATAGATGATGCATGCAAGCACAATTCGACACAATCAATCTCAGTAAAGCAATCTCACAGCTTCTCGTCGTCAAAATTTGAGGAAGAGAATTATCTCGTATTAAAAAAAAAGAAACGTGTGTTTTTGGGCGTGCATGCTACCACGACATAGATTACGACGTGAGAGCCAAATGACGTAAGTGAGTCACTGATCACCGTGAGTTGCGATGAGATAGTGTGCAGTCCTGCTACCGAATTAAAAAAATCGAGATATTCTCACAAACAAATGTCAAGTACTCGATATCACGCCGCTTATGCTAAGCCCACAAGTCGCTAATTCTGTCTGTTTGTATATTTGTCCGCTATCTCCTTCTAAACCAGTTGACAGATTTTAATGCGGTTTTCGCCATTTTTTGGGTTTTTTTTCATTTAAATTTGTAAATAAAGAACATGCAGAAAAAGATTTTTAAATAGCCAAAATTCCGGGTTTCGGGAACAAGTCGTTACACCATTGCGAAGC
Source organism: Emmelina monodactyla (assembly GCA_916618145.1). Taxonomy (NCBI): domain Eukaryota; kingdom Metazoa; phylum Arthropoda; class Insecta; order Lepidoptera; family Pterophoridae; genus Emmelina; species Emmelina monodactyla. The sequence continues at coordinate 4,074,314 of OU745311.1, read as the reverse complement.
GTGGACGGGTCGCTAGTATTTTATATAAATAAACTTTCTTGGTTATTAATTCTTTAGTTATTTTGGTTATTAATTCATTTAGTTATTAATTCTTTCTTTACGACTTAAAAAGCAAAATGAATGAAACTCATAATAAAAATACAATATGGTTAAGATTTTAACTAGGGTAACATGATTCTAGGACGAAATAATAACTCTGAGACCATTAGATTGTTTTAGCGATTGTATAGATGAATAGAAGAAATAAAACAACAACCACAATATTTTATAGAATAGTGCTGAACCTTAAGTCTCTCAAATTAAGGTTGAGAATGGTGTCGGTAAGAGTGTAGGAGATCCGAAAAAAACCTCTTGGTTTTTAAGAAAATGTTGTAACAACCACAAAAATTTATAAAAATATATTGAGCTTTAAAACTGTCGAGTTAAGGTTGATATTAAGAAGTAGTAAAATAGTAGTTTACTAACGTTAGTGTGTGTGAAACTGTGAATTTGACCACTGGATGCAATAATGTTTGTCAAATATGTGGACTATATTATGGACTCTTGCAGCTTACCGTACCTACTTTTGTGTAGAAATATTTTAGGGCTTAATCAAATATCAATTTTGTTATAGATAACGTTTCTTTCTATTCATAAAAAAATGTACATTCCCTGTATGTTTAGCATACTATGTGTTAAATGGTCACATTTAGATTATCCTAAGTTTTCTGGGAATTGTAATAGACCACCCTCAAAAAATAAGATGTCTGGTATTGTTTTTAGCTTAGCCTTCCCCAATTTCAATAATTATACTTATTTTGATACACCTAGTAAGTATATAACCATTCATTCTATTATCATTGTCTACTAAAAATCTATGGGTATTTCAAGTAGGTAGGTATACAAAAACCTATTACGCGTTTATAAATTTGTATCCGTTCAGAAAACGAATGGCTGGCCGGCCGGGCGGCCCAGTGTTCACAACCGTAGGTACTATTATTTTTATGCCTAGAACGATATGAAATAAGTATTAAACGCAGATAGAATGAAGATTTTTAACTAATTTGGGAGACTATTTCATACTTACATTTTCGACCCCATTTTAGTAAATACGATATGATTGATCAATTTAGCGAAAATACATCATTAAACATTTTACAGATGTTGTACGGAAACGGCCTCACTATAGGTTGGGAACACTGCGGGCGGTAGACATTTGCAAAAGTAGACTGAAATTTGTCAGTTTCACTTTTATCAAGTTCTATTCATGCCAATAAAAAAAATCGACTTAAATCATAAATTTTGTATTTATATTTTTTGGTTTAAATCAACATTTATTGGTCTTAAATAAACAATTGGTTTAATATTTTAATGTGTAAAGCAAAAATAGTTTTACTACAACGCCATCTAGCGGGTGTATTATAACTAAAATTGGTTAAAATATACAAATTTGTGTTTTGAGACTAGTAATGTCATCTATCGAAAGTTTGGGAACTAAAAAAAAGTATACGCTATTTTGTATGGCTATTGTCTATCCTTTCACTTCTTCATCCATGATAATATCCAGATTTATTACTTTGGCTGTAACATATACGTTAAATAATTACACTAAATAACTATTTCTAAGATGAATCGTTTTGTAGGTACTAAGGTCAGACGATATAGACCAACTCGTTACGTTTCGGTTTTCTGACATGGTATCCTGTATATATGTTACGGCTAATACCCGAAGTGCGGCTACACCTAGTTTTAGCCGGTTAGAACATCAATAGGTTAGGTTAGTTAGGTTACTTTTTTGATACCACCCAGAAAAAGGAGACTCCGTCGACTCATGATTGAAGCCAGTTTTTATATACATAGGATTAAATTTTTTTTACAGTTTTGCATATAAAAAACACTTCTAACCGGCTAAAACTTGGTGTAGCCGCACTTCGGGTATTAGCCGTAACATATACAACATTAAAGACGATTAAGATGTTAATGTTTGCGATTAAGATGATGATGATTTATGCACTTGTAAAGAAGGATAAATTGATTCGTAAAAGAAACTATTGGTTCACCAAGTCACTCACATGTTTTCTGAACAAGTCTGCGTGCGCGGCGAGCGCGTGGTCGGCGGCGGCGATGAACCCGATGACGTCCTCCACGGACCAGTCGGCGGGGGCGTGTGACGTCACTACTATCTAATACGACGCAGCGTCACAAGTCACTCACATGTTTCCTGAACAAGTCTGCGTGCGCGGCGAGCGCGTGGTCGGCGGCGGCGATGAACCCGATGACGTCCTCCACGGACCAGTCGGCGGGGGCGTGTGACGTCACTACTATCTAATACGACGCAGCGTCACAAGTCACTCACATGTTTCCTGAACAAGTCTGCGTGCGCGGCGAGCGCGTGGTCGGCGGCGGCGATGAACCCGATGACGTCCTCCACGGACCAGTCGGCGGGGGCGTGTGACGTCACTACTATCTAATACGACGCAGCGTCACAAGTCACTCACATGTTTCCTGAACAAGTCTGCGTGCGCGGCGAGCGCGTGGTCGGCGGCGGCGATGAACCCGATGACGTCCTCCACGGACCAGTCGGCGGGGGCGTGTGACGTCACTACTATCTAATACGACGCAGCGTCACAAGTCACTCACATGTTTCCTGAACAAGTCTGCGTGCGCGGCGAGCGCGTGGTCGGCGGCGGCGATGAACCCGATGACGTCCTCCACGGACCAGTCGGCGGGGGCGTGTGACGTCACTACTATCTAATACGACGCAGCTTCACAAGTCACTCACGTGTTTCCTGAACAAGTCTGCGTGCGCGGCGAGCGCGTGGTCGGCGGCGGCGATGAACCCGATGACGTCCTCCACGGACCAGTCGGCGGGGGCGTGTGACGTCACTACTATCTAATACGACGCAGCTTCACAAGTCACTCACGTGTTTCCTGAACAAGTCTGCGTGCGCGGCGAGCGCGTGGTCGGCGGCGGCGATGAACCCGATGACGTCCTCCACGGACCAGTCGGCGGGGGCGTGTGACGTCACTACTATCTAATACGACGCAGCTTCACAAGTCACTCACGTGTTTCCTGAACAAGTCTGCGTGCGCGGCGAGCGCGTGGTCGGCGGCGGCGATGAACCCGATGACGTCCTCCACGGACCAGTCGGCGGGGGCGTGTGACGTCACTACTATCTAATACGACGCAGCTTCACAAGTCACTCACGTGTTTCCTGAACAAGTCTGCGTGCGCGGCGAGCGCGTGGTCGGCGGCGGCGATGAACCCGATGACGTCCTCCACGGACCAGTCGGCGGGGGGCGCGGCGGCGGCGGGGGGCGGGGGCGCGCCCGTGGTGGACGACGCCGGCTCGCCGCGCTCCACGCCCGCGCGCGGCAGCTTGCCGCCCCCGGACCCGTTCACGGGGGGGTCCTCCTGAAGGCGATTACATGTATCATCATTACATTATTACATAGTATAAATCCAAGTCGCTAATTGTTTCTGTTTGTATGTTTGTCCGCTAACTCCTCCTAAACTACGTAACGGATTTTAATGCGGTTTTCACCATCGTTTAGGTAATTTTTTCACTTAAATTTGTAAATAAGGGGGCGTCCATAAATTACGTGAGGTGTTTTTTTAAATTTTCTGTAATACAAATTTAACAATAGAATACTTAAATCGTAAGTACTGTAATTAAAAAAAGAATATCTACTCTAATTCAGTCCATGGAGAATCATGCACGGTCTCAAGAGAGACTATTGGAACCAACATTTCCATATATTTTTTCAGTAAAATCATCTGCTCCTTCAACTTCGTTCTGATCTAGCCACTCTAAGCCAAGCCATTGGCACTTGTACAAAGTAACTCATTAGCTCGTTCGGCTGACAGTGGCGCGAAAACAAAGAACGGGCTACACTTACCGCAAATTCAGATTAAATTGAGTTATCATTATTACATAGTATAAATCCAAGTCGCTAATTCTGTCTGTTTGTATGTTTGGCTGCTAACTCCTCCTAAACCAGTTGAGGGATTTTAATGCGGTGTTCACCATCCTTTAGGTATTTTTTTCATTTAAATTTGTAAATAAAGGACAATCGGATTTTTTTTTCTAAGTTAGCCAAAAATCAATGTTTCGTCAGCAAGTCGGCCAAAATTACAACATTGCGAAGCGTGGGCGGGTCGCTCGTTTGGTATAAAACAAATATGGTGGTTTGACAGTCAGTAAATGTATAACGTCGAAGTATGAATAAAATTATTTTCTTTCGAACGAATTAATAAATGTTCTTAATCGTACTACGATAACGCTTAAGATTAAATTTTAAGCATGTACAATCTGGATTAAATAGACCAAAATAGTATTTTTTTTTTGTTTCAATCAGAAAAAAAAATTGCGTGATATTTGCCGAGACCCCCCCTCTCTCCAACGTAAGATTAGATGAGATTTGACACGACCCCCTCCCCCCCTTAAACACCTCACGTAATTTATGGACGCCCCCTAAAGAACACATAGAAAAAGTCGTTCTAAATTGGATAAAATTTAATGTTTAGTGAGGAAGTCGGAAAAATTACACCATTGCGAAGCGTGGACGGGTCGCTAGTACTGTTATAAAGTTACAGTGAGGAAGACGCTCGCTACGGACTTAAAAGCTATGTGTCTGACATATTGTACTAGTTTTCCGCTCTGCGGTTTCTACCCAATTTCTGAGAGGAAATGAGGCACCTATTTTACCGGGTTAAAAAAATTGATTTTATTTCAAAACATAGACTACCCAGGTACCCAGTTTCACACAAATTCATTCAGTAGTTTTTACGTGAAGGAATAGCAAACATAAACGCATACATTCCTACAAACCTTCGCATTTATAAAAATTGGCATTAAGCCAGTTTCACCCGCAGCTTAAAGGTTTTATCCATGATGATGTAATATTTACTTAGTTTCATCCAAATATAATTGTGTGAAAGAGTGACAAACCCACTTACTTACTCACAAACTTAATAAGTAAAAAAAGTAAAATTACTACATTACAAATTAGAAAGTAGGATTTGATTTGCTTAAAAAATGCATGTCGAAGTTGCACAAATAATATTTGGGAACATAAGCGCTACCATGCGGGGTGCGGAAACAATTAAAAGATGTTTTCCGTATAAATTTATTGTAGAATAACGTAGTAGAATTAACGATTAACGATTAGAAACTATCTGAAATTAAATTGCCTCATGCCAAGAACTAGTACGAATAATGAACATCGTAAATAATAAATATTTTTTTATGGAATTTATATCCTGAGTTAATTTCAGTATTTTTCCGATTATTTGTTTTGAAACATGATTCTATTAACTTATGAACAAAAATGTAGGAAACTTATTTGTTTAACCCTTAAATTGATTTTGGTATACACGGAGTACACTGATTTCAAAAAAATCTACAACAATTTTTATTTATAAATTATTAAATATTTTTATATGGTATGACATGAAATTTCACTTATTTTGTTAGAAACTAATTTTATCAGTGGTAGCATTTATATTAAACTGTAAAAATCAAAATTTCTGCGAAGCGGCCCGATGTGTCTGCGAACCGGTGACGTATGATTGATATTTTAAAACGATTTTTTTGGTAAATAATATTTGTTTGGAATAACATTGCATGCTAAAGAGATACGGAGGTGCCTACTATAGTTATTTTATGATAAAGTTACATAATATTTGGCGCGCTTTGGCGACTTTATTGGCGCGCAAGATTTTGTGTACTCCGTAAATACCATTGCCAAATAATCAGTAAATTACACTTGACAGACTTCGGTATTCACGAAGTACATTGCCAAGCTCTATACATAAGTTTTTATTTATTTTGTGGTGTTATACCCACATAAGGGGTGTTTTTATTTAATTGTAGAGCATGTTTTTCGATTTATCTACAGTGCTTAATGTTAAGACGCTCGCACAAGATTTTACCTTTGGTTCCGGCAGACAGGGGTAGTCGACTACCCTCAGTTGGGACATGCTGATCTCACTATCCAGGACGCCATTCAAAAGCCGAAATTTTATTGTTTTCTTCAATTTTATATAAAATTAGCCCTGCGGTTTCATTAAAATGACTTTTCCTGTGGGAATGAGGCTTATTTCTGCGGGAAAAATTTCCTATTTTCTTTTTAGGGTGTCGACCTACCGTTATTCCTAATTCATCAAAATCGGTACAGCCGTTCTTACTTAAAAGCGAAACACACATACAGACAGAAAGACATACACATTCTCACATTTATAAGTAATATTATTAAGGATAATTGTATTATTTTTAATAAATAATGATAAAAATAAATAAATGAATTTCGTCTTATTCATGGCAACGTACTCCTCCTAGTACATAGATAGTTTACTCAGTAACTGGCAACGTCATTCGTGAAGTACATTCATTTTCGCAAAAACTGAAAATGTAGGATTTTTTTTTGATTTTTTTTTATGCATTTTAGGTTATAAAAAATCGAGAAAGTACAAAAAGAAAGTTAAATTTGGACTTAACTCATCCGTCAATAAGTAACACAATCCTACTAATATTATAAACGTGAAAGTTTTAAAAGTATGTATGTGAAATACGTGAAAAATATAGATGAACACGCATTTCCGAGTATCCACCTTAGGGTGGCTGTTTCTGAGTGGATAAACGAAATAAGCCAATAAAATATAGCACGGCATAAATACCGTACATAAATTTCCATAAGTAAAAAAGAATCCACTCTTTCTACTGCCTGATTTAAAGAAACTAGGAGATGAATTAATCAATTTATGTTAACTGGTGTGTAGATTTGCATAGGATACACTAAGAACAAAACATCAAAAGCGAGTTAAAAAAATAAATGAATCCTGGGCAATTTTTTGATAAACATATCTTATATTTGTTTTTTTTTTATACCCAATCTCTTTTGAAAATTAAGCACTACTTTAGTAAAGAATTTTTTTTTACTACCTATTCTATTCATGGTGAACATATACAAGACTTTGAACTTTTTCTAATATCAACGCTTCAAATACTCAAATTAACTTACCGTTGGTCTTTTCAAGGCAGAAGAAATATTATTTGAGGTTGACTCTCCACAAAGTGTGCATGGCCGGCCAGCGGCTTCACCGGAGTCAATCTCAATCATTCCAACACAACATCCAAGTCCATTGCAGACTGCTTGTAACCAGCTCTTCAGTTCATCATTTGTTAGTTCTGAAGGTACTTTAACTGAGAAATTCTTATTGCCTGTAGTAACCTGAAATGTTAATTCATGAAAATTGAATTTATTACATGATTAAAAACAAAAAGGTTTAAATTATAGTTAACATACTAAACTAGTCAATTATACTAAAACTACAGACATCTATTATTTTCTCTTTAAGAACATTTATTTAGCAGTGCAAAAATAACATACCTGTACATTAATATTATTGGAATTTGTACTAGATGCTGTCAATACAGCTCTGGTCAGTCTTTGTGGATCAGGGTGTACAATCAATAGTTCTTTAACCAGAGCTTCGGCTACTCCAGCATGCCCAAGGCCAGAAACAGATACTGGAAAAGCACTATTCCCCCCGGAACAACTACTTCGAAGCCTTAAAGTTACAGTAGATATTGCAGGTGAGGGATTTGTTACAGCAGCATTCCCCGTTCCGGTTGAGCCTCCTTCAGGCAACGCAGGGTTAGGTATCACACTAGGACGAAGTTTAAATCTGTAAATTTAGTATATTTTTGAAATATAGCCTGATAAGTAGTCAATGCATATTGAAATATAGCATGTAAATATCAGGCAATGCATATCTCTTTTCGATATTGTTCCTTTAAATATATGTTTAATGTTACAAGGTTTTTCTATTAAGGGAAAATTCAAAATGGGTCTAGAAATCCTAAATAATAAATGTGCTTTTTAAATTTAACTTTGGGAATTAGTTTTAAGCCACTTACCTAGAAGGTGCAGTTGCACTTTTCTGACCAGGTGGCTGTAGAGGATGCCCTGCTCTAGCACACCATCCCACAGGAAATATGTCTCTAGAATCATAGCGACACCAGTAATCGAATGCCCCTCTCCAACCATCAAACGTCACATGAATCTGATCATTTCTCACAGCCCCAACAGTGGCACAACAAATTAACTGAGGATTCTTCTTGTCAACAGCTTCTAATTTTTGACCAACCACAAATAAATTAGTCTTTGGAGTAGGAGGTTCTGCCTGAAATACTTTCTGTGGAGCCATCTCAGCCCCATTTAGAGTCTTGAGCAAAAACATAGGCCAACTGCTAGCATTCATACGAAAACCTAAAGGTGGTTGTAGCATACCACCATTTTTCTCGCAATGACCAATAGTGTGAATATCCCCTGCATCAACCAGCCTCCAAAAATCGTTTTTATTATCACTACCATCTAGCCTTAGTCTCAATCGTGGTCCAAGAACACCAACAACTGTAGCTATACATGTTGAAGTTAGATTTCTTGGGTCTAAGGCTTCTAATTTCATGTTCACTTTAAAATCATTGACAGGTGGTAGCGGTGCTTGTTTAAAACACTCCTGGGGAGCTGGAGTACTATTACTCTCCTTCATGTATTCAGCCCAATCAAATACTTGATATCCATCATAGAAAGTTCCATTAAAATTGTTGTTGGTTAGATTTTCAGAACTATTTGGCCCATTGCCCGATTGGGGCGAAGTAGTTCGCTTTTCATTTTTCTTTTGATATTTATTCAGGCAGTAAGTGGAACAAAAGTTCTTGCTACTAGATGGAGCATTTCCACGAATAACATTATCACAATTGAGACATGCACCCTTACTGTAAGCTTGTCTGAATTCAGAGAGACAGGTCTCTGAACAGAATTCCTTTTTTCCATTTTCAGTAGGTAACACATATTTTAATGGAGTTTTACTTTCAGCACACCACGTACAAGTACGTTTAGGAGGCCTTCCAGGTCCACGTATTTTACCGGGAGCAGCGCCCGATGAGCCGACAGTATTATTTGACATTGTTGCGTAGTACCTATTAACACATTTTTAGATTAATTACACTAGTCACATTATTCTTCTCTCTGCAGGCTTTAAACGTAGGTATGAACACAACTTATGGTTTAGAGTAATGCAATTACGACTCGACAAAATATAAACAACGTCAATAGTATGACGCCGTTACACCCGCCATATTTTTTCTTCGGTGTTTCCGAAAGAAAGTTCCCACTTCCCTTAGTTGTTTTTGATAAAAAAATAATCAAAAATTATATTTCATTTAAAATTAATCAATATATCATAGATTTATTATCTTCGCTCTAAGAGCGAGAGCGAAGACCAATTATAAATCTATGCAATATATGTATATACTTGTAGTATGTACATATATTGCATAGAAACAATAAACAATAAAAAAAACTGGAAAAGATTAAAATAAATGAAAATCATCAAAATCGGGGAACGTAAGTGATGGGACAAAAAGAATGAATGCGTTATTTTAAGGAACGAATGAAGGTTCTAAGATGCTAAGTGTACAACTGTTTTTTTTTGTACGGTGCTGTGTTTTTGTTTTTAAAATTAACATTTCTACTTACCTACTATGATTATAAATATTAAAGTATTAAGACAAAAGAGCACATTAAGTGTTACTTTTAGTTTGCTTCGGTTTATCTATAACTTCATAACATAGTTAACAACAAAACTATATAAGTAAAATAAAAAACTTTTTCATTGGTAGAATTTAAGTAGAATACATTTAATTTTTTCAAAATAAGTGATGAAGTGATGAATTACTAACAATAGGTTGTCTACAATTTGAATACAGGACTTTTCCAAAAGATTATTGGTTTTTAAAATGGATAAGAATATTATAAATATGACGGACACATTTTTTGGTTTCGTTTTTCTTAAAGGGGCGATAGACGAACGTTTGTGTATTTTTCCATGATTAGGTATATGTATTTAAAAGTTCCTAATTTTAGTTAATATATCCATTTTCCAACGCGTGCATGTGGTCATGTATCGAAATCACAAGAGTATTTTTTGGGAAACTATAAATAATAGCTTGGTTTTTAGCCCGCATCCTCGCAAGTCTTAGCTTAAAACCTATAAGCGCGATTTAATAATATATGTCTGCTAAACTTAAGGTTTTTCGAGCCATTAATTCATCCCAAAAATCTTTCAAATCAATTCACTCTCATTGTCCTATCACTGCGATTGATGGATTGACAGCTTGACGGTATTCGTTATTTACAGTTTCTATCGTTTAAACTGTCGTTACGATCAAAGTTTAAATCACACAATATGACATTAAGTTCGAAAATAGTCATCAATAAATAGTGTAGTAAATTTCCAAAAACACTAACAGGTGATATGAAATGCCGCGTTAACGTAAATTTGAAGTTTCTGAACGTTGTTTACACGATAAAACCGAACCATTTTGTGGAGAACATATAGGTATATACTTGTAGCAGAGCGACACAGAATGACCAAGAAGTATCGTGCGTAGTACTTTTGTTGAGGCCTATGGCCAACATTTTGCCTGATTTTGCCTGAGGGAAAAGGCCTGCTTTGCCATCTCCTTTGGTTAAATACTCAAAGGTGCTGCCATCAAGTGTATGCATATTCACGCATATTTCCCTTAGGAATGGGACTTATTTCCGCCGCCGACATTCTCCTCAGGGTTGGGGATTGTTCAAAATTTCATTAAGATCGGTCCAGCCTTTTGAGGTAAAGGAATTAACAGATAGACAGACATACAAATTTTCCCATTTACAATATTGATAACTATTATTGTTTTCTTATTTATTAAAACATGAAATAAAAATAATAAAGTAAGAAAGAACAAGTAAGAATTAACGCCCTTTGAGTATTTAACCTGAGTATTTCTTTTGTATTCATTGGACATTTTACTCACATCTAGGCTGTATGGATTGGATGAATTCCTTTGCCCTGGCCATAAAGACAGTAAAAAAGTAAACATAAAATAGGTTAGGCAGGTAAATCATTTTCAAAACATCATCAATTCAATAGGTATTTTTGCAGTTATTGCTAACCTGCTGTAACATTTTATCCAAAAATACATGTTTAGAGTGGGTATAACTTTTACACAAGCTCCACAGTCAATGAGGAATATGGCGATTACTGTACATGTACAAAAGCTCCTCATGAATGCAGAGATTGCTGAAAAGAAACTCGATCAACTGAAAACTAAGGTTATAAATTTTTTACCTAGTCTATTACAATAAATTTCTGTAATATTACAAGCAGATAAAAGTTTAGTTATCTACACTAATATTATAAAGAGAAACTTTGGTTGTAATGAATAAGCTCAAAATCTGCTGGACCGTTTTTAACATTCTTTCACCATTCGAAAGCTACATTATCCACGAGTAAAGGCTATAATTTATTTTGGAAAAATAGGGTTCCGTAAGATATTTGGGTTTTTCGGACACAAGGTGTAAAAAAAGGCTTTCACTTAAGATATAGATATATAGGTTGTAGGTCTATCCATACTATAATATTATAAGTGAGAAAATGTGTATGTTTGTCTGTCTGTCTGTGGGTTCGCTTCACGTAAAAACGGCTGAACCGATTGTCTTGATTTTGGAATAGAGATAGTTCGACACCCAGGGAAGAAAATAGGATAATTTTACTGCGGGAAAAATCCTTATTATTTGGGAAAGGCTATTTAGCTGAGGGTGAAACCGCAGGGCGAAAAGCTAGCCATTCTATATAACTATCCATCACTATATTTATCAATTTCAGTTACAAGAAGCACGGCGACATGTTATCAATGAAAAAATTAAGGCTGTGATGAACGAGAATAAACTTCTGGCTGCCAAAGTTGATAAATTCAGAGCAGAACTAATACAGTTGGAAATACAAAATGGAAAGAAGCAGTATCCATTACCAACGAAGCAAAAGGAAACAATAACTAAAGCAGTTGAAAATGACAAACCAAAAGAGGTTAATAAAGAATCCAAAGGTACCGAAACAGTGCCCAAAAAAGAATCTAAAAAACAGACTAAAGATGCTGCTGTTAACGAATCTCCCTCAATGGTGGATGTCAGAAAACTAGATTTCCGCATTGGAAAAATTGTTGAAATAAACAAACACCCGGATGCAGACACACTGTATGTTGAAAAAATTGATTGTGGCGAAGAAAAAGTCCGCACTGTCGTCTCCGGTCTTGTCAACCATGTGCCAATAGAGGATATGCGAGAAAGAATTGTCATGGTTCTATGTAATTTAAAACCTGTGAAGGTAATGTGCAAAATTATGTATTACTATAAAAACAAATTAAATATGTAATACCATCATAGCAATGCATGTAAGTACTCATTAATAAATTCCATTGTTTCAGATGAGAGGAATTACATCGGAAGCCATGGTGATGTGTGCATCATCACCTGACAAGGTAGAAGTTCTTGTACCCCCACCAAATTCTGTACCAGGAGATCTTGTTATTTGTGAAGGATACCCCAGAGATCCAGAAGTCATACTGAACCCTAAAAAGAAAATCTTTGAAACTTGTGCTCCTGATTTAAAAACAAATTCTGAAAAAGTTGCTTGCTACCGAGGCAGCCCATTATTAATTGAGGGAAAAGGAAACATAGTTGCACCAACCCTAACAGATGTACAAGTAAAATAAAGAAAAACATGTTAAATAAAACAAACACTAAAGCAATGTTAACAATATATTATCTATAATTTGCATATGATTTTTACTACCAACAACAACTTTTATTACATCTCTATTACCATAATAGAAAAATAGATAGCTGTGTATTTTGAATTTCCACAATAGATCACATAATTTGTTACTACACATTTTTAACATGGTCTCATATTGAGGTAATTATAGTGAATGATGGAGTCAATATTTGTTTTTTTTTTGTAAAATTTCTGGCATCTTGACATATTAAATAGCAAGGTGCATTTTAGTGCAAATAGGCATCCAATAATCAAATTTCATACTTGTATATCTAAATATACTGTTTCTCTCTAGCTTGGTGTAGGTGGGCCAGTATATAACATTTTATCAACAAGTGCATCAAACAGTGAGTATAAAACTATGTTTGCAGTAAATGTCTAAAAGAATTTGACATGCCTACTGGTTTAATGCAAGTAGCTTAAATAATATTATAGAAAGATAGATCTTATACCTAATTTGACTGAGTATAACTGGAATACATATTTTCTTAAATAATACTGATTTTCCAAATTGTTTGTATAATAAAGGACTGGCATTCTTTTCCATGGGCAGCCACATTCTAATCTTGATTGATAGAAAATGGCATTTCGCACATGTAGAATCACTTTAGTTCTAAGAGAAAATAACAAATATTACTTTTCATACACATCTCTGCCGATTAAATGACTTTTTTTTAAACATAGAAATAACATTTCTTTTATTTGTAATTAGTTCGTATATGATGACAAGTAGGTAAATGAGAAAAGATATTCAACCTGGCTGCTTATAGTAAAGGCCCTTAGATATGCCAAAATTTTATAAATAACTAATAAACTTACAAAGAAACATTAAAATTAAATGAACTAAGATTTAAGACGGTTATTAATTATGCTCAAATAACATCTTTACCAAAATGTCAATAAACATTTTTATACCTACAACACCCATAATTTGAGCTAATGTTTCGTTTCCAATTTGGCGTTAAATCCGCAAATAAGCTTATAATTACTTAAAAAAAACTGTTTTAAGATTACTGGGAGACAACTCAAGTAGCATATTTTTTATGCCAAAAAATTGTATCTTAATATGTTTGTTTACCAAATGGTGTTTGTTTACCAAAAAAATCTAATTTTGGGAGACATATAACTTTACCTATTGATTTACGTAAGCTATTTTATTAACGGTTACCGTAATTACATCTATAGTTATTTCAATTCCTTTTATTGAACTTTTCAATCTTACAATATCTTAATAGTTGTTTTGTTTTAATTGGTGTGATTGTAGGTTAAAACTACTATAGCGTTTTGAAAGTGTTTTCTACAGTTTGTGAAATAACGCTTTATATATCTGAGGCTTCAAAATAATTTCATTTCATTACAGTTTAGTTAAATACATCATCAGTTAGTGTAAACATAGTTACATGCACCATGGTCACGAATATTAATTGATTCAAAGCATACTTGCACAAAATTTATCCCTAATGACAGAACAGTACGAATATTTTTAGATTTATTCGACACTTTTACTAATTTACACACTTTTAAATCAAATTCTAATTTATTTTTTTACGTGAGTAAATCAATTATGTAAAACTGCTATGAAGCTTGGGGCGGTAAGTAGGTATGTACTATAAAAATGGATACAAAAGTTGGCACAGAAGTTTTATGTCAATTTTATACCAGTTTTGTTAAAATCATTCTTTGGTACGAAAATATGCAATCGGCTTGTAAAATTATATTACAATAATTGTAGAAAATAAAATCACATTTTTCTTAATAACACACCGATTCAATGTCTTAAATACTTTTTGTTCAAAATATTATGCAAATTATTATACCGAAGAAATACCATGGCACCAATTACATATTCATCACATAAAATATAGATAGCTATTAATTATTTTAATACAATACAGTTTATTTTATCTTAATACCTAGTTAATAATACTACACAAAAAATGGTATGTTTAATGAATAGACTTTTGTTTTTGATAATAATAATTGTAAGAGATGTTTACATGTAAAATTTTGTAGAGGCCAGTCATTGTAAATAACTTTCTCGTAAAACATGGAACCATTAGGCCTTTGATATGACGATGATTACAATGATTTTACCATGAATAACATTTACTTGTCTTATATAATTAAAATGCTTACAATAATTCAACTGTGTTCACTATCCTACATTTATATTTGTAACGCTTTATTATTTTTTGTTTTAAAATATTTTCATTTCTTATACTAATGATAGATGTTTCATGTTGTTCAATACAAAAATATAAATAACTTTTCGATATAAAAAATAAAAATTGTGACTTAGTAGTTAATTATGAATAGGAAGGTTTACAAAAATAATCGACTTAAACTGATTAATTAATTTATAGATCAAAGTTTAAAAAAATATTGCACTAATGATCAAATCATTTTTTTCTTCTTTTTGAGATGATGGCACAAAGACATTAACACTTAAACTGGTGGGCAAGCATAGTATTTTAAAGTATCGATTAATCCAATTAACGATCTCTGTCTTAAATTTACGTAGATAGAAGGAAGACAAATCTCTCATATGTTACATTCCAACATGAAAAAAAAGTTGCATGGAATGTTCAAACTAATAAAATATTATTGTTATAACAATGCTTTAACTAGGTACAAAACAAATAGCACAAGTATCAAATTTACACACAGCCACTGTAACTGGAGTCATGTGATATATGACAAAATTTTGCTTAATAATTTGTAACAACGATTAATATGTAAAGATTTTTCGCTACGTAAAATATTTGGCTGATTGGTGGACATTTTGTTTTATATTATTATGTACGTATTTGTAAAATATTATGAACTCTCTATACTATTACAATCCTTTAAGAAAATCAAATCCCTGACATTATAAATTTTCGGTGATGTTCTATTTAACACTATTTTAATTTTATGTTAATGAACTTATCGGTTTTAACATTTAATAGAAATATAAATACATGTATGTGATAAGTACACAATCTACTTCGTTTAATTAAACTTTATAACACAACAGTTGTTTTTACCACATTTTGTTATCGCCGCGTTATTGGGGCATACCTACACATTTTTGACATCAAACTTACATTGAGACGACACCTCATCCAATACAACAATGACACAAGTACCAAATACTATTGTTTTTTCATGCCGGAAAAGCATCCTTAATCACATAAACATAAGGATACTTTTTATTTATAATTATTCAACTGTGTAAGCAATATATGATGTTTTCAACATGTTTAGATATATTCGTATACCTGTTTAGTTTAAAGCAGTGTTGGCGGGTATCGTCGGTGCGGTTTGTTCCGGCGCTGCGCAAGAGTTGATTGTGACACGGGACCGAGCACTTGAGTTGTTTTAGGCGAGGCTGTCATTACCTGTATAAACAAATATTTATTACAGACTAAATAAATAAATGTATTACCTAGATGAAATCAACATTTAAAAAAATCAAAGGCATAGTAACAGCATCCATAAATTCACGTGACTTGGCCTGGAGAAAAACACTTCAAATTGTGTCTTTCTCGTCATTTTTGCAGGCCGGCAAGTTGCAAATAACTGGCTGTTTATTCTATATAAAACGTCTACCTGACACTTGTATTTATAGTTCACACAAATTGTAGTTGACCAATACTTTCTTTTATCCACTTCTAGATCTAGAATAGAATATTTTAAAGATTTGATTTTGATTATCAAGCATTGTGAAATCTAATATTATCTTCTATAAACTATATTATCATCATGACATATAAATATATTTTTTATTATCACTGTTTCACCGTTCTTCATATTATAAACTAACAATATTTATTGGCCTTTAGATTAAACATCTCTTTAATTAAATATGAATTAATAGAAAATACAACATGTAGCCGCCATTAGATTCAATCCAAATCCGCGCCCACCGGCAGTGACGCCAACCAGTGATGTCCATCGAATGCTAGGGCTGTCCAGTTACCGATAACTTTTGTTTTACCGCTAACAATAGCTACCTGGAAGGTGAGGTCCACGGCGCGGCGCAGGTCGGCGGCGGCCGGCGTGGTCTCGTCCTCGTGGTGCTCGGGCGGCGCGCCCACTAGTTACTATCACACACTCCACGTTGGTTCATAGCTACCTGGAAGGTGAGGTCCACGGCGCGGCGCAGGTCGGCGGCGGCCGGCGTGGTCTCGTCCTCGTGGTGCTCGGGCGGCGCGCCCACTAGTTACTATCACACACTCCACGTTGGTTCATAGCTACCTGGAAGGTGAGGTCCACGGCGCGGCGCAGGTCGGCGGCGGCCGGCGTGGTCTCGTCCTCGTGGTGCTCGGGCGGCGCGCCCACTAGTTACTATCACACACTCCACGTTGGTTCATAGCTACCTGGAAGGTGAGGTCCACGGCGCGGCGCAGGTCGGCGGCGGCCGGCGTGGTCTCGTCCTCGTGGTGCTCGGGCGGCGCGCCCACTAGTTACTATCACACACTCCACGTTGGTTCATAGCTACCTGGAAGGTGAGGTCCACGGCGCGGCGCAGGTCGGCGGCGGCCGGCGTGGTCTCGTCCTCGTGGTGCTCGGGCGGCGCGCCCACTAGTTACTATCACACACTCCACGTTGGTTCATAGCTACCTGGAAGGTGAGGTCCACGGCGCGGCGCAGGTCGGCGGCGGCCGGCGTGGTCTCGTCCTCGTGGTGCTCGGGCGGCGCGCCCACTAGTTACTATCACACACTCCACGTTGGTTCATAGCTACCTGGAAGGTGAGGTCCACGGCGCGGCGCAGGTCGGCGGCGGCCGGCGTGGTCTCGTCCTCGTGGTGCTCGGGCGGCGCGCCCACTAGTTACTATCACACACTCCACGTTGGTTCATAGCTACCTGGAAGGTGAGGTCCACGGCGCGGCGCAGGTCGGCGGCGGCCGGCGTGGTCTCGTCCTCGTGGTGCTCGGGCGGCGCGCCCACTAGTTACTATCACACACTCCACGTTGGTTCATAGCTACCTGGAAGGTGAGGTCCACGGCGCGGCGCAGGTCGGCGGCGGCCGGCGTGGTCTCGTCCTCGTGGTGCTCGGGCGGCGCGCCCACTAGTTACTATCACACACTCCACGTTGGTTCATAGCTACCTGGAAGGTGAGGTCCACGGCGCGGCGCAGGTCGGCGGCGGCCGGCGTGGTCTCGTCCTCGTGGTGCTCGGGCGGCGCGCCCACTAGTTACTATCACACACTCCACGTTGGTTCATAGCTACCTGGAAGGTGAGGTCCACGGCGCGGCGCAGGTCGGCGGCGGCCGGCGTGGTCTCGTCCTCGTGGTGCTCGGGCGGCGCGCCCACTAGTTACTATCACACACTCCACGTTGGTTCATAGCTACCTGGAAGGTGAGGTCCACGGCGCGGCGCAGGTCGGCGGCGGCCGGCGTGGTCTCGTCCTCGTGGTGCTCGGGCGGCGCGCCCACTAGTTACTATCACACACTCCACGTTGGTTCATAGCTACCTGGAAGGTGAGGTCCACGGCGCGGCGCAGGTCGGCGGCGGCCGGCGTGGTCTCGTCCTCGTGGTGCTCGGGCGGCGCGCCCACTAGTTACTATCACACACTCCACGTTGGTTCATAGCTACCTGGAAGGTGAGGTCCACGGCGCGGCGCAGGTCGGCGGCGGCCGGCGTGGTCTCGTCCTCGTGGTGCTCGGGCGGCGCGCCCACTAGTTACTATCACACACTCCACGTTGGTTCATAGCTACCTGGAAGGTGAGGTCCACGGCGCGGCGCAGGTCGGCGGCGGCCGGCGTGGTCTCGTCCTCGTGGTGCTCGGGCGGCGCGCCCACTAGTTACTATCACACACTCCACGTTGGTTCATAGCTACCTGGAAGGTGAGGTCCACGGCGCGGCGCAGGTCGGCGGCGGCCGGCGTGGTCTCGTCCTCGTGGTGCTCGGGCGGCGCGCCCACTAGTTACTATCACACACTCCACGTTGGTTCATAGCTACCTGGAAGGTGAGGTCCACGGCGCGGCGCAGGTCGGCGGCGGCCGGCGTGGTCTCGTCCTCGTGGTGCTCGGGCGGCGCGCCCACTAGTTACTATCACACACTCCACGTTGGTTCATAGCTACCTGGAAGGTGAGGTCCACGGCGCGGCGCAGGTCGGCGGCGGCCGGCGTGGTCTCGTCCTCGTGGTGCTCGGGCGGCGCGCCCACTAGTTACTATCACACACTCCACGTTGGTTCATAGCTACCTGGAAGGTGAGGTCCACGGCGCGGCGCAGGTCGGCGGCGGCCGGCGTGGTCTCGTCCTCGTGGTGCTCGGGCGGCGCGCCCACTAGTTACTATCACACACTCCACGTTGGTTCATAGCTACCTGGAAGGTGAGGTCCACGGCGCGGCGCAGGTCGGCGGCGGCCGGCGTGGTCTCGTCCTCGTGGTGCTCGGGCGGCGCGCCCACTAGTTACTATCACACACTCCACGTTGGTTCATAGCTACCTGGAAGGTGAGGTCCACGGCGCGGCGCAGGTCGGCGGCGGCCGGCGTGGTCTCGTCCTCGTGGTGCTCGGGCGGCGCGCCCACCGCGTGCAGCCACGGTTCCCGCAGCAGGTCTACGGCGCGGGGTCTGAGGGAAGGTTCTATTTGAAGCATGCGGCGGACGCAGCCGCGCGCCTCCGCGGTGATGTGGCGCCAGATGCCGGACGACAGCTCCACCTGGACGACCAAATTATAATAATGAATCTCCAGACTAACACACCAATTATGTGGCCCTAAAGTAAGTTGCATTAAGTACTTGTGTTATAGGTACCACACTATGGACTAGGGGAGAACCTAGTTACACCCAGACACGAGCCAATATCGAAAAACCATTTAAAACCACGAAATTGGCCCGACCCGGGGATCGAACCCGGAACCATCCGCTTAGCAGTCCGGTGTATATACCGCTGCACCACAGAGGTCGTCAAATTGGAATTGCTTTACAGTGTAAAGAAAAATTGTGATAAATCGAAATACACTCGCGTGCAGACCAATCGACTCAACGCTTCAGAGACCCCAAACAGTCTGATTTTTTTCACACACGGCTTAACCTATTCACGCAAACCTGATATTATTTAAAAGCTTAATGATTTGGGTTTTAATGAATATAATTTTACTTTCTGCGACTTGTCTAAGTTTGATTGTGTGCAGCACGATACGTTAGTCAGGAAGCTACATCACTACGGCATTAACGGTTCTGGCCTCAAACTTTTGATTACATACTTGAGTAGTAGAACTCAGTCAGAGGGCAGAGGTTAATACCAAAATGTCGAATAATGGTATCCTCATTCTCACAACGGACCCACGTTGTGAGAATGGGGATACCTCAAGATTCAATTTTGGGCCCATTTCTATTTTTAGTTTATATTAACGATCTACCCTTTATGGTAGGCAACCATCACGATATTGTATTGTTTGCAGATGATACTTCTTTAATTTTTAAAATTGACAGAAACAAACAATATTATGACGATGTAAACAATGCTCTTGCTAATGTAGTAAAATGGTTTAATACAAATAATCTTGCGTTTAATGATAAGAAAACCAAATGTATTAAATTTTCGGCACCGAATGTAAAACAAGTTGAGACAAACTTACATCTTAATGGAAACAAGTTGAACCTAGTTAATGAAACCATATTTCTTGGTATAACTTTAGACTCCAAGCTTCAATGGGGAGCCCATATCTCACAACTGGCGAATAGACTTAGTTCTGCAGCATTCGCGGTAAAGAAAATTCGATCACTGACTGATGTTCACACAGCCAGAATGGTATATTTTAGTTATTTTCATAGTTTACTGTCTTACGGTATCCTTTTATGGGGAAATGCTGCAGACTTTGAAACGATCTTTACTCTGCAGAAAAGGGCTATTCGTGGAATTTATAAACTTGGCTTGAGATTGATATCTTGACCCTTGCATCTCAATACATTTATGCAAATATAATGTATATTTACAAAAATATTGGCAAATTTGCTACTAGAAAAGATATCCATGATAATAATGTAAAGACCAGGAACGACCATAAGTTAGCTTTACCTAAATTAAGATTAGCTAAAAGCAGTAAGTCATTTATCGGAATTTCAATACTGTGTTATAATAAAATTCCGGAGTCAATTTAGTCCATGCCCTTTAATAAATTTAAGAAAACTGTTAAGGAAACTTTATGTAGAAAAGCTTATTATAAACTCAAAGATTATATAGACTATAAAAGGGCGTGGGATTGATATCTGTACAGGCAATTCCTAAAATATAAATGTAATATTTATTTGTAACAGCCTGACTGAGGCATGACATTAATATGCATGATAGCTGTCGTGTGCTTGTTATTTTCATGTCTTGGTTAAGTTGGTAAATAACATACTTGTACCCAAACATTTTTTGACAAAAGAGTGCTGAGAGTTTTTTTCCGCCGGCTTTTTTTTCTCTCGGTCCACCTAGCTTCCTACTTAATCTTAATTAAAGCCGAAGTTGTTACATACTGACGTTCACTAAATGTTCTACCGCAACTTATAATGAATAAATCTTCATTTCATTTCAATAAGTATTTAAGATATCGCCACATGAACGTAAGTACCCGAAAATCAACTTATCACTGTATCCGCTAGTTGGTGCGATGTTACCCCCTATATATATGTATAAATATAAATCTATTTGTTATAAGCTATTATAATTACATGTACTTTTACTCCTAAATGTAATACTTAGCGTTGGGAACTGTTTTGGTATAATTCTAAATTTACTTATGTCAGATGTAAAATAAAAGCTGTATGTTTCTTTAATAAATAAATAAAAAATAAATAAAAAAATATGTTACCCCCTGCCCCCCTGCAATCTGTGCACCCTCGGCTACAATCCGAAAAAAAAAACACATCAGTCGCTCATCATAAGTTGACAGAATACTCCTCTCGCAATTACCAACACCGAATTAATTACGATAGCAATGGATACAGAATACATCGGTAGATTTTATATTGTATGGTGTCATTTAAAAGACTAAGGTTTTTACCAATATCAGATTTGCCATGTCTGAAAAAAAAAATACTTTTTGTGGTCTGAAACGTTGAGTCGATTGGTCTGCACGCGAGTTAATTAAGATGTATTTACAATAGGGTAACGTTTGGTAAGGATATTGGTGTAACGCGAGCGAATGGTAGATTGCTGACGTCAAACAATCTTTAACTTAATATGTTTTCTTTTAAGTTGAAGAGTTTTGATGCAGTTTTTACAATAAAAAAGGCGTTCTAAACTGCACACGTGTGTAAAATTTGAAATAGGTAACGCTATACTTAAATCAAAAATTAAGTTTTAACTCTCTTTTATTATTATATTAAACTAGTGGCCGACCACGACTCCGTTCGTGTGGAATTCGATTTCACGTGGGAATGAGATGTTTTCCCGCGGTAAAAAGTACACTACGTGTTATTCTGATGTATATCCTTTATTACTGTAAAGTTTCATTCAAATCCATCCAGTAGTTTTTACGTAAAAGAGTAACAAATATCCATCCATACATACTCACAAAGTTTATACATAATATTAGTAGGATTAAGTTCTTACCTTTCCGGATTCAATCCGATCTAAAATAGCTTCTGGAGTGTCTTCGCCAGTCGAGGCAAACGGCGTTCTGCCGGACAACATAATGTAGGCTAATACACCTGCAAACAATTTAAAAACTTTAAATAATATTAACTTTTTAGGTATTTTATTTACTTTTCTATAATAACATAAAACGGTGTAACTCCTAAACCACTCTTTAAATTTAGACCTTTTAGTGCTATGGTTTCTAAAAAAATGCTATTAAATCGGGCGAGTCACTATTACTATACAATCACATTTCAATGTTGTAAAAGAAAACTCGTATAGCAAAAGTATTGACATCCATTAAAAGCTTTATGAGCCTATATCATTTTAGATTATTAGCAATTGAAACGCGCCGGTATTTACAATTGACTGCTGCTCATTGTTTTGTTTTTAGTATAAATTTAACAGTCTCGACATCATTACAAACAATGTCTACTGTTTAACAAATTGCAAATTGTATTCGTATCAGTTTGTATGTACCTACATTTTTTACTTTTATTAAGATATTTATTCGAGTAGGTAGTGAGTTCATACTTACAATAGATTCTGAAAAGGTTTTTCAAATTTAATTTAACGTTTTTTTATGTCGTCAAACATTGCAACCGAATCTCGGACGTTTAGTTCATGTGTGTTTATAAAAATGTATATTTGAAACAACTTCGATAAAATAATAATTTCGAATATTCATGCTTGACCATGGATAACCCTATGCCTCAAACTCAAATGAAACCAATCATACAGTTCATAAAATACGTCAAATATAATGCCTGTTTTGAAGTGTCGCCATAGGTGTTTACAAGTAACTTGATCGACTATTATTATAGAGGTCTCAAGGTTCATAATTACTGGAATCACACTTCACTTTTTGTAGAATTCTTCAGAATGTATTTGCCCAATGATATAAGCATTGTAACAGCGAATCCGACAAACAGTACCTACCTACCGCCCCCTATAATAATAATGATAAATCTCCAGCCTAACACACCAATTACGTGGCCCTAAAGTAAGTTGCATTAAGCACTTGTGTTATAGGTATCACACAATGGACTAGGGGAGAACCTAGTTACACCCAGATACGAGCCAATATCGAAAAAAACATTTTACGAAATTGGTCCGACCGCTCAGCAGTCCGGAATATATTCCGCTGCACCACAAAGGTCGATATAAATAAATCAACAATTAAAACCTCAAATCCCTTACCCAGGCTCCAAATATCGCAAGCCGCGTCATACCCGGCCCTCTTCAATACCTCCGGCGCCACAAAGTTGGCGGTATAACAAGGAGTCATTAGCAAGCCATTCTCGGCGCGAAGCTGCTTCGCCAAACCAAAGTCGACCAGACGAATGTCCTCGGGCCGTTTCTCGGCGGTTGCGAAGAGGATGTTCGATGGCTTTATGTCGCTGTAGAAATGAATACGTTACAGAAAAGTGAGAGTGATACGTTTGTGTTATGGGTGGCTTTGAAATTACTATCAATGAGATTAAAATAACACGAAATATAAATTACTAGCTTTTGTCCGCGGCTCTGCACGCGTTAAATTCGGAGTGATACCCCTTTCCCATACTATGTTACTATACATATAAACCTCCCTCTTGAATCACTTTATCAATTTTTAAATACAGCATACAGACAAACATATATCGGAAAGCGACTTTGTTTTAATGCCTATGTAACTAGACTTAGGTAACATAGATAAAAGCAACATTATTATATTTTTTTACCATGTAAATAAGATTTGTATACAAACCAACACAGATTTCAAAACATATAAAAATTTAAAGAGTTTATTCAACAATATATTCCTTCAATTATTCTCATTTACGATAACATTACGACACCCAACTTACCGATGAACAACATTATGTCTATGCAAGTGATACCCAACTTACCGATGAACAACATTATGTCTATGCAAGTAATGCACCGCCTGCAATACATTTCTCAATATCGGCGCCGCCTCGTGTTGTTGTAGATATCTTCTCTGTGTGATGTGGTCTAACAGTTCCCCGCCGCGACACAGTTCAGTGACCGCTAGAATACGACCGCCTTCTTGGTAGACGTCGCGGAGGGTTATTATGTGCGGGTGCTGACTGTATCTGGGGGTAAATTAGTTTAAGGGTTGTTTATATTGTTGTTAATATAAGTTTTAAAACTATCATGGTTTTTATTATTTACAACACTTAAAAGAAGTAACACCGTGACCATGGCACATGAAATTGTGCCGAAATATCGGAAAATACCAAAAGACATAGATAAGAGATATTTACCAATCATGGTAAATATCCCGTTAAAAGTGTTGTATTATATATTTATATTGTTGTTAGTTAGTTTTTTATTCTTATATAACGGGTGAAAAAGACCACCTCCCAAGCCTGAAACCACGTATTCTTGAGCCGAAATAGTAACTAAATTCACTAACAGTATACCTAGACAAACTCAATTTAAAAAGTTATTAAGGATTGAAAAGTGATATTCGCAGCTTGAGGTCATCGCTCACACATCAGCTACTGGTTCAGGAACGATGGTTTACATTGCAATTAAAACTAAAACAAAAATAAATACTGCGTAAATTCAATAATTTACCAGTGTTTTTACACCCTGTATAAATATTAGCAACCTGTAGATGGTTAGTAGAAGTCGAAACCTAATTTCTTTTTGGACTTATTTTCCTACTTAGTGTTATTTTATTATTTTATGAGAATGACAAAGGCACGTTCCAGTTAAAACCAAGTTTTAGTAAGTTAACAATCTAGAAATAGGGTAGGGCTTTTTAATTTTTTATAGAGAAGTTTTAAAATATTGACCAAAAGTACAATCGCCTATACCTACTATTTAATAAAGAGAAAAATATTGTGTCTATAGATGTTATAAGGTGTAACTGAACTATTTGAATTTAATTCACCAATTGAAAGCTTTGTTATTATTGTCTTATTTTATTGCCACTCGAGTAAAGGGCAAGCAGAAGGGTAGTTATACCTAAGTTCTAGAAATAAAAAAAAAAGGCAACCATGCCGTCATTCGGTTTTAGTCGTAAAACATATTTTATTTCAATAACTCCCACTCCTTGTAATAAAAAACTGGACAAATGTTGTGGGTAGGTAGGAATCATTGATTTTCTTTGACCTTATTTACAGATAGGTTAGCACGTCATATTTGCGACATGCGCTCGCGTCTTTAATTTGTTATTAATAAATTTATTTGCAAATACATTAGTTAGATAATGGCCCCGATTCTGACTACACTCTCTAAACTAAACTAAAACTGTTTCCGACACTTACTGTTCAATAGTATAAGACAGAGACAGGTAAGCATTTTAGTCCTGCCAAACTAAAATGTACGTGCAATATGACACGGCAAAGGCAATTTTAGGCTAGTCCTCAACGCATTTCGTTCAATTTTACAATGATGTGGACTAAATTTAGTGAGACCCGTGTACCTGTCTTTTTCTAATACGAAGCATGAGAAAGTGACAGCGATATTTTTAATTTAGTTTTAGAGAGTGTTTTGAGAATCGGGGCCAATTAATAGCTAAATATTATATGGTGGAAACAAATTAATTTGTTTGGAGAATACTTATAGTTATAACATTATAATGAATAATGAGTAAGACTTTATGAACGGTTAGTACCTATACCATGGATGAAGAAGTAAAAGGATAGACAATAGCCATACAAAATAGCGTATACTTTTTTTTAGTTCTCAAACTTTCGATAGATGACATTACTAGTCTCAAAACACAAATTTGTATATTTTAACAAATTTTAGTTATAATACACCCGCTAGATGGCGTTGTAGTAAAACTATGTTGCTTTACACATTAAAATATTAAATCAATTGTTTATTTAAGACCAATAAATGTCGATTTAAACCAAAAATTATAAATACAAAATTTATGATTTAAGTCGATTTTTTTTACTGGCATGAACAGAACTTGATAAAAGTGAAGCTGACAAATTTCAGTCTACTTTTGCAAATGTCTACTGCCCGCAGTGTTCCCAACCTATAGTGAGGCCGTTTCCGTTTCTTTAAAATGTTTAATGATGTATTTTCGCTAAATTTATCAAAATATTATCGAATCCACTAAAATAGGGTCGAAAATGTAAGTATGAAAAAGTCTCCCAAATTAGTCAAAAATCTTCGTTCTATATGCGTTGAATACTTATTTGATATCGTTCTAGGCATAAAATAATAGTACCTACGGTTGTGAACACTGGGCCGCCCGGCCGGCCAGCCATACGTTTTCTGAACGGATACAAATTTATAAACGCGTAATAGGTTT
Organism: Emmelina monodactyla; assembly: GCA_916618145.1. Classification (NCBI taxonomy): domain Eukaryota; kingdom Metazoa; phylum Arthropoda; class Insecta; order Lepidoptera; family Pterophoridae; genus Emmelina; species Emmelina monodactyla. The sequence goes on along the minus strand of OU745311.1, from coordinate 4,047,832 downwards.
TTGTATACTTTAAATATCCACCGATTTTTAGTAGACAATGATAATAGAATGAATGGTTATATACTTACTAGGTGTATCAAAATAAGTATAATGATTAAAATTGGGGAAGGCTAAGCTAAAAATAATACCAGACATCTTATTTTTTGAATGTGGTCTATTACAATTCCCAGAAAACTTAGCCAGGATAATCTAAATGTGACCATTTAACACATAGTATGTTAAACATACAGTGAATGTACATTTTTTTATGAATAGAAACGTTATCTATAACAAAATTGATATTTGATAAAGCCCTAAAATATTTCTACACAAAAGTAGGTACGGTAAGCTGCAAGAGTCCATAATATAGTTCACATAGTTGACAAACATTATTGCATCCAGTGGTCATATTCACACACACTAACGTTAATAAACTACTATTTTACTACTTCTTTCTTAATATCAACCTTAACTCGACAGTTTTAAAGCTCAATATATTTTTATAAATTTTTGTGGTTGTTGCAACATTTTCTTAAAAACGAAGATGTTTTTTTCGGATCTCCTACACTCTAACCGACACCATTCTCAACCTTAATTTGAGAGACTTAAGGTCCAGCACTATTCTATAAAATATTGTGGTTGTTGTTTTATTTCTTCTATTCATCTATACGATCGCTAAAACAATCTTGGTCTCAGAGTTATTATTTCGTCCTAGGATCATGTTACCCCAGTTAAAATCTTAACCATATTGTATTTTTATTATGAGTTTCATTAATTTTGCTGTTTAAGTCGTAAAGAAAGAATTAATAACTAAATGATGGTCAATAAATATAGAAGGTTAAATAAAAGTAGGATACTTTGATAAAAAACAGTTAGTATCCAAGAAAGTTTATTTATATAAAATACTAGCGACCCGTCCACGCTTCGCAATGGTGTAACGACTTGTTCCCGAAACCCGGAATTTTGGCTAATTTAAAAAACTTTTTCTGCATGTTCTTTATTTACAAATTTAAATGAAAAAAAACCTAAAAGATGGCGAAAACCGCATTAAAATCTGTCAACTGGTTTAGAAGGAGATAGCGGACAAATATACAAACAGACAGAATTAGCGACTTGGATTTATACTACCTATGTAATGAAGAAGCTTATTTTACACTTGTTTACAAATATATTTAGGTAACATTTATAACAAAATGTTGTTTCCAAATATTTCATACTTACAGTAAATCGAGTCTCGTTAGGAGTTTGAGTAATATCATGTACTAGCCGCGCGCGACTCCGTTCGCGTAGAAGTCGGTTTCCCGTGGGAATGCGCAGTTTTCCCGCGGTAAAAAGTTCCCTTAATTCTTTCATACATATATTTTTGGTTTCTAGAACCGTTTTGGCAGCGCACGCAACGGAAGCCCTCAAGGATAATTTTCCCCGTTTTTTTCTCATTTTCCATTATTCCTTCGCTCCTAATAGTTGCAGCGTGTTGTTATATAGCCTAAAGCCTGCCTCGATTAATGGTCTATTCAACACAAAAAGAATTTTTAAATTCGATCCAGTAGTTCCTGAGATTAGCGCGTTCAAACAAACAAACAAACAAACAAACAAACTCTTCAGCTTTATAATATTATAGTATAGATTGAGTCACTAGTATATGATATATAGCTTTCCGCCCTGCGTTTTCACGGTAAGGTAAATAGCTTTTCCCGTGGGAATGAGGCTATTTCCCGAAGTAAAGTTATCCTATTTTCTTCCCTGACTGTCGAACTATCTCTATTCCAAAATCAAGACAATCGGTTCAACCGTTTTTACGTGAAGCGAACATACCAACAGACAGACATACACATTTTCACATTTAAAATATTATATTTAGTAAGGATAGACATAAAAAAAATACCTAAAAGATGGCAAAAACCGCATTAAAATCCATTACGTGGTTTATCCACTTACCACGCTATCTCCTTAGCGGACAAACATACTTACAACAGACAAAATTGGATTTATACTATTACGAGTATAATGATTATATGCATTTTGATAATACGCATTCTGTCCTGCATACTTATATTAGCTTGCATACTTATTATAAAACTTAGAAATCAACTTTATCAATCTCAACATAGGCGAACCACAAAGTATGAAACAAATGATTCAATCATTGTAGGATTTGGTTATTTTCGTTTTACACTCAATGTTCAACATGTTTTCATAGTTAACTCGCATTTCAACTAATGTATTTAAAAATGTTAAGGTTGACAAAAGTAAATAAGTTGTTACAAATTTTACCTACATTTATTGTCAATGTGTGTGTAATTTATAGACCTTACATTCTATAATGGACTATAGCATATAGGTACGTATAGATGTAGATGCGGCGATAAAGAAAAAGTAGCACTCGACAAAATCTAATTTTTTAACGTCATCTATCAACTTTGTGCAGCTGATTGATTTTTTTAATGGCATCACTGGAATTTCGTATGAAAATGTTTATTGTATTAGCGCCATCTAGTTAATTTAGATTTATTTTTTCTACAAAACTAAATTGACCTATTTAATTGACAAATTGCTAGCGCCATCTAACCTTATAAATTGAAATGTATAGCGCCATCTAGATTTATACTACTTTTTTTCATATACGCTACTTTGTATGGCTATTGTCTATCCTTTTACTCCTTCATCCATGCCTATACGCAGTTTTGCTCCCGTAAATTATTTAACTAGTGCCCCGCTAACCGTTTAACCATTAAACCTGTGCAATAGAAACTTCTAGATCTAATTAAATTTTAGAATTTTAATTGAATGTATTTTGGTAGATATAAGTAGGTATAAACAGACATTAATGGTGACTTGGCTTTATACTAACAAAGAATATTAAATTAAGTTTCTATTTTCTTTACAATTGATGTCAAGAGCGTATAATAAAAAGGTCAACTTCTTATAATTAACCACGGCCTAATAATTAATTATTTATTTAATTTACCTCAATAATATTTCGATTTCTTCCCGTGGATCGTATTGCATTTTGTCCATAATCTTCACTGCGTATTGCACTTTTGACGTTTTATGTTCACAGAGACGGACTGTTGAAAATGATCCAGTGCCTAACTCTCCCATCAACCTTAGAAACAAATAAAATAAATGAATAAATAACTAAATGATGGTATTGATGCTTAATTATCTAATTCAACGGAATTCTTTATACATACATCGTATATTTTGACGATAAAAGGTAACGAAAACATAAAAACATAGGTTTAAATTATGCTTTAACATGTAAAGACTCTATACGAAGATTTGTCGTGTTTTTCTATAAGCCTGTTGTATTGTAAATATTAAACGAATGAACTGATTTAAACTTGGGTAACTTAGTTTAAAACTGTTTTCATCTGGTAGTGTTTTTGTACCTGTATTCATCAAAGAAGTTGTTCCTATTGACGAAACCCTCCCAGAACTCTTCACCTGACGACTTGGTGCTGCTATTGTTGACATGGTTTTGATTCTCATTCGTCACTGTCTTATTGTCATCCGTCAGCAAGCCGGGAGCTACGAAACTAAAACCTCTGCGAAAAAATATATTTAAGTAAATACTATTCGAAAATGAGTAAATATTGGTGCCTATTCTGACTAAGAACTCACAGACGGGTAGTAATATGTATATTGATTTAGCCTGGAAAACTTGTATTGAATGGCACAGCGCAAGCATAGTCTTGTCCTAAATGGATTTTCGTCTAACTTTACAATGATTTGGTCTAAGTTTTATGTGAGTATCATACTTGACTTTTTCCAATAATAAGTTTAAAAAAAATGAGTAAGTGATTGGAACATTTGATAAGGAAGTTGAATAACTGCAAATGAGTTTAGTAGGTAATTATTTAATAAACCGCAAAAAGATAAAACGGTAACTGTGGATATCAATTGTACTATAGCCAATTAAATCAATATTGATGTGAGTACCTATTACATTATATCGTGGTTTTACTGTGTTTAATCGTTATGTAATGTAAACACCTTAGAACATATTATTAATTTCATTTGTAATGCGACCATGATTGACGACATTGGTATTTTGCAACGAATTACTATATTCATAACGACATATTATGTCTTCAATAAATATGTAAAATGTTACGAGTTAGTTTTATAAAATCAAGTCAGCTGAAACTCTTGATTAGACAGACAAGTAGCCATTCGTGTTATTATGTTAAAATCGTGCTGCGGTTATATCCCAAACCATATATGTATATAATTAATAATTTCCGGATATATAACATGCATGAACAACCTGTCATGAATATTGTCTATTATAGATACAAACATGTGCTTGCAGTCATGAAATGTGATCATTTATCTTATCATCGTGAACATACGCCTTCCTAAAGATAATATCGCACGTCACGCGTCATTTGGTAAAAGTAAACATTGTGTGTGCATAAAACTGTTAGAGCTAACATCCTCAATCAAATACTTTATTGTTAGCTGTTAAAAACACGCAGAGGTCAGACACTTTTTTCCTTGGAATAGTATCGTGAATCCGGTTTTCTTGACACAAATGGCCGTAAACTTTTCCATAAAACTTAGTTCAATTATCGTGTTTTGAAACTATAGTTCTCAGTATTACGTTTTTATAGTGATATAAAATTAACAAAAATTAAGGAAGTTAAATCTAAGTTCATAAAGCAATAAGTTTACGACAGAATCTGGCGTTTAAAAACTGTGTACTTTTTTAAAAAACTATGACATATGAGATTAAAATTAGATCGCGTGACTCAAGAAATTTAAATTTCGCGACATTCAATAATAGGTATAATCATAATTTCCTATAAGTAACAGGTTTACGTTTTGGAATGAAATCAATGTAATTTAAATTCTTAATTTTTAATTAAGAAATCATATCCTTAATTTCATTATGTAAATTTTATAGTATGAATGTTAAAACTTTCGTAAAATTTTCTTCTTTTCCAATAAATTCATCCAAAGTTAAAAACAATACTAAACGGAAGCAATACTCAAAATAAGATAACTTTGCTTCTTATACTCATTTTTTTATAAATAACTAGTGGCCGCCCGCGACTCCGTTCGCGTGGAGGTCGGTTTCCCGTGGGAAGGAGATGTTTTCCCGCGGTAAAAAGTACCCTATGTGTTATTCTGACGTATATTATTGCAAATTTTCATCCAAATCCATCCAGTAGTTTTTACGTGAAAGAGTAACAAAAATCCATCAATACATCGTCACAAACTTTCACATTTATAATATTAGTAGGACTATCTTAAACTTACCGAAACAATTCATGAGCATTAGCGGAAGCGGGTATGCCGGGCGAGTCTCTCGGCGTGCGACAAGTAAATTCAGAGTCGAAGTAAAAAGCATCATCCGCGCGAGATACCGCCGGCCGGAAAGGTGGGATTACCTGACGGATGTTTGTTTATTATTATTATGTAAAGATAATAAATATTTTAGAAGTAGTAGGAACTTAGAAGTAAAATAATAAAGTACTTTGCAGATATGTAGTAGGCATAAAAATTATAATAACTGACACTAAACTTTAGCATAAAAACCTGATAAAAGTTCCTAGTAAAACTTAATACTTACCTCTCATATATGTATTATCATAATTAATTTCGTTACTGTGCGGTTTTTATCAATCCAAGTTGACATTTATTCAAAGTAATGGCATCAATATTATAAGTGGGGAAATCCCTAGAACTGTACTTGGTATTGAGAAAGAAATTGAATAAGGAATATTTACCTCTTTCTTTAGCAAAGCGTCCCAATTAATACTAGCAAAGAATTCATGACGTTTTATATCTTCAATTCCAGTAGGGCCAGCACCTAATCTGTAAGTTATTTTAAATGTAATATCCTTATTAGTGTATAGCTTTTGCCCGCAGCATCGCACGCGTTAAATTCGGAGTAAAACCCTTTTCCTTATACTATACACTTTCCTCTTGAATCACTCTATCAATTAAAAAACCGCATCTAAATCCGTTGCTTAGTTTTAAAGATTAAAGCATACATAGGGACAGACAGAGAAAGCGACTTTGTTTTATACTATGTAGTGATAAGCTAATTAACTATTTTTATTGAGTTACCTATTAGGAGGAGTCCTTTTAAATAGTGCCCGGAGCAATGACTGGGCTTCTTCACTCAGGTTCGAGGGCATGGCTAATTTTGCTTTCAAAATCTGTGTCATTGTATCATGTCGGTTTGTTCCATGGAATGGCAGGTTGCCAGTTAACATTTCAAACTAAAAGTATTAATAACATTTATTAATACAACTCATATAATAAAGTGGTTACTAATAGAACTTTATTTACCATAAGAACTCCAAAAGACCACCAATCAGCAGCGTAAGTATGCCCTTTTCTATTAACTACTTCTGGGGCCATATACTCCACAGTTCCACAAAAACTATATGTCTTATCGCTGCTGGCAGGCAGTTTAGAAAGACCAAAGTCTGTTAAAGCTATATGACCATCAGCATCTAACAAAATATTCTCAGGTTTCAGGTCTCTGTATATTATGCCAAGTTTGTGTACATGTTGCAAGGCTAAAGCCAATTCAGCTAAATAAAACTTAACATCTTCTTCTGTAAACATGACCTAAAAGAACACATGTTTTTTGTTATGCATAAAATATAAATATAGATTGAAATCAACACATGACTCGTGCTCTGAGTCATTGTTTAACTTATATTGATTGATGACAAACATTGATTAAGTTAGAGGTTTGGTTATTACACTAATAAACTACCAAAGATTTACATTCTACACTGTAATGATCAAAGATGACATCAGTAAAACTACCTCTGTTTATTCAGGTCAAAATAAATTATTTTATGTTCAACAGTATATTTCAAACAGTAACTTACCTCTTTACTAAGTCTAGAAAATAGATCGCCCCCTCGTAGAAAATCTAATATCAAATAAAGTTTTCCAGAAGTTTGAAATGCATAATGTAATTTGACTATGAAAGGATGTCCCATTTCAACTAGAATGTTCCTTTCCATCTTTGTTCGCTCCCTGTCTCTAACTTTGAGAGTGGCTTTTTTAAGGACCTGTATTTAAATATATTCAATGTTAAAAACAAAAACATCACAACTTTGTCTACTTATGACATAAAAATACTATTTACCTTCATGGCATAAAGCGTGCCTGCATCAAGTCCCACAACTTTCCTTACAAGGAAAACTTTTCCAAAAGAGCCTTCTCCTAGCACTTTTAGCAGTTCAAACTGTGAGGGGTCAGCTTTTTCATGACCTTCTTTAACAATTTCCTGTATTTCAACCTCTCTCTCATAATTAAGGTCACTAGCGGAGGATGAAGATTCAAGGCTTTCAGTTGTTGATGCTGTCCGTGACTCAGCATTTTCCACAACCATTGGTAAGCTATTGATGGTTTGGCAGGAAGCACCGCGCTGTAATTCGCCTCTATTTGAGTATTCTATTCACTTAAAACTTCCTAAACTATTAACTCAGGACACATTGCCTTTTGCAAATACAATGTTGGTAATTAAATTATGTTCTTATTATGTAAATACGTCAAGCGTAATTGAAACCTAAACAGTCTCTGTAAGTAAGTACACACAATTTCACTATTTGAATAAAGATTAAATCAAACCCACTTTAAAGATCAATAACAAAGTTCAAAATAACAACTACTACTAAATGTAAGGTTTCCCTAAAGCGTAAATGATTACTCAGTTGTAGGAAAAACCTGTATTTAAATTAGACATAAACGCAAACATACCGAGCTATCAGGTCCAACATTCTGCATACGCCAGGGATCAGTACAGTTGGCCAAGGGCATGTTTTCAGATTTCGTTTCATTAACTTAAAAGACACAACATAAGTCAGTTTGATTTTATTTGAAGAAAACAATTTTTAGTTTTATTTTACACAGTCATTTTCCATAGCAAATAAGTGAAAAAAACACAAAACAACAATGCAAAATTTTTGTAATCACAAATTCACGAATCGAAACTCTTCTCCTCCCTCCCACCCTGTTTTTTTTTTGTGCGTGTGCGTGTTACCAAAGATAAAAATGTAAAGCCGCCAATAACACATCGGCCCAACGCACTCGCCCAATGAGTTTGGCTAACCTTTTGTTTGGTTTGGTTTTTTGTCCAAGCATTAAAGGGTGTTAGCGCCCATAAGTGATAATTGTATACCTATCATTCTAGTAATGGAAATCACATTAAGTGAAGTTACAAAAAAATAATAAGTATTTTACTTTTTCAAGCACTTCTTTATTAAATCTACATAAATTTTTATTGAAAAATACAATACATGCTTCGGCCAAAACTTTGGCAGATTGGGGCCAAAGCCGAAGGTTTTGCCGAAGGTTGCCGAAGCCGAAATTCAAGCCGAAGCTTCGGTCAGACACTACTTTTGACAAATATATTTAAATATTTTATTTAATTCTTCAAAATTTTTGAAAAAAATCTTTAATTTATGTATTAATTATAAATTAAAATCAACTAATATGTGACTTACAATTTAATTAAGTTCAGACATCACTGATTGCAAAATTATTTACTTTTGACAGATAATGTTCGGCAGTAAAAGGCGGGAAATATTAAAAAAAAATTGCTTGTTTACTTTGACGACATCAAACATAATAAATAATATGGACTGAATGCAGCCAGAAAAAACTTTAATATCTGCGAATACCTTCTATTATTAAATATGTCGACGGAAAAAACGCTTCGACGCCCTTGTAAAGATGAGATCGATTTAACGACGATGGTCGTTGGCGATTTTGGAAAGTGGCAGTTACAAATATCTATTCTAATGGCGTTATTGAAACTACCAGCAGCATGGTACCAGTTGAATATTATATTTATGAATCCACCTCAAGATTTCTGGTGTGTAAAACCGACGGCGATTAAGTGCTCGTTTGAAGAATGGAACCGTATCAGTTCTCCGGTACATAATATACATTTAGATAGTGCTGCTCATTTTATAGATCCTCATTGTTATAAACCTTCTACCTTACGTATTGCAGTATATTGATGGTTTTCCATGCTTGATTTTTGATCCCGAAGTTCTTATTAGTTCTCCAACTTTGGACCGTGCTTTCATACCATTGGTGGAGTGTCAGCAATTTATTTTTGACAATAGCACTTGGATACGCACCATGACATCAGAATGGAATCAAGTGTGCAATGGACATTGGCTAATTCACGTAAATACCTTTCTAATTAGCCTGAGCAGTTTCTAAATATGTTTGTCTATTTCGACCAATATTTTTGCTATTTCAGTTGACTCAATGCGTGATGATGTGGGGGATCTTTGTAGGTTCTTTAGTCTTTGGATTTTTCGCCGACAAAGTTGGGCGCAAACATACGCTAATGACTGCTATAATAATGCAAAGTGCACTAAGTTTTCTCGTTACTATATCACCGAATTATTACATGTTTATTGTGACATGGTTTGTGCTGTCGCTTGCATCTGGTGGTATAGGAATCATTTCCTTTGTAATGTGTGTTGAGGTATGGTTTTGTATTTGACTACATATTTTATTTGAGGGATCATAAGTATACTTATTATTATTAATCGAACCAAGAAATAAATTATATACATAAATTAACAGTCCATATGACCGAAACCGAAGGTTAGTTGTTGGTACTTTAGTAGTCAGTCTGATAATGGGAAAAGTAGAAAGGACTTACTATTTTCAGGTTGTAAGCGGAAAATGGCGAACGATAATACCGGTACTTTACCAACTACCCTTTGGAATTGGTAATGCTTTGATGGCAGGCTTGGCTTATTGGTTACGTGATTGGAGGTTGCTTGAATTAACTTTATCTATGTTGTCTTCGCTTTACATAAGTTATTGTTTTTTTATAACGGAATCACCAAGGTGGCTGCTGGCTACCGGCAGAACAGAAGAAGCTTTAGGTTGAGCGCTACATTCTATTATTTTTGTACCCATGTATGGTTAAGTACATAAAATATGTTGACCAAAAACTTATATTTTAGAGGTGTTGAAAAAAGTTGCAAAGAAGAATGGACGGCCATTTGATTTAGAGAAAGTAAAACATTTGATTCCTGAACCTGGACCAAAAGTTCCAGGTCCTAATTTCATCGAATTCATGAAAAAGAAGAATATGAGATTAAAAACTATTCTGCTATCTGTTAACTGGTACTTTCTATAACCTGCTAATAAGATACCTATAATAATGGAAATCAGAATTCAACTTAGTATTTATCGCACTTTTTTTTGGCAGGTTCTGCTTAGGCCTTGCCTTCTACACCTTCTCCCAATATCTTGGAACTATCGGGGAGAATATTTTTTTAACAGTTGCTCTAACGGGAATTATTTCCACACCAGGCGGATTATTGTGTGTCTTTATAATCACTAAAGTGGGCCGTAAGACAACTATTTGGATTTTTCAATTAGCAACTGCCTTCTGTTTCGTTTTTATTCAGTTAATTCCAAAAGATAAATATAAGAACGACTGGCCGAGATTGGGCTTTGCTGGTTTGGGATTTGCAGGCATGGCGGTAAGTCAGTCAAGTAGGTACTTACATATTAAAATATTGATATTAGGTTAGGTACATGCCTACAATGCCTACCTAAAAACTAATCTATTATTTGTATAGCTTTAAGATTTTCAGGTTCGTTGGTACAGTCAAAAGCATAAAAATATTATAAGACAAGGTAGTCAAAAATATCTTCGGGTGAAAAATTCAATTTTATGTTAGTGTCATAATAACCATATCATCGTAACCAAACAAAGTTGACATAATATCATCGCAATAATTTGCAATTTTATATAACGCAACAAGATGTTTAATATTATGTTGGCATAGACACTATTCATTGGTATCTAAGCATTTAATTTTTCATAAATATCTTCGCGCTTAAGAAAAATAAACTCTATGACTTAAGTCACAGTAATCATTTTTATTTATCTGTTTCTTTTTGTGCATGACGTCATTGACGTGGCTTTAGTTTAGATCTGAATTCTATTTTATAATTAAAGTCGTAAGAAAATAGTTTTTTGAAAGAAAGCCCCGCCCGCGGTTTTATCTGAAATTACACTACCTACTGGAAAATGCCGATAGTATAATGGGAGGTAAAAATCTCCCATGGCACAACTAACTAGTAGTGTCAAGCGGTAGTGCCTACGTAAAAAAACGTATACCTACATTAACATTAAACGAATTCACCGATCTCATTGAATAAGGGATTGAGTCAAAGAAGGCGAATAAATAACACCAATAATACCTAACTTATAAAATCTAGTGTAAAATAATAATAACCAACAAAAAAAAGATCACTTCTCTCGTTTCTGTGTCATTTTAAATTTTCTTTTCTTTATATTTTCTGTTTGTATGTATGAAATAATTAATGTTTAGTTAAGAAATATGTAAAGAAAAAAATAAATTATTTAATTATTGATAAAATGAACCGACAAACCTATTTCTTTCTCTATTTATGTATAGGTAATTAACTTGACCAGTGACATACATTGTCATATAATATGTTTTTTATTGTATGTCAATATGACATAACTACGCAATGAAAATCTTCAGATTAGAAATAATTATTTTCAACTAGTAGATAGAACTTATCGAAAAACCACTTTGGAATCTATAAACATAGATAACTAGTGGCCGCTCGCGACTCCGTTCGCGTAGAAGTAGGTTTCCCGTGGGAATGCGAAGTTTTCCCGCGGTAAAAAGTTCCCTTAATTTTTTCATACATATGTTTTGGTATCTAGAACCGTTTTCGCAGCGCACGCAACGGAAGCCCTCAAGGATGAATAATTTTCCCCGTTTTTTCCACATTTTCCATTATTTCTTCGCTCTTAATAGTTGCAGCGTGATGTTATATAGCCTAAAGCCTGCCTCGATAAATGGTCTATTCAACATAAAAATAATTTTTAAATTCGAACCAGTAGTTCCTGAGATTAGCGCGTTCAAACAAACAAACAAACAAACTCTTCAGCTTTATAATATTAGTATAGATATAGTTCTAGAATATTTGTAAAATTCTATCATCATCGATGATCACCATTAATCCTGAACTTAGGAATCATTGCGTAGGTACGCATGTCATGCAAATATGGGATTCCCTGCGAGGTGTTGATTTCTGTCACAATGCTGTACTTCTAGATGTCATCGATGCAGAAGGAGGATACCTACACAAGATTTTAATTCTAAGTTCTATTTTTTTTTAATTAAGTAAAGGGTTTTAGTTTGGTTTATAATTCATGTTTTATTTTTATTAAATAACTAACACAATATACGTAATTACGTTTTCTTCATGTAAATAAAATTTAATACATTTTTTAGGGCTACTACAAAAATAGTACATTAATACATAATATACGTTTTTCTTTTGATTAAGGGCACTTTTCCTGTCACGTTTTATTTTTGTAGTCAAGTTTTACACGATTTTTGTAAGATTCCACATGTTATGGCTACACTACTAGCTTATGGACATGTGTTGATCAATCTTTGCAATGATGATTAATTATAAACCTTATGGCGAAAGACTTAAAATTGCTTGTACCATGTAACCGAAGATATTTTTGACTATTCTGGGCGCTTAGATACCAGAGAATGTTAGCCAGCCTATATAATACAGACTACTTTAAAAGATACGATGTAATTGGACATTTTCAACCCACAGATATATATGATTCTTAGACTGGTGACAATAATTTGATAACTGTATATGCTAAAATAAAATTGAAACTTTGCAACTAACATTTAATTGTAGACTCTGATACATTATATATTTATGCTGCTGACTGTACTTTGCACTTGTAAAGTAAAAACCAAAAGAAAATTAAAATGTGCCTAATTACATGATAAGCTACTTGTCGATTTATCGTCACCGATAACTTTGAGTCGACGTTGCAATCGGTATTGTGTACTTACCAACCACCTATCTCAAGTAACCTACTTTATATTTAATGCTTGTAGGGCACTATTCCATCTCTGTACTTGTATAGTGGTGAACTATACCCCACTCTGGGTAGGAATGCTGGTGTTGGCGGGGTCACCGTGTTTGCCAGAATTGGTTCGATGATAGCTCCTTTGATTGTTGACCTCGATGAGTGGGTGGCCGATCTTCCACTAACATTTCTAGCAATCACATCATTCGCCCAAATGATATTAATATTTCCTCTTCCTGAAACTAAAGACTATCCTTTACCGGAGACATTGGAAGAGGCGGAAATATTTACAAAAAGGTAAGGTGCCTTTTTAAGTTTCTTAAGCCACTCACTCTTCTCTTCCCCTCATTTATTGTTTAATTTTCATTTTAGAAGGCGTAAGTCTTGTATGAGTCTAATGGCATCTAAGGAAACGTTGTGGGAGAATTCTTATACATGGAGGTATATCTACCGAGGTGCAGCGCCCACGAAAGGTTAACGTGCAATTTAAGTGGTAACAGCACTCAATTAGTGGGGTCACATTTATCTTTCGTGTCGCCTTAAACATAACTAAAAGCTTTATATGACATTCATTTATTGATTTCTAGAGATATCGGTAGAAGAAATCGTCATAACAAACCAGTAGAAGTGCTGTATGAAAGTGTTTATTTTAAAAAGTAACTTACTTAACATATTATAATATATATAGTTACTTATATTATTTCGAAGTCTTTTTCGTGAGCTCCTGGTTATTCAGACATTAATTGAAAGATGGTTATTAAAGTACAATTTCATTGTACCAACATTTAATGACAAATATATGTTTCATTGCATATCACAAAGAAGTTATACAACACCTATTAAATGCATAGAAAAAGTTATAGGTAAAGGTCAAACTTTATCCTGAATGTAAGATTTTTTTTATTGTAAACACAACTGTATAAAATGCCTAAAATACAGAGTTAATTATTATTAGTGACATGCCATCTAATACATGTGACTAGATGTTAAATCTGTATAAAACAATGTAATTTGCAGTTCATTGCTGCTATAAATCAGATGCATAATGTGAATAGTATTGAACTTAGGTATAAATGTACATAAATATGTCTCAATAAGAGTTTGACCTTTTGACCACCACTGTCTCAGACAGATTAGGTTGATTGTTATAGTTCTTATTTGATAAGTTTTGTTTTAATTTGACACTCACTTAATTATTTAATAAGTAAATCAAAGACTCAAGATACACAATTCATAGACTACTTATCTTTTTTATTTAATATTAATGCTTTGATATTTTCAATTCTCTGTAACAATGTTGGGTGAGAATGATGCCATGATGAATATAAAGCATCATAATATGGATAATCCAAATTATCTTTTCCCAATTTAACCAAAGCTGATCTAAGTTCCTCATGGCAATTCATAGATATGGCAAAATTATCAGCCTCATATTCAAATTTCCTGGATAGAACTGTAAGAAGGTATGTCAAAACTGAGTTATATGGTTGCAGAATCATTTGGATTATAACTACCATTCCAATGATGATTGGCTCTTGTCCAGCAGGGAAACCTAAGGCTTTGTAGAGGAGAGAATATTTAAACAAAAATCCAAACGCAGCAAACATTAAAAACAGGTTGATTTCAGTAACACACATGCTTTTATAAATGTGGCTCAGCTTCCAATGGCCTAATTCATGAGCTAATACACCAAGTATCTCTTTATCAGTGCAGCCTGTTATTTCTTTTTTATCTTCATCATACTTTTCTACAAGTGTATCAAAAAGGACAATCCTCTTAGCACCAAACAAACCAGCAAAATAAGCATTGCTGTGGGCAGACCTTTTAGACCCTTCAACAATGTAAATTTGGCCTAGAGGAAAGTCAAGTTTTGAAGCCAAATTTTCAATTCCAGTACGTAAATTGCCTTCTTGTAGTGGTACAAATTTATCAAACAATGGTGCAATAACGTTTGGATACAGCATCATTAATAGGACTGTTACAATTGTTGTAAATAGCCATAGCCATATAACAAACATGTTTCCTCCAATCATGACTATATAAATGGTGACGGCCATTACAGGGATCATAATAACTAAACTTAGTAACAGCATCTTCAATTGATCCTTGATGAAAAATCCAACAGTTTGCTTGTTAAAGCCATGCTTCTCTTCAAGAACAAATGCTTCATAAACAGTAAAAGGAAAGTTGATAATGAAACTTATTAATGATACAAGGGTTATAAAAATACAGCTGACCATTATTTCTCTATCACGTGAAATGCCAAAGTAAAACCCAGTTCTCTCGGATAAAGCCCAGACTGCATAAATCCAATGTTGCTGGAGAATGAAAGATGTTTGGATTACGCTAAAAAAGTTTCGGAAGATTCGATATTGTGATTTATCAATTCCATACAATCGAGCCTTTTTGAATGTTTCTTCGCTCAAAGCATCTTTCAGATCTTCTGGTATAGTATTGTTAGTTTTGTATACCTTCAACTAAAACAAAAACACATTTTTATATTCTTAGACCACAAGCAATAATCTCAAATACCGAAATTCGTTGACAAAACAAATAGGTACCTGGCGTAACGATAGATACAACTCCCATAAATATTCAATCCAAGCAAATACCAATATCATAAAAAGAATAGAGTTTTCGTCGATTTCCATGGTTTAAACGTTCTGCACTATTTTTGAACTCTTCTCGGTTGGTCTTTTAACAAATACTGTAAGGTAACCACAACACAAAACAATCCGAAATGCCGAAAAATCAATACCTTTGAAATTGGTTGGACGTGATTAAACGTCATATTTAAACGTCAATGTCAATGTCAAAACGTCAAAGATTACGTGTTTCATTCATCGAGCTACGGTTACATCTGCACTTTTTGAACGGCAATGAGGGAAAGGGTGCGTTCCACCTAAAATCTGCAACAAAAATAGTTGGTCAATTTTAACTCGTATAGAATAAAGTTCAACTTACATTGTTAAATGTAGGAACGCCACCTATTGTTAAGTAGTTGAATCTTTTGTATGTCAACGCGAACGTGAAGTAAGTTGCGGAAGGTCGTAAATACATTATGGGTTTCAGTAAAGTAAACTCTATTCATCACTGACAAGGTGTGTTTTTGCTTAGCAGCATTTAGAAATAAGGTCATTCCGGCACTTAGGATATGCGACCAATAAAAACAATTGTTTACATGTAGTGACTATGTTTATTATCAGTTCCATGTGTGAGTTTTGGCGACAGCGGTTTCGCTAGCAAGTTGATCGTATAGCATTTCCATCTACTTCTCTGTTCCGTGCCATACATAGTTTTTCCCCCGGTTAGTTCATAATTTGAAAATGATAAGTTGTAAATATGTGCCTGTTAATGTAAATTGCAAAAGCTAGTAAGTTTAAATTTTATATCCAGTCTATTATAATATTTAAAAATGTCGATGTTTGGATATTTGTTACTCAATCACGCAAAAAACGGTAGAATAACATACACGCTATTTGAAATTGAGTTAAATTAAAACTTTTATCTCTAAAAGCAATATTTGAATAGGAAAAAACGGAGTCTCATGTACTTCTAAAATCGGAAAACTGAAGTGAGTGTATCCGAAGCTGCGGGCGATGTACTAGTAAATAGGAATAGGTAATAAAACACATATCTATAGTAACGCTCGATGAACTCTAGCGCCATAACGGCTTTGATGACATTTTAATAATGGATATAACAAAAATGAGTAACTAATTAAAAACCTAAGTAAGTTTCTAGTATGCATAATCTGATAACTAGGTATTTGTTAATTATCAACAAAAAATACTTGATAGTTTCAAATCAAGGGTTTGCCATTGACTTTTGGAACTTGAGTGCTTGCTGCCTTATATTTAAAAAAGCTTATACCATCTATTTCACAATTACCTAAATAATAAAATGTATGGCTCACGTACGGTCAAAGTCAAAAATCTACCAGTAACGCCTCTAATGTTATGTTAAGGTATCATAAAAAAAATTTTTTGCTTATGTTATAGTGACAATAATGTGACAGAGAAATCAATCGTCACTTAACAAGACAGCTATCGAGACTCAACATAAGTTTCTGCTGGTAGTAAAGTTCTTCACTAAGTTTTGCTCAAAAGACTAACTTGTCAATTTTGATAATGTGTGTCAGAATCTGCTTTTTAAAAAAATGTATGCGCATGAGTCAGTAAAAATATAAAGCAATGATTAGATACCTACGTCTTGTACTTCTTATATTGCCAATAGGCCTAGTAAAAGTTTTTATTTGATCGTGGGAAATATGAACAGCGGTCACCTAGGTATATATATTCTTAGTTAGAGTTGGAGAGAAGAGAAGATTAAAATAGAATACTTACTTACTAATCTATATTAAAAAATTGCTTAGTTGCTGGTGAAAAGCTTTTGCTTACTACTATTAAATCCAAAAAAGACTTCAATTAGACCATAGACCAAGTTTTGCTTTATTAAAATTTCATACCTAATAACAAAATTACATATTCATTCAATTTCAATGCCAGAACGCTTTTAGTTTTATATTACATTTTCATTTCCCACATTAAGACAAAATAATGACTATCGACTGTATTCACCACATTTGTAACATTTACATTCGGCGGGTTCCCTTAGACGTACTTCCATAATTGCCCGATCTTCATCTTCGAGTCTTAAGCCATCTGGATCATAACAATGAGTAAGAGTAACAGTTCTTTCCCTTAGATAATTTTCCTTGCAGCAAAAACATTCCTAAAAGAAAAAAAATGAGAACATTTCTAATATTTTTCATAGTTTTTTTTAAATAATATTTATAATATACCACCTTTAGGAACCCAGTTGATGAGACTACAGATGGCTGTACTTGACTAGTACACATTCCTTCACACTTATTGAGGCTAACTTCCCCACTGCAAGATCGAACTAGTCTGCCCATGTCATCGTATTCCTCTGAAATTAAAACAAATGTTACATTTAATTTAACAAATTATTTAAATTAAGTAATTGAAATATATCAAGAATGAAAATTATGTATTGAAAGACTGTGGTACCTTTAGTTACGTGAATTTCTGTTGGAAGAGTTTCACAATTATCTTCGGCTAAACAATTAACAGCCACAAAAAGGATACCAAGAAAATAAAATCCAGCGTGTGAGATGTGGTAAGCCATGTTAGAGACTGTTTTAATACTGTGACCACATTAACTTCGCAAAGCCTTTTTATAAGAAAAAGTTGAGGTGTCATGGTGTGTTCTGACTCTATCGATCTAGCAGCAGGAGCTTTAGTTATTTAAGTAAATGTTCATGTCTCCGTGATGTAATATATGACCTACTTAACTATGTTGCCTTAATTAATCGATATAGCCACTTAACAATCGGAAAAAATGTAAATGAACAGAACGCACATATAAGAAAACTTGATAGTAGTGGAAAAATACTTTTTGGTTGGCTTACTTATTACTTTATCTCCTACATCATTTTACTACATAAATTACTTTAAATATTTAGATCTTCACACGCATGACCGCGATACTGGCAAACGAAACCGATCTTATTATTATTGTAAAAGCAAATAATACTAAAGAATTGAATACTTTATAACTATACCATTTCTTATTTTTAATTATTGTATCCTTTAAAATGATAGGTACCGACATTATGTCTTGTATCACAGTATGAACCCCACGGAGCCATAGGGGGTTGTTCGGCAAAACGACTTTCGTTGTTGTATCGACAACATTACATACACTGACTTATTTACCTACTAACTTAATCCTATAAAAGCAACTCTACAGTTTGATTTTCTAACAGAACCATTTCAACGCTGGTATAAAGAAGTATTAAAAATGACTCTGATTAGGTATCTTTTAAACGCCATACTTTTAAATTTCATTTTTATATCCTCCATATGTGAGAAATCAGTAAATGCCCAAGAAGTTCAACTTCCACCAGGTAATTTTTTTATAATTTCTAAGTTGAGTGTAACGTCTGTATGCATTATATTATACGAGTTTATTAGTGGTGTTATCTACGTATTATTTTGTATTTTTTTAGGTCAGGAGTGTCAAATGACTCCTGTCATTCACGTATTACAACATCCAGGCTGTGTTCCGAAGCCGATCCCATCGTTTGCGTGCATTGGTAAATGTACAAGCTATGTACAAGTATGTATTACCTGAGTTTAAGCTTCAAGTCGAGGAAAGCCTTTAGTCAATTTGATACGGGTTACTATTATATTATATATTTTATAGGTTTCTGGAAGCAAAATCTGGCAGATGGAACGTTCATGTAATTGCTGCCAAGAATCAGGTGAAAGAGAGGCATCTGTTGTCTTGTTTTGCCCAAAAGCCAAAAATGAAGAAAAACGTTTCCGTAGGGTAAGAAAATTTAAAAATGTTTTTTATCTTTCATACAGATTGATTATCATAAAACCAAAAGTAAAATGAAATATTGTTATTATAAATTCAAGTCGCAGGTTCAAAGACAGCTTATACGATATGTTGTGGTAAGCAATAATCATATTTATTTTGAAGGTATCGACAAAAGCCCCACTCGAGTGTATGTGCCGCCCTTGCACTACCATAGATGAAACATCAATTATTCCACAAGAAATTGCTGGATATGCTGATGAAGGACCTCTACATAATCATTTCAAGAAAACGTTTTAACTATATGTTTAATAGCACGAAATAAAAATAGAATGTTTTAGTATAATTATAATTTTGTAAGAGAAATATAAGACCATGGACCAAAAATAATCTTAATTTTTTAGAACAATTAGCTTAGTAACAGTTACCCTCCTACTTATGAAGGCACTGAAATATAAATAAGTACTTCAAATTAATATAAAATTAGCAGTACATAACGCTGCTGCACTATACTAATAAAATGTGCCTTTTACAAAATTTACTTAGGTAGGTACTCTAGCTAGCTCTATAAGTACAGGCACGTGCAATGAAATGTATATGTTACGGCTAATACCCGAAGTACGGCTACACCTAGTTTTAGCCGGTTAGAACATCAATAGGTTAGGTTAGTTAGGTTACTTTTTTGATACCACCCAGAAAAAGGAGTCCCGCATAGCGGGACTCCGTTTACTTATGATTGAAGCCAGTTTTTGTATACATAGGTATAATTTGTTTTTACAGTTTTCCATATTAAAAACACTTCTAACCGGCTAAAACTAGGTGTAGCCGCACTTCGGGTATTAGCCGTAACATATACAAGAACAGAACTTTAAATAAATGTTCATTCTGAAAATTTCAAAAATAATTATTTAGTTTATATAACAATTAGATTATTAATGTATGTACACATTTTTACAAAAATATGTCCACTATTGTGCACATATTTCTATCACAATAAATAAAAAAATACAGATTCTTTAGACTTCGTTAGTGATTTTAAGATATAAATGAAAAAAAAAAAACATTCAATCATTCTAAATACGTAGTAGTAGCCAAAAACATTCAATATTGACAATCAGTCATATCCACTTCCGCTGTATTCTATTTCAAGTTTTATGCTGTTACGAGCTAGGGTACATTCGGGAGCTTAAACGTTATCTCCGAATGAGCTAATGGGTTTACATAGATTTATTTAGTAACGATAAAGAACCCATTATTTCTCCTGAAATTTTATAAACATTTTTTGCACCACATATCATCCATTCAAAAATAAATACGAATACGTTTACTACGAAGTGTTAGATGTGTCATTTAATATTATATTTATTTATTTATTTAAAACTTTTAGTACTATTTTACAATGGCGTACTTAATGCTCGTGGGCATTCTCTCCCAGTCAATTATTTATATAACCATTTATATCTTTTCAAAAGGTTACTTGGTGGCTTTTGGTGGTGGTGGTATATTTAAGATTCAAGTTCTGTGAGCATTATTACTGAAATTGCTTAATAAATCGGTAGCCATGTCGCAAATAACTATAGAATAGTAAGATTCTACAAAAATGATTGAAATTTAGACAGCGCTCCTAGTGGACTTAAAACTAACTAAATCTAGCAAATACGCGATTTTTATCAAAATTTGATATTCTTTTTAACTTTTGACTATTAAAGTACGTAGTGAATCTAGCGGTACGAAGGTGTTTTGTAAATGCTTCTATCGTCAAGCTCCGTTTCGGTATCAAGAGCTCGATTCGTTATCGATGAGAAAGTTTTTAAAATGACTCATGTAGCGTTCACAGCACCAGTACAAGCGTTTGAAGTGTAAGCTATTTCGGGATATGGCTTTCTACTATTGTCATTGTCACTGTCAGTCGATCTGTCATTTGGGTTTTGTTTATTTGTTGTGAAGTGAATGTAAAGTTTGTGTCTTTACTTTAGTATTTTTGCCGCATATTACCCGGCTTTGATTTAGAAAAAATTAATTATGAGTCGCAGAAAGCGCACTAAGGTAGTAACAAAAGCGTAAGGGTAAGTGTATCTTGTAATAGTTCCATGATTTTTACGTAAAGATTTTATTGATTATTAGGTGGATAATCGCGAAATGGATGATAAATTGAAGCAAGAGGATTCGGAGTCAGACCAGTCTGAGAGGAGCAAGGTGACGTCTTCTAGCCCGACATCAATCGGTGGTAGACGGGAATCTTCCTCTAGTAGAAACACTGACATCAAAGAATCTAAAAAGGATAACATTATAACGGAAGAAATTAAACCTGAAGATGTTGAAGAAATCAACTACAAAGAAATGCTTAACAGGTGATCAACTTCAAATATAAAATTTCCTAAAATGTTTTCTTTTGGCTAACTTTTAGCGTTATTTCTTATTGAAATCTCAATTAATTTTTATGTTTTCACAAAAACTTTCACAGCTTGGAAGGAGCAGCCTTTCAGTCGAGGCTGCCATTTGATAAAATGTCCTCTTTGGAAGCAGAGTGTTTCTCCGATCTTCAAGGGGCTTCTAGCCATGCATTTGTACAGATCCGGAATCGCATTCTCAAACTGTGGTTTGAAGACCCTAAAAAACAGCTGACCCAAGAGCAGGCTGTGCATAAGATAGAGGTAGATAAGTTAACATAAATCTATATTAAAATCATTACTATCATTATTGTTATAATATAGTATTAAGCAAAGTTACTTTTTGTGTCTGTGTGTTTGCCCATTCACTTCTCCTATAACAATGGATTTAAATGCAGTTTTCACCAATTTATCACTTAAATACATACAATAACCACAAAGCCTTAACACAATGTTACTTGAGAAAGGTGTCAAAACATTATATCATTGCAAAGTGTGGGCAGGTCACTAGTAAGTAATTTTATTAACAGTTAAAAATACATTACTACTAGTATAAAACAAAGTCGCTTTCCACTGTCAGTGTGTCTGTATATTTAGATCTTATAATTACACAACAGATTTTGATGGGTTTTTTTAATAGATAGAGTGATTCAACAGGAAGATTTAATGTACAATAACATAGTTCAAGGAAAGGGATTTTACTCTTAATTTTACGGGTGCCAAGCCACAGGCAAAAGCTAGTACATTATATTGTCTCTGTAAATCTATAGATTCTTCTTAAGTCTTCAAAGTTATACATTATCATATTTCCAGGCACCATATAATGGAGATCCAGCCTTGGTGATGAGAACTCATGCTTTTCTAGAAAGACATGGGTTTATTAACTTTGGCATCTATGAGCGAACAACACCTATACCAAGTCCTCCGAAAGGGAAACAGAGACCAAAAGTTATTATCATTGGGGCCGGTGAGTTATTTCTTTATAGAACTATGTATCGACATTTTAACCATACAAATCCTAATGCAAATTGAACACTTCCTTTATTTTAAGATTTTTGTAAATATAGTATGTACCTGTAATATTTCTCTTTTTACATTTTTTGTGCAAAGATTTTTTATTAATTATAAGAAACGGTTGTAAAGTACAACTTATGAGTACCTTATTTAACCATAAATTAGAATTTGGTTTTTGGGTTGAATGTAAAATATAATTCTTTATTGTTGAAAAATTGAGAAGAAAATGTTCTTTTTTTTCGATGACCTATAATTATTAAAATAAAAAAGTAAGAATTCACTTACTAATTCACTCATACGCTCATTCACCCAGTTACCCATTCAAACTATCATTATTCACTCACTCAATGCATCACTTATTCAATCATTTATCCATTCATCTATTCAGCAGTTCACTCATTCAAACGTTCTCCTATTCAAATATTAGGCCATTGACTCATTCGTTCATTCATACATTCATTCATTCACACTTTCACTCATTAACTCAACACTGATATACCTACTCATTCACTCATTCACACAATAACTGACATACTCATTCACTCATTCATCCATTCACTCATTTAGCAATTCACTTATTTACTCACTCAAATCCCTCATGAAACAATGTGTAATAAATATACTGACTGGGAGGCCTTCAGAGATTTCATAAATGACAACCTTGAACTTAAGATAGCACTTAAAACAGAGGATGATATAGAAAATGCAACTAAATATATAACATCACTAATCCAAAACGCGTGCTGGCTAAATACCCCTGACCTTGAAATTAAACAGAAACATGTTAACGTCCCTCTCGAAATTAGACAAGCAGTTCTGGAAAAAAGAAGACTACGACGTGTTTGGCATTTAAGTCGCCACCAAACAGACAAAAAAATCTTTGAATCAGAGGCCAAAAAACTAAAGAATATGCTCAAGACCTGGTACCACAACACTCTACAAACACAACTAGAATCACTTTCACCAACTGCAGCAACAAATTATTCTCTTTGGAAATTTACAAAGCACCACGACAGACCACAAGTTTCTAAACCACCACTTAAAACTACCACCGGATGGGCTCGAACGTCCCAAGAAAAAGCAGATACTTTTGCCAAGCATCTACAAAATATTTTCAAGCCTAACGAATCGGTTGACCTCGACTCTGAAAGGGAAATTGATGACTTTCTCAACCAAGATCTCCAAATGTCCCCTCCACCTACATCAGTAACGGTCAAAGAAGTCTGGCGATCAATAAAGAGGCTCAAAGATAAGAAAGCGCCTGGCTTTGACCTCATTACCAAGGAATTCCTGGTTCAACTTCCAAGAAAAGCAATAGTTTTCCTTACGACTCTGTTTAATGGAATACTAAGGGTGCAATGTTTCCCTCAATTGTGGAAAGTCTCACAAATCCTTATGATTCATAAACCGAGAAAAGTAGATCACGAGGTAACTTCTTACAGGCCAATCAGCTTACTGCCAATCCTTTCCAAGTTATTTGAGAAAATATTGCTGCATAGACTGCTGCCAATTGCGGAAAAGAATAACTTAATACCAGGACACCAATTCGGCTTCAGACAGCAGCACTCTACAGTGGAACAGGTACACAGAGTGGTTGATAAAATAAGATGTACTCTGGAAAACAAAGAATACTGCTCTGCTGTTTTTCTGGATATTCAACAGGCTTTTGATAAAGTATGGCATAAAGGGTTGCTGACTAAACTGAAAATCGGCCTCCCTCACAGTTTCTACATTTTACTGGCATCATATCTACATGGACGTATATTTCAAGTAAAAGAAGCTGATAGTACCTCAGGCTTCTTTGAGATAAGAGCTGGAGTCCCTCAAGGCTCCGTGTTGGGTCCTTTTCTGTACACCATTTTTACTGCAGATCTGCCCCAAGTAACTCAAATTACAACAGCCACGTTCGCAGATGATACAGCAGTACTTACAAGTCATAAAAATCCGACAATTGCATCTCAAGTCCTGCAAAATGGGCTAAACGAAATAAATACATGGCAAAAGAAATGGAGGATAAAGCCTAGCTCTTCAAAATCTGTACATGCCACATTCACTCTGAGGAAAGGAAATTGCCCACCGGTCCAGCTAGACAACAGAACACTTCCACAGCAAGACACTGTACGCTACCTTGGTCTGCACTTAGATCGACGTATGACCTGGCACCACCACATCAAAACAAAAAGGGACGAGTTAAATATACGCCACAAAAAAATATACTGGCTAATGGGAAGAAACAGTAAATTGTCTATGGACAACAAACTTCTAATTTATAAGTCTGTTTTGAAGCCTATATGGATGTACGGCATTGAGCTGTGGGGAAGTGCTAGTAACACTAATATATTGACACTGCAAAGAATGCAAAATAAAATACTCAGAACAATATTTAACGCGCCATGGTTCATTACCAACAATGAAATCCACGAGGCACTCAGTATGGACACTGTGAAGGAAGAAATCAACACTCGCTTACGTAAATATAGGGAAAAACTAGAATGTCATCCGAACCCACTGGCTACAAATCTCACCTCTAGAAGCTACACGAAGCGACTGAAACGAAAAGACATCTTCTAGCCCCCTAGAAGCTAATAAAGAGAAGCATCCTTAATGAAGGATGCGCTCGACTATCACAAATTCTTCCAACACAATTGCTAAAAGCACATTGCTGATTGCAATTTCTACATAGAAAAAAAAAATCCCTCATTTACTTTATTTGTCCCTTTACGCATTCATCCATTTACTCATTCATCTATTCACTCATTCATCCATTCACTCATTAACCCATTGACTCATTCATCCATTCAATCATTCAACTATTCACTCATTCATTAATTTACTCATTTACCCATTCACTCATTCGTTCATACGCACATTCACTCATTCACCCATCCACCCATCCACCCATTCTACCCCCATTCACCTATACGTTTAATCGCCCATTCGCCCATTTACCCATTCACTCACTCACGCATCGCGAGTCCGACTCGCACTTGGCAGATTTTTTATAAATACTTTTAAGTTGTCGAAGTAATTAGTGTTGTAAATGAGGAAATTTGAAAAGACAATTTCATTTAACTGTCCTACCTACAGTTAGCCCTTACCCAGCTCGGGGGAAAAGAGTAATAGGAATAGTATTTCTGAGCTCTAACTTCAAGATATCACATTTGTTTCTCTTACCTTTTCTTATGACTTTGATTTGATTTCAGGAGTATCCGGGTTGGCCGCTGCCCGTCAGCTACAGTCCTTTGGCTGCGAAGTCGTCATTCTAGAAGGACGAGACAGGGTCGGTGGCAGGGTTGTCACTTATAGAAAGGGACCTTACGTTGCTGATTTGGGTGCGAATTTTGCTTATTTTTACCGCTGCAGCTTTGAATGAGTATACTATACGCAAGAATATTTACTGACTTTTTTGCGTTGGAGAAGTTTTAGGTTCCCAAACGCTAAAGCTTTAACGCTTAAGCTCTTTAGAGCGTGTCTAAATCCGTGTACAGATATAAGCTTCTTATATTTTTCATAACGTTTTCACACACCATACATCATACAGATTAAACCATTATAAAGCCACTTAAAGTATAGTTGCAACATCAAATATTAGTTTTTGAGAAATATTAAAATTAGCTTTCGAACTTTATTGGCTTGGTAACTTTGAATATGCCTCTTTAGAAAACATTTTACCCGCATCAAATTAAAGTAGGTAATATAAAAGCTAAGATCGTCACAATTATTCACACACACATACACACACACACGCACGCACACACACTCATACACATACACACACGAATACACACAAACACCCACACCCTCATTTATTTAGGTACCCAAGAAATATCTCATTTTTTTATGTTTATCCTTTTATTTTATATTTTTATTATTACTAGTTTTATTTTGTTTTAGTTTTATTTTATTTTCTCTTTGTATTAAAAAAAAAAATTTGAAAAATTAGTAGGTGGGAAGACACTGCAGTCTGTAACACAGATCTTATTTAGCACAGACTGCAGGGTTTCAACTATTTGTGTCTAATAAAAATTAAAATTTATATCTTAATAATAAAAATTAAGATATAAATTTTAATTTTTATTATTTATTTAACTTGTGCATTTTAAACTCCAGGCGCTATGGTGGTAACTGGTTTGGGCGGGAACCCCGTGACCACTTTAGCAGTACAAATGAATATGGAACTGCACAAAATCAAGCAGAAATGCCCGTTGTACGAGGCCACGGGGAATCAAGTGCCGAAGCATAAAGATGAAATGGTAATTTGTTTATTAATTTATACCACGCTTCGCAATGTTTTTTTTCTCCGAAAACATTTATTTTAAAATTAAAAAATATTTTTTGAAATATCTTTATTTATAAGTTTATATTAGAGGAAGAGAGGAGAAGAGGAGCTCGGTGGCCCGTTGCGATCTCGTCTATCTACTCGATAGTCGAGGCTAAGCAACGCCGGCCGCGGTCAGTCCAAGGATGGGTGACCGCTAGTGGCATTACATCCCGAGTTTCTCCGTGCTTCGGAAGGCACGTTAAGCCGTTGGTCCCGGGTACTTTTCCACCTTGTCCACCGGGTACTCGTCAAGCCAAGTCAGGTGCCTAGTAGACAGGCGGCTTGAAAAATACTGGCAGTAGGGTGGCCACTACCCTACGGGAACCACGTCAGAGGCCCTAACAAGGCGGTTCCCAAAAACTCTGACACTAGATGAATATGTGCTGCAAAGTGCATACTCATCACACGAAGAAGAAGAAGTTTATATTAAAAAAAACCATAAAGATTGTGAAAACCACATTAAAATCGGTAACGTAGGTTAGGAGGAGATGTGTGGCCGCCCGCGCCTCCGTTCGCGTGGAAGTCAGTTTCCTGTGGGGATGAGAAGTTTTCAATATAACCAAAATAACTAATACCTATTTTAAAATAACAACAAAAGGAATCTAAAAATGATCAAAATCGCGCTGATCGAGAATGTTCGTTTTACGAAGCTACTCGCGATCTTATACAAAAATAAGGATTTTAAAGCATGATTCAGTATTCATGCGCGAACTGCTAAGCTATCGGGAGTTAAACGTGTTATTGTGTATCAATCATAAAAGATATACATGTGCTGTCCCGGGATATTTTTTATATAATTTTAAGGAGAACATTTCCGTCATACATGATTTCTGTGGATCTTTAACCATAAAGGTTGCACACGCGACTGAAGCTTAAAAAATGGAGTAACTTCTCCCGTTATTTCCAACATTTCCCTTCACTGCTCTGCTCCTATTGATTGTAGCGTGATGAAAAGTATACTATAACCAGCTCAGGAGTATGAAAAATAATTGTATCAAGTTTCGTTAAAATCCGTCGAATAGTTTTTGTTTCTATAAAGGTTATACAGACAGACAGACAAACAGACAGACAGACAAATTTTTTACTGATTGCATTTTTGGCATCAGCGTCTTAGTCCATCTAAAAATACGATCAAGGTTATCATTTATTAAAGAGATGGCGTTAATAATGTCGGAAGCAGGAAAATGGGTGTAAATTTGTAGGTCGTCAGCATATAAGTGGTAATTTGAGGAGATAACTCTGGTCACTGAGTTGATGAAAATGGAGAAAAGCAAAGGAGAGAGCACACCGCCCTGCGGCACACCTGCAACAAGATCGCACCAATCAGAAAAGGCCTCATTTACGCGAACTCGCTGCGAGCGGCCACGAAGATATGAATCGAACCAGGAAAGGGCAGAAGGAGACAGATTGAGGGATTTGAGGATACCGAAGAGAACGTCAAAATCGACTGAGTTGAAAGCATTGGTAAAGTCTAACAAGATCAGCAGAGTCATTTGTTTATTCTCCATGGCCCAACGGATATCGTCAGTGACGTTTACGAGAGCAGTGACTGTACTGTGGCCAGGACGAAACCCAGACTGATACGGGTCAATAAGTTGGTTGGAATGAATAAATTTTGAGAGCTGACCATGAACAATATGTTCAAGAACTTTAGATAGGAAAGGAAGGATAGAAATAGGACGGAAGCAGGACAAAGACGAGGGATTTGAAACTTTAGGCAGAGGAATAATGTATGCTTGTTTCCAGGCAGTAGGAAAATTTGAAGAGGATAGGGAAAAGTTGAATAAATGTGTTAGGACTGAAAGGAGTTCAGGCAGGATCAAGTTTATCATTCTGGAACACAGTTGATCAGGTCCAACAGCTGCTGAGCTTATAGAATTAAGAGCCTTCTTGACGTCCTCCTCAGTAGTTTCGACAAAATTAAAAGGATCATGGGTTGCAGGAGTATTCAAGAGTGCATACAAAGTATTGGCTTTGCTGCAGGGATCAAAAACAGGAGGAGGCGAAGAAAAATGGTTGTTTAATGAGTCTAACCCAAAGTCATTGACAGATGAGGTAGAGCTTTTCCCTACACCTACAGACCTAAGGAAACCCCAGACTTCAGATGAGGATCTGTTATTAGAGAGTCGCGGAAAAATTTCCTCTTGGCATCTCTGCACATACGTGTGCATCGTGTACGCAAGTTTTTGAAGATCAGTAGATTTTCTTCAGACTGACAACGCTTAAACCTTCGCTTAGTCTTGTCTCTGGAAGCCATTAAATCTTTAATAGAATCCGAGAGCCAAGGTGCTGGGTTGTATCTGACACTGACACGTTTGAGCGGTGCATGAGTTTCAAACAGGTTGAGAACCGATTTTGAGAAATATTCAATTTTGTCATCAAGGTTGTCAGAGTCAAACACAGGATTCCAGTTGATAGACCGGGCATCATGTTTCAGTAGATTTGTATTTATGCTCTTAAAGCTACGTACAAAGATCTTCCTAGGGCGGCGTTTAGGTGCACGGATACGGTAGGATAAATAAATTAGGTCGTGATATGAAAAAGGAGCAGTAAGTTGCCCATGACAGGCAACATTACTTGGCGAGGAAACGACCATAAGGTCCAGTAAGGAAGGGATGTTGTTGGGAGAGTGGTGGGTAGCAGAAAGTGGCAGGATATTAAGGTTAGTTGAGGATATTAGAGAATTTAATTTTTGCGTACGGAGATCATTTTTTAACATACAGGTGTTAAAATCACCCATCACACATACGTGTTTATAGAAAGGACAAAAACTATTTAATAAAATTTCTAACGAAGAGAAGTAGTCAACATGGAGATCAGGGCTGTAAAACACGAGAAGCACCATTTTTGTGTGCTTAAGAGTAATTTCAATAGCTAAATGTTCAGCAGACCCAGAATACTGTGATTGTGAGGTATTTAATATTTTATAGGGTATCTCCGCGCGCAAATATATAGCAACTCCACCGCAGCCTTTACCTATTCTGTCATTACGAATGAGGACGTACCCTGGAAGAGGATATTGGACTGAAGGTAGTGAGGGTTTCAAGAACGACTCTGATATTAAAAACGCGTCAAGAGGTAGGTTGGCAAAGGAATTCAACATATCAGCGTAGTGCCCAGGGACACTCTGCGCATTAATATGAGCCATATTAAAGTTAAGGGGAAAGTTGGAAAAGATTGTGGAAAGTTGGTCATTTAATGACCGAGGATGGGAGGAGGAGCTCTCAGCACTGGCAAAGCTGTCAGAGGAAGAAGACGAACAAGAGAAGTAACTATCATTAAAGTCATTCATATTTATAATATATAGTAATAAAATAAAATAAATTATTTTTTTAATTTATTAAACTAAACAAATAAATAAACTAAACAAATTAAATATATGCAAATATACTAAAAGACAGTCTATCTTAATAAGATATCATTAGTATCATTATCATTACATAGTATAAATGCAAGTCGCTAATTCTGTCTGTTTGTATGTTTGTCCACTATTTCCTCCTAAACCACTTAACGGATATTAATGCGGTTTGCGCCATCTTTTACGTATTTTTTTCATTTAAATTTGTAAATAAAGATTATTCAGAAAAAGTTGTTTTTACTTAGCTAAAAAACAATGTTTCGGGAACAATTTGGCCTAAATTACACCAGTGCGAAGCGTGGGCGGGTCGCTAGCAGATTATAAATGCGGAAGTTTGTGTATGTGTCTGAGTTTGTCACTTTTGCACGCATAAACCACTGAATGTATTTGGATGAAACGCTGTGTATAGTAGTCTATAATCTGGAATAAAACAATATGCACTTTTACCGCGGGAAAGTACCCCATTCCTACGGAAAAGTACTTCATTCCTTCGGAAAAGTACCCCTTTCCCACGATAAAGTACTCCATTCCTACAGTAAAGTACCACATTCCTACGGGAAAGAACCCCATTCCCGAGGGTAAGTATCCCATTCCCACGGAAAAAGACATACTGCTGCTGCTAAAACTTGAAACAACTGCCAAAAAACTAGTGTATTTTATACATGTGTTGTATCATTATCATCATCATTACATAGTATAAATCCAAGTTGCTAATTGTGTCTGTTTGTATGTTTAGCTTCTATCTCCTCCTAAACTACGTAATGGATTTTGATGCGGGTTTCGCCATCTTTTAGGATACTCATTTAAATTTGTAAATAAAGACAATTCTGATAAAGTTATTTAAAGTTAGCCAAATTCAACGTGCCGGGAACAAGTCGCTCATAAATACACCATTGCGAAGCGTGGGCGGGTCGCTAGTATTTTATAAATTTCCCTCTACAATTCGCAGGTGGAGCGCGAGTTCAACCGCCTGCTGGACGCCACGTCCTACCTCTCGCACGCGGTGGACTTCAACTACTACGACGACACGCCCGTGTCGCTGGGGCAGGCGCTGGAGTGGGTCATCAAGCTGCAGCAGAAGAACGTCAAACATAAACAGGTAGATTGTCTTCAACTACTACGACGACACGCCCGTGTCGCTGGGGCAGGCGCTGGAGTGGGTCATCAAGCTGCAGCAGAAGAACGTCAAACATAAACAGGTAGATTGTCTTCAACTACTACGACGACACGCCCGTGTCGCTGGGGCAGGCGCTGGAGTGGGTCATCAAGCTGCAGCAGAAGAACGTCAAACATAAACAGGTAGATTGTCTTCAACTACTACGACGACACGCCCGTGTCGCTGGGGCAGGCGCTGGAGTGGGTCATCAAGCTGCAGCAGAAGAACGTCAAACATAAACAGGTAGATTGTCTTCAACTACTACGACGACACGCCCGTGTCGCTGGGGCAGGCGCTGGAGTGGGTCATCAAGCTGCAGCAGAAGAACGTCAAACATAAACAGGTAGATTGTCTTCAACTACTACGACGACACGCCCGTGTCGCTGGGGCAGGCGCTGGAGTGGGTCATCAAGCTGCAGCAGAAGAACGTCAAACATAAACAGGTAGATTGTCTTCAACTACTACGACGACACGCCCGTGTCGCTGGGGCAGGCGCTGGAGTGGGTCATCAAGCTGCAGCAGAAGAACGTCAAACATAAACAGGTATACGTTGTTTAGGTGAAATTATTGGTGATAAAATCCTACTAATGTTATAAACGTGAAAGTTTGTAAGTGGATATTTGTTACTCTTTCACGTAAAAACTACTGGATGGATTTGGATGAAACTTTACAGTAATATAGGTTATAGATCAGGATAACACATGGGCTACTTTGACCGTGGGAAAACTTCTCATTCCCACGGGAAACCGACTTCCACGCCAACGGGGTTGCGGGCGGCCACTAGTAAAACATAAAATATTCGTATTTAAATAAAACCAAAACTTTACGCAAGTAAGATTATGATAAAACTGACACACATGCCATCCCATAACATTAAGTCGAACTAAAAGTTAATTATAAGTTTAAATTTCTTACCTCATCAAAAAGCCATCCATGACTTAAATAAGCTGATTAAATGTTATGTCGTTGGATTGACTTGCAATATTTTTATAATAACTTACAATCAGATTATCAACATCTTTGAAAAGTACTCTTTTTTAAGTCTATCTATAAATTCTTATTATCAAATATATTTTTTGTAGATTCAACACCTAAAAGCAGTTATAACTTTACAAGAAAAACTGAAGGCCAACATGAACAAGTAAGTATGTTGTTTACTATATAATGATGTAATTTAATTATCCAACAATAAAAGTAATGTGATATTAACTATGCTACTACTTTTATAATAGAAAAAAAATGTGCAAAGCTGTCCTTCTATGATCATAGAATTTCCGCTTTTATCACGATTAACCAATATTGAATGTTAAATTACTGATAGGAAATGGAAAAAAATAGTGTTTTCCCATATCTTCAAGATCGAAATCTTTTCCAACACTTGACACTAATACCTAGATTAGAATCAAGTTACTTTCTGGACAAAATGGTTAAACAATTAATTAAATGACTTAAAATTAAAAAACCCAAATGCTAAATTACACCACTGTTGATGTACTAATTTTCTTTTAAACTGTCATTTTTCTTACATCTATTATTACCAACATAAACTTAAAAACAAATTCCTACAACCAGGATGACCGACATCCAGGAGCTTTTAAAATCCATGAAAGAGGAAAAGGACAATCTACTGGTTGAGAGAGATAAGGGCGTGGCCACAGGCGACGCGAGCGTTCTACTAGAGTTCAACCTGAGGAGATTGAATAGAGAAATGAACTTACTGTGCGACGAATACAAGACGCTGTCGACGCAGAATATCAGCATTGAGGAGAAGTTAACGCAATTAGAGGGTAACCCACCGAGGTGAGAGTGTGAAGGATTTTAAGGTCAAAGTTTTCTAGAATTTGGTCATTGCATGGCTTTTTTATTATGAGTCGCCCCAAGTCCTAGTCAAACTTTTTATAACAGTAAAACTCTTTAATCAATAAACATTGTTAACGCTTGGTAAAGTGTTTGGATTAAAAGTAATTTCAATTTCAAGGAGCCATTTCAATGAGCAAGTGAGTTTCAAAATCAATCAAAAATCCGTTCATAATTTCCGTTTGTTATTAAATCGATTAAAATTGCATTCCTACAAATAACAAACTCATTTTTTGCACAGGTTTTTTATGGTATTTTAGGCTCGTATTTAAGAGGCACTATAGTCTATTCGCGTTAAGAAAATAGTGACAACTACAGAATAAGGGTGTATTCACTGTGGAGTAAAAGTACGAAAGAAAAATAATAATTTTATAAACAGTATTTTCGGACATGCCGCATGCACTTGCTGTTTCTATGACTATGCTCTCCATAGTTGCATTTAAATCACACAATTTAAAGTACTTACAAACATTGTAAATTATGTGTCTCTCTCCACTATGGATTATTGATCCTCTTTATTCTTTGGAATTGGTGAAGTATTCATAGACAAGTCACGCAAAATCCACAACCGTTTTCTACGAAGGTAAGACTTCAACTGGTCACTGTGAACTCGACTTTTTAATTTCTAGCATTAAAATTGGCTGGGGGGCGAGGCCAGGCCGGCTGACAACGATCACTCACTATTTTCTTAACGCGAATAGACTATAGTTTTAATATTGTTTACAAACAATAAAAATATTTTCCCCCAGTTCCGTATACCTTTCGGTGCGCGACCGTCAGATCCTAGACTGGCATTTCGCCAATTTGGAGTTTGCCAATGCGACACCACTAGGAAACTTGTCGCTGAAGCATTGGGACCAAGACGATGACTTCGAGTTCACCGGCAACCATTTAACAGGTACGATATTGTTAATGGTGATGGAAAATGAAGTGATGTGGCTATGAATGTTAATAAATAAATAATACTCCAGACTTACATTCAAATTATATCATGGCCCTTAAGTAAGCGCTGCAAACGCCTATGTTTGGGCACTATATGTATTTATACAGCGTGTCCCAAAAGGTTACGTAGCTGGGAAGGGGGGTGGTAGGGATGGTCACAAGGGTCACCAGAAAAATAATAAAAAAAGTCCCCTCTGGATATTTCAATAAAAAAAAAACATTTTTTAAAAATCTAAAAATTTTACACCTTGTTACCCTATTTTGCTTACTGTACCTACAGATATTGCTGTATTTGAAAAAAAAAAACATGTTATGTAATCGTCAATAACCCTTTATCAAATTGAAATTAAAAAAACTATACATATCTAACCAAGTTTTAAAGAAAATTAAGTTCTTGTCCAGTCAAGGACTTAGTAATTACGACTTCACTCAACTTCCTCCAAGCATACTGAAAAAAAAACGTACTACGCATCTCCGGCGAGTAAGTTAAAAAAATAGGTAATTTTATTGCAATTCCAAAATGGTATAACACTTATTTGAAAAATTCATACTAGGACATTTAAAAATATTTTTCGAGAACAATACTACTGCAAAAATAAAATATCAAAAAACAATAGTCTCAAATTCGTACGCAAATACATTTTTAAATGTCTGTTCTGTTGCTTTGATGTTACTGCCCGGTATAATTCTCAAGATTTGAGTACAGACATACCTCAAACATTCGAATAAGGCTAGATTAAGTTTTTCCATATTCCAGGGAAAATAATCTTTACTGCATTTACTCAAGTAAACGAAAGATGTAGGTAAAGGATCAAGCTTCACCTTGTCTGGTGTGTACAAAAGCAAAGGTTGATAGATTTGATTAGCTTATCTAACTCGTCTCTTACCTAAAAGTGGCTTATTAACTAATACTTTCAGCTCATCCCTAAAATAGTGTTGGTAATATTCATCATAATTTCAGTATAGGCCATAGACATCTATTACCCTGTAGGTACAGTCTAAGACTAGGTAAGCTGGGATAACAAATAAAAATAAATCCTATTTCCATACAAAAAAGTTTGGTTAGTTAGTTACAAAACGGCCACAGCTTACTCGACATTACAGTTGCGATTTAAATGAAACTCGAAAGAAAACAAAATTATAATTTATTATTTTAATAAAATGCTCGAAATGTCTACCACCAACATAAATACATGCCCTGCGTCGTTTTAAAAATGAGCATCATAAATGAACCCAAGTCAACTAAGTCCTTGATGGGTTTTTCATAAACTTTTTTATTTTTTATTAAACGAGCAAACGAGCATGCGAGGCACCTGATGGTAAGTGATCACCGCCGCCCATAACTACCCGCAACACTGTGGGTGTTGGGGGTGTGTTGCTGACCTTTAAGGTGGGAATACACTCTCGACTTGAAGAGCCCCATGCTGTAGTTAGCCAGGAATACCGCTGCAGGAAGTTCATTCCACATCTGCGTTGTGCGCAGCAAAAAAATCCGCGTGACACGCACGGTGGTACGCACAAATGATGCGCAGATCAAGCTCCATATTTTTACAACTTACGCGTTGATCTAGCCTAGACTGTACTTGAATGTTTGAAGTATGTTTGTACTCCAATCTTGAGAATTATACCGGGCAGTAACATCAAAGCAACAGAATAGACATTTAAAAATGTATTTGCGTACGAATTTGAGACTATTGTTTTTTGATATTTTATTTTTGCAGTAGTATTGTTCTCGAAAAATATTTTTAAATGTCCTAGTATGAATTTTTCAAATAAGTGTTATACCATTTTGGAATTGCAATAAAATTACCTATTTTTTTAACTTACTCGCCGGAGATGCGTAGTACGTTTTTTTTTCAGTATGCTTGGAGGAAGTTGAGTGAAGTCGTAATTACTAAGTCCTTGACTGGACAAGAACTTAATTTTCTTTAAAACTTGGTTAGATATGTATAGTTTTTTTTATTTCAATTTGATAAAGGGTTATTGATGATTACATAACAGGTTTTTTTTTTCAAATACAGCAATATCTGTAGGTACAGTAAGCAAAATAGGGTAACAAGGTGTAAAATTTTTAGATTTTTAAAAAATGTTTTTTTTTTATTGAAATATCCAGAGGGGACTTTTTTTATTATTTTTCTGGTGACCCTTGTGACCACCCCTGCCACCCCCCTTCCCAGCTACGTAACCTTTTGGGACACCCTGTATATGTATGACTATGGTTTACAGGTTGACGAATTATAAAAATCATTTCAACTTGTTTGGTCCGACTCTGAGATCAAACTCGGGACCCTCCCTTCGCTCAAAAGTCCGGAATTCTTACCGCAGCGCTATAGAGAACGTCCTCTCACTACGTTATATAAATACACGATATATATTTTTTTTGAACACAAAGAAACCTTTTGAATTTGTTGGGTTTTGTATGACAATATGTTTTTTTTTACTTTTCTAAAACGATTGGAACTACACATTTTGCGCTTGTTTACTGTTCATTAAGAAATGTTATTATACGTTAGAGTTTTTACCACCTAATTACCTAATATAATGCATGGTAAGCAAATTTTTTATAACGCATAAGACACACTTTTCTAAACGCCATTCTGAATAGAATGGAAAATCAAGAAATAAAACGCTTTTGATCTTGTTGACTTGCCTAATATTTGCATTTTTATTCCTTAAACAAACGTATAACGATGACGTATCTACTGACCGCAACTTTTTGGAATGCGTTTTAGGGCCGGTTTTTCAATAGTCAGATAAATTCTATCTGACAGAAAATCAGTATGTTTTGTTGCACTTGAACATAAATACTTGACATATGTATGAAGTGACAATGAAAACATACCTCTTATCAGTCAGTTCGCATTTATCTGGCTATTGAAAAATCAGCCCTTAGACAGATTATTTGATTAGTTATTGGTTGATTGATCTGTCCATTTTGGGACCAAGAAAATGAGCAGAACTGTACATAGGTTATATTACCTTAAAAATACGCTAAATTATACTAGGAGACGATTGATGACGTCGGGTTAAAGAATATGCGTTTAAATTTTTTTTTAAGTAAAGTGAAAATAAAATCAAAATAATTGAGAAATCTATGGAATAAAAAAGTCTTCAGTAAACAAGCGTTAAATCGAACAAACCTATTTTAGCTAATTTAGTTTCGTACCTGTCATATTGTCACATCTTTTGCAAGTAACTAAATATTGCTTTACCAATACCTATATGTTTAAAGTTTCTGAATAAATAAAGACAATTATTTCATAAAATACATCTTCTAGGCAGTTTATTCCCTGGATTCCAGTGAGTAATGACCATACAAAATCCGAATTTCCAAGATATATCCAAAGCTTATAACTGATTTCGAGTTTCCAAAAAATGCAAATCGTAAAAATAAATTAATGTTCGATTTAAAATAGTATTCCGTATATGGAAATACGGTGCATTTTATTTTGTTCCAAAATTATGTCTTAAAATTTATTGAAATCAATATAAGAATTTAAATATCCCCGTCATTTGTATACGTCATAAAACGTCAGTAGCGTTATTTAAATTCAATTATTAATTTACTTATCGTTCGATATTTGCAAACCCTTTGGCTATAATAAAGGTTGGAATGCGCACATATCTTGAAATCTGAACGGCCACTTGGCTGCATTGCAGTATAATTACAATTTATGTGACCAAATGTTTTAATTTTAATTTTGTAGTAATGCACAGGAGTCAATTACATTAAGCGGGCCCCATGCAGTTTAAAATGCTGTTAAATATAATGAAATTACTATAACCATACGTTCCGTAATCTTTTTTAAGTCGCCGGCAAGATATCCATTAATATCTACGAGTATCTTATCTTTTGCCTGTGTAATTAAAACAAAAGTATTTTGACACAAGGCATTTATCTTGCCAAACAATGTGCTGTTGAAATGTCAGCAAAACAAAAGATGTTGCGTAGGTTCGATTGCGTTAAAGTTATTAGAGATTACTGTATAGGATAATGAGTTAATCGTATAGTAACGTGAGTCAAATCGTCTGTGAAAACAAGTAGGCTGTGTGAAATTAAAGTGATCAATCATTTGCCAATTGTGCTCGCGACAGTATCTGATCGATTTTTGAGTTGACATGCATTTATTTATTGCCATTGCAAAAGTTTATATTTAGTGGGTGGTGTCTACGTGTTACAATTTGGTGCAAGTCTATGCATAATATTAAAAGATTGAGTAAGATTGTTAGATCGATTTGATCGAAATGTGGTAGTTGTTAACTGCTACTACTGAACTGTGAATAGATAACGTTTCAAGTTACTTCAAATTTATTATGATTGGTTTGTCATATCTATCTAAATCGTAAACTCAAATCGCGTTTAGTGCTTGACTGCTTAAATGTTTAGTTCTACTTCACAATGCAACTATACGTATTTTAAGTATTATGAAATTTTATTGTTTAAATTCGTCACGCACTAATATACATTTTGTTTTATTTATAAAATGCCCATACCTACTACTTTAGTTTGTCGCTAATATTGATGTGTCTTATATTATTATTGCAAGAGCTTATTTGTTTAGTTACTTCTGTTACTCAATCACGCAGAAATTACTAGTTAGTAGGATTCGATTGATCAATTTGTGCATATTTATTTATCAGTAAACAAACTTTCAATCAGAATGAAGGTCGCCACGTGCATTTAAAATCAGAAATCTAAAGCTAGCGTATGCAAAGTTGCGGCCTAGTATTTTGTAAACTACGACCTAAAATCAGTTTCTGCGTACAGAGTTTTAAACAAAATTAAAATTCCATGTAGTTAGCCAGGTATTCCGTTACTAATCCACGTTCTGCGTCGTGTATCGGCTGTCAGGTCATAACTTCAATTAGTAGGTCTTCGTTAGCGTTTCCCCAGCAATTTCCAGCGATAGATGCGCCATTGTATCGCACACACACAAAAGATCCTACCGAATGCAACCCGACCCTAAAAGGATTGAATTGCGTTGCCTCGTTATCTCCTGTGAGAACAAATAGTTTTGATCGTTTTGTGAATAAGGAATCATACCACCACCGGTTACTTGTATTTCTAGTTTCTACAATTCAAAATTATCCCTTTGGTGCATTGCAAATAATAACCGATGACTAATATCCCATTTGCGAATTGAATCGGAATATTAAATCAGTTTTATCGTGCGCTTAAAATCAATTATATTCAACAAATGATTAAAATGTTGCGACTTGTTCGTGTATAATTTCGGGTTGAGCACATCGATTGCGATTTGCGGACTTCCATTCTGGACAGGCCCGGGCGTGCCTTAGGGCTTGTGCCGTTATGAATGTGGAATTTTCGAGTTAGTGGTCGCCTGTGATCTTTGTGGCGGATGGCGTATGCACCTTCGGGCGATGGTTCATGTCAATAATTACTATTATTTCACACGGCAACTCTCCATCTTGTGCAGTCGATAAATTACTGACTGACTTCTGTGAATCGCTATAATGACCGTGGCAGAAAACGCGAGCCTCGCGTTTACTCACTTCGCACATACTAGTTGGAAACTAGAAGCAGTAATTTAAGAAGGTTTGTATATGCTAATTGCGGAGCGAAGTTGATTTAATGTCATTAACCATAGCGTTGTTACAGTCGTTAAACATAATTATAAAATTAACTACATCAACTTCGTTGATTTTATTTTACTACCTTATAATTTACGGTATAACGGCATGAGGCTGGTAACAAACACATCAGCTCTTGATACTTGTTGCGCATTCGTCGATTATGCATACAGCACAAAACGAGAAGAAAATTTACCTTTGAATCTGTTATTCAGTACTGAGATATGTATCATGTGACATCCACAAGACGCTACTTTTGTAAGGCGGGCAGTGCGTGCGTTGTCGGCCATATTTTGTGTTGCCGCGTGTGGGTAGTTGAAAAATGACATCTTGATTGCCGTGCCTTATTCTACTCATGAGAATGAGGCATTCTCGTCGTCGCGTGTACACAACCAGCCTTTGCAGGTACTCGAACAACCATTGTCGACCCCCAGGCCCCAACAAATTGAACGATTGTTAGCCACTATCATGCCTTGTCACGGTATCATTATTGTATTTACAGACTTCAGTGCATATTTTGTTAGAAAACGGGACTCACGAGACACAAAACTGTTGTTTAATACCTCGCGCATCAATCTTGTCGGATGTTTATAGGTGAAACAAAGCTGCCTGTCATGTACCGCTGTGGGTAGGTACTATGAAATTTACATCGTTCGGCTCGTAAGCTTGTACCGGCGATAATGCTCGTATATCAGACAAGGAATTGCTAATAAAATATAATGAAAAACGAATTGACAAAATCACAAACACGCACCAATATATAAATTATTCATACCAATAAAATCCCTGTGGTCCCGCTATTGATAATTACGACAAGTAATT
Source organism: Emmelina monodactyla (assembly GCA_916618145.1). Lineage (NCBI taxonomy): Eukaryota > Metazoa > Arthropoda > Insecta > Lepidoptera > Pterophoridae > Emmelina > Emmelina monodactyla. The sequence goes on along the minus strand of OU745311.1, from coordinate 4,007,155 downwards.
TATACATACGGGGATTCATATAAATCCCATAACAAAGTTGGAGTCAAGATGAATTACGGGTTACTTTGCTATTTACGGAGGACAAATGGCATCTAAAACAAGTCCCGCGCAGGGGCCAAACGGCCGTTTTCTACCGCAACAAGTTTTGATAACACCATGCGTGTTATAATGGATGTGATGTAGCCGGTGGTTCGTTCATTTATCACGGGTGTATGAATAAAATATTCTGCGTTGGATGTTGTGTTGTGGATAGCGTCAACTCGTGCTGGGACGCTTACCGCTCGCAGTGGTGATCACAATCTTGGCGGTAATAGTGCGCCTCTCTGGAGAAATTCACACTCTGTCGGCCCTTGTTGGCTCGCTTTGTTCGCTGCACAACCGCTACGAATCTATACGTACCGGTGATTTGCTTTTGTTTTCGAGATACAATCGTTTTTCAAACCAACTTTGCGAGTAATATTTTCTTAAAACTTTTTCTTACCGACCAGTGTCGTGCTCTCAATTTTGTTACACAAGCGCATTACATCAGCTCGATATCAGTACGACAGCTTGCCGTCTCCGTGTAATTCTAAGGACATCAATCGCGGTTCGGCCCGCATGCAAAGGTGTAGGGCGTGGGTGAATAAACAATGAGCCAAAGAATGACTCTATTAACTCACTATTGTTGCGCTGAGAAAAGCTAGCGACTTTCTAGCTCAATGTTTACGTCTGAAACTTTGAGTTAGTACTGAACGTGCCTTGTAGCTCTGGACAATAATTTTCAATGATAACGTTATCAAGTATTTGAGAGATGACTGAAGAAAATAATTCTAAAAATCACGTACATTAAAAGTTCACAGTGCATTTACAGTCTTAAGATAAAGGTTTACAATATTTTCGGAACTTGAATGAAAGTAATAGATTTTTGACTTTATTCAGAAAGAAATAAGATCTCATACAAAGGGCAAGACTGTATCTTTATAGGTTAACTTGCGCAAGCGACACGTATTGTTCACGTGAGCTTTCACTACCAAAGTGACGTCATTTCGCGCCGTCGTAAAGCTCACGACCTAAATGTCTAACTCCATAAATGTTGTGTTTTGTGATAAGGGTGATTTTGCAATTTCTAGGGTTGCTCAACGTGGAACAAAAGGCATCTCGGATAATTGAGCACCCTTAAGAAAAGCCTACGTGTCTGTCCGTAATTTTGTAACAAAGCCCTAGAAACAATAAATAACTATTTTGTAGCGAAATAAAACTAGCTGTGCCGTTCAGATAGGGCTGACAACTGTGTGGATTTATGTGGTGCGATGATAGCGCGTTTTGTGGGTCTAATTGACAAGTTTGCGGAGCTCGTGTCACAGCCCTAACAAGCAGGGTACTGTACCGCTTTACTGGACCGAAGGGAGAGATCAAAAGACTGTGGCATGCTAGGTTTACAAACTTCAGCTTGGATTATGAACGTACGATGTCCAATTAAATTTGGAGTAGGTACTTTGAAATGGAGGGGAAATAACAAAAGCATTGCTTAATATTTTAAGCTATTCTTAGCCGCTTTTTTATTTACTAAGATATATCTGTTTGAATTCGTAGCGATTAACAAATAACTTGACAGTCAGTCGGCTTTACGGCCTCAGATTGCTTATTCAAACCATTGATCTAGTTAAAGACAATCAATTTTACGATATCCGCCTGCCAATAACATACAACAACGTATTTGTATGTATTCAAGCGTGACCAAAGGAATAAATTTTATTAGCTTCTGATGGGGAATCGTCTATTCTTTGAATTACTTAACTGTACTTTTATGAGCGCGCACACAATAAGATATTGTTAGACCACACATGACTTGACGTGAGATTCGAAGACTATTGTCACTAGTTTGTTTGTTTTTTTTTTTAATTTGAATTTCATCCTTAAATCGTTGAGTTTAAATATGGTCTAAGCTTTTGACTCAGAGGATATTAGTGTCAATACTGATTTGCAGTGCGGTGCATTAAAATATGATTTATGATTAAGTTAAATAATAGTTATTTACAGCAGATACAATATTGTCCGAGCCAGTCCCAGCAATCGTAGACAAAGATAACTTGTTTTTGATAATTGTGCTAATCTAGTTCTAACGCAAACGGCAATATTTCGGCCCTCTGGGCAACGGGGCGACTGGTAATATAATTTGCATCGTGTACTGCAGTAGTTTTATTACCTACAATTGGCTTTTATCTGGGTACATTTGCACGCTTACCTGTCATACGGTGTGATATATAGTTTCTGGTGTTTGCCTGTCTAGTTTTTGTTTGGCTGTAAACACTGAAACTGCCGGAACTTTCTCGAACTGTGAATTACACAAACAATCTAACTGGCTTTATTGCTCGTGGATCACGAGCCGCTCCCATTGACGTTGTGTATGCGCACGAGTTTCTACTTACAAACATCAAACTTTTTGATATTGGCATATGCAAAGTCGTAGCGTGTTGTGAATGAAACTCTCCCACGCTATTTCCGACTGCATTTCATTCCGTTGTATGATTGAAATGGTATTTTTTAATTTGAATCACTGATCATCTCTAGCTATGCTCCTTAGTATAGAAATATTATACTATTTGCATTATTAAAACTTTTGGAGGCAAAGTTGGTGTGGTAGTCTGTAAACTGATACTTACTTTTATGGTCTAAGTATTCAAAATGTTGCCTAAAATTAATATGCAATTTAGGCCTAAATTACTTTACATTGTGATTTAAAATGTTGAATATAATAAAATATGAGTAAGTACGCGTCATCGTAATGACTAAAGAGATATCATCATGATAGATATCACTCACTTTGTTAGCTTATTATTATAAAAAAAATTCAATGTATCCGAGGGCGTCGAATTCAGAACGATACTCATTTAAAACGAAATTGGATTTTCCCTTATTCAAATTTAGATTATTTAATATTAGTTCGTTTCGGGTACCACTCTAACTTTGCGTTCATTGTTAAAGTTGTAATCCTCTTTGTGAATCCTAATTGAATTGTGTGTTATGCTAATACTCTGATTTCCCATCTTATTTTGTTAATAGAGGTCTGTAGTAAACCAATTAATGGGATCGTTGGTGGATTACTTTCGGATAGTTTGTGGGTAGGGCCTACAGGAAATTGAACATTCGTTTAATCCATGTGTACCTATACAATCAAAGCTTTTATGTTGTAGACTCTCGGTTTATGTTAAACTTTCGCATTGTCAACACGAGTTTGAAATTGATATCACGTAGAACTAAAGAGCGGTTTGTTTGTATGTAGAGTCTCTTCCATCGGCTATGACAAAAATCCAATATAGAAATATTGTATGTCGTACTGAGTCTTTGAAGTTTTAATGTAAAAATTAAATATAATAATCGGACACTAGAAATGTTCAGTTTCTTTGATTGAAGTTTTACCAAGGTTACGAGTCAAATTGGTAGTTTTAATCAAATCTGTAAACTGAAAAAAAAAAGATGCCGTATGTAAACTGACTCTTATTAGCTGTAACTACCAATACGTAGGTATTATTTTCCAGTTTTATATCTGTTTACAAAAATATTGGTCCAGACTGCAAGCAGCTTCATAGTTTCAGAAATGTTTAAGTTGCATACGTCGCTTTATTGCGCATTTCCGAGGGGCACACATTCCTCTTGTGCGGGTAGGGTCCTCTTTAATAGCACAGTATTGTGGTTTTATTAACATCCCCGCGACCCGTATTACATACCGCAATATCTTATACTGTGTACATTACCCCACTCTACATATTTTAGTCTGTGATCCTTTGCAATTTAAATCGAAGGTACTTACGAGACTCGGTTAACGAATGCCGTTTTTGAACAAATTTAATTGGAATTATAACGAATAACAAGTCACGATATTATATAGGGAGCGTACAACTTCGCAACGATTGATTTAATTAAAATATTGCTTGTTAAAAGTTTTGATCGATGAAATTTCGGATTGTTTAACCTTTGACTTTTAATATTTCTTACAAGGTTTTTTGTATTGAGCAATGACAAATGAAAAACGAACTAATTGTACAGATAAATTGTCCGTTGCAATTACTTACCTACACCTATATCTAAATAATTGGAGTCATAGTGTCTGGGTGTCTGTTAGGTGTCTGGCGGTGCGATCTAGTGGTCAGACGGTCACTACACCGTGAACTGTAACATTCATCCCTCCTGCACAGATTCAAACGCTTCCCATTTACCAACCCCACTCTCTGAATTGCAGACTTAATTGCTCCGCCATACGTATCGCTTTACTGAATCGTACAATTTATTTCGTATTTTAGTCACCAAATTGCAACAGAGTGGTCTCTCAGAGAACTCGGAGAAGTAACTATATTGCAACTTTAAGTCATTATTTTTTCCTTTTGCCGTCGTCTTTGCGGAATGTCTGTGATAGTCTTTGTCTGTAGATTTCCCGGCAGTGAACTAATAAAGGAACTGCAATAATTCCGAGTGTGTTTGTGTAGTGGGAGGCTCGGGAGTCTGTATTGTATGTCTGTGTTGAGTCTCTCTGAAACTGTCCAGCTGTTGCCGCTGAGCGCAAAATGAAACACGTTAGCGGGCCTGACGTCAGGATATTTTTTGCTGAGCCGCCGCCCGGCTTCGGGTCATTTATCACCTTTTTATACAAACGCTTGTTTTAATTTATGCTCGCACTAACTTCCGAGCGCTAGCTATCTCCGACCTCATTTGCGACTCGGCAACCTTGCTTTGTCGTTGTTTACAAACATAATGTACTAAGTTATTATGAGTGAATGTACCGTAAATTAAAACGTTTGTGCTCACCTGCAGCTTAAAATATGTCCGGTCGATTCCGATTGACGTTTTAATTTGCAGCATGCGAAATTAATGACACAATTCCTTAATTTTATTTCAGTTCTGCCCAATATATTAATCAGCGTTTTGCTTATCTCGCTGCGTGTTATTTTTTAATAATTGACTAATTTCGATGGAGCCTGCAGATGGTGAAGCGTGTCGTGGCGGTGCGTCGGCGCAGTTAAAGCTTTGCCCAATGCAATTACATCCGATGCTTGTCTGTGCGCGCGCATCTGATAACACTAAAACTTCTTTTTAAGTTATGTACTTTTAATTAAATGAAGAATTTTTTGCTCCATGTTTGTACTGGTAAGATTGTATCACGGGACACTAAATCTTACTTCAAATGCTAATTAAAGGTTATTTGAATATGGTGGAAGTTGGCGGGTCCGTGACGTATCTTTATCTTTGTGTTATTGTAATAAAAACAGCTGAGTAGTAGATTAAAGTGAAGCACAGGTGCCCCGGCCACGAGTTAGTTGCAAGTTGGAACATCCCGCAGACCGCCCGCCACAGGACAAATTTCGCTTATATTAACTTTTGCTCAGAGTAAATTTCACTTCAGCTGTGCGGTCAGTGCACTTTAAAGTGGCAAAGTTTTAATCTCATCCGTGAGTTGGCAATGTTTTCTGTTTGTCTCCCTCTAAAGACAAACGCTCACGTTAAATTGTGATTTTGTAAAACTTGAATTGCCCTTCGAATTTCGTAGGCATAAAACTACTAAAGTATAGTATTTTTTGCGACTAGCTTAAACAGGAGGGCTAACATGGAATAAAAGCAAAGTTTCAAGAATTTGAATACAAGAAAAACAACTGCTAGTAGTTGCATTTAGTGGTTTCATAGAAATAGATAGCTGTAAACCAGGAATCGAACATTTAGCTAGTCTGCCTCGTCATTCCGAGAGCTTCTAAAAGCAAGCACTTACCCTGTACGTAATTCTGGTAAAAGCCTCCCAAACCTACCCTGCTTAATGTTTATTTAAGCGAAAAACTTCGCTCATCTACGCATCGGCGGTTAATGAAACTTATCGTAATCAGAATAAAAGATTAGACCAATGAAATTACCTTACAACTCTCTAAGAGGGTTTTTCCTGAATCCCCTTTTACCGCAACAGATGTTTCTTAAAAGATCGGCAAAGATAATCTTCCCTTCCAGAATTAGGCCAATCGAGCATTCGCAAATTCAGGTTCTTTGCGAAGTATAGTTGCGAAGTTACTATTTACTGTTACTTGAGATAAAGGACAAAGCTTCAATGTTTTATAAGATTTTAAAACTGGGTAGGCTCCGATACCGTTTATTGATGCTATCGAGATTTTTTTCTCATTTTTTGGAATGTTTCCGCCCAACCTGTTCCTCAGACCGAGGTGCTAAAGTTTCTTCGATGTACGCTATAAAATTGGAGTTTTATAGGCTCGTGACAAGTCCCATGCAATAGCGGTCGGAATAACTGTTGAAGATCGTCTGACTGATGGTGTATTATAATGATTCCTATGCTGTGACCATCGATTAAAGATCTAATCAAGCTAGTTAAAATTATATGGCTTTAAAATTATACTTCTTCTGTTTTATAACGTTAGTTTACATATTGCCAGCATCCCGGAACTTATTTTACTACTCAACTGTAGTAGGCAACACTAAAGTTTGTGTGAGTATCAGGTTTTGTTAAGTCAATTAGTTCATAGGGCCATTAAGCTGATCTTATAGTTTACTACAGGTTTCTCGTAAATTTTCACCTGTGTAGTAAAGCTTGTTAATTTGATAATTGTTGGGGTTGAAACGTTAGAAGTGCAAACTTTATATGCGCAAAACTTTAATGGTTATATGACGCTATTTACGTATTCTAGAGTCAAATTTATACCGTGCACAGTTCTCAAACAGACAGCGGTTTCCGTTGCCCCTCAGCTAGGAAGTTTGAGAATCTCTGTCGGTCAGTCGATTTGCATCCTGGGAATACTAAATTAACTAGTTTCCTTTGCATGTTGTTTGCTCGGGAATCAGATGAATTGCTATCCACGTTGTTTGTTAAGTAAATGCGATCCTCGTATGTCACTTTTAAATTAGTTTGACTCTTGCTATGTACAGTTGCTGTATGAATACTGTTAATATAAAATATTTCATCGCTCGGGACAGCAATAGTATTTCTTTATCCATTCAAATCGTGGAATAGCTTATGCTGCTTGATTGCGTTCAAATATTTTAATTTACATTTTATCCCTGCCGCGGCATTCAATACGTGAGATAAACGAAGAAAAATAAATAAAGAGCTGTGCTCATTATCAGCGTTTTTCATTCCGGGCGGTTGGTACGCGCGGTTTTCCTGCGCCATTGAATAGCGCCGCAGACGTCGGCTTCCGCGGCGGACGCATCACCCCAGGGCTTCAACGTTTTGCATTTTAACACCAGCCATAATGAGGTCTGCCGAGCTCTCTTATGTGAAATACTCAAACACATTTCCACTGTGATAAATGTTTATTGTTAGCGATATAAAATTTCACGCCAGGTGCGTTTACTTTTTCGTGATGGCGCCATTAAAGATTTCTGATTGGATCCAATCAAGAGGTACATTTTTATTGTATTAGTTTACGCTGAAGGTGTTTGGGGTTTATTTTCGAGTTGTCGCTGTTTGAGTGTTGGCACATGTTACAGTAAATGTGACAGTAAAGTGTGTTGAAGCAATTTCGGATGTGTAAGCAAACGTTTATGGTCCAGTCCGGACCGTTGTTTTATCCGGATTCTCCAACGAGCCTTCATAAACATCTTGAGACTTTGTTGTTTGTTACACCAAACCAAAAGTACACGCCATAAAATGCTCTTACTTTACGACGGGCCTTGTCCCAAAAGGATTGATATGTAACAACATCAATAACTCGTAAATTAGATCTTGTAACCGGACTCTTAATGGGTTTTGGTTTCATTTGAAACACATTTAGTTAATGAGTCTAGAGAGAATTCTTTGTCTGATAAAAGTAGGTAGTTGGGTTCAGTTAAGTAAGACGTTAAGAGAGATATAAGGGGCGGCAGAGCAACACCGGACTGGGAGCAAAGTGTAAACCATTTGTACTTGTTTATCGGGTAGATAAGCGTGAGTGTCTTCCGCTGGTTCGCTACGCTCATTAGTTCACAACGGAGATAGCGCCAGTTAGATCTCGCCTTTAATTGGTAAAGTACCACGTCCACAGTGATTTACCACCTTTATACTACACCCAATAGAAATGTTAACTCCGTCGAATATACACCGTAAAACTCTTCGTTTTATACAATGCGTGTCTTGTACGTCTATTGTGTCATAAACTTAAACCTGTTGTTGTAAATTTTCACCGTTTCCGAATAAGCTGCGCCGAACAATGGATACGTTTTCTTTTGAGGACGTGTCACCGCGAGCAGTAGTAACCGAACGAGAGGAAAGTGTCGCCATTGTAATATAATTCTGTCAGGAGCGACATGGGTTTCGACTTAGGGCGTAGTCGTGGTAGGAAGAATGGAATTATAAGGGTAGGCAAGTAGTGAGTGCGGTAAGCGCATTACGGCAAAGCGCGACTGCGGGCGGCGCGCGACGCTCTGCGAATGTACAATGCGCCCTAAGCTCCCGCCGGATGTATTCACGGAATAAGTGCTTTGCTAGCCGAAATGAACAACGCTTTTGAACCTTATTTGGAGAAGCGGCCCACTCTCCCCGACGAATTACGAGGGAGTGGGCTGCGGCTGTTATGTGTTATAATGAAAGATTTTTGAATTGCCCTCGACAGGATTCACTCTATTGAGCTTTGAAAGCAATATTTTTCTACAAAAATAAACATGCCTCATTCATACATGTACATTTTTTTACATAAGCTTTCCTTAGGAGCTGTGACAACTACTACATAAATAATACTTACAATCCTCTTCGGAGTGGCAGAGCCGTGACATCTACATAGTAATATTTTATTCAACAAGTTCATCAAGACGCCGAGTGGCGTGCATAATAAAACAACATATTTCGCATACATTAGCTGCACAGATTTGTTAATATGAATGTTCCGGTTGACAGTTGGGACCGCCCTGGTATGCAAATGTCATTGTCTAACGTCACCCCGCCTTGCTGGGTTACCGGGGCTCTGTGGTAACAAAGGATATAGTAAATTAGCGTAGGGATAACATTATTCGCTCCACTAAGATAAGTACCCTTTCGTTTTTGAGTTTAAAAGTTAGTCAAGAGCTATTTTTTTGAAAAAAAAAATGAAAATTGTTTCAAAGTATTTTATAGTAATAGTATACAGAAATCAATGCGTTCCACATGCAAAAGCATATAAAATTTTGGAGTCTGTTTAAAATAATTCAACTTCCCAAACACCAGTGCTATCATCCTACGCAGAAAGCAGACAATCTAGCCCCATGAATATTTAGCATATGACATTTATATGATGTCTACCGAGACTTTATGATCCTTATCTGTATTCCTAACCTTTTTGTCGTCGCGTATAATAAGTGAGTAATGACCGAATATCAAGTCATATGGACTAGTTATTAAGACGGATTGGTCTGGAGCTCGAGGGGTTACAATAGACTTTGTTACTAAGAATGTTTTTGTCGACTTCGTCACTAGTAACAAGCTATTTTATTTTTATTCGTAGCACCAATCCAACAGTTATACCATCCTTTTGTATTACATTCTAGTTGGCCTACATTGCTTACATATTTGTTACGTATTCTCTGAACTGGGTCTTTTCTCCGGGTTACATAATAAAATTGATTGGCATCTGACAATCTTGTTTAATCATGGATGTTTCAATAAACCTTCGCAAGATCTTGGGATGGAGGTGTGACAAGAAGGCAATTTGATTAGAATCTTCCGTGGGATACTTTTATAGTATGTCACAAAGTGAGAACACTTTAGTATAGGCGCATTTTAATTGATAACAATTTACTAACATTACGGCAATGATTTCATATCACAAGCATAGTAATCTAAAAAGGAAAGCTAAGCACGTATTTAAACTTAATGTAAAGCTTTGGCGTAGGCTTAAAGCCGAGATCAAAAACTAAACAGGTTGCCAAACAGCTAACCCTTCAGGCTTAACAAGTCGAGGCAACAATATAAGGACTCTTGTACTATCCTATAAAATCGGGCCATTACCCATAAATCCTTGGTAAAAAGAAGTGTATTTTATTCCGTCCAAATTGCCCTCGTGTAAACGATAAAGACAAAATAAAAGTGACCTGTATTAAATTAAGTTGTAAACTGGCATACCCTCATCCTGGCAGGGTACGATCGTAAATTGTCCATCTAGTGGGTCTGTTACGGTGACGTCGTCAAGTGGACAACACGGACGGACACATCCGTGGAGTATATATGATTATTAGCACAAGAACTTGTATATTTCTACTCAAAATTGTATCCGAGAGATCTTTATCGCATGCCAGAGAGCGATAAGGCAGTGGCAAGCACCGACTAGATGCCCCACACTGAACCATTATTGTCACCATACCCATTTTTATGTCCGGCTATTTGCCATTTACGACTGATTTAAATTTCGTTGTTTGCATATAACATGGCGAGTCGATATCGTTTCGATCGCCTTTAATATAAGGTCAATCGAATGTTAATCGAGTTTTAGTGTTAGTAACCGAAACGAGACAGTTTACAAGATTGTAGATAATGTTAGATTAATATCACGTGCTGGGACAAATTCGAACAATGATTCATACCCTTGAGTCTTTTGGATTTTCATTGTCGAATATGAATTGTTTCTAAATTATAGCGCGATAAATTATAGACAGATACTTTTGAGTAGTTAAATAGGGACAATTTTATGGTTATTTAACATTCCTTTATGGAAACTGAACAAATTTATTTTATAAAATGCAATTTATGGAACCAGTCTCCATTATGTTAAATGCGTTTTATTTGTGATGCAGGCAGTAATAAGGCGTCCGTGGTAGCAATAACTGTGAATGTTATATCATTACCTTACAAAATTCTATTTCCACTGTCTTGTAATGGGAATTTACGAGGCAGTATTATTTTCGTAAATCACGTAAAGCTGTTCTCCATTTGAATTGTTATAGCTTTTAAATTAGTTGATCTATGTTGGAGTGGGTAACTAGGGTTGCTAGGTTAGGTATCAAGTTTAATGAGTTGAGACTTATTACGTATTTATTAAGTTACTGTATCCGGTGTGTGTTTTGCATAATGACGTTCGCGCATGCGTGATGTGCGCAGCCGTGCCCGCGGCGCGGCGCAAGCGGCGATCGGATAGCTCCCAGTGTTCCAGGATTAACTACCTGCATTTAATATTTGCGTGCCCCTGATTGGCTCATCATTTTCTCGGAGAATGTTTAAAATTGCTTCGCTTTTAACGTGGCCTTGTTTCAGAGTAACATTTCAATACGGAAAATTGCTTCTAGCCATTGTAATTTCTACCTACGTAATGAGCCCTGTCGCTACTCGCGGAGATGACTCAGCTCAAACTAGCATTAATTCTTTGTGTTTCTCGTAAGTACTTCGATGTTTCACTGCAATTTTGTTATCGTGGACTTTATTTCAACACGCACTTTAGAATTGATGGGGAGTCTAGGGTCCTGACAGTGTTCGGTGTGACATAGCATGGGTCGTCGATCACTGCTCGAGACTCGTGTGGTATATGGCCACCTGACCTTCACACTACCTATCTCGAGAGTGCACACCGCCCAAAATTGATAACCATAATATTTCTCCGGACTGCAGCGACGACGCAAGACTCGCTTGACGCTTGAATTATTAATATATGTATGTTTTGAGGTAGGGTTATGAATGGCGGTACGCTGCGGCTTTGCCGAGTGTGGAGTTAAATTCTCGAGCGTTAGAGGTAAATTAGTCTGGTTGTAGAGTTAATGAAAACGTTAATGGGCCATTTGTAACCTGTCGTAAGGAATTTCGTTCGGATAATGTAACATTACGTAGAGTACTTTGAGTCGAGTAAGGAAATGCAATACGCAGAATCCTAGACGGTATCGTAGTATAACTCGTATTGTTGGTATTTCGTATCATCTGCATCTCGACCCGGAATAAGATTAAGATAAAGCGTTCAATAGAGGACAATGTTGTTCATGAATTAGCCAGTAGACCAGTCTAGTCCCGTACTGCACCTGTAATTCTTCGTGTTCTTCTGATAATGAACGGACGAGTTAATTAAGCAACATTAGTCCTTACACCGCCGCCTGCACACGAAGCCAGATCGAGAGATAGTGGAGGTGTGCTTACAAGACTTGCCTGAAATTTATGTTAGGGAGAGTCGAATCGCCCGGGATTACTGCGAGCTTTTTAACAATCACAAGACTCCAAGTTGATCAGATTAGGTCGATTTTGGGAAAAGACGCAATCTCTTTCACTAAAATAAAAATATAAGATCGTTTTAATTTTTAATCTAACAAAATAATTTTAAATCATTATTATCTAACAAAATATATGTATAAATTCAAATTATTTTGTTAAGTTACCTTATGAGATACCAATAAGATCTAGCTAGATTATCTTTAATTTGTTTCAGTTACTTACAAATACCTCTTGTATAGTAAATAGGTGGTTTACCTTCTTTGTTTATGTAATTCTAGGTTTTACCCGTACTTGATAGCATTTTTAACCATTTATGATGCAAATATTCAAACAATCTTTTATAATGTTCTTCAAAATTTACATATAGTTTGGTATTTTGTAAAACACAATAGTTAAAGCAGTCGTTCACGTTCAAGATGTAAATAAAGTTATTTTTCCCCGACCCTCTTTCCAAATTACCCCGGTTATTGCTTCAGCATGCTATTAAACTCTTCATGCCAGTAGGTTATACATAAATGATGCTCCTGAACAAATATCCATAGGTCGTTCGCGATAAGAATACGCGAATGTTAATGTATCTAAATAAAATTTTATCATATCATCCGTGCCACAATATCTCTGTTTTCTACTCCGGGCGAAAGCCTACATCTCGAAGCATATTAAATTAAATGTCGCTTGCGGGATGTATTTGTACGTTTGTTTTCTTTTACAACGGATGTTAGCCTGTTTCTTTTTATTATGTACGTTTTAAATGCAAACGCGATGTGATTATATTTGCAAATGTCCTTGATTGTAGACGAGTTAATAACCTTTGTGATGTAGGTAGGCAGCTTTTGTGTGTATAAGTTTTCCAAAGTGTGAGAGCAAAAAAAACACCATAAAAGTTTGGGTTATTAGTTGTTGATGTTATTTTAAAAAACCAATTGACCAAACCGCTTAGTAGCTTCAGATAATCTTATCATTTTATAAAAAGAGATTCAAGTTAAGGATTGTGTTGTGCGGAAACTTTTTTTTAAGAATTAGTTATGAATTATATTCACCAGTTTGATATAACAATAGACAAATTACTACTAGCTACTGTTGGTAAAACAATAGGCCAATTGCCCATTTGTATGGATTTTATTGATAATTAAATCATAGGATGTAAAATCACATGTAAATACCTATTGACCCAGTTGCCAGTGATTCAAGCGTTCTTGATCAAAGTGCAGTGACTACGAGAGCAATATGGAAGTTGCCGCGGAATCACGGTATAAGTTAATAATAACTGTAGTTAAACTTGATGGAAATGCCGATAAACTATGTCGATGGAGCGTCTACAGCGAATGATTTAATTATTGGAACTTAGCAAGTCGTTAGTTGTGTCTATTATAGTGCGGTAGGCTGAAATGTTTACAAATATTGTTAAGGAAAAGCAATCGAAACGCAATTGCTTTCCTGTTCGTCGATGTTTTGATTTCTAAATTGTAAATCGAATTTCGAAGTAGATATTAATTTTTGGTATGAGTCACCTAAGGTCTTATAGTCATATGTTAAAGTTTATCTGACAGCAACCTACAGGTGTTAAACATTTTAATGTATTCACATGCATTACTTCTCAGTGAGTGATATTGTAATGATGTATTGTTTCAGGTAAGTGGGCGTAAAGTTGAGCAACCGAGCGATGGTACTGAACGATACATTTAGACGTGGAGCAATCATCGTGAGGCATTCGATTATTAACATTCAGTAATCGAAGCTAGAACGTGACACCACCAGAGGTATATTTGCCCTTTTAAAAGGGCAGTATTGACTCTGTTTTTCAATGTAAGCTGCTCTAGTATAATCTGGTGCTAGTCTGTAGTTGAATTATGTAAGCTCGTGAATTGATATGATAAGCGCCGATCTAGAGTGTAGTCTCATTGTGTTGGCTATAATCTGATGCATCGCGTAAGACTCGTGTCGGAATGTGAGTTTATTTTAATATTTAATAACAAGGGCCGTAGCTTTACTGATACTGATAGCGTCTCTTCGAAGGCTCTCGCTTTTTGTTTTTCCGTAGTTATCGCTTTGCTTTTGTGTCACGCTTTCGCACTCATTCCTTTTTTAATCTGCGTTTTGATCAAGTGACCGTAATGGTTGCAAATCAGTGTGGTCTCGCCTGGGGGTTTTGAGCCTTGTTATTCGTGACGTCTAGTTAGTTTATATTTACTGTGAAACAAACTCATTAAGCAGGTTATATTTTCTTTATCTCGGAGCTGTTAATTTGACGTCACAGAATAAATCGTTGGGGAGCGGACGCCTGCACGTGAGGTGCAAATAAAAATGCTCATTTAAGACTGAATTCACCGTCTAATTGTTTCGGATTTACGATTCAGTTGCACATTGTTGTTGCTCTGTTCAAGGTAGACTAACTTTGGCCCACACTGTATAAAAGTTGCAGCCACATTTACACAGTAAAATTTTATAGCGAACCAACATGCTTCGCAGAACGTTATGAAATGTATATTCAAGAGAGTTCGCGAGCGGCAAAAAATATTTTAAAAGTGAATTAGATGCGTGCTTTCCCGTTTCTAGTGGAAATTTAAAATGTTTCTACGAACCAGAATGCGTTCCTTATTTATACTGAAAATAGGTTAGTATTGTTATGATTTCTAGGTACTATTTTTAATTAAGACCTGGGTTTTTTTTCTACGTTCTGCAACATTACTGTTGCAGTGTTTTATTCCAAAAACAAAAGTAAACTTTTAGAATGCAAATAGAAATTCCATGTAGGTGTATGAGAAGCGTATGTAGCAGTCTAAGTTTATATACAGTAAGTTGCTCAGTACTCTCCCGCAAAACCTCATTAACGCTACATGAACTGCGAGGCGCCAGAATTATGTTCGCCTTGAGGTAAACTTAATAATTGAATCTGGAAACGAATGACTAAATATAAATACCAAAGTCCTCCATACAGACCAGTACACATTCGTTAGAAAGCCAAAGATAAACCACGCAGCTACTCATTATTCTTTACCGTTGAAACAATAAATAGATCCAATGGTTCGCTATTTATTGAAAGCCGAAAGGTAGAAACGTTACACATAAATCGTGACTATTACGAACTTGGGTTGATTTTTATGATATTTCACTGGTTTATTCGTTTTATAATTAGGCAGCAACATTGAACTGGGTACATCATTTGATGATTAATTTTAATTAGTAATAACTTATTTTTATTATTATTAAATAAGGAAATATTGCTAACCGTTAGCACGGTGGTAAAAGGTTTGATAAATACCGCGCTGTCAGTTGTTTTTGGTTACCGTAAATACGCGTCTAGATAATTTACTTTTCAAGCGAGATCATAACTTATTCAGTCTACTTTTACCGTAACATCCCGTTCGTGGCACAGAACATGAATTGGGTCAAAGGATTCATATAATTTATGAGTTCACGTCAGTGTTTGATTCTCATTAATTTATTACCAGCCATTTTTGTATAAATCGGCAAACTTAGATTTGGATTTTTTGATATGAAAATTGATATTATTTCCATTAAAGTTTGCGATGTTTTCCTTGGATAAAATACGTGTAGGTTTACAAACAAAGCTTAAAGAAAGATCAACAATTTCTTATATTTAAACCAAAACACACCCTTGATACAAATACTCGTCTTGGCTCGCTTCTTATAATTTATTCGAGTGCGATTTTTTGTCTTCCGCAGCACCGCCACGTGAACTTGCTTGACGTAACAGGCAAAAGGCGTGTCCACGGAGCTACCCCCACAATTTCCCTATTTTTTGAAACGACGCCAACAATTTATTTGCTGTCTGCCACGTCCTAGGCGCCGTCGATACGGAAGGAAATACTTCACTTTGATATTTTTCCCCGGAATTGATTAAACGTGAAGAATTTAATGTGCCGTAACGCGGATCGACGTGCCCGAACATCGATTGCAAAACGGGCGTGGGAAACAGGCTTTATCGTGTATTTATGAAAGTGAAATATTTGGGAAATTTCGCTATTAGCTGTGGTCCCGTCCGTCCGCTTGTCAATTTCGCCGACCTCTACACCGTCCATATGTAATCGGGGCTTTTATTCACCCGTATTTTTGCGGTAACAGTATAAAGAAACAATACAACTTTTGTTAAAACTTAATAAATGATTTCGTGTTGGTGCGTGACTGCGCAATAGTTGCCCGCTTCCTTTGTTAGGTTGCCAACACGTCGCGTCACTTCTATTGTCCAGTAATTTTATTTCATCCTTGGGAACGTCACTTAAATGTCTCCATTTTCTTGGGGGGTTCGCGATTTTCACACAATTGAATACAAATGTTAAATTTTACTGTCAGATCTTGGAGGGCACGCTTGTTAAACAACGGAATGATTGTTATGTTGTTGTAAAGAAATATTACTTGGAGTTGTTTTCTTTTTTATTATTTAAGCCCTGACAATGTTGGGAAGGCGTGGTGTTTGAAGATAATGTTGTGACAAATAAATTGTTGTCCAGTTCCTGTCAGGCTCCAGGCTTAAAGAACAAGTTAGGATACGTATAATTTTCTTGTTGCGTTACCTACTTATTAAACCTGTAACTGCTAAGGATAACATCTGCCAATTAGTCACGAAGACCTACCAACAAAGTATTTTTGTTATGAGCAATTTTCGTCGAGTTGTCACAAACGATAAGATAAACATTTTAAACTGCTTTAAATTATTTCAAAAGTAAACGCTTTCATGAAAATAAATGGCTTATCTAACGGAATGAAATTGTCTGTTCTGCGTCTTGTTTAGAATTGTATTATGGTCGAAATTATTATTATGTTTCGGCCGAAAAACATATCAGCAGTTAAATAAGATTAGTCTGTTTTGTAGAGATAGCTTTGAAGTACAGTACGTTATGGTCTATTTCGTTTAAGTATGGATAGTATGGATTACGTTTAGCTTTTCAGGAACATAATAGTGCTATTATGCTGAGATAAACCCGCGCTTTAAAAGTTTACGGGTTTCTTGATAAACGTATTAAGTAGACTGTAAAACTGAATGAAGCAGGAATAAATGCCAAGTTGTTTGTTATGTAGTTGAAATAATTGTAGGTAAAGATAAAATGTGTTCCTAAATTCGCATTTAAAGCAACGTTTGGGAAGTAAGGTCGGAATAATGTAAATAAGGGGACCTCAATTTGAGGACAATAACAGTTTGAAACGTCGAAAGGCTCCTTTTGGAGGTCGCACGGCTCTCAGTCAGTAGGCCGTGATCTTAGATTTGTTCGATCATGAAAATATATAGCTTCATTCCGTCGATGCTATCGAAAAAGCTCCTTAATCGGTTTTCTTTTATATGAAAGAGGACTTTCAGATTTATTGCACCATTTTGGTTACGTTCCAGTGGCCTGATATACGTCTGGTGTGGTTCAAAATTGCATACTAAACAAAAAATCCACATCGCGATATGTTAGTGTGGGGTTTTGTAAAATATATGCTATAACGGGAATTGCTCAGGGAAAGATGTGGTTGATTTCTTATTTGGTATTCATTGTGCGTTGAAATGGATCACATGAGTCGATACGGGGCGTCGTGGAAGAGTGTGTTGAGAGCGAATTTCGCGGGTGCCTCAGCGGATTATGAGAAAAGAAATCTTTTTGATAGAGTTTATTACCATATTCCATTTGGCACATTTTGTGTTGATGTTCGACGGCGTGCTTGGTTACCACCTCACGTTTCGTGTTTGTGATACAAATATCAAAGTCGCAAAACGAGTGCATTTATAAAAGCGAAATATAAGTGGCTGTCAGAAGAGGCCTGACAGATGTCAAATGTCTACTTTTGCAAGAGCTTTAGCGCAAAAATACCGTCATCCTGTGCCGTCACACAAGACACCAAGACATTTCAAAAGTAAATAAAAAGAAATATATTATTGAAATTAAATTTTATGCAACTTGTACGCACAGAATGAAAGTTTATAAACAAGCAGTCGCGTGCTGTATATCTTCATGAAGAGGTTTAATTTGAGAGGTGTGCGATAAGCGCGGTTCGTCGACGACACACTGCGTGTAGTGTGCCCGGGCGCATCGTAAATCAACGAATGAGGTTGCGAAGAGGAGACAACTACGTCACGCAAACGTTGCTATGTTAATCAAGTATTCTTTGTATTAAAATATGAACAAAAAACAGTTAATATGAATAAAGTCTAAACTTTAAGTTTGAATGCACAAAATGATAGGTACTTAGTTCAAACTACATCCAATATCACTTATAATGTGCGTATAATGCATATATTATCATCACATTATCACAATCGCCTTTGTCTTAACGATGAGTCATCATCACATGATAGAATTTGACAGTCCCACTTCGCACCTTTGCCCAATTATGCTTATCAGAATCGCGTTATGTTAATTTTGTTCGAATTAGGCGTAATGAGGCGGGGCTGAGTTGTGCGGTATTCGTACTGCCCACGAATACCCACGCGTGGGCTGAGTTTTCTCGTGTAAACCTGACTTTATGGCTGAAATTAAATAATTGTAGGTAAATAGGAACTGCCCGGGATAAGTACGTGTGTAGCTTTGCTGACTACATGCCAAATATACAGATTCTTGATTATACTTATAAAAAATTATTGCATTAGTATTTTTTATTTACTAACGAAGCAATCAATGTGAAAATCTTTATATAAATTAGCGTACATACTAACCGGCAGATATGCATGACAACTTTGCTATGTGTTTGTTAAGCTAGCTCTCTATGGAGAAAAATATAGAGATGTCATGGCTTTAAATAAATTAATATGAAATAGAGACTAATACTAAACGTCAGACGCCCCTGCAATATTTAGTAACTCCTCATAAGCTTCTCTAAAATACATAATTTATTAATAGAAATAGAAATTACTTCCGTATTTTTAATGCCAATATCTGAATAGATAAGTTTTGCGTTTGATAAAGACGATTAATTATTTTGATGCTTTTAAATTTTCCCTTTTAAAAATATTTTTCAACTGCCCGGCTTTCATAGAATTAACTCAGACAGGGGGAAGCACATTTTTAGAGGCAGCCAGTCTGGCAGCTTGTTTATTTAGGTTAATTATAATCTAGGGGCAGCGCAATATTTTTTCTTTAATTTAAAATGAATGCCGACATGTGTTACGGTGTTTTTAAATTTCTGTGCAGTCTTTTTTTATGTTTTACGCGGTATTAAAAAGCCTAACCCGGCAGTTAATTTCTGAAACGGCCGCGTATTTTTTTAGGAAATGCCCGGGTATGGAGTGAAGTTGTTACAGTTGGCATTACGTAATAATGTGTTAGGACGGACTTCAGGAGTTTTGGTTGGAATTGAGTTTACTTTTTAATTTGGTCTTGTGTTTATAAATTCTATGCTTGAGGTAGAATACGAAGTAACTGAACTTTATTTCGCTGAATTAACTGTGTACTTCTAACTAGGTTTTTGCTGTTGTACTTTGCCAAAGAGATCCTTTCTAAGAATAGCAAATATCCTATCAAAGGCCTTATTTATCATAGCAAGACTTCTTCTTATTCCTTTACAGCATTCAGTATATAAAACCTTAAACTCCACACTTAGGTATTCCCCACGTTTTTGTCAACACACTGGTCCAGCTTTCGGGTCAGTAATTAAACACATCTGCCGCCTGCAATTCTATCTCGCTGTTTTTCATGTTTCCATTTCAGGGAGCGCTCGCAGATTTTTTTATTTGCGACACACACACCGCGCGCGTTCTGTTACGAAAATTTGTTTTAATTGCCGCTTCTGTACACAGTTAATGTAAAGTGTGTTTGAGTTTGTTGCTGTTTAGATTTCATCGTGTTAAGTTTGTGAAAGAGGTGCGTATGTCTCGTGGGGTTGTGTTCGCAATCTGCGTTTTGGCGTGGGCGTTATTATGTCTACTTATTCTGCAGCCATTGTGGATCCGAACAATTGGCTCTGATTCACACTTCCTGGATATTGAATAGAATTAAATGCTGCTCTTATGGTATCTACAGCGTGTAGGGTAAAATTGATCAAATAATTACAACACTCATTGTGGACTTATTGTAATTTCTTTCAAGAGATATTTGTATGATATTTTAATGTGTCGAGCGACCCGCCCACGCTTCGCAAGGGTGTAATTTTGGCCGACTTGCTCACGAAACATTAATTTTTGGCTAACTTAAAAAAACTTTTACCGGGGTTCTTAATTTACAAATTTAAATGAAAAGAATACCTACAGGATGGTGAAAACCGCATTTAAATCCCTCAACTGGTTTAAGAGGAGTTAGCGGACAAACATACAAACAGACAGAATTAGCGACTTGGATTTATACTATGTAATGATAATTTAATTGAATCGGAAGGTACCCGAAGGTGGCCAATGTTATAATGTAATTACTAAAAAAAACACTGAACAAATTAAAATAAAGTGACACTTTGTGCAAAACTATCTCTAAATACTAACAAATGAGTTAAGACATCGTTATTCATATAAGTCTGTTTGCGCGAGGGGTCAAATAAATAGTTGTTGTTAAAGAACCTGTGTGGTGGTCCCTTGGATCGATGACCACAGTCTAGCGGGCTGGCGACTCTTCTAATAACAGTAATTAGTAACGAGGCATCGTTTGTCGCTTGTATTACTAGTGATGTACTGGTATGTAGGCAGCATCTCTCTCGTAAGTGATTAGTGTTTTATGGCTTAGCTGACGACTTTATTACTTTAGTATTACTCATAAAAAATTGGTAAAGGATAATTGAACATACGAATGGACAAACTGCATTATTGCCAGTTAGCATTATTGTCCAAAGTCGAATCATCCAAGATATGCTAAACCGAAATATAGGTAAGTAACATTTAAGGCTAACTGACTAAAAACATTTGTCAATATCAATTCCCAGGTGCTAAATATAGTTAAGCAGTAAATAATGTAGTCACTAAATACGTAAGAACAATGCTGCGTTTGTTTTCAAATGCATGCATAACGTATGGGCGCATATTTAAGCCAGTTTTAGTTTACCTTTGCTGTTTATTGTATTTGAATGCCAAGTTAACACGTTATTCTATTGTTACAGCTATCTTTTATTCCACAACCAATACTCGTATTTTAAGCTACGATGTTACTTATCGATTATTAACGTTAATTTTTTTACCGATATTTTTCGCATCACTATATCAAAGGGATGTTAATATCGTTCAGGAACAAGTTGCGGTGCGAAGTATCCGATAGTAATCTGCGTCTTGTTGGCCGCCATTATGAATGCAAATTTAACAATTATATACCATGTTGATCTGGTATTCACTAGCGCATCTGTACCACAGAGTAGCTAACCCGCAATTAGATGTGCGATCGAGTGCGTCAGCGCACGGCTTTGATTAATTTCTGTGCGATTTGTCATTTTTACTTAGGATGTTGTTTATGTAAATTATGTGAAACTATATAAATCTTTGATAAGTATCCGTGCTCATTTTAAACCAAAGAATCCCACTTTTTACCAATTTCTAGTTTTCCGTTATTAAGTAAAAAATTAACTAAATCTTCCTGTATTGAAATATTTGCGTTGATTAAGTATTTATCTATATAAAAAAAAAACTAAATTGTAATTATTAATTTAATTAAAAAAATAAATAGTTTAAAATTATTTTATATTTTTACTCTGTGTCCACCACACTCTGTGTCAATTGCGTGAGTCTGGCTTACTTGTAGCTGTATGAAAATTATTTGTTCAACTAATTATGAAGGTAACAAACGTTATCTCTTGCAAGGCGTTGTTTCATGCTCTGCTGCGGAAAAACTTACTTTAATTTCAACTAAGATTTAGAAAACTAAAAATCAAAAAGCATATCTATGAGTTGTCTTAACTAATGGAAAATGTAGAAGTTATTCTAGTTCCTAATGCACATACAGTGCTAAGGAGCTTAATCCTTATGCAGTAGTTTCAGCCGTTGCCTACTAAAAGCAGTAACAAAGCTTAAAATAAACGCCGCATTTCGAATTACTTCGGTATGAGGATCAACCTCAAGTAGCGAAGTTTACACAACCCCATACGTCTGATAGTTTCCTTTAAAGCTAGTTTGTCTTGTATCCTTCATTAAGTGGGTAATAGCCTCGGATTAAATTGACGACTAACTCTAAAGCTCTCTCTATTACTCCATACGATGCATCGGGTAAATTAATTATACTCGTGCGTGTACATAATGTTACTTTGTATACCTACCAACACAACTCTTGTTAAGAACTAGTTATGCAAAAACACGGTTAAAAATCAACCCGGGCAATAAAAGTATGTCGGCAGATTTATGAGAAATGTGGATTTCATTTCGTATTGAAAATTAAACTCGACAGTCGTACAGCAATCTAGGTGGTCGACAATAATAACGCTGTAATGGCTGGCTATTTAAAGTGACATAAAATATATTAATTGTGAAAGTTAATTCTAACTCGGCAATCTCCGAAACGATTAACCGGCTCCTGTTTATGTGGACGCCCGTTCCGTGTTGTTTCTTATAATAATGGAAAAAATGACGTATGAATAGCTTTTTGTTGGCTGTAAACAGTTTTTATGGCCGCCTGCTTTAACAAGGAATGTGCCCGCAAATTGAAACTAACCGCAAAGTCATTTAATTCGACGACACGCAATCTCCTGGCTTCAAAGCCGTCTTGTTATTATTATGAACATAAACGTTTTAGGCGTTTACCACCTAAATCTATTTACTGAGTGGTGTAACTAGTTATTTTATGCGCGGGAGCGTTTCAAAGTTCTTGAAGCTGAAAATACCGGTTTCAAAACTTAGATGGAGACAGATTAGCAACGATTGAAACTTTAGAGCCGGTTCTTAGAGAATATTTACAAACCCAACAGTAACGTCGAGATAAGTTTTATAACTTGTAAGAATTACAAAATACCGTCAGAATCCCCGTTAAGACTAGGCGAATCGTTTGATTTAACACTTTGGTGTATATCAATAATATCGTAAATTAATCAACGGCGTATATTGGAATCGGGCCTCGCTGTCCCTGCGTAATATTTTATTAAAAAGATAATATAATTTAATACTTCCTTCTTGAGGTATTGAATGTCGCGTCAGATAAGAGAAGGTAGTTAGGTGTTCTCGCGAATCGTTGAAATATGGTCTTTGTGGTGGCTCCCGCTGGGACCACCCGCGTCTACCTTGGATGTAGTGGGCGCCCGGATGAACCACTATTAATGCAACTTCCCAGGGGTCTATTATCTATGTACTTATTTGTCTAGAACACACTTTTTGTGGCACGAGCCGTTTGACCACCTGACGTTATGGGAGCAGTGAGACTGAAAGTTGTTTGGACGTTTTTTGTTTTGGTTTCTTGTTTGCATAACCTCTGGTGACCGACTGACTGATTTCCACGAAAATTTACATTGAGGCCTTTCATGACTAAAAATATTTTCATATTTAACCCTGTTTATGGAGTTGGTAAACAAACAAGGTGCAACTCGAAATGCAGTCTTATTTCGTTAATGCGAAACCCGGTCGGTTGAAGTATAATATAAACAAGAACAGAGGATTTACTATACTTTGTGACAAAGAAATAAATATAGATTTTGTAGAGCATCATATCTTATACCTACATTATTGTGTTTTAAACTTATGGTTTTAGATTCGTAGAATTATAAAAAAAGCAAATAAATAAAATATTAATGCATGTGTGGAAGCAAAAGAAAAGTAAAAGTTAGCGATAGAAACCAACTGTAAATCTAAACCTTCTTCGCCGTCTTTCAAACAACTCACTGCAAACGATTCGCTGATTACCTTAGATGTTTTTAAAACGAACACATTAAAGCCAATAAAATGCACGCTGCTTAATAAACAGTGACGTCACTTATTTGTCATTAAGCTGCACTAAGACAGGTGCTTCGTCGAGTATTTATTTATTACGTCACAGAGAAAAATGCCTGCGCGCGCGGCGACAGGACAAACGATCCAAGATACCTGAACGCCGCTTCTGACAGATACGTACCTAATGAGGACCACAGCAGTAATGAAAAAGAGTACCCTAACGATTTGCCTCTACAAATACCCACCCTGTTTGATTACACAGTGAAGAAAGAGACAAGCATATTTATGATATAAAGCTATCTCGCTCTACCAACGCAATATAACCCAGTAAAGTTCGTAGGTAATTAGCAAGGTGGATTCCTTGGCTTGTTTGTAAAGTAACTAAATAGGCTACTGTGTTCCAAGCTACTGCGTTCAGTTATTTTATAATTTAACAATATTTACCTATAATTTGTGAGTTACGCGCGAAATGTAGTTATACCGAGTTAAATTAATTGGTGCTGCACCTGTTTTTGCATGTTGATATTGACCGAACTTGTAACTTCTGAGATACGAATTATGCTACATATTTTTTTCCAATGTTTCCGCACATTTTCCAAATAACGTGGTAATGAAGAGACTAAGGTTTGGACGTCTGCAAGGAGTAACTCTAAGTATTTCTGAATTCACGAAATAAAATTAATAAGCGCGGAATAACCCGTCCAAAAGCGGTTCATTGTTAACAAAACTAACTTACTTAAAATAGTTTCGTAGGTAAACACGAACAAAATACATTTCATTGTTTATTTATTTAACCTGTCTACCAGAAGTATTCGGGCATCATAAAACTTGGGGCAAGTTGTATAAACTTCGTAGTTTGCGTAGGTTTTTTGTTTCAATGAAAGCGTAATCATAAAAAACTTTATTTTATTATGCATGGAAAAACTAGGACCGTAAAAACTTGAGGGGTACTCTGGGGTCCGTTAAATGAACCTTAAACATACGAGCTATTGACTGCGAAAAAAAAAAGAATAATGGAATAAAAAAATAAGTTAACGGTTACCAAATAATTTAATTTTCGAACCGAATCTCCCTTTCTATTCACAGCATAGTGATAATAACAGGACATATGGTGCTTTATAAGGACCTGCCGATCATTATATTTAATAAAAACTTTTTACGAAATGAGTTGCATTTTTGTGTAACACGCGAATGTTCGTTTTTAAATTGTGTCTAGGTTGGCTCCTCACGCAATGAGTGGTGGGCTATATAACTTAAGATTGTAGTTCGTATATAACTAATTACATAATCGTTAAGGCTTAACAATCAGTGAGCGTGTACCACTCATTTGTTTATCGTTTATTTATCCCGCTTTTATGGGAATAGAAACATTTCTTAGAAACGTGAATCCAGAATGAAAATATATTACGAGTATGTTATTATCATGACAGCAACTTAATTAAGAACTCCTATATGTTACAATGTACACAAAATTTTAATTAGCTTCCAAATTCTAAAAAAGCAGAAGAGCCACTTGAAAATTCTTTATCTTGGAATATTAAAAGATCATAAAAATATGTAAGCTTTTTGTTGAAATTGTCTGCAACATTGCCTTGGCTTTACGAGTGTTTAAGTGTAAAATGAGAGATATTTTTTATGTGTCTGAGCTATTTTGGATGACTCTTGAAGTTTCTCGCTAAATTCCGAGAAGCATACCAATTAGACTAAAAACAATAACATTTTGATTGGAAAGTTCGCTCAATGAATATTGCGTTCATAAGAGAAACATGGGATATCTATTCAACTTAAATTATTTATAGTCACGAAGTTACTTACATTTTATGGCCGTTTATTATTTTTTTAACACCGACGTCATAAGCTAAAGTTTTATGGGTCTGTGCGATGATGTCAAAAGGCGTTGCAAAATAAATCGGTGAAATTGTTGATAGAAACGTAGAAATTTGAAGGTGTTTATCAAAGTAAACTGACACTCGGTCTGTTAATTACGTCTTAAGGGAACGATAAATGAAGTAGTCGAGAGTCGAGCGTCGACTAGTCACTGATTCGTTTGACAAATCACTTCCCTATTTCACAGTCAAACGGCGGCGGCGAGTGACAGTGTTTTGACGTGATAAAATTAGGTGCTCATGATATTTCGTCGAGTTTTGTGATTGTAAATTAAAGCGGCTTCGGTGCTCGTTAGCGTCTTTGATAGATGACGTCGGCGGGTCCCTGTTGAATTTGTTGTAACACTGTAACTTAAAAACACTTCGACGTCGAGATATAAATGGACACTCCCCTCGGCGATCTAAGTTAACGAGCCTCCATATAAATAAGCACGCCTAATATTTTATAACTTTGACGCAGAACGATCCTATAGAGTTATGCGATCCGGTAATATTGTAATGATTTACGCCTTTGTCGATAAAATAAATAAAAACGAAATGCGAATAATCATGTGTTTGCCGCAATTGGCGTGAAAATTATGAATATTTATTTATGTGTTGTGTTCATTAATATGAAACCAATTTATTTTGAGATGAATATGTAAGGAACTTGTTTATAAATCATGCTCTCCTTAACTGAGTGTGAGCTAGTTAATCGTAGTAGAAATTACTGTACAATTTACTTTGACAACGATGATCAGGATAATGATTCAATGCGTATTGACCTTAATAACAATTTGTGAAGTCATTATTCAAAACGTGACGAGCAGCTTATAAATTTCACTGCAGCATTTTACACTTTAGCACTTGCGCCCGCGCCGGCCCACAGCGGCCGATTTCTGACGAAGGTCGGTCACGTTTTGTCGATACCCGCCATGAGAATATTTGTTTTTTATTGTGAACGAGCGTCGGGTAAAAATTGAAGTGTAATTTTACGTTTTAACTGGTGCCTGCCCCCTTTCGTTCCGCTCGCGTTGAGTGATGTTTATCATAATTGGTGAGAGGGTAGGTGTAGTGCCGCGCCGCCGGAGCGGTGGGCGGGGGCACGCGACGATTGTCCGAGCCGACCTGTCAACTCAATACTTGCCAGACGACTAGCCGCTTTCTGACAACACCAAGTATAGGTCATATCTCTATAACGACATTACATGAAAGCTCGATACAAACGTTTTCTTAATAATTGAAATATAACTCTGAGGCCCCCCGCTTTATTATGTAAAGCTTTTACTTGTGATACCACCTGTGCTCGCAAATTGTTTCACTAATACTGTTGACTGTACTTTTGTGGTCAGCAAATGATGGGTCTTTTTAATGACATGTGTGTAGCTATGCCAAAGTTTTTGAAAAACACATATCTTTAATAAAGTCGTGATCTAGCTCATGACTTAACAGACCTATGAACTATTCATTTAAGCTTGATAGATGAAATCTTCAAGAACATTAGTACCATATCACTTGTAAACAAATAATTACAACCTACGAACATTCATTTGATAGGTATTATTGATAACTGATGACCAATGAGAATTACCGGTTGTGTTTTATCTGCGTACACGCATGTTAGTCAATACAATGGTAAGATTAATACCTCGGACATATCGAAGAATACCGTTAGACGAAATGTGTCTACAAATATAATGTATGGCTCCAGTGTATGGGCATAGTTCATACAGCCAGTCGACTTGTTTGAAGACAAAGCATGCTAGCGTTGTGTAGGATGACGAGATTTAGTCGTAGTTGTATAAAAAAATGCGATAAAAAGACTTCTTAGGCAGGAAAGTTAAGTTACTAACTATAGGGCCTATTGAATAAGGGTAGATTTCTCAATTGTCCGTAAAATTCTACGTAATATGTTCTCGTTACAAGTCGAATATTTTATTATTTGACATATTATGTGATACTGAGAACATACTGCTTATCAGATGAATAGATTTTTTTTATCTGACAATAGGGAATATGCATAAAATTTTAAATGGCCTAAATAAATAAATAATAATATTTTTTTCTCGAATACTTATTATCCTTATATTTTATTGAAAAGGTTTTTTTAAATTTATTTATTATTTAAACCCCTAAAACAATATTCAAAAAGTGCAAAATTAGGGAGCGAAATTCAAACTTCCAAAACGCGCCACCATTGGTCGAACGTAATGTGACGTCATCTGACACGACATTGCATTCATCAGCGTCGAAACTCATACTGTTTTACAAGTTTTTGTGAAAAAAATAAATATTTCTTGTGCTGATTGTAATGAAGTTTAGTTTAGATTGGTAGTGAATCTTTAACGATGACTGAAGCTGGTTCTGTCATAGCACAATAGGACAATCTATCGAGAACAGATGCATTTATGATGACAGCATATTTAAATTTTGCATCATAACCCGATTTTACGAGCGCAAGGATCAGAGGAGTGAAAGCAAATTACTATGTTTTATAATATATTTAAGACCATTATATAGATTTTTATTCATAAATGCACACAACAGTTTTCTTATTATACACCAAAACATTTTGATATTGACACAAAAATATATGAGGCAAAACTCCTTTCTTCAACCGTACCTAGAGTACCTACATTTTTCTCCTTGCTCTTTCATTAAATCGTATTCAATATAATTTTCTGTATTTTCCTTAACCTGGAATAAATCAACAACCATAAAACAATCGTAAAACCACAACAGGAATATAGTTTTTATAGAAAGTTATAGCTACTGACCTTTTCTTTTTGGGTAGGTTAATTTTAAAGCGAATTTTCTAATGTTTAATAGCTAATGCAAAACTTATTTTTTACTAATTCACAATGAGCTGTAATTAATACTTACGTTAAAATGATCTTTACAACAATATGAACAAGATTTAGGAGATATATTATTCCTTCTCATCACCTTACACCACCGTTTTCGTATTTTCGCATCACTTGAAATATGAAAAAACACTTTCTCGGGTGTTTTTCAAGTAGTATTTGTGCACTCCGGTACTATGCAGTACTTATAAGATAATTTTTTGGCTTCTTCCATGGTTTTAAAGTTATTAAAACTGTAAATATGTATGAAGTAACTGAAAAGTTCATAGTAAAATCCCACTGGACGTGTCGTGTGACATCACACAAAGCGCGCGCAAAATGGCGGCGTTTCAACTGCTCTAATTTTTTCAATGTTTTAAATTTCGTTTTTAAAAATATCTTGAGTGTTTTGAAGCCTTTTTATATTTTTTTCTATGTTATAAAGTTGTATACATGCATATCCCCTATTGAAAAATCAACTTTTCGTCTAAAATGTTTTCCTTCAAAGTCTCAATACAAACCATTAAAATTCTAAAAACAAAAATAATGTGGAACTTTTTGGTTTTCTTTTCTTATTCTTGTTACTTTATTTTTATCTTAATCTATAAACATGTGTAAATTTATAATATCGTCAAAAAGAAAATAGCATTTTGCACCTTCCAACATTCTAGAGTCGATTTTCATTATCTGCTAGTTGTCTATAAATAATATCCGTTACCGCGAAAGACATAAAGCTCACAGCCTAAGCTATGAATGGTTAACACCAACGTATCCTGCCTAACGGAACTGAAAAGATCGTTTCGATAATAAAGCATAGCCTGGTCGAGTCGTAACTCAGTATTGTTGACGTACAAATTGTATGTATCGATATGCATGAACCTGCATATGTGTGGGGTAATTGCTACTCTAAAGGGATGACAATATAGTTTGCGGGTACTTATAAAGAAATTATAAAGGGCGACTCGGTAGCAGCCATCGAAACGAAAGGTATGTCTGTCATAAAACTAGCTATTTTAAAGGGTTTTTATTGTATAGACCATAGAATTAACAGGTCTACGCCCTGACTGACGGAGACGACGTACTTGTAAAATGCGGCATAAAATGCTTTGCCGATATTGAGACATTCGAGGCTTGCTATGCCAAATAGGATAATTATTAAGAGATATACACTTTGGCGACATAATTTTATTATAAAAATATTTAACGTTGAAGTCATAAACTTATTGAACATGGCAGAATGCGAAGGCATGTTCCTTAATCTTTTGAATAGACTAATTTAATGTATTGATTTTTTATCTTACGGTAATAACATAAAAAATATATTTACATTTAAGATTTATTAGTAGTTAATTAAGTTATATTAAATTGATACGTTCACAATTTTATTATATTACCGAAGTTTTGTAATAAATATTTTATTATTAATCGTTACGTATTTAAGTATTGATAGGGCTGGCTGTCTATAATAATATTGCAACTTCAAAAAATGTTTCTCGGACGATTTACACGTAGAGTCGCACGCGCAGACAACATGTTACACTAATAATTTAATTTATAAACTGTTTATATAAACACATTTTAAACTATAAAAACTTTATATTGCGTGTTTCAATGCCATATATCGTAGTATATTAGAAAAGTCGACCTTCTGACAAAAAGGTTATTTAAAGGTATTTAAAGTCTCACTAGAGAGGAAACTGGGAGCAAAATCGTCTTATCGTTGGACACAGTTCCTTACAGACGCAATAAATCGTATACATTAATATAAATGTTGCATTAAACTATTAACAAAACTTGTCAGACATTCGCTTTAACTATATTTCTCTTGAGAATTATTTCCAAGTTTATACATTTATTTAAAAGGTATTATTACAAAACATAAATTGTTTATTTTATATGCGTTTTATGATGGAACCTAAGATTAAGCAATAGTTTAATTAATTATCTTAGCACTTATGTTTTTACACGCAATAATTTCTTAACGTATTTGATTAACCATTTTATGCGATGCGTACTAACTGAACACGAAAATAAAATTAGTTTTATAAATCGTAAACTCGTATATTTTTTATTAGTTTAATCATCATTACATAGTATAAATCCAAGTCGCTAATTCTGTCTGTTTGTATGTTTGGCTGCTAACTCCTCCTAAACCAGTTGAGGGATTTTAATGCGGTTTTCACCATCTTATAGGTATTTTTTTCATTTAAATTTGTAAATAAAGAACAATCGGAAAAAGTTTTTTAAAGTTAGCCAAAAATCAATGTTTCGTGAGCAAGTCGGCCAAAATTACACCATTGCGAAGCGTGGGCGGGTCGCTAGTTTTATAACAAAACTTTGTTGCAGTGTTGTTATTCATGTTATGTGAATTTTCAATTATATTTTAGAATGATATACGAATATTTATTGCTTAGTACGATTCCGCAAGTTGTTTATATACAATAGCAAAATGCCTTAAGGCGCTAGGTCGCTCGCACACGCTTATCTGCTTTTACAATGTTGCCCGATTCATCGACTGAATTTTCTCTACAATGTCGGCTTATTCATTCGCTGAAATATACAAGAATAATGTACACTTGTTTAAGACTGTAATTATACGCTTGTAAAATTAATTTAAGGATACAATTTCAATGCGACAAAATGGAGTGTAAAACTATTTAAAACAATTTTTAAACATTTTTACACATAGCGTTATAAAAAAGCAAAACATATACATATATTTTATTATTGTAAATGTTTGGTGTTAGTCCTGAGTTCTATACCTTTGTAACTCTAGGGTTTAAGCTCCTCCCACTAACAGTATTTAGTTATTGAATTATGCGGACTTGAGTCCGGTATAACTGTTGAATGGTTTTGTGGAGGCCTAGCAATTATCATTGCAGGTGGTGAACGCGACCCCATGGCCTTCGGGGCCTAACAGACCCGTGGCTGCAAAGCCTCATACACCGATAGAAACATTTGCTTATTTGTTGCAAGTCGAACTGGGTCACAACTGACCTATTGTGACGAATGTGAATTGCTTTAATTTTGGTTCGGGGTTATAAGTTTTCGCTGTGACATGTGCCGTATCGCTTTTCTGTCATATTGCACGCGTGTGCTGAGTTATGGTCTTTTTGTGTTTCGTGCATTCTTTTGTTTTCGTTGTGCTCGTGCTGCAAACAGCTGGTGCATGATCGGGCTCGTTGCGCAAGTGTTATTAATTTATATCAGCTGTTGATGAGCGGTTGCATGAGTTGACACCTGCGGCTACCATCCGATTTCATGCTTCGTCTAAGGAGGTATAAGGCTGGAGTTTTTATTCAGTTTTTTTTCTTTTCAATTAGCTTGAGGGGTGCGTGCGAGACTGACAGGCGGCGTATGACGATGTCTGTTAGACATACCCACGTTCTTTTTTTTCTTCTTTCTTTCTTTTTTCTGATAGTAAAACAGGGTGACCTTGTTCTAAGGCTTCTCTTGAACTTTTTTAATTTTTAGCATATAGATTTAAATCATGGAATTGTCTTATTTAAGCCCACAAAAAGTACTTTTTTGAAACGGAAATTATGAATTTATTACGTAACTATTACTTTTCCCATTATTTGTAGAAATCCTGCCAGTGTAAACAAATACAGACAAACATTCTTGGATATCTGGGGTTAGGTGGAAGTTCTTACATTGTTGTAGTGCTATTCGGAAACTATGAGTGAAAGGTACTTTCATATTCACTTTACATGATTTACGGTTATAATAGGTGTTAGGGGTTTTTAAATAGTTAAAATAATATAATAACTATTGGCATTTTAGTTTAATAAATAGGTAATTGTAGTTTAAAGTAATAATTAAAACTCTAACATAAAATATTGACCAAACCTATAAAGAAAAATAAGTTAATTTATTGGAATTTTTTAAAACAATTACTGATGAAATAAGCTTATCACCACAACCCACGTTTACCTCTAGTTATTCCTTAACACATTTTTAGGCGTGGTTATATTTCATAACAACGTTTTAACCAGCAAAAGTACCATAACGTACATAGTACATAACCATGTGTTATCGAAATGTGCGTCCATTCCCATAACATTATTTCAGGACACGTATCTCACACAGATAATCAGCGCAGGCGTTTTCAAAGCGATATAATGTTCACTTTCAGTAGGGCGTATCGGCACATAGTACAGAGTGTTGCCAAATATAACAAAACTTTTAAAGAAGGCTGTAGTTTTGGTCACGGTATAAAGTTATATACGTACTGTAGAATGGTAAAGCGATAATTTTGTAACACTCTTTTGCTTTCTTTAAACTCGCAAACAAGGAAATCTACTTTAATACATCGGTGTCTAACACAAAACTAAAAAACTTTTGGTAGTTTCGGCATATAACGCGAACACCCTGTGAAAATTCACGTATGACATTAAAAGCAATAAAATATAGCCTTAGACGCTATTTTATAAATTGTTTTCCAGTGTGCGGGTTACTAATAGCCATTTTATATATCAGCCTAGTGACTTGGAATACGATAGGGTCATAAAACTTAAAACGTATTATTCTATAGCAGTAGTAAAGTTGTATTTGCTTTGTAATGTTAATATTATTATACGCAGTATATGATGCCGCTACAATTCACAGTAACTTATTCTTTGCAGCATCAAGCATTCTATAAATTGCAGTATCATACCTTCTCGCTAATCGCAAATGTTTTTTTTGAAATCACATTCAAGTTAGCAATATAAATACCGGCCATTGGCTTGAAGCTAATTGCTCATTTGTTTATATTTCCAATGCGCCTACGACTGCTAATTGGGCCCTGAATAAAATAGACGCAGCTAGTTAAGGTTCTTTTCTTTTTCCGTCGACGCAAGCGCCGACTGTTGAAAAATAAGGTGCTTCATTGTCAGCCAGTGAGATAAAAGTAAATTTTCGAATGAATGGGAATGTTCGGTGTTCGAGGAACATTGTCGGCGCTCGTCGGTACTCGTTCCCCGTCGGTACGTGCCGAGAAGGTCCCATTCAAATGTCAGCCGCGGAAACCGCCCGCGCTTCTTTCATATCCTTCGAGCCGGATAACTTCCACTGGGCCCGTTGCCATTTCACCAAAATTATGCATAACCACAGCTTGTTTGTTGCTTATTCGGAGTGCAAAAGAGAACGCCTCAAGCGCGATGCGAAAATACTCTAACGAGTGGCCTGAAGTGCATTGTAAAAGATGTCAAAAAACCTGTCGTGTCATTTGTTACCACTTCTGAAGGTAGTGACATAAATAACGTTTGTTGGTGGCGTCCATAAAAGACATAAGTAAAAAGTCAGGATCCGGAATAATGATTTAGGCGAATTCAATGCGTTTATTTTCTTGGAGTGAAATAAAAATTAATATGTTTTTTGTTAGAACTAGGAGTACACCACTCTCGCCTCTACTGAGATACTTAAATGTCACTCGCCACACGGCGCAATCAATTTCGTATTTGTAAGGCTTGCCTTTGTACTGGTAGTAATAGACATATTGTATTGACTGTACTACAACATTTTTCGTTACTGTATTTATAATCTCAAGAGTACTGTCATATAGATAAATCAGTGGTCTGTGATGAGCGAAGCGGAGTCAATACTTGAGTCGATAAGTCAATTAAATACTTGTTTTGTAATTAAAGTTACGATGTATATCGATTACATATACAATAACTTGGAAATGTTTTAGAAACTAAACTGATGACGACCTCTGTGGTGCAGCGGTATATAGGTATACCAGACTGCTAAGCGGTTTCGGGTTCGATCCCCGGGTCGGGCCAATTTCGTAAAAATTGTTTTTTGATATTGGCTCGTGTCTGGGTGTAACTAGGTTCTCACCATAGTCCATTATATGGTACCTATAACACAAGTGCTTACTGCAACTTACTTTAGGGCCACATAATTGGTGTGTCAGTCTGGAGATTTGTTTATTTATTATTATAATTAATGTATATTGAACAACCTAAACCAAATTGACGTAACTTCTTACTATCTTGGAAATTCATGTTAGTTTGTAATAGCGATAAATTCAATCAATTATCTACTGCAGCACAATTGGTGCTTATGCACTTGTGTAACTCTAGTATCGTAATTAAATGCCATCGCTTACGTTATTCTGACATTCTCCATAGAAATGGCGTCGTGTTCGATTCAATAATCAGTGCTCGCTTACACCAGTAAAGTACGAAAACATGGTAGGTTGTCAACGTCAAATGTCGAACTAATTGATCGCAAATATTCGTGTGCTTGAGACTGCTTGTGTAACGTCTGTATGCGAAATCCACGCAATCCATACAAATAGAACTCGGCTTTGAAGTGCCTCAAACGAAATACGGTAGTCTTTGACGGCTTATCAATCGTGTAATTAGTTTATTTAGCAAACAGTGTTAGGTGCATCGACTGAGCAATTTCTACTCAAGCAAGAGGTACGAGCAGTAGCTCGATTCATCCTGGATTAAGGATTTAACGTGTGATGGGCTATCACAGCTAACTCTTGAGGATGTAAAGCGAACTGTAAATTAAAGCACAGAATCAATAATGGTGATTCTGAGAATAGGACGATAAACGGTTTTATGCGCGGACACCGCTTAGCAGTGAGCATAATTTCTGTTTTGACTTAACATGGCTAATCAACAACTACACTGACATTGTCTTCTGCTTTTCTTGTTGTTTATGAAAGGTATTTTAACTACTGTACCAATTAACATAAGGCTTGAATCTAATACCCTTTCAACCCACGGATTGATTCGCCAGTTCCGTATATTGTGTATATCTCTGGTAATTACAACTAACATGGCGTTTAGCATTAACATTAGCTGTGGAAGTTTATTCAATAGAATTTACCGTGTAAGTTCGCCTAGGTCACAATAATTATATAGAGAAGTGGCTTTACAGATAGGGTAAAGGAACTCGATGCCAGCAATCGCGTTCGCATCGCAATTTAACGAGGCACGATTGTTTTTCTCAGTTCTGAATAATATTGAGCCTGAGCGTCGTCCGAGGTTTATCAGATACTTTCGCTGTGTACAGTTAGCCAGTTGGGTTACAAATGAACAGTGTGATTATGGCTTCGGATCTAAGTTTACGATAATTTAAATGTTCTCGGAGTACCACCACGGCGCGGGTACTGCGATCCCCACGATTACACCCGTGGCTTCCTCTTATGGCGAACGGCCATCGGGAAATTTTGAATAGAACTATGGATGCCCCGGCCACCGTTGGGGAATTCAACAGATATTGTTTCTCGATTTGTGGTTTATCGTATTGTTGTCGCTTTTTCGGGAAAACAATTGGTTTGTTATTAGAATAATTTTACCATTTCTCGCGTCAATAAAGTACCGTCTGGTAATTTGGCATTTGTGGAAATATTCCGTTTTATCTTCTGCATTTATCACTTGAGTAACAGTTGGGTATTTACATTCATACAACATTTTATCCTTGGTAATTATGCGCATGCATATTCGGCCGTTTTAAAAGATACACGAACCAAAAGCTCACACAACGATATGGATCTCACGCTTGGCAAATGCCTGGTGAAATAAATTTATTTAATTACCTTCCTAAAATAACTGCCAAATGCTAAAACAAGGCTGAATCAGCAGAATGCGAACAGAAATAATTTGAAAGCACTTTTCTTGGCTTCGGTTGAACTTCCCGTTAATTCACTCCTTCATACGTGAAACTTTTATTTCGCCTTTGAAATCCTGAGTTAGCAATTTAAAACGAAGCGACTCACTGAATATCTGAGATAAAACAACATGATCAGTTTACTAAAAATTTCCCGTACAATGTTGCTGAAGTTTTCTCAGCTTTCCTGCACAAGTGAATATTAGATCCTGGGAGTTAACTTGTGCTTTGTGACTGCTAACTCTATTTCGAACGTGTTAAGGTTGAGAATTGTTGTTTTTGCGAGTGGTATCGACACCTGAGGAGGAAGTTGTTCCTACTTAAAGCCACTTTACAATGCCACGTCTTAAGGCCCTTTGTGCACTTGTCGTGCGTTTGACTGGTTAGGAATAGTGGCGTCTCTCATCGCGGAAGCTAGATTAAGCCGTGTGATTGGTGAAGACACGCCGGTCGCCGTTCAATCGTGTGTGCGATCGCTTATTGAAACGAAATTAATTTTAAATTCACTACAAACAGAAAAAGGACACGAGAAAATACATTTGTATGGTATTTGCCAAGTGACAAATCACGAATAGGTACATATTACCATGATAATACTGAATACAATTGTTATTGTATTTACCACTTGTAAAAGGGTAGACATCTTTAGCAAACAATTACGAATAACGCTACGTGTTCAAGTGTCGATATTCATGTAAAAGCTTTAAAAAGTATGTTTCACATCATTTTGCAAATTGAAAGAAAACATTTTGATCATACAAGGATGCAAAGGAGTCCCTCGTTGCTTGGGTGGGTATTATAAAGAGTTTTTTCATTGAAAATTTGTGATGGATCGTCACGAAATCTATGATTGATATGTGGTGTATTATTCGACGCTTTCATGAGGGTCCCTTCGGTTTTCGCGTTCGCGGCTTTGCACGCCCCTTCAGTCAAATGATTGATTGCCTGAAACTTCATACGTTTGAAAGATAATTTTGTATTTCATCCGTAAACAGATCACGTATGAAAAGAGCCATCGTTTTTCTTGAGTTTCAGGGCTGTTCGTTTCCAATCTACAGCGTGACTGTGCTGTTTGACGGCCCATTGCATTTCTTAACAGAGCAAAACCTTGTTGTATTCAGCCTTAAATTATATAGCGAGCAAACCCGTATTATAAGACAATTTATTGTGTTTAAGTTAAAGCCTAAACTGATTCAATTCACGCAAGAAATGAAAGTGAATGTCAAGACTGAGCGAATATTATGTCAAATATTTGGTTTTTAACTGCAACGCCGCTATTCATTTTAACTGTTATATATTTTGTACGAATCGCAAGCTTTATTTTCAAGCCTTTCATGCTAATTATTGAATTTTATTATTATGAATGAATTATTAATTAATATAAATGAATTGTATTCAGTAAATTTACATTTTATTCTTATTTAAATGAGGTTTAGGTAAAGCTTATAAATCAATAAAAGCTTTTAATAAATACCTTCTATAGTGCACAATGAAATCATTGAGATATTATCTCTGCTAGTAATTGGCGCCATTAAGTTACCACTAGAACTTGTCTCGTTGGGCGCAAGCGCTGATAGGCTATCTCTTGTGCGTTATCGAGATCCTAAGCAAATTGACCCTAGCTCCCTCAATCGATTGACTGACGATCAAGATCCTGATTGAATGCGTGTGCGATGTTCGCTGGAATTTTATGTGAGTGATAAAAAATACCATATATGGCGTTTCAGGAAGAAAGGGGATTCCTCAGTTGTGTTGTTATCAAAGTGAAGTATGGCCGATGGGTTACTTATGTAAATGCGTACACATACGATTTGCTGAGTTATTTTATTGGTCATCGCATTGTTTTCCTAAAAGTATTTTTAAATAAAGGAAGAATGATCATATTTTAAGTTGGAGATTTGATCAATAATGTGTCGGTTGAACGGTTATTCGACGTCGTTTAACGCTGTTTGAATGTCCGAGATCATAGCTCCTAACAGCTTCCCACGACATGTCAAGAAACTGAAGTTTGTGGTGACACCACAGCGCAGACTGCGACGTAATACAGGGCAATTTACCACCATACACATACCACGCAACTTAGACCTACTTCCAACCTAATCAACATTGTACTTTACTCACCAGGACTTGGTTTCTAGGGACCAACTGCAGCTGGTTTTTGGAACGGTGGCTTAGAATTTCATAACCCAATGCCTT
The DNA here is from genome assembly GCA_916618145.1 of Emmelina monodactyla. Classification (NCBI taxonomy): domain Eukaryota; kingdom Metazoa; phylum Arthropoda; class Insecta; order Lepidoptera; family Pterophoridae; genus Emmelina; species Emmelina monodactyla. The sequence goes on along the minus strand of OU745311.1, from coordinate 3,968,782 downwards.
ACTAGACGACGCTGTCATATACCCTCAGGCGTGTTCACGAAATACAAAATTGACGATAGTTGACTGCTCTACAATTGTTAAATTAACGCGTGCTTTCGAAAGTATCAAAAGCTGTGTAAGAGAGGTGCCACACGGGCGTTGCCGGTCCGTTGCCGCTCCGTCGTCCGCTTTAAGTGCGTTCCATTGCCGCGCGCTGTTTTAACGCACGTGTGGCTTAGGTTAAAATTTATATGAAAAACAACGGAGCTTTGTTGTCGGAGCGACAACGCAACGCAGCGGCAACGCCCGTGTGGCAGCGCTCTAAGCGTAGGTATGTCATAAACTGTCAACTCATTATTGTATGAAACTTCTAGAAACTACGAAATTCTTAGAATGTAAACTGGTAATTTGCGGTTTCAACGACAATTTGTGGTTACCAAAAAGTGATTTCAAAAACTGTGAAACTTTGCCATTCGTCATAAGATAATCTACTTATAATAGTACTATTTCTTGGAACGAAATTGAATGTAATTTTAGCCTAAGCCTGATTGGCATAATAAGTCCTATTATGTACTTACCTGTTCTTAGTCAAGCGCGGTTTAAAGTAGCTAAACTAATTCAGGTCATGCCGTGACTTGATTTGCATGTAGGGTGGAACAACTACTCACAAAGTGCTTTATGTGTTTATTCACTTTTACGTAAACTTTATAAATAACGAGAATTTCTTGTAAGGGAACGCTGTTAATAAATTGATGATAAAGTATTTCTATTTATAGGCTAAAAGCAATCTGCAGTGTGAAAGGTTTCATTTGGATTTAGATTGCAGATGTCGGTATGACGCTTCTATTACTTGAAGTGACTAGGCAAAGTGCGATTGTAGAGGTTTGCATCTTCGTTCCCGAAGTGATTCTGGAATCAAAACATACGATTGACAGCAATACATTAAACGTAAGACCCCGACTGCCGATGACCTGCGACGCGCGTAATATTTCACTGTCATCGTGAGTCCTGCCATCAAAGCTTGTCAAAAAATGGTAATGCAATTTTCTAAGGGCTTGGTAAAATATTGCAAGGTTGCACAGGATAACTTAGCTAACTCGTACAATTTCCTTCGGTAAACCGCGACTTGTCATCAATCTTTGTGAACTTTGTTTATACCTTGGCTGTTATCTTGTCATGTTTTACAAGAATTATGATTTTGGCGTGTTCAAAACCAGTTGCACTATTGAATGATAAGGGGGTATTGCGCAGCTACATGTCATTTAGTTATTAGTTTCGTTTTGGGTTCCGGTATTGATCATAACTTTGTGATCGCGTTGTGCATGATATCGCTCACTGAACTAAATACTAATTGCCATAGTGTGTGTGTTACGTAGACCGGTTAATGGCTGCTAAAATATCGCCAGCATTTACGCAACACCTATTCTTGCATGATCAATAGATTGACGGTTCGATAACATTGTGTGTTCCGCTGTGCAGTATTGAATGCTTGTCATACTGGGGCGATAATTTGAGCATAATCGATCATATACCTATCGATTTGTACTAAATTGAATAGTATTTCAATGGTGATTCGCGTCTGTGAGTTTCCAAATGGTGCGTTATTTATGGTTTTGTTATTAGTCAAAGAATTACATTTGTCCTCAACATGTTCGCAAAACGTGGTCCCACCGTTACCAATATGCAATTACCTTGCAATTTAATGGTACTCTAAAGCCATAGCGCACTAAACTCCGTCGCTTGCTCCAGATATAAGATTGCGACACTCACCTCGTCTTAGCTCCAATTCAACGCCTATTTGGCTCACTATGCGACGCCATTAGGTGATACTGAATCAACATGTTTTATTACTCGATTATTCAAGTTAATCCATACTAAATCGAACATTCAACGTGGAATAATATTAAACGTATACGTCTTTAATAGGTCCTTTAAGTAATATGATATTAGCTTGGGCGCATAAACCTATGTTGGGAATGAAATTAGATTTGATTTCGCTTGACATTTGGCTTAACCTGTCGCATTTTGTTGCTCTTTGCGGTTCGATATTGCTAATAGGGGGTTGGAAAGAGACATCAAGTGTTCTGTTGATTCCAATCGTAAGAGTGGACTCGTGCTATGTAAATTCGCGACCTTTTATTTTCCCATGGAGTTAGTATGTTGTAATGGCATTCTGGGCCGGTGTTTGTGTTGCGAATGCTTCTGCCGGCACGCGTTCCTATAAATGCTACCGATCGATAACCTCTACAGCATCGATTAATTTTCGAAACAATATTCGATTGTAAAGTTCACCGAAGCACGAGTTCTTTTGTTTGTGTTAAGCTAGCGATTACGTTAACTTTTCTCCACATATATCGCGAAATACTGCTCTAAGATTTGTGTCGATACATTGGTTATCCCATTCGCGATTATGTTCTGAATACATGAATATGTAATTGTATCTTTTAAGGTATCTTGGTTAAATTATAGTTCTCGAGATAATGAATTGAAATAAGAAAAGAACTTGAATCTGATACATTAATGTGGTCTCCATTAAACGATTAAGCAAACGCTCGCTCATCTGTATGCAACGTCGCTTCATCTTCAAAGTGCAGCCGCGTGGATAAATTCGCTTGCAGTTCGTACGAACGACTAACATTTCGAAACACACTCGGATATGAAATCTGGAACACTATGTTAATGTGTTGAGCACCAGCGAATTATGATACGAGACCCACTCATACCTAAACCGAAGGCTTTCCTTTAAACATTTTCGAATGCCGTGGTAAATCTTTCTTTTGAATCAATGCTTTTTTTTCGATTCTCTCACCCTGTAATTTTATCAGAGTTTAAATTGAAGTTATGGTTATGGAGAGTAGGTACATGGCTGATTAAGGTACATAATCAGGTCTGTAGTTTGGAGGCTGGTGGTATTTACGATGTGGCGTACCCCGGCTTATCTGGTGGAATCATCGGCGCTCGCGCACCGGCCCACTCCGCACACATATTTTATTTTATTCGCGCTACTGTGATGTAATGAGCTGATAAATGGAAGAAAACCACCAATTAGTGTCGATGAATTTATTGTTTCTACTTAAAACGTAGGAGGGCCGGGACATGTAATCTTTTTTTTTCAATCTGGCCTTTGAATCTCAGTTTATATACCAATCATCATTAAACTTCTAAGTATGTGTTGTTGGTCACTTAATTTTAATTGCTTATGGCGTGTATCTTGTTTAATAAACCTATGTGAAACTAGTTTTTATTAATTTTCAAATGGAGCTACGTAGGATATTTCGTTAATGGCTTGTATGTATAGCCGGCTAACAGGCAGGTGGTGTACAAGTAATTGTTAGTCACCTACCCGACACCTAGTGTTAGAGCCGCCTAGTAAACTTGGTAATCTGAAATCCTATGTCCGTGTATACACTTGGGCCAGCTTGTGAGGCATGCAAATCTTCAGTTGAGTGATTCAGCTACATCGTTAGACAATGGCCCAGCGTTGGCCGTCCTACGCCGGGCGTGATTCAAGAAACACAATAGACGCCTTGCATTCACAGACGCTGAATTGAATTAGGCCATTCTACTACAACCGACTATATTAAACTTTAGATTTGCAGAATTATTGGCAGTGTGAGAAAACCGTTAGCATTTAATTGTATTTATCGTGCCGTTGAAATGAAAACGTTGTTAACCTGGTCCTATTGAATTTAAATCGGTACCTTTGTTCTGGATGTTGTTATTCTTGCTTTACTTGCGAGTTGGACTGTAACACTTATACAAATGGCTCCACTTTCACTTGTTTCAAAGCATGAAGTAACGAATTTTCCAAATGGCAGTGTTACGTGTATATCTAACTGCAGTTAGTTTGGTTGCACAGCCAGTTCTCATGTTTACTGGCCCGTTTGAATCTCACTCGCAAACATTTGTTTGACAAATGCCTCTGTCTTATATTTGTGTAGCGTGTTTGTTTTCACGGTTTTAGAACTCTCTGCCAACATAATCTCAGTATTAAAGAAACTGGTTTTAAAAATTCTAATAAATAAGGAGAATTAAATACATTACAGTTAAGTTAGACAAATTGAAAACTATATATATTTTCAGGTTGAAATACACATACTTTTAAGTAATTCATAATGTATATTATTTGAGGCTTTAAAAAAACAGGTATACGCAAATTTCATTTTATGCAATTTCGTACTGCAAAGTAATTTTCTTAACTTTTAGACTTTGTTAAAAAAAGCGCACTTTGTAGTGCGTGCGCGCCTGCAGATTTATCTCGGTTCATTACACGCGGCGCGCGGGCTTTCAGCTGCCAGCGCGCATGCGCCCCAACTCCCATAGTGTTCGTGTGCCGCAGTACTGGGATGCATGGAAATTAACTTCAGTTTCATTAATTAGAAAGGATAACTACGATCGAAATAACGTATAAGTTTTATTACTAAAACTTAAATTATAATAATGGCTTGTATACGTCTAACTAGTAGAGCCAGGCCCCTCTCTCGGAAACGAGAGGGTTTAAGCCGTAAACCACCTTTTTGGCTCGGTGTGGGTCTGTGGAAGCACATGATGGATAAATAGTTATTAAAAATATACGGGAAAAAGTAGCACCTGCAAATTAATATACGTTTACTTAATGACATCAAATCTCATTAACTAGTTAATTATCATTAAAAATGCAAACCAAATTAATTATAGTTCATTAAATGTTAATTAGCTTAACGCTTTTTTATTTAAAAGTACTCAGCACCGAACAGTAGCAGATTTTGTTTTTTTAAACTTCGTGTCACGCAAGCACATGATCCTTGCGTTGATCCGAATCGACTATAATTAAATATTCTTATACGCCCTTTAATATACCAATTTATTCATTCCCCGTCTCCCTTGGTCCGAATTAATTAAGATTGATACAGTATATTTTACTGCCGACTTGTTTATTTACATACGAGAGCAGTTGGCCATTTTTCAAATGTGAACGACCTTCTGTTTGTAAAAAATGGCGCGAGAATGATTTTAGCGTTGGCAACACTCGCAACTGACGAGGCGAGCGTGTAAAAGACATCAACGCATTCGTATTTGTAATGTTGCATTCACAAAAAAAGGAAAAATAATTTCGTTTTTATTAACCTGCCAGTGTGGAGTGATGGGTTGGTTAATTTTGATTTCTGCCCGTTCATAATTTAAAAAGGTGACAACGGACTCTGATAACTCGGCGCTTGATTTGCATACGGCTTTTTTGTGACGTTTAAAAGTTAACAAGGCGAGCTGTCAGCTGAGGCGTTTCACTTAGGTTTTTTGTGCATCAAAGTAGCTTGACCTTATCGTTTCAGATTGATTGTATCATTTAATCCGGAACTGATGTGTATCTAGTTGGTTGTGAAGGTGGTATTTAAAATGCGTTGCAAGTAACTGCGGGAGAGGCGGTTTAATATGATCCTTTGAGGTACCGGAGCCGTGGTCGCTGCAAGTTGCGATTATTCACGCCAACTTACTTAGTATCGTGGTATCGGACGCCGGGGGAATGTCTAATAGAAAAGCCGCTTTACAACTTGCGATTACGATATTATTGTGTATTGTTTTTATTTATTTTGGTGTATGTATACTTATGTTAGGCTTTTGTGTAGTTGGATGGTCCTAGGCGGATCAAACCCGGCTGCTCGTGGCTGTGTCTGGGTGTAGCTAGGTTCTCTTCTAGTACTTAGTAATACTTTATTTATTTTTATACTTTTTTTATTCTTAATATCATAAAAATAAATAATTACAAAAATATTGAAGCAAAATTTTATATAAGATTTAAGACTTGATTTCATTAATGTAACTTAATCCAAGGTACAATTAAAAACATTTTGATACCAAAAATACTTTGTAAGAGCCAGAGGTGACTATCTAAAACATCATTAGGTTTTATCCATTTAACTTAGTCGTTTTTTGCATCATTCACAAGAGGACAAAGTCAGGTCCTAAAGCTGGTTTGATACAGAAAATATACCTATTTACTAACTTATCGTTTTTTTGCAGCTACCGTTTTAAGTAAAGTAGGTACAAGTGGTTGATCAAAGATAATCTTAAATGTATTTTATATTTTGTTTCAGGTAAAAACATGGATTTTATAAAAATTTGATGCCACGTTTCATCTGAATCTGAATATAAAAGGTACAAGTGTAAATCGTGCAGTGAAAATGTCTTTTGTAGTTGAGAAGCCTGAAGTTTTAATAAGAGTATGTCAGTCGCCGACTAGGGAATTTAAAATACATTTTATTCTTCACTTATTAATCCAATTAGGTTAATGCACCACAGTATTTGCTCCCGCGCAAAAAGGAAACTCTTTAAAAATAGAATGGATTTAACCGTCTCTTTTTAAATCAACCTTTTTACCTTTTACGTCAAACGCGTCTACAATGATAGACATCTAATTAAAAGTAAAATAAATAAAGTGATATTTACTCTGCCATTTAAAAAGCGATAACCTAACAAAATAATTGAGATAATATTGCAGTTTTATTGCAGGAACTGCAGTATCTAAGGTATAATTGAATCGTAAAATTTATGGCTTGAATCTTTATTTTTTATTGACGTGTACAGGATGTCGGTTGTCGCAAATTAATTTTTAGCAAATGTAAAACATTAATGCCATGTACATATCATAAGGGCAATTTGATAACTTTTAAATAACGCTTCGGCATACTGGGCTTTGGGCAGACTGGAAGCCCGCGTGTATAAATAACTTAGAATCCTTTTCACTTTGACTTCTACGTTTTGAATCAACAAAGGGGTTAAAAAAAGTTTGTGTTTCCGGTAGTTGACAAAGGAGGTAGTAATTGCGTGGCGGCGGCCATTTTGTCCGCGGGTGGGGTCAAATCGACCCCGCCTCGCGTTTCCGTTGCAGGATAATTAAAGATTACCCCACTACCGCGAGTCAATTTGTTCCCCTCCAAAAACACAAAACACCTCCAAGCGTGCCCTTTGGATATCAAGTACATCTGTTTTCTTTCAACCAGTTTTTATACAACAATCGAAATTATGTTATAATTCAATTTGCAGTCATTTCAATTCGAAGTTGAAAAACTTTCATAATATAAAATGATTTTAATTGCTATTCAAATTTTTTGAAGCCTTGCTTTGAAGGGTTATATTTTTCCTTGAACAATCTTTTGTGTCAGTGTTTCTGATGAAAAAATTGTGTATAGAAAAGGCTGTCACATCAAACAGATGTCGCACTAAGTACCTAGCAAGTATAATTTCGTTCCCACATTTAAGATGACATAATTAGACGTTACATTGTCTCTCTTATATTAAGTTGTAAAGTGACAGTTGTTAAAATGTTCCCCATATAAAATAATACAATGATATAACCTTATATATCCCATTGTTTCAAGTTTTATAACTTGACGTTTTACTATGCCCCTAATTGTAGTAAATTTCACTTTTAGTGAAACTACCTATGCTATTTACTTTACGCATTCTCGTATAATTTATGTTTACTGTTCATACTGGGTGTGTTATTTCCGGGTGAGTTTCCTACTTAATTTTCTCATTTCGTTTATTTAATACTGACACCTGATAGCATACAATGAGCAACACATTCTACTACTATTTACTAAGGCTTGAATTGACTCCGTGTGTTGTAGAGTGTATCTGCAAGGTTTACAGTGATGATATGATACAGTTAATAATAATTGTGTTTATTTTATCAAAAGCTACCACATCTCGGAGATAATGGAAAATCCGATAGTTGCCGGGTGTACGTATAGCATTACTAGTTATTTAATTACAGTAGAGAGCGATGCATCGGCGCGCGCGTGGCTCTGATTTAGAGCAAATTGAACCGGGAGATTGGCCCTCGGGAACATCTCATTTGCCGCTGCAACGCTTCAATTGTCTCGGGGTCGACATCCACCATTGTCTCAACGATATTAATACCCGAGACCGCATCTTCACTGAATCGCTTCCAATATCAAAATTCATAAGCATTGTATCAGAGGAAGTAATAAAAGTCTAATTGGTATTCACATATTTTAAAACGCCGTGTAAAAACACAGCTTTATCTGATATTCATAAAAATGTTGATTTTAATTGGTATGAAATTATCAAATGCCAGAGTTTATTTATTCTAATAAAATGTGTGTATTAGCAAATGGAGTACGTGCTCATCTTTATTGCGCATAATAAACATGGTTGTGGTATTTAAAGATTTTGGACAAGATATTTTGAAATTGGAAGTGTTGGCTTATTATATCCTGCAGCGTTTAGTTCGTTTGCTTTTAATTGAGCCTCTGACGTTCTCCCGGCAAACGGAATCAGCAAATTGAATACTCGCAAGTATACGCCTCGTTCGTTCAATCGTTCATTCATTCGGTCGTTCATTTGTTGCCATTAGCACCTAATAAATCTTACTAGCTTATAATTTAGAACATGCAAGTAACCTCTGTTATAATAGTTACCTCTGCCATCGTTCGTCACTATTTGTAATTGTTCAGTTCCATTCGTTAAACGATTCCTGCATATATAATTATCACATATAATTATGTTAAATTCATATAATAATAATACGATTTTGGAGCGAGCTTTTGCCATCCAGCGAAATTAAATAAGTTGACTACAACTAAGTAATATTTTAATTAATATTTCAAAGTAAGTATGATAAACGCATAGCTTATTTTAATAAAGCTGTCAATCACACATACGAAAAATATTTTCTCAGTGACCTTAATCTAACTTTGCAGGTCAAAAGTGTGAAATTAAATTAATTGTGTCAAATACAAGAGATGGCTTTATTCATGAGTTCGGCTTTAATTGTGTGTGAATAATAAATGAATAACGGATTATCGTGATATTGTCAGTTAATACGATGACAGCACAATGAGGGATTTTGGTCGCTGCTGTCTCGCCAAGAATTTGGATAGGGCATAGTGTTCATACGTTCACATGACCGAATATGCTAAAATCATTCACTGAGAAAGTATTCAACGCTTTTTTTTCTAAGGACGTGTCCGTCGACTAATAACTTGAAACTCATTTCGATTTCCTGTTAAACACACCGTTATTAGATGTTGAGAGGCGTCTCATAAAAAGTGGTATTAATTGTATTTTGAATCTGTTTAACTAGGCAATTAACCTTTCTGTATCCGTAGCTGTGACTAATTTCGGTTTTCTATTGATATAGGTGAGTTTACAGTGGTAATTTCTTTCAAATTGATTCCTTTAAATGGCCGTGTCGAATGTGTGATTTTGAAGTCTACAAAGAACCTGTATTAGGTTTCTTTTATAAAAAGATCTTGACGCGCTTTGACTGAACTTTATTCCTTTTGATTTATTTTGGTCGTAAAAAAGGCACTGAAAACTGATACCTTGATGAGCTTTATATTAAATTTTGTTAATGATCTGATCAGTTTGAATATTAGAGTCGATATAACCTGTTCTTTATTTGGTAGATTTGCACTTCATTTTCATTTAATTTGAAAAAGAAACATTTTATTACCTACACTCTAAAATAAGTATAAAACTGGATAGTAAATAAAATACGAGTATGTATGTATATCACTTTTAAATTAAAACTGTTGGAAACTTTGCTGGTAGACAGATTCCTGATGTTTTAAGTATATTCCTTGAGACTACTTTATAATTTATATGAAAACAGTTTATTGCAATCTTTATAAGGTCGTCTAGTGAGGTAGTCAGCACTCCAAAATTTTCTAACATAAAAATATCAATACTTTATGAAACCCTACAAATAACAGAAGAAATAACTGATAATATTTCCCCGAATTTGCTCTTGTATCCGACGTGTGCGCGAGAAAGGCTATACTTTAAATAATGGTCGATGCATTTATGTAATTTCAACGAAAGCTATAAAAAAGGACTAACAAGGACACAGCGCATCGACACTCGTTCAAGGTAGTTTTATAACAAATAGCGGCCGCCAACTAATTGGTCGGGATTGTACATTGGATGACTTGTGTTTTCGGTTCTTTCTGCGAAGTGCGTAATCACCAGTTGCGCGGGAGTTTCTTAGGGTTAATGGTGGTGTAGTTGTGCTGAGTCAGGCTTGTTGAGATGCGGCAGGTAGTGTCTATATTGTCAGGGGGGTTGTCAGGGTCTAAATGGGCCCGAGTCATGGGTAAGTGTTAACTATGCGTAACACTTAACACGTCTATTTCTAGTGTGTTATTAGTTCCGGAGTAAACTGGCTGTCTATTAGTTTAATGTGATCAGATTTTGTAGATACTTTTACGAAAGTCGGAAAAGAAGAAAGAAGTTTTTTTGAGAGTGTGTATTTTATATTAATATTCAAAAAAAAAAACAAGGTCAACTTCATAATATTAATTAAAGAACCTATAAAACTAATTTAAATGAAGGTAATAAAGACATAAATACTTTATTTATAATAAAGATAAGTACCCATTTTAAATTACATATGCATTTAATTTAAAGTGTTTACCAGTCTAGGTACTTTTAATTCTAGAATGACACAAGCTGAAAACGAGTGAATTACTGATATGGTAATACTAGTAAGCAGTAACAAGACGCTTGTTATCTTCATGTATTTCCTTGTAAACTTTATTTTAATATCATCTCAGCAAACATGGTATAAACTACTTGATGTTTTTACTATTTTTAAAGCTCTCGTACGTGGATTTGATAGCGGCTTTATCGGCTGCCTTATTTAAGCATTCTCTTATCTTGGCCTGTAAATATTGTGGATACAGCTAACAATAAAATGATTGTGAGATCGCCTTGGGAAGTCTTGAGCCTTTTAAGGGTTCATGTTTATACGGAAAGTATGTGTAACGGAAAAGATGAACTGGCAAACTGTCACAGTTCGTTGCATGGTGAAAAGCTTTTTCTCTATTTTAAACTGGACACACACCTCCTTGTTTGATTGTATTTCACTTAATCCCCCCGTTCCGCTCATTCTCTATGGTAATTCAACGTCGGCATTGTTTTATTTTAGTCTCCTACGCAGCACAAATTTCTAGTTTCGTGCGGTCACACCAATTTCGCCCTTGCGCCGTCACGGTTCAGTCGATTATGGCGTGGCGCGATCCGGCTGTAACAGTTGAGTTCTTTTCAACTAGGTTTGTACGGTGTACGGCGTCGGTGGTCTGTCATGGTTGTAATTTGTTTAAACACTGTAATTTTTGTGGTTGTACAGTGTACGTATCCGGTAGAACTACTCTCGTTTGCACCTTGTCAGTACTGATTCTATCTCGGCGCCTAATTGCTGATATTCCATCAAAGTAATAAATACGATTTGCTTTCTCACCTTCTCATTAGAACGAGTTGATTACTGCACTCTGTTGATTTTATTATGTCAGAAGTTGTTAGTATTATCAAGTGGAGTATTTGTGGGCAATGGATTAGTTTTAGAAGCCTCTTAAGCCGAGTTTGAGAACCTTTTGTGTATAATGGACTTAATTGAGTGCTTCATATAACTACTAATTGAGAATTATGAATACTTTCTCATTTCACTAATAGGTTTTTTGTGTAATTTTTTTTATTTTATTATATTTTTATAAGCCTAAAAAATCTTAGGTACTTGTAAACCACCTATAAACATGTAAATATAATAAATGTCATCGTTCACACCGTGTTGAGTCATAAAGCATGCCGCGCGGTGTCGCCGCGTGGAGTTCTCACGCGTCACTCGCCGATCTGATGGAGGCTGCGCAGTGACACATATGTAGCCGAATTCTGTGGCACAAGTCATAGAATTATGATGTGGGTGAATTTTGGATGCGGGCTAGCTTGATTGAGGGATGTCTCGTAATAATTTATTTCAAAACAAAAAAAAAATATTTATGAGATAACGATAAAAAAGTGATTGTAATAAAAATTGTTTCACTTACTTTATTAATTTTGTTTTGATAAATTCCTAAAATAGAAGAGGTAATTTTAGTTAAAATCGTTTAACTTTCAATTAAAAAAACATCAAAGACTTAGTTTAAGTTACGGTTTGATAATAAAAAGTTAGTAACGCTTTTCTTGTTCCCGACAGAAATAAAATTTGACATTTGACAGTGATCTCAAGCATCAGCCGGTCACCGTGGGCCGGAACGTGTGTAACGACAAGATGGCCGACTGATAACAATAGATAAACCTAAATGAGCTGTGAATAGAGGAATATCACCGCTTCGGTGTGAGAGGAGGAATTTTTATATCTCGACGCGTGACTCTACCTTCCAGGTATTTTTAAAAACTATTTTATCCACCCCAACATTAAAACTAAACAAAAAGGCCACAATATTGAGAGAATATTATAATACCCCTGACCTTGCTGGTTCTAAAGATCTTGAAATAACAAGTGCCTTTAGGAATGGAATTTAAAATGTAAAATGGCTCCAACAATAGCCCGCTTAGCATTCAAGACGAAGAGCTACGAGCAGTATTGGCAAGGGCGACGCAGACGGGGGTCAATACAAACATGTGCTCATTATACAACTGGCTCCTGCACTATTACCTACAAACAAACAAAAATAACCTTCTAGAATACGAAACAAATGAATCATGAAAGATTTTAATATGTAAATATACAACATCCCAATCCATATTAACACTGAATTACGAACGATCTAACCTCGTTTAGTGGCTCGTAAAATTTCAATATCGTTTAAAGCTCACTATAATACAGTATCAAGGATTGTAAATCGAAATGATGGCAATCATTTATGAGCGAGAGAACGTCCAAGTTATTCCGAGTCGCGAAATGGCATTCGTAAATCGACGATTAAGACGGTTTGCATTCAAACTACAAAAGACTAAGTAAATGCCGCTGCAGCCCGCTGCCATAAATATCATAATTAATTTTATTATCGACCCGATTGCTTGCAAATCGACTTAAGCAAAATTTGCGAGCCACCGCCCACGATTAATAAAACTTTACAAGTCGATTGCTAGCAACATTGTACTAACAGGACTGGCTTCGTCAAAGACCTTGCTTTTTGGCATGTAACGCTTTCTTTCTCGATAGCCGCTGGCCTGTAAAAGCTAACTCCCGTTTCAAAGAAAAGTAATGAGAGTTAAACTTAGTGGAAAACGGTCGGCGAGCAACCATCGTTTCGAAGAGGGAAAATATTTTTTTACATTATTCGGTAGGGTGAGCACTACGATAGTCCACCCAGCACACAAAGACCGCCTTCCTTATTACCGGGCTTAAGTGAAATAGCAGCGACTTTAATGCAACTTTTATTCCGACGGGTCACAAAAACTCCGTTTCAAGGAGTATTATGCTTTACGTCTCTAATTAACGCAAAATGAAAATATGCACCTGAGGGATGTTGGTTGGAAAAATTTTAGAGTTACAAGAAACCTTATATTAATTTTAATAAGACGGGGTTTATAGTTGCAGGGGTCGCGAACCGTCTGTTCGTTTAGGTATACCATAACAGACGACAGGGCTACCCGCAAATGGCGTTATAGGACGTGACTTTCATTGTCCAATTATTTCAATTTCCCCACTGTTTGCTTTCATGCATTATTATCTGGGTTCGTACAGAGACATTTAACAGATATGGCAACAGTGCCTACTTAACCCTATTACTTCGTGAAGATAGCATTTGTTTAGTTTTACCAAGAAAATAGAATGCTCTAAACCTACTTTTAGACTAGGTACTTTTAGACCTAACTTAGTGACTTCAACTACATAAATCCCATTCAGATTTTTTTACGGGCATATATAAAATAAAAAAGGCCATAATGAGAATAACAAAAAAAAAATTTCCATACATTTATTTCACTTTTTTAACCCATATTTAGTTAGTGGCACATTCGGGGCCACGTTCACATTGGCTCGTAGTTAGTCAAGCCAGCGTGGGCTATACAAATATTAGTAATAGTCCACATGAATATTGGAACATGTTTGGATAAGACACACGGTAGAATGATATGCGCATAGCCATTATGCCGTACGCATACATTGACTGATTAAGGTGCGTTCACATACGACGGTACCCCAGAATTAAAAATGACTGCTAAATGCTATTTTAATAACAGTTACTGCTAATTCTATTCTAGAAGTATTATCATGTTATATGGATCATAATTTTAATAAGAATGTAAGATTTTACCCACATTTAACAACCCTGTTGATCTACCTAAATGGTTGTGATTTGAAGCAAGGCGCTGCATACTTTGACTACACTATTTCTAATAGAACCAAGAAATTCAATACCTCTTGCTATCAATAAATCACTTACAAGCAACATTTATTTATTTAAAAACAACATTATCAACATGGAGTCCGTTGTAATTGCAACTGACAGCTGATTGAAAACTTTAGTAGCCATTTATTGAAACAACACTGGTAATCTGATTTCCATAACCTATCGCGATCCATATGGCAAGCAAAGTTGCATAGCTTGCGAAGCATTTCATTTTTCAGTTTCGTCAATATGATGTGAAACAGTCTTAACCCTGGCAAAAAGGCACAATCTTGCTGCGATAGGGTAACGAGATAACAAGCGTGCAGCGGCCGACTAAGATGGATAAAAACAAGCCACTGAACGGGCGAGTCTTATCCACTACCTGTTATACTTCCTTATGCAGAATAACAATTATAACCTGCAGCAGTGAGTTTTAAAACTATGTTTTCAATAAAATTTAAGCTATATGTCAAAACTTTCAGGAATTTAAAATTAAATGCAAAATTACTAAGCTACTTTCAATTTTCAGAAAAAATAATTGAGTGATAAAATTATTTACGCCAGCAAAAATGAGTAGCACATATCTTAATCCTTTTTTGCTAGCGTCACTAGTTGAGCTAAAACCATTATTTTTCTCCATAATATAAAAATTCCTGATTATTTTGCCCGTGTAAATTTAGTTTGGTGTGGTTGAGTAAAAAGAACATCCAAGGGCATGTCAAAAATCTCGCTCGCATTCTGTATGAAACACACGTCTCCGAACGAAGTGCTCGCATCGATGACGAAAAGGTCCCAACAAAAAGTGGTACTAAACAGGAAAGGCCTTTCCGACCTAAGCTAGACGTGCGCCTTGTTTACTTAAACGAAAGCCACATTAAGTGCCTTAGGAGATGGACCTGGCTTCTCAGCGGCCTGTCCTAGACAGCTTCACGATGCAAACGTGCAATCAAAGAAATATATAGATTTCCACCACACGCCAGCATTTACGGCGCGATAAACCGACCAAATTAAAAGAAATAGCTCCTTATTAATTCTAACGCTTAAACTTGATGTATTGTTACTATTTCTAGTATTGTTTTGGTTATAACTGGCCTATTGATAGTGTCATAGTGGCAATAAATTATTGATAATGTTTATTGTCCGCTACTTGGTATACCTGGTATTAATCAAAACTCATTGACCCTAAAGTTTTATTGGAACCGCAATTAAATTACATAATTTGGCCGACATCGAATTAGAGCAATAATGTTTTATACATGTTGAATTCAGGCTTGATAAATCAATTATGGTATTAACACTAGTCGATCAGAATTGATTGATTGGTTTACACTCTTATTCAGGGCGAGTCGAAAACTGTGGTGAGGTTTTAATCATTGTACAGGTTGTTTCGCAAATGTCGGTCAGTGTTTAATCACTATCTGAAATTGATGTAATTAATTTCCTTTAAACGTGAATTTGTAACAAATTGCGGTGTAGTTTAACCTCGATATAATACCATAGTAATGGATCCCGATACTGTTAGTTTCTGTTAATTATGTTAAGTAATTGTTGTTAAAGGGCTACTCCTGACCTACATTGGCCTTTAAGTATACAGGGTGTCCCAAAACTCGACGTCAACCTGAAACCGGGTGACAAGGCAAGTCATGGTGGTTATCAGAAAAATGTTTAAAAAAATCTAAGTCACGTGTTCTCAAAATTATTGGCATTTTAAAAAAACACGCAAAATTTCACACCCTGTGACAGTGTTTTTGCTGCTGTTGCCACAAATGTTCACTTTTGGAAACTTTTTTTTTTGATATGTAACCCTGAATAATGCTTCTCTAAACTGTTATCAACATTTCAAATCTAGCTCCTCGAGATTGCATAAAAATAGGACTTATTTCCAAGAAAAAAATTAAAAATTAAAAATGGCCTAGTTTTAACTGTCTGCATTGAAAAAAAATTGTACTACGCGAGTTTGGCAAGTTGTGACAAAAGTTGGCGCATTTAGTAAGGATTCCAAAATGGTATGACACTTGGCAAATTGTAGCTGCTATCATGAACAAAAAAAAATATTTCCATGAAAACCCATTTTTAACTTTTTTTCTTACTTGGTTAAAATTGCAAAGCTTATCGTTGGTTACATTGGAGCCGCTTCCAATTTACACACTGATTAAATTTAACTGAATTGTACATTGTACTGATGTACTCGTCTATCTTTATTGAATGAACAGATTGTTCACTTTTAATTTTTTTTTTTTAGTGTGTGCATTGGAATAAGCATTTATTGTTAAAGGTTTCAATTTTAAATAAAACAAAATTTTAATACCAATGTTTATTAATAAAATTTACAATAATTCTTAAAATGTTATAATAAGTGTTCGAAATGCCTTCCTTCGGCGGCAATACAAGCGCGACATCTTTTTAAAAAAGATCGAGCTATCTTTCTAGCGTATCGTCCATTATTTACAAATTGAGCTGCTTCAGCTATTCTCTGCCGTAATTCATGTTCACTCCCAATGGGCTTCTCGTAAACTTTTTCTTTAACAGCTCCCCAGTAAAAAAAGTCTAAAGGATTCAAGTCCGGTGAACGGGCCGGCCACGAGATTGGTCCAGCCCGCCCGATCCATCTCCCAGGAAGCTCTTCATCGAGGTACTCTCTTACGGGGCGAGCAAAGTGCGCTGGGCACCCATCTTGTTGGAACCACATTTCTCTGTAAATGCTTAGCGGCACGTCTTCTAATAAATTTGGAAGATGGTTTTGAAGAAAGTCTAAGTAAACCTCGCCAGTTAATGCATCAGGCAACTCAAAAGGACCAATTATTTTGCCATTCAAAATTCCGGTCCACATGTTAACTTTGAATCGGTACTGGGACCGATCCTGTCTCGTTAAATGAGGGTTTTCAACACGCCATTCATGCAGGTTGTGCATGTTCACGTAGCCGTCCTTTTTAAAAGTTGATTCGTCCGACCATAAAATTTTTGTTAGAAAAAGTGGGTCATCTCTGTACCTCTCCAATATCGTCCGGCAAAAATTCACCCTATTTTGGTAGTCACCGGGTAATAATGTCTGTACTCGCTGTACGTGGTATGGGTGTAGGTCATTTCTTTTTAAAATACGGTGGGCTGAACTTTTGGGCACTCCGGTGTTCGTTTCAATAGCTCTTACTGAAGTACTTGGGTCTTCTTCGACAGCCTGTAGAACTTCTTCTTCCATAGGGTTGGTGGGTCTGCCTCCACCATGCGTTTGATTTGGGAGGCGGCCTTCTGAGAAGAGCAACCGATGCACATTCGTAAACACCCGATAATCGGGGTAACGAGCAGCGTTTGGGTACCTTTCGCGGTAAAGTCTGGCAGCAGCACTGGCATTACACCTGCACTCACCATAAATAAGGTGCATATTAGCGTATTCGCGAGTGGTATACGAAGACATCTCGGCACTTGTCACACACTCACACAATAGTCCAGAGGAAAGCAAAGGTCGTCGTTAAGAGAAAACAAACAGTCCGAATCTAAATCGCAAGCAATCACAAGTCCATAAACATAGCCAAAAGTAAACAGTACGAAATCAACACAAACGAATACGAAAACAAGCGCAGTAAACGAAAGAACGTAACGTACTGACTGGTTTGTAATGTGTATCTACAATAGCGAATACCTGGCGTCACTCTCTGTCTCTCTCGCACTTGGTAAAATGACTCTCTCCATCTCAGTCACTTTAGCGTCCATACCTGTCTCGCTCGCACTTGAGAAGGTGACTCTCTCCGTCTCACTCAATCACTTTAGCACAAATACTATCTCGCTTACACTTCCTAGAAAGACTCCTTTGTCACTACTTACAATTTACGACTCTTTGGAAAACCTTGGGCCCATTAGAATATTTTTTAACCAGGTAAGAAAAAATTGTTGAACACTGGATTTTTACGAATTTTTTTTTTTGTTCATGATAGCAACTACAATTTACCACGTGTCATACCATTTTGGAATCCTTACTAAATGCGCCAACTTTTGACACAACTTGCCAAACTCGCGTAATACAATTTTTTTTCAATGCAGACAGTTAAAACTAGGCCATTTTTAATTTTTAATTTTTTTCTTGGAAATAAGTCCTATTTTTATGCAATCTCGAGGAGCTAGATTTGAAATGTTGATAACAGTTTAGAGAAGCATTATTCAGGGTTACATATCAAAAAAAAAAGTTTCCAAAAGTGAACATTTGTGGCAACAGCAGCAAAAACACTGTCACAGGGTGTGAAATTTTGCGTGTTTTTTTAAAATGCCAATAATTTTGAGAACACGTGACTTAGATTTTTTTAAACATTTTTCTGATAACCAGCATGACTTGCCTTGTCACCCGGTTTCGGGTTGACGTCGAGTTTTGGGACACCCTGTATAAACAACATTATAAACCGATAATTATACAACTATATACAAATTTATAAAATGTTGTATGTGTTTTAATAGGATTTTTACCGACGTATGTTTTAAAGGCTTATTTCATAAACGTGTAAAAACAATAAACATTTAACTATCTTTAGAAACTTTATTGCTTCTAATGTCAGAAGTATATCATTGTCATTTTCATAAAAGATAATTAAATGAATACAAGAGAGAATATATGAACAAAATTCACTAAATTCCACATGACTAACCCGCTGCCATTTGTAGCGTACAAAGTGAAAACTGGAAAGCAGTTAATTAAGGCAAAAGACCACGTTGATCCAAGATATATCAGATGACATTATGCACTGAACTAATGAGAACCCGACGCAATTGGGGTGGTTACATTGTACTAGGTATTCGCTGCAAAATCACTGCCAACTCGTTTTGTTCTCCTATTTGCATAACGCATTCGCTAACAAGACACGTTCCACTACAATTGCTTTCGCGAAAGAACCCTACTCAAACAACCCATTTCTATTTTAGCTTGCGGTTGTTTAATGTTCGGCCCAGTACAACCGCGTCGGCTAACACTTAACGCTTTTTGCATACGAAAGCGTCTCCTGAATACCTAGCGACGTCTCTGTCGCTACGCTACTCTGTATTCAAGCGGTGTCTAGTTGAAGGTCGATTTTAGGTGCTTGGCGATAACGCATAACTAGTCCCACACTCGGATAACTGTGGAGCGGTGCTATATCATCTCGGCGCGTAGCTATGCCCTAACAGCTTACGTGAGTCAACTCCCCTTTGAACTCTGAGGAATTCTATTCTATCTCGAATTCAATTGAGACTTTGAGATTGTCGATTAAATAGACGTTGACAATTACGGTGGCATTTAACTTGTAAACGTAATTCAACCCGATCGTGACAAAAGAAAGTGTACCGTGTTAAGTCGCAGATAAACGACTACACTCAATCTAGGTGTTAGAATGTTGTCAAGGAATGTAGACAATCAAACAAAAAAAGGTCGATTTGATTCCATTAATCCATGTCGTGTTGGATGTATTTATAACAAAGCTAGCACTTAATAATTCAAACCAAACCGGACTAAGGGATAAGCGATGGTGGATTATAGTCGATGATGACATCGATATTTCAATCATCACTGACTAATCGACTTTGTATCCATCGCTAATAAAATTCAATTTGTATTTGTGTATCCAATAAAAAGTGGTCTATTAATTTTGTATGTATTTACTTTTTTAACCAATTTCACACATGAATGATTTTCAATTGTTTTCCCATTTAACATCCAACACAGGGTAAGGATTTTTAAATATCGATGATAGAACATCTCTAGCTCTGGTGACTTAGCCAGTGTATCGTCTAATCACCGTGTGGGATGACATAATTAAAGCGAGGGAGTGCCTTTTATCTTAATTTATTCATTTCAAGCGCTAATGTTGCTGTGACCGCCTGTCATTTTCAATGACTAGGTGCAAACGAATCAAGAGGTCTTAATTTTATTATCACCTTAACATTCCTCCGAAATCTTTATCTGTGTATCACAAATCTTGTCTTGCCGTTTTTATTGTTTTTTTTCATGGCAGACACTTTACATAAAAAAGCTTTTATATTATTTGTACGTAGATACCAAATAATTATGCTCGAGTACAGTGATGTTACTCATTGCATTCTCAGGCAATTTGCCGGCTCGTTTGGCTATGTGCGCCTGCTTCTGTTGCCGTCGATGTTTTGTAATTAATGACAAATTGTCCGTTAGTGAGAAATAATTAGCGTTGTTTCGTGACGGCTGCTTGCCGTGATGGATAGCGTGTTGAGATAGCATCGCTTCTGCCGAATTTCCATGAGAAGATTTTTATCGACATCCACGCAGGCGCCGGCTAGCTCGACTAGTAAATTATCGAATTATACCCTACCTACAGGGGGCATCTATGCGTGTTGATTTAATTTGAAACCTTAAAGTAGCGTTGTTCATTTAACAACCTCAAATCATATTGTCTTGTGGCTGTGGGAGTGGAGTTCCTAAATTGTTTGTGGTCACGAATTTAATTTGTTATACAAGTGGTGAAATGTCAATGCAGTGTTATTTTATATGTCATGTTTTGAATGTAGGCTTTTAATTTGTATAATTGAATACTTACACGTTTATCACGAATGATATGAAAGGAAGTAAGAATTAGAAAATTCACTTTATTTTAGTATCTGACTGTACTTCAGTTATCTATTCATGTTTTACAACTTAAAGACAACGATTAACATTTAGAAATGTTTTCCAAAGTTCATCTTAAAGCTTTATAATATTTAACCCTGTGTATGACACCAGTGAGGTAACAGAATAAATAGGTACCGTAGTTCTGTTGCACAACATTTGTTACTTCACGTTTTGCTCCAAACAAAGTGCATCAGATTGGTGGCTATGAATCCAATTATGGATTACGAAAATTAGTGCAATTTGCAATCAAAACCCATTTAATATTTGTATATACGAGCGACTGCTATGGAATTCCTTCAAGGTTTCGTGTCAATTTCATTAGCTACAAGTTGACCTCAGCCGCCTCACGTTTTTGTCTTATCAGATAATTGCAGCTAATCAAATTTTCAATAAACTATTGTCAATAAAATCAACCGGCGACCTTGTCTCGTTAGAACATCAGAAACACACCCATCGAAAATAAACTAAAGTGTTTAAATACTTGCAGACAATGCAAGTGAGGCTGGGTTTGAGTTATGACAGTAAAGTCTATAGAATTGTTATCAGAGTGAGCAATCATTGGCTGCGCACGAGTTTTTGCTGCGCTAAGTTAAATTATGGCGCGTCATGCGGCACTAGGGACGTCGATAGGCTCCGAAAGAATTTATTGCAAGTCGCTGGCGCATCTCCCGTTTCGCACGCCTCCCCCGCACCCTCCGCACCTACAACTACCCCCGCGACGCCCGCCTCACATTGTTATTAAGTTCAGAGGTCGATTTGTTTATGAGTCGACGCTTTCGAAAGGTAACACGGCGAACTCCGAGTGAAAACAGCGAGATGATGCCGATGACATACTATTGATAGTACAAACATTATTCTTAACCCGTGCCCTAACACTTTTCGCTAACCAGGGCACGGAAGATCTTAGATATTTTCTCGAACCGTAAAATCGGCTCAACTGTTGTTATTATATTTCTCGATAAAGCTAATTAAAAGCGCTTTGTTTATCGCGGGTCTTGACTTTCCATTACGCTTTGTAAACGATCTTGAAACAGAGTACCTATTACTTCTAAATTTAAAACACCTTTATCCCTTATCTTCACCCATTTTCGTAAAAGACGACTCTACAAAATTAAACCAACCAACAAGAAGCCATCGTTTAAGACGAGGGTTGAATTTTTATTCGTGACTTCCTACCTACCTTTATGGTTGTCTGTAGCATTTATTTTGTTTTGGTTGAAATGGCAAAGTTTACTATTGAAGGCGTCGATCGGAAATTCTTAAGGTCAGTTATGATTGCATTCGTAATGTAATGTTGCGCTTAAGGTCTAGTCACGCGAACACAAGTGACACATGGGCTTAGGGTATTTACTTTCGATATCGTGCACGGCAACTAGCTGGCTATTGACTGAGCAGCCTCGGTGCTTTATCGGCACCAAGATCAAAGACCACCATTGTAAAGCGATTACTTATTGAGCATCGACAATGTTTGCTCATTGTCTTGCGTAATCCGGTGAAGCCGTCCGGAAGATAATTTGCGACCGAAATTATGACTTGGCTGCCTCAGGGTTACACTTTCGATAAGCTGTCGCAATAATCCATTTAATATTTCATAAAAATATTGTTTGGAGCTAATCGGCCGCAAAACGAGGTTGCCTCAATAAGGTTTGAAGTCTTTTTGTTTTGGGTTAAAATGCTGGCACTGCGCACAGGAATGTCTGAGTAAGCCGATCCTTTAAATGAGTGAGGAGGAACATAGCTTTCTTCGTGGTCACGCGAAAAACCTGACACTGACAGAGGCCATTGTTGGCCGCTGCTAGAAGCTCAGTTCGTGACTTATTCGGATTCCCGGTGCCATGTTAAATGGGATACCGAAGTATTGTGTTAGTCACCTCGTTATTGTAATGCGGAGAGGTAATAATTCAATTATAAATCGAAGCCAGAAATATAAGCGCTGTATTCCATGACGCCAACAAAGCATGGTGTTAAATTACTACGCTTGCGATAGAATAAATGGTTTATTGCCTGCGTGAAGTTTAGATAATTAATTTTGCATCTTCTCTCATAAAGAGAGGCAGATTTATTATTTTCTAGCTTTTCCTAAAATTAACTCTAGTTTGCTATTACATCGAGTAGAGATTATTTATGATTACGAAATATTGTAGGAGTGGTTTAATTTTATTTCTTTACTGGAAAACTAAATGTAAGCTTTGCTTAGCTATTCTAGCAATTCCGAGAAATAAATTTACTTGTGTATTCTTAAATTATTACTTACCAATTTGTTTAACCAAATTATTTTACAGTACAGTTAACTACTGCTTTTACATGGGGAACACAATAATGCTTGCCATCCATCCATCTTTAAACTAACAGACAAAGTTGAACTCATTGAAGCACCGAAAAGAGGATAAAGGTGAGCGTGCATTTTTCCGTACATCCCTTGACAGTTTTATTGGCTACATTTCTACCCGTTCTCAATGAAAACGCTGTGACGCTATGTACGAATTGCCAAAGTGGATAGTTACGAACATCTTTTATTTTCTTGTTTGTCATGCGGTATTATTGTGTGCACTTAGATCTAAGATAAAGTTTAGAGTTTGCTACTCTGCTTACATGAAATGTGGTGTACGCAGTCGAAGACTACCGTATTAAGTTCTGTCAAGATTGCTTTTAGTCGGATTTATGCTTTGTTTGTGCGGAAGCTTTTCCTTGTTGGATTTCCGACGATCGTTTAATGGACAGGTGATCCATCAGAAGCTAGACAGGGAATAGACAAATGTCAAAATCGTCTACGTCATAGTGGAAACAAAGCAGGCATGGCGGAAAGATTATTTTAGTGATTGGTTTGTTTGACACGGTTTCCGTTGGGCGGCGGCAATCAATCATAGTGGGGCTGCGGTGGCTGCTGACGTCACGAGCTTGCACTTGTGAGAGACTGATGGGATTTGAAGCGTGCACGCGCGGTGACGTGAAGCTTTTTGGGCCAAATTTTTTCGATCGCAACATTGAAGCGGTTATGATTTTAGTGCCCCGTCAGAAAAAACTTCGACAATACGGTTCGCGTGTCTTTACTGGCGGAAAAATGATTTTCAAACAGACTTTTTCGCAGAACGAAAATGTTTTTTTAACCATTGAACCATATGGGAGAATTTTTAGCAAGAATTTTTTTCGTTAGCCTATTCCCTCGCTGTGAATCGATTCACATGTCATGCCTTAACAAAAGTAAAATGCTCTGAAATTCCTGCTTCTCGTTTCCTTCGACATTTAAGTGATTTTGAGAGTCATGCATTTTTAATTTACGTTTATTGATTTTCCTCTTCTTTTGTTTTTATTGAGGTAAAAGGTTTTGTTTGCTGTTTTGTATTTTCGCACAAAGATTAAGAATGTAACAAAATGGAAAATTTATTCTAAATTTAAAAAAAAAAAAACGAATAACAAAAAGATACTATTTATGTATTCTGTCGTACGATACATTTGTATCTGTGATATTTGAGATCCTCAAAACCAGTCTTTTTAATATTTTATTTTTATAATGTGGCCTTCAATTAAAACTAGTATAACTTGCAGTCAAGAAAACGCCCTTTTCTACCTCAATGTATTCACCGTTACATATCCAAAAAATAACGCAAATAATGTACCAACATTTCTTCATTAGCTAAACGAATATTTAACAGCTACGAATCGTTTGATCTTTGTTTGAACAATTAAAGGCACTCGCTCACTCGTCTAAAGAACGCGTCGTAGCGTTGAACAACCGTTATAACCATAATTACCGCTTTTGTCTTTGTTGAAAATGAGATGGGCATTGTTAGCCCTACTTGGCTATAGACATTTAGTCTGTTCACTATATATCAATACAAAGTTTTTTTATTAGTCTTAAACGTAAATAAATGCTTTGTTTTTAACCTTTTTACATACATCAACGAACTTTTTGGTAACTCATTTTTGTTATTATATGACTTTTAAATCATATGAATCGCACAGTAACGTAAGAAGTTGAAACTAAAGGTTTTCAAGGAATTATTTATTTAACTTTATTCAAGTTTTTTGTTTTTAATTAAAATTTAATCAACTTAAGCTTTCACCTTGCTGAAGAAGTTTTTTAGAAATATATTGTTGGCGAATAAAAATGTGTCTTTGTTACGAAAGTATCTTAAAAACTATGTGGACTCTGCTCTTTTCGTCTACTTTCATTTAATAAATAATTGCATAAAAAGTCATATATCTTAAAACAATATATTTAAACTCAGAAAGAATAACAACCAATATTACCCTTATTACAGTTGGTCGAAACGAAATGTTCAAGTAATCTTATTTCAAGTTAAAAACTGCTTAAGTTATGATATCCACTATTCGATCTCACGTATAGATTGCAAACGAAATGGTGCATTAAAAAAAAGCAGCAAAGGCCAAGTGAAACTCGGCGAGCTATTTATCTTAAACTTATCGGAATACTGCGCAGGTCTTCCTTTTTCTTTACCGACCCTGTATACAGTGTGATAAATTAAGTACCTTAATAAACAGTTTTATAAATTAAAATTAGTTTAAAATAACTATCTGTAATCAAAATCTATGCAAAGCGCTTCACAAAAGCATTTAACTTAAGGCAATTTAAAATAAAAAAATATATAAATATCTAACAAAAAATTACAAAACGTTTTAGTCTCGAAAATTTCGGGCTTACAAAATTTAAGGGCCATCTCTATCGCGACATCTTTTCGCGCTGTATATAAAATGTATCGTAGCGGTTATTTTGCGCTTGTTTGAAAAACAATGATTACCGCATAGTGAGGTGCGTGTGAGTGAGAGCAGTGCAGTTTGATCGTTTTGCACGGAACGAGGTGAAACCATCAATTTTCGCGCCGCACTCGGGGTAAACGCGGCGATTCGGGGCGATTCCCGGCGAATGTTGGCGATTCAGCTTGGAGACCGAACGCAGTATTTGCAAGGCTACTTAGTACTAACATTCCAGAATGTACCATACAAATGTAATTTTGGATTTCATATGTTATCTGCCACGGCAAATGTGTGATGTTGCTGTCGACTTTGCACGGTTTTAAATTAAACCTAAAATAGCAATTGGTCTTAAATAAAATTAAATAAAACACTCAATAAATCATATATATTTTTAAATTAACTATGTTCAAAATAATTATCAATAAGTAGTAGTCGCTTAGAACTTTGATGTTTGCAAGCCACAAAATTATACCCAACTCTAAAATTGAACAATTTCCCCGTATAGCTTACAACTAACACTGTGCAGTTAACTTTAACTCGGAGCTCGTTTGTACTGCGGCTACATAGCGATGTTAAACTCGTGTTCTACTCACCGAACAAGCACTCCAACTTTAAAGGAAACCTACTAACATTACCCCCATGTAAGATCTTAATGAAATCTACATAATTAACGTGAGAGAACGCTTTGACATGCCATTTTAGAGGTCACCAAAGTAAATTTCTACGTACTCTATAATAATTACATACTTACTCCGCTATAATTACTATGACCGAGGCGTTTTATTAATCTAACAAGACATTTAAGGTGTTTTTTTATGATACGGAACAGTCGTACTTCATATCGTGTGTAGACAGAACCGGTATACGAGCAACGAGTTTCTATCATCAGGTTCGCTCGCGTTTTTGCATGGGAAGCAAGTAATCGCGATCCCAACAAGGAGGTGTAACAAGAAAATTGCTATTTTTACAAACAAGCGCTTGGGCCGCGCAAAAAACTAACTGGCTGCACGGTAATCAATTCCAACGTACATCTTTTGTTTCTGTAGCTTCCAAAAGGAAGCGTTCGAGAATAGCGAAGCCTTATCCGATCAAATGACACTGCAGCAAACGTTTTATGGCCCCCCTTTATGGGCATTCAAACTTTACTAATGCCACTTCATTTTCACTTGCGACGCGTTATCAATAACAATTTCATCCGGGTAGATGTCGCTGCAATCGCCAAGAAAATGCGGTGGGACGAGTTGCGAGGCGAACGCGCGGCCGGAACGCAATTCATAACAATTTGTTAAGCCAACTGGTCGAGAATCACCCGGCTTAATATTCTTTCTTATTATATTAATGAGCTCAAATGAATGGGGTCGTATTTAATAAGGAGTTGCGATAAATTTGCATCGAAACAAACAGACGGGAGCGCCGGCGAGCACGTTCGGTAAATAGAGTCGATAGTTCGATATGTATTCTGTATGAGACGCGCGTACACTATTAAATTTCGTTATTTATTGATGATACGTACTATGTCGCTATTGCGTTTTAGTGTTATTTTATAACGTGAATTATTATAAAGGAGTTACGCGCGTGCACAAACTGGTTATACTTCTGCCCTGAACCATCGATCATTCGCCGCGAGAATTGATGATGGCCTTATTAATTTCCTGCGAACGTTACACCTTTACCTCAAAACTAGAGCCGACCTGAAATTCTTTAGTTCCCTGAATTAGGGCTTTGCAGTGCTGGA
Organism: Emmelina monodactyla; assembly: GCA_916618145.1. Classification (NCBI taxonomy): domain Eukaryota; kingdom Metazoa; phylum Arthropoda; class Insecta; order Lepidoptera; family Pterophoridae; genus Emmelina; species Emmelina monodactyla. The sequence continues at coordinate 3,941,640 of OU745311.1, read as the reverse complement.
TTTAATATCACTTAGTTTAGACAATAGGCGATTCAGATTACGCTAACACGATCCTCAGCTATTATCTGAATTTGTGAAGTATAATTTTATCGTTCTCCGTCATTACCGTTAAGTTCTACTTCAAAGTTTCACCGAAGGCACTTTGCGTGGAATTTTAATCAAATGTGTTTACTCGTAGCCGTCAAAATTGCGAAGATAGTATTGTCAAATACTGTAAGGTACGTACTGTGTTAAGAAACAAAAGTGAACTTTATAAACGTTAATGCAAAAGCAGTTTTGCAAATAGCGGCATGCATTGAACTACTTATCACCAAGTGCTTGAAACATTTACAGTCGTCGGTAGCTTCTTAAGTGGTTTTGAGTTAAGCGAAGTTTGTCATAAAAGCTGACCTCGAACGGTATTGAGCTTTTATAGGAGCGGTGCAACGCGATATCCTTAGATGCGCAGCGCTTTATGCTGCAATCGTGTAGGCTTCTGTGAACTATTAACCGAGGATCGGTCGGGGTTATGATGATGTTATAATTTAAACAGACCACGTACGGACAATTTATTATTTCTGAATATGGTATTTTCTATTTTTTTATTCGGTTGGATAGTTTGCGTATGTATAAACGATCGTGTTTTGTTTTGTACTCTTCGTATGTTCAAACGCAGGAAGCAACAAAACTGTGCCAATTATTTTTTAACGTGATTATTTCTGTTTTATTTCTAAAAAGTTTTGTTTCCTTTTAAAATTTAATATAAAAGAGTATCTTTAGCTATATATCTTGCGAAGTAGCTCAAAGTCAATCGGTCCCCGGAGTTGTTGGATCCTTGAAAGTGTTTTGGGATTTCCCCAAAGGTTTGACTCATTTCGGACTTCCGGTCGTACTTTGTTATCTCGCTGCTGAGTTTCTTGTTAACTGGAAGTCACCTATTTTGGATAAGCCTTCGGAATTAGGTCGCCGGGATGACCAGGACCGAGAGTGACGGGTGAAGGGGATTTTTAGGATGACATTCACTATATTGAACTAGCTGTTTTAAATGTATTTTATGCTTCGTGTTCGTGTGAAAAAATAGTGTCTTAAGATGCTTGTATGGGTAAACATAATTAAATCAGACTATAATGATAGCACACTTCATCTAGGGCTTAGTAATTGTTTGAGACAAATATGGCATTATTAATTCTAAAAATTTTTAAGAAAAGTGTATTTTAAAGTAATCTTTATTTGTAAAAAATGCTTTATGATTTTAACATACTTCAGTAACACAAAAAAACATGTTAAATGAACTTATCGTTCAGTATTTAAATCAAGTGTCACACATACACATAAGGATAATCAGCCTACGCGTTTCACATATTCGGGACCGTAATAACATGAAAATCTGTCGGATTTGTCCGACGATAGCCGGACGAGTATCGGCTTGTCTGGGGCATTGGGCAGTGGTTCAACTGTATCCGTTTATTTAAATAATAAGAAATGCATGGCTTAGTGAGAAGTTAGATTTGACCAACTAGATAGTAAGTACTTGAAGAATAACAATGCAAAATAATCTCATTGGTAGATGGTAGATTTCATAGCCTTTCTTTTCTAGATCTTTGCTTTGATTGACTTTTAAACCCAAACACATAGCAGAAAAAAAAACCAACCGTAATTATTAAAAAAAAAGTCGTAGGTATTATACGATTTTGATGTATCAACTTTTCAATAATTATCACTGATTTTTAAATGATTATTGTAATTTAGGAATACTAGTCATCTTAATTGTTTTTTCCCAAAGCCGTATCGCCGTCTTACCTCTTGATACAAACGAGCGACGAACCCAGCCGAGACAAGGAGGTTCCATATAAAAGAGTTCAATAAGCCGAGCTTAGCATCGATCTCCGATCGGCGCGCGCGTTGACGGATGTCGTATTAACTCGCCTGTCAATACGGCATTAGAGATTATTCACAATTCGAACACATTTTGTTTCACATCAGACGAGTGGTCGCGACATGCAGGCTTTGGTATAAGTATACCGAATAAAGCTGTCATGCAGAAGATAAACTGAATGACGGCATGTGCGGTCAGATTGTCATATTAGAATCTTTCAACGATGTATTTCGCAGCTTTTAAGTTTTTTACACGTTTTTAAGACATGATATTCAGAATTATAATAAAAATATTCATACATATTAAAACCAGCTTCTTCGATTTTAAATAAATTATCACTTGGCGATTATCGGTTTGGTTTTATTGCAAAAAGAAAAAAAAACGTATCTTACCCTTGATAGTGAGGTATTCGACCGGGATTTGAATTCTTGATCCTGAGGTCAATTTATTCCGGGGTTGATAAATCAGAAAAGATTTGTGCTGTAGGGAATAAATTAAGAAAATACTGAAGAATTTATGTAGACATATCTAGTTATCTAGAGTGAACTTGAAATTAATATACTTTCTGGTAAAGTTAAAAAGATATGTTTTTTTAATATTGCGCCCGGACGTAATCTCTGCCGTCGATTAGGTAACATAATAGGCCGAGCATTCCTCAACTTGTCAGTCATATCCCCACCATCATATTAATCTACATTCTGACAGAGAACGCATTGATTTACGCTTCGACGAAAGTCATTTATATGCTAATCATCTCTACTTTGACGATTCCAGCCTCAAATGCACATGACATAAGCTGCACGGACCCTAATCAGTCCACTAACGGTTAACACACACCAACGTGTAGATTAATTAATATTCGATTAAAATATGTAATCGATAAAATATATATTTATGTCCCTAATCGCCAATATCATCTCGTAACTTATTGTAAATCGATACTAATTTGTATATTCTTGAAACATCGATTTTGAAAACTAACGAAATATAATTATTGTCGCCGAATCGGTATCTTTATTGAACAGGTTGTTTTCTATTAGATTTGAAATATTGTTAATGAGAAATCACACTTTTTGAAATTTATATTATGGCTGCCGATGCAATAAAACGAAATCAAAGAACGGGTCTACAAATTAATAACTTGCGTATCGTCGTGTCACCTGTCAGAAACAATACACAACACGGTGTTGTTGGCATGCGCTGGAGTCTTTTGTGCGCCCACAGACAATATAACTCTTGATAAATTGTAACAACTGTAGAAGCAACAATACTTCTCGTAAGGTGATACGTGCCTATCTCGGCTGGATTAATGATCACCTCGCCTAAAAGAATGGACTGTAATATTTATTATCAGATAACTGGCCGCTACCGGGCAATTCGTGTCTCGGCCGATATACCAATATGAACGGGTCCAATCTCACTGCGAGCTGCACTTTGAATGTTATACAAAATGTACTCTATTTCTAGTGGCATACGATGTTTTATAAGTTCATACACCAGAGATAGTTAGTCTTAGAAATGTTGGAATATTACCCCATACATTAGTCAAACACGGATGATATCAATATCGAGCCGAAGCCTTATTTTATAAATTCCATACAACGCGTCTTTTTACTCTTTTACGTATCATTGTTAGGATGTAGGTGTTCACGTATATCATACGAGACAGTTCAAAGCGTGATAAAGAAGTCGAAAACGTAATAACAATGCTGAACATACTCGTATTTTTGGTTGCTTTATGTATACAAATAAGATGATCGTAAATAATAGAGGTATAGTGAACAGCTGATTAATCTAAAATAGTAAACGCCTTCAAATACTTTGTATAAATATATATGACGTTATAAAAACTGATAGAGGTTGGGAGCTGATTAGTTTGGACTCTTTTTATGTTATAATAGTTAATGAAATGACCCGCCCACGAGTTGAAAGCCCATTGATCTCGGCGCGTTAATGTCTGCGTCGAAAGATGTTCATACACTATTTCTATCTTTAAACGAGCTTTCCTAACCGACACTTAAGTTTAAGGCTGTATACAAATTAAAACTCCTTTTATTCTTCAAACGATTAATCCAAACACCAGTTTAACTCCTATATCCTGTGATAAAGTATTTGAAAGTACGACGCAAAGTATGCAATCTATTGAAAATAATCTTGAGATTTCTAGTAAGGTGTTGGCTGTGATGGTTGTTTATGATAAATGGCTAGCTTATAATTAATATGTTCGCGTTTGGTGCCTATTCGAGTTATTCGCACTCGCATAGGCGTCTAATGGGAACGTTACGTCATTTTCTACCATGATCGTTGTTTTTTGCCAATAAAAAACATCTTGGCTTAGCTTTTCTTTATAAACTGTACAAATTCGTGTTCAGCGAGAAAGTTGTATAAAAACCCAACATTACAGCTGCCTTGTTCACCACTGTAATAAGATGGGTCGACTGTGTATTTCATTTTGTAAAATAATACATTTTGTCTCTCCATGTACGAAACGTAATCATAATCTGGGAAGTTATCACCTTGTCACGGTAACAAGAGATTATTTTTTAAAATATTTATAATATGGAGTTGAGATTAACGACCTTACGAAACAGTATATTAAGTAGCGTGTATGAATAAATATGTCCAGGTTTCGACGTCTGAATGTTTTTTTTTAAATATTCAAATAATGTAAGACAAAGATATCAATCAAAGCATAGTGAACATGACATACCTGTTTTGATGTTCGATCGAGCCGATAACGTGTATTCGTATGATTCCTTTTAATTACGATTTATAACCCCGTCGGCGAGGATATCGCAAGAAACGAAAGAATTCGATGATTTATCGTTTCGACTTCTTCATGTTGTCGAACGGATGAATTGTTGAAATCGTCTCGCTAAAACAAATGCAACTTGTTTATAACCATAACATATCGGTTATTATTTATCTTCGAGGTTTCGAGATGTCCAACACGACACGTAATAATTTCGGCTTCGACATTAACTGTTTCTTGTTGCCCAATTTATCACTAACCGCAAACTAATATTTTAATAATATCTTCTTCTAGCAAATATTTATATTTAGCACAGGATAGAAGTCGCCAAATTTAAAAATTCACAAAGAGTTTCAGTACAAGATATACATAATTTATAGAGAGGAAACTTCTGCAAAAGGAAACTCAATTATGAGAGTATGTTCGAGACGTTATTGTTTTGTGCAAACTACAGCTGCAGTCGAGGAACATTGGCGTCTGCGCTTTGTTGCGTTCATATCGTGAATAACTAAGAACAAATTCATAATGTTTCTTCTGTTCCGCTATCAGTTAAGTTTTATAGCTAGTCCTTTGACAAATTTTTCCCAGGGGAGTTTGTAGACCAATGTACGCGTCAATGGTTTCAGTAATATCGTGTCAGCATAATGATTCTATTTCGTTGCGTCCGCCCGTCGATAGCACTTGACGTTTGCGACGCTATCGGCACAATTAGAGCCGATTCGACATAGTACATCCCCGTCGCGCACGGCCGAGCTTCCCATAGCTTCTATAAGGAACACCGCCATACCAGACAGAGATGATGGTATACCACCATATAGCTCCATCTCTATCGGCACAACCATCATAAAAGCTCGCCAACTCTCCTTGAAGCACCTGCAGCTATTCACATTGTCACCGCCAACAAGTTTAATTAACTTTTTGTTTCGTTTGCGAGCACAATCAGTCGACATTCCGGACGCCTGCGTTCGTCTATTTAGTGGCTACTGACTTGATTTAAGCGTTCATGTAGTTTTAACTGGGTATCGTTTCCCAGAGCCGCTGTTGGCGGTAAACGCCAGCTCGTCTCAGCCTTCTGAGAAGTCTTTAAATGATAGGAGCTGATAGAAGTTGTTAAGCAGATTTTATGTTCACTTGTCTAATCTTTTATAACATTCGCTTAATTAAATCCCTGTGTACCTTTTTAAATTACTGGCGTGAGAGTGTGTTGGACATTCTTGAAATTTTACCTACATTTGCCAAGTTAAACGAACTTGATATTCGCTAGTTGACATTGTGCTTGACCGAGCGCGTGAGTTGAAAGCTGCGCATGGTTCCGAACGCAAAACACACTAGAAGCGCCTCCTACGCACACGTAATATACGTCATCGTTTTTCGTCGTATTAGCTTAGGTTTCACGCTATATTAAAAGATCGTTCATTCGGGATTATCAACGCTGCTATTCGGAACAGAGTTTGAATTTCGTTGACATTTCTCACAGAAAAAAATCGGAATCAATGCCCAAAAATATCACGCATAATTTGTTGAGCATGTTTACTAAGAAATCATGATCGTTAAAGTGGATATACCGTTCGTGAATGCCTCTTTTATACAATCCACAATGTAAGAAGTGGGTGAGATCTCCAACGAGAGCTTTTGATCATTGATTGAGTATTTACTCACACGTCTAAGCTCAACTCAAGTACGGACTCAACCTTGATTAGTGCGAACAAATTTTGTGTATATATTTTTTTGAGAAACCTTTTATATTTTTGAGAAAGTTTACGGTTTTTATGTACATTTTATCTGATGTTGGATAGCGTATATGGTAGAGATGTACCGTGAAACTCAACGATAAACCGACTACTTAAATTCTTATGCAAATGCATCAGATTGGGATTCGAACAAAAAGAACGATTAATCGAAGTCAAAAGTAAATCGGGCCTGCGCAAGCGACGGCGGCGTCGTCAGTTCGCGCTGCCTTACTTTAATTACTCTTTGATAACCGGTAATAGTAGTATAAATGCGCAATTATAGTTTATTCACCTTAGGTATTGAGCGCAACTTTGGAGTTCCGTAGGCTGAATACATTATTTCTAAGGTATGCAGCACTATGGGTACTAAACTACGTTAATTAGGTGTTTTGTGTTATGGAAAGAACTTACGATTTTTAAAATGCGGAAAATTTAAAATTGTGTATGAAAAAGTAAAAAAATGTAAAAATGAACGTAAAGTTTGGTTTTGTGTTTCCCATACTAAATAACAGTCATATACATTTTCATAAAATATACTTTTTTAAACTGACTTCACAATTTATATCCTTCATCATAAGCTACCTTTATATTGTCTTCTCATATCATTTCGTGCAAAACAATCTATAGCGTCCGGAATAAGTTTGCTTGAAAACGGGCTGATGTGGGTGGAAATTGTAAATAAATTACGTTCGCATTGAGTAGAATGAGATCCTTAATTCAGCCGGGCATTGCGCATGCGTTGTAATGCGATATGCGCAGGCGTGGGTTTAATTTGAAGCAACAAGGTGTGATGATTATTCCCTTTGATCTCTTTACGATATGAGGACGTTTTATGTGACACGCATTCCTCTTGCGTGGATTGAAATAACGCAAATCGTACGGGTCTTAAGTTCTTTTGTTGTGATTGTTTTATTAACTTCTTGATATAGATATTAACGTACGATTCTGTGGTATTTTGGTCATCTTTTTCATGAAAAACACATTTTCTTATCGAAAGACCGATATATTTTTTTCTCAACTCTGTATTAAAGTTTATAATCACAGTTAGAACCTAAGACTTTTTTTAATTAGAAAAAAAATATTGTGAAAGAAGCTTAAATTGCGATAGAAATAAGGTTTCAAATCTCCGTGAACGTTATCTATCAGTTTCTCGTTATAATTTCCAATTGAAATGCAATACGGCAGGTGTATTCACGCGCGTCTAGTTGGCTATCATTAAAGTATTAACTCGATTTAGCTCCCATTGTTAAAGTCAGAACTAGTTAATCACTTAAATAGGACAGTTTATATCAATTCTTTAAATTACTTTAAATTACTTTAAATGATCAGAAGCCGATGGTATTTGCAATTATAAAACGTATTCCAAGTTATATGGCTTTACATTAAACCTTGCACTTTCTCAACTGCATTTTTAAGTTTTTGTCTGGGATATCGTTTTAAATTGGAGATAAACTATTTCACTTTCATAGTTTTTTCTTGTTAAAGATTTTGCTTTGTCTTATCCAAACGTTATATGTTTTATTTTATAGTACAAATACCAACTTGAAATACGGTTCTAAAATATTAGTTATATTTGGGGGCAGTTTTCAATTAAGTTTTGAAGTTATAATTTAACTTTTATTGCTTCGGTTACGGTCGGGGGCGGGCATTTGCTGTTAATATATATTTCATTTCAAGTAATTGCATTCATTTATTTAAACTACACGAAATTGGAGCATATCAGAATTAAATGAACTTTTGTTTTCGCTTCACATGAACAACACTAAAGGAGCATTGCTAAATAGTTGGTCCATCATCTATCATAAAAAACGTACTTAAGCTTTAACTAGTTAAAGAAGTGTTATTTTGCCCATAACACATATTACAGATACAATAAAATAGTGCAGGTATTATTAAAACGTGCAGTCATAACAGTTTCAAAAGCTGAGTAGCAAACTCATAGTCATTAAACTTTATGATATCATTTGTTGTGATGAACATTCAAATCAATATTTTATAGGTGTTTCTTTGAACTTATGTACTGTACTTTCTACAGATTTATTTGATTCTTCAAACACATTCTACTTTTTACTTGACTGAGTAACAAAAACTTAATTATATTAAATCTAGATATACCACTTCAAATAAATACTAAAATATGTGTTCTCTGAACGTTTAAATGATGATTGCATTTGACAATGTCTACGTTTCCAAGCCAATTTATTTCAAACGATTCCAAGTTGAGCACTGAATTTGAGCTAACTGCATCAGATGTAAATGAGTCGAGTTCAACTGTCTTTAATAGACAAATTGGATTGCTAGCTCTTCAATTTTAGATTTTATGCAACTGTTTTGCAAACTTACGAATACTAGAGCAAATAAGTTTTTTTGGCGTCAGTTCAAGCAGTTGAATATTACTATCGTACTCGTGAATGCTCAGAGTGTTTGAATAATAAGTGTAATATAAATATCCACGGTAACTTGAGTCATTCGCCTCGTTGAGCGCTTAGCGGGGTGTCATACAAGTGGCTTACACCAGATGCTTCTAATTTTGCAACTGATTTGCTTCAAGCACCTGCTTATTTTTTGCAAGAAATCTGCCACAAGCACGCACTTGGCCTGAGCGGCTTCTTGTACCCTTTAATAACAGATGCCGAACTGATAAATCAAATTTTGGAACGCTCTAAGTTTTGTAGCGATATGCCACTTCTGGCACAGAGGCATTGAGTATGCAGCTTGCATTTTAATATCGGTTGCTCGTTCGTCCTGGTTATGTCAGACATGTGGATACACGAGATATATCGTATATCCTCCGTGAGATATATCGTACCCAGTAACATTTCGCTGAGTCGCGAGCTAGCCAAGTTTTGAACTCGGTTAAGCTCGACGGAATAGCTATTCTGAAATTTCAGCAACGCATATGCAAATGTCAGCTCTCGACACTGATTGTACGAGTGGCACGGGGAAAATTCATGCATTTACATTAAATTTCCCCGAAATTGGATGCCGGCGCAGTAGTTTATATACGAGCCGTGTGTATCACGTGTGCGCACCCGATATTTACGATTTTCAATCGCATCTGTCGCGTAACGTATGTTTACACGGTCCGAGGCCGGCACAAACTTTTTTAATTAAGCCGTCACACAAAACTAATTCCCTTTTTGATAAATTACGTGGATACTACGAAACTAACAATTTCTATTGTTAGGAGTATAATGATCTCGAAAGGAATAAATCTAATCAAGTAAAAGAAGATCACAATAATTATCTCGGAACTCGGTTTGTTTCTGCCGACAGGTTAATTTCTCCCACGCCTTCCTCACCATCTCTATCGATTGTAATATAGTAGGTTGCCCTGCGGAACCCTGTTCACATGTACTCGTTACTTAAATCTATTGTTTTATTTGGTTTAGTTTTTAATCAACGCTGGTTATAGCAGTCGTTATTGAAACGTTTCTGCCTCGCTTAGCGGATTACTAATCGAATGATTGTTTACCACGGGTATTCGAATGGCCAGTTGGAACTGCACCTTACTGTCGTCCAGTTTCCAGTAAGATTAAGGAAAGAAGGAGACGGTAGATGCTGAGTGCATATGTTCTGTCTCTGTCATGTGTTTTCACAGTTAGTTGAAGCTACTGCCAGCCGTTTAATGAATGTTGGCTACATTAATTATTGTTTTAGTACAACTTTTATAGCTTTCCTTTATCGGTTCATATGAGATTACGTTTTATAGTTGTTCTTTTGTTTTTTACATGTGACTCAATCATGTTTGTTATCGAGTTATGAAAAATTGCTATTTGTGTGGTCAGTAAGTGTTGGTTAAATTAATGTTCTAGCTATAGATGGGCTTTGACAGGACCGTGTAGTATAACTGCGATAATGATTTATCGTCACAAAAGGAGCGAAAGTGCCGCCGGGTTGGGTCTTAACGAACACGTTTTGCAGATAATGTACCTAAATATTTAAATACTGGATATCATACACATACAACTCATAGTTTAAGGCAAGGCAATTGCTAACAACTTCAAAAATACATTATTTAAATTTTTTTATGTGAAGAAATCAAATAAAAAAGACATAAGTTACAATTTGGTACAATTTCCGACACTTGCAGACTGCATAATCAAAAAGTTGGTATTTAGAGTTAAAAGTGTTGTTTAAAAACTGAGTAGACCTTAAAAAAACCTTGATTTCGTCTAACAATATTATTCACACATCACCCCATACTGCAAAATTGCCTGAATTCCTGAGGAGCGCTATAAATCGGCGCTGGCGATCAATCCGCGGCTAGAAACCGGGCGGCGCGGGCGCGTCAAAACAATAGACGGGCGGCTGCGGGGGCGAGCGTGCCGCCGTTATCATCGCGCCGACTTATTGTACGGAGGAAGGGCAGTTCCAAACGTACATTTGTATCAAACACTATGATATAACATTACTAGTGGCCGCCTGCCACTCCGTTCGCGTGGAAGTCGGTTTCCCGTGGGAATGAGAAGTTTTCCCGCGGTAAAAGTACCCTATGTCCTTTTTCAAGTCCATTTCTTTCTTCATACCAAATTTCATCAAAATCGGTTCAGTGGTTTAGGCGTGAAAGCGTAACAGGCAGACAGACTGACAGACAGACAGAGTTACTTTCGCATTTATAATAATAGTAGGGATTTTAATATCTATTACAAATAAAGGCATATGAGGTATCTAGAAAGAGAGGGTAATAGAATGATTGCTTCGCCCAATTTCACTCACTCAGTGGTTGAATCGGTCAAAATCCTTTCTTAGTGCTCACGAAAGGAACCCCTGTACCACATTTCAAGTTTGTAGGTATAGTAGATTCGTTACTGTGCGTTGATGTTTAAGTCAGTGAGTGAAGATTGCCTTTTATATTACCTATATGTACGTATATAGAAGATGTAAGTTAAAAGATTATGAAAGTGGCAAGTTAATAAGGCGAATGCAGTAAAGAGTAATACGATATTCGCAATGGTTACAACCCGTATAAAAGTAGGTCTACTAGAGGGAAATTGCTGCACTAATGCCGGACGCTGGTTTACATTAGAATACGCCATCGCAGCGGTTTCCAGATTGATAGGCCCTCTACCACGGACATTCCAATTTATTCACAGAACATCGAAATTCCCAACTCAAATTTTAGACTCAACATGGTAAATCATCTTCCAATCAAACAACCAAAATTGAATAATCTCTGAATGGTGCGTATATGAAGAACCTGTTGCTTAGAACTTAACAATGAAGAAGCATGAATGAAGGTTTTTGTTAACTTGTCGCTGTGTTTCCGGACCTGAGGTTGTCATGTCGCTCTCACGGCGGCCGTGGAGAATCGCTCTACGCGTCGAAACGTCAAATTGTTCTACCAAAACAATCCAATACGCATCCATAGCAACACACAGGAAAAACAACTCTATAATGAGCGGCTAATGGTGAAAGTCGCGTGACAAAAGCTACCAGCAGACCCTTGAATAGCGTTGTCCTACGAATAGTGGATCGCCCGCGATTAAGCCACGCTTCACTGACCAATTGGTCATCACTGATTGAAAAACGAATCAAAATAACCGATCACGCGTCTGTGGAGTAGCGGCTCACGTATTTCTCGGGAATGTAGCATTCTGTTACCCTAGTGACGCTTTTTGTCACCCTGCACGTTGAGTTTAACAGGTGCTTTCAACTGCTCATAAAAATGTAAAATCCAACAGAATATTCCTTACGTCCTATAATTGCCTGTCTGTATTGAAATTAATTACGGCCGCCGCTAATTAATTACCATGAAGCAATAAAAAATATCACAATCCTCTTAAAAGATTTAAAAATTCCAAACATTGGGCAAAAAATTAAGGTCGCTCAAGTTATTGTCAAGCCAAATGTTTTACACAGAATTTAAAACTGCCTTTTGAATTATTAATGCTGCAATATATTTGGTACAGTTATGGACTTCGGATTAAGTGTATTCGGAAGTAATTCAAAAATTTTATTTATCAGCCAATTAGTCGCATTTTGACAATATTACCCATATCTTAATTTTAACTGCATATAATGGTTATCATCGTAAAACGTTGGAAATGATTAACTTGTCATCTAAATAGAGGATGCTGCTATGAACCTAATGATAATATAATGATATTCTCGGCTTTTCCCACAGAATGGCGAGCGCGGGTATGTCGCACACAAATGGATAAGATTAGCTTTACCATTTTAGGCTTCCGAGTGCTAAAATCGGATTAGAGCGAGTAGCGGCCCTTTTCGCAAATCTGCGCTCACAACTTTAGTGCTGCCCTACTTCGCTCTATTACCACGAAAACAAAAATTAAATAAAAAATACATCAAACACGCTTACACCGACCATGGAATGGCTGGGCGTGAGACGTATCAGATATTGAAAAAAGTGCGATGACATGTGGAAAAATTACCTAGCCGGTGCATTAGTAAACTGTTCACGTTGAGTGTGTGTTCGTTTGGAGATGGAGCGGGGAAAAAAGAGTGTAAGGCGAAGCAACAGGTAGATGTCCAATTAGAGGAGGCGCGCCGCCCTTGAGTGGCCGCGACTTGCGACGCCGACCGGGGCCGCGCCGGTACACTACCACGGCTTTATCCACTGTGAATTAAGATATTTAGTATTATAACATGTTGGCTTTATAAAAAATGCTTTTTTTGAGAATTATTTTTCATTATAGATTTTATCTGTGTTACAGCATGGATATAAGATCCTTTTGTGAATGGTAAATTAGTGTTATATTGTGAATAAACTAATTTTTAGTTAAGCCTTATGTATCAACAGCCGAGGTGATCAAGTTATTAAACAATAGTTCCGATATCATTTGATTTTCCAAGTAGCATAAAAAAATGCAGCTGTCTTGTAAGAAATATTTAAACTGTCACCTTGCAATGCTTTATTTAATTAATTTTCCACATTAACATAATTAATTTAAAATTAATATTGTTTAAACTGAAATAAGAAGTCAATTTCGGAACAACCCTAAGGTCTTGACAAAAACTGCGCTTACCGTTTCGCTTGCCACGGCAACACTGGCGCTTTTTGTGCGGCAAACGAGTCGCCACTCCAACTACCTTTATACCTCACTTTTATGTTTGTTTTGCCTTTATTCACCACAAATATGACGGTTTACGTTGTATCCAATGCAATTTTCAAAGTAGTTTGTAATGGCTTTTAAAAAAGTTATTAGACAATACATCACAACGATGTTATCGTGTATTGTATTAGGAAATGTTGTGAAATGTACAGAAAATACTTTAGCAAACGTTGCAATAACGCTCGCGGCGTCATTATGCGATCAAAAATATTATTTGATAAATATTCTCTCAGATAAAACTTTGACAGTAAAATGTATGGCAACAATTTATTACAGCACAGTTTCTTGCACAGTTTATCGATTAATCTACAGTAAATTCTTACTAACATTTTCAATTTAACTCGAATTATAATTCGAGTACGATAAATCAGGCAGTTCGCTCGCCTCCGCGACAATTTCGAGAAGAGTCAACTTTAATTCTTAATTATTGCCTTGCTAACCGTCGCTTGTTTATTTTCTTTTGTGAAATGAACGAGTAACCTTTCCGGCCCTAAATTTAAAATATCCATCGAGTAATTGAGATGTCTCCAAATTCCACACCATCACACAAAATATGTGTTGTGCCTCTTTAAGCTTCTTATTCAACGCCGAAATCGGATTTGAATTTAAACTAATACCATAATAATCAGATTTACATGCATATTTAGCGATTTTTGAATTGTGAATATTGGTGTTAAAGTTCAGATATTGGACGGTATTTCTGTTGCAACTTTCCGTGTGAGGTGTGGACGTAGGCACTAAAGTGTATATTTAATTTCTTGTCAATATCGATATTAAAGATGATTTATATATAATTGGGCCGGTTTCGGTATCTTTGGATAGTTTCCCTAAAAAGCGTTGGAGCCTTAGCAATCCAAGCCGAACGGAATTTTAATTTACAATTTGTCCCAAAATCGTTAAGTTTTATTCAGAGCGCCCACAGTAATGGGAAGACTTACGGGTGAGCAGTCGCACGCTGTCTGACCGAGCGGCCATTTAATAACATTTGATCGCAAAGTTTCAACTCAACAAATTTTAGAATTCAGTGAGTTCCTAAGTCTATGGAATTGCAAAGGCCCAGTTAGCGAAGTGGACGAGCGTGTGATGGAGTTTTAATGATATGATTCAGGTACCGCTGACTCGATTAACCTGGCTACCGGGGCCCCAGTAAACACCTATCTAGTGGGGTATTAGTTATTATCTCGGACATCACAAGTAGCCGAGCCGTGCCGGTACATTCTCCAAACATCGGACGTTTCATCGATGGAACACTGCTTGTTATTGATCATTTGCCCTGATTACACATGCTTGCCGTCTATATGTAACACAGGATGCCATTTATAAAAGGTTGCATAATCGATGCAATTACTCCAACCCCGTGGCCATTCCAATATTTCAAATGTAATTAAGTTTTTAATCTTGTTGTGTGTCTCGTTGTGTGAGGCTCGAGGTTTTTATTGATTGATTGTAATGTGTTTTACATAATATCATGTTACGTCATGTCACTAACCACTGAGCCATTAGGCATGTGTAGAAGCTTGTCAGATAAGCACGGTTGATTAGACTTAGCAAATGGTTCGCTAGTGTTGTTTTTTATGACAACTATTCATACACCTGCCTGAGTGTTACTAGGCTCTATCTACTAGGAGTTCAGGAATGTTTTGGAATTGAGTTGTCCTGATGTAATTTAGAGAATTATCTGAACTATGCTAAGTATTCGTGGGTCGCGTGATCTATAGCCAACATTAAATCGTGTCTTGTATACCTTCTTCAGAAGCTTTATAAAAAGAAGCTTTAAAATTTAATATGTACGGCATTTTATACTGATAATAATTCAAGCTTTTTATTTTACGGCCACTAGATTTACTGTCGACTGTTAGTTTGTTTTAAGAGGTTCTATATAGATTTGCATACTACCTCCAAATATGTTGATCAATAAAATAGAACCTCTCGTTTTAAATTTATACGCCTATAATTCGCAATTTTGTAGCATCACAAACAAGTTACCGGGTGCGTGGTCCGTTGATGTATCTTTTTGCTGCTTGATTTATTTTTTCCTTAGTTTATCTTAGTCTGTAATTAATTTGATGGAGTTGACAGGTATTTAAGTGTTATCACGCCCATGTGATAAACAAGCCTGTGTGTGTGCGTTTTTTATTCTATTTGGTCTGTACAAGTATTTAAGTGTACTTAAATTAGAATGTAGGGCATTAACGAGGCAGATTGAGTCCGTCGGTGCGGAGTTTCGTGACCCCGGGATCAGGCGCGTGCCTCGCCGTGTGACTGACAAATGCAGAATACTCATATGTGGAGCGTTCAGAACTTTAACTAGGGCTCGTCGGCCGTTCAACATCTCTGAGAGGTCTTACTCGAACGTTCGCACCGTTAGTCGGCGCTAGAACCATTACGAGCGGTATTGAACATCGATTTAATATTCGATGTCTATATTAATTTTAATACAGCCACGAATACAATATGAATGACCACTGTGAATACATCGCTCATTTACAAGTGTACTGTTTAGTACTAAAGTTTATGTTGAAGGTACTATTACAAACCATAATTCAAGTTAAACGGTCTTAAGTATCTTCCGATTGGTTGACTTAACACTTTTATGGGACATTACTAGTAACTGCATTCAATTTAGCTTTAGTTATTACTAAATCTTTAAAAGTTATTTCAATATTGCCTTAGTTCACACAACATAAACTTCTAATATGTGTGCTGAGCTGTTAATGGCTCCCGATTTCACGGGACATAAGAAGTACAGGTTATATAGCTCTTACACCTTATGTTAGTTGTATAATTGCTGGCTGTATCCAATCGTTTATCATATTAGAGTATTTAATGGCTCTTAGCAATTTGTTTATTTCTTTCCAACGCGGCTTTAGTTGTGTAAGCAGCAGTTATGTCGGTTATTCGCTCTAATTCTTAAAAAGTGTTTTAGTTCTAATTGATGTGTGTGTTTTTATGCCTATTTGTAGAGGGATAACAATTGACGGGTTTGGGTTAGTCACGATTTGAGTGCTAATGTGATTTCATAACGTCAAAGTTTCCTGCGTACCTATTTGTTTTAGATTTATTAACTACTAGTAGTCGCCCGCGACTCCGTTGGCGTGGAAGTCGGTTTCCCGTGGGAATGAAAATGATATACCCTATATGTTATTCTGATGTATGACCTATATTACTCTAAAGTTTCATCAAAATCCATCCAGAACTTTTTACGAGAAAGAGTAACAAGCATCCATACTCACAAACTTTCACGTTTATAATATTAGTAGAATTAAATAGCCTAAGCAGACATATTTCAAGGTCCCGATCTTAAGTACTTATGCATATTGCCACAAACGAGTCTATAGGCAAGCAATTTTACTTTGGGAGACAATGAAGTCGCTTTATTTTTTTTGTTCTATATCTACGCTTACTGAGTGCAATTTGGTAGGTACAAATCATGAATAAATAAATCATACAACTTGATGCGACATAAACTCGAAACATCCAGAATTACCAACTCATTCCCAACCAGAGCCCAGTGCAAATTATGTGAAGTGTGACTAAGCATATCCTAATCTATACTGAAACCTATAAATCAACTGTACGTGACTACTCTTAAAATCTGCTTGATTAACCGTTCAACATCGACCACTGGGCCAGTTTAATTACTAAATAATACACGAAATACTGACATAAGGGAGTGCAATAATTTCGGACCATGTTAATTGTCACACCGCAAACATTGTCCGTTTGTAATGAATAAACAGTGTTATGTTATTAATTGGAAATTATTCAATAATTTAATCACTTGTTTGTGGACAGTGGTGTGTTAGGTTTGAATTATCCAGGATAAAATTTTATCCGATTTTTATTTCTTCGTTTTATGGTGTTTTCAGACTGTAACGTTCGTGTTATAGAAGATTATGAAGGTTTTTATAACTATACTTAACTATATTCAACTAAAATAAATATTTAACATAGCTTGATTACTATCCATTTGTAATTCTAACATCGGTATATTGGAAAAGACTATTGTTCATAAAACTATTTACAATAAAGCTATCAACATCGATTTCCAAACTACTTCTCAGCAGGTCTGGGTCTTAAGCTTTCTCTTAGAAGGAAATCATAAACCCACAAAATTAAATGTGTCCGAAATTTATCATCGTACGCTCGTTACAGTATGACGTGTTCGTTAAATTAAAAAAATATTCAAATGCAATTTGTAACATTTATTTTACAACTCGACCGTAATTATCGGTACAGTATTCGCTCTCACGTAGGTGGTTTAAGATAAATGTGAGGAATTTCTTTTCATTAAGTGAGCATTAACCAATGCGCTCGTTGCCGGTCGTGAATGGACGCGTTCCCATTGTTTTTGGGTGCCGATAAAGGATTCTGAAATGACTTCACTAGAAATGTCTATGATTTTTATTCGTGTGGACTTTTTTAATTAAGTACCTATATAGTACCTATATTAAGTACCTATATTTTCTGAGAGTGGTAGAGTCTAGCTGTAGGCCTGCAGCGATTACTGGGCTGACTCGACCGGTGAAATACCACCGTCGCACAGAAACCCGACGTGAAGTAGGGACGATGTTCCTGCGTTTCGTTCGGTCAGTGCGATATCCGGTGCCCAATTTTCTTAAAGGCCAGCAACGCACCCTCAATGCATATGTAATTGTGGGTGTATATGGGTGGCGGTGATCACTTACCATCACGTGACCCGCTTGCTCGTTAGCTAGGTTCTCTTATAAAAAAAAAAAATTGTAGTTGTTACAAATGTGTCAATTTTGTGTAATGAAATCAGGTAATGATTGGTTATGACTTTAAAATAACAAAATGGAAATTATACTTATTATTTCTTAACTAATGGCAGCTAACAATTTTGTTTTGCGACACGCTTTATATGTAAAAAAATATTTAAATAATCTTTTAGAAAAAACTCTAAAAATATGATTGGAATTAACGTGGTAAAGTGGAAAACCATAATAAGAAAGGCGATGAAACGGTTCCCGGAGCCCAATAAATCAACACCCTGATGACTGTATTTCTTTCGTAATCGGCTAATATACACCGCGCTTAGTCTCACTCCAATTATCAACGACATTTATGTGTTTAACAAACATTTTATAACCGAAAATTTTAATTGACATCACATTCCCGAAATGTAACTTATAAGAAATAAAAAACTAATTTTGTTCGATCTGAAAATAAGGCAAAACACGATTATCGCGCCGAATCGTGTCAAAATAAGTTTTTTGATTAAAAAATCTAATTAACAATAATTTAGTTATTACGTATGCAAATCTCGCAGATAACTGCATGTTAACAGACGTGTGCTCGTTTAATTTTCATGTTATGTTACGGTCGCAGGTGTCAGTGACCTTGGAATTAATATTTGAATGTTATCATTAGCAACACTTTATCTGGATTAAGATTCACCGAAAATGTTTTTCGATTTCTTTTATTCATATTTTTCATAAATTCTTTTAATTAAGTAAGTTGTTATGAATCCGTAACGTGCAAGGGGTTAATGAGTCGGACTCATGTTACATATTTTTTTTTAGTTTATAACAGCAATAAAAACTTGTAAGCATATCTGCTGGGTTTTAATGAGTGTTGTTAATATAAAAAATAATATAAATAATATAAATAGCTTAATATAAAAAATAATCGAAAAAATAAAAATATTTAAAAATAATTAAATAATAACTTGCATTGTAACTTTTACGTTTATTTATTAGAACTTAAATTACTAGCGTACCTTAGTTGTGCTTTCGTTTGAGTTAATTTGATTACGTTACGGCCTTTTAGTTAAGTACAAAATGTAAGTGCCACAGTAATCAGTTGAGTGTATTGTAGCTGGTATTAATTGATTAGATTATCCCAAATTGTTTTCTTCAGCTTTACGATGTAATAATAAGTTTTTATTGACAATAGCTCCTTAAACAACTAAGTAAAGTGACGCAACCTCTGAGAACAAACGCTTTACCTGCCTACACGTGCAAAAAGCAATATTAATTTAATTGCTACTCAAACTCACTTAAATTAAAATCAAAGTTATAAAAAACCCTGATCAATTTTAAAAGTATTTAGGCGGATCAAGATAACAAGATCACATTACAATATCTAAGATATTTACCGTTATTGATTAACATGGTAAAAACTGCTTAGTTTAGTGACGTGTATATCTGTGTGTTTATATCGATGTTGCTCGTATGATCGCGTTATCTCTATATCGGAGTTTGGGGCAGATCGGAGATTGAGTATCTGTCTTCAATCGCGGCGTAGCGAGGTGTCTAAAGTTTTGGGAGCGTAAGCAATTTGTCATGATGACTTTGGACGACCCTAGTAATGTGTGGAACAGTGAACGCAGATATCTTGTTAGATTAGAAAGCTGGCAAGAATTTATACGTAAATATAAACAGGATTTTTTTCGGTGCGTGCTATAAGCAAATAGGAAGAGGTACTTACGTAAAATAATTAGCATTAGTTTTTACTTAATTAAAGGTAACGTCGCTTTATTCAAAAACAGGTAAAAGAGTTGAATGTTTAACTTTTGATTACAAACATTCTTTCAAGTACGTTTAGTGCAAGCGTGTGACTTTATAAGTCATCTATCTATACACACTTTGTTAACATTAAATCAAAGCTTAGCGTGGGTTGACTAATATTGTGTCTTCAGAAACCGTACCTGTGAAATAGCATCCGAAATTAGACGTCTATAAATCCTCGACTTCGAACGAGAATCTCCTATTATGTAAGATGCAAAACACGACAAAAAAAAGTGCAATAAAGAAACATGAGTGTTACAAAATCTACATATCATAGCACTATCTAGTCAAAACGGTTTAAATAATTATATATTTATGCTAATACATCTCCTAAAACGGACTCCATAAGTATTTAATAACAACACTTCTTTTATTTATTCGTGGTTGATATTTATTTTTTTGATCTTTGAAACGCCTGTCCGCCTGATCTTTTTGGCAGCTTTTTTTGTGAACAATTTATGAAGCAATCAGAGTTCCTTTTCCCTGTTTTATTTGGAGAGAGAATTATTTATTTTATCTGAATGGCGTTGGAAATTGTTTCGAAGGTTGCTTAATATTCATTGATCCCGTCTTGAGATTTGTTTACTCCGGTTTACGTAGGCGCCTACGCAGTTCCGCGCTCAAATTATAAACCGCTTTAAACTGACTACTTACTACGAGAAGATAGCGTTACTTAGTTAGTTAACGAGCCGCATATTTCGAAAGCGTATACGAATAAATACGATAGTATTTCGCTACATTGTTGATAAATCTATTCTAATAAGTCTGCAGCACATTCGTGGGTGTATTTAAATCTGTACCTTAGTTTAGTGTTCTGTCAAACAAACTTGTACGGCCAACCAAGCATTTCCAACTTGGTTACCATTCGTGAGTATTTTCTACAACTATTTCTTTTCCTAGTGATATGAAAGCTTACTTCGGTATGTGCTTCGTCTTGGCGGCGCGTACGCAGACCAGTTTGAGCCCCTACAGCTATCACGAGGTGCGAAGCGCCAGCGCCGCATAACACCTATAACAAGTTACACTAAAAATGCATAACATGCATTCAAGAGCATAATTATTTTCATGCAATCCGCATAACTTTAATCAACACCACTGCTTTAATAACACAAGACTTCTACGAACAAAAACCGAGTAATAAATTGTCAACTTGATTTCTGAATGATTTACTACGCTATTAATTGGATTGGTAATTTTTTTTAGGATCAAACTAAGAGTTGAGGTAGAGTCGTAAAAAGTTTTTTCGTGGTAATGTATGAATCATTTTATATTAATCAAGTTTATCACTTTGCTTAATTACGGTACTTAAAGGTAAAAATACCAGATCTTCATCTGGTTATTTTAAAGGTCCTGCACGTTGTATTTTTTAAATTTCTGCTTAGTAATTAAAATTATGGAGCTTTTTTACTAACTTGGATCCAAGCATACTTACATAAAAAAATAAAATACTAAGTCGCAAAGGTATAAATGGTAAACGCGGTACAAATATTGTTAATTATATTACCGCCAGAAGTATTTATTATTCATCAGTATTTTATTGTGATAATTGTATGGGTTCGCTCTCTAAGCGTTTGACAACACTCAGTGTTTGGTGAAAATTGTATAAAAGTAACCAAATTATTTCAAAATACGATTAATTTTCTGATACTTTTTGTTTTTCTCAACACACAGTGTTATTACTTATTTATCAAGCAACAAAACTACACACAGAAGATACCGGCGTAAAATGTATAATCTACCTAGGTAGTTATTAGTTTCTATTGTGTACTATAAATAGCTAAATTGTATCGAATATCACCCAACTATGGGATTTGTTAGGCTTCGAATTGAAATAATTGTAATAAGGAAAGGCTGGAATCAAGTTTTGAATTTGATGGATATCGAATATAAATTGATGAACGAATTTTTTTTTTTTAAAGATTAACCAAAATGACCCACCGCGTTCGATTGTATACAAATCTTTGTACTTTTCTTTTATCATGCAAAACTTTTGATATTATCTTTCCATTTGTTTTAAAAAATATAAATAATACACAAAATAAATGTAACTAAAGTATAAAAACTTTTTTTCTATAGGTACTTTATTTTGTACTTTAGTTTTCAAATGCAGAATCTTTTTTTTATCGCAGAAACAAATTACACCGGTTCAAATATAACATCCTGCCTATGTAAAATACTTGTCAAAATTGCGTTACAATTGGCAAGAGGGTGATTGATGAAACAAAGCGTTTTCCGAAATTGTGCGTACCTCCAACAAAGAAGCAACATGGCGTCCAAATTAAATTAAATAACTCGCCTGTAGGTTCTTGGATGCACAAAAGTATCAAAAGTAGGAGAACTAATTAAAACTTTTCTTCTGTACTAATAATTCGTTTGACTGTCAGAGTTTTGCGTCGTTAATTTTAATTAAAGAAACGCGAAAAGTTTGTAACCATATTAGGCGCTAGGCGTTGCTCACGGTTTTACTTAACCTATATGTTCGGTTGAGTTGATTTATATCTAAATCATTAAGTCATATCATAAAATACATTAATAACTTATTATAAATATTTGAGTACCTATACCAGAAAGGATTTTTAAAAATGAAAAAAATAAGGTTTTTCTACAGTTCCAAATAGACGTACAGATTTAGTTTTCTTTTGTGGTGTCGCATGTCGCGTTTTACTTAGACGATCCGAGAAAAGAGCCAATTATCAAAAAGTCGTTTTATGATCAACGCTTTTTCCATCTCGGTTCAAGCCACTTCCATCTTATCATCGGCATTTACATAAACACGAGAAACAAAATCGACTCGGAGATTGATATCGATTGCTCGAGAATAAGGCTTTAGAGGACGACCATTCGTTTTAATTAACCCCTTCTGCGGCGCTCATCAGCTTCGGTATTACGAAACTTTTTGGACTTTTTGCGTTGTAAAAAAGCTGCGGTGACCGCAATTAATCAATTATTAAGCTGGGATTGCAGTTTTGTTTCTTTTTTTATTCGTTTCATTTCGAAAAGATAAAAGAAAAATTATTAAACGGTTTAATTGTCTTTATAAGATATTGAAGTTTACCTGATCAGTGATCTGTATCAGTGAATTTAGGAAAGTAACAAGATTTTAAATACTAACTGTATTTCGTAAAGATATGTTAAGACATCACAAGCTATTTATTCTTAACAAAAACACCTAAAAACAGGTTGTAATAAACGACATGTAGTAACATTTATACGCTCTCAAATTACTGAACATGTGTGAATTTGCTACGTAATAAAGACGAAGTTATTTAAAGTGTACGTTTTTATACGTGAGAGAATATTATTGTGAATTAACCAAGAGCAGTGGCTACATCCATTTGTTACGGTTTGTTAAAATCTTAGTTTTAGAGTAATTACGAAAATATGCAAAATTAGTCAGAGATCTCTTGAGTGTCTTTGTGACGACAGAAAACGGTGTGCAGATAAAGGTTAAATCGTTATTTTTTATTAAAAACTAGTGGCCGCCCGCGACTCCGTTCGCGTGGAAGTCGGTTTCCCGTGAGAATGAGACGTTTTCCAGCGGTAAAAAGTTCTGATGTATAACCTATATTACTGTAAAGTTTCATCCAAATCCGTCGAGTAGTACATCCATCCATACATCCATACATACTCACAAACTTTCACGTTTATAATATTAGTAGAAAAGGATTACAGAAAATAAGAATATTAAAATATAAGTTTCATTTTAAAATACAGAGAATATAATCTGTCTCTAATTTCTTTCAAACTTTTTAAATTTAAAGTTAATATGTGATATAAGATACAAATTGGAATTAGGCCGTCCAGTGAAGATTTTTACATCTTGTGGCTTAATCGACGACATCAACCTTGAATATGACAATAGTCTTTCTTACATTTGGCCATAGTTATATAAACCTTGCAATTACACGAAACAACGAAAACGTTATCCTCATCTCAACAGCTCAGCCCGGCGCCATCTTGCAGGCTTCTTTTGTTTCCGCTCGCTTATTGATAAAGTTATCACCAATGATACCGCAACAGCTGGCAGTTAGGTCATTCTGTATTACCAGTTTCATTTGTACGCACTACACAAGTTTAGTTCCTAGTAGCTTGCTTAGATCCAACCCTGCCGCGGTATTAATCTTGTGGGGTTGTGCGTCTTTGATTAAGGTCGGCCCTGATGTATTTCTTGCACGCTAAGTTAATGGAAAGGCATACGTCAAGTGTCTACCTTATTGGCTGGAGGATTGGGTTAATGGTGCCAATGTCTGTAACGCTGTAATATGTTTCGTCACCTTGTGACTTGATTTTTTCGTGGCACTCTTTTCCGGATAGTTTGATATATTAAGTATCTACTGGATAATACGTATTTTTTTGAGTGATGCATTAGATTTGATCTGAATTTATGACTATCTTAACGAAACTTTAATTGCATTATATTTTTTGTTATTCTGATGATTTACTCTACTACTAAGTAAAGTATTTACCAAACTGTTGATAAAAAAACTTTAATCCACACTTTATCTTAATCATATTATTTTCGTATAGTTTTCTCTCTTGTAGAAAAAACTAGTTGCGTTCTGGAGCGGATGGCATTATCTGTATATGGCGAAGGTATGTGGTATATACGTTCGTGCCTATCGTTGCATGATTAATAGCTATACATCGTTTTGTTAACTAGCTAACGGTTTTTAAGTCGTTTTACCCAATACGTCAATGAGACGTCAGTTTTTGCCGCGCCGCAGATGTGACGTGAGTATTACTTTGGTCTGACTTCGTACTGTAACTTATCGGAATATAACTTGCTGATGGGAGAGAGAGATAAATATATGTTGGTGTATAGCGTTGTCTCTGTCTTGCGATGAAAGGTAGAGACTATAAAGGAATGTAGTGTAGCGGCTGTAATTTCACGTGTCATAGTTCACCGTTTTAAAAACGTTAATTAATCACTCATGTCTAGTTGGTTTTTAGGCTGTGAGGGTAGCGTTGTACCGACGTTGTCAAAACTTGAGCACCTATTAATTTTTTGTGTTTCTTTTATTTAATTCCATTTACCCAGCAATTAGCACTCGGATATTTGTGTGTGATAAAATTTGAAATTATTGATAAATTATTATTTTTGTCAATAAATACGTAAATGATCTCATCGAATATGCTGAAATGAGGCACTTCTTCCCACTTAAGCTATATAAAGAAAAATAATTCGCTCTAACGATTATGAATCTCAATGCCCCCATAAACTAGATATTGTGAATAGATAAGATTAAATACCACACTAATAAAAATAACACGGTATCAAAGGAATTTATAAACTATTACAAAATTTTAATTGGCCTATCAGAATAAATAAGTGCGGTTTTCAAATAAAATTCTCATTTGATTGCCACATCACCAGTCATTCGTGACACGCCTAATTAGTTATATTTCGCTTCCTTTTTTATTAATTTGAAATTACTTGAAAGTTGAGGAATTAATAAAAGCCTCGTATTGAAATATGGCATCGCGTGCTAGAACCCATTACAAGATAACGATTTTATCTCCACTCTTATTTGTGCTATCGGATGCTTGTTTATAAGAAATGGTCTCAAAATCCGAGCGGGTTATTAGCATATAGTTAACATTTAAAAGCATACGTACTGGCTTGAAAATAAGTCGACAAAACACCAATGTTCTAAAAGAAAGAAAAAAAGTCACATTCTTATACTAATAAATATGCAGTTTTTCACGAAATTCACGCCTAAATTAGCATCCAATAAAACAAGAATGAATACCTAAATGCGATCGGATTTGTTAACTTAATGCAAACACCTTTTATCTCTATTAATTAATGACAACAAAAACTTTACCCTCAAATTATTTCACGTTCATTAAAAATGTGTAAACTTGAAACAGGTATTCCTGTATCTAGTTTTTATCAGCGGAAACTATCAATTTTGTGGTCTATTATAGAATCAACATGTATAGCAATTTTGGTGTGTTCACAATGAAGAGTTTTCTTTCTCATTATGTAGGATGAATAGTCGAAGAGCATAATAGAAGTGGTGCCTTGTACGGTGGCAAATTATATAGCAGACAATGTCATTCCGATAAACATTTCACGTAGGCCGGAGGAATGACTACCGTGGATTCTATTCATTTTAGACAATACCTTATATAAAAATAAGTTTGTTGGCAAATAACCTCACAGGTATGTAAATTGTATACTTAAAGCCGTATAAAAATACAATCGGGAAAATAGTTAGCCATGGAATTTACTTGCCAAGTTTTTCGTCATACTCCCCATAAACATGGTAAGTTATTTTGTCTCCGTAGGTTTTACAAGTTTCAGATAGTTTAGAACCTATAATCACGACGGGTATGTATAAGTTGCGAACATTGACATACTATAATGTAACTGAAAAGTGTAGTCGTTCCCTATCTTATAAGTTTTTCAAATGTTCTACACACCTGATGCTTTTTTATGGTATCTGCCTTGTTCAAAGTCTTATACAAAATGAGGGAACTCAACTCGCTTTTACAATTGTAACAGTACTTACAAAAAACGTTACTATCTTGATGGAAACAAAGTATCAAAACTACAAGTCAAACATAATTGTTCTGACAGTTAATTAAATCAAATCCGTTAAATAATATAATTGTAGTTCACATTTAACTACGCCGATTAACTCACACCAATTGACTTGCTCCGTACCCCGGCTTCTAACAATATTTGTTGATAAATGGAAAGATAGCGGCGATATTTTACGCCAGTGATGTTACAAATTGATACGGTACACACAGTGGCAAAACACATCGGCGGATACATACCTAACCTGCTACAAATAAAGGTGAAATTCCATTGTTTCTACGTCACAATTAATGCTCATACAGTGTGTAACATGTATTTTATTGTAGATTCAACGCGTGTGTGCGTGAGACTAACGCGTTTGTATAGATGCTGTATCACAGCGCGACTCCGATCGTAAATGTCATCTGAAAATTTATATTCATTACGATTAGATAGCTGGCCAACAATGGGCCCGTCCATTGTGCTCCTATACCAGCTGATCGATGTATGATATTGGATTTTTATAGTTGACACCCGGCCACTCTCCCGCCGTAAGATTTATGTCACCACGGACACAAAAACAGTAGGGTATGTGTTCTTTACCAGATCTACTACGATATTAACCATATTACAAGTTAATTTATGCACCGCCCACCAAGGCTTCTTGATATAAAAAGAAGTATAACGTTACGTTTGAGCGTCAAATATAAAATATAACCCAATGTCTCAAGTTCATTAATTCCACGTTTGGCTTGCTACTCCTAGTCTATATGTTACGGCTAATACCCGAAGTGCGGCTACACCTAGTTTTAGCCGGTTAGAAGTGTTTTTATATGGAAAACTGTAAAAAAAAAAAATTATACCTATGTATATAAAAACTGGCTTCAATCATGAGTCGACGGAGTCCCGCTACGCGGGACTCCTTTTTTTGGGTGGTATTAAAAAAGTAACCTAACTAACCTAACCTATTGATGTTCTAACCGGCTAAAACTAGGTGTAGCCGCACTTCGGGTATTAGCCGTAACATATATATTACAAATTATTTTATTATTCTTCTTTATGTAGGCCTTCACGACATTTATTGATAATTTTGATGCGCCTACCCAAGTTTAGTTGTCTGACTCGCGGTTAAGTATTAATACATAGATATGGCAGGTATTTAAATCCACAGAAATGTAATAGGTCTTTAGTATTTGTATGACAATAGGAATGCATCGTTCAAAAATGGAAAGAGGTATAATTTTGGCATATCATATAATGTGCGTGTTAGAATAGATTATGCGTGTTTAACAGCGACACGAGCCGAAATTATTATCTTTTTATTGCGCCATAGTGACAACGTTTACGATTCCACATGTAGAGAGTAAAGTATTCGCACATTAGATTTAAAAGACGCTGCGATCTTGCGTTTGCGCATAGCAATTTGCGGGTGAGCTCAATATCCCCGATTTACGAGGATCCATTTCCAGGTTTATAATCCAACGTTCTGTCCATTCATACGTGAGCTACTCTGTGCTCATGTTACTTGGTTCCTGTTTAACCTCCAAAGGTCTCGGTAGGCTGGTCGAACCTCTTATATGGTTATGGACCTTTATGTCAGACTGGTAACTTCAGTACTATACAGACAGTCAAAGAAATTTATTTAAGAAAACACGTACCTGAAAGCTGTTGTTGTCTCGTAAAATTTACTTTTATCGCGAATGATTTCAGAGTTTGCAATGTAACACTTGTAAATCCGTGTTAAACTTCTAACTCATAAAATACACATATGATGAGACTCGCTATAAATTTAATATATTTAACAGATGCATGTGTTCAATATGAAATCACAAGCGGCCCGCGATGAATAATCGCATGCAAAACGATTTACAATGGCCAATGTGAGTGTATAAATGCCCTATTAAATCTTGCTGCCTACGTAAGATTTTGTGGGATTCAATTACTCTTTGTGCCCATTGAAAGAAGCCTAAACTGGACCTTGTAAACTGAGCCACGGACTGTATTCCCGACACCTCGCAATGAACCTCTCACAAAGGGTGTAAACAAGAACAAAACAACACGTATCACACCCGGGGGCAGATTGAATAAGTGCTAAATTAAATAAAAGCAAATAGAAGCGAGCAAATGAAAGAACGGTCGCAGTGACAATCGCCGGATCGGTTTTGTTGTCGCTTTTCACGCAGCTCAAAACAGAATATTTGATTACACACCAAATGAGATCAAGCCTGATTCAAATCTACGCACATCCAATCCGCATGCAGCAGTGTGGCCACGGCTTTATTTACGCATCAAACATTTAATGAAACCTCATTTAGGGCTTGGCCAATACGAAATGGCATTGTTAAGATGTTCTTTATTTGACATTGTATTTATTTGATAAAGAACATCGCGTCCCAATTTTCCAGAATCGATGTATTTGTTAGATAGTATTGTTGATATTTTATGGGATGAGTTACGGTATTCTAACACGATTGTTATATACGTCTGCTTCAATGTAGGTATAGAAATACATTGACGTGCTTTTAAACATGATTTCTAAGTCTGATACAATGCGCAAATTGCTTGGTTCTCGTTGGTTTGAATAAGTCTATATAGTTGCTTGCTATTGCTCTTTGTTAATAGGCACAGAGTTTTCTATTCGGAAACCAATTATCATTTACATATCATAGACGAGGCACCGACGCCCGTTGGCACGCAGTCGGGGTCAATATATTTACCACAACGCCATTATAACATGGTCCACATAAATCTTTTCGTCGCCTCAAATATAGAGGTCTATAATCATTGGTGTTGGGGTACCAAGATAGCTATATAGATGCATAGGTGGAAGATGTATCGAAACAAGACGGCTAACCAAATCGCCTTTCTGAAGATTTTATCTTGCTGTTAAATACTTCTAACCATTATAGCGTATCGGCCCTCGTTTCAACTACGACGTTTTTTGATTTATGACTGTAACCAAATCGTCATTTTATATGAGGTAATATTCACATAATATAAACATCTTTTAATATTTTATGTTCTACTTAAGTAAGTCCTAATTTGCGGAAACAAGATGAATTTATATTTCCCGTTTGTTTTTCACGAAAAAAAAAACAAACAGTCGCAGAAGCTATATTTAGAAGCTACATTCAAAAGAATTACTTAGCGGCTAAGTAATTAAGCGCAGTTAATACAATACAGACAATAATTTGCGTCTTGAGACGTGCGTGTGAGTCGCATTAAACGCTGCGAAATTATATGCAATCTTGTATCTCAGTGTGCACATTTTGTTATTAGGTTTTACTTGTTACTAGGAACGAACGGTGCAGCCTCTTACCTCGATAAGTCGAGGAAGTCTTTTGTGTGGTTTAGTTGTGGTTGAACCCTAACTGAAATTACAAATGAATAGCAGCCGACCTGTTTACTAGCTCAGAAGAACAGCTAAATTAGGTGGTTAGGCTGGAACGGGTTATTTCAATTTGTTTTGTGAGGTTTTTTTAAACGTATTAAGTACAATTGAGATAATGACTGCATTTAGTTTCTTTCATTGAAACATGTTTTGCAGTTGCAAACTTAATTGTCAACAAAGAATCCGTTTCATGGATAACTCTATTTGGTATTAACTTACCAGTTTTAAGAATACTTTTTGCTCTAGTGTCTAAAATAAATAAGAATACATATTTTTATCCTACCAAGCAAAACAAATTGAATAGCTAACTTGACTACTCAATCATAAAATATAAGTAAGAGTAATTGGATGTATTACCTAATACAGTTATTTAAGCTCTTGTTAACCTCCTATAACTTCATTAACTACATTAATTTTTACACTTAATAACCCCTTACTGATAGTAACCCACATCATGTTGTACACATCGAGCACTATGATCACTGATACATACCCCACTTATTATTGTTGATCTAAGTACGTTCCACAATTAAATGAACCACTCGGAGAGCACTCATAATCACCGCCTTTACTTATTAGTCAATATGATTCTTTACACGTCACTGAACTTGAAAACGATACGCTTGTAGAAAGACAAGTATCGATCCACTTCAAACATAATCGAATACAGTAACATCATCAATGTCGATGATAACAAAGTTTTATTGATAAATAACTCGATTGCAATAATTGCTTGTTAACGTAATTGAAATATGAATCCGATAATCAAATTAATCTAGTGTAATTATCGTCCTGGTTAACAGCGCTGTATAATTTGCGTCAAAATTGTATCGCGTTCAATGAAGATCGTTAGAATGAGTCATAGGATTATTATCTTGTTCTGTTTGGTTTGGTAATGGCTCCGCAAATAATAGGTTACTTGTAAACCAGCTACGAGCAACGCGTTGATGTCTTTTATACGCGCCTTCGCTAAAGTTAAGCACATGTTTTTTTAAGAGTAAAAATTAAGTATAAACATCATGAGCTATTATGCCACACGCTCTAGGATGTTAAAATGGGACAAATTTATAGCCCTCCGATTATAAGTTCGATAAACTCTCAGGCCGGTGATTATGATATCTTTGTAAGATCGATACGGAGTTGCGTTCCGTTCTACACTAAACCAGTACCAATAAAAAAGAAACTAGTTACGGTCCGGTCGTATTGGGTAGTTTAAGTTTTTAAATCAACAAGGTGTCGGGGAGCGCCGGTGCTTTACCGGCTGTTTCGAACAATGCTTCAATGGATGTACTTGCCTATTCGAACGTTTCGTCGAGGTGTAACAATCGCCCGGATACTTTCGAGCTCTGATTAATGTGGTACACAAACGGCGACTTTGTGTTTTCACCTGGTTGTTGTTAAGCTTAATTTGTAGCGACGGAGAGAATTTTGTATCTGTTTTTTACGAATTTAAATAGAGATTATAGTGAAAGTTGGACATTGTTAGGTGTAAGATAAGATATTTGATCGCATTAATCAAGTTTAGGCCTTTTCATTTTATTGGAAATTTTGTTGTAAAACCTGTTTGTTTTTGACGGGGAATAAACAGTTCTGTAGATTAGGAAGTAGTTTTTTTTTAAGTAAATAACTGGTAGATATATTTGTAACTGGAATTTCTTCATAGGTATAACAACGCAAGTGTGATATCCATATATCTATCCCCTATCGCCGGTAGGTGGTATTATTTCGAAGGTGGGCCCTAGGCTCGTAAAGATCGCCCGATCGTGAGTTACGACTCGCATCTCACCAGGAAATACATATTCAAAGTTGTAAACGACATTCCATGAACAACCAATAACCACACTCGTAACATATGCATTTCATATCTCAACATCGTCGGGAATCACCTAGTACCGTCGGCAGAAACATCTAAACAGAAACGAAACGAATTCGCGAATTTAGTACTTCATGAACTTACGTTCGAGGCATGTTTTATTAACTACTGACCTCAAAGGTAAATGTTAGTTATGAAGTCATGATTAAGAATGTCCTTTGCTTCAGTCGGCGTTTAGATATTTATTAATATGACTTATTTGTATTGAATGAATTAAATTAAAATGAGTAATGAAAATAAATAAGTTATAGGTGCGGTTTATATTTACTTTTACTAACTGAAATTTGTTTCAAGAAAATTAAATAACCTAGTGGCTCTCGGTTTATATTTCGTACAGAGATGATAAATTTGGTTTTACTGCAAAAAGTATAAAATTTCTTATAAACTGCGAAGTAATACAAAATTAAGCTACACTATTTATTTTACCTTATATACACAGAATGTTTTTCTTCGAATTGATATTCTTATTCAAAAAAGTTTTTTTCAGTGTATCACCTGTTTAAAATACAAATATTACGTGTTTTTTAGTGGTAGTTGTGATTTACTAGTGGCCGCCCGCGACTCCTTTCGCCTGGAAGTCGGTTTACCGTGAGAATGAGATGTTTTCTGATGCAATGATGATGTATAACCTATATTACTGCAAAGTTTCATCAAAATCCGTCCAGTTACGTGAAAGAGTAACAAAAATTCATACATCCATACATACTCACAAACTTTCACGTTTATAATATTGGTAGGATATTTTATCTTTTTACAAATATGTACCGTGGTAAAAAAAAAGAGAATTCACGACACCGTCAGTGCCTACCTAGGAAATTATGCGAGAAAATTGAGAAACAGTTTGCTCTGAAGTTAACAAAAACGTTCTGTTATACTAGTAAAATACCAATAGTGACCATGGTATTTGCTAAAATGCCGAAACGTCCAAAAATAAAATATAAGTAAAATTAATTCAATTTCAATTTATGTTCCCATAACCTTAGAAGTCACTTTTATAACTACTGTTAATTAAACCTTAGTTTTGCCGACCGTCCACGTTTGCACTGCGTCAGTCGGTACGGTTTTCAAGCTAGTTGGTCCCTCGTTGACCGCACATACTTCAGTGGGCGTCTGCGGGCGCGGCACAGTTGCACCGGTCAGTTAAAACTCCCAAAGTACCACTAAACTCTAAACATGTCTGAAGGACTTAGCCTTGATATTGCTGTACAAAGTTGCTAATCAGGAAAGCGACTCTGTAAGTTTTAAGGTGAAAAGTTGTTATTTTATGACGATTTGCGGGAATATTGCAGAACACTTGATTTGTTGCAATTGTTTGATTCACCAATATCGGCCTAAATAGGCCTGTATGCCTTTGCTTCGGAAGTAAGATAATTGAGATCCAGTAGGTGCGAGATTTAGTAGGCATATAACTTACCTTATTTAACTTAAAGATGTAGGTTACCTACCTACACGAATAACATAAAGCTTATACTTCAGTAACTAAAGCTATCAAGTACAAATAATTAAAATGAAGAATTTTATGTGCAACGTTTTATTATATGATGTTCCTTGAGACTTATTACGTATTTTAATTATGAAAAGGTTTGTAATGAAAACAAATTCGTAGAATCATAATACGTAATTTTTTATGCTTCTTTCTTCTTTTTAAGATTGCAATAATTATAGCACAAGACTGAGCATGTTCTTTTTATAACAATTAAGGATACCTAGAATTTATGCAGAACTAATATTTGCTGTTATTATCACCATATTCCTTAGTCCAGCTTTATTAGATTTTTTGCCACCAATAATTGCCGTACCTTAAGCCACAAAAACTCGACGCAAATTGTTTTAAAATAAGCTAAGTATAGTTTACTGATTTCGAATATTATTTGCCTTGACCCCTACAAGATTACTGGCGGAAATTGGTATGGCCCAAGCGATCAATTCTGACCGTAACGATTTCCTTTAAACACTTCAAAATTATCTCTTGAAACAGGTTTGGTACAGTCTCGTTAAACTTGGCGTTAAAATTTAAACACATAAGATTTTGTATCGCCGGCTCTTGTTGGCAGATCGTGACTTTGAATTCTAACAAGATCTTTGTTTTAACCTACTTATTTGATGGAAAAAAACGCGTAATTTAAAAGTAGCAATTTAGGCTGATTGCTTTTCGGGTTCATTATTAGTGACCCGTCCGAATTTTTGCACGGGTGCCATTTTTAACGTCTCGATAATAAAAAAATAAGTTTGTCTTATAAGAAAAAATACTTCATGTTTTGTGTTTTGTTTTAAAACCTATCCGAAAAAGTATATTAAGATAGTCAAAAACCATATCAAAATCTGTTGCGTGGTTTTAAAGGAATTAACAGAGATACAAACAAACAGACGCAGAAATAGAGGTGACAATTAAGCTGTGAATTTTTGATAACAATATAACTTAAGTGTAACCTTAGCTTGGGTAATTTCCTCATAGTCAATGACTTTCAGCATACCTTTACTCTAAGTATTTTCCTTGCAATCCATATAAGGGTGTTACCATATATAATAGGAGAATAGACCGTTTATAAATCGCGTGGTGCATATCCCAATATGTTGAGTAACCGCGCCAGTCTTTTGTTTTGTACGGCGGTTTCACACCCACTAAGGAGCTTGGGAGCGTTCCGTTTCAGCTAGAGACATAATATAATATTAATAACAAATTAATTAAATATGATTTCAAATGGATTCTGTTTATAAAAGTGAGGTACTGTAGTATGTTGGCAGTGATTTGTCATGTTGGTTATAAGTTCTCACCAAATTAATATTATTTTAAATTTTACTATTTATTGTAAAAGTTATAAATTGTGGTTTATTTTAGTACAAACATCATTGTTTTGTATAGATCATAAATTTCTGATTAATGTGTTTTATATAAGTAAATGTTCTTTAAAATAATTTGTATTCAAAACACAGATAACATTTAAAATTTATGCTTGTGTAAATGTTTTACTAAGAAATTAAAGCCTAACAAATCAAGTGATATCCTTGTTTGTCTAATATAAGCAATATATTATAAATTTTCTACATCTACAGTTAATTTTATATGTGTAATATGAAGTGTATGTATGGGAAGAAGCCTACTTCGACACGAGATCTCGTTACCACAGATTGAAGCCCCGCGGTCAATGAACCGGCAACTATCCTCTGGGAGCCTACGGAGTACAACCTCCTTATAATACATGTATTCCTGGTACTTATTATTAAAACTCTATTAAATGTTCAACGTTCAATTTAAAGCTGTTTGAAAAATATTCATAGATTACCTACCTATCTTATCGTTTTAAAAAAGGTTTATGTTTAGGTGTTGTAAATCAAAAATATAAATATTTTTATAATTGAAATTATTTTATTTTTCTTTATCACCTTTTGACACAGTCGAATTGGAATTTTTACAATAAATATACTTTCTTTGTTTATAAAATTAAAATAAGATAATGTACATTGTGGTTATTTATTACAATAGCGTTACCTACTAAACCTAAATTTATCACAGATGGTGGCAAAATCGCCATGTCTAGTTTCTGGCATGCAATGCCATAATTACAAAAATACCTATCTACATAATATCTCACATCTTTTTAGTTCAAGCAGTCAAATTAAATACTTTTTAAAGTCCAAAATGGCAATGATAAAAGTGGTAATTCTTACAGCAAGAATCGTTTTAATTAAAACATCAATGGATGGAACATTGAGACTTATTCTAGCGAGTTCACTTTATGTACACTATTAACATACCGACTAGCCATCACATATTCACACAGTCCTGAACAGTCTTATCACTTCACTGAGATTCACTTACACGTGGACGGACATTGAGCGCGGGGAGGCGCGGGGGGGCAGGTGGTGCGCGGGGTGCGGGGGCAGCACGGGGTGCGCGCCGTGCCCCGGCGGCGGCGGCAGCGCCCCCAGGTGCGGCGCCCGCGGCTGGTGGTGCCGGTGCAGCGACACGCCCGGGCTGGGCGCCCCGCGACACCGCCCGCCCTGACTCACATCGGGCAACGCGAACCGCAACTTCTCCCAAAACAACTTATCACCCCAATGCAAATACGTATTAGTCTTCAAATACAACCTCAGATCCGGGTCGAGGTCCTTTTGATGCACTTCACCTAACAACACCACTATCAAACGTCTCCGCCTGTCCCGTAGCACTTGGTGATGAGCGGATTTGAACTCGTAACGACACCACTCGTTCTTTATGAAGTTTTCACTGAGCACCATGATAGTACGACGCGACGTTTCCACTGCTTGTATGATGTTGTCAGCGACGTAGCCACCGACAGGAAAGTCTCGATAGTGTAGACACAGTTTGTATGACGGGTCACCTCGCTCTAACATAGGCGCGAGTTTTTCTGCCACCCAAGCCTCATCTTTGGAACTGTAGCTCACGAACGCATCAAACATTTTCTCCCGATCCTCTAGGTCAATATCACTCGCCTTGTAAAACAATCTCACTCCAAACCTTGAATGGCACCAAACTCTCATTTCCTGTCTGTATATTATGATTATTATGCTCATAAAAGATATCAATAGGAATGCGCCTAGTGTGGCGACTAGAAGCGGTATGTAGTCTTGTACTTCATCGTTGGACAGGATAGTTTTTGTTGCAGTTAAGTTTCCGTTGATACTGTTGTTTATGCTCGGGAGTCCGGTGCACATGGTTCCGTTTTCGCTTACAATGTTGAATCCTGAATCTGGGTCGGCGTAAATGTGTTCGTTCACTGCAGTTATATCCGTGGAGTTCCCTTTAGTGTAAATGCATTTTACGTTCGACAGATCGGTTATTGAGGTGACAGTTTTGGTCCACTCTCGGAATATTTCTGTGTTTTCACAATCACACGACCACGGATTGAACGATAACGTTATCGATGTGACGGCGGGATTAATTTGCCACACCGACAATGTTACAAGTCTATTATTGTGAAGATGCAACACTTTTAGCCTTGACATATGATTGAACATTTCTTTTCCAATCTGTTTAATTTTATTGTTATTAATGTACAGTTCTCGCAGGTTATCAAGTCCATCAAATTCTTGACCTTCGAGTGCGGTCAGGCTGTTGTAGTCCAAATGTAATATTTCAAGTTCTTTTAATCCGTTAAAAGTTCTGTTGTGAATGTGTTCAATGTTTGATGAGTTCAAATATAATATTTTTA
Organism: Emmelina monodactyla; assembly: GCA_916618145.1. Classification (NCBI taxonomy): domain Eukaryota; kingdom Metazoa; phylum Arthropoda; class Insecta; order Lepidoptera; family Pterophoridae; genus Emmelina; species Emmelina monodactyla. Next base: position 3,904,733 of record OU745311.1, on the reverse strand, counting down.
ATCTCTTTCTTCCGATGAAAGCATGACTGGGAAGCATCTTTATGTCATTACCGTCAAGGTACAGTTGCGTGGCCTCCATCGGTATTCTCTCTGGTAGCGAGTTCACGTAGCCGGCGTTAGAGCACTCCACGACATTAGCTGACCATGATTGATCGTGATAACACGTGCAGTTGTTCGGACAAGTCATTTCACAGTCACAGGCATCGAAATCGCAACAGTGGCACAGTGCGAAACAATGGAATTCGTATTTGCACAAAAACTGGTGGGATGCTACTTCAACTAGCGGAACGTTCGAATTTCCACGATTATATAGCAATTTACAATGAATATTGTCCAAATCCATTAACTTTGGTTGAGTTCTTGCGCGGTTTCCAGTATTTATTTTTTGTAACCACTCCATTGTACAATCACACTCTAATGGGTTTCCGCCGATGAAAAATTCTGGCACTGATTTATCTTGAGGCACTGCGGATATTCTTAGCGAATTCGGATCAAGGCTAGTTATTTTATTTCCATACAAATCCACTCTTGTTAAATTTGGTTTTTTGAAAAAAGTATACGATTGCACTTTGGATATCAAATTGTCATTCAAATACAACATTTCCACTGAGTTTGGTATTGCACTGCCAGTTATTTCTGTAAGCCTGTTAGAACTCGCATCGAAGGTGCTTAGAGATAGTTGTGATTCAATTTCGAAGTAATTTCCTAGTTCGGCGATCCTGTTTGCGTGTATATCGAGCCATTGCAATCCAGTTGGAATCATGGCGTAGTCGAACCATTCTAATCGGTTATCAGAAATGTTTAACCACACCAAATTAGGTAGCTTGGCAAAAAGGCCGCCTATGTCGGTGAGATAGTTTCCATCCAGCCTTATTGCCTGTAAGTTCACATTACCGTCGAACGAAGCGGGCTCTATTTTATGTATCTTGTTGCGTGATAAGTTCAAAATTTTCAAGGAGTTCATTTTATCAAACACGCCTTTACTGATGTTGCCGATGTTATTTTCTGTCAACCGCAAGCCGTACATTTGTTGCATTGTCATAAAAGACGCGTTTTCGATGCTGATAATCAAGTTTTCGCCCAAGTCCAAAGTTTTCAGTTGAGGTATTTCTTTCAAGGCTATGGGTACCTCATCAAGTCGGTTTCCATTTATATGCAGGTCTTGTAATGATGAACAGTTGCGCAGGGCATGCGGGTGAATTTTAGTGATTCTGTTGCTATCGATAGAGAGCACTGATAAAACTTGCAAACCAGTAAAAGCATAGCTTTCAATGTTTGTTAGCCGGTTGTTCGACAAAATCAAAGTGTGCAAATTGGTGAGGGACCCAAACACATTTTCAGGTATATGTTCGATGTAATTGTCTTGCATTTTTAATATTTGCAAATTATGCAAATCCCGAAATAATGCAATTTCTAATTTAGAAACTCTGTTGTAACTAAAATCCAAAAACACTAGTCGTTTCAGTCCGGAAAAGGTCGATGTGTTTATCCAATCTGAGGTTAATTCATTGTGAGATAAATCGAGTACCAGTAATTGAACTAAATCACTGAAAAGTCCCGGCGCGAGCACTGTGATTGTGTTGTTATTCAGATATATTTCTTTTAGCTCCTTTGTGTCACTAAATAATTCAGGAGGTAAGCTAGTGAGCTGATTATCGGAAAACCTTATTGTAGTGAGTGAAATAAGGCCCTCGAGCGCTCTATCCGCAATTGAATTTAATACATTTCCTTGCAGATAAAGTTTCTGCAATCTTTTTAATCCCGATAATTGACCAGGAGGCATCGTATCAATAACATTCCTAGAAAGGTCCAACACTAATAGATTGTCGCCACACTTTTCCGACGGATGTCGATGCGCAGTTGAAAACTGGAAATGACTTAAATCTCTCATCCTATTTCCTGTCATATTCAAGTATTGCAAGTTCCTCAATGAGCACAATGCACCTTCAGGAAATGTCATCATATTGTTTTCACTAAGATCCAACCTTTCCAGATTCTGTACATCTCGTGAAAATGCACTCGGTGTAATTTCTAATGACATAGTTGACCAGTCCGTGTTATGCGTTCGGATTGTTAAATTTCTCAATTCTCGGAGACCTGTAAAAGCTCCATCGGATAAGTTTCCAATTTTGCAATATTCGATTGTTAGTTCCCGTAACTCAACAAGTTGGCGGAAACTGCCGGGGGATAGAGAGCTTTGGAAGAATAATGCGTCGCTACATTCTAAACGTAAACGCACAGTGAGGTGAGGTTGGATTGCACTAAAGTTTGTGTTTTCTAGTTCGCTGTTGATTGTTCTTAGTCTACACTGTAACGCAACTCCTGAGCCGTCCTCGTCAGTCGTCCACCGACACTCGTCAGGGGCTTGATACCGCGCCCCCGTGGTGGCCGACAACGAAGCACTCCATACCGAAAAACCAGCGCTAAGCACTAGAAAAGTGCTCGCGTACCACGCCGTACACATTTTTTTGTTTTTCACTAAACTTCACTTGTTACATAGTTCATAACATTATCCTCTGGCACTGAAATCGCTCGGTAACATTGCGCTGGATGCGGCAACGCACATTAGTTCATACTGTAAATGACTCTTGAGTACTGCACTAGTCGGACCGGCTACTTAACTTGTTTCTCGCGAGAGCACTAATTGGACAAGAACGTGCGTCCGCTCCTAAGTCGAAAATAAATGACGCGTGCGGACGCTCCGGGGTCTTGGCTAGAACTGGAGTCGTACCTGCGCTGCGCTCGCGCACAAGGCCGCACTGGTTCACGAGTTTCAACAGGTAAACTTGCGCCCAATGTAGAAAGGTATTAAGAGCTTTAAGCGCTGCTCGGCATTCTGCCGTATTCGTTTAGCAAGAAAGGCTGTCAGAAAAATTCATTGAACGCACACAGACGTCGCCGAGACCAACACAATGAAGTTAAACCGCTTTTTGTAATGAGCGAGCATAGGTTGGCGTTGTGAGTGCGAGCGAGACGGGCGATGTTGTGGGGTGAGAAGCTCGGTAGCTCGACGCGCGCGCATCTGGGCAGGTAGTGTGCGCGCGGAAAGGCGCGTCGTCGCAGTCCTCGCTTGTTAACACTCTCGCTAATAAGATGCCTTTGCGCACGTATATGATTATTGTTGACAATCCGCTAATTCAGTAATTTTATAACAGCGTACTCCTACCTTTTAAAATTAACAATATACAGGGTAATCGAATATAGTTTTTTAATAAAAATGAAATAAGACCGCTGTACGATTTTAAATTTAAATACCGTGTCTAAATATTTATTGGAAAATTTAATTAGCGATTGAAGTTTCTGGATTCAGTCATTAAAATGTTTAATTTGTAGGAATTTGATATTATTTTACACAGCTAAATACGTTTACATTTTAGCTCTATAAAATAAATGAAAGTTAATTCATGGATTCGGTAAATATTTGCGCTCCAAAATACCTTTCTTATGACGCATGTGAGAAATTTAAAGTGATATGCTTTTTTCCTGTATAATTTATGTAAACGTTTTTGACTACTGATGCCGTGATGACTGACTACTGATGATTTTATTCTTAGAATGCATATCGTGACGGCTCAAGAAATTCCCGTTCATTTTGAATCATTTACCAAAACCTAAAATCAAATTAAACGTCTCGAATTATGCACTTTGCTAAGCCTTCAATTTGTGCAACGGTTCCGTTTAACAAATTATTGGTGAGTCTAAATGTTAGATTACATTTCTCGTGATTTATATCAAACTTCGAAATTTTGGAGCCCTATTATTATCCCAATTCTTTCCATCATATATTTTTTTGTTCTCGACTACCTTTCGAGTAGAATTCACCGCAATTTTGCAAAGAAGGTCTACAGCTTTTGTGTTGGCTTTTGATGCAATTAGTTTTCCATTTCACACCTGCCTTTGTGGCAAAAAAATGAAATAACACGCCCAAATTTAAAATTAAAGTATTTAAATAACATTTTTAAACTAAAATTAATGAGTAAAGCATGATATCAAGTATTTGCGTTAGCATATAGACAGTTTGTTAATTTATTTATTGGAAGTTGTTAAATAGAATTAATGGTTGCAAACCTGTATTTGCAGTTATGATGATAGCAACACTTGTCCATCCGACGCTGTAACTATTTATGCGAGGTGTTGCCTGCTCGATCCCGAGGCGCCTTCTATATCTCAATTGCTATAAATTATCCCCTTTGACATTCTAGAGGCGGAAAATTTGCAATCGCACCACTAGTCGCTTCGTGTACATCCACCTTTATGTAAACACCGCAAATAGCTTTGTAATAGGAATCGCGTCCATCCCACTATGACACTGTTGCTATATTTCATCCTCGGTCCCACGGGCCGTTTGTCCAGATCACGCTCAGAAACAGTTTCTCACAAAAGACCAGCGGGAGACGTCTCCTTCGGACTTTTTGTCGTAAGTGGCCGGGCGTTGTATTGACCTTATAAAAGAATAGATTGCCGGTAAATCGTGGGTTATTGTGGCTTTTAATAGGAAGGCATGTGCATACGCGTTTATATTCAATTTACAAAGAATCTTGTCGACACGCAACAGTGTTCGGTTGTTGCGTGGGTACATCTGTGTGATGTGGGTCACTTCACACAACTGAAGAACACTCATTCCCAATGTGGACAGCGTTATTATCAGAACATAGTGTGAATTATGTTGACTGGCGTGATACATTGTTAATTTTGCATACAATTGTATTATCACAAGGCTCAAATTGAAATTTCCTCTTCGAACCTTAATTTATTCATACTTAATCTTGACTTTATTCTTATTCGGAAATGAGTTTTGGATTCATCGTTGTGTAAAATGATTGGTCAGTTGATCCCCATTGCGATATTAATTTTTGTTAATTTCGGCTTCTTATCTCAGGCGACAGAGTCGATATCGGGGCGACACTTATCTCTGTCAGTGAACACATATAATCCATTAAGTCGTCATTTACAGTCGGCTGATCATTCTTCAAGCAAGCCTCAAACCCGCCCCCGATCGTATTGTTCGCTACCACTTTATCTCCCTTGCAAGGTCCTAGCTAATATTTTCAAACTAATTTGAAACTTATTATAAAAGAAATATCGTTCAAAATAGCGCGGCGTCTAATGTAGGATAGTGTTATCCTGACCGACTAATGGACTAGTTTGTTATCTAATCGGCAACATGGCGAACCTATTAATAATTTCCCACATAATTTTCTAATTAACGTCCTGTCCGTTGGGCGGACCTTCCTTATGCACGAAAACGGAAATAATACGGTGATAGGGTCAGGGCAGCCTTAATAAATTTGATTACATAACCTTCTGTGTGTTTAGAATTCTATTAGAATTTAATATTTTGTTTTTGTTTCAGGTAAATAAACGGTCTCAATTTGATGGATTACACGAGGTAAAGCGTTTTAGAACTCGGCCTGCAGCGACAGATTAGGGTAAAAGCAGTGATTATGTACAATAAATTTAATGCGTAATTTAAACATAGGGTTGGTACAAGGGTGATAGTATTTCGGGTTCAATTGTGCCGTATAAATTGAAGAGATTTGCCCAGTGAAAAGAGGCCATAGTAATGTAGCATATCGAGGCACGGCCAATTTGGCGCGAGAGTGGCACTGTGTATTTTATTTATACGTGCGCTATGGCACCTGGCGACCCAGGACTCTATAGTTAAGGAAGAAAACGCAATAGAGTCGTTATAGTATCCATGGCTTTTAGTATGTTCTTTATCAACAAAATTACTGGATTAAATAATAATTCTATTAACAATAAAATATACGTTACAATGACACCTACTTGCTAAGTGTTGTCTTTGTAAATGTTTTGTGTCAGATTTTAAAATAAACTATAGTGATAATAATGAACATATTTTTACTATTTTTAAAATTAATATTGATAGATGATTTTCATTGAAGAAAAAATAATTTGAAGATACATTTATTTATTTATTATTTTATTTAAAAAGTAGCTTCACTTTTAAGTACAGTTTTATAGAAAATACCTTGAAAACCCTTTATTCTTATCATTTACTTTGTGTTGAATTTTTAGAATAGCTTATATTGACTTTTAAACAAATTCATAACTTTATATTCTTATCATACATAGGTACATAAAATAAACAAAAAGCTACCCCTATACGAGTCCACCGCGCCCCTGTCCCGGTTCAGGGTCGTGCCGGCGAATGGGGCCGGTTAGATTACGCATTGTCGTCGTCGCTGCCACAATTAGAAACTGTCGCGGTGCCTGCGAACACTTTGTTATTTACAAACAATCGCGCCTCACCGACATCTGCTCCGGATAATTTACTGGCGCAAGCTCTTTTGACAGCGGCCAAAGTGTAGTGACAATCGAATGAGCGGAACGAGTAAAGATGTAGAATTTTTTGAGCCGAAAATAAATGACCTATGCAGTTTTATAGTGTAGTGCTTATTACTAATGTTGATTTAGAGTTTAAAGTGATTTGTTGAACTAAACAAGCGATCAGAGGCGTAAAGTTATAAATAATGTCGTATAAACATCATGTTTCAACGCTACTAAACTGCTTATTAGCAGTGTAAGCATACGCTACGCGAGGCGAATGAATGAAAAGTCCAATTCTTGGAAGCTCAACTTTAGAATTTACATCAGGACCACACTGAATACAACGCGGTAACTTATCTAATATACAGCGAGGCTCGCTAATTGCAGCTCATTCAGAAAGTACAGTGTCAAGTCAGCTAGAACGTTAATGTTGCCAGTAAAGAATTACCTCGTAATTGATATTTATTGTGCCTTGTTAACGAGGATTTTTCTCTTCTATTTCTCAACATATTTTAGACGAAGCTACAGGAAGCTGAGTAATGTAAGCTACGCCAATAGCACAATTAATCATGATCTAAGTTTCAATTTCTAGTAGCAACACCGGGACAGTATACATTAGTGAGTCATTGGCGCGTTCCCTATCGGCATCTGATAAACAATTTCCATTGTTACATATTTTTGCTTAAGATAAGTACACATTAATTTTGTGTATCAATAGTAGAGAATTCCTTGTGCGTAACTAGTTCCACGAAGTGTGAGTCACGTAGAGATCAATAACGTAACATTTGCACTACAAATTATTGGCGGAACGGTATTGGGGCACGTTTTTGTGTGACATTTCTTATGAACATCCCTCTCGGGTGGCGGCTCCTACTGCGAGCTACGTGCGGGGGACAATCTTGGCAGTTACTTGACTTTTGTTGCTTTTTCTCGAGACCGCCAATGAACGAGCTCAGATATCATCGACATACCGCCGCCATTGTTGACTCTTCTGATTAAATTCTTCACAGAGATGAACACAGCGCAGGCACTCGAGCTATTTGTCAGATTAAACCTCCAATTCTTTCATTGCGGCAACCTACTCCCGGCGAAGTAAATAAAAGCTCTTTAACAAAGTTTACGGCGAGAGAAATTGCGCAAAGTCGAAATGAATCATCGTTAAATACGGCGTCATAATAATAATATTTGAAATCGGTCGATCGAAATGACTTATTGTGCGCGGTAACATTTCGCGTATTTATGTTTTGTGTTGCATTGTTATTATTATACCGAGGGACAAATTCTGCGCCAGACATGAGTCAAGCGCGCCTACTCCTTCCTCCAACTCAATAAATATCAACCTTACAAGCGACACAAGGATTCAAACTCGTAACTTCAAAGATTAATATAATATTTTTACGCCCGGTCACAAGTACAACTTTTGCTTAATGAAATATGGCAACGTGTACCTTCTTTCCTGATAAAATTTCCAGTGTTGGTGTTTTATTACGGAGCTGGCTCGATAATTCAATGCGGCAACGTGGCGAGCCGGTGAAATAATTCACGTGATGGTGGTCCCTTTACGGTTTAGGCTCTCGGCTACCGAGTTTTTTGTAATTCGGTTGAAAGCGGGAGTGTCGTGTGCGTGAATCTTATCTCTGCTCATTGTGTGTTGATTCGGAATGGGGAAATTCATTTATACCATGCGTTTAAACTTCGAACGGTAAATGGAAATACTTTACCGTTCCCAAACTTTTGCCCAGTGCTAGCAAAACTCGAGTTACGAAATAATCATTCAAACTACGAAAGCTGTCGTTTTAAAGGGTTAAAAACTGCAATAGTATTTGTAACAACAATAACTTAATCACGATTTATTAACTCCACAAAAAAAAGCTGGCAACCCTTAGTTGAATTGTAATATTAACTCTCTATTAAATATTTTCCGCATTGCTGCGGGCTAATCCCAACCCCAAAGTAGGGTAATAAAAATGTCTGCTGAAAAAACACGCTCAATTGAATTCTTCCATTCAATTGTATGGGATCACGCGTCAATCAAACCGTAGCCTGCCATTTTGAAACGTGTTCTCTATTAAACTGTATATGTTATTCATTGGGCCTATCGCTGTTCCCCATTCCATTCCGAAATACAACGTCCCGTATTGTACTTTTTAATCCTGACTAATATAAAAGTTTGCATGTTAGTTCGTGTGTATAGAATATGCTGAAGGTTTCATTGTTAAATTTTGCAATATTGTTGGGTTTGTTTGGTTAGAATCGAAAAAGAAATGCCGAAATGTGTGTAAAATTTTATTATGTTGCTGACCAATTTTAATCTCTTAAGAATTTTATAAATTGTTTATATACATTTTATTTCTTTCAACGTTATATGTCTTTCATAGTTAGTGCTCATAGTTATAAGAACACAAGCAAGCGCGGGTAAAATTAAAAATTTTTTTTTTCATCATCTAAAGGGTGGTATACATTAGCTCCCGGCCGTGCAAAGGGCGCTGTATTGTATTACCTATGCTGTATGATTTTATTGTAACCTGAGCCTTAGTTGGTTGGATTCTTTTGTTGTGACTCGATTTGAATATTACTTTAATACATATGATGGGTTCTCGCTGTCAATAATAATGTGAAGTAGGCTATTGTGAAGCACAGTATGAGATTGGTTTACTTAATCATTTTTCTTGTTGATAACAAATGAATTGTATTACAAAGGAATGATTCGATTTTGATAGGAGTCTTGTATAGTAAAAAAAGGGTTTGAATCTTGTCGCTTTTTTCTACAGATTTATGGTTTTTTAAATAGTTTTACTAAAACATCCATAACTTATGATAAAAAACAACAAAAGCGAAATTTCATGTTCACAAACGTAATATTATTGTCCTTAAAACGTTCCTAGTGGACCTTACAAAATGAAGATGTGCAGCGTGTCTCGTTCGTCGTGAATTTCATGTAAAACGTGTAAAGAGATTGTAAAACAATATTTGCGAAGTACCCCTTCGCGAACGTGAGGGTATTGCTTTTAAGGTATTCATAAATTTCGTATAACAAAGGAGTCGAAAAACCGTTTAAGGCGCATACGGATGCGACCGCATTACATTAGTGATATGGTAATGTGATTGTTCGCGATAAATTAAACCTCGGGGTCCCAACGCGCACGCGCAGCGGGGCTCCACCGACGCCCGCGCACCACTCAAACCTCACCGCATACTTTTTGCTCACACCATACATTTTTGACAATACTCCTTTTATTTATACACCCAAACACAGCGACGGACGTAAATCGTGACACGGCCATAGTTTATGTGTTAAAAATGTGATAGAAAGCTACAGGTTCAAAGTAACACGAAGTTCGTGTCCTGTCCGCAGCGTTTAATTGGTTGCGGGTATTGTTCTATTAGGTTATGAATCGACTACGAGTGGAGGCGACATTCTTCGTGAGTCATCGCCGTTGAAGCCGGTGCAGCTTCTAAACAAATTGCCTGCATTAGTTGCTAGTCGGTACACTTTTTATTGGACATTTACCCGCGACAGTTTCTGCCTTCACGGAATTGAGTGAGAAATGCCCGGCCAACGCCCGCTTTGCATATCATAGCAATAAATCAAAAACAGCTCTTGTCATATTTTGCCATTGCTCTCGTGCTCTCGACTGAGCTTCGAAAGTGGCTTTCGCCTCTATTTAAAGAATACTCTCCCCTTTTGTTAAATTCCAGTTAATTTGTTACCCAAATTAGTTCCTGAGAAGATTGGCCATCGTTGATAAGGTGCCGGGATGTCCGAACAACGACAAAACTCATTTATATAAATTACTCGTAATTAACTGCTTTATTGTAAGTCGAGGGCGTGAATTCTTAAATGAAGAGAATACTAATGTAAAAGACCAACAATACTAATGTTACTTAGTAACAATAAAATATCGTTAACTTGGAATTTAATTGTCTACAATCAATATAAATGTCAAGATAGACCTCTTGTAATTCGGGGATATTTATTTGCCTTAAATTTTAGGTAGACAATAAAATATTTTTATTTACGGCATTTTATGACGATTGAAAAGCGGTATTAAAATGAATTGAAATTAAACGTCAAAACTATAAAATGTCTGCTATTGCTTTTCATAGAATTGATTCCTAATGTTATCGTCACTGGAAAACGATCTAAATAACGTTCGCACAATCTAGGGAATCGATTTGCTATCAAATAAATATCTTAAAATGGAATCACAGTTTGTGGCATGGTTTTGAAAGCATTTCTTCCCGCTTCTTGAACAAATCTCAAAATCCGAATGAGATTTGGTCTTTTGGAAGGAGTCAAAAGTAAAACGAAAACAGAATTTTACGAGGCAACGCTATGGTTATCGCCAATTTGTGTCAACTGAAGCGTTCGCTTAATATAAATAAAACTGCCCTCAACCCTCGAGGTTTTATAGGCGACTTGATGGCGACTTATTTGAATGCTTCGACCTCTTTTTAAATTTATTTACATAACTTTTTTTGGGTCAGCGGTACACTATGCTACATGAGTTAACGCGCGAAGGTGACGCCCCGCCAGGAGGGGCATTCTAAATTCTGATGACACGACACATTTTACAGTGTATCCTTTATCTAACACAACATGGCTTTTATTATAGAATCAGAATTAAATAGGTTCAGCCTCTTTTAAAGTTATTCGAACTCTGTGGGAGTCCATCAAATCTCCTCGGTTAACGTCAAGTGTTTATTGGGTTGACTTGCAGGTTGTTTTCTTTGTAGCAATAAAAATCAACAGGTGTATTTTTCCTGCGATCTGATAAAATATTGTTCTTTTAATTTCTTTCGGTTTCGGTTAAGATTTCCATTTGTAATTACTAGTACGGAAGCGTTGTAAACATCCCTTGTCACCCGAATGGACAAATTCGTTCGGACAGCCGGCAAATGATGCGTGTCCCGTCCCGACGAGCAAAAGGACATTTTATTCGTCTTGGACATATTTTTTACGACCGTCACAGTTACTGAATCCTTGGTGTATTTAATAGTTCGTTATTGTGATGTATTAGTTAGTTTTTTTTGACAAGTTGGAGAAGATATTTTTATTTAGCTTCGGTTTAGCGATAACATCTACAGTCTTTGATTGATATTAGTTTAAAACAAAAATGAATCAAGTAAATTTAAGATGTGACCTATCTTTCTGCCTGTTTCTGCTATACTTTTACTAATAGCAATCAAAGACATTAATCATTCATTACACTTCATCGTAACTAGTAAAGTTACTATCCCATGGTTAAAATATTTTCATAAAAGTAGGAAAACTAAAACAAAAGAAATTCTGTCGTACTTTATGATAATATAAAGCGTTTTGTACTTAGTATTGCAGTCATGAAGTAAAATCGTGATTTTTGCATCGTGCTCTACGGATATAAAGCATTTCATATGAAAATATATTACATTAACATTAAACATGTTCATTATTTTGTGGTTATATTGATACATATTTATGAAGGATCGAATCACGTTCATTACATTAAAATAATAACTAGCCTGGAAAGGGGTTTAACTGTAAACAATTTGATCAAAAAAGCGCGATTGTTTTTGCATAATGAGCAAGCATTATTGAGATCTAACTAATTTACCCATCAATACAAATGACAGACTGGTACAGATTTAAAGTAACTTTTTAATCATGAAGCTGAATCTCCAATCTGTATCAGATATCTCTTACGAAGGGTTGAATACTATAACAGTGCCTTACAAATTGTTTTTTTTTGTTTCCTACAAAAGATGTGTATTTGAAGATACCTTGTTTCCTTTGTCAAGCAAAATGGCTCTATCTGTTTATGAAACATGACGAATATATTGAATCGCTACCGATAGACCTTTTGTAGGATGCTTGTCTAGTTTCGACAATAATAAGGCTCTATTGTTGTCATGTGTTATGAAAAATTATTGTGACAAATTGTAAGGCCGAACGCTAAGCCTTTCGCATCTGCGTTATTAACCGTTTGTCATATTTCTTTGAAATGTTTATTGACAATATGTCGAAACGGGTGGTTTCTCAAAACTTTTATAAGCTCTATAAACTGTTAGACGAAATCAAATTGAAATCCCTTCGCGAGCGTTACGGCTTTCAGCATCGTTCCCGTATGAAAGTTTCATTGACCCGGGGCACTTTTCGTTATTTGAAAATATACTTTGAAAATTCGCAATAGAATGTCAGTCGCAGGGGACTGTGTCGGCGGTCGAGTAAAGAGCATTTTATAAATGTGTTTTCAGAGCAGCAAGCGACTCGGTTCAAACTCTTCGCCGGAACGCACCGCGATGCGCCAAGCCAACTTTAATGGAAAAGAATTGAAAAGTAGCGCGTCTATATGGTAATGGAAATTGCCTGGAAGAAAAGAACACAGACGACAGAGTGCACTGCTTTGAGTTATAGTTGTTTTCTGTAAAATTGAGCGTTATTGCGTAGAACTCAGGGCGGGATCGGCGAAGTTCGTGCATTACAGTTGTGTCCGGAACATCCCGCGATGTAAGCGGAAATCATTCGCGATGCTTGCCTCCGCTAGGATTCGGATTTTATACGGTAGTGTTTGCTGTTTGCTTTGCTTATCCTAATGGACGAGTTTGTTTATGCACTAGACATTAGCATATTTAATGTTCAATAATGCTATCATTACCCTAGTACTGTTTTTTTATTAATTACATTTATTTCTAATTAATTTAATTCTTTACAATATAAAGTATACACACGGGTATATAAAAGCATTTTGTCCAAACATTTTTCTTCCACTTTCAAACATGGATTCACCTCAGCATCTAATTGTACGCTGTTTATAAATGTCTTCGTTCTAATACATATTCATGTAGTGATTATACGCGTATAATTGCCACTTATAAATCTTAACGCTTTCGATGACATCTTAATAGGTCTTATAACAAATCATTGTAAGCTATCAATATTTTACCTAATCGCCAATAAGTAGAATATAGGAAAATATGCTAAATCAAAGTAACAGTACTTTTTAAATACACTTGGATTAATGTCTTTATGTTAAATTTCTCTTTTCTGTGTTAAATTGGAATCCAGAGTTGGATGGAGTACGCATGTCTGTGTTATTTCCGGTTGGTCGAATGTTAGATTAAAATTAATTGCTAATCGACTTAAAAAACACGTGAAATGGCCTGCAAATTTTGCTTTTGGTATCATATCAAGGTACTATTTGTAAAAGTCGTTTATCAAACACGGTGATAATAATGATATATTTGAAATTTTTAAAGGTTTTTTTAATGTTTAACCTCTGATTTATTTGATTAGCTACATATCATATAAATCAATTATTATTTTTATTTTTCGAAATGATTTAGCCTGAGTGTAGGTATGAGATCCAAACGGCTAAGAATTATTTTAAGATTCATAAAAAAACTCTGGTACCTACTAAATGCAATGTACCTACTAAACATAACTACAGATATTTTTGTATTGGTAGTTAGTTATTTTTTACTATATTTTTAAGTTTTTTCCCGGATATCCTGCGCCATTATTATAGTTGACGTGATCAAAACATCGTGTGAGGCTAGATAAACTAAATTAATACACAACTTTAATATCTATGGCTTGACTTTATTAGGTATTGTCCACTGGGGTGCATTGTTTACTAAATTTGACGTATAATTTTGGTCATCATGTTTGTTTACGTTTATGTGCGGCATTTTAATTGAGGATATCGGAAATAATTGCGGCTGGTAATGAAAAACCCTGTGTACATTCCCGTTTATTATTATGTTATTACAGTGCGGGGTTCAGTAATTTCAAAATGATGCGGATACAAGAATAATAGACAGAATTATGTTGAAACATTTGAGTTAAATTTACGAAAATTGTAACAAGCTATATTGAAAATCAGTTCAAACGTAAAGTGTTTATGATATTACCTTTAAATATTGTGGTATTGATAAAATATGAGATTTAAGAGATTAAAGCTAAAGTCTATATAGTAACACTTAATGTTATTAATAGTTGATCAGATCTCAATCTGTTATTGATTAGTGAAATGCGGTTGATACATATTATTTCCTAAATAAACGTAATTATAATATAAACTGGTACGTGTGGTAGCAATTTAAATTATATGAGAAGTTTTAATTAGCGGTGTACAAGATAAATAGCCTAGCATAGCGAATGTTCCTTGAGAACGAAAAATTAGAAATTATCCGTTATTTCTTACTAAAAACCGTTTCTTCGCTAATTTCGTGAATTTAAAATGTGTTAGATGAAAATACGATTAGTCTCCATCGTCTTTAAATTTGTTTGTTTCAGTATTGTAAAAAATAGGTATAACTATATAGGTTGTTATTATGTAAATGTCTTGGTAAAGGTCAACAGCCTACGTTATTCGAGTTTTTCCAAGTGTTCGGTTGACCGTTAACGAAATGATTCATTACCGGTACTAGAATAAACTATGAGGTATATTTGTTCAAATATTCTCACGCATGGAAAATGCTGTGTGTCAATTGCATGGCACTAGTTTTGACACCGGCACGTTAGAGGTCAATACTCAATGATACTCGTTTTGCTGTTTGCAGTACCAACAACACTTTACAGACTTGTAACCACAAACACATTCAATACACTATTCTCAAATGTAAACACGCCAAAGAGAATACTTTACATATTTGATTGTGAGATCCTTCCAAATCACGAATTTAGAACCCTTTGATTTGTAACAAAGATAGAGCTACCCATTTAGTAGGTTCCCACATTTTGACCCGAGCCGGCTCATTAAAACTTGTCTTTTTATTTCAAACGAGCTCAGCTGCTCGTTTATCGCGATCTAAAATTTGATATGATAATTAGTAATCCAATACGTCACTTTAATCCAGCTGCCTTCTATCATTTGATTTCAGGAAGTGTTTAAGAAAATTAATAATTTGTCGGACGGTCGTTTTATGGGATAGTCTGCCTACACGCATTGTCTAGGCTTTCGCCCACATTCCATAACGATGTTGTCATGTGAAAATGGTCCCGAACGAGGAAGTTGCTAGTGTTGCCAATGTTGCTAGTCGTTACCGATGATGGATCTACTAAGGTCCGTTAAAACAGCTCCTCGAGGCGAGCGGCTTGACGCGTGAATCGATTAACTTTGACAGAACTCCCTTCGATTGTGGCGAGAGGTCCAGAGGCCGTAATTACTAAAGCCGCGATGGATATTGCTCTGACAGAATCCGCACGACACAATAATGAAACGTCCGAATTGACGGCGATACAAACAGCCACGCTTGTTATTTTAAATTTAATTACTATTTCAACCGCGCTCTAATGCGTCCTGTCAGTCCGTGTCAAAGATTTGGTAATTAATGATTAAGTGCTTGATGAGTCAAAACAACTAAATGAGTTTGTTGACATTTATTATATTTTTAGAATTTTAAGTGGTCAAGTTGTTTCCACCGTTTTTAACCATATCCATAAAGCCCTTGAAGAATATTTAAAATTTTCAAAATTTGATACGAATCAACCAAGACAAGCATCAAACTAATTTGAAGTATAAGGAGTTGCTTAAGTGTATTTGCATGTCAACATTCTACATAACTGTCTCGAGAAAGGAAAGAAGGATAATATAATTCAAAATTTATTGCTTCGAGTTTCGTTTTATTGAGGATGACATGCCAAATCGATTCAATTATCCAAATAATGTGCATCAACGTTAAATCAATATAACATACAAATAATAATGTTTTGCTAAACATCATTATAAATTCATATCAATTTAAACATATTCTTAATGGTATGAAAATAAAACACATATCTTTTAACTTGTTTTCCTTATTAAGGAAGCTTTAAATTTCTGTATCTATAATGTGCAGTTTTCTGGCGTCCAATGACTTTTACTCACCCAATCACCCAGTTTAAATGCAAGTTGGGACATTTAAGTGATAGGTTCATCGATTAAGATTACATATTCAAAACTTGAAATATACTTTAACTCTATAGGTACGCAGATCGTTAACAATAACAATTAATGACCACTGGGTCAGTTCTCAAGGTGTTTTGTGTCTTAATCAGAGCTTTGGTTCCAATCTAGTCTTGTCGAATTATCGGCTGGCCCAGCGGGGCGTACTACAAAGGAATTCCACTTAAAATGAATCGCGCGAGACCGCATCGCGCCAAGAAATTAGGCGTTTTAACCCCCGCCGCGAAAACGCGTCGTAAATAAATGTCGCGACCGCTCGAACACCGAACCGCTGTGAAAACACATTCTTGTTATACACTCATTTAAGGATTTAATTACTTGCATCGCTGATGAGCTCTCATCGTACCTCTCACGTGATCGTAAATCCTTGCTCGTTAATGATCCGAACGCGCGCCCCCGATGAATTACCGCTTAGTCTTGTTGACTTACATCGCGAAATATATTTTTTTCCGATTTTAGTGTGCGTGGGCTCTGAATAATGGCCAGATATATCGGCGAGAGCTGTTTTGTGGTCATGGAGATATGATTTAACAAAAGGTTACTGTTGTTCTGTCTTATCGAAATTCATTGTTTGTGAAGAAGTATGGTGATTGCTTATCTTTATTGTTTCGCAAGATTTGTTTAAAAAAATCATTAGAATATAACTTTCAAAGTTGTATTTTTAGTGAAATTATGCTTAACTGTATTGTTAGCTCATAAAAAAAAGATATTCTTATTGACACAGGTTTCCATCACCTGGAGGAAGAGTCTATAAAGAATCAAGTGTTATTTTTATTAAGGTGCAGATATCAGTGTCGTAGTTTTCGATTATAGTCTGTCGGTATCAAATGTCCTTTATAGAACCCGGATTGGCCCCGCCTAGGAGTATTGGGGAGTTCTCGTGTACAACTAAAGGCACAATGCAGTCGGTACTAGCTTTGTAAACGCGATACTTCCGACGTATAAAACCTCTTCGCATGTGATTGCGGCTCCTTTACTTTAATCAAATGGTAACGACAAAGGATTGAAAGGAACGCTTCTCGATTTCGCGCTATCGTATTGGCTGCGAAATTCCTTTTTTGGAATTGCCGCCGACGTTTTTTGCGTTCGGGGATTTCTGAGATCGTCATTTTGTTTCTTTCTAGTTTTAAGAAAGAGTTCGTTATATTAGTTTCCCACGCGTTATCACACAGTTTATAGTTGGAAAGCAACTACCTGACCGAGTTAAGTGCTGAGTACTTCAACTGAGTCTTGACTGCATTAAACTGTTATTTCACAATAGGAATTTAATTCGTTCTTTTAAAGGATCGTTTATTTTGGATAGTTAAATAAATTTGTTTACGCTTTAGGCAAATGATCAGGATGTTTGTTTTACCATTTTTACTTCAGGTGATTTGTTAAATTATATTTGATTACATAATGCCCGTCTACTTATTGTTGAAGGAATGCGGTAGGTTTCTTTCCACGAACATTATTATTATAATTTTGAATTATAAAAATAATGATAACACGATTTCTAAATTTAAATAGAAAAATACACAACAATGGTTCTTGACTTAGGTATACAATGGTATCTGTAAGAATTTTATGATATTTTTAGTTAAAGTTAAATCAGTTATAAATACGCAGCAATGAACGACGTTGGTGCTTCATACTACCATTCGCTTAAGTAGGTAATACAAAAGGATCTTAAACTTTATGTAGAACTATAAAGTTTTGCAAATTTTGTGACTATAACGACACTTTAATTTTCTTATACACGTTTTATCATATACGGTAACAATTAATAAATTTAAACCGACCTCATGCTACTTCTGTATAGTTTCCGAAGAAAAGTTGCACATCGTATTTTAATTAAATTGGAGAAAACTCATTGTAAAAAAGTTGACAAGCTATAGGTAGGTATACAAACAGAAAAAATGGTAGAACGATTAATATAAACATAAGTAACAAATTTTATTGTTTGTCCTCAACCGAACAAGTAGCACAGACAACTTTACGGCCTCTTTAGTAGTAATGTTTGCCGAGCAATTGCCCTTTGACGTTAAGACACATCAGTCTGTTTCTTTTGTACCTACTAACTATTTAGTTGGCACAAAAAGAAGTTGGTAAACTCTTGTAAATTAATAGTATGTTAAAAAAAATGAGACCTTTGCATAAATCAAAAAATATCTGCATAAAATAAAATTATTGTAAAATGTGATGTAAACTTTTTCTACAAATAGCCTTATTGCCCTTCTTTAATATTAACAGACGGTCTTATAACAAAATATTTGTAAGCTAATACCCAACAAATGTCTATAGTTTTAGTTTAAATTGCAAAACATAGACCAGAACAACATCTTATGCCGTGTTTAACCGCTTTTGCAAGTTGTAAAATTTTTACAGACCGTATATCAGTGGGCAGTCAAACAAATCTATAAAAAAATACTAATTGGTAACTGTAAAGTAATAAATCAAAGGATGATAATAATTTAAGATATAACAACACACTCCCATTGTTTACATTAAAACAAGCTTGTTACAATTACACCGGCAACCTCTCCGATGTCTAATTTAAATGAAAAATAGATTAATCAAACGTTGCTTTCTCTACTGACAATAAGATATTTATCAATAGTTTATCCTGTGTACAACGTCTCCTCCTTTTGGTTTGACCATTTAAATTTAAACTAGATAGTTGATAATCTTATCATACAATCGATTTCGTAACCCTTTAATATATTATGCGTCAGCGATCAAACCGAAAAAATACGATCGAGCAGACTGTAACGACGGTTGGGCACTTGGTTATACTTATTCGTATTTGGAACCAGATCAGTGAACCAATAAAACGCCAGGTTAACGTGTGACTGGCTGCAAAAGGAATGCTTTGATTAAAAGAGGTTTTAATATTCGAACTGAAAAAGTTTCTTTTTTGAATTTTCAAACACCTTTAGGTGTTACTTCTTTAGTGGCAATCACGTATGGGGTCAGTTTTAGAATTGCTCTGTCATGATTCCTTTGTAGTACAATTTGTATTTTGCCGTCAAAAATTCCAACTGTCATTAGGAGTCGTTGATTCGTCTCATTCACCAAGAAGAATGCTCAGTGAACTACAAAAGCACCATGTTATGTTGTCACAAAATAGTGGTATAGTGTAGTTTGGTCAGTCTAACATCTTAAAAATGTTTTTTTATTATTTTGTTACGCAATTTTTTTTTACAGATTTGCTACATTTATACTATGATATTATACATTTAAACCTTCCTCTTGAATCACTCGATCTATTAAAAACAACATCAAAATCTGTCGCGTAATTTTAAAGATCTAAGCATACAGACAAAAAGACGGCGGAAAGCGACTTTGTTTTATACTATGTAGTGATAACGTTCTTTCCTACACTGTGGATTCACGTTGTATAAAAGCCAGATCCAATTAAGACTGATTTATTCATCCCCGTACTGCCATGCGACTCTTCACAAGACATTATCAAAGATTTAACTCGGCAGGACAATCGCTCCCCAATTTTCTAAACACCTCTACAATGCTCGCTTAATTTGTTTCATCCTTACGGCTGTTGATTGTTTGTTCGTGGAAAACACGAGGCGTCATTGTACTACAATTCAATATTCATTAAACTCGAGAAGCGAACAATTATTTGCGTCTCTGTTGAAGTTTCAAGTGCTTTCCATCTCCCAATACTGGGGTTGTTGGAGTGAATACGAGCGATGACTTTGATAAAGTAAGTAAAGTTTATCATCATCCAATTTGTCAACTTTCATCAGGTGCTCACTTCCTATAGTATTATTAACTGGTTGTCTAATTGGCTACCGCGCCCCGCTTCCTTTGTTATACATGAACCACAACCCACATTTATCTAAGCAGTAGCTTATTTAAAATGATAAACGAGCTCCCAATCGATTTGAATAACAAGCAGGCAGATGCTCTTAATCCTTTTGATTTCATTTAACGCATGCGCCTTCGGCCGCTGTCGGAAATATCACTTGGGCCGAGCTCGATTAAACCGCGGTTTATAATAAGATCCACGCATCCTATTTCGTATTATTTAAAAAAGAAAAAAGGAATGCTTTGGAATTTGGAAGGTTCAGCGCCTTTATTTAAAACAAGCGTTCAATGGTTCAATGCAAAGTTTGAAACTATTTTTTGCTTATTGGGTATGATATGATTATCTTGCCTTGATTTCGTTTCCTACATTCTGGCTACAGCCAATTTGCCAGTCCGAAATATTGTTAAATCACGGGCATTATCCCTTTTTACTCTCAAAGGAGGTTCCTTAATGAATTCCCAGGGGTGGAGCTGATTACTGATCGCTGCGTTGTTTGATCGTTTCGTTTCAAAAGAGAGGCCAAGTCAAAAATCCGTCAACATTAATCACGTCAACTCCGGAATAAGATTTCGAAGAAAAATTTACATAAATAAAATTTATTCCCGAGACAGTACCGCCTAATCCGTACTTAACATTTACGTAAAACCCGATGAAATCGTAATCGCCTTTGGTTATTATTGGGGTCATTTTTCTTATCATCGGTATCCGATGTTGGCGAGTTAATTAAACAGATGATGGTAACTGTACCCGGAGTATCTCACTCTACGGGGTGCCTGAAGGGTGTTGGTGAGCGGTACTTTGGGCGAGCTGCCGTTTGCTATAACATTCCACTTGGTGAAGCATTATTTTAAGCCAGTGACTGTGATCGATTTGATCGAATCTTTCTTCGGACAGTCGGAGTTTTTATCATTAACCCATATATAGCTGAAGGGGTCAAAATATCTTGTTGAAGATGACGTACTGATTGCAGTTCACGGGCATATCATTATGATAAATAGCCGATGTAATCTCTAACTTACGCGGTGAATTAATGATAAATAATAAATAAATATCAGATGATAAACATGTTTATTTTTATGGTCACATCATTAGTTTGAAAATTATTACCAAATTAGTAGGAACTGTATTATAAAAATAGTTTTTACAATAAGCTACATAAAACGAGTAATCGTAAACTATAAATTACTTACACAAAAACAGCATGTATAAAAACTGTAACGTGTCAGTGTCTGCTAGGCGAAAACTTTATACTCATAGTCCATAGTCATTGTTCTTAGTTTTATAATTGCTTGAATTAATAAGGCTCGGCCCCGCCCAATAGGCGTCAACTAGATGATTAATGGTATAAACCGTCGGCGACTACTGGAACACTCGCCTCTATACACCTACTGGCATATCCACGCCTTATATTAAACTCTGCAAAACTCCCATGTATTCTAACAACTCGTTTATCATTACTAGTGTTAATATTTAAATAGTAGTGTCAGCCTCTAGATTATAAATTACACTTATCGCTCAATAACATCGTTTCTATATAATGATTCCACTTTTTTCATATTTAATTTTGTGCTGGTTAATATACTTTTTTTTTAAAACAAGCTTTAATTTGTGAAAGTGGAATTATTGAAGTATTTGAAAGTTCCAGGGATTTCATGTCTAGACGGTTCTTATATGGATTAAGTATTTTTTTTTATTTGAAAGGATTCAAATTTTGTTAAAAAGTTTGTGTAATCTTTGTTAGATTTTTTAAGATTTCTTATCTAATCCTTGGTTTTAATCTTCAGAGATTATGATATTGCAACATTCTATTGTTAGTTGATTCATGTAACTTCATTGTAAATTATACCGATGGTCATTTAATCTTAAGTTGGTCAAAAACAATTGTTTTAATTTTCTAAATAGTAAGTGTGCTCACAAAGTGTTAGACAATACAATTACCAAATGAAATCGTTGCAATTTATACATGGAAACGAAGCATGTTGAGTTGATCTAGAAATACTCTATTGTTGACCTCAAAACAAAATTGCTAAAGGCTTCAAGGAAACGTGGAATAACGGTAAAGACATTTTGTTCTGACCTTTCGCACATAAGTACCAAGATTATGTGTACTGTTTATTGTAATTGGATCCGTTATAGCTGATACTTGCTTGTGTTTATCTTCAATAAGTTTATTTTTATTATTAAATCTGGCACAAATATACCATTCGAACAAAAAATACGAGGTATGTAAAGAATCTTCGATATAATATTGGGTTATACAAATAGTCCTAAGCTAACGAAAGTTGCATAACGCATTATTCGCAAAGAAATATTATTTTTGCTGTATGAGTTCGGTCAATATTGGCGCTTTGATCGTTTCTTTGATTTCTTGGCACCTGAACTAACAAAAGATCATGCTTGTCGGTACCTTTATAACTTGATCATTCTTGACAGCTTTTCACGAGTATATTACTGATATGCTAATTTTTTTCCTGCTTCTTTACTTATTTTAGGTATTGTGTTACCCTTTGAAGTAATCGTAGATCAGTTACAAAAGCACCGCCAAGAATGAATGTACCACGAAAACACAAGTACGTGAAGTCCTCTTTATTTCGGCTCATCGTAACGTATAACCGAATAACTCATGTCCCATCGGACATTTCGGATGTTCGGCATAAGTGCTTTCATAGCGCATTGGTTATTCATTTCCAAATTCGAGGTAGTAACCGTTTGTTTACATTTGTAAGGCTCACTATTCTGCTCCCGGGCCGGATAATTGTTGTCGGACATCTTTTTGTATTTTTTCTGGTTGGTATTATGGCATCTGATGATTTCTTGAATGTTTGTGTTTCTGCTCAATGTGACGGGCGGTGACGTGGAGGGCCGGCTGCCATTGTGCCAGACATCGGCCGGTCCGCAAAGGGTGTTTGCTCTGATGCCTTCTCTGCTTGCCTTTGTGTACATTTAGAATATGGATTGTGGACGTCACTCGTTTTGATACTTTTTAGAAACAAATCAGAAGCCTGAATGTGTTCTGTGAATGGTAAAAATGAAAAGAACTAGACGTATCTTAGAGCCTCAGAAGCTTCTTTTCACGAAGTTTTTTTAGTAATGTAGTGGAAGCATATAACTCTTAACGATCGTTAATTTCGTTATTCTGACAGTTGTCATCGTTATTTTTCATACAAATTAACGAAACATATGTCAAAATAACGATATTAACAATCGTTAAAAGTTCTGTGCTCTTAGCACTGTTTTGCTTACTTAAGTAACCTTATAATTGTTAACATATTTCGCTAGCGAAAATAAACTATATATTGAACATAATAAAAATAAATATTTCTATGTTTTTTATATCATCATAAATGCAATTCCATAATATTTTTATTTTATTTTAAAAAAAGTATCAAAATCATTTGTTTCGCCCAGGAACTGTAATATCCTTCCTACGCACATTGTTCAAAAAGTAAACATGTAAGATTTTGTTTTTTTTTGTTCAATATTACGCTGCAACTTTTCTTCAAACATAACTTTGTATCATACATTCTATGACCATAAATTTAAACAGTAAAAAGATTTCATAATGAGTATTTCTAGAAATGAAATCGAAAAAAATATAATTATAAAAATCATGGGAGTGGTAGTTTCTTATAGAATTAAACTGTCCAGCAATATCCTATAAATATTTTCTTCAACACATATTTCAAGTTTTTACTCCTGATTGCAGGATGCATAAAATTTACTATAACTTTATATTTATATGACGTATCAGAGACGGGGTTACGCTTATAGAATTGAATATGCTATAGAAACATAAAATGTTGAATTTATGGTGGTCCTTTCTAAAGTGGCTTCAGTTTATAGTTTAACAGAATAGCTATCAAAAGCACAATATTTTCATCTGTAATTATATGAATAAGGCATTTCAAATACACAATAGATTTGACATTTAATTTCGAAGTGATCGTTAAAGACGATAGTGTTTTTTTATTATTGCTAGACAATACTGCAAGAATAGCAGCTATTTTTCAATGAAACCTTAATAAACATGTTTTTAGTACCTACCGTAAAGTTTGTCTGAAGTCTTAAGATCACAGCTATTTGACACTGCATTAAAGATTTGTCTGCTTGTCATAAATAATGATTAATTGATCATTTGTCTATGTTTCTACATTATAATTATGTCTATTTTAACGATTCTGTATTGTTTATACTCGTATAAATAACTTTGAACCATCTTATACCATATAGGTACTAAAAAAAATGTTATTAATTGTTAAAGTTCTTGATCGAATCTTAGCAATAAAAAAATATTTGCAAAATAAAATTTTAATTACTAAATCAGTATGTTTGCATTCTATATGTTTAGAAATAACTCTTACCGAATAGTTGAAATTGATAGAAAGAAAACAAATAATGAGCTTTCATAAAATAGATAAAAATTTGAAGACGATGTTCAAAGTTATTTGTTTCAATGTTAATTTTCATAACAGTTATTTTTGTAATCGGACAAACTAGAACCTTAGAAACGCCCTCCAGCAAACAAAAAGGCGGTAGATATTTGATGTAGGTAAAGGTAGAGTCACATTTGTTGTGGAAATATATTTATCAATTCTTTGTTGATTGTAAACGAAGTACACATTTATAAATCTTTACTAGCATTTATTTATTAGCATTTTGTTCTCATAATAAAATAATAATTAATTTTAGACTTAAAATCGAGTAGATAGCAGCTATTGTTTTGAAATGAAATGTAAAATTTGTTACAATCTCAAAACATAATATGAATATTTTGTGTATGATAAAAAATAATAAAATTCACTGAAACTAGTACTAAATCGAAAAAATGCATAACTGCAACGTATTCTTTGCAAAAAAACATTATAAAATTAGTTTCTAAACATAGTTCCGTCTCTACCCTAACTCCGTCGCATCGTGTCGTCCATCGAACGTGATTCCAACCCCTTATTATAATTACAGATCAGCGATTGTTGTGCCATAAAATGTATAATTTATATAAAACCTGAATAAACTGATGGCATTCGTTTGACATTCTTTTTTCCCATCAACCGGCATATGTTGCACGCCAGTTTTTGCAATAGAATTAGTGATTCAATGCAACGGGTTAACACATTGGTATTATTTATTTTTCACTATGGTAACACCAAGTTTATGTTGGGTAATAAATAAGGTACAACGAGGTAAAGGTAATTACTTACAAGGCACTGGAGTTTGACGACTTGTAAATATTTGTTGAGCTGCGCGGTTATAGTCTTTTCTGGTCGCTAGTGTGAAAATAAAAGTTTAAGAGAATATTTTATTTCATGTAACGTCTAAAATATTTAAAAGATTAGATGGGTTTAACTCCGGTTTAATTTTTATTCCACATTATAACTGACAGCCCTCAATAATTTTAAACTACAAATATCGGTTTAAGCTAACGCGCGTTGAACACATTGTTTTAACTCTATCCGTGATTTCGCGCGATAATTTTTAAGCCTAAAGGTTACGTACCTCTTTGCCTGACGCGACGTTTCGACAGGGTTACACCTATCGTCGTCGTGGGCGGACTCTGAAATCCCGGATAGAGTTAAAACAATACAAATATCGTGTACAAAAATCGTGACGAAAGTAATAAGCTTAAAAATAGCTAATTGAACAAACAAGTAATACGTGTAGGATACTACCTCAGTAGTCGTACCTGCTTATTACGAGAAAAGTAAAGCTTACCCACTGACTGACTTTTGTAATATTCCGTAAGAAAAGTAATTTAATTATATGCAATTTGCAAAACAATTAGTGGGTAATCGTAATGACAAAAGAAAATTAGAAACGCTGTTTGTCCACGTTGATTGTAGCGGAAAAGTTGTAAACATTCCCCCTCTTGCATAAATAGTACTAAGCGTTTCGAACTTAATTATAATTTATGTCTGTTGGTTTAAACATATTTGTTTTAACCAATCCTGCGCATGTATAGCGTTGTAAAATTTTATTGTACATCGTAAATATCTGAAGAGAAGGTGCGACCATTGATTAGTACAGTATCACCATCTGGAAATAACGTTAGACAAGCTCTTGTGCTTTTTATATTGTATAATAAACGAGCTATTACTATTCACACTATTCTAATACTGCTTTTATATGAAATATCTATTAATTTGGTAGTGGCTGGACGAGGTACTAAAATTGAAAGGTTTATCGGCAGTAAATTAGGCACAGGCAGGCATATTGAGTATTCCAATGAATAAGCTAAGACGGTAACGGTGGCATTGATGACATCAGTTATAAATGTCGATTGTGTTTTAAAACTACTAATTACAAGTATTTTTATTTAAAGAAATCCTCGTTAAAATTTAATGGATATCGAAGACATTAGAAGAAGGTAATCCATTATGAAAAATAATCGCAATTAAGTAACTATTGTGGGAGAATAAAAGGTGTGCCCACAGGTGCATTCAAAACTTCGGTCGTAAGCGTCCCTCTGGATGGACGTGACCGGTTTTATTTTACGCCATTTCGAACTCTGATGGCATTCATTTTGTGTAATCGCCGTTAAAATTCGTCTATTTTTCGAACGTTTTGTCTGTTTTTGATCCGTTTTTCGTGTATAGAAAGTTGGCGCCATTCACCCACGTTCTGACGCGAAACAAATTTTGTATCGAGCCGGCCTTTATTGTGAATTTGTTACATCATTAACCGTTGATGTTATAGTTATTAGTTTAATTTGCCGTATGTTGCCGACATTGTATCAGGTAGGCGCTCTATAGAAAAGTAGATTCCTACGATGTTATTGGGTCTATTCTGTAAGTTACTGTTAATGATCTAAAAGAAACAAGTTTTAAATATTTGCTTCGAGCACCAAAAAGGTTTTACAGCGTGTCGAAAAAAAGGAAAGTATGACGCAAAATGAAGATAAAACGAAAGAGTCCCAAAGATAAACTTAGATGTTTTGTGATACAATAAATTGTTGTGAACAATAGCCCAAAAACTGCTCTAATGGAGTAGGATTGTTTGCTGATAATAATTTACGACTGTTTGCGTGCTAACTGTCCGGTCATATATTTGCAACCAAAATAAATAATACATTGTAATATCGCATTAAAACACGTTCATTAAACAGTAGAGTATTAAAATCGACAAAATGAAATTGATTTAGCTATGGCCTGTTTATTTTAATGACGTAATTGTTTTATCATTACCATAGTGCTTTTAGACTGTTGGTTATGGGCGTGATTCAATTTATACACTCATCTATCGAGTGTTTAAACGAGCCGAAGGGTTTTTGTTGGCTTGCACCACTTCTCTCGCGGTTATTTTAGAATTCCATCGGTGGTCATCAGTGCAGGTACGAGACGTGTTACGCAAACAAAAGTAGTGCAAAACCAGAGGTAATAAAGAGTAGCTGGACCAGACTCATCCATGAAGCACGTACAACGATTCGTTCTAATAGTCCGAGCTGACGATTCGAGTTTTCGACATTGTTTTGTTAGAACTGCACCAGGGCAGTTCGTATCGGCTTTTGGCGCCTGTTTTTTGACATCTAAATTCGTGGGGGGCGCCTTGAAGTGGTCCCACTTCGGTAATTAATGGCGTATTGGATGTGGGTGGTTGTTTTACGTCGTAAAGTTTGCCAACAAATCGTAATGAATCACTCAATGGGATCCCGTACTTGGAAAGAAATTACGTCATCTCACTGCTATTCCTCCAAATAATGACGATAATTTGTTATTCGTTGTGTCTATCTGTCGAAAATTTAAATTTTATAATTTATTTGGATTTTACAGTTTCATAAACTACAGTGTAATTTGTCTGCGGTCATAAATAACGAGAAAACAGGCTATTTGTCCTTGCTTGTTGGTAGTTAACACTGTTTAAGTATATAATTTTGACCACACAGTTTAATGTGCTTCTGACTTACGCTCTATTATTAACCGGCAGTTCTGATGTGATTTCAATGTAAAAATTCTCATGTAAATGTCATCCCAATTTCGTTAACTATATTTACATTTATGGAACACATTCTGAAATAAAATTTAAATTAGTGCGACGTGTATGAAACAGCAAGTTAATGCCATTTTCGTTTATCAAAAGAGCTCGTTATGTTTTAACTTGACCTAGAGAAAACAATTTGTATCTATCACTATTTAATGGACCCATTAAAATTATTTGCGGTTGAAATGTAGTCATAATATTTTGGCATTAGTTATTTGGACAAATATAGACAACTTGTGGTTGTTTGGGCGGCAAGTGATGTATCGAATTGTGAAACATATGTTTGTGTCTGCAGTCTATGAATAAATTGATTTTGTCAGATTTCTAATCAACGACTGACTAAAGTCTTAAAAATGTCAAGAATGTTGAATTTGTTCAAGTAGAAAAAATTAAACTAAACTATTGTTTTATAAGAAACAAAGCCGAAGACATTTTTTTGTATCCTGTGTTGACTCTGTTGATAACTTAGTTGAAGTAGACTGTACTGTGGATATGACTACATTTAAATATCGGCTTGAATTGTTCAGTTAAAGTATTTAAAAGAAAACAAAACTTAACTGCATTTATAAATACTTGTAACCTAAAATAACAGCAAATTACTTTAATTTTGATACTTCCACTAAGATTCAGTCCCAGTTTTCTATTAATTGTACAAAGAAAAAATATTTTGGGACATATCCATAACATTCCATCATATAATCATCTGCAGTGACAAAGTTGTTCCGAAACATGGTCCAGACATTAGTCTCATATTCCTTTAGCCACGTGTTTTATTTTTTACACTAAACACCCCCGAGGGTGGTGTCATCCATCTTAATTGCTTAACAGCTTATTGTTATTGCACATAAAGACTATATTTAAGGCATTGTTTTTACGACATTGTTATGAGATATTAACATGTGGTTCACGTTGGTTATGGTGTTTGACAAATTATTTGTCAATCGCTGCTTGTGGTATTTTTTTATGCTTTCACATAAACAGGGATTCTATGTTATTTCGTTTCCCGGCAGCAGTTTTCGAGAAAGGCGTGTGGCTAAAAGAGCAACATCCAAATTATAAAAAAAGGCTATATTGAGATCAGTCCAAGCATGAATAGACTAACATTAATGTTTCGGCAACCCTTTTACTAGAGAAATAATGCAACTTTCTCAGAAAGGATTAAAATTGACCAGTAGTACACAATTACGGTATTAAAGAAGAAAGTGATGGATCCTTTGTTGCGGCACAAACCAAAGCCTTTCAGGGTACAGATTAGCCTGAAAACGGGTGGTCTGCTATTGTCTAGTTGTTTTGTTAAATATTTTTATCATCCGTAACCCTTCTCGTCAGAAGCCTGCTTGTTTATTGTTTCTTTATTACCCGCCTTTTGTTTGACCATGAGTGAAGTTTGCATAACGCTACAATTTAGTACGCAACGGCCTAATAAAACTTTTATGACCTCTCAAGGGTTGGAAGCAATTGTACCGCCTTCAGGAATGTGTATTCTTCCAGTTATAGCATCTAATTAATACTTACACATGTTTATGTAAACAAATCCTATTAGACGTTCGCCTGAAGGCTAAAATAACAGGTTTCGAGAAACAATTAGTCGGGTCGCCTTTGTAAAAGTAAAGAATTTTATCGGCTAGATTTATTATGTTTGAGAAGGATGTTATCGCTCGCTTCGATTCCTCTGCGCAACAGACCGTTCTGTAGAAGTTAGAATAAGGGCGTAGAGTCAAACATTTATCAGCCTTTCATCAGTTTACTTTTTTGTTGCACCATTTGTTATTATACTAACCCTTAGATGAATTAATCTCGCGTGGGTCCCTCAGACCCGGTGATTACCCAAAACTTGGGGGCGTATTGCGTCCGGGTGCCTAGTTATTACCGGCATTCTAACAAAATAACCCAGTATCATTTACTAAATTACGTGTAACGCTAAATATTTTATAATGACCGATGTGATGCCTCCTTGTATTCGAAATAGCATCGACCACAGCATAAAAACGTAATGATACAGAAGGTAAACGATTCCGAAACGTTTTTGAGGAAATTTGACATATTAAATCTGTAATTATCAGGTTAGCAAAGTTTGTCAGACATCTACTGCGTTTGTGGAACTTTTCCATCATTTAATTTGAATAGTGTTTTCAATTTCCTTAATATAAAAGAAATTAATTTAGCCTCACACCGACGACAGCGAAAATTGTTGGAGCGCGAGTTTCGTTTATTTGCCGGCGGAAATGAGGAATTTCCTAGAGAGTCCTTTTCGCAGCTTCAAAAATATTATTTGTCGTTGGGACAGACTGGGCATCGCCACAATGGCCCCGAGTTACGCCCCCGGAAAGAATCAATTATACAATGCCCGCTCCAAGACATGTTGTCGAATAGGCGAATTGTTTGTTTATTAACATTCTCCCTCACTTCTATAAAAGTCAATGTGAAATATTTGTCGTCTTTGTCCGGCTAGTCTTTGTACGTAAATGAAGCGGTAGACATTTTATCATCATTATAGTTTCTTGACGGTTCTTTTACGTCTCTATCGTGGGTATCCGCTCCGAGTTTTTTTAGCGTCAGGGTTATTTCCTGTATCCAAGGATTTAAGGTTTTTTAAAGTTTTATCGAAAACAAGGGTTATAAATTTGACTTAGGATAGTCGTTGTACATCGCAAAGCTTTTAGAATTTGTGAAAAGATAACGCCAATTTTTTGGACGCAACGCAAAGCTGGATCTGTCGTTTTTTATTGATTTCGGATATAAATACGTATCAAATGTTAAAAACGACGGATTTTATAGTCGTTTTTATTAGTGTCTGATAATAAATGTCTCTTTAGTTTTTTATGTCATAAGTCGACACCCGTAGTTCCTAAATGCAAGTTTTTTTAAATACATTTCTATGTTTGCTAACTTCCCGTTTCAGCCTCGCAAGTTATGGCAGCATTATTAATAACTCATCTCAGACACCCAGTCGGGTAGATAAATTTAAATTCATATTTGGTAGGAGTCGTTAAGTTTTTTCTGCATTTCCCACCGCACAGTAGCTATGGGGGAAATGATCATGTTATTTCTATTCCAACGACACTCCACCAAATGTGCTTTGAATATGTTGATCATACAGTGCGTCAGGTGTGGCGTGGCAAGGGTTAAATATTCGAACGGAAATCTTTGCTTACCGTAGAAAAATGTTGGTGTATTTAGGACTTTTACTTTTAAAAATACTGTAACATATACCTACCTAAATCCTGCTGGCTAATTTCGATAGCTTCTCGTTTATGATAGGTCTTTAACAACAACTTACACAAAATATATCAAAACTTCTTCACTAGCGTTGTTAAAACATAATTAATACCGAACAAATACTTTCAGGAAATAAAAAAGTTACAGGTGCCGAACGGCTAAGATTTCACACTTGAAAAATAAAGTTCCACACTGTGCCATGATAATCTCGACAATCCATATTAACACGTTTCTGATACGTAATTACGTGGGATGGTATCTTACACGGAATAAGTAATGATGTGAAATATTACCTGTTAATTTTGAAATGTTTCGTAATGTACTCGCAACAGGAATTCCAAATAACAAATGAACGCAGGAAAAGTAATTTTGGTGAGGAATCCGTAATATCCAATACTAGACGAGTACCTACCTGTTTCAGACACCTTCTCTGTGAATCTACGTTAAAAAATCTAGCTTTGACTGGCAGGCAAATAGATATGTTAAAATACAAACGAATTTATCATTGTTACTCGGTCAAAAAAGAACCTAGACATGTCTGCAAGCACCCGTTGCAGCAGCAAATTATCAAAAAACTCTAAGTACAAATGTAACCTAGTATTTGATTACATAGCATAGTTTTAATAAAAAACACACGTATTAGCAAATAAGTGAACATGCAATACGCAAATAATCGCGAACACTTGGCGTTGCACCAGCAGCATATTTCTACACCGTCGAATGGTTGACAATAAACCTATTTCATAGCAGTTCCCCACTCCTGCGTCGTTGGCATTCATCCCAAGAACTACCAAATCATTAAAGCTTGTGTTTGTTGATTTTTCTCTCCAAGCTCTTTGTTTGTTTTATGATAATAGGTGTTCGTTTCGACGCGCTCGGAGCTCGGTGTGAAACTTAACGCCTTGATTCACAGGAGTTTTTATTGAGGCACTTGATTTAGCGAGCCAATGTCGTTTTTAATAGACCGCATTAAACGTACGTCAAAAAAGTGATTTTATTTCCCGAATCTCGGCTTTAGTGCTATGTTAATATTTGATTTGAGTAGCCGAGAGGCGTGTTAGATTTTTTATTTGAAGATTTGAGGTTGAAAAAGCTTTGAATGGGAATCGTTAAAAGTTAGCTATAGATTTTTATGTTCAATAGAGAGTAATTCCGCAGAACTACTCCAAAAAATCGTTGGACAATAGTTTTCAGGTCGCATCGCGAATATACAACTCGTTTTACAAAACTCTTTTACAAACTATTCGCAGCGGTCCGAAACTCGACGGAGCAACTTTTAGGACCCTTGCTTGATGTGGTTAACTGCTCTGCGTCTGCTTGTTTTACAGAATATAAAACATTTTCAAGTTAGTATATATCTTTAAAATAAATTGAATGCAGGTTAATAGATTACTATTTTCTACAACTAGCTAAAGTATCGCTAAAGATATTGTCGTATACCAATACAAAAGCTTGTTACAAGATCAAATCAAATCTTCATTACGTTAGAACTCACAGTGATTCCTTAATAAACAGTCCAAATTGAAAGCACCGGATTCCGGGAGCAGCTAGATAACGAACCGTTATTGGTAAGAACATCGGAAGCGGACTCGCAAAGTCCCAATAAACTATCACATAATTTGGACGTGTCACCAGCCAGTTTGCGAGGTATCACAACTTCCGGGCCAATTTCGCGACCGAGTTTCGTTCCATAATAGTTTTGTTGTTATAGTTACTGACCACTCTTGAGCTTCGCCTGGGACGATATTAAAAAGATTTGGCAACCGGCCATGGAGATATTGATCTTTATGCCTGCCCAGACGGACTATAGGATTTTTGTAAGTGCCACGGCAGTTTGTTTAATGACTTCCTATGTTAGTAAGTTCGGAATACCCTTATTTTATGTTACTTGGCTGTAGATGCTGGCATTCACTGCTGTTCATGGTTTTGATTTACAGTTTGTTTCCTTTTTTCCTGTTTTGAATGAGATGATGTTATTTTGAAGTTATAAAAATGATGTTATTGTTAGATGTTTTGCATGTGTCCTTCTACTTGGTTAACAGTTTTAATTTTGTTAATTTAACATTTTATTATTTTCAATACAACTCGTAATTGATATTTGGTTGTTGTGCCAAAGAGTTTCCGTTCTTTTTCATTCTTGATAAATAAATAAATACAATGTTTGTATAATAAAACGATGGTGGTCTCCATTATATTGATAACACTAGTCATTGATAACATTGACACAAGTTACCAAAATTTGCGCTAATTCATAGCAGCTGCGTTCAAGATAAGCCAATTCGATGTGAGATATGTAAAACCGGGCTTATTAAGTTGCTATGTGTGGACGGCGACACCTGCGTTTGGTATCAGCAGATCAAGCCGTTACGGTTTATGGGGGATCACACGAAAAACAATGAAATGGCAAAAAGTTACGTATGCGGGTTATAGGCCAGGTACCAGGGGAGTGGATCAAGGGAAATGATGGGTTCGCGACGGGGTTCTAACAATTTACGACGGACCCGCGTCAGACTGCTAATGAACCCGCTTCGGTATATAAAAAAACTTTATTGAGATAACACTTGCAATCGACTCCAGAGACCTTGCGTGTCTCCATCTTACACCTCAGCGTAGCGTGTTCGTGCTCAACTACTATTATTACACCTACAGATAAACTCATTCTACAATATGAATGATGCGAATAGCAATAACAATATTTCTGACGCTGTTTTTTAGCCCATTAATAATAACCTTGGAATTTTGTCCTCATTACTGTATATCCTAATCATCTCGGGCCTTTGAATTAAATCGACAACATTGTATTTTGATGACGTCCTGTAGTATAAAGACTGATATTGATCTCACATTTGTCATGTAAGATTAGTTCTTATCTTGGTTTTATTGACATGCGACGTTATATTCATCTTTGTTTGAGTCGTAAATTGAGATCGCATGGCTAAATATCGCGACGACATGCGCACGGACATCGCGCGATGCGATCGTGCGATACCGGGCAGATGATATCGTCATTCGTGTACTCGGCCACTGGGCAATAGCTGTTTATAACCGATAAGTTATATACAATCGATACAGCGAGGGATGAGAGCTTTCTATCGTAGAGAGTATGTGAAGATTATTGTATGCTTATAGCTTTATAACAGTCTTTGAAATACCTTATTTTTTACTGCTGAAAACCTTTTTACAGATGCAAAAAGTGAGAAGCTCTTAACACGCGACGTGATTTCAGTCATGAAACTGTAATACTTTGATTCGCAGACTTAGTAATAAAAATTCCCTATCTTAATAACCTCTCTTTTTTAAGTCAGTAAAAAACGGAATTAGGTAGCGAGCAACAAAGGCAAAAGTTCAAACATACCAACGCACAAAAGCTTCAATATAATGTCTTGTCGAAGTTTTCGACTTATCGCCGATCAAATCGATCGATAGCCATTGTTCTGAGTCGACAATCAACCAGCATTTAACTATTGTTAAGGGGTCTTCCTTGCACACACGAAGCACATATAATTTCACATTTACTTATATAAGATCTATTCAATAGTTGGGAGAAGTACATGCTAAATACCACAAATCTTGATGAATAGCTTAAATTATGAGTTTAAACGCAAAATTCAAAATTTAAGCTACGGTTTATGGGTTATATCTGTAGTTAAAATGTATTTAGTATGATTTAGGCTGGTTTAAAAAAACGTAAAATATTTCCAAAATTATTTGTTTACTAATAGGATTATCTATCGCCAAATTACCAATAAGATTTGTTTTTGTAACAAGGTTTAGTTGGATAATGTGACCAAAGCAGTGTCTTATCAGATAAATATCGTATTCTTATTAGTTCACTTACCGTTAAATATACTCTAATGAATACCCATATCTTTTGTTTCAGGTAAACTACAAAACAAAAGTTATTCTCATTATGTCTTTAAGTATTGGGTAAGTCATTTAAAATTTAATAAAAAACTGACTCCAATTGGATTTAGGTATAAGTAACTATGTTCTCATTTAAGCGATTTATTTAAAATATTTTCTTGTTTTCATACTATTTAATCTTCGTTATAACGGTATGCATTACTAGCCTATAAATCTTTGAATGCTTAGGACGGCTCTAAATGAGACATCTTTCTGCTGTTTACTGATGCCGACGGACATAACCTCGCTGAAGGTTTAGTGGGTTGTCAAGTCCACTTGAACAAGTTAAATGGCCAGTGTAAAGCTAGCACGGTGTACATCGATTGAAGGATTTTGTGATATTTAGACACAAAGTTATTGAAATTCTGGAATTAGTCCAAAAATGTTATTAATTGGTTGAAATAAAGATAAGGTAAGATTACGCGTGTATAAAATAAATGTCTGGGTTAATTTTATATAATATATATTTTGTTAACATTTTGTTTACTAAAAACAACATTGAAATAACAGTTCAAGTAAATAATAAAGCTGTACTGCTATTTCAACTGTGCAGATATCAGCCCGGCTAGCTCAGTCGGTAGAGCATGAGACTCTTAATCTCAGGGTCGTGGGTTCGAGCCCCACGTTGGGCGCAATCTTTTTGTGCTTTTTGTTCATAAGAAAACTATTTTTATTCTTTTACTTCCGTAAAAACTGGCACAAAATGGAAAGTTGCGTAACCATTGCAATGAGATAAACCGTTGAAAGGTCAAAACGTGGTTAACGTCCTACACAAATGTTCTCACAATTTAAACTTGTATATTATGCCCATAAGCACTCGTACCTTTAGATATTTTAAAGTCAACATTTTGTTTAAATTTGTTGTTCTTGTAAGCCACATACTTGTGCTCACAGAAACATTAAAACTTTAAAATAGAAGTGGGGGTAAGTGTACAAAGTTGAAGTTAATTTATAGGCTTACATAAAACCTTAGGGCATGGAAACTCGGTGTTTATTTTCTTAGTAATTTAATTACAAAGTATTTTACCCGGTTTCTGAAGATATAATTTATAGTTGCGTCTTTAAAGCAACTGTTGAACTAATTTAGGAGGCATCTTCCCGAGAATATACCCTCGCATAAAACTTAAGGTATACGATACGAGACCGACTTTCTCGATTTACAATAACAAGCTCAGTGGTAAAGGCGCACGATTCAAATAAATTATCAATGGGATTCAATTACAGGTGACGTAGTTATTTCTAGTTAACTGAGATAGTTACAGTTCAACTTGTTACCTATCACGTTACTGCAGGAGTATTTACTATGCCAAGCTAACTTCTGACGATTTGCGTTTTGATGTCCTTAATTTGATCCTCATTTTGTTTTTTTTTTGTAATCCCACTAACGGAAACGTTGCAAAACGCTTCGCAATCTGGATTCAAAATCCGTTTAAATATTTCAAGGATGAGAGGCCAGCGCGGTATTAAATATAAATCACTTCCTTTTCGTTTTGTGCCCGCCAAAATTCCGAAAAAAGTAAACGGAACGCAGCGCAATCTCCATTTAAAACATCAATCCGCCCTGCAGAGTGAGTGAAGTGAGCGAGTCATAACAAGAGAAGATGGCGAGGCGGTGATAAGCAGGGAATCAGACATCTTTGCCGAAAAACGCACCTACCTATTACAAGCCGC
Source organism: Emmelina monodactyla (assembly GCA_916618145.1). Classification (NCBI taxonomy): domain Eukaryota; kingdom Metazoa; phylum Arthropoda; class Insecta; order Lepidoptera; family Pterophoridae; genus Emmelina; species Emmelina monodactyla. The sequence goes on along the minus strand of OU745311.1, from coordinate 3,867,944 downwards.
GCGGTAATTTCGCTAAGAATGTCTGATTCTGATATGGGACCAATCATTAGTGAGGCTCACAAGAACCACAATACATTCGGGCTTCTCGCGAGATCCACTGAGATATCTGCGAATAAGAAGGCTTTAAAAAAAGGGTGCGATATCTACAGGCCGTAAGAGGATTAGCGAACAAGTGTGCTTGCTCTATTTTGTGGCTCTATCTCTTATTTGTCTGTTACTTTATATGACATAGAAATACAATCTTGTATAGAATTTTCGGTATCCAAATTGGGGGCAATATTCTAAAACGTTGTGTTTTTTTTTAATCTTTGCAACACTGAAATCCAATTTGTTTCGCTCGTCCCGTACATTAGTATTATACCGCATTCTCTTAAAGTCTTATACGCAATACTTTATTGTTCCCAAGTCTCGACTCTTGGGTTGACTCGTTAACGCGACCTTTCGAAAATTTATTGTATCCTCTTCACAAAATACAATTTCCATTTCGAATACTGATAAATTTTAAGCTGTTTGCTTTATTTTTCATCTGAATTTTCGTCGAAACTTACGTATTAATTAAAGTAGATTCTTTTAGTATTTGTTTTAAACTTTTAAATACAAAACTACAAAAGCAAAAATGGAAATTCTTAAATTTAAATTCTTAAATAGGCAAGCGTTGTTTGCAAACTGTAAGATAATTCACATAATTCACTCAAAGCTGTCATTGCGCACACAATAAGACGCGGCTCTTGAGCCAAGAACAATTCAGTTGATACAAGATTAAACAAAAGAGCGTGAAATAATATTTATTACTTTCGACCAATTGGTATTTAATTGGCAAGACTTATTCAGAGAAACGTCTTTTCAAAAACATGGTCGTGTATTGTAATTGAGATAGCTTTAATAATACGGTTAATCATCGTTCCAACTCCTGCATAACAAATGACCCTTTCGAACAAATTACATATAGAAAACTTTACAACGATGATATGTCAACTGAAATGATTGCAGCAAAACCTATAATAATACGTTAGCTTGTCGATGAAAATGATCATAATAAATAGAGCACTGCAGTTTCTATAATAATTTCTGTGGTTGAATTTAATACATCGACGAATGGGCGCGAGCTTGCGTGTGGCAGAGCCTTAACAGTTAAAGTATATAGGCTCTTTAATCACGGGGTCGATTGTCCAAGATTTATTCTACACCTGTTGCGCCAATTATTTACATTCGGAAGTAATACCTCTTGCATTCACTATGTGAATCAAGATCGTTAATGAGTCCCAATCACTAAATCAAAACACGTTCCATATATCTGGTAATGTTCAAGGAAAATCTGATGTCAGATTCAGAAACTAGATCACAACTGCATCTCTATAAAATCAGAGAAGTTTGGTCCCTGAGTGAAATCATATCACGTCGCACTCGTTCGATATCAATTTCAGTGATTACCTTCTTCACTCTTGTCAATTTAATGCCACCACGACATTTTTCGTGCAATTTGAAGGTGTGTGAAGTTATTTTGTTCGATTCTTCTCGACGTCATTATCAATGTTGCACAAAAGTTGAAAAACTGGTCGCAACTATCGCGAGTCCTAAATGATTAACGCGAGTTCCACCACGTAGTGTTTACTCTTCTTTTGAAATATTAAATAAATAGCATCGGATATTTTTAAAGTGGTTGAAAATAACGAAACCTACTATTACTGCAAGTATCAAGATACCAATGACGGTAATTTGATGATTGAGAATGTCGTGGTTGTAAGACGTTGGCACCTGCCTGCTCGCGATCCCTGTATTTTAAACAGACTGAAAAAAATAATCCTGCTTGCTGTCTTTGTAAAAGGAAAACTAGTAACAAGGTTCTTGTTACCTGTAATAAATTACCCTCACTTTTACTTGTTTATCGGTCGTTTCAGTTAAACTTTTTTTTATAGAAATCCGAAGCAGATTTTTAAGGAGTTTGATTTTAAAGTCAAGGTGTACACGATTGTTAGGATGTTAACGTTTATATATACGCAAAGTTGAAAGGTAGATATCGTCGGGTCTGGTGATAATTGGTACGTGTCGAAAACTACTCGCCGGTTGAGGAGTTAACACCTTTTTCACTTATATTTACCCGTGTGATTTGTTTCCCTTGTTTGCAATAACGCCGCTTTAAAAACATGCAAATATTTAACGTTTATTTTCAGTTAAGACAGGTGTTTAACGGTTCTTTCTTTGTATTTTAAGAGTTTATATGTGTTGAAATAACAACTTTGAGTTATTTTTTCTGATAGTTTCCGATCTCGGCTTGTTTCGTTTATAAATATTGAAGGTGTGTTAAGGTGTTAATTTAGCATAATTTATTACTTATTTTCTGTTCCTATACGTTTGGCAGTTTAGATAAAATTCTCTTTCAGAAACGCTGCGAGCTTAAAACGGCTATCTTAAATTTCTTACTTTTTAATAACTTTTTTAAATGTCCGCCGTGAAACTGGTTCCGCCATAAAATTTTATCCTATAGGAGGAGATACTTTTTACTCATTCTCAATATTCCGTGGGTTCTATCAGTCCGTCATCTGATTGCATTCCTCGGTATATGTCGGTGTTCTTAACTCTCGACACTGACTCGCACCGGCCCCTTTCCCCCGTGATTTATCTTTCTCATCGCGTACCTGCAAACAGCATTTTTATTGCTGGCTTGTTACATATAATTTATTTTTAGCGGTCACCAATTTGTAGCTACATACCGATGGCCTCGATAGCTAACAATATTGAACCAATCGACTCACATTCTAAAGGTCTTGGGTTCAATTGGTGTTTCTCCGAAATATAGTTAGCTGATGCGGATTTTGTAAGGCAATATTATGGAAGATAAAACGTTGGCAATGTTTTGTTTCGTTTTACTTTAAAAGCTCTCTTTTTTAAGGTATAATTGCAAAGTTTAATGTATATGCAATCAAATTACGTAAGCATTTTCTAAATCCGTTAACAATGCGCGGAAATATACAACATTCGCAGGGTGTCTTCAAGCTATTTATTCTCTACGTTCAGATATCTCTTGATTCTATAGAATTCACGATCTAGTACGGATTTCCATGTACGGAATCACAACAATGTGGACGCTCGTATGTACTTAAAGTCACACCTATTACTTCACACTTGTACCTGCTATGAGAAAGGTTAGACTTAGAACACGTTTTACCACATTTACTGAATAACAAGCAAAAAATGCGAGATTAATTCAAGAGAAAATTTCATTTAGACAGCTTTTTTGCTTTACAACAAGAGTTAAACGGTTTTACATCAATCACTCTTTTTATGTTGTGTGTTTTATTCGTCATGTACGAATGAATCGACGTGTTTAATTTGGATTGTTAAATTAATCGATAGGTTTAGTATTTTCGTTGATTGACACATCATCATTGGACAAGTAGTATAATCGACACAGGCTTGATCCACTTAAGTCCATATGCTTTGAGATTACATGAAACATCCGCCTCAACCCTTGCGCTGTGTCATGTCAACGCATGATATACTTTGACCACGTGATTTGACCGTTGCCATTGACGGCAGATTTACAATGGCAACCAATAATTTATTGCGATGTAATATCCAGATGTAATTTAATGTTGTCGGTGAACATAAATTAAACTCTACTAATGTCTTGTAAGGGCATCCCGCAAAATAATCTAGTTTCAGCTTACGACATGTCTTTGCGTTGCGGTTAATTAAAATTTCAAAAGTCTGAGCAGCCATTTTAGGAATCTTAGTAGCGTTGATGAAATTTAATGTAGCGGTACCGACGAAATAAAAATTGAAACTATTTTATCACCCACGTTCACAGATTCCATATAAGCACATCGTAATTATGGAAATGCGGGACTAGATTACATTCAACCTTCTGCCGTGAGCACCAATATGGTGCGTTTTTTATGACCAACTATTTATTGAATATGCAACTACTTACTTTACTGTACGGTTTATTTCATCGAGTGAATCGGACAATTATTTTTCCAAGTTAAGAGTTTCAATGCATTAAACCCTGCGACCTCGAATTCGTAACCATTTTAAACTAACCAACAATAAGGCTGTACGTCCTTTTCTAAAGTTTCGATGTAGAAAGGGATGCTATGATTATGTTTGCAGCTGAATGGTTGTAGAGATATACCTAATGAATAGAACACTTTACCGGCAGGGTTGCCACTAACGTAATAAAGATCGCATTCGCAACAATTCATTTGATTTAATCGCAATTAGTCTTTGAGTTCTTTTTCATATATTTTTTATACCTAAGATTAAGAATTAAATGATTCAAAATAAAAACAGGAAAATATAACTACGGACTTGCCTTCTCATCATTGTCATTAATAATGGCAGCAACAGCAGCCCTAGTCACAGTGAAAATCGCGTGGTTGCTCGGCAGGCGACTAATCGAGCGCGGCGGCTCGTCGAGGCTTTGCCAGCTAAGAATAGCCGATCGGGGAGTTTTTGTCGAGTCATTCCGACGCGCATCCTTCGTTAGCAGGACACATCGAGTTATGAACACGACAGGAATGTATCCCATAGTACCCACACGGCGCCCCCAACTCTCGGTTCTCGGCTACTTCTTTTTGCATAACTCTTTCACTTAATAACCGACACATTGTTAAAAACACTTGGACTAATTGTTTGGTATCTTGTCTTGCCTTACTTATTAATCAATAAATGAAGATCAATGTAACTCTTACCGTAAAATCTTTAAATGGTACATTTCCTGGATGCTCGACCTTATCTACAAATATTTTAATGAGCTTCGAGAATAATTACGGAATTGGAAATATGCTATTTATTTCTGCAATGTAACGAAATGCCAGAAACTTATCTATCAAAAAGGAAACAAGTACCTACCTACAAGTTACTGCCTACTCCACCAAATAAGGGACGTGCCTGTCTTATTTTTCCTTACAGTCTCAATTCCATACAGATAAGAAAGGTTTCATCCACGCATTGTAGATTAAGTCGGTTCTGACAAAAGAAATTACTGTGTACGCTGCATCGGATATTATTTTTCTTGGAAAAAGATAGATCGTTTAAGCGATTTTACGGGAAATTAATTTTGGCAGTGAGCGACAAGCGGCCGCAGTGGCCGCGATGATTTGTTGCGATTCGGCTTCGCTCGTTACACTTCAAGATAATGACTTGTACCATTTACTTAAAGGCGAAACCACCGCTGTAATTCAAGTACACCTTATCGATATTTCTCGGTAACCATCGGCCGGTGTTTCTGAGCGAAATTAAATCCAAATATCTCAAGATTTAAATTTTCATATTGCGGTATGCGCCGGCGCAGTCGTCGGGTCATTTGTCGCCGCCTCTGCTAAGATACAATTAATCCAATGTAATGCGATACGAGGCTCCTGTCGTCGGCAATGTAATGCATCGTGATTTACGTGCAACGAACAAGTCGTTAATCTTATTACCACTTTCGATAACTTTATTATCGTCCGCGTACTTCCCGCATCTTCCAACCCAATATGTACCTTCTATGAACTACGCAGAGACTATTTCAAATGACAATTCTGGCAACAGTGTTGCTTCCCACGAAATTTATTTTAGTCGACTTAACGAAGCAATCGCTTACTAAAAGTAAGAACTTAATACGCTAGGTTATTAAGAAGTTTTTACTATTAGGTCGTCCTTATATATCCAACCATTTAACTAGCTGTCAAGAACGAACTTGCCTCTACAAAATGTCTATTGGAATTTGTTGAAATCGTGTGAAATAATTTATTATTCTTTCCATACGTTTACACGACAGAATTTGAATTCGACATGTTCCCCAAAAACCATTTAAATAATCAGATGCTAATGATTCGTCCAGCGGCACGAAGAACAAAAACACGGGATTGAAAAGGAATACTTTCAATGAGGTGGTAATTTGCATATATTTTCGTAATAACAACTTCCGTTGATGTGTCACGATCTACATGTTCCACGGTAGCTGGTTCAGGATCTCGGCTGTTTTGCTTAGAGGCTTTCCGTTTTCTTATAAATTATTATTTAAATCAGGCACAGTTTTAAAACGTTTCTAAGTTTACACTCAATAAAAAGTTTTAATAAAATTTAAAAGCTATTATTATGAAGATAAGACGTTTCGACTTTTGAAACTATAGCCTCATTTGCCATAAACCCATTTTTTATTGATACATTTTTTTAAGCAGGTATGTAATCATGACGCCAATTTCTTCGCGCCATAGCCCCGTGTACGGTTACTCCCGTAGGCTAATGCTCATCGCGCACGATCTCCAATATTCGGTGATAACGGCTGTTACCGCCTCGTTTTTGTAATGCCTTGTAATGAGCCGCGCATTTAACGCTCCATCAATTATTCATGATAACGTATTATTGTTATTTGTTAGAGAACCTTCCCGAGCCCTCCGAGTCGATATTGAGATGGGAAATTAATTTTTGGGAGTTATGTTAAGCAGCAATTATTTACGTTGTGTGAAATATTAAAATTAACGTTTTTTTAGGGCTTTAGTAGAAACCAGGATGCGAAAAACATCCCTCGTACCTATATGAACTCGAGATTTGTATCAAGGATGTAACCTCTTTTTTGCCGCTTCTTCTGGCGTTTGGGAAAATTTACAAAAAATATTATGTTTTTTGCTTTACCTTCCGCTCTTATCTCACATCCTCACTCCTTCGATTTATTGGCAGTTTTTCCGATAGGTACTTTATATTACGCTTACGATATTACATACTCGAATTCGAGCTTTTGCTTTGTTAACTATTTTCTATTCGTACATTTTGCAAACTTGCGTACTGAATATCAGCTTTTTAACATAAATCTTCTTTTCTAATTTTCGAAAAAAGGATGTTGTATGTATCGTAATTTTAAAGATATTTTTTGTGTTTTAATGTTTAAGTTAGTAGGTAATTGATTAAATTCAACGTTAAAGACGTACTAGATTATAAAACTCAACTTGTGATATTGAATCAGTCTCTCCACAACTCGTTCACAATATTAGCCATACCAAAAGAAGTGATCGTAATTGTATTCATAAAGGTGTCGTTGGGAGGCACGTATTCTATACGCTCTGTCTTAATATTCGCAGTAGATCTTCATTCTGCGATGTTGGCGCCAAGCCGTCCCGCGCTTCACCTCGCGTTGCTTCTCAGTAGGCACGTGTGCCTTGCATTAGTATGCGGCCTTTGTCAACTGTATCATCTACAACTGAAAATAATAACTACCAGTACATAACGCACGATGAATAATGGAACTCGGCGCTCGCACGGTTTTTAATTGAGCATCACGCTGATGATAATGCTGATTATGTCGTACGTATGCGTGTTCAGGCTTGGTATGATCTGGTTAAATGATATAACGTCGCTGATGTTAATACTGTTTGATTTGTGAGCCCAATTTTCTAACGTATTCAAATTCAATTAATTATTATAATAGGGACTTAATACTCTGTACGAACCCTTAGACCAAGACAAATGTTTGCATACGGGATATAACGAAGAAATCTAATGAGATCATGTGAGATGACAAAAGAGGTCAGTATTATACATTCAAATCTCATTACAGTGGAATGGCTGTTTGGTACCAACGTTGTCCCATCTAATTTGAGAAAGAAATAACCTGCCAACCTGAGGTTTACATTGGCCTCGTAGCTTCAGCAAAATTCCACACTTCCCGATGAAACTTTTAACACGATTACCCGGTCCGCCATTTCGCCGGGCCCTCGGCGACTGGACGCGAAAAAACTTGGCAAAGAACAAACTAACCAACAGTCCAATTTAGCAACATTCATATAAAGTTTAATGTACCGAATCTGAAACCGTCACAACACTTTTGCATTTTAAAACGAGAACTCAGTCCAGTTTCCTCGTGAAACGTAGGTATATTAAAAAGGCTTTGTGGGAATTTGGGGGTTATTTTGAACAGTGTTATTAATAATTAAGCTTTGTGATAGTCAAGGTTTTCCTCCAGGGACAATTCCCTAATAAATATTGATAGGTAGAGTCTGTTTGGACACGAATTGTAGTTGGCAAACGTCCGAATTAGTACAGAGTTGCTCCTTTGACCGGCTGCAGTGTATTTGTTGCGCTCCGTAACTGACCGTAACCATTATACCTGCTACTAGGTATTCTCGTTTTAATTTTCACATAATTAAAAAAAAACAATTTTACACGACTGTATATGAAACGGTTATTATAGGCATAACAAGTATTAGTTGATAGGTTGATCAAGAAATTGTCTATTTTAGCGCGGTATACATATTTACAGTAAACTTTTAGTATTAAATGTTAGTTTTTGGACATAAAATTTAAAGCTTTAAAAAATATCATATAGTAGGAGATCGGATGCAGCTCGCATCGCAATTGGTTCCGGTTGACATTTCTGTTTCACTTGCGTTTCGGTCTGCAAGCCTGTACGACATTTACATTTAATATACATACTTGAATTTTGACACTAAAAATATACGCATTGGTACTAGCATGTCGTTGACATGCGAAAAGTGTTTTTCAAAAAACACTCAAGCGATTACTCTGGTCCCGCATGTCGTTAGTGCACGGTTTTGTAAGCATATACATTATCTATTGTACAGTATCAGAAACATGGCAACAAAAGTACGCTTGTATGTATAAGATATCTTTAAAGATTGTTAACCTGTGTTGTGCAATGTTTTGTTGTATAACTAATTAAAAAACAACAGCTGCTGTCAAGATCAACAAACTCGCACCTGATATTGTTGTTTGTTTTCCATCCTATAGATTGGTTTTCCAGCCGCTAAAAATTATTCAAAAACACAAAAAAAAACTTCGACGTTCGTTATTGTGTTTTGATTAATTTTGTTTCACACAAACTCGATTGAGTTTTTCGTTACTTGTTTCAACTTAAACACAGTGCTAGGAGGTTTGTTTTGTCGTTATTTAATTATTATTTTTTTACTTTTCCAGTTCCCATGAATATTTGCAAATTATTTTTAAGACCAAGTGTTATTCAATGTATATTTGTTTTCGCTTCTTAAACCCTCATGGAATTCGTAGCACGTAAATAAAACCTTACGACACCTTTGCTTTGTGCTCACACAGACGTACTAATAATACACCATGTCACAGCTATATGGCATGTTTGTAATATAAACCGAAATTTGGTTTCAGCACTTGCTGTTACCGAATCTAACTCTCGGGAAGTTGTGTTCATTGTAACATGATATCTTGTGTGTCACTCCGCACAAGTGCAGCGGAAGATCGCTGTCTCTGTCACGCCTATGGACTAGGAATAAGACAACAAATTTCGTTCTGTACAATTTCGGAGTCAAAGTGTGAGCTGACCTACAATGTAAAATTTCAGTTCTAGGTGTCAGGTGCAGGTTATTTGAGCTACAAACAGCAAATTGCTCTTCCATTTGCACGACATATTTTTGTTTTGTAGCCTTTTCTCAGTTACTTACTTTATAACAAAGATATTAAATTACTGTTAGTAGTTGTATCTAGGTCGGAATGTAGACCGCTGAAAGTGAGTTTCTCAGAAATAATGTTGTAATGTACTGACTGGAGTCAAACACAGCTCAATTTGAAACTTATCGATTTCTGTTCAAACTTAGCTTAGGGTTACTGGGCAATATAATAGGACAGTGCTCTGTAATAGATAGGCACAACAAGATTCCGCTATCGTTATAAATTAGCTTCGGTGTTGTATCGCTTTCTAACAATGCCGCTGTCATGGTGGCCTCTGTATTGGCTGTCTCTGGCCATCCACTCGACACCAAACTCTTCAATCATTTACCCGAAAATGTATTCTAACAGACTAATAATACAGTCTATATTCCTTTAGTGATGTTCTCGAGGCTTACAGCACGGCTAATGTTGCGGTTGGCAGGTGACACAAGACTCAATAAATCTAAGCTAAGCGTGGTGTATCGTAAACTTGGAGGAGACGTAATCCTTTTGATCTAAACGACTGTTTCGATTATTTGCAATTATTTCTACATTGATGTAGACGTTCTTGGTCGGCCAGTGAATGTTATGTTAACTATGATAGCCTACAATTTCATAAATGTTTGTCCAGACTCCCATATTTTTACACAAATTATTGGTGTTGTTTTATTTATATCAATCGAACTACGTTCATATTGAGTATTTATTACATAGGTATTTGAATTAATTGCAGGATAAGCACGTTAACATTTCAAATAAACGCATGTAATAATTTAGTTAGAGTAACAACAAAATCGTATACCCGTTTGACCTATCAGTGTTCAACGTAAAACTCCGAATACGAAACTGTAAAAGAAAAATGGTTGGGGTCCAATTTCCACCGTTATGTAGGTATGTAGTGGATGCAAGTGGCTTCACACCACAGTGCTATCGGAGGCTGCGGTGCCCGCGGGCCGCCGGCGAATTTATGAGGTGGCGCGCTCGTGCCGGGCCTCGCCTCCTGATGGCGGGCGCTTCCGGTGTGCGACTGCGCATGGGGACTAAAAATGTGATATTTTAGGTCGTGAGTTCTGAATTTTGTAAGACATTATGGGTATAGATAAATGTAATTTTATTGATAGAATTGTTTGTTTTAGAATACTTGGCTACTATGAAGTTCCGCTAACGTTATAAATAAAAATTTAATTCTTAATTTTTTGATGTAATTATATAAACAAGTACGGTTATATGCTTTAACAGCTCCAAAGATAAAGTTGGGTATTGATTTTACACTGAGTGCTGATTTTTCAATTTTTTTTTATGAGAAGCTTGCAAGCGAGCAAGCCGGTCACCTGATGGGAAGTGATCACCGCCGCCCATGACTCCCCGCAACACTGTGGGTGTTGGGGGTGTGTTGCTGAGCCTTTGAGAAAATTGGGCACCGGATACCGCACTCACCGAACGAAACGCAGGAACATCGTCCCTACTTCACGTCGGTTTTCTGTGCGACGGTGGTATTTCACCGGTCGAGTCAGCCCAGTAATCGCTGCAGACGGAGCCTACAGCTAGACTCTACCACTCTAAAAATTGCTAGCTAACCGACTGAAAAGTAGTATGATTTCATATTCAATTCATACAAACTTCAATAATTTATATTCGATGTGCAACGAAAGCATACAGATTTCCTGTCAGAAAGAATTTATCTGGTAATTGAAAAATCAGGCCTTAATGTAACAGACACATTTGTCAAAGACAATAGATATTTTTAGCAGTAAAAATTCTTCAAAATTGTAAAAGATGAGCTGTTAATTCTTTTTTAATAATTCACGTTGTGTTATAAAGGTATATTCTTTTCAATAAACTGCGCATTTCTTTAATAATAACATATTGCAACTTATTATGAAACCTAAAAAAACAATGAATGAAGTAGGTAAAGAAGATGTCAAGGAAACAGAGCTTATTTTTTATTTATTTAATTAATGAATTTATAATGCGTAAAACATCCTGCTATAAATAAATATAGTCAACTGCTACGTATATTTAAGTCAAAAACTATTTTCTAACACACAAAAGTGAATGATAAAATTGGTATTTAGTGAACGTTAACACGACGCTCTTAGTGCTTTAAAAAATTAATGTATTTCCTGAGATATTAGTGCAATTTGACAGTATACAAAAATCTTTATGGACATCCTAATTAATCTCGTCAGACTGGTTTTGCATATTCTCATATAACAAATTTAAACAAGATTACAATCATACATCTGAATCAAATTAGCGTTGGGTTATTGTTTTTTTCCTTTTTCCTGTGAGAGATGCAATATGATGGTCAGAAACGGAACAACACGGAGCATCAGCCTTTACTCTTGTGGAGAGAATGCGGCGGCTCGGTCACTCATAGTAACGGAGCCGACTTAGTTATAAACAAGGAGCAAGTGCCAGACCCTCTTACTAATACCGTTTCAATTGAAGAAACCTTTAAAGATCGACTCGCTATAGATTTATTTAACTTTGTGTAGAAATTATATTTAGAAAGCCAGTGATATTTACGATTAAGCTTAAATGAAAATAGAACCCGCGGTTTGAATTAACTTTCTCGTTGTTTGAAGAGTTATGCCCATAAAATGAACCGTTTATTATTTAAATGCGTTGTTATCTTGTTTTAGAGGTTGATAATTGAAGTTGTTAAAATATAAATAAGTTTTCCATATATCTCGAACCATTCCCGTTTTACCTTCTAAATTAAATTGGCTAATGTTTAAATTCAGACGCGTACACATTCGAAACACCAATATCGTTAGTGTCAACTGGTTGAATAACGATGTTTAGATCTGCATGCGAGCCTTCGTAATTTGACAAAAGTAAAATATCGATTCCAATAAGATCGCCGGCATGGCCGTCGAAACGTCATTAAAAAGGTACAATCCAGATAATTATCTGTCACTGGGGGTGCTCTCACTCGTAAATTCCGTGGTTTTATCGTACGCAGTCTTAAATCTGCGCATAAAATGGTCGCAACCAAAATAGGAATGTCGCGTTTAATTAGATGCGACGCGACCGCTCCGCTGCGGGCTGCGACACGGTCTGTGGCGCTACCCTCCGACATCCCCACTCCATGCCTGTTTTAAAACTACCCGCAAAGGATTTTAACGAGATTACTCTCAGCACGGTTTTATAGGTCATCTCGGGAGATTTATTCAGCCATGATTTGTAAGGCATTTTTTATCTACGGAATTAAAAGAAATTCACTCATTAAACGAAATGGAGTTTTACGCTCCAATCCCATTTATTTGCGAGTGTGTAAGTCTTTACTTTCGGGTTTATTGTTATCGTCAAAATAAATGGAATACCTTTTTGATAATGTTTTGGACAGCCACAAAAGCAAGATCATGTAGCGCGATAAAATTATCTCGTTTAAAATAAAGGCGAACTTATTTATTGTGGCGTTACAAAATGGGGTTTAATTTTTGTGGAAATAAAGGAGAAAAAATGGTTTGTCCATGTTTGTTTGAAGTGGAATGGTTATGTACGGTTATTGCCTCGAGCATTTTCCGTAATGCTCTTATAGCGCGCCCCACAGGAGCCACTACACCTAAAGAGCAAGAAACTGAACATCGAGTCCCATATAAACGCACCTCATTCCATAAAGTTCCATAACAGAAGCGCTGGGATTGAAATAGCAAAATAAGCGAGAGCTCCGAGCTTTTGTAGTGTTACTGCTGAAAGGCTGTACCGGTTATTGCTCAGTGAGGGTTCGGGGGTCAGCCTAAATTGGTGGTTTTTATAACCGAACAAGTCTCACGCGGTATCGACGCTCTTCTCATCTAAATGGAGAGCGACTCACGAACTACCCGAAGCTATTGTAAACAAGCCGCGTTCTCTATTCAAACTATCGTTACGCCCTCTATCCGCCGATTCGTGCGATTTTGACGATCCTGGAAATTGTAGTTTTGTGGCAACTGAGGTCATGTTTTTGTGAAAAAACACATATACTATAAAAAAAAAACAATTTTATGGAATAGCGTAAAATGTATTTTAATAATTTTAACAAAGATTCTACTTATTATAAAATGAGAACTGCACTCAATTTTCCGCCTGCCTGATACAAACAAATACATGAATTGCAAGAATATGCCGTCTATCTACTTGTTAGTTAACTTGCATTTCCTACATACGGAAATGCTCGTTCTATTTCCACTATTAAAAAGCATTTGAGCTGATTTTAAAGTTAGTTTCAGTATATGTGTTCAAAATTAAATTCAATGTTGAGCCCGGCTGAACGCTAGCGTTTGCCACAATGAGTTATGACAGTGTAAAAGCTTTGTTCGTTAGCGAAATTAAATCCTAAACGAACTCCGTATCTAATGGGAACGCATAAAAGAAGTAATGTTATTATGTTTATTTGATTTTTGCGAGCGCATAGTAAAATATACCTAGTTGAGTTTCTGACATTGGCTGCGCTCGACAGAAGCACTTTGCCTGTGACAATAATGAGACACGGGACGCGAGGCAACGAGGTGCTCTTATCACCTCTTTTAGCACGAAAATGTATGAAAATTTTGACGCGCAATAACTTTTTTAATATTTTTTTTTATAGTTTTAAATTATATCCAGCCAGGTCGATTTCATCGAGGTGCATGAACAAAGGTTGTTCATAAGTTATCAACTAACACCCGTAAGTTATAGGCGAGCCGTCATTAAAGCTGTCGTGCTCTGCTTTACAATTGATAGTCCTAGCAAGTGCGGGCATGGATTTATGATTGTACCCTCTCGCTAGAGATACACCCGCGGGCTCCACTTTGATTGAAATTCAAACTAACAACTAATTTAACCGTGAACTACTTCAAGAAAAAAAAACAGATTTGGTTTCATTTTGCCTACATAAAAGTTGATTGCTAACAAGAAGTTTCACAGTTATTTAAGTTATTATATATAATTACTTTGGAAAACACTACCTATTAATTTTCAGCTAGGCTAGACTTAGTAGATTTTGTTTATTTCTAAAACTTACTGAACAATTCAGTAAAATCATTTATAAATACTGGTTTCTGTCTTCATATTTAATTTATAAAATCTTACTACAAATGTTTGCCAATAGAACCCAGCTTTACGTCAGGAATGACTTTCAAATATCCTTCCAAACATACCGATCAACCTCCAGACAAGTTTTAATTTAATACCGCGTCACTCATAAAGAAAATATGCTCACGGAGCGTTTATCGAATGCGTGAATCCGCGCCTGACCCGCGAATCTTCGCGCGTTTTTACGACGTCATAATAAAAATCATAAATAATTCGCATTGAAGATCGCGTCACGACGCGCCCGAGGCCGCGACCCGTCATTGCAACGTCAACCAACGCAAGAAAATCATCAATGATAAAAATACCACCACAATAAATAAAATAAAAACACGCAAAAGCCCCAGTTACACAAATGAGACTACTCCCCCACAAATTTTATCAAAAATCGTATAAACCACAATTTCATTGTAATGACTCATCTCAGGAGTTTACCCAGTTTTAAGTAGCCTCATGAAAGACATAACGGGGCTATAAACTTTTTACTGTCATTGAGAAAGACATTTTCTGGATATACTTTACAAAAATGACAGCCGAAATTAAAACTCTATGAATAATAAAACATCGTTTTAATTTAAAACGCTAATAATGTCTCGCCAACGAGCTTCAACTTTAATAAGCCAACGTAAATAGTTTGATATGCACTCCACTGATTTCCGGATATTTCCAACTGACCTAAATGGGAAGGAGTATAATTCTATTATTATCATTTTTGAAAAGCAAATCAATAGTAGCCACAATAAGTTCAGTGAGAGCCTTAATTCAAAAGCAATAGAGCGAGCGAACTTAATTTTCAGGCTCACCGCAGCTTCCTTTGTGTGTAACATCGTTGGATTAACGAACTTCTGGTTCAGTTAAAGTGTAAAGTAGTGTATATTCAGCGAGATGAGTATTAGTAACAATGATATGGGGAATTTAGAAAACTAGTTAGCTGGTATACGACGCTTGGGTAAACTTAATTTTAAATAACAAGAGGTTCAATTGTTACTGAGATATATTTTAGGTTCCGGTACAGATTCCTTAAAACCGATTAAAAACGGGGCCCTCGTTTGCTTCTATCATGTTTTCCGATGAGCTACAATCCTGGTTTTTGTATTTTCAAACACGATAGACCACTTAACGTTCCGTGTCCTGCGCGATCGTAACTTGGTACCATGAATACAGTTGCCATATTGGATGCTTCTTTTTGGGTGCAATTTACTGCTTTACGCCGCCAGGGGGCGCAGCAACGTTCACCAGAAAAGATGGCCTCAGATTTATTCAACATCGATTATATTCAGGTCCACTATTTATGATCGTACCCTGTGCCACTTCGTTTCTTTACTATGTAAATATGTTGGACAACACCCTCATACATCGTGGTTTTTAAACAAACTGTACATTATTGTCGGCCGTTGTACAATTTAAAACAACTTTAATACGGTTTTGAATATGTTTTTTACATGTTTATTGAATTACTCGGCTGTAACTGTACCTATGGGCGGATTTATAATGGAACTGTCAGAACCCATTACTTTTTATCACGTCGTTGCACCTTGCTGCCCATAATAAACCACTGATAACTAAACCAATAAAATAGAAGTGTACGATTTCGGTTATAATTTAAATTAATTAAAAAGAAAACGCTTGTCCTGATAACCGATACATTTATTGGTCTTAATGTCCATGCCGCGCCGGTGGATCCTTTGGGTCGCAGCGCGAGATATTTAAGTAATTGCCCTCGATAAGAGCAGTATTTCAAAGATATAGTCCTATAAATCCCCGGAGTTAATTCAATATTCCATTCATTCATGTGAGTAATTTAAGAATGGCCATATCAAACGAATTTATATTTTACAAAACAATGTGAGTGCAGTCTTTGTTTCCGCAGAGCAAAGTTTGCGCCGTCCGAAGTACACAGATTCCGAGATTAGTTCACTTTGTAGTCCGCTTGTAGAGCTGAAAGTTTTTCTTTGCGATAATCGAATTCCATTGCTGGCTCAAAACCGCTTCTCTTCAAAGCCCCTGCGTTTGTTTTAGATGCTGGATTCTTAGGGTTATTGATGTTCTTGAACTTAGAAGAAACTTTAGAATATCCAGGCATTCGATTTGGAAACAAGAATCAAGACTATCTTAAAGTTAACCTAACTATAACTAATAGGAAAATTTTCAACTAAGTATACAATTACAAGGCAAAATGATAACGTAAGTAACAAGCTTTTTGATGCTTGTTGATTTGAAGCCAAACATTGAAATACTTATTAATATTTACAGCCCAAGTTGGTCAGTTACATGCACAGTGAAGATAAATTTTACTGCCCGGCATCAATTTTTTTCTGACTAACGAGTACCAGTGAAACGCCGGTTGGAAAAAAACTCAAATAAAATGTCGATATTCGAAGGCCTTAGGCGTAAAAAAAATTGGCACATACATTTCGGCAGTCGATCTAACGACATTTTCTTCCATGTTATTTCATTGTGCTGCGCTACTGTATGGGCTGAGTCCCAATTACTCCGGGAATCGCTGTCCACTGTAATTGGATTGGCTGGCGACTGGACTTGTTGGCATTTTAATTGTACTATTGTGACGGCGGATACCCTACACCACTGCTACTTTTTTGGCAAAGATCTTAATCAAATCATCTAACAATTGTATTAATTAAAATTCTGCAATAGTCTGTAACTCTTTTGTTATCGGTATCGCTGTCCCTTTAATGCGGTTAATTTTTCAATTGAACAAGACGGCTCGTTTATTAGCTTGATCACTTAAACACATCAAAACGCCTTCTTCTCACGATTTTAAAACAAAAACATAAGGGACGTGAGAAATCTGCCTCTTATAGAAGCGTCAAATATTTCTTCCTGGGTTCGAAGCGTCTTTTAGGAAACCGGGACTATAATAGAATGGCTGACACGTTAAAATAGGCCATAGTTCTAGGAATCCCAATGGCTAGTTATGTGGGGAATCTGTGGATATTAGAAGGAAGGATTCGGGTTACTTGTATAGCTAGGATTCAACAATTCCCTCACATTTCATCGGATAAAATAGACTTATTCAAAAAACGATACCAATAGTAGTAAGTACCTAGAATTTGACAATAGAAAAAAGAAGAATTGTTCGGGACACCTAAACGTGAAATGTTCATCCATATTTGTTTAAAATTATTCGTATGTATAACAATTTAAATGCTTAGATGCTCCTGCTATGTTCATTTTATTCACGTTGTGTTGCTGGTTTCGTTTTTGCGCGACCGTTGTCGACGCGGCTCTGACCGCATCAGAATATTTTATACAAATTTTAGAAACAAAAACACACCTCGTGTGACAGGTACACTTATTTCTGTTGTCCCTTTTTACGGTTACGTCAAATTAGTAAATTCGTATCTTACTTGAATACCAATTTCAACAAAATATGATGTTAAAGAGAAGAATTTTGAAATATATATTAGCATCGCCCTCTCTATTTCAATGCTATAACGAAGTTATGAGTGTTTTAATGAAGTTCTAAAGTTTAGCATTCCTTCTATTATGGTTCTCGATTTGTTTGTGGTCGTTCATTCAAAATTTGCGCTCTACTTGGCCGGTATCAAGACTTATTTGTTGATAATATCGGAGCTGCAAAGGCTGTGTTATCTTTCATATTAGGGGTTCTTTGTGAATGCCGCACTCATTATTCTGTAATAAATTCACTTTATTTTATCAAGTTAGGTTCCATTTTTAACATGTTTTATTTTTAAAAAGGGCTCTTGTCACTTTCGCGATACAGTTTTGTTCTTATTAACATAA
Source organism: Emmelina monodactyla (assembly GCA_916618145.1). Classification (NCBI taxonomy): domain Eukaryota; kingdom Metazoa; phylum Arthropoda; class Insecta; order Lepidoptera; family Pterophoridae; genus Emmelina; species Emmelina monodactyla. The sequence goes on along the minus strand of OU745311.1, from coordinate 3,849,725 downwards.
ACGCCAAACCTTTGTTCTAGTTTATTTTCGGTTGATTTATAGGAATGTCTTCTTTGCCTTCTAAGAAATTGTTTTGGATTCTGCGCCTTTGTAAACTTTTTGCACCATCTCGATTGTGTTTCGATTCAGAATATATCACTTTAATATTTTGTTTGAATGCATAAGAAGTGTTTTAATCAGATATCTATTACATGGATACCTTCAATATAAAACCATTTTATTTAGCAAAAGCAAAGCACTTAATGGAGTTACTATTAAATTTGAAATACATCAAATTTAATGCTTCCTGTAAGCAACGTTGGCTGTGTCTATCGGAGCGTCCATCTGTGCAAATCGATTTATCACGTCAAGAAATTTAACTTCGTTACATCGAATTACCAAAATAGCATCGAAATTTATTTTATTTATTATCATTTTTGAAATAAACATAAACAATCCTATAGGTAAGCCAAATAACTAGTTCTCACCATTTTAAATATATATTTTTAAAATTAAAGTTGTTATAAGACATGCTTATTTTGTCAAATCAAAACAAACCGTTTACCACACAAAACATGTAGATTTAATTCAATGAAAACCGAGTGAAGTTTCTCTCGTTAAAAAGGCAATTTTTACGAAAGCGAAAGCTAATCATAATAGCTGTGCAATTTGACTCTCACGGGTTTTTGTGGGTACGCAATTTAAATTTAAACTATCGTGCGGTTGTTTCTTTGACTGGTAGCGATCAAATAACAACTACAGTTGGTATAGACAACCATTAGCTATAATTATGGTGACACTAATCGTCTCGTTCTCTTCATTGCTCAACATTGTTTAACGTTTTTTATATTTACCGTTTCAAATGGCATCGCAATTACAGTTTACACTGTGACGTTTTAAATAAAATACTCTACATTCTAGATTAATATGTTTCAAAACAAAACATGATATAAACTATGATAATATTTCACATATTTGTCAACATTTAGTTTCAATGTTTGAAAATGACGATATCAATAGAAATCAATTTGCTTCCAAGATTGGGCAACATAAGTTTATGAGAATAGTACATCGTTAGATATTGCGTTTGGTTTCCATATTTAGTGACAGTTAAGCCTCATTTACACGATACCATTTTCTTGCCTGTAGCGTACAATTATGTCGAAGCAATACTTGAATTGCAGCGTATAAACAACATGCCATATTCTTTCTCTACTAGGCAAGTTTTGCATTCAAGAATGTTCTCAGTTTAAACTGTACATACAATATTTTCTTGTGCAATACTTGTATTCAATAGGTTTGTCACTTGACTTTGATAGTCATTTTATCCGAAGACGTCCAAAACTTGAATGAAAATATTCGTCTGAGCAAATACGGTCAATTCTTGAAGCAACGTGCCAGTAAATGGAACAGGAACGTACAAGTCGATGTTTAGACAAGACAATTCTTGAAAGCGATAATCTCCTTACCATTATGGTATCAATGTAAACAAAACACGCTGGCAATTATTTCTTTTCAAGATTTGCATTCAATAATGGCGTTCAACTTTATAAATAATATCAACGTGTAAACAGTTGCTTACAATTATTGATTGCAAATATTGCGCTTCCACTATTGTATTCAATTATTGCTATTGAACGTGCAAGAAAATGGTATCGTGTAAATGAGCTCTTAGACATGAAACAGTGTTAACAATAAATCTTGCAACGAATCTTTGCCATAAATGTACAACGATTCTTAAAAGTCAGGTGCTCAATTATTAACATTCTTTGACTTTACCGATCATTTCAGTTTTATTAATATATAGTATTAAAAAGTGTTTAATTGGTTCTAAAAGATAATTAGTCGATTTTCAGCTAATTTTGAATAGGTGTATTACTTGTGACTAAATAAGTACTTTTACAGCACTGACATTAAGATACAACATTGTTGTTCTATAAAATATATAATTAAAGTAAACATATATGCTTGTTTACGTTAGCTTTTTTCTGTCTTTAGAATTCCCACCGTAGTATTATATTTCTGCTGACTTCTTTACTCTAAAATTATATTTCTTGCCGTTGCATGGTAGAATAACTACATATTGTATAATAAGACGCCTCCTGTTCGGTTAAGCATCAATGTCAAAGGTGTTTTATGTGATAAATATAGATATAATGGTATCGCTTAGTGCATATATTTGCATGGGCTTTTGTGTCAGAAACCAAAATTACATGTTTGCCATTTCATGGTTCTTGTGTGAAACCCGACTGGATAATTTGCTTTCTTTGAAAGTTCCATGCGGGCGTGCTGTTCGTACTTTGTGTTATATTTACTTTGGTCTAGTGTGTCTTCACCTTCTGTGTGTTTTAGATCACAAGATGTAGCACGGTCGGTTGGTAAAAAAAGATCTCCCAAATACGTGCTTAACCCTTTTGAAGTGGGTCCTTTTACATTCTAATCTGCGTTTAACCCTGCAATCCGGAACTTCGTTGGACATTCCCTAATCCCCTTGCTAAAACCACAGAGCCGGTTTAATCTGGTACATGTGACTTTGCCGCGCTTCCATGATTGCAGTATGAATACGTCAACCCATAACAGCTGAGTAGCGCGTGATTACATCATACCTTTGTGGTGGAAATAGTTTCTGCCAAACTTGCTTGCTTGCTTGTAATGTTTATTACGTTGAAAAATAGAAATTTATAAGGAAACCAATATCTTAATAATAATTATTGAATCATAATATTAATCCTTTGTGCAAAATGTAAAAGAAATACTTTGAAAGTTCTAAAACTTAATGAATACCGTCCTTAATCTCAAATGTATTGAGCCGTAATGATCTTAATGCTTCGATTGCTTAATTATACAAATGTGATTGCAGAATGAGTATGTCTCGGAACTTTCTGACACACGTGATGCTATGAAGTCCTCTGAAAGAAATATGTACGTGTTCTTCTTACTAGACTTAATACTGAATGCGGTGCTCTTAAAATAATTGCTGTGAAAAAAAACTGTCCTCAACGTAAACAATTTAATCATTGCTTTTTTGTCCCACTTTGACGGTGTTTCAATAAAGATGAAGTCAATTAAATGTATGCTTCTGTATGTGTTTTGTATTTTTACTCCCTTTCATCATGTCAGGGTATAATAATAGGTGCTAGATGTACAATACAAATACAAATACTTTTATTTCAAAAAGGCCTAATACAAAAAGAATTTTAACTTAATCGTTATATAAATAAAATCTTATCTTAATCTAGACTATTTAAATATTAAATGCCCAATTGAGCCTATGATGCAAATAAAATAGATCCCTGCCTTCAGAACTAGTGTGAAACTGTATCTCAGAAGGCAGTGATTCGCTCTGATATTTTGTGTTATATTATTAAAGTTATATTTTATACTTAGTTAAATTTATATAAAAATAATTTTATATCTTGCTAATCTAAACTTGTTACATATATCAAATTAAGCTAGTGTTATAAGTAGGTTTTCAGTTTTTTCATAATTCAAAGATTTGAGGTATTTCGTGATTAACGCTTTTTTATCAAAGTTAGTGTTATTCTGTACCAGTGTTGGAATATGAAAAAGGATTTTATTAAATAAAAATGGGCCTAGAAAATTATAAAATCGTTGTGCAAATTTTGTTCTACATGAAGGAATTTTAAAAATTTGATCTCTACGTCTCTTAGGTCCGGTAAGTGGCATAGTCACATTTGGTTGTTCCAGAGTTAAAAGTAAAATATAGTTCTGTCTCACTGTCAGCACTGGGATTTCACAGAATAAACTGTCTGTAGGGTACATGAATGGCTTAAACAACATTACTTTGAGCACCATACGTTGGGCCCTTTCAAGCACAATCATTGACGTCTTTGCAATGCCTCCCCAGCAAGTTATGCAATAGACCAAAATGGATTCACAAAGAGCGCGGTATATAGATATTAACTGTTTTTCATCACAGATGTGGCGAAGTGTTTTAAAAATAAATATAAGTTTACGGATTTTTTTCGAAACTAAAAATACGTGCTCCGTAAAATTTAAATTTTGATCTATGATTACGCCCAAATATCGAATACTATTAGTGTTAGATACCCCAGGACACAGACACGTAGAAGCCGTTTCAAATTGATTTCTATCGCAGGTGTGTGCTTTTATGTTAATAACATTTGGCGCTGGTTGACCGTCCGTTCTTAAACTGAAACTGACGTATTTACTTTTTGCAAGGTTAAGAGTTAAAATATGATTGTCAAGCAATTTTGAGACTACACTTAGACCTTGGTTAGCATTTTTATTAACTTCCTTCCAAGTATGACCTTTAAAGAATAGCACCGTATCATCCGCATATGTTATGATGTGTCCATTTTTAAGTATTAATTTGCACATATCATTTATATATGCCACAAATAATGTTGGTCCGAGCACACTACCTTGCGGAACCCCAAACGAGATTTTTTCAGCTTGAGAACTTTGATGATTTCCTATCTGTACAATTTGTGTTCTGTTATTAAGATAGTCACTAAATAGATCCAATTGCTTCCCACGAATTCCTAAACATTGTAGTTTTTGAATAAGTATAGGTATCGAAACTGTATCGAAAGCCTTCGAAAGGTCCAAAAATATAGCTAAACATTTTTCATTATTATCTAAACTTTTAGTGATTAGAGTAAGCAACGACTGAATGGCGTTTTTAGTTGATAATTTATTCCGAAAACCAAACTGATTTGATGATATTAAATTTTTACTTTCCAAATAAGATTTTAAGCGTGAGTTAATTGTTTTTTCGAGTATTTTAGACAAAACTGGTAATATTGAAATTGGCCTATAATTTGTCATATTATTTCTATCGCCATTTTTGAAAACGGGAATAACTTTAGATATTTTAAGGACATTAGGGAAAATACCTTGTTCAAAACACATATTACAAATAATTGATATTGGGAACGCTAGTTCTTGCAAAGTAGACTTAAAGAAATCACCAGACAGATTATCTAAACCTGTACTTGATGTGTTACGAAGTAATTTAATTATTGTTTTTATTTCATTTTCATCCGTTGGTAACATTACGAAGGAATTCACACTGTCATTATTTGAAAAGCTGTCACTTAAAGTTTGTTCGTTAGTTTTTAACCTATCAAGGATAGTATTTGCTAAGCTACTACCAACACCAGAGAAATATTTGTTAATATAATTAAGTGAGTCCGTGGTGTCCGATTTTAGAGAGAGGAGTTTTGTTGAATCGTGTGATTTATTGTTAAGATTACAAACTTCTTTAACCATTTCCCATTGCTTCTTTAAATTTGATTTATGTTTTAAAATTTGATTCTTATAATAAGAGTGTTTTAGGTTTCTTAAAATTGTATTGCACTTATTCCGATATTTTTGGTAAGTCACTTTTAAAATAACATTGGCTGGATCTTTTCGTGACTCCAAGTGAAGTTTATCACGTTTTTTGATACACCGAATTAACCCTGGGGTGACCCAAGGCTTTATATTATTTCTTTTGTTTTTAGTAGTAATTATTGTAGAATGATGTAAAAGTACTTTATTTAACTTGTCGACGAAAAATTCTGTGGCCAAATTTGCATTTTTATTAGTTAGTTCTTTAGTCCAGTTAATGTTACTAAGCTCATTAGTTATTTCTTTATAATTAATTCTGCGAGTTTTCAAGGGTTCTAGGCAAACTTTTACTTTCCTTTTAGGAATTGACAAAATAATACTATTGTGATCAGTTATAGCTGAGTCGCATATTATAGAGTGAACAATGCTGTTAATTCTAACAAAAGTATGATCCAAGCAGGAATCATCTCTTGTGGATTGGTTATAAGCCGGTAACATGCCGTGCGTTGCTAGCAGATCTAAGTACTTATACGAGGATTCATTTTTACAATTTTCAGATATATCTATATTCATATCGCCAACAATAAAAACTTGTGAAAAACATTTATGATTAGTAAGGATACGATCAACAGATGACAAAAACTTATCAATATTTCTAAACGATGGAGGTCTATAAAGACAAATTATAGCTAATTCTTTTTTATGTGTTATAACAATACAATTACATTCTTCAAAATATGATGGTTCAAACATATGATACACCAAGCTTTTATTAGTATACACAACCACTCCATCATTTTGATTATACAAAACACTAGATGATAAATTGTTATAGTTATTTATGTTTGGAATACTACATACTTTTGATAACCAGCATTCTGTTAGGACAATGATGTCGAACTCTACGTTATATCTTGGTAAGTTTATACAGAGATCGTCAAAATTGTGATTAATACTTCTAATGTTTTGAACAAGAACATTGAGATTTTTATTTGTAAAATTATATTGTTCCGGTTCTTGTATACGGACTGTAATACACTTATTTAGGTTAGTATTGTCAATCTCTGAGATTAAATCCAAGGTCGCAGACATTGTGACATTTATCGTTCCGCAATTTAATGACATGTCTACTCATAGAGAACTTTACTCAAGGTTTTTAATTAAATCGATACTCTCAAAGTTCCGTATGTATAGAGCAGAAGATTCTTCGTTTTTTCTTACGTAGATTCGTCCATTTTTAACCCATACAAATTTATAATTTGCCTCTTTTGCCTTTCTTCTAGCAGCAGAATGTAGAAACTTGTTTGCTGGACTTAAATGTTCCGATACATAAACTGGTAGAGCCTGACCACCATACCCCAAGTGTTGAGTGTTTAGCTTAGGGGTGTGTTCCTTGTTAAATTTAATGACCGCGGAGATAAGTTTGTCACGAAGAGTACCATTCTTCAATTTCACGAGAATAGTTCTCGGGCGGGCTATATCCTTGTTTAATTTACTAATTCTTGAAGTATTTATTATGCTATCCTCTGTCAAGTCGCACTTCACCGTCCTAGCGAGCTGCTTTAACATTACTGGTAAGTTTTCAGCTTGCATTTCAGGAACTCCGTTAATTTCTACATTATTATCTCTCAAAGACTGTTCAACTTGTCCCAATCTGCCAGTTAAATCTTTGACAGCTGCCATCAGGTATGAGTTATATTTTTGAATGCTCTTTATTAATGCATCTTTCTGGTCAAGGCTAGATTTCATATCTTCGTAACATTTGTTTATAAAGTTAACAGTTTCCTCAAAACATGAAATCTTATCGTTAATTAATTTCAGTTGACTACTGACCAACTCTTCAATAGTTGTTTTTAACGTTGAACTAAGTTCTTCTCTTATAATAGTTCTAATGGAGTTAGCTGACAAGGGTGAGTTGCATTCGGGTATATCATCCGATGACCTACGCCTAAGTCTTTTAGTATTTCTAGTACTAATAATAGGTATTTCCGGACAGTCCTGGAATGCCGGTTTTATTGGGGTGTTAGTATTATCGGTCTTTGGTTCCGAGCTCAGGCAGCTTGGGCACTTCCAGTTAGATTTGCTGTCTTTTTTCAAAGTAATAAATTGTTTCGGTGTAATATTAACACAATCCAAATCGTATCGAAGGCTACATAAGGTGCACTTCATGACTTCTTTAATATTTTTAAGGCTTTTGTTACATCCAGCACAATTCAGTGACGACATAATTACTTCTTCACAATCTATTGGCAATTGTATTATTTATATTTGTCAACGCCTATTAAATATCAGTAGCAACACCCAAAAATCCCTTGTATCTCGGTGGTACTAACCCGCAGTTTCGCCAACGCAACAACTGTTTCCTTAGCCGAGTGCGCACCGCTAATGCGCCACAAGTCCGATGTCGCTGGTTCAAACCCAACACGAAGCACTCTTTTTAGGGGTAGATATTATAAGAACGGAACCGAAACAACTTCAGGGCAAAGTCAGCTAGCTTCCCGAAAGAGAGGTCCGTCACCTTACAATATGGCCGCCGCAGTCAATGGCAAAACCTCCAAGAAGAAACGAGAGGGTCCGATTTTCAGCACTCAGGGCAATTTCAAGCACAAGCTCACACAAACGACACACAACCACTTTCTACGGATATCAAAAGCGAACTCCATGTGATGGAATCTTGTCCAATTCAACTTCTATTATTACTAGGATTCGTTATTATCTATACCTAGTTATTGATAATTATTTTAATTAAATTAAGGTTTAAACATACCATCTTTAAATTAAGATTAAACGTTTCTAATTAGTTACTTTAGTGCCGATACATTTACCTTTTAGTATCTTTTTTATGATATTAAAATTTCAAATTACCTTATAAATAAATAAACAAGTAATAACAACTTAAAATCTCTTAAGAATACACAAACGCAAGACCATTAAGTGCGTTTCCATAATTAGGTAACTTTATACAAACAGATAGCTTTTTATTTCTAAAACGAAATTTAACTAAATACCGGTATTATCAGATTTTGCACCGCAACTGCTCAGCATGATTCCAAAGGGGAAATTGTAAAGTTGTAAGGTGTGGAATACACTGTAGAACAATTTTCACGTCACAGTGTACTTTGTCATTATACATCGGGATCGTGACGCCTCAAGACAACTCGCAATTATTATGTATGTAAAAGAAATTCCTGCCGACACTGCACAGAGAAGGCTGTAGAGCAGCAGCTATTGTGATTGATACGCATAAATTGTATTGGAACCTATTCGTTTAATGCTCGTCTGAAATTTAACCCGTGAAACTCAAACAGTTTCAAATTCTGATGTTCTATTGAGTATTTGTAAAACAATCTGCTAATTGAAGGTGTTAACCATAAATTGAAAAGCTTTGCGCAAGTTTTGTTTATTTGGCGGCATTAATTTAAGTCAAAATTGGGTATCTACAATAGTGTTGATTTGTTCTAAGTCACTTTCTTTAAATTACATTAGTAAACCCATTGCTACTAACTACAAAGTAATCAGCGGAATCCAACCTGGCCCCATCAAATTAGGTAACACAGTTGAATTCCAAAAAAATCTTGTAATTTTAACTCCCAAGTATTTTCTGTTCGCGAAGTTCACATTATTATACGAGGTGGCGGCGAGCGGCTCTGTGCAAAGCAAAATGTGCCTACGGCCCTGCCAATAACCGATACTTTAGCTTAATAACCACGATTGGGCCTGAGATAACAAGCCGCTGATAGTTGAGAACGTATTTTATTTACTTTTACAGGGCGAATTTTTTGCAATGTAATTGTTTTTTTTTTAATCCCAGTGAGATTGTATTTTTAATATCGTAACCGAAATTATAATTAAAAATGTATTTTTGATAACAATTTCGCTTTATTACTTTTATTTGTACGTATCCAAATAAATATGTTAACATATCTAAATTTGGTACTAAAATTTAATTAAAAGTATAAGTTAATTTGATAATCTTATACCTATAACTTTTGTTACTTAGGTACTTGTATATTCCACTCATGAAAACGTTCTATAAACAGTGGCCCCGTTCTGTAAGTCTGACACCGATCTCGATCGCCTTCAAACTCCCTTTGTAGAGAACTTTTCCGTGACATTTTCGACAACACCTTTCATCGAAAGCGATTGCTATTGCGACTACAATTGAATGAACGAAATTGACTTTTTGAAGGATTTCAACTGCTTTGAAAGATATACGACTTGTCAAATCAAACAAGGCACTTACAAATAACAACAATTGAAATGAAAGTAGCAGATTATTTACCGCTATTTTTTGGTGTTTTTCTCTCATTTAGGTAGGTATCTACTGAAAAAAGCTTTAAAACATTGCGCATTTAAAAATTTGAGTTTTTAATGTCTAACTTAACTTGTAAGCGTGCATACTGCGTAGTGGATCAATGGTGCATAGAAGCGGAATCACACATTAAACCTAGCTCTATGCATTGTTTAGTCACAGAAATAGAAGCAAACTCGAGTCGGTTTTGGTAGGTAGGTATAAAAGTAAAATTTAAATACCTTGCTAGCAATAATTCTAATTTATTGGTACCTACTGACCACTCCAGTCCAATTCCAATCATTTCAAGATTTCTAAATAATGTTTATGCCTAAATGAACCTATTTGAAATGTACTACATTTTGCACAGTACTTACCAAACAAAGTTTCATGCCATGCTTGATCTCAAAAAAGCCAAAATGTCTCAGATAAAAGGTAAATGTGAAGAAACACACATTGTAGATGCATGCATACTCAAGTAGGTTCTCAACTATCCATTTTGGTTCTATAAAATACCTATTTCACTCTAAAATCAAACAGCCGTCTACTCTTTAGTAGGTAATACAAAAGAAACTACAATTGTCAATTTTATTAAATGTTATATTCATCGTTTTGTTATATAAATAATGGTAATATAAATTAGTAGGTAACTCCTTGTTTCTGAATCCACTATTTTAAGTAATATTTAGATATTGCTACAATATAAATTGAAAAGCTAAGAGGTCATGCCGCTATATTTTTTTTTATGTAGGTAAATAGGTAAATATTATTTAGTTAACAAACCTTGATTATTTTGATATCTTTACAAATTAAGTTTCATATGATGTAACACTTTAAAAATAAATAAATAATACAAGCCCCAGTTGTGGTTCTTTCATAACCATCTTTTTTGTTAACAAAGTTTTAGTTAATTAGTAATGAAGGGAAGGCAATATTTGTTGACACCCATGATTCTGTTTGTTTCAAAATCTTCTTTAATTGTTCGATGTCTAAGTTCTCCATTAGCAGCATGTTGGCACAGTTGATACAACACTTTTGATTCGTACTAAAATCAATAATTTTAAATTACAGATATGCCTTGAATTCAACAATTTATTATATAAATTTGATGAATGAATGTTTCTTCATTTGAACAACTTACTAAATATTTGTAAATAATGGCAAATCTTAAGTCATAAATCTAGGAACATAACCTTCATACGTTAGTTACCTACCTAAAATATAGAACTATAACTTACAGAGAGGCTTAATCACAAACAATATTAATGATAAAACATTACGTTTTCTCTAAGTAAGAGTATTTCCAACGTTCATACAACATTAAATAAGTTATTGAGTTTATTTTAAGGTTAGTTAGCCTAGCAAAGTAAAGTAAACAAACAAAACAATAACATTGGTAGTGAGTGACATACGTACCTTTTTTTTTGGTTTATTTATGAGGCAAAGGTTCTTTCAACCATGCGCAGCCTAGTTTAAAAAAACCGTAGCTTTTCTTTTTAAAAGAATTTATAAATTCAATAATTTATTTTGTATTAAATTTTATATTTTTAAAACATATTTTTTATTTGCTCTAAATTACAGACTTTGAATGTTGGATAAAAAAGTCATGCTAACGGAGAGTAAATTGGTGATACAAAGTGCAATTCTAAGTTAAAATTAGAGCAATTTACGTAGGTATTTATGTTATTTGTATTTTCATTAATTCACAAAACAAATTTACTAGCGATAAATACAAATAAAAACAGTAAAAATTTACTCAAAAAAACTTAATTAAAAGTAGTAAGAATAATATTATTTATAATAATATCCACGGCATTTTTTATTTGCTTCATGAAAACACAAGTTTATTTGCATTGCTAGTAACAAAAATTGGAAAACTTATCTGACGTCAATGTCAATCAATTGTCATGTCAATTTCAAGTATCAGCGCAACCGCAACGTTTTATTTATTTGCTTTCAAATCAATTTATAATATCAATAATTTACATATTTTTATAAATAAAGTTGCGCAACATATAAGAGAAACACAGTCCTTATGTACCCGAGGTTCCCAAACGATACAAACAAGTAATAAACTTCATGTGTCTCGAGAAAAGTTTTGTTGTTATTAAAGGTACTTGTTTTCGTTATTTATCTTCTTCACTGCATAGTATAAAACAAAGTCACTTGCCGCCGTCTGCGTGTCTGTAAGCTTAGATCTTAAAATTACACAACAGATTTTGATGGGTTTTATTAATAGATAGAGAGATTCAAGGGGAAGATTTTATGTATAGGGAAAGGCGTTTTACTCCAAATGTGAAGCTTACTGAACCGCTGGCAAAAGCTATATAATATTATTATTATTGCAAAATATAATACAGCAAAAAACTTAGCCACAGCAACATGTGGCTGGTTAATATGTATATAATTATTTTATCATGATAGCGGAGAATTCTTTGCATTTTGATTGTGGTGCTACCAGCCTATCTTTTTTTTAAGTAATAATAATTAGTTTGATAGTATAATTAATATTACTTGTATGTTTCAGACGCACATTCTACAGAGAAGTAAAAGATATCATCGAAGATCATACCATCTGTTAAGTGAAAGGGCAGCGGCAGTCAAAGGTGTTAATTGAATTGCAAAAAAGAATTGTTAGTTTGAAAGGATGTAAATAACTACTTATTTTCTTAGCTGTCTTCAAATTATTTGCTTCCCTGTCATGTAAAATAAAAGAGATGCATCATTTTGACTATTTTTTCACAAAAATGTGAATTTGAAATTAATATAAGCTTCTTAATGAATTTTATGAGTATTTTATTTCTAATAATGTTCCTTTTTTGTGTTTTATATGACTTTGAATATATATTAACTCATTTCACCTTCCTCGATCAGTGAAAAATATAATAAATAGGAAGTGCCTATTTTGAAGTAGCAAAGAAATATTTATTATTAAAAAGAAGACTTACACAATTAGGTACTATTAATAATTTGTTACATGAGTTTAATTTCAAATATAGTATAGTTCTATTTAAATATCCAATTTTTATTAAATATTTAAATTGCAGAAATAATGGTTTGTGTTTCGTTGCATTTCAACTTTCCTAGGGCTTGTTTTTTAAATTACATTGACCTCACCATATCCTAATACTTCCTACTCATCATATAAACAAATACTAAATATAGAATTACTAGAGTGCGCTGTATGCTGAAGATATAGTTACCTAACTACACTAATTACCATGACTTAAGTCTCGTTGGTTATTGCAAACATTATAAACCACATATTAAGTAGCCAAATATAAGTTGCTAGTGGTTGTGCCGTGCTTGCAAGAAAGGTATAAAATTCTAGGTAAGTACCATCTTTACAAACCCAAATGAAATAAATATATGAATTTCATAGGATTTCATTAACTTGAATAAGTAAATAAGTAGGTTATTCGTAGGTTCATAGAATAAGTAATTTCCTACAAAATTTTCACTTCTTTACAAAGTATCTTTATGCGATACCTATCTTTACCTTTTATTTATTGCTCTTATACTAAATACTTTCCTACCTATATCTTTAACAACACTAATTTTTTTTATCAAAAGCGCCATATTTAAAAATTTGTTCATAAGTTACTGCATTGGTATCATACTTATTTGAAAGAGGGACCTCCAAAGTGAAATCTTTCATTTGACAAGTCGCAATCACAAACACCTTTCAAAATTGATAAATATCGTTCAAAAAGTTCATTTGGCTCATTCAAGATTGAGTCTCAAAATCAACACCTTTCGATGAAGGATGTTGTCGGAAAGTAAGGTTTGAAGGGTATCGCAATATCTCATAAGTGTCAATTGCGTTTTGAAGTCCGAAAAGATCTTAATTTTTTTATTTAAATTAAAGCAAAAATGAGTTTAATAATAAGTTAATGACATCAAAGATTAAAGTTTGATACTAAAAATTAATCCTACATTGTTTTAATAATAAATAAAAAATAAAGAAATAATTTTTTTCGTGAATAATTAAACGCAGCAACATCATTCAGCAATATCATTCAAAATTGAAAGCGATTGCGACTCGAAAACCGATTTCGTTCAAGAGTCCCGATACCAATACCTTTCAAAGGTATTGATATTCGAGTTAGAGAACAGGGCCACAGGTTGAAACAGGTTCAAAGTAATCGCAACTACATCTAAAAGCCCGGTAAAACGTTGTTTTGTTTGAAAATTCTCATATTTTGCTAACATTTATAATTTGTTCACGTATTCAAAACTCGTTCCATCAATGATTTGTGTTTGCATGAGTAAGAGATACACGAGAATTCCATCAAATACATTAATAAAAATCACAATTCTGATAAGCGAATTGGCTTTGTATCGTCAAAAGGTTTTTATTAAAAGTTTTAAATTGGTTATTGAAGCGACATCTTTGTTGACAGTCATTATTATTTATTAATCGAACGCGTGTTTAATCTTTCCTTTTTTGCATTAAAAATGAAAATATCAGTAAAAACTCAACTTTGTTGTTAATTAAATTATTCTTTGAGTAAAAATTCTTTTATGTGATCACTTCATTGTATAATAAGAGCCAAGTTTTGTAATTAAATAATGTCTGCATTCTGGGATTTTAAAAATGTTCGCAGCAAAAGGATTGTGATTAGAATTTTTCGCAATTAAAAACGCTTAGAGATCGCCGTGTGTGTAATGTGCTTTTTAAGGGGTTTCCTCGGGCTCTGGGGCTAGTTCATTAAGGGGAGGCGCCCCGCCCATTGTTAACGTTTTTAATTCACGTGTCGGGAACACACGACTGCCCCCGCCCCGGGAAATCTCGTTGGAAAAATTAACGCCACAATTTTACACTCTTTCCTTTTTCCCTATTTCCGCGTTTGCTGGAACTTCTATTTTATTTATATCACGCTGCTGCCTGTTCGGAGTTTAGTTGGAGGCTTTGTTTTGTCAGATATATCCACCTTTTTTGACGTTTAGGTTACACAGATCGTTTTGGAGGTTGGACCTATTGATTTCTTTGTTTAATTTTTTGATTTTATATTTTTTTTCTAAAGAAATTATGGAATAAATGAATCTTAAGGTGATCCCAATATTTCTACAGCGATTTCATCTCTTATATCCGTTGTAAAAAGGTAAACAGTTAACGCGGCAAAAAGTTAATTGTTTTGATTGCCAATACGTAAACAAGTCCGCCCGTCTGTCTATTGCAAGTTATCGCCATAGAAAAGCATTCCATCTTAATTAGTTTTCACGTCGTTCAAGGCGCCTAGTAGAGATACTATCTTGTACTTGTTACAATTTGTTTTCATAAAAAGCTGATACGTTTTTTTTTATTTGTTAACCCTGTGATGTATGATGATTGGCTCCCTTGTCCTGTTGTCGGTGTTTCTTGTTTATCACACTGATAATTTCCTTGGTTTTGGCCGAGAAACAATGCGAGCGTCTGCTTTGTTTGTTATGTTTTTATTGTTTGGCGACCTGATTACTTTTGACGTCAGATTTTATTTGAATCAGATTTTTTTTTTACTTGACAATTTTCGTTTTTTTTCTGATTGTGTTATAAAATGAGAGATGTTTTTTGAGATTTTTTATCTTTGCTTCGCTACGTCGTTTTGACGGTAGGTACAATAAATAAAAAGAAAAAGATTTTTTGATTGTGCTTATTACGCATTTTTGTTTTATTCTAATTATATTTACATATTAAATTTATTATTAAAATATTTAAAAGGAATTCAGTACAGATAGGTAGATACAATTATTTCCCACTATGCTAATACACTAAATCCATTGTTACAATAATGAAGATTACACATCTTCACGCTGTGTGTATAACGAGCCGCGATGATAAGTCATTTTCGACTACAGCTCCGAAACATAAGTCAATATCGTTATTTTTTACCGAGTTCATGATCCTTTCATTCAATTTAATATAAACTGCATGTCAAATATTATTTAAAGCGCCACGCCCACAAGCCAGTCCGATCTCAATTATTATTTTTATTTACATGCCGCTGTCGAAATTCAGTTTTTATGGCGGCAATTTGCCAAAGCTTGGTTGCAATAATTATAGAATGGAGAGGGCTTGTGTTTGGAAGTAATTGCTTGTGTAAATAAAACGAGCTAAAATAAATAAATGCCAGTAATTAGAAGTGGTGTTGTGCGCTGATTCTAATTTAATGGTGACTCTCAATTTCGTATAATCGTTGAGTTGGCATTATCGATTTCTGTTTAGGTAAGTCGACTGTGTTTGTGTTGTAGTACACGGCCAATATAGGCAACAAGCCGGATGATCTATGGAGGCGTGCGTAAGCCGTAAGATAATGCGTTGGTTGCCCAATATCTAACCCTGACGGCCACTGTTTGAGGGGATCCTTCATCAGCCGATAAACACGCGTCTGCGGCAAATTGAAACGCGGCCAAGTGTGAAACGATCCTAACGGCCTGCCGGTCGAAGGCGAAACGTTGACCCATCTCGGACTGTCAGTAGCAAAATATACGCCTTTGTTTTCTTAGCTTCCATTGCTACACGCAAAAAATCAGAAGGTATTTTACGGTAGTCTTAGCATTGTGATAAAAAAATCTTTTTTTTTGTTTCCTTGTATTATCTAATAGTTAAAAATTGAATTTCAAAAGTAAATTTATGGTAATGTTAAATGTTAAGACTTATAGACTATATCCAAGTCCGATGCTTACAAATTTGCTATCGTACACTCCACAAAATGCAATTTTGAAAGCATCTCTTCTGAACCTGTAATATCAGTGTTGTTGCTAAATCAAGCTTCTAATAAGAGAGTTTGCGACGAATGGCCTGTGAGAAAGGCGCAATTTTTCGAATGTGGTAATGATGCTGGCAATTTGTTTTTCTCTAGAACTCGGGGTTCACCTGACAAGCGCAACAGATGGGGTCTGCCGCGATTTGTAGGCGCCGGAGTTAATGAGCATTGTCGAATCTGAAATATGGCTTGACTTTTGGGGCTCCTAATTGTAGCAGCTTTTTCTGTGTTAAGTTTTTTTGGAGATAATCTACTTTTTGATTTGTATTTCGCCATTGAGATTAGACACAATTTTTCTTCAATGTAACCATGTTAAATTAAATTAAAAAAACTATCTGTTAACACTGCATCTCTTCGACATGACCACGAGTCATTTTAGTCTCCGGTCCGGTTGACATCTCACATAAAAAACACCAGTCAAATTTTACCTCTCCATCATATCAAAGTCATTCTTCCCGCTACCGTCTGTAACTTGGGCCTTCGCCTCGCCTGGGTCCTTACTTGAAACCGCGCCCTGTAGAGCACTCCAGTTCAACAGCCATTGTCACAGGAGCCGATGCTTAATTATCCGCGCCTCCTGCCGCCAAGCGCACAGGAAATTGATCGTGTACTTTCAAACTACTGTTTTAACAACGAGGTCTTGAAGAAATACTTGGTTGTTGATGTTTTTTATTTTTACGTATATTGCGAAAATAGTCCTTAAATGTTACATACATTGTTATTTAGAATATCATTGTCTATTTAGAATACATATTCCAAAATGATTATTTAAAATTAAAATTGTCTTGTTTTGTGTAAAATGAGGCATATTTTTTTTGTTACTTTGATCTAGATCTCATTTTTACGAACGACTTTATTTTTAATCCATCGAGCAAGTCAGTCTTCTAAATCTTTCAAATAAAACATACACAATGTCTCAAAAAACATTTACGCCCTTCCAAAGCAGTCTGCTAAAAACAATTGCAAACTTGTGAAATTCCCCCGTCGGTTTCTCAACTCCGCGATCAGTCGGACCCGCAAACGATCCCTACTGATTATAGGTTAGAAGTCAGATCGCACCGATACTTTCGTCTAACAAACGCGGCTGTACCTACAACTTACACGTACAACAGTCGTTAGCCTCTCTTCGGAAAACAATTTACACCGCCATTATGCCTGCAACTATACCGTCCCAGATTTTAGTCCCAGTTCTCATGACGGCACCCTTATAACCCTTGAAGTGTCCTTAGGTAAACTTCCGGTGACCCCCTCTTTGTCAGATAGCTCATTTTACTGCGCCTGTGAACCGTGAAACGATACCATCTACCGTTCATTAATTTCACCAGTGTAAAGGTTTATTTACATAAGTACAGTCCTTTGCACTTTGACGGCAATTAATGAGTGATCCACTTAAAGCTGCTTTATTTCCTGCTCCTAATTTGTCGGCTGATGAATTGATAGCGATTTTGAAATGATTAGTTTGGATTCTTTACACTTATTTTACCAAGGCGCAACTTTTTAAAGTACAGGTGAACATATAGTATTTACAATTGGCAAATGACAAATTATACAGAACTAGTGGCCGCCCGCGACTCCGTTCGCGTGGAAGTCGTTTGCCCGTAGGAATGACAAGTTTTCCCGCGGTAAAAGTACTCTATGTGTTAATCTAATTGTTAGAACTTTTAATTTTTTATAGAGAATACGTGATAAATGCTCAAATATTTCTGTTATGTTTTGCTTCCATTAATGTTTAAAAATTAAAAAGGTTGCAACATTGTACACAACTGTCATTGCATCTGTCATTCGGACCGAGCCCGTCCTCGCGAGAGGACGTTGTAGATTGAAAAATATATTGTTGTGAAACTATTTTTACTTTGTTAAATTAATAAAGAATATAGAATTCAAGAAATATCATTTATTGCAGCATCCTGAATCTAGTATTATAATATAATGTATAACCTATATTACTGTAAAGTTTCATCCGAATCCATCCAGTAGTTTTTACGTGAAAGAGTAACAAACATCCATACATCCATACATACTTACAAACTTCACGTTTATAATATTAGTAGGAAATAGTAAAGTATAAATAAGAATTACTGATAACAAAAATCCAAGCAAAACAGACGTTAATTGCCATCGTTAGTCACTATCACACTGTGTCGTGTTTAGTCAATCTTCCTTATCGCCTGTTAATTTTGGTCCGGCTGATTGATACCTGGCGATTTCCATTAACGGTGAGAATGTCTTAATTTACTAATAGATGGAGTTTAAGTGGTTCTCCGTTCGGTCCTATCGATCAAACGAAGACGTCGAGGTACCCACTTCTATCGGGAAAAGTGGACCTGATTGATCGTCGCGCACATTATCGCTACGTGTACCAACCATTATTTTTAAACTTCACAAAACAGTTGACAATAAATAATTTGTTTTTTAACGACACTATTCATCTAAAAAATTTATAACTGCCTATGATGAGGGTACAGCAATGTAGCCCCTTTCAATTTCGTTTAATAGTAACGCACAATTTACTCAACATAAATATTTCATCCCAAACAAAAATAACGGGCTTAATAATTTTTATCGAACCCCTTACACGGTTGAAAAAGGAACTTTAAAATTTTATGAGCTCAAAAACCGTTGCCGCGCGCCGAACTTATCCGAGGCGAGATAAGATAATGGAAAGGCTTAAAAAGTTAAAATTTAAGAGCCCGTATGTGTGTGTTTAAAAATGCAATGAAACTGAGTTAACTTTTACTATACCACAATGTCGTTACATTGTTTATATCTAGTCATAAAAGCTGTATTTCAAGTTCCGGGCGTCCTTAATTGAGTTATTTATTATATGTTTATCAACATTTTATAAAATAGAAAAGGTTACTCGAAAGTAAGCAAAACCAATAATATACTTACCTGAAATAACACTGTTAAAAGATGTAAAAAAACGGTGTTCATCGTCAAATGATATATATGACAGTTATATGTCACATAAAGAGTTAAAAGTTGAAACAAATTTAAAAAGTAATAACACTCGGAATACCCCATTATTCAAATGACGTCGTTTCAGGGTACATTTGAATAACATCCAACGTATTATGATACAAAATTTGAAAGTTTGATGCCAATTTCGCCCTTTAATAGTTAACTCGTTCCGAAAATTCTAATTTAACTCCGAGATGGAATACTGAGGCGTAAAATTGTAGAGCAAAGGGATGATTCTCGCGTCATCCAGACATAAAGACGGTAATTGTTGCTCATCGGATGGAACTAATACGAGAGAAATGGAACGCGATAGAAGCGGAACGACTTAAAATAAAATTCGTATCCTAAAACAAAAAATAAACCTACACGAGTTAATCTTGTAATCGAAACTCGAAAACCAAGAAATCGAATAACCGTCGCTTTAGTTTAACTTATAGCACCTAATTCCACAGAAAATACCGAACAAAATTCGACTTGTAACATTTTTATAGGTCTTGCCAGAATTGCCATATTAACTCTGAATATAAATTTGTTATTTCTGTGTTACGATAATAACGAAACGGTATTTAGGATATTACATTTGACACCATATGTGCCAATTATAAAATTTCATTACCCGTAATATCTTTGCGATTCGTCCTTTAATTTCAAACGTCATGACGCGGGGCGTGAAATTTTCCGTTTTGTCTTCAGTTTTAATCCAATTTATTATCTTGAATCTCGTCGGGTGCCCAACTAAAGTGGAATAAAAATTTGTTAGCAAAGTTTCATTTGAAATAAACCTGTCAACTTTAACAACAAAGAATTGAGATACCGAGTTATCTATCGGGTGTGTGAGACATCAATTTTCTGTAAATCTCTAGATTGGTGACATCGAACGGCAACATTTGTGGTTACATCGGAAACCTAGAAACAAGCTTCAACAATAGTTATTTAACTCTTCATATTGGTACACGCGCTTTTACTTGTAGCATTCATCGTTGTAGGTTGTAAATATCTCTAGAAACCCCACAATTTTTACATTCAGACGCTGAATTTACGTTTTCGAATATCAAACGTGATACGTGTTCAGACAGTAAAGTCCTTATAGTTGCAGCCAAGAACATGCTCCACATTTTGACACATCATTAAAATTACTACCTTTACTTACTTAAATTAAAATAAATTTAGCTTTGAAAATAAATTGTTTTCCAACTTTCATCCTGCGGAAGTCCATTAAATTCTACGTCCGAGTACCTAATACTAAGAAAAACTATTCAAAAGTTATGTAGCTACTTAAAAGTTACCTGATTATCTACAAATCCAAGGTTTTATATTTAAAATTACACGTTATTTTAATGAAAAGTTGTAAAAGAGATTTCTAGTCAACTTTTTCATGCTAAAATTTATACCTTCTCAGTTATTGCTTAGCTATAAGAAATTCAATTCAAACGTAGTAAACTGAATTATATATTAATTGTGTCGTAAAAATAACTTGAGCGGTAAAACGGTTAATTATTAAGCGTTCCTAAATTGCACACGACTTACTTAACGAGCAAAATGTAGTATTGTACACATATTAATTATAAAGCTGTAGATTCGATATTTCCAATAAAACTCTAATTGGTATTATAAAATGCCTTTAAAAGGTAAAGCAAGCGATAATAACAAGATAAAAAAGTACGCTCACCGAGCTGGTGTTGTAAACAGTTTTAATTTATTAAATTACTAACTTAAAAACAAAAAATGCCTACAGGGTTCGACCTATCTGCTCGGGACTTATTCAGCTGGTGCTAAAAACATGTATAATACAAAATTATCAATCTACCCAAACGCTACAAACCATAAAGTAAGGTTCTATTCCATGGTTTATCGGACTGCGTCCATCGGTTCGAGCTTCCAGGATAGTCCGTGGTAACCAACCACGTTCGTGATACGAAGCCCGAATTATGCCTCTTGATAAACCACTCGTGCGCAAGCTAGGCACGATACGTATACTAAGAGAAATAGAGCAACCATGTATTGCAACCTTGTATTTGGAAATTACGATAAAAGTCGACAGTCTAGGATAATATTTTGCACGTCTGCGAGCTTTGTTCAAGTGAAACCTACCATGTATTTTTATTGCTCGTATTCTGAACTCGTTATTAAACCAAAATGCCTTTTATAAAACAATTTTAGACGCAATGTGGAAAATACCCATTTATAGGAATAAGATTGGTTATCGCTGAAAAATTTCAACACGTATAGCACATGCGAATTTTACATTTGACCTCTCAGTGTATCATCGATCGGGAGGGTAGTCGTAAATAACGCGTCCGTTTCCACGACGATGTAAGTAAACTCTCGCGCAGCTCATAAATCTCGTTAATGAGCGACGCTGATCACGCGCGGGATTAGATCGCGGCGTGTTCGGCGGACCTAGGAATTTGTAGTCGGGATGATATCCGATTGATTTCATACAGGATACCACAAACTCACAACAAGAACATATAATGAAGCCGTTGAAATATTACTCGCGAACCATCCCAAGGACAATACTAGACTTGCACTAGAGGCTTATAATATCGAGCGTAAAGAAGCACGACATAATAAATCTACGCCAGCTATTAGGTTACGCACAAAGAGGCTTTATTAAGATCGGCATAAATTTAAATACGTTTCGAATAGTGTCAAGTGTGTCAGATAACTAAATACACTTAATACAAGCACATGGCTCTGTAATAATTCCGCTTAAAGGAAGGGATTACACCAGGAGTGAAGGCTTAAAACCTTTCTAGCAGTTTGGTTATTTGAGATTCGACAGATATCTGTGCACGAAATAAATAGTTAGAAGTTTAGATTGGGATTATTAACGCTCTACTAATTTTTATCGTGTCATAAAATGCTGTACTCGTTGAATCAGAAAATTAGTTTGTGAAATACGTGAGAGTTTGAAAGTCATTACTATTTATTGCGCTTTAAATTTATTTAGATTTTCCTCAATCTGAAAGTCGTAAGTTAAACTAATATAAGATTCGGTTGTCAAATGCTTCTAGGGCTTTTATAATATTTTTTTCACAAACTAACCTTAAAGTTATCGAATGTCGTCGTGGCTGAAGTCATCAGCTTGTGCGTAACTTTTAAGATTTTTTCTGTTTTATAATATCGGTGTTTAATTTGACGCCTTATCGGCGGCACCTCAGATGTGTGAAGACAGCAACACGGCGGCAACACGCCATTGTTTGCAAATGGAAACAACCAGCCTGTATCGACTCAACGGAACGCCAGAAAAAGATATAAATAAACCAACCAACATGAAAGACAAAGTCCCAACTTACGATGACCACTTATCCGCGAGCGCAAAGCGGATAGATGGCAAATTTCATGCAGCAATTTTATAAATTATCACTTCACAAATTCTGAATCAACTCGGATAATTTGTGTTTTTCACGGATGGCGACGACGTTTATTAAAATGGAAGAAAAAATGGACTTTTACTGAATATAAAGAGGCAAAGCGCCGCGTGAGATGCCTTAGTTTTTGCTGGAGGCGATGTTCGAGATCTCGCCTTTTGTTTTGTGCTCGTTTGTGCAAAAAGTAACGTGCACTGCACACGGATCAATAAAACTACGGTATTTACACACATACTATGTATTTGGACAATATCGTGTTATTGGACTGCACGAAACAAGAAAATGTTGGCATAACGTACTTTGTTTTGATAAATAGCAATTGAAGCGACCGTGCGTTCGGAGACATTGTTTGTATTTGATATCAGTCCGTTCTCACAAAGTAATCGCGGCATTGTTATTCTCTGAAAGAATCCTGTTATAAAAGTTCCATCGAAGACGGAGGTTTAAACAAAAGCTGTCAGCTTTCCATTGCGGGATAAACTCGCAAGGTTTTCTAGTGTCTATTGTCGTAGGAAATCAGCGCCGACAATCTTTCCTGGATCGGAATCTTGTCGGGAAAGTGCGCGGGGTTGTTGGGGGTTGAACACTAGGGGGTGGTCTGCAGCGAGGACTTAGTCGTAACCGCCGGATGTCCTGCGACGTCTGTTAGGATTATCAAATGTACAACTTTTGGTGTTCTCCCGTTTGCTGTTTGTTTTCTTTTTATTGTGTATCCGGCAGTTTAGCACTTTCTCCTTTTTGTTTTTTTTAAGTTCCATAAAAATGTTAAAGTTCGTTGTTATCACATATTTCCCAAATATTTCTAAATGCTCACGAAAAAGATTTCAAAACACAAGTTCGTCACCCAAATTATACCATTTCCCGAACTAGGTCAAATTCCACTTATAAGCATTTTGTGTTACCCTTAATTGATTAAGCATGTTCAACATCACGGCTCGCGCTAACAAAAACAAAGGTCTCTTAACTTCTATAACCATTTCTCGTTTTGTTTTGTCTATGTTTGTATTGTTAAGTACCGCAACAGGCGTAGTCACGCCCTTTGGATTTCGAAACGTCTCATTATTTGGTACACCGGTGGCAAACATTTGGGAATTACTTTGTGTGGTCAATTTTACCGCTTACTTTCATGACAATCTCTGAAGTAGTGTATTCTAGTAAGCACTCGAATATAAGAATTCGAATTTACTAAGCATCGATTCTAAAGCACTTGAAATTTATTCACACGATTCACAATATATAAAAACACTTGGCAAAACATTTATTAAGTGAGAGTATTTTAAATTTTTGTTCTTGAAGAACTTTTAAGAATGAACAAAAGTATTTTTTGACATAGATTTGTTACCCAATTTATTAATAGATACATAGTTATTAAACATCGTCTCTCAATTTAGAGATTAAAAACGAAAATTCTGGAATATTTGGAAAGCAGTTTTGCTATAGAATACAAAACTCTCGAGGCTTTGATTTTAACTTTTTTTAAAAGTTTCCCTAACAATCGTGGACAGCTATAACCCGCTTGAACAGGCAAAGGAAGTTCTTAGAAGAAATGTAATACTATTTATTTGTATACAAGATTATCGACAATGATTTATGACGACAGCTCCATCTAGTGTCCGGGGAGTTGCAGTTTCTCTGTGGAAATTAGTGAGTGCGGCCTTAGATAGCGCAGTGTTTGTTAAGTGTTACTGATTTATGTTCTAAGCGATCGCTTCTGGCTCAATTTCCATGCTCAAATTTATCATCCCTAGTTTCTCGTATACTTATATAATGTCATGTTGCAAAAATTGTAGAGTCAGAAAAAAAAACTTAGCCATTTTTGGTGTGGTTTATAGTTACAAAACTCAAATCTCTTAAATTAATTCTTTATGATTTGCATAAGTGTTTCCATGTTTTATTTGATAATGGTTATTCGCTTAAGCTTTAGACCATTACAGGCGGCTGGAGTCGCGTGTCCGCGCATCCCCGAGACTAATTATGGTGCCCGACTAAGTTTCCATCGGCGAGAAACTTTCGCAAGGGTCCAGCTTAACGCTTTAAAGCTTTCTTCATAGTGCTAAAGAAGAAACTAGACGAGATTAACCAAATTATAAATAAAAAAACTAGATAACAAGTTTTTATTAAATTTATAAACATCCGTAACATTAAGACTTTATACACCTTGAATAATTTATAGTTAGTAATTAGCAAATGATATTTCTCGCTAGCAAAATGAGTAGGCCCAGTTACAGGTTGTGCGACTAGTTGCCAACCGCTATCAGTTGTTTGCGCTATCGCTTCCGTACGCAAGCAGCAACCAACAAGCTCTTAACTAATGTCTCCTTTTCTGACCGTTTGCTGAGCCGGGCCTAATCAGTTGTTTATATTATTGCTATGCGATTTAATCGTGCGTTTACCGTTTCGCATTGTCCGGCCGAGTAGTTCGCCGCATAGCTTTTCTGTTAGATAGTAATTTATTTGTGGACGCGGCCCGTGAACGATATTTATTTAGGATTAAGAGATTCGGGGTCTGCGTGTGCGTCGAGGTGAGCGATAAACAAAGGTTGTGTCGCCGCAAACTGTTGTTTGTCTAATTGTGAACGCGCGATAACGTGTTGATGAGAGTTTTGGGCTTCCGAACTTCTACGAAGGATTATAGTGTTTGACAGTTCAAGTTATGTATACCTCTACCATACTTATGTCTTTGAATGATCTTTTTTGTGTTGAAATATAGATATTCAAAATATAAATAAATAAATGTGAAATAAGGGAATAGGTTGCCATTACCCCCACATTGCAACCTACCGCAGAATCGTCGCATCGTATTTATGCACTATCTCATTCCCATTTCGTATACGGTTAATATAAAATACATTAAATATAGCAGTTAAATTGCGAATGTAACGATATCGAGATGCCAGTATAAAAACATCAGCGATGAAAATGGAAATTGGAAGTTATGGTTCATAAAAACGTTCTAATAATTTAAGCATCGATCGGGATATAAAATCTCGATAGTGAAGGGTATGATGCAAATTGCGATAGGCCGGTGCAAGCTGAAGTGGGGACACGGCATACGATGTAGAAAATTCTGCGGCACATAACGTTACTACATTATTGGACTTGTTGGGTGGACGTGTCGCCGGCGTGTTCACTAATTCCTATCCATTGAATTCAAATTGAAGAGTAAAATGGCCGGGATTGCCTGTATCGCCCAACCAAGCCAATAACTTAACGCTCATGAAAATGGACATCTGTGCTGGCACTAGCTTCAGTTTTCTAATGCAAATAAAAATCACAATTGTGTCAGGTTTTCATGTCATACCTTGTTTCTAGATAATGCAAGCTGAGACCTGCATATTTCCGATTCGAAAAATACTAGGATGTAAAATGGAACGTTTAACCGTAAATACCAAATCCTTTTTATCCATTGTGCCGGTGCTTCAGTCCACTTACCTATCGAGTCATGAATATTCTGCTTACGCCCGAATACGAGCTGTAGAACGATTCGTTTTAGGCTAAGCTGAGGCGGATCCGAATCTGTTCTAAAAATTCCGATACAAACAAAATGCTTTGATATTTTATTTAACCCATTTTTATATTGTTATGTCACCTTAATAGTTAGTGTTTTGTTTTAGTGAAACATTTAGCTACAAGATTCGACAGTATGAATTTCGTTTGTTACCTAAATTGTAAATAGGTAGCGTTACATTGGCGTTGAAAGCAAAGCCCGTTTCATTCTGTGCCATTTGGTTGTGCCTGCGTACGTTTCGTTTTATGCTATTTAGGTGTTTAGAACGGAGCATTTCCCTGCGAATTGAAACGTGGTAATGACCATTGTAGGCGCTTCGCATAAATGCTCTTATTTGCATTGAAACGTGCTGAGCTGTAGTCTAGATCGGCGCGGGAATGTCGACAGCTTAGTGTCTGAATGGTACTGTCGCAACTTAAAATTCTTAACTTTATATGTAAACTTAGGCTTTTTACTACATTACAACTGCCAATATTTTTCACGTATGGTATATGTATTCAATTCTGCTTACGAAAAAGATATGATTAATCCTATATTAATTTATACATTTATATTTACTCTTATGTTTTTTTTTTTTGATGAATTAAATTCTGACAATATCAAATAAACAAACATTAAATTAATTGCAATTTGTTTGTGAGTCGGTACCTAATAACTAGTGCAGGTGTAAATTTCCCGCTGGATAGATTGAATCAGGTTTGTCCTCGTGTGGGAACTGATGTTTAAGAAGGAACTAAATGGAAGCTAAATTAACTGGCGAGTGCTGAGCTGGTGTAACTAATCTGTTTCAATTTGCGATTAATGGGTTGAAGGATTGATTCGTTTGTTCTTTTAAAATCAAGTTAAATATATACTAGAATATGACTTTGTTGTCAACTTTTAAATAAAAATTCCGTTCTCTACTTGACAAAATAATAGGTACACCTATTCTTATAAGATACTTTTTAAACATGAACGATAACAATGCAAAAGTATTATGCTCAATTTTTGCCTCCCAAACAACAATATGTACGAACAATTTTTGTACGTCTAGCTAGTTATGAGAATAACTATTTATCTCTACACATACGAGTGCACTCGCATTTCGAACAAGGGTTTTATCAAAGACGCGAGAAGGCCAGTATAACTTGGTCCCTCCCGTGAAATAGATTGAATTAATGCTTTGTATGAGTATTGGGGGCTCTTGGTTAAGTGGGCGTGTGAGGTGTTCAACGGCAGACAGAGATTAATCGAACGCCGCCCCTGAAGGTCGTATTCCCTGTAATCACATCCGGGAAATTGTAAATTTTTCCGACAAGCGTACACTTTCCTTAGATTGCTTGAGTGGGAAATATGGAGAGAAACAGTTGACAGAGTTGTCACTGATTGTCATTTTTTTATTGTTATTCAACCACTATTCAACCCACTTGAATGGTGTTTGAATTGCTATCCCTGTCAATATTATTAATAAATTTGGGTTTTATACGCAGTCATTATTAAAGTTACGTATATGTATTAAGTTATTTTAATATTTGAATTTATATTAATATTTATCAATAATTCCTCTTATAATTAAAAGTCATAATTGTTCCGTTCGATGCCAATTTATGAAACTTAATACTCATATAACGCTACATTAAATTATGGTAAATACACATTCAATCCAGCTTTTAGCTTTGTATGGATCCATTTTCTCCGAACATTGGGTCTCATCAACAATAAACAGAAACCATTATTTGTTTACGATCCAGCATAGCTTGTTTAAATTTTCATCCACTGACGTTTATAATGCAATCAAAATTGGTAACACCACTTTTAAAGGCATTTTTATTGCAGGAACACTAAAGTCGGCAAATTGTAAAATATTGACAATTAAACTGTTGATTTACTTGTGTAGTGACCAAGTTATGAACTTATTCGCCAATACTGTTATATTGCAATTTCCATGTAAAAGATATATTGGCAAGTGATATAAAGTATGACAACTGTTTTGATAAGTCCCGTAAATTTTACCGACTACCACTGCCTCCGTTGGGTATGATATACAAAACAGGTTATTTTTATATGAACATAAAATGGTGTGAAGAGTATCGTGCACATATAAAGTAGGTGCTTCTAGATGAACTCTAATTAATAGATACTAAACACATCTGCATATAATTTAAAGTCTGAATTTTAAAGTCAAAATAATTTATTTTTAGTGGACCGTCCAGCCCACCAATTTTATTACTTTATGTATTATTTTATAACTTCTTTCATTTACAATGTAATGTCGATCGATTAATTACAGTTCGCGGTATTACAATGTATATATTGCAAATAAGTAACTTTTATGTAGTTACTTTTATCTTGATATATCAAGATAAAAGCAACACTTAGGCTGCTACAAGATAAATAAGGATCGTCAATGCAAAATTTATCGAAATTCAATATTAAGTATTTTGTAGGATTAACTCTTCTTTAGTAAGTTATTGTCAAAGAAGGCGTACCTAAATTTAGTTTACTTGATCTCACTTCACAAATCAACAGCCTGGAAAATTAAATTTAAAAACATAATGCAAAATTAGTAAAGCGAGATCAATATAAATTACCAGTTTGAATAAGGTGATGGGTTATGAATAAATAACTTCATTATCAGGTTTGTTAATAAGAGCAAAACGAGTGTGTAATTTCTTTTTATAATCATTAATATGCTGATAATCGATTCACTTTGAAAAAACTCGTTTTGTTTAACAATTTGCATATATTTATTGAACCGGTACCGTGAGTTGAGCTAACAAGAGTGTTGCATCTTTAAATAATAGAGTTAAATTTAGACTTTGGTCTTTTTTAGTACCTACATCAGTTACTATCGCTAATATCTAAAACTTTAGTACCAACCACTTAAATTAAAGATCGATTATCTGTTCCGATAGTGGTGTAAGCAACATACGATATTAGCACAGAGTTATCGTAGACGGAATCGAAAAGTAGCATCGGGAGCTGCGCGTGCACATGCTGTCACCTATCTGATTGACAGCCGTCCACGATTAGATATGCCTCGCTATCTGCAGAGCGGTCATGCTTGCGTTTTGTATGTAAATCCAGACGTCACACACTGGACACGTCACCATCTGAATGCAGCAAACGAAACTCAACGCCTCGCGGCTGCTGAAAAATCACCAGTCGGTATTCTTTTGCATTTTTTATTCAAATGTTTCTATACAGATCACGTTTCGCTTAGCTAGTTTAAAAACCTTCTGTTTAAATCTTCCTTTTGTTTGCTGGAATTCTAGCATGATTATATCGTCGATTTAAACCTAAATGTTACGATTTCCGCTTAAATCAAAATATTATAGCATTTGCGGTCAAATCCAGTCCATTTGCATGGGCTTAGTCCCTAAGGTATTCCCGTGCATTGTGCTCAAATATTTTCAGTCAAATAGATTTTCCGGCCGGTTTGTGATGTCCATTGGTCGTGTCTGCCATTCATGTCCACGTTGACATTCTGATATTGTTTGACTAATAGGTCTCCCGCGCACTCAAACATATTGGCATTTTGACGTGGGGCTAGGCTCACTTGGTGCGAATCAAAATTTTCGTAACGTCTCTTGAGTTTATAAACTAGCAATTCTAGCTGGAAAGACTATACTTACAATTATACACTCTAGATATTAATTTAGTCTAAATTGGAAAAGGTTTATTAGGATTTGATAAAATGACGACATTGAAACAAGGGTTAACTGTTAAATGAGTTTTATGCAAAAAAAATCTGTTTCTGCAATTAAATCCAATTATGTTTCCCGAATGATAAAATGGGGAATGTGGAATTGTACAGTACACACAAATCCACAATGGTTGGACAATTTGTCGTGTTGACACTGGAAATAACTCTTGGGCGTTATTTGCAAGCAGTAATTGCTTTCTACATGATATAATGCGTAATAATAAACATACTTTAGCGTTTCTGTATTTACATGTGTTATACACAATCTGAGGGTATCATGTGGATTTGAAATTTACACACGAAAGCAATTAGCGACTGAGTTTAGTTTTGATTATATTTCAAATGGTTTTTCGTTCAGCCTTTGTTCCAATATTTTAAAGGTTAAATGCAATATGCCAACGACGGTTGAATCAGAATGGAGCCACGGGATTGGTGAATTTTGCGTCCGAGTTGCATATTTTGTGGGAGACACGGGTTGGTCGCGTAAACCGATAAGCCTTCTGATTTACGAGTTATAAACGCGACATTTCCGCGGGCTTAGCTAGCAGATTTACATTGTATACGTACATATATCATACATACATTACCACTATTTCGATGCTAACAACGATTTTTTATCTTTATATGCTAATGAACGTATTTGTTCGATCGTGCGTCTACAAAACTTTGACTAAAATACTCGTATGTAGGTCTTCTACAATCTAAATGTAGTCTAACCCTTACTAGAAAATCACAAACCTTTATTCAGCGATCCATTCATTTGTTGAACGTGAAATCTATTTACGTAAGTCATAAACCCGCCTACCACAGCCCTACTTATGTTAACTGGAACTCGATTCACAATCCGCAACTATTTTCCGATATTCAAATGGAAAATCTCTGCCTAAAGTTACCGAGAACGTTAGAAATCCTATGTCAGCCACGCGTGTTTCTGAATCAAGTACTACTTGGTAATGTAGATGTGGTTTCTGACATGTTTATGTCTGACGAAGGAGGGTCCCCGTAGTTATTTTTAAAAAGCGTGACGCCAGCATTGCTGGCGTCACAACTTCCATGTTCATGGCTATCGCTCATCTTCGTAGATCAAAGTAAAGCCGAAAATACTTTAAATAATTTATTTTCAAACTTCTTGAGGAGGTCCGATCGCTACGACGGCTCAAGCGAGAGTGCCTGAGTCCGGCGTGCGCTCGTCCTTTTATAGCAAAACTAGGTGAATCATTCATTCGAACAAAACACCTAACTTCGCACAATAAACATAGATTTTACATTACAAAATGTTACAATTCGATAATCAAACGTTTAAATTATTTTAAAAGCTATTAACATGTGTAAATCTATTCTTAATGTTATCTCATAATAAAAACAATGACCACGTGTTCTCATTTTAGAAATGCAATAACAAAATAAACATAAGCAATATTAATTTACTACCCTAACGTTTTTAAACGTAATTTATTACTTAATTACAATAAACAAATCGGATTTCTGGATCTGGATACGTATTTCTGTTCTTTATTTGTTTTGAAGTGTGGTAGTCCGCCGACACGGCCATTCTGACAGGCGGCGCGTGCTCTGTGCCTGCCTGCGTTGTTACGTTTGATGCCTATAATTAAGAAAACATATTTCTTTCAAGTAGGTATCAGTAAGCAACCCATGTTGCTTATTTTATGGGGTTATTGTTGCTACAACAGTACACAAAACATCTTAAGTGTGCTGCCTTATTAATTTAGAATCTGTGGTGTGTACATGTCTACCCATAGTTCCACAAGGCGTCCCAACGGTATCTCAGGGTTCACATGTGGATGCATCAAGGATCCGTGGTTAGCTCAGGGGTAACACATGGTTTAGCTCAGAGGTACCACTCTCCAGACGTTTTATTCTCGTAGATTCTAGTTGAAAATATCGTGAAAAATAATGAATTTTGACTCACGGGTTTTAATCCGATGATGGGTGTTCGTCGTCGCGAGTTATCTGGACTGGCTGGCCAGCTTGAGATGTGGATGGCACTGGATCAGGTGCAGTTGCAACGTGATTTTGCGGTGTCTCGATATCATCGCCCGCCGACACGGAACCTTGGTTACCCGGTTGTGGTGCACGCCGCAGTTGATCGTGGGCGACTTTTCTGGAGCGGCCTCTACCGACCACCTTTTTCACCATGTAGCGGTCATTTTCAAGAACCCTGATAATTTCGTAGGGCACACTGAATTTGGGATCCAGAGATGTTTGATTGCGGGGATTGTTTTTGATCAGAACATAGTCCCCCCGTTGAAAATTATTTATTTTAGCCTTGCGAGAGTTGAAGCGCTGCCTATCATACTCAGCAGTCTGAGTCATTCGTTGCTGCACTTGTCTTGTCAACGCCTCTATGTCAATCGTTTGGTTGTCGATGTCGACCAGGTTAAGTAATTCTGGTGGTGCGCAATGCTTTCGTTGTGTGATCAGCGTGAGTGGTGCTACTCCGGTCACGCGATGTGCTGTGCAATTCATTGCTAGCTGTAGCTCTTCAAGAGTGCTGTGCCACTGTTCGGTTTCGTAATTCTTGATCATTACCAGCGCGTTTTTCAGTGTGGCTACCACTCTTTCCACCTGGCCATTTGCTCGGCTGATTCCTGGCGCTATGGCATGAATGTTGATGCCAAACCGTTCACAGAACTGTGAAAACTCGCCTAAAAATTCTCTTCCTCCATCCACAATTATTTGAACTGGTGTTCCAAATAAATGTACTGTACGTTTTAGTGCGGCAAGCGTACTGTGTGGGCTTTTATCAGTCGCATGATATAACAGTACGTATTTTGTGAAGGCGTCCACTGTAACAATAACGTACTGTTGATCTTCTTGCGTACCCAACTTTCCCGTGATGTCCATGTGGATCACTTGAAATGCACATGTTGGCTTTTCAATAGGATGTAGCTGTGCTTGTACTGCCCCAGATGTGCCTTTGCAAGTTCTACATATTACGCAGTTGTCGACGTATTTTCGGATCGTGGTGCTCATTTTGTCAAACCAGTAGGTTTCTTTGATTTTCTGTAGGGTTTTCTCCCATCCTGGGTGCTTGAGTGTGGTGTGGAAGGAGTTAATTAAACTCCATTGGAAGGACTTCGGTACTACTGTTCGCAGCTGTTGGCCGAATATCGGGTCTAAGACGTGCTTCCTCAGTACTCCGTCTTCCAAGGTAAAACCTTCCACTGGATTGTTGTCAATCAGGTTGTTCAGTATTGGCCGAAGTTCGTCATCTCGTCGTTGTTCGACCTTCAACCATTCTGCGTCTTTTGTAATTATGTTTACTGCCAGTTCATTGTGATTTCTGCTGAAGAAATCAGCATGCTGGAGCCGGTTTCCTTTACGATATTCGAGCTCAAAGTCATAGTTTTGTAGGAACGCCCACCAGCGGTGAATTCTTGGTAACAAGTCCTTTTTGTGTTTCGACGCCTTAAGAGAATTACAGTCGGTTATTACTGTAAATTTCCTTCCGTACAAGTATTGTCGAAAGTGTTTTATTGCTCGGACCACCGCTAAAGTTTCTAATTCGTATGAATGATAGCGGCTTTCGGTATCAGTGGTCCTCATGCTCATAAATGCTATTGCATGTTGTCGTCCGTCGAAAATTTGCACGAGGACTGCTCCAAATCCAAGACTACTTGCATCTGTATACAGCTGTATTGGCGCTCCTTCTTGAAAAAGGGTCAAAACTGGAGCTGAGGTGAGGCATTGAATTATTGTTGACCTGGCCTGCTCGTGTCGGTCTTCCCATTCCCATTTGGCTCCTTGTTTGGTTAATTCGTACAGAGGTACCATGATGCGTGAAAAATCCGGGATGTACTTCCTGAAGTAGCTTGCGAGCCCATTAAATTGCCTCACTTGTTTAACGGTCTTCGGTATTGGGGCTTTGACCAGAGCTTCCACCTTCCTTGGGCTAGGTCGTACTTGGCCGTCGGATACCAAGTTGCCTAGATATTCAATGGTCCGTTTAAAAAAACTGCATTTGTCGGCGTTGATGGAGAAGCCAGCTTCTTGTAAGGCTATTAGGATGCGTTCAATGTTTGATAGTCCTTCGCTGAAATTTGTACTTTTGCTTAGTACATCATCAACGTACACTTGTGCGACTGTTCCCAACAGTGGGTACAATGCTCTGTTGATGCACCTCTGATAAACCGAACAGGCATTGCTCAATCCAAAAGGCATGGTAATGTATTCGTACAAGCCATCTGGTGTGACAAACGCAGTCTTTTCGATGGATGTTTCTGCGATGGGTATTTGGTGAAATCCAGCTGTCATGTCAAAGCTGGTGTAGTAATACCCATTGGCCAATTGATCGATCTGATCAGAGATTAGCGGCAGTGGGTAATGGTCGCGTAATGTATTCGCATTGAGTTCCCTGAAATCCACACACAGGCGATCATCTCCGTTCTTCTTTTTTACTAAAATTATAGGACTTGAGTAGGGAGATTTGCTTTCGCGTATTATGTTGTGTTCCAGCAAATCTTTAATGATATTCCGAACTTTTTCTCGTTCCACCGGACTAAGTCGGTAAGGTCTTCGCTCAACATATTTGTCTGCGTTCTTCAGCCTAATTTCTAGTTCTCCAGTGTTAACGCGCGTTTTTGGATATCCTCGGATGAACAAGTGCTCATATTTGGCCAGTAACGTGCGTAACTGGTTTATTTCTTCGGGATTCGTAAGGTCGCAATCTAGTTTCTCGAAGGTGTTACTTTTTGCTGTCACGTGATGAACCATTTGCTGATGCATGAGTCTGGTACCGCTTGATGTTATAACCATGCTTAAGTTGGTACCATGAATCAAATTCATACCAATTAATACGTCAGCTGACATCTCATGATCAGGAACCACAAAGAATAAAATTTCAATTCTTATCGAGTCAATGATACAGATGGTCTTCATCTCCATTAATGAAATTACAGGAAATTGGCCAATCCCCTTCAGGTGGTTAACTGCAGAGTGGCGTTGACCAGGTAATTTCGCAGCGATTGTTTCTCGAATCAATGAGCATTCTGCTCCGCTATCGAAGATGGCGCGTATTGTAATTGTACCAATCGTAACAGTGATGGGTGCTTGATTGGTACCAGCTATGCAGTTCACATTCGACGTCAGTGCGTTTTGACGTTTGTAGCACGTCTCGAATGTATGACCCGTTCTCTTGCAGAATGAACAGGTAATCACGTTTTTAGATGTCTCCGTTGTTGTAGGATTGATTCTCTGAAGATTTGAAGTAGATTCCGAAGGTTTGAATCTACACTCATTAGTGCTATGGTTGTTTCTTTTGCAAATTTGACAACGTACCGCAGCAGCTTGAGAAGAATCTGGATATCGTGCACGTTTTGGCATTGATGCGATAGGATTTTGGTGTGGGCGCTTCTTTCTTAATGAGGAAGCCACAGAGATGAGTTCTGGAACCGTGTTTGCTTTTGCGTTCAACAGCTCAATACGTAAGCGTTCATCGCTTATACATCCTATCACTGCTTCCACTGAAAGTTCATCATCCAGTTGATCTTTTGTAATTCTTTTCCAGAGAACCCAGGCGCGGGATAAAAATTCAGAAATATCCTTGCTCGAGTCATATACATGCTCCCGGAACTGTAGTATATCACGAGAGTATCTATTCTCTGGTTCAAATGTGGTAATCAGTTTTTCGCGGAACTCTTCCCACGAGGATGTAGTCACCAACCAATCGTCGATCCACATCTTAGCACGTCCCTTCAGTAATCCACACACCTTAGTGCGTAGATCCAGGTCATTTAATTTGTAGCTAGTAGCTGCTTTATCGATGTGCTGGCACCATTCCCTGACTCCAACATGG
This sequence comes from Emmelina monodactyla, assembly GCA_916618145.1. Lineage (NCBI taxonomy): Eukaryota > Metazoa > Arthropoda > Insecta > Lepidoptera > Pterophoridae > Emmelina > Emmelina monodactyla. The sequence continues at coordinate 3,814,050 of OU745311.1, read as the reverse complement.
CTGTCGGGATCGAATGACGGTAGATAGATGTCCTTGATCCTGATTCGTGGTTCTGGAGGAGAATACAATCGTTCAGACATCTTTTGCATCATCTCCATCATTTGCATCATAAATTGGGGAGGACATCCGAGCATTGGAGTAGTTGGATGCATAGTCGTTGTGTTGCATGATCCAGCAGCGATGGGTACCCCTGGTGGATATTCCGCTTGATTGTAAGTAGTGGGTCCCATTGACATGAAAGGCATTCCTAGGGAAGCTTGTATTTCCGCAGCAATTGGGGTACATGTCATGCTTGTGGACCTTTCCGTTGTGATGGGCTGCACGGCATTAAAGTTGTTTACAGGTACTCCTGAAGTGGTCGATAAGGCAGGGTTTATCAGCATGGTACTGCCCTGCGCTGTTCCAGTTGTGACAGGTTGAACCGAAGTTGCTGAGGATGTGGTTGGGATCAGAGCTTGTTCTGATCCCACTTCTGATGACGAAGGAGGGTCCCCGTAGTTATTTTTAAAAAGCGTGACGCCAGCATTGCTGGCGTCACAACTTCCATGTTCATGGCTATCGCTCATCTTCGTAGATCAAAGTAAAGCCGAAAATACTTTAAATAATTTATTTTCAAACTTCTTGAGGAGGTCCGATCGCTACGACGGCTCAAGCGAGAGTGCCTGAGTCCGGCGTGCGCTCGTCCTTTTATAGCAAAACTAGGTGAATCATTCATTCGAACAAAACACCTAACTTCGCACAATAAACATAGATTTTACATTACAAAATGTTACAATTCGATAATCAAACGTTTAAATTATTTTAAAAGCTATTAACATGTGTAAATCTATTCTTAATGTTATCTCATAATAAAAACAATGACCACGTGTTCTCATTTTAGAAATGCAATAACAAAATAAACATAAGCAATATTAATTTACTACCCTAACGTTTTTAAACGTAATTTATTACTTAATTACAATAAACAAATCGGATTTCTGGATCTGGATACGTATTTCTGTTCTTTATTTGTTTTGAAGTGTGGTAGTCCGCCGACATGTCTAATTGTGCTATTGCCCAGGATTTATCTGCATTCTCGGTTTGATGTAATACGTCTGAGACGGTATGGTGGCAGCAAAGATATTGATGACATGGGGAAAATAAATATACTTGGTGAAGATATCACCGTCGGAGTCCGTAGTTTGAGTCTAGATTTATCTTTTATCCAGCTGAATCTAGCCTAACAAAATATTTATGACCTAATTTACTAGAAGAAGCAATAAATAAACCCCTGCCAAGTTGTCATAATCCTATAAATAAGTAACTTTAAAAGTTGTAGCTATGTCAACAAAATAAGCTTTTTTGTGTAGGTATGTGTGCCAAGAATATTAGAATTCATAAGAAGCATTTTGTTTCCTAGCATTGTACCTACTTATGTATTATTCCATAGCAAAGTAATTGCTTATTTCAGGACGGCTTTTGTTCAACAGCTTCCCTTCCTCCAGGCATGTCAATATTTACGGTGTTCTACACATTACAGCCGCTGTTAGAATTTAGCTGGTGTAATAAAGGAGATCATCAAACAATCTTCGGTAGGTATTAACTTGTGTGACATTCTCCTCAGAAGGTTTGAGTGTCTGTCTTAGCCTAGATAAATCTGTGAGATATAAGTTATTATTACCTCTCGAAAAATAATTGTTGGTCGAAGAAGATTATTTTTGAAGTGTTTTAGTAAGATCTGAAAAAAAAACTAAAGTTCACAAAATAATAATAAAAATGCGGCATGGTCCAGCGAAACATAATCCAACACCACGCCGCCTCAGCAAGCTTGCCCTTAATCGTTACAGCTTTATTGCCGAGATCGCCGATTTGACTGCGCCCGAGCAAGCCGGTCCCGCGCAACTGACTGACGCGCCGATTTACAACAGCCTTTTTGTCTTCTTCATACGTCACAGAATGGAGACGTCCAGCGACTGATCTCATTTCGGCATCTTTTTAATCCCTTCTCACACACGTCAAGCTCGCAACGCATATGGTCGCGAGCAATAACCGTATGGAAAAAAAGATAAGAAGCCATGTCATATCGGCTAGCTACTGTATCTGTGGAGCGGACGAAGAGTATCGCGACTGTCATCAGAGATTATCGGCTTGACATTGGCATTGTATTTATTGACCGTGCTTGCTACTATTATGATCTCATATTACCAGTTTCTCCTTTAAAAACTATCAAAGATTATTTACTGTGCGACAAATTAAGCTCATGCTAAATTTTAAATGAAAACTACAAACAGCTATTCAGACAATCAAAACCATATTCTGTATTCCCTGTGTTTATGCCTAATTAGGAATGCTCTGTTACATACAGTCAATAGGCTGAATGTTTATCGAGCTCGTATAATAGCTATATGAAATAGCTTGGGAATCTACAGTAATAGCTTATAATTAATTTATAGTCGAGTATAGGCTGAGCTGATTAAGTAGGCAAACAATGTATGCAAGGCAGTGTTAATTCGCTAGATGATAATGGTCCTTAGCATAATCGTGATTAGGTTGATTGCAATGAAGTGTTTGTATATGCAAGATATACAGGGTGTAAAAAGACTGCTTCCGAAAACAAAACTGGGCAATACGTTAAAAGAAAAAAAAAACTTAAAAAATTGTGCCAAATTCCATATAAACTATAACATTTCCGCATTATTTCAAATTAAATAGTGTTTTAGTTTTATTTGCTATGTAAACCATCGATCCTGAACCATTAGCTGCCTCAAGCGGCGAATTTCACTTTTAAAACCTAATACCTTTTTTTAATTGAGTTTTCTGGATATACTGTTAGTGAATTTATTTACAATCAAGGCTCAATAATACGTGGTTTAGGCTTCGGAAATGGTCTTTTACACCCGTTATAATTAGTCTAAGATCCGAACCTAAATCGACCTTCACCGGGGTGATAATAGAACGAAACATATTTTATCATGAATTTAGTATATTAGAAAACATATTAAAAATGGGTTTGCTAAAAAATCCTGGACAGACTATTTTTAATTATTTTTCAAAAAATGATTTTTAATTAAATGTTGCAACATCAGGATAATAAAAAAAATTTGTCCTGACTGAAAGTATAAAACGTATAGAATATGCAGCCGTTGGGTTGTCTACTATTAACCTGGGCGAACTACTGGGTTGTCAGGTATAAACAGGTATATCGATGCCAGTTACTTTCACTGGATTGGATAATTAAAAAAAAATTATATCATCATAAGCGCTGTTTTATTGCGAACACGTTGATATAGGGTTGTCTGCGAAAATTCCGGTCCTATTAGGGGTTTGCGACTTTTAAAGATTTTAATTTCAACGCGCGTGGAAATGTGTGATAGAGAGATCCGAGGTAAGTATACTGTGTAATAATAAAGGACCCAACATCGCAGTCGCTTGTGATGGGACCCTGAATAGTAGAAAGTGCGCATGCTCGGTGTGTAAACTATGGAGGGTAGAAGTACCTCTACTACCCTTCATATAGTAAACAATGCGTGTTATTTTGGAGCAACTGATATTTTAGTTGCAAAAAAAATAATTAATTAATTGCATAATAATTAAATATATTGTTTTATATTAAATATATTGTTTTATATTAAATATATTGTTTTATATTAAATATATTGTTTTATATTAAATATATTTAATTATTATGCATTTAATTACACACTGAGCATGCGCACTTTCTACTATTCAGGGTCCCATCACAAGCGACTGCGATGTTGGGTCCTTTATTATTACACAGTATACTTACCTCGGATCGCTCTGTCACACATTTCCACGCGCGTTGAAATTAAAATCTTTAAAATTCGCAAACCCCTAATAGGACCGGAATTTTCACAGACAACCCTATATCAACGTGTTCGCAATAAAACAGCGCTTATGATGATATATTTTTTTTTAAATTATCCAATCCAGTGAAAGTAACTGGCATCGATATACCTGTTTATACCTGACAACCCAGTAGTTCGCCCAGGTAAATAGTAGACAACCCAACGGCTGCACATTCTATACGTTTTATACTTTCAGTCAGGACAAAATTTTTTTATTATCCTGATGTTGCAACATTTAATTAAAAATCATTTTTTGAAAAATAATTAAAAATAGTCTGTCCAGTACTTTTTTAGCAAACCCATTTTTTAAATGTTTTCTTATATACTAAATTCATGATAAAATATGTTTCGTTCTATTATCACCCCGGTGAAGGTCGATTTAGGTTCGGATCTTCTACTAAATAGACTGACACTTAAAAAACAAGACAATTATGTCACGATCACGAAGTCCGGTTCTATAAGTTTTTGGGATATTTAAAAACAATTAGTATACGTGGTGCTATCGTAAATGCCATCAAGATATGTGTCTGCGGCTTATTTATTATCATACTCATCTTAAGTAGTGTCACGTAGAATAAAATCATCGACGGCCAGCTACCGCGCCCTGAATGTGGCTGATCTACTTTTATAATGGCCACTTATGACCACCGCAAACAAATTATTAAAAACAAAACTTGCAAGTTAACGCTTTTGCGGATGGCTGCAACTTGTTGACGGATGAAACTCATTATTTTAAATTATCATTTTAAAACTGATTAAAGTTGTTACAAAATTTTGGTACAAAGTGCTTTTTAAACGCTCTCATTTTTCGCAGACAACATATTGCTTACTTTGCGGAACTATCTTTAGCTCGAAAAGCCTGTAGTTTTTGCGCCAGCTATTAAACTCCGCTTCCTTACTTAACTAGGTTGGGTTACGACTAGCTTTATTGGCATTCAACGCTTTCGATGTTTTTCAGTATACCACTTGATTGCCTCTTAGACGTAAAAGGAAGAAAGCTAATTCGCCTGGTAGCCTTTATATAGTCGCTGATTGGAACCGAGCCCCGATTGTCAGCGACGCTGCCCGTTTAATAGGCGAGAGGATAATGCTATTTCAGTATTGATTTTTTTTTGCTATCGACAATTCTACCAATTCAAATCGAAAGTTGAATTGTTCGCGTTTCTTTGTACTGACACAAATATTTTAAACTTCGAAACAAGAAATAAAACATGTGATATATTTTTAAAATTAATTACCGAACCTTATCTGTTGGTACATCGTAATGGCGATGCTAATAAAACTGTCAAATGGTAAACTTTTGATATGACAGATACGATATTTCCATTAGCTTCATGAATCCTCGTCACGCCACAAACGAGCATAACAAAAAACGATGAACATAAACCATGCATCAATCACGAATTCTACTAAATGCGACCGTGTGCCGGCCGCTTAACAGTCGCGATCATAAATTAAAAGCTGTCATATTTGTTTTTAAAACAGCAGGCTATAAAAGTTGCTCAACGAAGCGTAACTAGGTAATCAACAGTTTATTCAGATATTCCGCTGCCTTGATTCCACCCACCCTGTGTTCAACCTTCTCCTTTTCTCATTTGAATATTTTTCGCCTCGGATCACGGTTTGACACTGATTAAACTCAACGCATCTGATTTTTTGTTTAAACCATGATTTATTCTTTATTTTTTCTTTGACTGATTTGCAGAATTCTTGAGCGTAGGTTTGAATTCCGAGTACTTGTTAGTAACGTTTAACGATGTATAGATTTAGATGTGGTGATGTGGTGTTTGCCGATGTCAAGCTTCACTGATGACTATTGGTTCACGTGGTGGGGTTTCAATTCAAGCTTATAGCGTCTTTTAAATATTTATAACTTTTGAAGTGACTTCAAATTGCGTAAAAAACTATAAAAGTTTTGTTTAAACAAGGTGTTATTAATAACTCATTATCATTAAAACGGTGTGACACAAAATATTTCCGCTTGACGCCCAATTCACAGCCGTACCAGAGAGAGGTCAGTAATTATCAGACGAGATCAACAAGCCGCTCAATGCTAATGGGGCCTTTCTACGTCAAAGGGCTAAAAGGCGTCGGAGCACGTCTGTCCGAATAATGGCCCAAGTTGTAGTGCCTTTCCGGGTGGAGGGCCACATGTAACCCCGGCCGACCCTCGTCAAACACAAGTCGATTAGCCTAACGTCCTGCCTATAACTTCACATTATTTTTCAACGATTAGTAATCTCCCGATCGCCATTTGTTTCTTTTACACCTTCCCTTTCCTCGTCTGAATTCGTAACGTTACAGGTCTATTTGCCTTTAATGAAGGTCGTTTACTCTTGGAGGACTTTGGTTCTCCATCGACTAAAGTGACACCATATTATATGTCTATTGGCAGTTTTTCCTTACGTTTTTAGCACGAACATGAACGTAATCTGAAACGACGAAGATATGTAGTTTTTTGTTCGAAGACCCAAATTGTCACATTTTATTTATAAATGATCTGTGATCAGTCCGTAGATTTTTGTTGAACTAAAACGGTGTATTAGAGTACAACGGCCATTTTTATTGAATCATTTTACAGTACATTAAGGCTCATAAATTTACCGTAAAGTGAATTAATATTATTATTTCAATAAATTTAAAACAACTGAATTCTACATTATGCATACAAAATTTTCCGCAATATAAACTCTGAATATTCGATGAAATTGAGTTTCGCTGGGCTTCGGAAAAATGTGTGCTCGAAAAATGAGTGATTAAAATTTTAATATTTAATTATTGAATTACGGGCTGTTTGAATAATTAGTCAATCGGACGGTCAGACAAATGCAATCATCTGGCACGTCACTTTGATTGTTAATTTTTTATTGTATTGATTGGACTCCATTATTTTTTTGCATTGTGTTTTTAAACTACAAATTCTATTAAATTGAACGAAATGTTGGTAAATTAAACTCATTACTCACTACCCGTGACTACGGCATTTGTAAAAATGTCGAAACGTCAAAAAATCTAAAATAAATTAATAAACGCGTGAAAACCCGTTAAAATAAGTTTAATTTTTAAGTAATAATGATCGCGTAAATCTAATTAGTTACATTGAACTATATGTTATCCATACTTATAATAAATCTGTAGAGGGGTCAATTTTGTGAATGAAATATATTTTCAAAATAACTATAAGGGGGTAATTAGGGATCGATACTTATGCCAAAAATGCAATAAGACGGATTTTAACGAAACTTGGTACAATTATTTTTCATACTCCTGAGCTGGTTATTGTATACTTTTCATCACGCTACAATCAATAGGAGCAGAGTAGTGAAGGGAAGTGTTGGGAAAACGGGAGAAGTTATTCCATTTTTTAAGCTTTCGTCGCGTGTGCAACCATAATGGTTAAAGCTACACAGAAATCATGTATGACGGAAATGTTCTCCTTTAAATTATATAAAAAATATCCCATGACAACGTATGTCTATCTTTTATGGTTGACTACTAATAACACGTGTAACTCCCGATAGCTTAGCAGTTCGAAGCTTTCTGATTATATTTGTTTACTCTTACGTTTATAACACTCTCAGTCATTTCTAATTAAAAAAGTTAACATTTGAACTTTTCCAAAAATAATTCATAGAAATCGGTATAGAAACACCAAAGTTATATTACCGCGGGAAAAATTCTCATTCCCACGGGAAACCGACTTCCACGCGAACGGAATCGCGGCGGCCACTAGTTTTTTTATAAAGTAATTTTGCGTTATGTTACACAAAAATTATATGTAACATTTCTAAAGACTTGTTATAATTATATTTGATACCTTTGTATTCAATATTTGTTTGAAACTTGACTCAGTTATTTATCTCTAAAATGTGAAATGTTAGTGAATAAAAACAATATTGGATGTTGCTTGCACTAACAAATAGTACGCAATTAAAAAATAGTGTTTTTTTATTGAAACTTTAATAGTTTGGTGTGAAATTGTAGCCGAAAAGCTTATACAAAAATATCTAGTAGTTTTCTTTGTGTAAGTTTCGTAACGTGATTCAATCACACAAATAATAATTTTAGAAAAAAAAACAAAGAATAGTTTTCAACAATCAGCGAATTTAAAAGACAACATTATAATTAGTTATAAAACGTAGAATATACAGGAAATTGAATAAAACGCCGGTGATTCCTAGTTTATTTGTTTAGTTTGGTACAAAATTGCTTCCTTAGCATTTGTTTGGATGGTTATTAGCTCGGCTCGTGAAACTCGGTATACCTTTAATTATACAGCTATTTGTGTTCGCCGCCACGTGAAATTATTCAAATTACGCTTTATTTAATGTTCTTCAAGCAATGAATTGCCGCGTATTTTTCCCTTGTGTCGCGTTAATGGAGGATTTCAAAATTTTCATTCAACAGTCGTTATTCCTACGAAACAAGGCCGTGTAAACGAAATTAAAGTGACAATTAATTTTTGACTGTAAATCGATTTAAATTGGTGTTGATACTTTTTATTTGTTTTTGTATTAATGTAACAAATTTATATTTGTTGTTATATAGAGTGAAATTTGTCGATGGATAGGACCCAAAAGATGTTCCTATATTGTTACTATGTTTCTTAAGTTATGTGATAACTTTTTTATTTAACAATTACAAACTTAATTATCTATCATATTACTCACCTACTGAAAAATTCTGTTGTTCAGTTAAAAAATACGACGACTGGCGTAAAACTAATTTAAAGGACTAATACACAATATTTATTGTTTTGGAAGCACATTTTATAGGTTTTGATTTTTCTAATAACACTGTCACCTTCTCAAGTAAAGGTGGTAATCTCGTTTGGTTATAAAAACCGTATCAAGCCATAAAAGTGGCTTAAATATACACAAAGAACGTATTATCGTACCGTTTTAAGTATTAACTTTGACTTAAGATAAAATGTATGAGAGGAGCAAGGTTTTATTAGGTGTTAGTTTTATTCGAGGTGTTAGTTTTATTATATTATTTATTCTCTTTGCTCTAAAATATGTTGGTTATTATGATATAAAGCAACGGTTACCTCTTTGTAAATATTTTACTAATTAGTCTGTTAATATTTACTGATTGAAGATATAAGGTGACGGCAGTATATCATTTCCATCATTAGTAATGGCTTTAATAATAAATACTTAGTATTTCTCTTCTGTACTTACAAACTAATCTAAAAGTCTTATACAAGAAGATTTTCTTCCTAAAACTTTTACATCTTTTCGATGCTCTCTACATTGTCAAAAACCGTTCCGAACAGTAACATGACCCTATTCTCTAAATGTGCAACAAACCGGAGTGATGTCGTTAAATGATACAATGTTGGCAGCATTGGATAATAAATTGGCTTTTGGGACTCGAAGGGTCACAATACTCGATGTTCCGCCTCGCTATCATGTTGGCACTAGTATTAACTTATCGACCCCATAGATGCAGAATAATCATGGAGCTTTTTAGAGTACCGTACTTAACGAAGAAAAGAGTAACCCCGATAAGATCATTTTGTTGCCTGTCCGTATGTCTGTCGGGATCCTTTATAACTTTTTTAAATAAAAATACACTCGAGTGTATTTTTCATTTGAAATTAAGCAAAATCTCTTTGAAAACCATATATCTCACGAACATAATTAAGATTTTTGAAGAAGAGAACTTTTCTGAGTACGGATATTAAACTCGGATTCTGCCGATGGCTCAAAATGATATGATTTTATCAAAAACAATAATGACATCACTTCACTAAACAATCCTTGTCCTTAACATTAGAAAGATAAGGACATTGAAATTTACTTTGATATTAATTGAAAGCCTCATAATTAATTTTTTATGGTATTTTTTTCGATTTATTTCTATTTTCTTACCGATAACATATTACAATTCACAGAAATGCAACAGACACAAATAGGTTCTAGTAAAACACATAATTCTATCTAATGTAATAGGTGTTCCAAGCATATTCCTAAAAGCTTTTAATACTTTTCCTTTTAAGCGCATGTGCAATATTCTCACACGTAGGTTCGTTTTAAATAACATTTTTGAGTTCGGACTAATCTCAATGAGAATAGGGCAAATCTACAATGGGTTGGTTTTAGACTGCGCGCTTGAGTGGGGCGTTTTTCTTTTGTCACTTACCAGTTCTGGCCAGTATGCTCCGCTTTTGTTTGTCCATGCGAAGATGGGTGGAGCAGCGCGATTTGTAAGTTAGGAATGTTTTAGTTACTAAAATTCAATTTAGCCTCGTGTTTGTTGTTAATTCAAATTAATATTTATATGAGGCCAACTGACCATTGACAAGTCATTTACAATATCAAAACGTTTGCAAAAGAACCTTAATTTAAAAAGGTTTTACTGCCAATAGATTAGTGTTTCAATGGGTGGTTTGTCCAATTCTAGTTATAGTCTTTCCATGTACCAAGTTTCATTTGAAGCCATTCTGCAGCTTTTGCGAGAAAGAGTTACAAACAAACATTGAAACATACATATTTATCTATCCCCAAACACTATCATTTATAATATTAGTAGAAAAAGCTAAATGATTAGTATTATTATCTATGCAATTAGTGTGTTTAATGAGCTAATATTTAATAAATCTGAATTATAAAGCCCTTTTACATATTTCAACAAGCTTAATTACGAGTATTTCATTGGAGTATCGTTATACAATACGAGAAATAGGTATAGGAAGGTACCTATAAAATTTCGCATTAGTGTAAAATAAACTCTATATAATGTTTTAAGACGTGTAAATAACTAAACGCGTATGTGGTACCGATCTACCAGAAAGATAGCCACTTAAAGTAATTAAAACTCAATAGCCCGCAGGCGTCCCGGCGTCCAGTGTGCCATCGCTTTAATTGAAAATTGCATTGTGGCATCATCGTGTGCCTAAACCTTTACCTACCTACCTACTATGTTCGTGTGGCTGTTTGACAAGTATTAAAAGGAGGTGTTAGTATCAAAAATAAATCTAGTTTGAGTTCTATTCTAAAATAGACATAGAAGTTTTCAGAACGGCTCAGTCGTTTTGGCGCCAACCTCTTTCATACAAACAGACAGTCATACATATACGAAAGTAGTTAAACTTTTCTATTCTCTCGTTTTACCCTTAACGAAACTAGTGCTAGTTTTTGTGTCGGATCAATAAAACAGCTAAGCAATTCCATTTCTTTTTTGTTGCAGTTCGCAATGGGTATTCTTGCGTGCCGGTTGCACTTTCCGACGGGTTGGACATAAAGCTTGGCACCGCTGTCACTGAGATCCAATATGGCGGACCAGGGGTCACAGTTAAAGCGGTCAACCCCAGAGCTCCAACTCAACCACAGGTTTATAAAGGTAAGTCTCTAAATTATGTACGATAAATTTAAAGGTTAATATATATCCCTCGTCATAAGGCATAAAAGACGAAACTTCGCCGTCGAAAACATAAAAACTGCTTATATAGAACCTATTAAAATTTAAATGAACACCCAATGTGCTGAATGCTAGTAAAAAACCGTCTGGTATTGATTTTGCTCGCGGCAACATATAGATTCAGCGCACATTATCGGTTTAACGAATGTATTTTTCCCGAAGCAAAGTAAATAGAGAATTTGAGATTCCATTCGTTTTTTACCCGACCTTTTCCAGTCTGACTAGAAAATACTCGTGCATTTGTCAAAAGAAAGATGATAAGGTTCAGCAACACAAATTATATTATCACTTTTGCATGACAAAAGCGAAATAAAAGAGCAAACGTTTTCGCCCAAATTGGAAATGGTCCCGCCAAAGGAGCGCATTTTGGCGCTTCGTGAAAAATAAAGAATAGAAAAACAAAGCACGTCCACGACGATAATGGTGTTACGAGAAAAATCCACAAACGCGGTGTTAGGTAGTCATTTTTCTTTGTCGCGCAATGATTTGCAATTCCGAAGCGTTAATTTGAGTTTGACGAGGCGCAAAAATACGGTTGTGTTGACCCTGGAGTGGCGCCCCTCCACAGACAGGCTCCGGGCGCTTCCGACACATGTAAAGACTGTTCTGGATGAACACCCTTATTGAAAATTCGGAGAATGCGAAGATATTAACGGCTTAGAGCAAGACAAAGAGTAACTTTAAAAGGCAGCGGGTGCGGGAAATCTGCGCTTGATTGCTTTTCTTAATTCAATAGGGAATGCTCGTGAGTATGTCCGACGTATAAGTAGAGAATTTAAATTTAGTTTCATCATGGTATTAACAAAATAATGTAATAAGACAACAATAAAGATAGTGAAACACAAAATCGCGTGCAAATTTTGTGAGCTTCAATAACTTTTTTTCTAATCGAGTGACGTTAATTTTTACAATCGTGTTCCTAGCTATTAACTAGAGATGGGCCGAGTACTCGGTTAATACTCGTTACTCGGCGTACTCGGCAGGTTTTTTGGTACTCGGTACTCGGCCGAGTAACTCGGTATACGAATGCCGAGTACCGAGTACCAAAAAAGTAATATACTTTGTTTAAAGAAAGCAATATATTTAGGTAGATATAATTGAAACAACAGTGTTAATCAAAACGTACTGATTGAGAAAATCTTTGACATCCTCAAGTAATAGAATCAAAATTATGCATTATGTATAGAATAAAGTTAATAAATGTAAATTTTGATGCCTTGTTTGGTGCCCTGTCCACCATTTGCCAACAAATTTTCTTCTTAATATACTTGTGTTCGTTTGTACTTGTTTACGCGCGCGAAATTGGGAATTTGATAGAACCGAGTTACTCGGCCGAGTACTCGGTTAAAAAAAAATTGAACCGAGTAATACTCGGTACTCGGTACTCGGTACTCGGCAAAAGGGTTACTCGGCGCACCTCTACTATTAACCATGGTTTTTTTCAAATTAGTTTATTTCATTCAAACTGTTTTATTTAGGTACATTAATATTTTCCAAATTTTGCAATTTCAAGTTATTTTCTCTACAATGAAATTACATATAGAGAAACCTTTTTCCATATGCCGTATTGGTATTAAAGTTCAAACCCTAAAGTGGTTTTGATATTGGTACAAATATTAAAACCTGTTTTAGGCTTGACACTAGTATTACTCAATATTTCATGTTCGTTGTGTATATCATGACATAATTAGAAGTTTATAATTTATTTAAGCGACATGGAATAAACAATGCTGTAGCTAATTAAAATGTACTTAACATGACATAGTTAAAGCATTGTTAATTGTTAACTGCGACCTAAAACCGATGCTAACAAATATTTGTTAATTAAACCTTTGTTTTACTAAATGTAGTCAGTCTATTTCTGCCCTACTATATTTTTACAAACATATATCGATTGCGAATTTTTATTTACTTACCAAAGTATTGAGGGACTGCAGAGAGAGAGAGTATTAGATTTTATTTTAAATATTATATTTTATCCAAATATATTTATAGAAAGTTTTTTGAGGCTGTCGCGGGTTTTAAGCAAATACTCACAAACTCATTTGTTCACAAAAGTTAATTTGCTTTTTATATAGATATTATCTTTTAAATATGTTAACCAAATTGGTTTCTGTATTAGTGCTTCTGAAAATACATCTAATCAACGTAAAAGTACCTCATTACAGTAAAATGTAGATATTTGTGGTGGCTCTGTTTGTTTGCTCATTAACACTAATGTCAACGTATATAAAGCTTGTTTCACTGCTTTCCCCGCACCTATGTTTTTTTTTACTGCGTCTTTAAAATGTGTAGTTTATGTGAAAATTTAGTTAGTTATGCAAACATGTAAGCATATGTTTAAGCTTACTTGAAAAAGTGTTGTGGAATTCTCATAATACGCAAAAAGCATGGCGAGTCTCGAGTCGAAGTCAAATTTTGGCTTTCAACCTGATTGCGCGGCCTACCCCTCACCATAATTTTGCAACAGAACGCCTTTAGACAATCCGGGGGCTCCCTAATAGAAAATTATTAGCCCGACGTATTACTTTTGGGAAAACATATTGCTAGGATGCTTTTTGTCATGGTATGGTAAGAAATAATTTGAATTTACTGTTTCGAAATTAAAAGTCAAGACTACCTTGTGAAAAACTAGCCACAAATTTGACCAGTCTTTATCATGGATTTCGATTTCAGGTGACGTAGTTCTTTGCACTTTGCCGCTGGGTGTCCTAAAAGTTGCAGTCGCGAACAACGGTCAAAGTCAGCAAAACCACATCAAGTTCGACCCGCCGCTGCCTGATTGGAAGGTAAATTACATTTCCTCTGAAAGGAACTTGCGAATTCGTACGGTTGTATTCCTATTTTCTGTCTTGGTTGCCGAACGAGCATCGCTTCGGGATACGCTTAGCATGAACTATGCCCAAGTTCCTTTATCGCATTTCTTTCTTGTTTAGGAAATTTTGTATGACATTCGATTTAAAAAGTACTACGTCACTTAAATATTTTTCTGTGTGATAAATTTCATGTAATATTAATCATTTAACAATTTGATTATTGAATTTATTATTAAAATTTACTTTTCAATTAACATAAAGTTCGTTACGAATTAAACGGGGTAACTGTTGTTTACTAGTAGAAATAAAGTAATAATAGCAATTTAGTGATTACGTAATTCTGATTAATGTGTTTCACAGATTTTGCGATATTTAATTGTTTTCACAATACACATATAATCTAGTTGAAATTAAAGGCTGTGTAAATTCTACTAGCGTTATTGTGACTCTTTTTGTTGTTGTTGTTTGATAGGTGGCAGCAATCAAACGTTTGGGATACGGGAATCTAAACAAAGTGATACTGTGTTTCGAACGGACGTTCTGGGACCCAAGCGCCAACCTTTTTGGTCATGTTGGCACTACTACAGCCAGTAGAGGTATTTTTGCTTTTGTTTTATATCACTCTCAAAACCACACATCCATTTTAATAAAAAAAACCATGGACGTTTATTCTAAAAAGCATATTTTCTAAGACGACTCAGAAAAACTCACATCAATCAAATTAAGCAAGCAATAAAGCTGCAAAACCTCTTAAACACTCCCCACCTGAACAAGCTTGTGCCTGTAAATTATGCCTCGCAAATAGTGAAAAACTGAGAAACAGCGGTCGGCGCGATAACGAATTAAAAGCTGAATAATTTAACGCTACCGACGGAACCGGGAGGGGGCGCCACTCGCAATAAATCACAGCGAAGAACCGAAACATTCCTTTTTTAAAACAAGCTTTTTTCAACGTCACGCTCTCGTACACCTTCTTAAGTCTTGCAGTAACTTCATTAAGGCCATGTTCCCACTTGGCCTGGGTTTAGAACAATGCTTACATGAGCGTCGTGATTTTTTAATCGGGCCAATTTAAGGATTTCGGGCCCGTGCTTTTCGATATCTGATCCTGTGCTATCGCTATATGTCACTTGAAGAGTTACGTGAGAAAGTGCACCCACCGCAGCGTGGTTTTTGTCTCGGACCACGAAGGGGCGTTCCGTTGCCTTGTTTATAATAAGATTAATATTTAAATTTTTTGTACGGTATTTTTATAAATGATTGTAGTTTTGGTGGAGTTTGTTTTGGAAAAAATTAATAGATATAGAATTAGCGTTTAAGTAATTAACATTGTTTACTTCATGGTTTATGAATTTTATATAGTAAGTCCAATATTTTGTAAAAAAAAACAATCATTTGCAGCTGTCTTTCTTCTCTTCTCTATGCTATTATCGTAATTGTTATTTATCTAGGTGAGCTGTTCCTATTCTGGAACCTATACAGCGCCCCAGTCCTTCTAGCGCTGGTGGCTGGCGAGGCTGCAGCGGTGATGGAAAACGTCACTGATGACGTCATAGTCGGCAGGTGCATTGCCGTCCTGAAGAGCATCTTTGGTCACGCTGCTGTTCCACAGCCTAAGGAGTGTGTTGTTACTAGGTAAGTTAAAATTATATTTTCGACCCTATTTATAACAATATAAAGCATTAGTTTGTGGTAAGTTTCTTTTTGAGAACTCAATTCCTCATAGTACATTTTTAAATGATGTTCGTTATACTAACGGACAGGTTCCAACGTATGGATGTTTCATAGAGAATGTTTATTTGTGTCAATTCCATGAATAGTTAAGTTTTCCGAAATTTATCTTCAAACAAACCAATTTCCTGATAAATTCATCAATATTTAACTTAAGATATTTGTTATACGTTATTTTATATGGTTAGGAGCATCAAATAGAATAAAAGTTAAGGGTTATCAAAACTTATTCCCTTGAATATAAAGATGGCGCGCAGACCCCTTCGCTCGAGGTTCGTACAGCTTCGTGGCGGTGGGGTCTTCTGGCACGGACTACGACTTGCTGGCTGCTCCAGTTCCTGACTCTTCAGGAGATAACCGCATGTTCTTTGCTGGTAAGATAAACAATGTAGTTTGCGAAATTGGTCTACTCTAAGGAAACCGTATATTTCTTAACTTTTTGAATATCTTGAAAAAAAAAACAGTTTCATTTATAATGAAACTAGAGACCCGCCCACGCTTTGCAATGGTGTAATTTTGGGCGACTTGTTCCCGAAACATTGAATTGTAGTTAACTTAAAAAACTATTTCTTTATGTTCTTTATTTACAAATTTAAATTAAAAAATTACCTAAAGGACGGTGAAAACCGCATTAAAATCCCTCAACTGAGATTTTACTTTTAATTTTGCATTATAAATGCTAATTTATTAATTTTGAAGTTATAAACACTGGAAAAAGGAACGCGGGCCTCCGAGCATTACGCGACTGGGACTCGAACCCAGGACCTTTGGATTGCCGGTACAATGCTCTTCCAACTGAGCTACCGCGCCGCTTCAGTTGGAAGAGCATTGGACCGGCAATCCAAAGGTCCTGGGTTCGAGTCCCAGTCGCGTAATGCTCGGAGGCCCGCGTTCCTTTTTCCAGTGTTTATAACTTCAAAATCCCTCAACTGGTTTAGGAGGAGTTAGCGGCCAAACATACAAGCAGATAGAATTAGCGACTTGGATTTATACTATGTAATGATAATGATGATGATATATAAAGTTAGAGTACACATGACTGGAGGACGTTTTTATATTGATTTCTCACTTTCTTTTTTTAAGCTGCTTCTTAAGTCTCTTAGATATTGATTTCTATTGAATTTATTAACTGGTGTACTATATTTGTCCTAGAAAGATTACAAAGATAAATATTCTGAAAAGCACTCCAGTAGGAAAATACGAGACATAAGTTATTATTTTTATAAACGAGTCCCAGGAATTGAACTTGAAACATTCCGCTTTCAAGTTCTACGAAACCAAAGTTTTTATCGATAAGTTTTGTGTACCTATTAATTTTGAACTGAAATATATCAATAAAAATAATTTCCACGAGCTAAATAGCATATTTTTGCAAATACCGAAAAGCTACTAATCTCGTTGAAAGCTTAGTATTTAGTATCCAGCAAACATATTGCAAATACTTGTCTTTAGTAACAGTCTTATCTACAAAAAATTTGTCTTAATTCGTGGCCATTTCTTTAACTAATTTATCAAAATTTTATTTCGCTTAAATCTAAGCAGTCATTGCTAAGACTTCTATTCCTAAGCTAAGACTATTCCACACCACAGGTGAGCACACAATGCGTAACTACCCAGCCACAGTCCACGGCGCCTTCCTCTCTGGTCTGCGCGAGGCTGGTCGACTTGCAGACCTGCTTCTGCCACAGCCTCCGATCACCAACGCCAGTGTGGCCGCAGCCACTGCGGCTATCATCTCCTGATAGTTGAAGGATATTTGAGGATGTTCTTCTGTTAGTGTAAGATCATTTTCTTTTAGTACTGGTAGGGCTAACGCCAGTGTTGCTGCTGCCATTGCTGCTAACATCTCCTGATGGTTGAGGATCTTCTGCTGGTGTAAGGCCCTTTTAGTACTGGTAGGATTACGCGTAGACGTTCTTAGTTAAATTTTGGTGGTGGGTTCTATTTTTAATTTTGAATATCGAGTATATTGTCTACTTATGTGTATGAAATCTAGCGTATTGCTAGTGACATTTTTGATTGATTGATGTGATTTCAAAATGCTCTGATTATTTCATGTGTTTAGTATTTTAATGTAATAATGTCTTTTGTCTGACTAAATATGTGTTGTGAATGATATTGAAATTTGGAGGTGTTAAATATAATTGTACTTACTATAACATTAAATTTGCAATGTTTCAAATATCCAAACTTCCTGTAGAACATAGCTACTAATCTCGTAGAATATTTGATTAAACTTGTAATTACTATGTTAAACAGGAATCGCCTACTTCTAAATGAGTCTACTAATAATTACACGTGGTACCAACATAGGCTTTCGGGATGCCTTTGATCATAAATTCATACTATCTCAAGACAGCGAAGACCCTTAATTTGGGATCCCATACCCGTATTTATAGACAATAATTTCATAAAGCAACGTCTCGGTAGTCTGAAGTATCTACATTTTGATTAGGTGTTTGTCAGTTTCTACTTAGTTATGCGCCGACTATAGCTTCGGCTCTTAAGGCTAAGCACACGTTTAGTTTATGTAATAGGGTCACAACGGAGAGATGGCTCATAAAAGATTCATATCTGATATTTGGTCTGAGTTGCCTGGATTTCTTGTGCTCTAATTCCCAACGGGGATATTTCGCTTAAGACAAAGGTAACGTGGGTACGATGTAAACATGAATTATAAAGCAACAAGATAAGTCCTACAGATTTTGTGCGTCATTTTTATTTGTGATTATTTGTGTGTTCATTTTATATCAATATTGAAATTAACTTTTGAGAAATATGACTGAAGTAACGTTATTTTTAATTTTAAGTTGACGTGTTAAATTTAAGTATCTTTTATCTATTTTCAGCAATAAATAGTTAATTCGTATTATTGGTTTTTTATTTCAATACAATAATTAAGGTTAAGATAGCGCGGTCATAATTTCGCCGTTGTTAAAGCTAATTGCTTTTGAAGTTTAAAACAAACACACCTGCTTGGGTTTTAACACAAAAAAAAGGTTTTTAGTTGATAAAAAATATAGTCTATAAATTAAATATTCAGTTATATAAAGCAGTTGACTTAATGTTTTGCTTAATCGAGTATTCAAAACTTAGTATTTTGTAATACCTTAAAATGTTTAGGCACTGCAACTAATCGTGGTAATTAATATCCTTTATATAAATACTAAATGCAGTTAGATAAGCCTATTATCTCAACTGAAATTAATCTAAACATTAATGTCTTTGCGTTTGCCGACACAGTAGCTATTTTACAATAATTACAAGGTACAACAAATCAACTTTGAAACAACAAGGCATACTAATTACGATATTCAAAATATGCCTATAAATTGAATGCACTATATTGCACCGTTCATTTAACCAAGGTTTGTAGTCGATATAATATTATTATGTTTGTTTGTTATAACTTACATTCCATTATTACTAATATTATAAATGTGTATGTTTGTCTGTATCAAATCTATGGCAAAGAAATAATGATAAGCTGTAAAATCTTCCATAACTGTAATATGAAAACCATTATAATATAAGTAATTTACTTCCCTTTCTGTGAACTGGTTAATTTATAATTTTATTTTACCTACCAGCTAAGCGTGTTTACGCACTAGGCGTGGCTGCTGACGGATTTATGGCTTCTTATAATTGCATTTTTAATTATTTTCCAACAACACACACTCAAGGCAAATTGAATGTGGCCAAGAGGTGAATTTTTATTATGATTTTTATCTATAGAACAAAACGGAGACTTGTCATAATTCAAAAGCTCGTTTGTCGTGTAATATGTACGTTGTAAGTTATAGTTATTTTTTATTATAAAGGAAGTGAATGCCGGATGGTTGGGAAATAAATAAGTATTTAATTGATTTAGTTGGAATAGCTTGTTACGAATGATCTTTGAACATTATCAATTATCGGTTTAAATGCTACGTAGATCGCACGGCTATCAATCGCTAGATGACATTTGTTTCGACGTCAGGTAAGCAACTACGGGTTGAAATAAATGACAACTTATTTTTTTGGATTTTAACAAGGATACCATAGTTTCAGTTACGGTTTTTGTGCTTTATGCAGGACGCTGTAGCTAGAAGCCTATTGGGATTCCCGTAGTAGAATCTTACGAAATCTACGAGTTGAAAGGGGTCAATTTTTAATTAGTACTTCACGCTTGTATTTAACATTGTGCCTTGGTACCAACTTTTTTACTAAAGCGCCATTTTTGGGCTGAAATATGCATAAACTTATTCATATTACAACCTAAATTATGGCGCGTTATATTTTTGAATCAGTACTCTAACAATAACAACATCTGACTTATTCCGGACCAAACATCACTAAGTAAATAAATAAATCTAGAGATATTTGATAACAACAATTAGGTTAGGTGTTTACTATTTAAATTAAGTTGTTAAAAAAACTACACCATCTAACCTAAAATTTATAAACCTTGCTAGTCTTAACCAATTCCATACTACACATTCAGTTGTTACTTTTGTGTGACGGTATAGCTTAAAGCTCTTCATAATAGTTCTTATTCATTTTGATAGATGGCAGCACAAAGATGCGCAAGCGCCTAATACAACGCCATCTGTTTACGTTGCAGCGAACTAAAAAAGCTTAAGGGTATATTGTGACCCTTTTAAAATGTTTAGTTAACTATCCTGTTGTTGTTATATAGGGGAAGATTACAGAGGGCGTTCTTAAAATAAGGTCATTTCTTGCAAGAATAATTGTTGAATTTACCATAATTGAAGAACTTTAAATTCGGTAGGTGTTTTTAACAACAGTAAAATTAATAGTTTCTATTTTTTTCACCTTAAGTTGTCTTGTCGAGAAAAACTTATAAGG
This sequence comes from Emmelina monodactyla, assembly GCA_916618145.1. Classification (NCBI taxonomy): domain Eukaryota; kingdom Metazoa; phylum Arthropoda; class Insecta; order Lepidoptera; family Pterophoridae; genus Emmelina; species Emmelina monodactyla. The sequence continues at coordinate 3,793,385 of OU745311.1, read as the reverse complement.
TACTCGCACCTACATATGACTAATCTTTTAAATATTTCAACAAAATTAAACACAATAACCAAATTATTTCTATTGTAAAAATGGGCTATGATTAGCTGGGTCAAATGTCAAGGTAAGAAGAAAACTGATTCCTAGAAACTGTGGTTTTCTCTCATTGTTTAGAGGTGACATGTTATTACCTTACGCAGCCAGCCTCAAAGTCATAGGAAATATATAAATCTCTAATGGTAAGTATAGCATTATCCATTCATATATCGTCCGTGAGATAAAATAGATGTTTGTAGAAGTGGGCCTTCCCAAAAAATTAGTAATTATGGTTCCGATACTAATTATTATCGTTTTTACCCTATTATCTACGAACGCAGTGAAACCAGATTTACAAAAAGAACAACAACCAATGTCAACGATACAAAACTTTCAAGAATACATCTCAAACATGATCAAGGATCAAAGTGACAAAATACAGGCGATTTTGAAGAAGATACAAATCAATGCACACAACGTTATGAAGAAAATTGATCGACTGAAACTGGAACATAAAGAAACTATAAATAAGGTGCCAAAAGCAAATTTGGACGTTAAACGAGAAAAATACCAAGTCGAATCCCCAGAAATAGAAAAAAAAGTGGACAACGAAGAGGGAAGGAATTTCAATGGGCATTATCCAACTACTGGGTACGGTGCCAGCGGCAATGGTAACTATGGAACCTTTCCATCCTACCACCATCATTCTATAGGTTTTGATCCTATAAACATCGTCGTTTCCGTCTCCCTACTCTCATTTTTATTACAAGCTCTTCAAGGACTACTCTCCAGGACTAAAATAACACCCACCATTGAGGCCAGAAGCTTGAATAACGAAGATTGGGTACAAAAAATGTATCAGAGCAATATAAAATCAGTAAACAGCTTTGAAGAATATTGGAAGAAAAAATACCCAAAAAAGTTGACGCGTTAAGACGATTTTATAGCTTTTGATAAAACAGCAATTGTTTACTTTGACGTTTATTCATCATGTTATCGTGTAGTAAGTACCTTAAATCGTTTTATTTATTTGAATATAAGGCTAGACAAGTAAAAAAGGTAATTTACATATTTGTGTTGCTCTAATTTTCTTGTTCTAATTATTCTAATTGGTGGCGACATCGCGTGACACATTTAGCCATTTATATATCTCTTACAGACCATAAAATAAATTAAGACCTACGTTTATTGTGGCAATTAGTGTGTGTTTTATTCGTATGTCAATTTTGTTTTAAATCCATTAATTGGTTGAATTTAATATCTGTAAGAGTAAGTTGTCTGTAATTAATCTAGCCAGAGTTTATAGTCTCTAAGCAAACACTAAATTGAGGTCGAGACTAACCTGTCTTCATGTAAGTTTCAATGAAAACAACAAACCTCCAAGACAAAAGACAAGATAAATGATTCACACTGAAAGATAATACAGGGCTGTTAGCGAAATATCAATTTCCAATATTGTACCAGTATCTATAGATTTGTACTTGGTCCATCAGAAACACGACCTTTCGTTCCCACGGTATTAAGTGACCGAAATGTTTCTGCAAAGAAAAATATACGAGTATTGTATTAACATTTATTTCAGATGATGTAGATTGATGGATTAAGATACCTATTTTCTTTATTGTGCTTTTTAATTGCAATGTTTCTCATTAGTTTTCGGGTTCAAGGTTCGTTACTGAACTAAATTTTTGTTTAATATTTACTGACAATTGAGATTTATACAAACTGATAAACAAAATAAAGTGGTCGAATCATACAGGATTTGTGAAAGTCGCGCCTGATGAAAATACTGAGCAATGACGTATTGGAGCGCGTTTAGTACGGAACTTTAAGAAAATTAAAGTCATTTGCTTTTTAAATACTTATTTAATGTGGTGGTTATGTAGCTACATATTAATTTGTAAAAAAAAAATTATAATGAAATAACCGTAGTAAGTTAGTTCCACAAACTAATGTTACCTCCTGCAAATGTCGAATTATATTTGACACCATAAGTGTTGTCGTTGTCAGCAACCCTTTGGCTCGCAAATGTTACAATAACTGACAGCTCATTGTAATTATTTTTTTAAAATTTCAACACCCCGAATTGAATTTAAAATCCACATTTAACCTGAACAATGGGAAAAAAAAATTAACGCGGTCACAAACGAAAAGCTCTTTGTAGGTAACTCTTTAATAAAATGTGTCCTTTTGCTATGAAGCTTTTGTGTTAATTTGACAGTTAGTTGACAGATGTAAAAAAAGTATAACTTTAAAAGGAATCAGTTATAATCTTTTAAAAATACGTAAGAAAGGATTAAGGTGTAGATCTACCTGAACTGAAATGGGATATAGATTTTATCCTTTAAAAACATAAGTATGTATACTAAGAAGTCAATCGCATGCTAGTTGGTAAAATTACTTAATTAATTATAGGTATAATAACTGTGGGTAAGTGTAAGTTATTGTAACATATTAAAATAACGAAATATCAATCTCCAATCGTAACATATTAAAATTACTATGTAAGTTTGTATAAGTTATTGTAGGCTACTAAAAACTATCATATCTTTATTCTTGTTAGCGTGTATCGAATCCATCAATTTCAATGATCAATAGGTATTTTTAGGAATGCATCTCGATTGTTTGTGTTAGTAGACACGCAGTTGTTTACTGGCAGCATTAAGATGCAGGACCGTTGTCCTCTCTTAAGCCTTCAGATGTCTTCTTGTCTTGATATTAGGGGGAAGTCCCATAAGCCCGGACGGGTCCTAAAGCCGGACATAATTAAAATCAGAACGAAAAAGCGCGCCAATTTGTTGCTTTTGCTGCTGTTAGATAGGTTCTTCCAAGTGAAGTTCCGAGGAGGAGAGCCAATAGTCAGTGCTGACTCGTTCGTCGGGAAGCGTTGTCCAAATTTTGTGATTCGTATAAATTTTGCTTCAAGTAATTTTTCGGGGTCTGTAAATAGTATTTAAACTGTGGGATGATATCCAGTATTTTTAATTGTTATTGCTTTTGTTCTTATCTTACATAATTCATAGCTTTTTCATCATTCTTGAACACACAGTTTGAATGAGATTTTTTCTTGTGTATACCTGAGGGTCCCTAAGTTCGGACACTCTCTAAGTTCCCTAGTACCGGACTAGTGTTTTGTTGTTATTATTATAATTGTGTTTTATTTTTAAGTTTTAACATGGGTAAACCCAAACCGAGTTCGTCAGAATACCCCCAAAGATAAAATTTTACAAAAAGTTATCTATTGATGTGGAAGAGGGCTCAGTTAGCTACATTTGTGATGTTTGCAGGTTGTACAATTAAAGGTCTGTGATTCTATAAAAAACGTTCCTGATTATGACCAAAGTTTATTAAAATCAAGATAAGTGTTGATTATTAACAGTTGATTTGTTTTGATATTCGTTAAAATAATTTTGAGCTTAAAAATGATCGAAAAATTGGCTGTCCGTCATTAGGGGACCTTTTTCGAAACCTCGTTTTTGCTATGTGAACTTTCACTCAATATTTATTACATTTAAAGTAATATTTAAGACTGGCGATTTATCTGTGTTGATACGGAATATAATTAAAAACTTCTTAAAGTGAAATAAATAAATTAGACCATTGTGCATTTTTTTTTATTTCTGTTATTCCTTAAGTGTCCGATTCTCGGGGACCTCCCCCTAGTTATTACTCAGTCCATTCTGTCTTCAAGTTAAAAGCAGTCTGTAGGCTTCCAGCGGATTTCTTAATAGAGAAACTTTATCCTACAATATCCACAAAAGGGTTTTGGCAAGTACATCGATGTTAATCGTATAATAAATGAGTACTTAACTGAGATTGGCCAGCACAAAGCAGATTTGATAAATTACTTGTAAATATTTTAAAAAATATAATAACTGTTAATAACTAAAAGCTAAAACATTGCAGATTAGGCATAGATATGTTGGCATCACTAAGCTTTTACTTGTCAACAAAGAAGCTAGTTTAAAAACCAACATTATCATAACAATCCCTTATGTAGTAGTCTGGTAAGAGAAAATCTCTGTCTGCCTTCGTTTGTATATCCGCTTGTCTGACCCATGTTATGTATATATTTTAGAACTATCATTAAGTAAATGAATAGTGATAAAATACTAAGTTAAAAATAAAGTTACATACATTATTTATAACCCTTTATTTAAACTTTAAAAACATTTTAAAACGAGCTATATTTTAAACGAGGCAACCTCTATTAGCCTCATTTAAACCCTATGTATATGCACATAATAAAAGCTCATTTGTCCGTTCCCCTTGCATACGATATTTGTTTGATCTTCTGCTTGCCAAGTCGAGGGTGTTAGGGGGTGGGACGGGGTGGAAGCACTTGGTCATAAGTTGCAGTAATATTCCATACAACGTAGGCAAATCCTCAAGGGACGCTAAAACAAACGATAACTTGGAAGTACCTGTTTTATAATTAATTTCTATAGCAAATATTTACTCTGCAGTCTGCTGTAGGGTAAGTTCAAAGTGCATATTTCCGCCGTTATAATAACAATGATTTGTTTTATTTTTGACGATTCACTGTTTTCTTGTAATTCCAATTAAAAAATGATTTAACCACAAAATAAATTTGTAACCTATAGGTACTTAACAACAAAATCCTAATCGATTTCAAATTAAGTAGGTAAGTGAATTGCAATCAATCGTTACAAGTCTTTATTGTCAACAGGATCAAACGGCCAATTCATTAAAACACCTCTCGCGCTAATAAGTCCCCCTTGTCATTGAAAGGAACCTAATATTCCCTTTTTTAATGTTTAAAAAGTCAAAGACTACACTCGAGACGCACTCGTCTTTTTGTAATTGAATATGAAAATCTTGCTTTAACGGTGTGAAGATGCTTTTGAATTATTACACGTAGCAGTTTTAATACTGGAAGTGTCACAAAAACATTAAAAAAGCTTCAAAAAGCAAAAAGCCAACGTTACGCAGTGTTCCCAGGCGGTCACCCATCCAAGTACTGACTGCGCCCGACGTTGCTTAACTTCGGTGATCGGACGAGAACCGGTGTTTTCAACGTGGTATGAACGTTGGCTCATAAAGAATTCAAATAAGATATCACTTCAAAGTTATGAGGCGAAATGTATCAATGTATTTTTAACTCAAGTTGACTTAAATAAAACAGAATTATTTTAAAGATTTTTTTTTATCTTATCTAGTTAAATTTTATAGCAAGAAATTCTTTCTTACATTTGAGAAAAACTTGCAACGAGCATCGGCCCTTCTCCCTCGAGTGGAGGGGTGAATAAAACGACGAGTAAGCACCCTTTGGAAGAATTTATACTTGGTATGTCTGTATTAATAACAAATATAGATATATTAAGGTACTTGACGCAGGGCTTTGTAAAATCGTAGAAAGTTGCTATAAAAATATATAAACTTGAGTAAGTAGGTACCTACTCTAATATTAACCTACTTAATAGTTTATGATAGTTTGAAACAATTTTTCTCAATAATATACATATAATTATTCAATAAAGTTTTATTTAAAAAATATTTCTTAAACTCTTCTATAGTACTTTTTATTCTATAGTAAAGACGAGCAGACTGTGTTTGATTTTGAACAGTCTGTGAGGGTGGTAAGAGTTCGAATTTTACATTCTTTTACTTATAATTTGTCTATAGGTACCAAAAAATGTATTTAGAAATCATTTGATCTCTCGATTTCATTAAATGAATTTTCACGCAAGTTGTTTTTTTTATAAAACTTGTAGATTTTTCCTTTCGTCCTTTACTGTCGGGAACGACCCCACGAACCTAAGACCCTTCTTTCAAACAAACTCCTTTGAGACCTAAGAGGCCGACATTCCCAATTTAAAAAAAAACGCATTAGAATGCCCATTTCTTATTTACGCACACAACAACCTTTGATCTATTCGCTCGAACTTTATGAGATCTCGTACTGATTTGTTTAATGTTCCTATTTTCATTAAAGACGAAAGCAAATACGATTTAAGCATGAAAGATCTTAGTCGAAGTGAATGCCTCTCTAATTTTGATTTTGTTAGGCCATCTTTGACTTTTTGAAACGTGAAAAATTTCATTTAGTTACGTATTAGAAAAAAAACGGGCGTAATTTTAGATGTAATTTGTTTTCACGAGTGAATTGCTTAGATATTTAATTTCAGTGTGAGGTACTTATACAGTCTGGTAAGTTCTGAGTATTTTAATAATATTTTCTAGGAATTTTGTAAGACATTTGGAGAACGATCAAATATTTAGAATAGCCTACTAATATTATAAATGTGAAAGTTTGTGAGTATGTATGGTTGTTTGTTACTCTTTCACATAAAAACTACTGGATGAATTTGGATGAAACTTTGCAGTAATATACATCAGAATAACACGTAGGATACTTTTTACCGCGGGAAAACTTCTTATTCCCACGGGAAACCGACTTCCACGCGAACGGAGTCGCGGGCGGCCACTAGTTATACATAATATATCAAAGGCTTCTAGACGTTCTAGAATGTATATTTTGAGATTTATTAAAAAACGCTTTTATTTGAAGGGCTCTAATCTCTTCTGCGTTGTATTTTTACGACCACATAAATATGTGAAATTCTCAAACTGAAAATAAAAACTCTGTCGTTATGGCAAAAAGCGGTCTTTGCCCTTGTTGCTTACATCACCAGTACTTGGTCACCAGATATGACAATAAAAAAATAAAATAAAAAAACCTCATTTTTATTGATTTATTTAAAGTTGCTTTTAACAACGCAGGTCATAAACGACTACAGTCGACAATTAAATACATTTATACGTCTTTTGTATTGTTTGATAACGATGAAAAAACTCACTCAATGTTTTTATAATAAATAGAATATGATATAGGGAGTACAAGATTAACCGCATTTAGAACCCTGCCACAATTTTCAGTTGTTGCTTTTTCCTTTCCTTCGGTTTCACTTTTAGTAAGCAATATGTACCTATTTTGTAAGCATGATGCTACATATTTACTAATATTATAAGGAGGAAGGATATTATTGTCTATTTTAATGGAATAGGCTTCAAAACTACTGAACTGATTGATTGAAAAATTCTTTCAACAGTAGAATTCTACGAGCACTTTTTCCCTGGTGAATGTTCCTATGCAGGCGTAAAACTTTTTACCGCGGGAAAGAACCCCATTATCACGGGACACATTATTTTACTGCGACTGAAACTGCAGGGTGGAAAGCTAGTCATGGTATTAACAAAGTAAAACTTAAGCAAATGGAATAGTCCTAATAGAAATTTGTCATTATTAGAATAAGACTTTCTAAGATTAATATCAAAGTCTGGAACTGTAATCAAACAGTCAATTACCTAGAACTATATCGACTGTAGGTAATTCATTGTCTAAGAAGATTGGCTACAAAGGATTCGGAATGTCCCAACAAACCAATGTCTTTATTTACTTCGCATTTACTTTCTACCAATCTCTAGGTTTATCTCTTTTGCTCTCAGACAACATGACTTATTCGATGGCTCTTATTTTACTTTCAAGTTACATACATACACAAACACCCTTTGAAAAATGAGGGTAAGTATAATTAATAGTGTGCTAGGAAATACCTTTTTTACCTACACCAACTGAAGTGTATTATTATTAGAAGCTGTAGGTTCTCACTTAAACCTCATTGAATAAAAAGTTTCTAAATATATGCGTAATATTTATATACACTAATATTTGTTTTTGCCTATTAAACTGTGTTAAATATTTCGGGGTCTGTAAGTTAACTTATCTCGCTCACAAAGAGCCTCAAATAAACGCGTTACAATAACAATAAAGTAGGATTTTGCCACAGATTGCTGACATTTCCTGGAGACATAACAAAGGTATAAAAAGCCCAAAGTCTTATTAAAAAAGCTTTGCATATTATACGTGTAGGCACCCGAAACGGGGCAAACAATTTCAGGGGATTTACAAAGTTACTGGGTAATGTTTTTGAAGGAGCTAGGAACCCTGTTTCATCTAAGCCCAGCTTATTATAAGTTGTTTTTGTCTAAATTTAACGTAAAAGAGGTATAAGGTAAGAAAAAAACAAGTTGAAACTCGAGCAAAAATATTCAGTAACCTTAACTAGCTGTAGTACCGTATACAAAAACAGGACTCAAAACTGTATATACCGAAGAGACAACAGAAACGATTTGCAGTTAACCATAACTCTATAATTTGAAGCATTTCTCACAGGAAAGCCAAGACTAGTCCATTGCAAACGCATTTCCAGCAGGAAGCGGACCACCCTGTACCACGCATCGTTGCAAATGCACTGAATATCCGACACCCTGTACCCGACAAACGTTTTCTACCATGGAACTGAACCTGCACAAACCGGGCACGCGAATACCGACCTTATCACTAATAGTATTGAGATGAAATTGCTACAAGATGCTGTGACAGTTCCGTTTCGCGTTATTGAAAAGGATTGTACTACAAGTCGAAACGAGTCAACTATCTCAGGAATCCGTTTGACGGTTTCCCTCTGGTCATTTCTTTCTGAAACGTCTCCTTCCAGTCAGTGACTCATTCTTTCAATTCGTTCTTTATTGCGATTTGTTTAAACATGGAATAATTAAAACTAGGAAAGGATGAGTCGGCACTTTTAATCCAGCGATTCTCTTTCGTTTGCCAACCTTTTTATAAGAGGACAATGGTGTCCACTAGTTAAATAGTTAAAACTGACTTATTAATCAACTCGTTTAATTACATGGAGTAGCGTTCAAAGTTCCTTTGTCAAAGGAACTAGAAACTGGCAGTGAAAGGAAAAGAAAAGCTGATTTTACACTGCAAATAAATGTTTTACAAGGCTTGAGGTAAGGTAAGGTTAAGCTTTGAAATTTTTAAGAGCAAAGCACTAAGCTATTTAACCGTTGAGGGAAACCGGATTTTCAGTTGAACTGGCTCCATAGGTGGCATTATTTTTATTGCAGCGCTTTAAGAAATCTTAGCTTTTGAAGTCGTTGTAACTTAGTTTAAGACCTGTTATGTATAAAAGCTTTAAATATTTGCTCTCTTAAATCCCCGTAATTAAGATGCTTAAGATATATCGATCATTATCACCAACAAACATAATCAACGTTATAAAGAGCGCAACAAAAAACCTTTTGTACTTCCACGGCCCTTAAAACTTTTAATTATCTCTTTAGCGAGCCGCAGCCACAGTGTGACACAGTTTCGTTCGTTTATCCTCTAATTACCTCGCTTCCTCTACCTTGTACCATCAATACAGGCTTACTCTTTGTTTTATCGTATGACGTTAGCCGCAGCTTCATTAATCGTGCCCGCGGTAGATTCCAATCAAGTGAAGTTAGTGCGTATACCCGAGCCGGCCGCTTACTATATATCACGCAGTGCGCAAGCTGTATGCGCATAGCTTTCTGCTAATCTTATCGATGGGAGGGATGGTCAACATTTTTCGCAAGCGGATTAGCTTTTTTGTACGGTGAAAAAATACTGGCTCTAATGGAAGGCGATTTCGGTTCAGAATAATCTTAGTTAACGAAGAGGTTAGGTTTAATATAGCCACAAGTGGACTGAACGGGATATTTACATTTTTAAGCTCTTGTTTCTGAACGATATTCAGCTCTGCTTATTGAATTCATGAAAAAGAATAAAGGTTTATAGATAGAAGCATTCTTAAACAGATATCTATACTGAATTATCTTTAGCCTTTTTCGTTTGATGGAAAATTTAGACTTCCATACTAGTCATTATTACAGTTATTCTTGTAGTAATATGTTTAACTGATGAATAGGAAACAATGTTGTGTACCCCTGGCTCAGGGATACAACGTAGACCAACACATATGTGTGACAGTCGATAATCTACTCATTATCGTCCCTCTGGCCAGTGTAAAACAACTTTAATTGTTCCTAGCTCTTAGATAAATGTTAAACCCACCTTTAATAGGCATCCAGGATATAAGTATGCGGACTGCATTGAAAGTTAGTTGCTAAAGCAGTAAAATTTTCAGCTCATTTACTCAGTAATAATAGAAATAAATAACTAACTGACATACCATTTAGTTTTAATTTAGTGTTTAGAGTAAGTAATTGACGACTTCACGGGTCAAAGTTTTAGGGTATGTTTGAAGGCTTTATAGGTCTTAAGGTGTGTTCGAAGCAAGTACATAAAGTAGAGAATTAATAGATGAGTTTTTTCTTCTTCTGTAGGAATTCGATTGAGACAGTGGTTATCCATTTGTAGCCAAAAAAATTAGAATTTCTTATTTAACTGAGCAAAAAATATTTGTTCACAGTTACTTTAAGTTTAGAATAACAAAATGAAAAAAATATAATCTGTGCACAATATAAAACAATGCAGCCATAGTGTCTGAAGTCTTAACCGCTATCTCCTTCAAAACCAAATACCTAACCTTTTCCGAAAAGTTTCTTGTGTAAGTTACTTTTATTAAGTATCATAACGTGAAATTCTTCATTTTCAGACCAAGAAGTTAAATATAGCAACCGCTAGAGCATTTGCACTTCACATATCTAGACCCAGTAAGAAATAGTACAATTTATATTAACTGAATCGATTGAGCATGCTGACACCCAATTAATACCAATAGTAATAACTTAAGTTAATTTACACGTAAAAGCAACATAATCTAAAACGGAATCTTCCATTTTGATATATTAACACTGTCGCTGTGGACATAAATAACGTAGCAATTGACATAATTATTGCGTGCCCTGCAAGTGCGGGTATCGCATTCATAAAATAGTCTTCAGAACGGGCGATTTAAAAAACGGACAACACGAAAGGTTTAAGTTTTTAATTATAAGAGCATTGCGATTACTGCTATATTACTTACAATCATCGGACAGAGTCGGAAGAGCCGAACCGTGGTGTGTTTTGGGTGAAAAAGTGACAAGATATTTTTGACATACTTATCTACTTGTGGTTTACTGTGACTATCCCTACTAATATCATAAATGCGAAAGTAACTCTGTCTGTCTGTCTGTCTGTTACGCTTTCACGCCTAAACCACTGAACCGATTTTAATGAAATTTAGTATGAAGAAAGGACTGAACTTGGGAAACGACATAACGACGTCGCGGGCGGCCACTAGTTTAAAAATATTTATAAAATATATTACGTTGAAGGTAAGAATCACTACTGGCAATCAGAATATTTTAGTAACACTACATTAAACACTACTTAAATATTTTTACTACAAAAATGTGTTTAAATACAACCGTTAAAATTAAGCGATATTAAATACGTGCTTTATAGCAGATACCTATGGTGCCGGTTAAAAATGTGAAAACCGTTTAAAACGTAGATTTTTCTTCCTTTAACAATTTTTTAAATTTTTCGTTCTTTCCAGAGGGGTAAGTCTTAACTCTCGTTGCAAGATAAAAATAAAAACAAAAACCGTCTCCACCCCACTTCAATCCCGTATCTGCGCTTAACAGAGCCCGATCAGATATTAATGGGCTTGTCAATAGTATGATGTAATTATTATAAATGTGCACAGATAGGTAGAAGATAAAATGTTATTATTTCTGTGTACCTAACTTATAGCGTACACTTGGGATTCGCCCTCGGTTAATTGCAAGGTACGCGTTTCTGCGTGATTTATGAAACTTTGCTCAGGTGATAAAGTAGTATGTAGTCGTTTAATTTAGTTTAAATAACTGGGCGTGGATAGGCGAGTTTAGCTGTGATATTAATGTTATGGGAATTGTAATTTAATAGTGAGTTCGATAAGTGTGTTCGAGCTTTTATTTTTAAGTGTGTTGGCTGGATTATGTCGTGCTTACAAGGTTTTTTATTAGAATTATTCAACTTAAAGTTAAATCACAATAGCTATTACATCTAGTCATGTCATTTCAATACAATGATGTAGTATTGTATCTCTAATATAAATAAGTTATCTAAGTATTTTATATCTCTAACTAAATTGCTTTTAAATATGTACTTAGGTTTAATTTTGTTTTAGGTTCGAAAAGGCGCGCAAAGGCAAGTGTTATCTATAACTCCTCATAAATTAGTCTTGACACTACACAATTGACTTGTCACTTTCTCGTTCGCACACACTCAAGGTGTTAAACATATCACTACCATCTGCAAGTCCTCCAATTTAACCGAATCACGCCGCCAAATGTAACCCAAAAAAATCACTTAAGCCGTTTACTGCAGCTTAGCGAAAACCCACTTAAAACGTCAGAAATTGTGACGTGATGATTAAGCAGTACCGGTGGGATGACTGTTATTTAAAAATTTCCAAAATGTCAATCAATCTATACTTTTATGAGAACATTTATCGCGATAAGGCAGATATTAGGTTAATTGGTGGTTGAAATCGAGAGAGAGTTAGGTGAGAGTTTTCCGATGATCTCTATTTTATATTTTGTACGAAATAGGTTTAAATATTAATCATCGTAATTTATGTGTTTGTTAATCATAATAATAAAAATGGCTACTTTTAATAATTTAATTCCCTTTTTTTAATGTTTGTATATGAATAAATGAATTTTTATTTGTTTGTATATGAACTACACATAAAACAATTATTTCTATGATTTTCATTCTAACTGGATATATCATAATAAAACAATTTATATGAATACTTGAAAACTTAGAAGTAGTATAATTATTGTTCAGGACTAAGTCTTTAAGTCTAGCTGCTGCCAACTTGAGGCAAGTAACGTTCAAAATCAAGATATAAATCATACTCGCTCTTCATGTTTAAGAGTAAACCACTTTAAGAAACAAATAATGAACACGAACTTTACAGTTCTGCAAACCCCATTAAAGTAATTAAATTTACAATTATTCTATAATTTATGTTTTCAACTTTGCAGGCTCACAATAGGTGCTCATTAAAACCTATGTAGTTAATTGAAATAACCTAAACAAAAAACCTTAGTTCAACAAACAAACATTCATGTGCATAGCGTGTTTGTTAATAACTTGTATTTCTTAATAAACTTACCGTGTAATAAAAACGATTCAATGAAATAAGTTAATAAACTCACTTAACGAGAGTACGCGTTGAGTTTTTTCAAAAGCATTGCCGATCGGATGCCGACACTTTTGCGTATTTAGAAAAAAACTTAAATGTGTGTTTAAACGTTTGCGAGTGTTATGCGTAGGCGCACGTATGACCTAATGACAGTAAATGGACAAAATTGCTAGTTAATTGTTTAAAAATGTGCTCAATGAACTGTCTGAATGGTAAGGCCACGTCTAATAGTGTAGTCACACGAAAGAAAGATAATGGTACGGTCAGAAGCAATAGAATACCTTAGAGAAATGTAATTTGATAATTTAAACTATATTTGAAATGTTTACCTATAGTAGATACATGTTTTCAAAAAAAAATCGGTACCTACTGCACCTACTAATCATTATGTATCATAGTTTTTTAAATTGCTTACTTTGCTCGCTTAGGCATTTTTTTTACAAGCTGCCTGAAAAATATCAGTAGAATTAGAATTATTAGACAAAGCAAAATGCGACCCCTGCGAAAACATAGAAACATTTTTATTTTTCTTCTATTACAAAGATATCGCTCGGTCTTTATTACTACAATCATATAAAAGGAACGAAGAAGCTTTCTAGGACATACTAGTTTTTTCCCAAATGACATACATTCACCAAAGATGGAAAAACATGGGCGTCCATGTCAGGTTTAATTAAAGAATCGTGTTTTTTTTCAAGGACCATTGATTTTATTGCAATCTAGAGCTTTGCGGATGTACCATAATTATAAAACTGGATAATTATTAGAAAAGTATCTTAAACGTCGTATCCTTTTTCGATTCGAATCGCTCTTTGATGAAGTAAGCTTCACTAATTATTATTGATTACTAGATACCTACTGTGTGGTTTTTACTAGATGGTTCAATGTAAAAACATTATATGAGTGTTTTAGCTATGTTATTTCCATATTACCAAGAAGCAAGTAATTCTCGGAAAGATATACAATCAATTACATAACTCATGAAGCCTAACTTACAAACAATAGTTAAGGCCAAGCTCCTTAAAGTTATTTTTGATCAGAACCGGAAATCTTGCGACTATGGGAATTTTCCCCTCACGTTCGAAACATGCCTTTTTGTTAGGCATTCCAGTTTGTTACTTCTTCGTCAGTCGGTAGTAGAAATACGCTAATTGTTGTTAGTCAATTGCGTCTTAAACACAACGGGGAATGTTACCGATAGCTTTGTGAACCATTGCCGACTTGGGAATCATTTGATAACCAATTAAAGACAATATCAAATTTTTCAGAGTTCTTCTCTCACGGGAATGGACGGAGGATGTTTCATTGTTAGAATGAGCTTATATTGCTTTGATTGTAACATAAGCACCATTTTCATTTTTGGATTACATAGATAGGATAGATTTCGCCGTTTCTTTTCTACTTTTGAAGAATTGCAATCAATATACCAAACATATTTCTAATAAGGTTTTTCTAAACACAACAAATATTTAATATTGCAATAAAATCAGAAAAATCTATAACCGTAAAAATGAATAACTTAAGAACAAAACATATAAAGATATTTTTTATTATGATTCCCCCAAATAAAAAAGTCTCTAATAGATAGCTGTTGAAAAGTTAAAAAAAAATAAAAAACCTGCCCGAATTAAAAAATAGTAATAGAAATAGATTTTATTTAAAACTACCACTACAAACAGCTGACTCAGCTAGTAAGGTAGGTATCTTCTTAAGCAGCGCTGCTTTTCGTGGATAAGAAAAATAAGTAGTTGGAAACTTACTCAAACTACTTAAAGTAGGTAATACCAAGAATTTATGATGCTAGTGTATTAAAAGGCGAATACTGAAAATTAATAGACTATTAAAAAATGTATTATTAAGTTTGGTATGTTTTATAGACTGACTAACTTATAGTAAAGTAGAGACAAATTAACTGGACTTTCAATGCTATATTAACCCTGTTTAGAATTTTTGTACGCAAATAGTGTTTTGGATTGACAGTGCTATAACTAGACTAATAAAAGAGCTAGTCCTAAATTTCATGACGATCATAATGTTGAAAAAGAACCGCTAAATTAAAATCTTCACAAAGGACTACTCTCAATTAAATTGCTCAGCAGTTTGTCAACAGTTAGTCTGGATCCGGTTAAATAGAACACAAAGTGCCTTACAGACTGGAAAATTCGAGTGTCTAGTTTAAATCTCATGCGGGCACAACAAACACATTAATACGCGTTTTATAAAGGCAGTTCCGAACATAACCTTAGAAATATATTATCATAGATAAAATAAGGTTTAAAATGTACCTATTAAATAAGTTCCTAGAGTAAGAGACTATTATAATCGTTAAAAGCTCGGAAACTGAAAAGCATAGCATTATAAGACTAT
The DNA here is from genome assembly GCA_916618145.1 of Emmelina monodactyla. Lineage (NCBI taxonomy): Eukaryota > Metazoa > Arthropoda > Insecta > Lepidoptera > Pterophoridae > Emmelina > Emmelina monodactyla. Next base: position 3,778,014 of record OU745311.1, on the reverse strand, counting down.
GGTCATAATAAAAACATTTTACTATCCAATAACAAACTCTACCAGCAGCACCATAAGACAAACAAAAACTTTAACTACTTACCGGAAAATATTAACATTTTACAAATATTTCCCCTCAAGGAAGTTCGCTGCGTTATGGAAGTAATTAACAATGTTGTTGGTGCTATATCTAAAAATATTTAAAATTGAACGCGTCTGCTTTGGTTATTTCCAAAGACTATAAAACCTTGTTGGGCGAATGATAAACAAACGAGAACAGATACGGGTGGTCGGGTACAAAACATTGCGCGATTTTGTTGACACATGGCAACCCCACCCGCTCGCGTGTTGAACGCGGGTTTTGAGGAAAGGTCATGCTCGATTATCACACATAAAAGTTTTAACACTAAAATACACAATTACATACCATTTAAACAAATTTTGGGATAAGAAAATTGAGATATCAAATGAGGGAAAAATGTAAACAGAATTTGAAGTAACATTTAAGATGTTAAGAAAATTAGATTTTTTGTCATTCACAAAATGGTCTTGTTATAATGAAAAACTTAATGCGGTCTTAATTGTCTCATTTCTTTCTAGAATGATAATTACTTTGCCCCACTTCCATATAAATGTCTGCGAATTGGATTAAAAATACAAAGGAGCAAAGTGTGTTTCGGAATTCAGAGCCTTGAAAAAGCTTTTTAGGTTCTTAAGGTATTTTATTTACTTAAGCCTTAATACAATCAAATTCAAAAACTCTCTTGTTTTCTAACAATATTTTCTGTTCAAATTTGTTACGCAATCTTGAATTTCAAAATTACGTCACAATTACGTCACAGTCCAAACTTTCATTAACAAATGCACCGATAATACTAGTCGTTATCGCTAATCTGACGGCGAACAACGTCTAGTTAAAACTACCAGCTATTATAACCATAATGGACGACGGAAGCACGAGGAGGCATCGGGTTTCACATCACGTCGTGTTGATTGTGGACCGACAAACCTGCTACCCGCCGGCTGTTCCAATTACGAATGACATAAACCCACCCCATGGAAGGTCCAGCCAAAGAGTAGGGAAGCAGATGAAACTCGAGAGCGCTTGATGCCAATCGATGAGGTTTATAGAGGATGAAACTGGGAATTGCAGATAAGCTATCGATTAAAATTGTAAGTCTAATAAGATATTTGAAGGATATTAGATTATCTAGCAATAGTTAAGAAATTGTTTTTATAAAATCTATCTTTTCAGGCATGTGGTATCTGTTGAAAGTACGCATTGGCTATTGTCATCTCTATCTTTATTTTTTTTCTTTGTTAATAACCCTCCAAAGTCTCAGCTATCACGACTTACCGGACTAATGCCACCCGAAGGGCAGCACCAAATCTGCCGTGGCGCTTATCTCGATTTAATGGCTTCCGAATTAATACCGCCTTGGTCGAATTTGAGGATACTTTGGCAGGGCCATTGTTTAATCGAGCGATGAAAATTGATGCCTTTTACAGCCAGCTTCCGCCGCTTTGCAGGTTAATTATTTATCCATTATAACAAATTTCCTGTAATATACGACAATAAATGACCAATCGACGCTATAAATTAATTTAAATTTTATATCATGTTTTATAAGGGTATTCTGTTTACCGAAACGTTCCATTCGGATTCGCAGCCGTCGAATGTTTTTGATTTGTAAAAGATCCTCAAAGGGATCTAACAATTCTGAATTGTTAGAAAGTCGACCTTTTTTATTTGTCACGTATATCCTTTGATCAATATCCACTTCTTATCGAGCACCCAATCGATAGATAATCAAAGGGTATAACCATTTCGATATTAATGGACCTTATTTGAAGCGGCGTCACGTTTACCCTCAAATCAAAAGAACGATATAGCCCGGAACTCGTTTCCGTCGATGGAGGATCGGCGACAGAAAAATTGTGAGTCAAAGCTATTGTTTCCAATGTCAGAGGGAAAAGTTTTATTGGAACGGGAACGAGGGTTAGGCTATGTCTACATAAGATTTTGTGCATATTGAAGAAGTCTAATTTGATGTTTCGTCTAATTATAAAAAAAACAGATACTTAGGTACCATTTGGCGAGCTTCTCGAGTAACAATAGTGAACAAAACTGCACTGATTCAATGCAAGTTTAATAATTAGACGGTGAAAGAAATTTGAAAAGTAATTATTAATGAACCATACTGTGACGTTCTCATGATAAAACTCTACGTTATAGTGTGCTTCATTCAGAATCACCCCAATAGCTGTTTTTCCGATAAGCTTATTCCGCTTTGACACTTCATTGAACTATTAGTCCTAGGGGGTATAGTTAAAATCTTGATAGTGGGAATTACAATGTGAACCCGATCTTATCGCTTACAAAGTGAGTATTACTCATGGGCCATATCCAATCAACCACGGTCCGGACGCAATTCGGAATGCAAAGATATTTTTTGGAAAATGTCGATCATTTGCAGAAGGGTCAATAGGAGAAAGGAGGACCCTTTACCATTACCGGCACCTTGGATCGAAAATTGAGACGCAATTATGTTGATATCATCCTCGCTATCTCGCGTTTTATTAAGATTCTACAAATAAAGATAAGCCCTAATATTCCTCAGATGAATAACAACTCAAAATATGTAATGTGCTTCGCATTTATTTTATTTATTTATTTAAAACTTATAGTACATATATGTACAGTGGCGAACTTAATGCCCTAGGGCATTCTCTCCCAGTTAACCACTTATTCAAGATGAGTGGGCTGTGGCGGTTTTAAATAAAAGGTAAATAAATTACAATGCTATACTTATATACTTAATAATATTTATCATCTTACATACAATACTTATATAGGGTCATTGTTTAAACATACATACTATTTTATAATTATAAATAAATAAATTATATCGTTACAAAATTATATACATATAAATAGATATTTTTCATATATCATGTCTTTAAGAGGATAAGGGAGAATGGATGATGGATGATCATTCAGGAGTTGCGGAAGAAAACATTAAGACGTCTCTTAAGCACATTCTTATTAGGGGCTCTTCTAATGCTGATAGGTAGAGAATTCCAGAGTGGCATGCTTTTCAAAGTAAATGAGTTATGGATAAAGTTGGTATGGTGACAAGGAATATCAAGAGTACGATCATTAAGTGATCGTAGATCTCTATCATGAGAGGAACCTAAGTATTTAAATTTTGATTTGAGATATTCAGGGGCTAAGGGGTCATTAAGAATAGTAAAGAGAGTACATATCAGACGTACTTCACGACGTTTCGGAATGGGTAGCCAGTTGAGTTTGGAGCGATATTCTGAAATATGATCGTATTTGCGTAGGCCAAAAATAAATCGAATAGAGTTGTTTAGAAGTCTATCTAGTTTTTGGAGAAGTTCCTGTGTGATATCTGAGTAGCAAACATCACCATAATCGAGAATAGGAACGATGAGGGCTAGAACTAGGATAATTTTAGTCTGTGTTGGAAGAAAATTTTTAAGCCGATATAGGGAACGTAACGAAGCGGTGACTCTGCCACATATCGAGTCGACTTGCGGAACCCACGAAAGAGATTCATCGATATAAATACCAAGGTTCTTAACTGAGGTGCAGTAAGGGATTAATTTACTTTCGTAGGTTAGATTTGGCAATGTTGTCCTGTCCAATTTAGCAAGTCTTTGTGTGCTACCTATAATGATGGCCTGACATTTTTTTGGATTTACTGGGATCCCGAAGCAGTTAGCCCACTCAGCCAGTGAATCAAGATCAGCATTGAGATGAGCGATAGCAGTATTGATGTTGGAGATTTCGGCTTGAGCATACAGTTGTAGATCGTCTGCATAGAGATGGAAAGAAGTTTTGAGTCGAGAAGTTAGGAGATTGATAAAGACTGAGAACAAGAGTGGAGAAAGAATTCCGCCTTGTGGGACACCAGCTGTCAGTTCGCACCAGTCAGAGGATTCTTTTCCAATGCAAACTTTTTGCTGGCGATCACAGAGATAAGAATTGAACCATTTCATTGCACCTGAAGACGCCGGTAGCAGTGAGAGGATATTAAGGAGTATGTTATGATTGACGGCATTGAATGCGTTTGAGAAGTCAATGAGGACAAGCACTGTCAAACGTGAACTCTCGAAGCCCTCTCTCATATCCTCAAGGATTTTAATCAATGCTGTGGTAGTACTATGACCTAATCTAAAGCCGGATTGAAAGGGAGATAAAATATTGTGTTTAGAAAGGAAATTAGATAGTTGAGTATGGACAATAGATTCAAGAATTTTTGATAGAAAAGGTAAGATAGAGATTGGCCTATAGTCATTGGGGATAAGAGGAGTGGAGGTTTTTGGAAGTGGGCGAACGTAAGCCTTTTTCCACAGTTGAGGATAATCACCGGCAGTCAGTGAGGCGTTGATGATATGGGTGAAGATGGGGATGATATGATCAAGGACGAAACTTATCATAACTCTATTGATATCGTCGACACCGGTGGCCTTAGTCTTCATTTTCAGAATGATTTTGCGAACCTCAGCAGCGGTAGTAGGAGAGAGTGTAAACGGTTCAGGGGCGAAAGAGGAAAGGCCGCGGAGTAATGATAATGTACGATTCAGAACAGAAGGTGCTAGATTAGTGGAAGAAGAGAAATGTCGGTTCAGGTCATTGATAGATATTGGGATGTTATCAGAGCTACAAGAGGACTTGCCAAAACCTTGATTTTTAAGAAATTTCCATACTTCAGTGGGAGAGGAATGAAGAACATTTTCATGTATATATTTGCGTTTAGCTAATCTTACTGTCTGATTACAGCGGTTACGAACTAATCGGTAGTTTTCCCAGTTCTCTGGGCATCGATGTTTAAGGTACTGCTTTTACGTGTTAAACTAAAAATAAAAAGTCTGTTCACGTTGTTTTATCCCAATTTTTATTCCTTTTGTAGCACCCGAATTTAGAGTAATAATAATATCCTATAAACCCTCTATAACGACCACTTATTTATAGATATCTCGGTAATGACCAGCTAAACCAATATTTTCGATGCCTCGGGAACCGGGAATGTCTGAGGAATCTAAATGATTTACCAGAACAGCCGTTATGTTAGTACCAAGGCTACAGATGTATAACATCCAGTACTATTTTGTTTTGCGTGTTGTAAGTGTGTTGTAAAATTTTATTGTAAAGTGTTGAATTTGATGATGTGTGAGCTAAATTTTTTACCGATATTTCAGTGTATAAACCTATAATAGTAAATTTATAACTGCTCAGGATTCTAAAAAGTGTTTAAATGTTATACAGACCAAATAGTACATAATATTAACAATTACAAGCCGTTTTTGACATTGCAAATATAATAATTTATCGCGCCATTTTATGTGAGACATATAAAGGAAACTCTTACGTTTAAAATCTTCGTAGCCTTTGACTTGATTCTTAAATTTTGGCACCAAACTTAGTGTTGTTTTTGACAAGCAAATTGGGACTTTAAATTCTTATGCGCAAAGTTAACTTTTATATGTGTAAATAATACTTTTCCAGTCTATATCGTCCAATTTTTCAGACACTATTACTCCTGCTTTAGCTGTGGGATTTTTAGCTCTTAGTCTTACGTTATAAGGTCGGTTATTTTTTGTGTTCTTTCCGATTCGACCTTCGTTCCTTGAGGCAGCTCCCTAGAGGCATGATCCCGAACTCCTCATTTATCATGCTTGTCACGTGTTGACCATCCCTCGTGTATACTAACACTAACATACGGGATAACTAAACTTATAAATAGGTAGATAGGTGTCCCATTTTCAATTAAATAAAATCCTCTGGAGCTCAGCTGACTAAATACTTGTGTTTTGCAAAAATAAGCAATGTATTAAAAGTAACTTTATTATAACTCATTTATCGTTGTACTTTTTTGTTGCTCATCCAGTTTGTGGAATAAAACCAAAACAAAACTGGTACGAAATTATTTCTAGTAAATATATTTTGTTGGGAAAAGAGACCAAAATTTCGGGATCCCGTGATTTGAATTTATTACCCGGAGGCTAATTTTATTTTGCGGGATATGCTCTGCAGAACTCAATCCTCCATTTTCAAAGACAATATTGTGAGCGACATCTCAGCTTACAGCTATCTTTGTGTAATCAAAACAGAATAATTTTGGACAAATTCTGTATTTTTTGACGACAATGGCTTATTCCGTGAATATTTTAACGTACCATTTTGACTTGACTTGTACTGAACATAATCGTCGAGAAGATAATTCTTATTTATTTCTATACGTATTGTAATAACCTTTGTAACAAAATACCATATCCTTTGTACAACTTTATTTTCTTTTTATAGCTCTTATACCTACACGTACGCGACATTTGTGTTGATAATTCCATCTTCAGTTCTTACACGGTTTCACCATCAACGCGGGACAACATCGATACTATGTTTTGACAGCCGAAGCACTATTTACGACTACCCACCGACCGCAATAAAACTGCCTTTGTCAAAAGTCAACCCGGTAAACACTCTCGTTTTACGATCGAATAAATTTGAAACACTATTATTATTCAAAATGGGCCCTGGACCCACAATGTACAAACACCCCTTTTTATCGGGTCCTCATTGGAAAGATTCACAAAAATATTCCTACAACAAAAACGATGAAATATTTGAATACGTTTTTATATAGAGTCCTTAGAGCAATCCTGCTTTATATAGTCACGTTTTATTATCATCAGTAGTTACATGGCAATAATTTAAAGTAATAGTAAAATATGTTTATTTCTAAAGGGATTATATTAAGTTAAGAAGGAGTGGGTATTTTATTAGCTGTTCTTATAATACTTCTTGATTTATTGTCGTTTAACGAATAACATCTGCTGACACTTCTGACAGTGTCCTTGTCATGTTTGCAAATATTATTAAGAGAAAAAAAAGATTATTGGTCGCCTATGGATAAACGGTCTCTGTATACTCAATAGTAAATAGTAACAACATCAGAAACTAATATTACTATAATAAATTTACCACTAATATGAAAACTTTAAAATTTGAGGATTTTTTCAGAAGCTTCTCGTGTCAAGTAATTAGTGACTAACCGATCAAGATAGAAACTTAGGAAGTAAAGTAAACATCACTTTAAACAAGGCAGCTTTAGCGCTGTTTCAAGTGTCTGGTCTACAAGACCAAGCCTCTTCAGGAGACAGGTTGAAGCCTAGATCAAAGGGCTCCATTGACCCCTTTGTGGTTTCCCTTACTCTTCGCCTTCGATTGCTATTTGTGATAAATACAAATTGGCTATGAAATAACATAGTACAGTAAAAACTTACAATTTAAACAGATTGCAAGAAAACTTATACATTTTTTTAGGTATTTGGATGGACAAAATTTACAAATATAACTGAGTGCCTGTTTTGATCTTCAAAACTGTTTCATAGATGATTAAGTTTTGAACTTCATCGAGAGCTTTTTAGATAGAACACAAAGCAGTACAAGTTCGATTAAGATTTTATCCGGAATCCTAAGATTTTCATAGTAGGGGCTTTACATTATTTCCACTAACTGGGTTAAGTAAAGATGTAAGATTGATAAACACCTGACCTTTGCAGATTGTGTTGTCAAGCTTGCCTTTTTTCGTATGAATAGCTTAACCCTATTACCCTGAAACATATCTTTGAAAATCACCGTCTTTTGATCACCCATCAAGTCAACGGAAAGATTTTCATAAAGAACACGTGCCAATTGAGATTTTTTATTATTAGATTTACAACTTCAAAACACGTGCCAATATTTTTCCTTCCATTCCAAAATAATATTATAGGATTTATAATAATACAGGTAAAGCCGTTAAAAGTATTTCTCAAAAGACTATTAATAAGAAGGGTCCAAATAAGGTTAAAAGTCAATACGTCTTACGATAATTCCCTTTTCCCAAATAAATCTTGGTGATTTGTTATTCACGAACGAAAGTGCTTAACGTCAGTACCCTTGCATAAATTTACATGAAGAAGGAAATTATGTATAGCTAGAAGGGTTTCATAATAACACAAGTAAAAGGTTTGTGGAACTATTAAAAAATATTTATGTTAACATATATTTTGAATTTGTTAAAATTTACAGTTTGCACATCAGTTCTATTCTCGCCCATACATGAACCTAACACTTTGCTTAAACTTAGATTTGCGAAATTATGCTAGTGAAAGAAATGTATTGTATATGTATATAATATGTATGAAGGAATCCTTAATACATATTTTTTTTATTTATAGTCCAATTAGAATATTAAACATAACTGATTTAGGATTTTTTTGATATAATAATAAAAATATATATATATTCGGTATTTACTAGTAGAATTGACATAATTTTAAAATTAAGAGACTACTACGATCATAAGAGACAAAGTTTCACAAAGTAAAGGTGAAATAAACTGTAAAAAGGCTGACACTGTTTATTATTATTAGAACAGGATATACTTATGGCCTTTGAATCTAAAATAGTTTTTGATTTGCTATGAACATTAACTACATGAATATATCCAGTGAATTTATCATGCGAACCCTGAGCTTCAAGATGAGTGCAATTATTTTCATTTTGATTTCGTTCTTTTGCAGCATCAAAGAATGCTTGCCGCACGTCACAGCTCTTCACCATTGATTGCTCCTTGACACACCACTTTCAACCATTAAAAAGTGTTCGCAAAAAACAAAATGAACATTGTTAGAGGTATTCGAGACCGCGAGTTAATTAGAAAAATGTATTTTTATTTCTGTAAGTTCGAGTTTAGTTAAATTGAAGAAATGAAAAGAGTCCTTAGAGCAATCCTGCTTTATATAGTCACGTTTTATTATCATCAGTAGTTACTTGGCAATAATTTAAAGTAATGGTAAAATATGTTTATTTCTAAAGGGATTATATTAAGATGAGAAGGAGTGGGTATTTTATTAGCTGTTCTAATAATACTTCTTGATTTATTGTCGTTTGACGAATAACATCTGCTGACACTTCTGACAGTGTCCTTGTCATGTTTGCAAATATTATTAAGAAAAAAAAATATTATTGGTGGCCTATGCATAAACGGTCTCTGTATACCCAATAGTAAATAGTTACATCATCAGAAATAAATTTACCAATAATATGAAGGCTATAAAATTTGGGGACTTTTTTCAGAAGGTTTACGTAAGTGTCAAGTAGAAAAGTGTAGTTAAATTGAAGAAATTAAATTAACAGTAGCCAACCTGTGTCAGTAAACAAAACATTGAATGAAAAAAACAAAAAAGTACCTGCATTAGGTAAAACAAGTGTTTTATCGACAAGGTAGAGAAGTACTGTTATCGCAGTGGAAATATTAATTTTGTATTCAATTTTATTTCTTGCAATAAAATTAAATAGCTACATTTTTTTATTAAAACTACCAAATAATCTCAATAAAATCCAAAAGAACTGCGTAATTCAAATTCTTTTAGTATCGATTTAATACTTTTATCTGCATCTTAACAATACGTATATTTTAAAATGCAAGTATGACCAAAATATAGGCATAACACCTACGCCTTTCTTATTCGCGACAGAATTGCCTTTGATCTCTTCCAGACCGGTTAACCTTGAACTATTGGCTGCCTGCAGTTTCTCCGGTGAATGTATGGGTGTTTAGGAAGTTGAGGGGTCAGGTGCAGTTGGTCGCGTTATCCGTCCCACGCGAGTTGCTTTATTGGCCGGAATTGCTTCTAAACGTTTCCAATGAGTCGTTTGTAAGGTTTCTTCCGATGTGAACTGGTATTAGACCTTACCGGGGAAAATTTACTAAATGTTATACAATATAAACTGTAAAGCCTTAGCCTTAGTAATACTTTGAAAGCCTTTTTAATGAATGAGAGTATTTTATTAGTTCTTGAATATCTAGCATAAAATCTCTAGTAGGTTATCCGGGTGTTTCGTCGTTTCGCCCCGGTCCTGAAAGCACCGCGGTGCGAAACGCACAACGACGCTTTTTGAATTGGCCGATTCGCCCCGCGGTGTCAATCGGTGAACAACTTTTTTCGACTTCGTCGTTTGACACCGCTATTTTATAAACCAATGATTATGTACAGTTAAAGACAAAAGTGAATCATTTGTTTGAGTGGGAGGGAGGGCTAAGCCCATCTCGCTCACACCATATTTCTTATACAATAATATTATTGCAAGACTGTAGCGAAAAGGGTGTTTCCGATGATATAAGTTTTCTTTAGTTTTTTCTATTTAGAGACTTGATTCCGACTGAGACATCGGCGCTCTCTTCGGCCTGTTCATATTCTAAATCGAGCAATACCTTCAAGAGAGCACTGTTTTAGCGAATTATTTTGACTATCATTTTCACTATCCTAATCGTCGAAAATCGTATTTTTATCTATCTCTCAGCGCCACGAATCATTATTAATAAAATTATTAAATATTATTAAACATAATATTATAGATATTTATATAGTTGTTGAAATAAACTTAAATCTTTACACTATATATGAATATTTATAACAATAAACTTAAATCTAAGCCTAAATATGGTCGTCGTGCACAGGGTGTCTTCCGTTAATTCGTTATATTTTGGTAAGTAAATACATTTGTATGTAATATTTTTTGTTACAATATGCATTTTTAGAGTAGTACTTATACGTAATTACATTACAAAACGTGAATTATGAATATCACCATTAACCATTTGATAACTCCGAATACTTTGCGTTTCTATGTTTAATCAAAAATGTATTTATTATTTACACAATATGTAACTACGACTAAATTGAGTTACATGTACGAATAATTAGAGAATAATTAAATAAACCCTACCTACCTATTTAATCTACAGCTTACTTGTGTACTCAACTGTACAAAAATCAATAATAAGATTTTTGGTGGTGGTGCTAACTGACGAAGTCGAAAAATGTTATTCCCGTTTGACACCGTTGTTATTATTAACTAGCACCGCAGGGCGAATCGGCCAATTCAAAAAGCGTCGTTGTGCGTTTCGCACCGCGGTGCTTTCAGGACCGGGGCGAAACGACGAAACACCCGGTTATCCAATAGTGCAATTCCAATCGATTCGCTGAGCGATTCTGTAACTCAAATTATCCTATCCTCTATGAAAATAAACGTCTAAATATAATGTAGTTTTGACTTTTTGATAGCAGTTGATGTTACTCGACAGTTCCCGCTCATCTGAGCGCAACAACCAATGCAGCGTTTTGGTGGATTTTGCCTTCGAAAAAAACAATTAACAATACCAAGATGTTTATCGATTTTTACAAATCTTAAATTGGTGACTATTTATAGAATTCTTACTTCAATGCTTTATTTAGAAATAGAAATCATAAATGTACCTATACTTTAAATATCTTATTACGAACTTGAAAATTGAAAAAGGTTTTTCTCAGAATAATCTGCTTCAATAGGTTTAACATAATTTTCCATTTAAAATTTCATAGAATTACTTTCAAAATATCCATATAATAATAAATTACAAATCTTTTAATTAAATTCTGCAGAATTTTATGGTTACTCATTTCTCATAAGGGAACTCGTCATATCCCTTAATCCTATACGAATGTTCTAAGAAATAAATGCTGAGTGTGTGTTTGAAATAATGTTTGAAAACAAAAGTACGTGCGAGCATACTAATATTATTTTTTTTATCCACCTGTAATAAGTGTAGTCTTCAAAACGCTAGGGGTGCTGATAAGTTTATTTTGTTGAGTGTAACGTTACGAAATAGGTTCTAGGTTTTAATTCTTGTATTTTACATCGATCCCCATCATTCAAATCCTTATTTGATTTGAAGGTACCTTGTATTTGATTTGTGAAGAGATATTTTTTCAGTTCGCATACAAAGTAACACATAGGAGCAGCTCTGTACTATATCTTGCATGTATTTACGACAGTGTATCCACGGACCGATATAATAAAGACCAAGATATATAGAGGTCGAAACCTCATGATTGTACTTGGAGGCGATTTACAAACAAAATTGGACATTTACCCAATAAAAAAAATTAAATCGGAATTCTTGCAGAGTAAGTAGCGATCGACCCAAGTTATTGGTATTTAAATGTCGTACTTAAAAACTTATGTGGATGTTTGATACGTGTTTTATTGTGTTTGAATAACATTAGGTTGTTTCGGCAACACCGCATTTGCATATAAAGTGAAGTCGCTTTGAGCAAAAACGCATTAGAATTAAAATTTTATGCAATTTTTTGGAAAAATTTACTGAATATTAAAAATCATTTTGACAAGAACCTTTAACGTAAGTATATGGAAATTGCAGGAACCAACATAAATTGTATTTAAGTACTTTTGAAAAACGTATCATACCCACATTATACTATATTTTATTCATTCATAAATCTTTCATACACTTACTTTGACATTAATACAACCTGAACAAGACCTGTCATAGAGAACCGCCCACATACCACAGAATTAGGTACCATACCTACATATGATCGCCTACATTCTGACATTAGAAAAAAACGCCTTGTTTTCTAACATTGATTGGGCGTACCATTTAATGCATACTCAAGTTTTGACAGATATCGCACGACCTGTCAAAGCGAGTGATGTGGCTTGACACGACTGAAAATTAAATGAGTCATGTTGAATATCAAATAGCTTTGTTAAATTCCGATTTCTGTTTTTTTGCTGTTTTCGGTAATATAGTTCTCGCCAGTTTTAAAGTTATTTTCAAGTTAATACTACAGGCATAATAATTAATACAGGTATAAATAAAATTATGATTGACAAGTGATGTAATTTTATGTCTCTTCAAAGTTTCCATTTAATTTGAGGACCCGTTGTGAATTTTGACAGATATAACGAAGCTTATTGATATTCAATAAAAATCAGAAGTATATTTTTAACAATTTGCATTGCAGTGATCAATATAGCTAGTAAACCACTAGCTAGTTACTTACTGCTCAGATCACAAATAAAGTAAAAAACTCTGTTTACATAAAACTTCGTCTATAAACGTTTAGCATCGCATACGAAAGTATCGCAGCGATACATAAAATATGAGACACTCCCATCAAACATAAGTGCCGAAGTTTCTTAGATACGGGCAACACTATTTTACACTTTTCCCACTTTCATAGTGAAGCGATACCTCACAACTTTCATATTGGGTAAACGCGTCAAACTTCTGGTCGCTTACTTTATGCTCACAAGGAAGATGCATTTTAAATTCTGAAACATGTTACTAAAGTAAAGTAAATTATGATTAAACGGCACATCAATGTTTGAAGTTCACTTACATATTTATGTAGAGCGAGTATATTATGAAGCATTATAAATATGGATGCTTCTATCGTATGGTCTATTGATGTGCAGTTGGTTTCGAATTTGAACTTAAATATGTATGTTAGTTAAAACTTTCGCCAAAAATTAAATTAATCGAGCCACAAACTTGATGTGTATAATACCACAAACTTGATGTGGTAATAAAGGCAAAATATAACATTACACAAAGTCCCAAACAAAATATTTGCTCATTTTTCTTTTTTACAGATTTTCACCAACAAAAATACGATAACATAAGCTGACAGCGTTTTCATAAACCAGTTTATTTAGCTCCTATATCAACGGAACTATATCTTAGCGGCCATTTTCCAAACCGCCGATATAATATTAATCGCTCTTATTGTTTAGAAACCGTGTCAGGTTTCAAAAAGGTCCAACCCATGTCGTGTAATATATTCTACTTACCGTTCCCAACTGCATTTACTAACGTTTTATTTTCATACAATAGTTAGTGGGCGGTGCTTTTTGGGACTATTTTTTCTCAACAGCCAGGAAGGGGATTGTTTGTTTTTTTTTGAATTAGAACAATAAACTTTTTTAAATAATAGAGCAGAATGCGCGGTGTGCTCATTAAAAAATCATTCTGGCTATTGTCGACGGAAATCTATTCAATGTGACACTCAAAAAGTGTCCCCAGAAACGAAATGGAATATTACAATAATTGGAAACGGTCGCCCAATCGCGTAACGAGTATATGCGACTTTACCATAAAATACATTATTTCACATTTTTATTTACATTCATTGGTAATGTCTTCTATAATTTGTAATTATCATCAATTAACGACATAGAGCATCTTGATCATAAGATAAAAAAATATTGCCGCTGCAGTATATAAATTACTAAAACCTGTCAAGGTATCAATAAATATAATAAATGAATTCATCTCCTAATACATTTTACAGAAAACGTTGAAACGAATCTTAATAAACGCATTCACTGCGTTGCTGTGATTTAAACTGCGACCGCTGAATGCGCCTGCACAACTAGTGTCCATTTAACAGCTACTTACTATGTGGTGACGTTACTTACTAGCTAATGTAATAGAAGTAACTTGAAGATGTTAACTCGTGTCTGAACGTATAAGTATTGAAAAAGTCGTTTTGCTTTATTATTTAAATAAAAGTTTCTTAATGAACTTTGGGCAAATAAAGTAATTTCATGTTTGTTATGTATGTCATATCAAATATTGAACCACATGATTATTTATTGAACCACAAATCAGTCCGGTGGTGGTCCAATGTCTAGTGTCACTTTTTACGTAATTAATTAATATCAAATTATATATCTTCGTAAGTTCTTTTAAATAATAAAATAAGCCAGTTAATTGTATTGTGTACTAAATTAAAGTTATATACAAAAAAGTTTTTTTGTTGACATATCGAACTTCTTAAAGCAAATCCACAAACTAAAGTTATACAGTGTAAGGTTGTTACAAACAACTTGTTAGCATTACTTGTGTACTAAAGCCCTTTAAGATTATTCCTTTAAAGGGCGGAAAGGTATCATTTCTTAAGCGCGTCGCATTTTCTATCTCGGCCCATGATTTTAGTCTTGTCGGTCCTATTGTGCCTATGATATTGAATTTAATTGAAATTGATGGGACATGGCTGTAGTTGAAATGGACTAGCTATGGTGGAATCTCTAAATAGTATAAACCATGGTTGCTGTTGGTATATGTCGTTGTTGATATCTGCCTGTTCGCTCTTAGACGCTACTGTTTAAATACGATTTTCACTATAATTCGTCGAGAGATTCTTACCTGAAAATAATACATTAATTAAATATTTTATGGTTAATATGTTAATAATAAAATAAAATAATAAGGTCATTTAAAGTTGAGCTAAAAACTTGTAAATTAATGAAACAAATAATAAAAAAAAAAAAAAAAAAATCTTTTAAATCAATATGAAACGGACTCTGTATTTATATTTTTAAAGCACTTAGTTAATATAATTATTACAAAGTATAGTCTTAATTACCTCTACCTACTGAACATTCTCATTTTCCCTTATAATTTCATTTGACACCACCTGTTTTTTAACAAGCTTGGATATCTTTTATGACTTCTTTAATTTAAATATCATTATTTAATAAATGCGACACACGTTTCCAATAACGAAGCCCTGATACCAGTCGTTCAAATACACATAAATACACCTTTAATGGTGTGTGGGCGTTTTCTGTGATATAAAAACAGGATAATCTTCTTATAAGATATAATCCGGATATATATTAAGGATTTGCAGAATTTAACTTCGATTTAAAGAGTTTTCATTCAGATTCTTTATTTTTGTATTCGGGATTATAACGAGTTTAGATTTATTGGCGTTTTTGTGCCTCTTTTCTGTTATTCGGTCTTTTGTTTGTGTTCCAATAAGTAATGTTTGTTTATTTTGATTATATTATATTTTTTTCATATCTAAGTCCTTGGGTTCAATAACTTTAACATTTATTTTATTTTATGCTGATATACAAAAAAATACCTATAAAGAAATTAAAGTAGTAAATTTGTTTGTATTCAAATACCATTAAAAATGCTTAGTCCCTGCTTATTAGGTGCGATGCACGTCTCCCATTAGCAATTCATTTACACCATAACGTAACCACAAAGTTAACTATTTAACGGGGGCATGTTAGTCGCATGGTCAATTGGACCCACCGGAATTACAAACGTTAGAAGACCATTCTCACGACCAAAGTCAATACACCAAATATATTGTAAACATTGGTATACCCTGCCAAAGTCGCTTCGGTAATGACACAACAATAATCCAATCCAAAACCTATCTCTATGGCAATAGAGTTTGAAATTGAAGCGACGATAGTGGATAACACGTGAAGCTGCCGAACAGAATTTTTACCTTAGTAAACACTAATAGAAAATCTAAAGAGAGAACCAGTTGAGATGAAACAGTGAACATGTTAATTTCGTTGGAACTTGGAAGGGTGTTGGGATGTTGAATTTAAAATTATTGAGATAATCTGAAATAATGAGACAGACACGTTCTATTACTAAGCTGGATGGAACGAGCAAATAACTTAGTTCACTTCTCTTAATAGAGCTATTAAACTATGCATCTACCTAAATAAACCACCAAAATTATTTGACTCTTCTCTGTTTTTTGTTTTTTTTGTTTACGCATGAAATTACAAAATCTGTGCATTAAAGATCTAAAATCAGCAAACATTTCTATTCTCATCAACAATATACGGTAATTAACGAGATTAATAATAAGCACCAAAGACGTTAATTACGCCATGTTAGCTCGGAGCACCTTGCGAACATCATAATATGAGTATGAGAGATATATTAGAGGTATGTATGTACAACCTCATTGTCATTATTTAATTAGGAGGTACATACTTTATTTGATTATTTGTTTAGTAAGTAGCTTATTAGAATATTGATTTTGGTAATGGAAGATTTTGTATTTGTGTTTTAGTACTGGGATCACCCTCGATCATGTATTTGGATTTGAGTTTCAGATATTAAAGTTTATTATAGCTATTTTGTGTGTTCCTAATGTCTTCACACACGAAGAGTTGCTACATGGACATATAAAATCATCAATAAACAAAACTATCAGCTTGTAAATGAAATAAAATCAGGTTTAATTAATACAATATTTTATTAATACGAAACCTCTCATACAAATTAAAATGTAGGTAGGTATTACAAATGTTAGATAGGTAAAAGGTAGTGACGTTAATTTAATTATTTACAATAATCAACAGTAATCCTTTTTAACAGCAAGACCGAAACATATATATATTAAGATAGTATTATGATCCTTAAGTTGTAAGTTTTTAGATGTAATGAAACAGCTTCGTTTTAAAACTCATATGACTAATTATTATATTTATTTGCGAATTTATTTACAAATAAAAAGCAAAATACATGAATGATAGCGTTAATGGAGATCTCAGAATTGTGATAATGGGATAATTTGATAAATAAATAAATAATATAAGTTGATGTTAATAAACAACTAATATTTTCATATACCTATTTACTACAATTGTAAATTTACACAACTTTTTTACAGTTCAATATATTTAAGAATAGGGGTCGTGTGTTGTGAAACCTGAATCATTATTATAAAAAAATAGCTATTTATTTACAAACTTACACTTTATAGCTACTTTAAATAAGCACTTTTTAAAATAATCACAGCAAATATTCTTCAATTTCGTTAATATGCAACAATAATATTCTGTACATATTTATTGAACGAGGTTATTTTTTCTTTTATGTCCATAACTTATTTTCTCTATTGTAACAATAACATTTTTACAATATGAATAAACAAATAACAAAATTATCTATATACTAGATATTAATTGGTGTTAATTGGAGACAAATGTTGTGGCGACAATTCAATTTGTAAAACTTTTAAATACTTAAAAAATTAAGGTTAGTAATATTTTTTTTTACTTTACTGTGAAGGGGACTATGTAGTTAGTTTGCAGATAAACTTATTGGCTAAGTGATCTAAACCTTTTACAAGTAGCTACAGATTTTGAGCAATTATTCATTCATTTTGGTATATTGACATTGAGTATTTTATATAGAAGGTATAGTTAAAGGGCATCATAAAGAAACATAAAAGCTAGCTATTTATTTACATTTTATACAACTTTTACCAGCTGAACGAGTTATAAAATTAAAAATTCAACTTCGCTGACAAAATATTAATTTGTCTTCAGTAACATTCGATAACTTCCACGAATACGTTCCTAACTTTGCCCATAAATGCCGCATTACTTGATACTTATAAATATTCATTTTCGCCAACTCGGCAAAGTTTCGGGCATCGCGGCAGAAGTACGTAAACGCGGGATATATAAGCGAAATTATGAGCAAAAGTGTTCCCGCACTCTGGAAAGATTTGGAATTTTGCAATGCGAATTTTATAAACTTTTATCCGTTTCCAGATATCGCCGAGTTAGCATTCTAGAAGCGATTGGGGACTAGGATCTATTGACTAGTTTACAAAACTATATAACTAACTTTCTATATACACTTTCATAATTTAAATTAGCAACATTTTTCACTTAACTTTTATCATACAACTACACATCGTTGGCTAATCTCACTTCTGACGTTCACTGACGTTCTTTGCTCAATTTCACTTAAAGTGTCAATCACAAGAGGGCTTCCTCGAGCCTGTTGTAGTCACACCATCAGTCGCTCTCGTAGACCGTTGAGTTGGAACTCTTGCGGCGACTGTACGGGGAACAGAACTCTATCCTGGTGTCAGGCAGCCAGGAGTACGCAGTGCGGTCCGAGGAGGCACTGCAACAAATAAAAATAATGTAAGATTATTGTGTTCGGAGAAAAACCAACTTTAACTGTAGTATATCCTTAAAAGCTAACTTAGGTAGTTTCAACCACATCGAAAATACATTCGCAGACTGTACCAATTACAAATAAAACATATTTTCTACTGAGCATTTTTAACAAAATGGTATTCTCTGTGAATTTTTCTATCTCTGTTCAATATTAACAGTGAAAAAATAAACAAATTTACATATTAACAAAGTGCCATTATAGATAATTAAAACAATGCTCTATTTGTTTCTTAATGGTAATCTAGAACATTCGCAATGAGGCAGTGTTCGAACATGTCACTGGACATAACAAAGGCGTGTTTCTACCAGGAAACCTATAATGGGTCGTTTACAGTTGTGTTCAGGCGTAGTATCTGTTAGGTATAATAATTAGTTCAAAATTATTATTAATTATCTTTTCGTATATGGCTTTGCGTGCTGTAAACTTAAGATTTTTCAGATACACGTGAAATGTTTTGATAAAATAATAATTGAACATTTATGTGAGGAAAGTAGTTTTATTTAAATTGGCTCGTTTGTTATTTTGGGTTATACTAAATCTTTGAAAAAATTACATTAAAAATTTTAATGTAATTTTTTTAATTTAAAATCTAACCTACAACTTTTACTTCCATTACATTTGCAGGATTTTAGTAAAAAGAAGAAAGCAACAAGCTTCCGCTTTGATTGGAAGCTATTTATGTTTTAAGTTTTCTTCTTAGAATTTAACAAACAGGCAATTACTATCTCTCATAAACTTCCTGGGTTTCACACACTCCCAGGCAATAATAGGATTTGATTACAAAAGTAACAGTAGTGTTAATGTTTATTTGCGCATGCGTTCCGTACCTTTAAGAATACCTTTTACGACACTTGAACAAACGGAACAATATTTATCTTTTGCCTTACTACTCGTTGTTTTACAGAAGGCCCCTATAGAACACAGGTCAATGTACTTGACACAGTTCCTAAGTGAGTTTGCTGAATATACCTTGTTGTTGGTAGAAAATCTATTTGTTGGCTCGAAGGTTTCATTGAAGGTTGCAAGGGACCATTAACAAAAAGATACTCTGAAGTCTAGAGATAAAGCATAAAATTTGAACTAGTTTGAGCGTTGTTAAATTCGTAATTGTAGTGAGTTTGTGTGTCGATGTAATTAACCCCTTTTTGTTTACTTTGTGACATACCTAATTAACTAGCCATGTCGTGCAAAGCTTGTATCCACCGTTGAGTATAAAGTGAGGGCAAAAAATATTACTGTGATATAAAATGCACAATATTGAATGCTCAACTCATATCACAATATTAACGTAGAATCAGGCTTGAAAAAATCTAATCGAACACTATTAAAAGAAAATGAAGGCGACACAGACGAAAGTCTCGAGCCGGGAGAAATCCAATTTGAAATAAGTGCCTTCTGAATTAATCCGGCCACTTTGAACGGTTCGGATGAAATTTCTGGTATTTTTCACGTCTGGCAATAAAAACGAGCCTTCACTGAAAGATGAGTAATAACCCCGTCCCTACTTAGGCACCAAGTAAGGAATAATAATGTAACACTTGCCCGTGCCATTCTTTTTACTTTTTTAACTTTTAAATTCCGAATCGTAAAAAGTTAACGGCCAGTAATAATAAAATTATGAAGTTCTAAAACAATGGCGGTAGGCTTTTCAAATGGTAATGAGCTAGCTGGCATCGTTAAATTGTATTACCGGACAAGATAAAGCGAAAAAATTGTTGTTGATAAAGTAATATGTAAACGTACATGTTAGGTGAGTCTTAAAGTTGAACTGAAGGTAAATTTGGTCTCAAGTCAAATGCTGATATATTTATGATTTCTTCTATACTACAGTAGCTAGGTGGTCCTACCATCAAGTCAAGAGGGTAAACATTTGACTATAAAGGCAATATTGTCAGTGTGACTCATTTGTATGGAAAGTCTAATATTTACCATACGGTCTCATATGTCAATATTGTGTTGGTTACAGGATTCTGTGCTGGATTTTGATTAGCTACAACTGATTAACGGTTTCCATACATAGCTTATGTTAAGAGTTAATTAATAGAGAAATGTTAATTGAAAAAATAAATCAGACTTACGCAGCCCATAGTTCGTTAAGTTGATTAATTCAACGTTTGATGTGAAAAAAGTGACGATTCAAAAACATCAAAATATTTGACTGATGAGGTCAATGTTCATAAAATATGATTTATACATCCTTATTACAACCTCGCTTGATTTTAGTCTATTTCTGTTTTTCTCATTTCAATAATTAATCGCCGAGTTAATATTCCCAATAAAAGTTGTAAATTGAAGATGTTTATTAATTTTTATGACGCCTCGATTTTAAATTAACCATTTAACCGGACAGTGGCTTAACGAGCTCACAATAAAATTTGAAAAAAGAATATCAGGTAACAAATAACTTCCTTTTAATATGTAGAGTGACATTAATGCTAGTGATCATGAGGAATTAAGGAGCGACAACTTTGGTGGTCTCAGTCGTTCTCAATTAGCATGCATAACCATCTATGATGCATTAAACGTGTTAAGAGCTATAAAAGAGAATTTCAACGTATTTTACGATCGAACAGCGCTAGAGTTGCTTGTTCACGAGGCAACTGTGAAATTGTTACTTTTGTCCCTTTAATTGACAAATAATTAAGTTCGTTATTCGTATGTTATAAATATAAAAAACTTTTAACTTGCAAAATAAAAGTAGAATTAAATAAATGCTTAAATTTTTTGTACCTGTAATTGGTCAAAAAAAGTTGTTCTCGAATTAAAATTTTAATGATTTATTTACGTATAATTATGTAAGTTAAGTCTACCCGTGATCAAATTTGTAATAAATGCCGGAAATCAAAAATAAAATAATAAACGCAAATGCGTTTCAATGTGTTTAATTTTAGGTAAATTAAGACAAGAAAGGGGCAAATTTCTATTAAAAACAGAACATTTTATATATGTCAAAATAGTTTTGAAATCACTGCTTTCATCCACCACAGTGTTATAAGTCATAAAGTGGTTTACGGGCTCTACATATAGTAGCATCTCAAAATCTTCGTTTATACCCAATTAACTACTTTGAATATTCAAGCGGAGACATTTCAACAAGTTGTCTATTGGTTTTTGGCGGCTCATTAGTGTTTATTACTTGTATTAGAATTTGGTATTTTACGGAGCGTTCTGTTCTAAGTTGCATTCCCCGTGTGGTCTGAATATATCAAGTTTTATAGTCCACGTTTTAGAAAACAAAACACGGTTTTAATAGTGATTTGATTTGTTAACTAAAGCGTTAGTAGCTAAAAGTCTAGTTTAGTTAAATGTTTGTAGTAATTATCCGATTTTTCTGAGTTTTTTC
This sequence comes from Emmelina monodactyla, assembly GCA_916618145.1. Taxonomy (NCBI): domain Eukaryota; kingdom Metazoa; phylum Arthropoda; class Insecta; order Lepidoptera; family Pterophoridae; genus Emmelina; species Emmelina monodactyla. Next base: position 3,756,024 of record OU745311.1, on the reverse strand, counting down.
TTAATGATTTAAGATCATAAAAAAATAAAAACTTATTTTAATTATTCTTTTGTTTTGAACTATTTCCATAACATAATTTATAAATCCCAATAAATAGCGTCGGTACAAAAGTTTGTTAAAAGCAACGTTTATCAAATCAGCGACTTAATTAAAAAATATCGCCCACACAAGCCCCATGGACCCAAATTATTAGGGTTTAAACGACCCCAACCAAATTATACTTCTTTACACGGGAAACAAAACTTTGACATTCAAAAGTTTGCGTTTTGGCAAAGCGGGTGTTGGAAATGTACCCTAAAATGAATGACGGAAGAATGAACACAATGTCCGATTGAAGGGATGATAGTATTGTTTTGTTTGTATCAAATAAACCATGGTTACTGATATAGTTTGCATGGTTTGGTAGATAGCGAAACAAAATAAGCAAATGTTATATTTAATGTTGAATCGCGACCGTTTGAGATTTTGTGATTTTTTATATTTGTGAGATCTACTAAGTACACAATTAATGTTAGTTGAAGTAACGTATCACTCAAACAAAATCAACTTTTTTCACCCAGCATAATATATTTCTTTTCAATATTGAAACAAAGTAATGCCTTTTGATTAACGATTTCTAATTAAAAATGGAATTAAGCAATATAGAGTTAATTCTCACGATTAATGAACATTTAAACCCACTAAATAATACACGCTCAGGATTTTATTCGATCCGCAAATAGCTTCCCATGGTTCCACGATATAGGGATGTCCATTCAATATGTTGTAGCGATGTTTAAAGAATTCTTTAAAGTTTTTCTATTACCTACATGTTTTAAGTTTTGTAAATCGTTATAACACTTTTTTATTCAAACTATTTTGGTATATCGTCATTAAAATATAAAAAATGGCTTCGAAATTGCTTAATGTTATTCTGATATCTATTAAATTTTCTGCTGACACAATAAATTGGTCTAGATACCTATCATTTCAAAACACTTGACTGAAACCTTCATTAAAAGTAAAAAAAAAAACAATTGCTGTG